>CAWUFW010000154.1:0-1387500 GCA_963921515.1 Calotriton arnoldi | reverse complement strand
ATCTCCACAAGCTCGTCAGCTCAATAGCTCAAGGGAGCCTTTTCAAACAGAAGGGGCTGGGAGCCCACTGCTTCACCTCCCAGCACAGTTCACCCCTTAGCATTATGGTAAATGCAGTTCATGGTAAATGCTTACTTGAATATTTACTGGAGTATTTCACCAAAGTTGGTGCAGGTTAGTGCTGTAAATCTCTAGACACGAGTTTCTAGATATCATCCGTCATCAGTAGAGATAAAAACGAATTTAATCTGGGGTTGCTGAGCAGGCTGCCACAATCCTTTCAGTTCTCAGTACCTCCCACAGGCGCACAAGTGCATCTCCAAAAGCTTGTCAGCTCAATGGCTCAAGGGAGCCTTGTCAAACAGAAGATTTGTTCTTATCTCCACTGCTGACGGATGATATTCAGAAACACGTGTCTAGAGATTTACAGCACTAACCTGCACCAACTTTGGTGAAATACTCCAGTAAATATTCAAGTAAGCATTTACCATGAACTGCATTTACCATAATGCTAAGGGGTGAACTGTGCTGTGAGGTGAAGCAGTGTGCTCCCACCCCCATCTGTTTGAAAAGGCGCCATTGAGCTGACAAGCTTTTGGAGATGCACCTGTGCGCCTGTGAGAGGTGCTGGGACATGAAAGGATTGTGCCAGCTTGCTCAGCAACCCCAGATTAAATTTGTTTTTAATATTGTCTGGCACGAGTGCGAACCTGACACTAACATGGCACCTTAACTGATTGTCCTACCTGTCAGGAAGGTCTGACCCTAAGATGGCCATCCCAAAGCCCCAGAAGATTTGTAACCTCTTTGTTTCCCTGAGGTCTTGTATTTATGCGCATGGCAGATTCTCTTCATTGCTACCAGGCAAAGTATTTTTAGCAGCTATTTTCTAATTCCATTAGTGGACCTGCTCATACACAATTCCTGGCAGGTCACAGGCTGATGCTGCCTCCTGCCATACACCTCACATGCTCTTCTGATAATGTCACTGCTACCAGATCTCACAAAGAGTTGCATACACCCAAATACTATCCCACTCTCTCCGGGTGCAGTCTGTCCATGCACACGTCCATTCTAAGCTTGCTGTTCAGTGATCCTCAGACCATGCCGTGCAAAGCTACACCACAAACAGCTTAGAGGGCTGGTCACTATGGAAGTGTCTATTGTCTGGCTTCTGGAGCACTGCAGTGGACTCTTCCAGTATGGAAACAGTTGTTTCCAGAATGAGTGTGCCGTCTTCTTCAAGGCAGGCTATTTTTTCCTAGTAATTGCAAGGCACTTAAAACCTCGAAGAGTCTTCAGGTGCCATCCCCTAACCTGTCAATCAACCACTACTATTTTATTCGCCCTCACCCCTTATGTTTAGGTATTGACGATAAATGCAGTCGGAAAGCAATGCAGAAACAATCATATTTTTGAGCTCGTCTTTTGGGAAGTAATGGCCCATGCTAAAAAAACTTCCATCTTGATTTGGGTTGCTTGTAATGTACTGTGTGGTATGGGAGATAATAGTGTAAACTTCACACACATCCATGTGTGACAAGTTAAATTCTGTACAGGCAGGAACTATGCAAGCTTTACTTTTATTAGGTCAGTGGTACCAGCAGCCTCAAGGTGTGAGCTGAAGCAATGGCAAGTATGAGCCTGTACAATCAGGCTTTGAGTGGAGCTTGGCTTATCACACAAGCACACACCACTGCACACAGCATTTACTACTGTGCATTTTAAGAGAGAACTGCCCTGATTGTATCAATTCAGATTGGAAAACAGATTATTTCACACAATTTATGTTCCAGCTCCTGCTGCTCCAGTACCTGGAAACATGACCAAATGGAGAATCTATTTTTCTCTGTAAGGGCAGCAATCTTAGGCAAGCAATTAAGAATTAATGTGCTGTGGGACAGGTGGATACCACTCCAATCTCTAAGGACATGGCCAAGGGCGTGATCAGTGGCGTAACATTAGCACCTGCAGCCCCTGTGGTGCGGGGGGGACCCCTGAGCTCCAGGGGGCTCCCCAGCACAGTACAAATATCAAAGTGGTAGGTGGTGGGCGGGGGAGGGCTCCATATACTTTGCAGGGGGGCTCCTCAAGTTGTGTTACGCCACTGGACAGCATATGGGGCTAGGTGGGTAGAACCCACCCCTGTAGCAGTGGTTCATGGGACCTAGGCATAGAGGGATCTGTCTGCCCTGATGCTCTAGATAAAAAGCAGCACCACCCCCACTGCAGCGGTCTGGACATGCAGTAATAGTATGAGAACATGGTCGCTGGCCATGTGGTTGGCACCAGGTCTGGGCAGCATGTTGAAAACACACCAGAGGGGGGTAACAAGTATATGACCTATATATTTAGACCTTTACTTAGGAGTGAGGTGGGCTGCGTGCATGGGAGCTGAGTTGTGTCATGAACTATTTGCCTGTCAGTGCCTCCCTCCCTTCCGGGTGCATGCTCAGACAAACAGAACAAGCATTTGCAATGCAATAGGTCTTGCATTTGCGAGACTTTAAGCTATTGTCTTTGTAAATATAAAAGCGGGCGCCATGCTGCAACATAAAGCACAGCATCCGTGTTGTAAATACCCCCTTGGCCTTTAATGTGCAATAAAAAAAAACTTAAATATAAACATAGATGCACAGATAGACACATACAAATGTGCAAGCACAGATACAAAGTAACGCGCATACACAGACACAAATGCACACCCAGACTTGCACACATTTGGAAACACAGCCACCTGCAGCCCTATACACAGATAGATGCAACCACACAAGCATACATACATACACACACACACACTCATGCAGGCATGAGCACATACAGACACACACCTGCCCATAGTCATGCACATAAGCAAGCATGCACATACATATACAGCATTTTCAAGATGAGATACATTTACACACTCACCCATGCATGCACAAATACAAGCACACACACAGGCACTCCTACATACCTACGCATATGTGCACACTGAGACACACATGCATGCACAAATATACATGCATACACTCTTGTGTCTGTCTCACCCCTGTGAGGTGATTTCAATGAAATGTTTATTTTACACTTTTGAAAACTGCAAGCATTTGAAGTGCTCTGATGGGGGCAGCGGGCGGGTGGAAGCATCCTCGATGTAGGAGTGGTGTGGGAGGCAGGAGCAAGTAAGGACGTGGAGGAGGGGAGACGGCTTGCTAGAACATGCACTCTCATGGAGCATAATAACAAGGACTTTACCTTACTCCCACAGCTGGGGGGGCCTATGTTCATGCCTACAGTGCTGGAGAGAATATAATGTATGCTCTTTCGAGGAGGACAGAGCCACCTGCCATAAGAAGTCACTTCTGCCCAAAGCGCTGCTTCTCAGCAGGCAATCTTTGAAATCCAGAAGTGAAGGCAATAGCAGAAAGGGATTACGGACTGCGAAACCGATGCACTAAAGGGATAAAAAGAGCCAGTACAATTAACGAACAGGTGGCCTACATCCAATGATTTTATTGACAGGAGCGGGTTGCGGGCGACCCCATGCCACAGTTGTGCTAATGCTGAAAGTTTAGTGCAAGCCCTCGGTCGAGGCGGCAATGAGGAGCAAGCTGCCGGGGTGCCTAAAAAAAGAACAGAAGGGGCGCGGCCGCTGAAGTTAAAGTGTGCCGTGCTTGTAATAAATAAATAATACAGATTAAAAGGAGCAAGTTGCAAAGAAAATAAAGGCGCAGCCGCTATAGTTACAGCGTGCCGCGCTGCCAAAAAAAAAAAAAAAAACATAAGGTAAGATGTAAGGTGCAAGCAAAGCAGCGCTGTTACAGGTAAGCCTTTCGTGCCTGCAGTAGGAGAAAATCAATAAAGAAAATAGTGCTCGCAGGCTGTGAATAAGACATACAGTGTAACAAGGGAAGTAAAAGGACCAGTCCTCATGGGAGGTTACAAATGAAGACAAGGCGGTACAAAGGAGGGACGAACAAGCCTATTAACTAATCAGAAGGCAACATTTAGAAAGGACAATGACACAAGCCAATTAAAATTACTCCAGAAGGCTGACTGTCCGTTTTCCCAATGGCTGTCCTGTGAGCTGAAACAAAATGAGAATGAAACTTGCAGCAAAGAAATTCGTGAAGGGAGGTGTCTGCATTCCCTGCTCTGTGTATGCTACATCCTGTGGGCTGATCCAAAATGTAAATGACACTTCCAGCGAGCAATTTCTGAAGTAGGCTCACCCAAAGTCCCTTGATATGTATTATTTTCCTGTTTCATTTGTTACATAAAGTCTGGCAAAACAGCTAAGGTTGTCTTCTTACCTGACATAAAAACTAACTGACTGTCCAACTCTTGCGAAATTTCTTGATTTGTAAGGTTTGTGGTTTTGAAACAGGAGAATGCGTATTAAAGCTTGTTCCTTATGATCCTGTACGTCTAATATGTACATGCAGATATAATTATTTGAGCGCCCTTAAACCGCTGCACAAAGAGCTCCTACAGTGTCCTTATTAGGCAATCATCATGACAGTTTTATAAAGAAACATTTCAAAAGGCATGCGAGTTATCGACTTTTTCCCATGTAGTGAGCACATCTGCATCCAGACTTCTGGATTTTATCCAGGAATATTTTTGTTTGTGGTTAAGGAGTACTTTGACATTTGAACAGCAAGACCTCCTGACGTAGGAAACAAGATAACATCTAAAGTCTGCTGCCTCCCGTTTGACAGGGAAGTGCAGTGATTAGCTTCCACCGTGGTTTGCTCCTTGTTTTTTATTTTTTAAAGGCATAGTGCAGATCCACTGTTTTATTCACAATTTGTGGAATGTGTTGAAGTATTTAGCAAAAGTGTCACAGTTCAGGAGCACTTTTGGCAAACAGAGAAAAGCAAATGCCAACACCCTTCACGTGCATATACGGGTTCCTGTGGAGTTCTTAACGCACGTTGGATTAGGTTAAGTGCTTGATTTTTTATTCACTCTTGAGATTCACTTTTGAGAGAGCATTATGTAGGACTTTTGGGTTATTTTGAAGAAAAAAAAGCGTCTTCTCAAATGATTATTTAATTTTGGCTTAGTCTTGCCTGTAATGTATTTCTCCAGCGGTCCATCCTCCCTGCTTTACCTACTGACCATAGTGTGCATCTGCAACAAATGCAAGGGTACTCTTTTTGCGAGGGAACATGAGGCACCTATAGATAAAGCTGTTATTGCTGAAACTATTTTTGGCAAAGGATTGCAGAACAATCATGCAAGTGACGAAGTCAATATTAAATTGCATTTTGTGTAGCAAAGCTTGCATGTTGCTTGAGAGCTCTTTCGCTGGGGGCAGGTGGGGCGGTAGGTGGGAGTAACCGGGGTCAAAATTGTATTAGCTGACAGAATGATAATAATAGTACTAACAATAGGCCACTGGAGCTAGTATATTCCACTATGGTGTAAACCAAAGCATGGCAGAAAAGGTGTGTGGTCGGAGATTTTCTGAATGCTAGAACCATGTTTTTTGAGACAAAGGAATACAAAAAAAATGCCTAGGGAAGGCGCCTGGCTCATGAAATGACGTGCCTACATAATGTATGCATCTCACAAGCTATTCAGTGACTCTGTTTTTAGTTGGTCAACCTTAGTTTTCTGCTCGGCCGGTATGGCAGCAGCAGGATGGTGGGCGTCCTTAAATGACCTTGTTCACAAGATATATATATGGCTTTGAATTTGACACTTTACTCAGGTGAGAGTGAAAGGCCATCAGCAGCAGCAGGAACCATATGCTCGGGGCGCTTATGGGAAAGAAGAAAGCAGATCACACAGTTTTGAACTCTTTGCAGCTTGGTCCTTTATGTATGTATATATATGATTTTTTTCTATAGTGCAAACCTAACCAAAAGTTAACTGATCCTTGTACATGGTCAAAGACAAGCATAAAGTCAATGAGTGAGAGGAGGTGGTGCTGGGTTGAGGATGCTAAATGCACTGTGATGTAGTTTTCTGAACAGAGGTGAGCCTTCAACTCTTTGCTCAATTGGATCAGTGTTGATCTCGTCCTGATGGAGATGGACATGGGGTGTTGTTTCAGATAGATGGAAAAGGCCTGCTGCCTTGATGTTTTCTCTTTTATACTTCCTATACTTCTTAGTCTGCAGTTTGTTGGTGTCCTGGCTGCGAGTGTGCCGAGAACCATCAGAGGTGATCTTGTCTCCAAGAGAAGCTGGTGTGCTGTTCATGATTGCTTTGTAAATGATGCAGCTGGCTTTGATCTTGGTGCGGGCTGGCAAGGGCTGCCAATGGAGTTCCATCAGGAAGGGGTGATGTCATCATATTTCTTCAGGTGTTGGATGAGACTTTCTGCTGCATGTGGAATGCCCGTAAGGGGTGCAAGTGTGGTGTATGGGAGTCCCTGGATTGGGGATTGAGTTCATCTAGATCAAGGACTTGAACAGCAGTTCTGAAGTCACTTTCTGGAAGAAACAAGTCATCTTTTTTAGAAGAGAGAGCTGGTGTCAGGTTGTCTCTGTATTTTTGGCAATGTGTCCCTTGAGGGTGAGATTGGTGTCCGGGTTGAATTAGGGAGACTTGGCATTCGGTGAAAGTTGGTGTTCTAAGCCATCAACATTAATATCATTGAGACATATTTGTACTGTTGTTTTTGGCAAATAACAGGAATGCTGCCTTACTGGGTTGAGCTTCCTTTAGGTGCTGGACATCCAGGTCTGGTTGAAGTGCAAGTAGTGTTTGGGGCATTGGATGTCTGAAGCCAAGGAGACTTTCAAGCAGAGTTGTGTATCATCAGCATATTGGTGAATCTTGAGGCTATTTTCTGTGACTAGAGCCCCAAGCACCTATGCAAAGGTTGAAGATGACAGGAGACACTATGGAACCCTCGGAGACTCCACAGGAGATGGGTGTCTTTTGTGACCTGCAGGTGCACATGTGAACAAACCGGTGCCAGTTGGAATGGTAAGTTGTACGATATATAACTGTGTATCCAGAAAAAATATATAGAAACCAAAGAACATCTAGTAAGTACAGGTGTGGACTGATCAAGAGAGTGACAATTAGAATGCAAAATAAAGTGATATCATTCAATCGAGGACTCCTGATGTCTTGAGAGATGCAATGGTGCAGAGACCAGTTTCAAGCCTTAACTTGCTAAGTGCCTCTGGTATTATTTTTACATTGTCATCTAGTAAAATATACAGTGCTTTGCATCTTCTGATAAATGTTGTTTTTTCTGTCACACTTTTTTTTTAAATTTCAGAGCAGGGATGGAATACAAGAGGACAACATTGTCTTTTTGACAAGTTACCAGTAGTGGAAGGTGTTGTTGACCCAAGTGAAGTAATGCGCCTAGAAGGGCTGTGCTGCCTAAAAAAACAATTACTGCTCATTCCATAAGACAATCAGGTTGAAAATACGGTTTTGATTTCTTTAAGCGAAATAAAAACAACATGTGAGAGCAGATGAGAAAGATTCCGTGTCACTGGTTGGGCATGGGGGAGGGGCAACATTTACAAATACCGAAAATCAAAAGGCAATTAAAGCAACTTGAAGTTAGAGCTCAACAAACCAGTGAAACAGCACCCAGTAGTCTCTAGAAGAGATGTTCTATTGATGCTATTGCCCGCATGTTTGTTCGGAAAAAATAAATTTCCAAAATCCCACTGTGATCTAAACTAGTTCCGGATAATTTAGTGTTCCAGTACCAGCTCCAAATGATGAACTTCGAGGGCCAAATGTTGGGCTGGTATAGGCAAATATGGATTCCGTGAAGAGAATAAGAAGCTCAGTAAAGGTAATGAAAGAAATACCCCCCAAGGTCCAGACGTTTGCTTAAGAATCAGGTAAGGTATTAGCCCACTGCACCATCAAGTGCATTCTGCAATGCTCTTTCTCCACCTCTGAACCTAAAATGCAGTGAAGATCATGGGGTTCTTTAGAAACTCAAACCTTGGATCTTCAAACTAGACTAATTTCCCTATTCTCAAACGAGTGTCTGGTATTTCTAGTTCCTGGACGCCCTGGGGGGCAGCAGTGGCGCTCTAGGAATACATATTTTCATTTATTCTCCACTCAGCGAGCTAACCTCCATTCTGCCTGCAGAAAGCTAAATAAGTAAGACGAAATACTTAAAATGAAGAGAAGTTACTTTCTTTACTGTTGAAAAAGTATGTCACCACAGGGAAAGATGTATGTACAACTATGAGCATTAAACTGGATAATGTTAACACTGCAGCAGCCGTTCATGTTCATTTCATGTTAGTTCTATGTGGCAAGAATATGCAACTTTAAAGTTTGTTTCTGTCCATTTACGGCTTTTTTGGTAAAACTCTCATACTATCTCACTAGAAAATATTTTTACTGTTGTGCTAAGAGCTCAAGTTCGGTTTCCATAATTACAAATGAAAAATGAAGTTTATGAAGAGGTGTAGTGTGTTTTTAAAGGAAATGATTCCCCCAATTTTTTTTTGCACCCAGGAGCAACTTACACATGGGAAATGTCCACTTTGAAAGTACGAATTGGAACACATGATACACAAATTTAGGACTAGCAGACCTTTCCATACGCAATGTGCATGTGCAAATGTGGGCACACTGCCAGGATGGATGATTTTTACCATTTTCACACCGAGTTATAGGAGTGACTTCGTGGGGTGCTAATGAATGGTTGCCTTTGCCTAAGAAAGTGGGAATCCACGTTCTTATAGATTTGTGGGTATTCAGCTACAATTAACGAGTAGTTTCACAACCAGACAAAATCATGCAAAAACTCATGTTAAAACTAGGATACAGTGAATTTCCAGGGCGAAAACTGGAGTGAAACAACCTCAGATTAATTAGAGGTATAGGAAATAAGGTACCTTTACAGGAAAACTACATTTCCTATGGAGAAACAGAAATAGATGTGCAAATGTGCATTTGCGTTCTATTAACACATGCAGAAATGTGCACGTGTTTACAATTCTGCATGTGTAAATTGTGCACCTACGTTTTTCTGGAAATCTGTGATTTTTGAGAATTGAAAGGAAGACTCATCTAAATTAAGCCCTATGTTTCCAATTTCTTGTTTTGCCTCATGCAAAGGACCCTTTGGCGTGGGGCATTCCAGAGCAATGAAAACCATGGTTATGAAAATAATAGTGGCTAATCGATAATGCCACAAAAAGACCGGAAGTTTTGTTCCAAAATTAAGAATAAAATGTCTGCCATGTTTAAACGATCTCCTTGTGTTTGCTTTGTTCGCCTTAAGTTGGCAGGGTATGCCCAGACGTTGGTCCCTTGCTCACTTTGCCACTGGATTCAAGCTAGCCCAGCTTATGAGGGGTGTTACCCGAAACCGGTCCCAGGATGCTTGTTTCCTGTCCAGGGAAGAGATGGCTTGGCAGTTCGGGCTGGACTGTTCCCATGAGGAACAGGGTTAAGACTGATTTGCATATGGCTGGGTCTGAACTGGGGTGGCGAATCTGAGCTAAAGAACGATGATGGATTCAACCCAGATCTGTGATTGGGGGTGAGTGTCTGAAAAGTTTTAGCACTCCGTCCATCATCTCCTTGTGTTTGCTATGTTTAAAAGGTCATCAGCAAATAATTTTTCCTTAACAATGATACATGTGTCACTGATACAGAAACCATGAATGCTTCTGTATGCCTACCTTGCGTTGTCGTTGTGAACAATATAGGAATGTTTCGAAAAAATATCCTAAGATTTTATATAAATTACTGAAGTGGGTTTCAAAATGCAGAATGCACAAATACATTTTACACAGCTAGTATGCAAGACTTCTTTGCAAATGTACAACATGTACATATACAAACAGACATATATATATATATATATATGTATGCACTGAAGAAAACAAAGGTTACAGAGAGGTTATAGTTAGGCTCACATTTCACTGATACAAAACCATATAAATTAAGCAGTTAAAGTTACCTCAGCGAACTATAACTCACGCCCCCACAATGCATGGCTTATGACCTCACATATTACATGACTCATGACATGGTTAGTGACATCACTGATGACATCTGAAATGACATCACTGAGTGTTAAACATATATAGGAAGGTACCACAAAAGTTAAATTAGTTTAGTTTGTGTACTACTAATGAGTTATTCTATTTTAAAGCATAGATTATGTGAGTGTCTGTGTAAATGTGTGTATCTGTGTGTGCGTGGGTGTGGCTTTACAGGTGAATAAGTGGCTGTGTGAGTTTTTGTATGGATGAGTGAGTGGGTGTGTAAGTGGCTGCATGAGCAAGTGAGTGGCTGTGTGTGTGGCTGTATGGGTGAGTGAGTAGCTGTGTAAGTGGCTGTAGATGGTGAATGAGAGGGTGATTGAGTGGCTGTATGGATGAGTGAGCAGGTGTATGAGTGGCTGTAAAGGGTGAGCAAGAGGGTGCATGAATGGCTGTATGGGTGAGTAAGCAGGTGCACGAGTCTGTATGGGTGAGTAAGAGGGTACATAGTGGCTGTATGGGTGTGTGAATGGATGTGTAAGTGGGTGTATGGGTTAAATGAATGGGTGTATGAGTGGCTGAATGGATGAGTAAGTGAGTGTGAGAGACTCTAAGGGAGACTTTGTGGTTGTCTCAGTGACTGTTTAAATGACTGAGTACATGTGTTAGTATCTGTATGAGTAAGTGAGTGTGTGTGTGTGTGAGTGGCTCTATGCATGAGTGAGTTGGTGTGTGAGTACTTGTATGGGTCTATAAATGGGAATATTAGTGGGTGTGTGGGTGTGTGAGTGGGTGTATGAGAGGTTGTATGGGGGTGTGAGTGGGTATGTGAGTGACACTATGGGTCTGTGACTGGGTGTATGAGTGCCTCTGTGGGTCTGTGAGTGGGTGTGTGAGTGCCTGTGTGGGTGTGTGAGTGCCTGTGTGGGTCTGTGACTGGGTTTGTGAGTGGCACTATGTGTCTGTGAGTGGCTTTGTGGGCCTGTGAGTGGGTGTGTGAGTGCCTGTGTGTGTCTGTGAGTGCATGTGTGAGTAGTACTATGGATTTTGGGCATTTGCATACTTAGGGTATTTAAAATGGAAAACCATGGACTCTGCTCTCACCAGGACATGACAAGAAAGAAACCACTCATCACAGTCACTACAGAGCAGATTGAGCTCCATTAGCTCAACGGCGCATTCAACTCCATTAAAGATTTCAGATTGTTTTACAATGTGGAATACGAGAGGAAACACATTTGATATGCCTTCACCTAGCCCAATAAGTTATGAACATTTGTTGCATTACTGAAGTGGACCTTCAACTGGGGAACCTGCTATGTTTATATTTGTAAGTGCTTTCCGGTGAAGTTTAATTTCTGTGAAATGTGCACGAGGGCCAGAATGGAACCTAATTTCTTTCCAACTAGAGTACTTTTATCTGATTAAATAGTAAGTGCTACCTCATTGGGTAAATTTCTCGTGCATATTCTGCACTACAGCTGTGTAAAGGACCACGGGGTAATGTGTCCAGTGACCTTGTGTGCATGCAATTTCAGCAATGTGATAGTCCCTCAAATGTCTTCATCCACAAATCTGTGATAAAGGGAATCCTTGTCAAGAGAAGACAACAAGACTGAAAAGAGGTATCTCCAACAAACAGGGATAGTTCCCCTTTACTAAATGAAGTAAGTGCTTCTTTATTTGGTGGAGATGTCCTCATATTCCTCTGCATCAATAACGTGTCACCAAACTGCTGGAAACACGCTTGGGGGCCTTTTGTTAAGCTGTCCATCTACGTGGGAAAAGGCGGGAAGATATTTGCATACTACTAAGTTATACGGGGAGGGGGGCCCTCCCCGGGCTGATTTTGGCCCTGGGGACCCCCTCACCGTGGCCTGGCTGAAATGTAATGGGGAGAGGGTACACGAGGACCCCTCCCCAGGCTGAGTTCGTCCCCAGGGATCCCATCCCTCGGGGCCCAGCCAAAATTTAATGGGGGGCTATTTGACCCCCCCTCCCCATGCTAATTTTGGACCCATGGACCCCATTCCCCGAGTCCCGGGCATGACTCCTTAGGTTCCCTGAGCCCACCGAGGGCACCCAGTGTGCTATTGGACTGCTGGGGGAGCCTCAAGGCCCCCGGAGTCCCAGCCGGCTCCCCGCCTCCTGTGGGAGCCGGCATTGCTCTTGTACACAGGGAGATGCTGAAAATGCTGCTCCCTGCGTGCAAGAGCAGGAGTTGTATCTCTTTCCCTGCCCGAGAACTCCACTCCCAGCAAGCGGGAGCACTTTGACAGCTCCCACTTGCTGGAAGTGGAGTGTTTGATTTTGCTTGGTGGGAGCTGTCACAGCTCCTGCCAAGCTAAAGCAAACAGCTATCTCCATATTTGGCTCCAGGAGGGTGGCCGCATGGCCCCCTCCTTTGTTGTGCATGGGCCGGCCCTGGGGAGGCAGTGGTTCCCGGGGCCGTATATGGTCCAGGAGGGGGCTGCACGGCCCCCTCCTTCATTTAAAAAAAAGTATTTGGCCTGAGGAGGAGGTGGTCCTGAGGCCGTGGGGGGTCCTTGCAGCTCCCCTATCTATTTTTTATTTAGAACCCTGGGGAGGTGGTGGTCCCCGGGACCTGGGGGGTCCGTGAGGCCCCACCAATTAGTATTAAAATAAGTCCTGGGACGGTGGTGATCCCTGGGGTATAAATAAGCCATTTGTATGGAGAGCCTGTGAGCCCCCCTCCATTTTTTACAAATCTGTGCATGCACCCGGGAACTGGCCCACCCAGGGTCTACATCACAATCAAGCATTGGAGACCGCTTTTTTTTTTTATATAATTCACTGCGATATATGCGAATGTTTGCAAATTTCTGCGTGAATTAAAAAAATGATTTTTGCCCTGGCGGGGTCCCTCAGGGACCACAGGACCAAGGCTAGGGGGTTAAGGTAATCCTACCCTTCCCCCTTTTCTTTCTTTTTACATGTTTTTTGGGACTTGGTTGAAGCAGAGTCCCAAGATGGCTGCCTACAACTTCCTGATTGAAGTGTTGGCAGACAATCAGAGCTCTGTGGATCTCTGTACAAGCTTGTCATTATTCGCAAAGGCCTTGCGATCGTATATATACAAATTTGGATTTCCTTTAAGATCTTGCAAACTACTGAATTGATTTACACCAAATAACTGAAAGCAAAATCTGTGGACCAAAAGCTACTATTCTGCCAAATTTGGTGTCATTTGAGATGTCATCAGTGATGTCACTGACAATGTCATGAATGATGTAATATGTGAGGCCATAAGCAATGCATTGCGAAGGCATAATTTATAGTTAGCTCAGGTAACTATAACTGCTGAATTTCACTGGTTTTGTACAAGTGGAATCTGAGCCCAACTATAAGATCCCTGTAACCGTTGTATGTTTTTTTTTATTCTATTACCTAACTTACTAACTATAAAGTCCCTGTAACCTTTGCATTTTTCAATATATATATATATATATATATATATATATATATATATATATATATATATATATATATATATATATATATATATATATGCCAGTAGGTAGTTATAGTTAGGACCTACTTTCCATAGGAAAAGACTTTTGTTTTGCCAATTACTTTGCCGCTGTTTGACGAATCCTCTCAAATTTTCAAAACTAGTTTGGCACTCACTTCAACTGCTGTCTTTAAAGTTTGGAGGTGATCCATCAGGCGCGGGCAAAATAGAGGTAAAAAACGAGCAGCAAGAGCCAGAGTGAAGGTCAGAAATTAGCAGAAAGAGGCCGACTAAAGGTGAGAAGTGAGCAGAAAGAGGCAAAATAAAGGTCAGAAACTAGCAGAAAGTGACAAGATAAAGGTGAGCAATGAGCAGAAAGAGTCAGAATAAAGGTCAGAAATGAGCAGAAAGAGATAGACTAAAGGTCAGCAATGAGCAGAAAGATGCAAAATAAAGGTAAGAAAGAGGCAGAATAAAGGTCAGCAACGAGCAGAAAGAGGCAGAATAAAGGTCAGCAATGAACAGAACGATGCAAAATAAAGGTGAGAAAAGAGCAGAAAGAGGCAAAATAAAGGTCAGAAACTAGCAGAAAGAAGAAAAGTAAAGGTCACAAATGAGCAGAAAGAGGCAGAATAAAGGTTAGAAGGGAGCAGAAAGAGGCATAATAACGGTGAGAAGCGAACAGAAAGAGGCAAAATAAAGGTCAGAAATGAGCAGCAAGAGGCAGAATAAATGACAGGATGGAGCAGAAAGAGACACAATAAAGGGCAGAACGGACAGAAGGACAACAGAGGGCAGAAGTCAGCTGAAAATTTGGAGAAAAACAGAAGAGGCACAAAGACGAAGGCAGCAGAGAGTAGCGGACTGCAGGCATGCTGGACAGGAGCACCAATACAAGGGGAGCTGGTACTAGGACCTGCTCCTGTGTGCCCCCTACTTTTTTTACAGTGCACTCTGTGACAGACCCACTCATACACTCATGGACTCACTCATAGACCCACTCATGTACACACTCACAGACCCACTCAGACACTCATGCACCCCCTGACAGATATACTCAGACACTCATGCACCCACTCACTGATCCATTCGAGGACTTATTCACCCACTCACAGACCCACTGAGAGACTTGCACAGACACTCACAGACCCACTCAGAGACTGATGCACTCATGTACCCACTCACAGACCCACTCAGAGACTCACAGACCTACTGATAGACCCACTCAGACACTCACACACCCACTCACAGATCCACTCAGGCACACCTGTTCCCATTCACAGACCCACTCAGAGACTCATGCACCCACTCCCAGACCCACTCAGGCCCTTACATACCCACTCACAGACTAGCTCAGAGACTCTCGCATGCTCTCACAGACACTCAATCACCCACTCAGACACACATGTTCCCATTCACAGACCCACTCAGAGATTCATGCACCCACTCACAGATCTACTCTGATACTCTCACAACCGCTCACAGACCCACTCACCTACCTATACAGCCACTCAGACAGACTCTCAAAGGTTACAGGTTACAGTTAGAAAATAAAACTCAATTAAACATCGGAATTTACTGAAAAAACAAAGAGAACAGGGACAATATAGTTAGGATCAGATTAGATTTCACTTGTATAAAACCATTGAATTCAGCAGTTATAGTTACCTGAACAAACTATAACTTACTCCCCCACAGTGCACTGCTTATGACCTCACATACTACATCACTCATGACATGGTCAGTGACATCACTGATAACATCTCAAATAACAAAACTGATGACACAATCCACAGAACCACTCACATACCCACTCACACCCATATAACCTCTCATACACCTACTCACACACCCACTCACATACCCATTCACAGACCCATACAACTACTGACACACACACTCACTCATACAGCCACTCACACAACTACTCACTCACTCATACAGCCACTTACACAGCCATTCACAGACCCATACAGCTACTCACACACCCATCAAACCACTCATACTCACAGACCCATACAGCTACTCAAACACTCACTCACATACCCTTCAATGACTCACATACCCATTCACACACCGACACAGCCACTCACACAACCACTCTCTCTACCATTCAGCTACTCACACAGTCACTCACGCAATCATACAGCTACTACAGAGCTACTCACTCACCCATACAGCCACTCACACATCCATTCACTCATCCACAAAACCACTTGCATACCTTTTCAAACTTCAATACAATGACTCATGTGCCCACTCACTCATCTATACAGCCACTCACACAAATACTTACTGTGTGAAACAGCCACACCCACTCACCCATATATTCAACTGGCAGTCGCCAGGAGATAGTTATAGCTAGGACCTAGTTTTCATAGACAAAGCACTTTTTGTTTTGGTAATAACTTTGGTGCTATTTCACGAATATTCATGACATTTTCAAAACTAGTTTGTGACTCCCTTCAGCTGCTGTCTTGAAAATTTCGGTGTGATTCATTAAAGGGGGGCTGAGAAAAATAAGGAGTCCAGAAACGTGTTTTCCTCAAGCAATTTCCCATAGGGATTTTAGACATGACTGCAGCCCGAACCGCTGAATGGAATTACACTAAATTTGGCTGAAAGCTAGATCTTGGTTCAGCAACAGTGCTTTTTGTAATTCGGTGAAATTCCATTCAGTAGTTTTTAAGTAATTAAAGAAAAGAGATTTATAGATATCTAGGGATGTGGACCATCTGTGGATCTGACAGATCTCATGGTCAGATCTTATTGACTACCAACACTTGTCATTGTTATTGTTAACTGATTTTTATATAGCGCTAATCACCGCAGGTCTCTAAGCGCTTGAGAGAGAGTTACCAGAGGTCGTCATGGGTCCCAGGTGCGTGGCCGTATGGTATGCCCATTAAGCCGTGTCAAGTGCGTCTTTGAACACAAGCGTCTTAAGCTGTTTCCGGAATGGGAGGAGTGCCGGTTCCTTACGCAGGTACTCGGGCAGTTGATTCCAAAGTTGTGGGAGCTGGTTGGAGAATGCTCGACCTCTGATGGATGAAGTTTTGTAGCCTGGCGTGGCCAGGTGGCAAGTCTCGGACGAGCGCAGTGTGCGACTCGGAACATAGTTTTTCAGGCGTTCTTTAATATAGGCCGGGGCTTTTCCGTGGATTGCCTTGTGGGCGATACAGAGGCCCTTAAATCTAGCTCTCTGATTGGAAGCCAGTGCAGTTTGCGGAGCAGGGGGGAGGCATGGGCCCGTCTTGGCAACCTAAAGATCAGTCTGGCTGCGTCATTCAGCACCACCTGTAATTTATTAGTCAACTTCTGAGGGAGTCCTATGTATAGGGCGTTGCCGTAATCCAATCTGGATACAATCGTGGCTGATACGATCATTTGCAGCGAGGCAGTTGAAAGGAGGGGGACCAGTTTTCGCAGTTGTCTCATGAGCCCTATGCATGTTCCGACCACTGTGGTGACTTGGTTGGCCATGGAGAGCTTTGAGTCGATTTTTATGCCCAGGCTTTTTACGGCATTTGCTGGTGTGGGGGTGGCACCCAGCTCTTGGGGCCAGAAACGGTCGCTCCAGGGGTTGTCTTTCGTGGGGATGACAAGTACTTCCGTTTTATTGGGGTTGATTTTCAATGAGTTGGCAGTCATCCAGTTAACCGTAAATCTCAGGATTTTTTGTGCTACGTCCTGGGCATAGCTGGAATTATCAATCTGGAGGGTGAGCTGGGTGTCATCCGCGTAGTTAAAGACCACCAAAGGCTGAAGATAGATGTTAAAGAGGAGCGGGGACAGTGCGGAGCCTTGCGGGACGCCACAGGTGAGGGTACCTCCATCTGATACCCGCTCCCCTAGCTGGATCCTCTGGGACCGGTCTGTCAGGAAGGAGGCTAGCCACTGGTGTGCCGTCCCATGAATGCCCAGCTCCGCTATTCGGTCCAACAGCCGGGTGTGGTTGACCGTATCGAACGCCGCTGATAGATCTAATAAAATCAGGGCGTTCGGTTTTTTGTTATCCGCCATGATTCTGAGATCATCAAGGACCGACATCATCACCAGTTCCATACTGTGGTGGGCTCTAAACCCAGCTTGTCGCTTCTGGAGCAGTTGGTTATCCTCCAGGAATAGTGAGAGTGTTTTGAGAACATGTTGTTCTATCACTTTCGACAAGAAAGGGAGCTGGGAGATGGGCCTATAGTTCTTAAGGTTTGCGGCATAAGCCCCAGGTTTCTTTAGGAGGGGGGTGACCCTGGCTTCCTTCAGATTGGAGGGTAGGTGGCCAGTCTCCAAGGAATTATTCAGTAGGGCAAGGAGCTGTTTTTCCAGGCCGGGGAGGGCCATTCGGAAAATTCTCGGGGGACACGGGTCTGCGGGGGAGCCTGATTTGGTGCGGTTCGTCAGTTGTGTCAGTAACAGTGTCCAGCGTAGGAAAGGTGGAGAGTTGCTTGTCGGAAGGGGGGGCCTGATCCTGGGTTAGTTGCCCTTGATTGGTGGGGGTATTGTTAATCTCGGAGATGATATCCCTGACCTTTTGGATGAAGTAGGTCTGGAATGTGTTGCAGTCTAGGGGTGCAGCTGCAGATTTCACCTCCGATTTTTGACTGAGTTCTTTCAGTATTCTGAAGGTCTCTTTCTGCTTATTAGGTGCCGCAGTGATTCTAGCCTCGTAGTACTCAGCTTTCCTAACAGTGATAGATTGTTTATACGCGGTAAGCAAGGATTTATAGGCTGACAGTTCCGCTGGGTCATAGGCTTTCCGCCACCTCCTCTCCGCGTGGCGGAGGCTTTGTTTCAGTGCCCTAAGTGTCTCGTTAAACCAGGGGGCCCCCTTCCCTTTATCTCTCACTCTGTCACTTCGCTCCGGTGCTATTTTATCTATAGCACAGCGTAGGGTGTTAGTCAAGGCTTCACTCTCCTGGTCGAGATTGCCTGGTTTGAGGTTTGGGGGGGATACTGTGTAGGGCTTCTACTAGGTTTCCTGCTTCTATTTTTTTCCAGCATCGCACTTTTCTCCACTCTGGGGGAGGTTGAGAAAGTTGGCCCTCAATTGGAACCCAGCAGCTTAGTAGTGCGTGGTCCGACCATGTGCAGGGGCTGATGGCTGTTAGCCTAGCCCCTGGGTGCGAGGTCCAGACGAGATCCAGGGTGTGCCCTTTTCAGTGTGTTGGTGCCTCCACCAGTTGGTGGAGCCCCATTGTGCACATTCCTTTCTCAAACTGGCTGGCGGGCGGCTTCAACCAAAAAGTGTTGGCAGCCATCTTGGGACTTGGGACTCAGTCTGAATCACAAAAGAAACGCAAAAAAACAAAAGGGGGCAGAGTAGGAAGACCCTAAACCCCTAGCTCTGGTGGTGGGTCTCACAGGGACCCCACTGAGGGCCAAAAACGTTTAGTTAAAAAATGTTGTCATGAATTCGTGGAGGAACTGTGAATCTAGCCAAATTGTTTTTTAAAAACAAGCACGAGTTACTTGACATAACGTTAACTGGTGAATTACAGTGCTTTTGTTCGTTTCAAATGATATGTTTTAAGTAACATTTTCACCTAACTATAACTTTCATTTAACGCTTGTTTAACCTTCAGTGAATTTCTAATGCTTTTTAAATAAAAAGAGAGATGTACATTTGTGTGCGCGGCGGAGGGGGATTGTCCATTGGGCTGCCCCTGCCCCCTCCACTTTGCCCTCCAGTGTCCAAGTCCATGACCCTACCCCCTCACTCCATCCCTGAATGGCCATTGTTCTGCCACTGCCATCCACACCTGCCCTGAACAGTTAGCTTGCTTCCCCTAGCCACCTCCTCCCTGCCCTCTCTGGGCTGAGTCCATGAGCCTGCCTCCTTACTCCTGCCCTGCATGGTCCAATGTGCTACCACTGCCCTCTATGGTTAGCTTGCTTTCCCTTCCCATTCCTCCTGCCCTTCGTTGTCCATTTGTGGGCCCCCAAACCCTCCCTTCTGCCCTCCATGGTCTGTTGTGTTGCCACTGCCCATCCTGCCTCACCTGTGTGGCCCTTTATTCTGTCACAACCATCTCACCTGCCCTGTGTGGTCAGTTTTCTGCCCCGTCTCCTCTCCCATCCTGTGTTGTCTGAGTCTGTGCCCCTACCCCCATAACTCCTGCCCTCCATGGTCCATTGTGCTGCCACTTCCCCTCCCATCTGCCCTTCATGACCCACTGTGGTGCCACTCCCCATCCCACCTGTCCTGCATGGTCTGTTGTGCTGCCACTGCCCTTTCCACCTGTCCTACATTATTAGCTTTTTGTCCTCACCCCTGCCACCTCCTGTCTTCTATTGTTTGTGTTCATGCCCCTATCCCCTGCTTCCTGCCGTCCATAGTCACTGGCATGCCCTGGCACTCCTGGGCTGTTGTGTTCAACTGCCCCTCCTGCTGTCCCTGCATGGTAAGCTTGCTGCCCTTGCCTCCTTCCCCCTGCCCTCTTTTGTCCATGTTCATGCCCCTGTTCCCTTCATATTGCTTTCCGTGGTCTATTGTGCTGTACTGCCCTAAAGCTTGCCATGGGTGTTGTATTGTGTTGCCTCTTGCGCCTGCCCTGTAAGGTCATTTTGGTGCCCCTGCCAACTTCCTCCTGCCCTCTATAGTCCAAGACCATGGCTCTACCCCATTTCTTCTGCCCTCAATGGTCCGTTGTACCATACATGCCAAGAGTTTGAACTTGGTAAGAGGGAGATTTTGAAAATTTTCCCCATTGACTTACATTGAAAAGAGGAGATTTTAGGTGAGAGACAGCTAAAAAAAAAAGCCTTTTTGGGCTTAAAAATCATGTGCCCCCCCCCACCTGAATTGGGGTCTGTTGGCATGTGTTAGATTTGGGGGTCTCTAGTTGGCATAGGTAGGTACCTGTGACAAATAGGGACCCTTGCGTCTAATCAGGGTAAGGGGCTACACTCCTAAAATAACCCCTGCTCACCCCCTTGGTAGCTTGGCACGAGCAGGCAGGCTTATCTCAGAGGCAGTGTGTAAAGCATTTGTGAACACATACAGTAATATAGTGACAACACTACAGATGGACACCACACAGGTTGTATTTATAAAAATAAGTATTTTTATATAGACTTAACACAAGACCAAACGACAAAAATCCACAATACTGTACTCAAAAATAGACTTTAAAAGGTTATAAAATAGTTCAGTTCTCTCAAGTTGTAGATGCAACACTTTACTCTCAATGTACCTTGAATGCGTAACGCAAAGAAAACAAAAGGGTCGCAGGGAAGGTGATGCGTTGGTTCCTTACACTCAGGGGAGTGGATGCGTCGGTTCCTTACTGCTGCGCAGGGGAGTTGATGCTTGCTTCCTTACTGTGTGGGGAGTTGATGCGACGGTTTCTTACTGCTCTCCGGTGCGATGCGACAAGATGGCACCTTGATGCGATACTCTTCTCCGGTGCAATGCGACAAAATGGTGTCTTGGTTGTGATGCGACAACGTTGATGTGATGCGTGCACGCCCGACGGCCGTGCGGCGACTCGGTGATCTTTGGAGCCGCGACAGGCCCTGCGACGCGCTTCTCCGGTGATGCGACGATGTCCTCTGTGGCAGCGTCCCGCTTCTCCGGCGATGCGCCGCGCTTCGGCGATGCGATGATGACAGCGGCAGCGGCGTCTCGCTTCCTCGGCGATGCGATGTCAGCGGCTGCGCTGGCGACACGCTTCCCGTCGTTGCATCGCGCTTCCAGCTCCCAGCGACACGCAGTCTCTCAGAAGGCCCAGCACAACAGCAGGCACTTCAATTCCCAGCAAGGGAATTCAGGGGGAGCTGGTTGGTGAAGTCTTGTATCCCTGAGACTTCAGGCAGGAGGCAAGCTCTAGTTCAAGCCCTTGGAGATTCTTCTTCAAGTTGATAGAAAGCACACTCAGTCCTTTTCTCCTTTCTTTGGCAATGAAGCAACCACTGCAGGCCAACCCCCAAACACACAGCACAGGGGTAGTCTCCTACTTCAGCTTCCTGGTTCTTCTCCTCAGCAAAGGTTCGTCTTGATTCCCAGAAGTGATCTAAAGTTCTTGGGTCTGGGTCCCAATATTTATACTACTTTTCTCTGTGTTCTCTGAAGGCAGAGAGGCCTTTGCCTAGTCCAAACCAGTTCTGGTCAGTCCTGGAGCACTTTGTTGATAAGACTCCTTCTTTCCTTTCACAGTGTAGGCCAGGGACATCAGACACACCACAGGAGGTGGAGCCAGCATTGTGGAGGAAAGGCACAGCCCTATTCAGGTCCCAGGTGCAACTCCTCCCTCCTATCTGCATGCAGATCTCTCTATTCAGCCCTGTGCTGACTCAACCTGTCTCCTGGAAGCCCCCAGCCCCTGTCACTCAAACTCCAGACAAGGAATACACAACCTAGCAGAGGCAGGCTTGGATAGTTAGGCAAGAAAATACCAACTTTCTAAAAGTGGTATTTTCAAACACAGAATGTTAAAACCAACTTCACTAAAAGATGTATTTTATCATTCTGAGGTCAGGCATACTAAACTCGAATTTCTACCTGGTTCCCTGAGTCAGTTAGGATTATAAAATGTAATAATCTAATTGCCCATTCTGGCATATGGGGAACAGGTAGCCTTGCAATAGTGAAAAACGAAAATGGCTGTAATTCACTATTAGGACATGCCACACACATCACGGCATGTCCTACCTTTTACCTACAATGCACCCTGCCCTTGGGCCTACCTTAGGGGTGACTAATATGTATAAAAGGGAAGGTTTAGGGACTGGCAAGTGGGTGCACTTGCCCAGTCAACATGGCAGTACCAGACTGCACACAGGCTCTGCAATGGCAGGCCTGAGACACACTTTACAAGCCACTCCGGTGGGTGGCACAACCAGTGCTGCAAGCACACCAGCACCATTTGATTTACAAGCCCTGGGCACACGCAGTGCTCTGTACTAGGGTCTGACAGTAAGCCAAACAAGCCAATCATGGAGTCACTAATCCATACATCAATTTACCATAGGGAGCACTTGCACTGTGGCACTGAACAGCAGTGGCACAGTGCCCAAAAGCATCTAAAACCAGCAAAAACATAAGAGGCAACAGCAAAAAATGGAAGGGAGACCCACGCCAATGGTGCCAGGTCTAACACGTGTCCCCTCCAGCTGAAATGTGGGGAGAACTACCCTACCTCCGGGGAGTTCTCATCACTAAGGCGGAAAAATCTGGACAGACCATCAGCATTGGCGTGTTCTGTACCAGGGCGGTGTTCCACCGTAAAGTCCATCCCCTGTAGGGATATGGACCACCTCAACAGCTTTGGATTCTCACCCTCATCTGCATCAGCCATCTGAGGGGCCTGTGGTCTGTCTGAACCCGGAAGTGAGTCCCAAACAAGTATGGTCTCAACTTCTTCAGTGCCCAGACCACAGCAAATGCCTCACGCTCAATTGCACTCCACCTCTGTTCCCGTGGAAGTAACCTCCTACTGATGAAGGCTACAGGTTGGTCTAGGCCCTCCTCATTAATCTGTGATAGAACAGCCCCCACACCATGCTCTGAAGCGTCTGTTTGCACAATAAACTCTTTTGAGAAGTTGGGTGCCAGGAGCACGGGCGCCATGCACATGGCAGTCTTCAGGGCATCAAAAGCTCTCTGACAGATGTCAGTCCAAATCACTCTCTTGGGCTGCTTCCTGGAAGTCAGCTCTGTCAAGGGTGCAACAATGCTGCCATCCCACTTGACAAACCTCCTGTAATACCCGGTGAGTCCTAAAAAGGCTCTCACCTCTGTCTGGGTCTTGGGGGGTTCCCAAGTCAGGATGGTCTCAATCTTGGGCTGTAGGGCGCCACCTGGCCGCTCCCAACCTGGTGTCCCAAGTACCCCATGGAACCCTGCCCGATCTGGCACTTACTCGCCTTGATCGTGAGGCCTGCTCTCCGCAGCGCCATCAACACTTCCCAGAGGTGGCGCAGATGTTCTTCCCAACTGGCGCTGAACACTGCAATGTCATCCAGGTAGGCAGCACTGAACTCTTCCAGTCCAGCCAACACCTGGTTGACCAACCTCTGAAAGGTGGCAGGGGCATTCTTCATCCCAAAGGGCATAACCCGGAATTGGTAGTGCCCATCTGGTGTGGAGAATGCTGACCTCTCTCTTGCCCCATCAGTCAAGGTGATCTGCCAGTACCCAGACGTTAAGTCAAACGTGCTGAGGTACCTGGCAGCCCCTAACCGATCAATGAGCTCATCAGCTCTGGGGATGGGGTGCACGTCAGTCCTGGTGACTGAATTGAGCCCTCGGTAGTCCACACAGAACCGCAGTTCTGGTGAGGCACCCGGTGCGGCAGCCTTTGGGACCAAGACCACTGGGCTGGCCCAAGGACTGTTAGAGGACTCAATCACCCCCAACGCAAGCATCTTGGAGACCTCCTCCTTGATGCAAGCTCTCACCCTGTCAGTCACCCTGTAAGTTTTGTGCTTGACAGGAGGACTGTCCCCAGTGTCTACATCATGGACGCACCAATCAGTGACACTGGGAATCAGGGAGAACAGGTCAGAAAACTGTCCCAGCAACTGGTGACAGTCATTCTGCTGCTCAGGGGTCAGGGTGGAAGAGAGGTTCACTCCATCCACTGACCCATCTTGCTCTGTTGCAGACAGGAGGTCAGGAAGAGGCTCAGTCTCCTCCTCCATTCCAGCATCTGTTGCTAAGAGCATGCCCACTTCGGACCTCTCTAATTTGGGCTTCAGGCGGTTGACATGCAGGACCCACAAGGGGTTCCTGGGAGACCGCAAGTCCACCAAGTAGGTAACCGGACTCTTGCGCTCCACCACCTCAAATGGTCCGGTCCACTTATCCTGGAGCGCACAGGGCTCCACGGGGGCCATGCCCACACTTTCTGACCAGGCTGAAGCTCAACCAGAGTGGCATTCTGGTCGTACCACCGCTTCATCTCCGCCTGGCTGGCTTCCAGATTCGCCTCAGCGAGTTTTCTGAATTGCCTAGTTTGGTTCCTAAAGGCCAGCATGTAGCTATATACATCCTGGGGAGGTTTCCTGGGAGATTGCTCCCAGCCTTCCTTGACCAAACTCAAAGGTCCTCTCACTGGGTGTCCATAGAGAAGCTCAAAGGGACTGAACCCTAGAGATTTCTGTGGCACCTCACGGTATGCAAAGAGAAGGCATGGTAAGAGGACGTCCCACTTACGCCTCATGGGTTCCTCAAGACCCATAATCATGCCTTTGAGGGTCCGGTTGAACCTCTCAACCAGCCCATTACCTTGGGGGTGGTAAGGAGTGGTGAACTTGTAGGTTACACCACACTCCTGCCACAGGGACTTCATATACTTAGAAATGCAGTTGGTACCTCGGTCTGACACCACCTCTCTGGGAAACCCCATGCGGGAGAAAATCCCCATCAGCGCACGTCCCACCACGGGGGCCGTCACTGTCCTGAGAGGGATGGCTTCCGGGTACCGGGTGGCATGGTCCACCAAGACCAGGATGAACCTGTTGCCCATGGCTGTCTTGGGATCCAGAGGCCCCACAATGTCAATGCCCACCCTTTCAAAGGGGGTGCTGACCACAGGGAATGGCTGGAGAGGAGCCTTGTGCTTCCTCCCACTCTTTCCACTTGCCTGGCAAGTCTGACAGGTCCTGCAATGAGTGTCTGAACTCTTGCGCATTTGGGGCCAATAAAAATGGGTGACAAGCCTTTCAAAGGTCTTGTCCTGCCCCAAATGTCCTGCTAAAGGCACATCATGAGCCAGCCCCAGTAGGAAGGCTCTGAAGCGCTGGGGTACCACCAGCACACGGGCTGACCCAGGCTCAGCAACCTTAGGCTCACTATACAGGAGACCATTCTCCCAGTAGATCCAATGTGATCCAGACTGATCACCTGCTGCCTGGTTTGCAGCCTGCTGCCGCAAACCCACAAGAGAAGGGCACTTGTTCTGCTCCTCACAGAACTCTTCCCTGGAGGGACCTCCTTCCTGCTGCCAATGGGTCAGCTCAGGCAGGTCTCCCAGTTCAGCAATCTCTTCCCCGGTAGGCTCCAGGCCATCCCCTCAGGGTCCGCCTCCTCCTGGGCCGTGGGAATCTCAGGGGCCGGTTTCCCGTGCCCCCTACCTCTTCTCTTTAAGGCAGGCACCTGGGCCATTTTCTCAGGCTCCAGGTCCTCTTGAACACCCTTACTGGCTGCCATAGACCGAGTGATCACGCAGGCCCACTCAGGCAAACCCAACATCTCTAAATGAGCTCTCCGCTCCACCTTAGCCCAAGGGGAGCTCTCCAAATCGTTACCTAACAGACATTCAACAGGCATGGATGGCCTCACAGCTACTTGAAGAGTCCCTGAGACCCCCCCACTCAAAGGGAACCTGTGCCACCTTGCAGTGGCTCTATGTGTTGTCAGCGGCAACAACTGGGTAAAATGCATTGGGGACTACCTGCTCTTCAGACACCAACCGACAACTGACAGCTGCCACACTGGCTCCGGTGTCTCTAAGGGCTTCCACCCTCTTGCCATTGATGGTCACCCACTGCCTGTATTTTTTAGTGTTATCAGGCAGCTGGGTCCTGGGGACCACCTCACAGTCTCCTAAAGAGACAAGGGACATCTCTGCGGGACCCCACCCACCCTGGGCACCCATCTCCTCCCCCAGGGCTACACTAGCCAACTGCCGGGGTGGTGCACCAGTGGGTGCTGTCTTCCCATACAAGGGACATCTAGCATCATAAGAACAGTGGCCTACTAGACCACACTTAAAACAGGTATTGGGCCCCTTGTGAACAGGCTTATCTGTCGGGGCCACTGCCTTCTTCTCAGGGGGAGGCTGGGAACCTTTCCCTTGGTTCCCTTGGGGATTACTTTGGGGCCCTTTCTGGAACTCCCTCTGTTTACTCTTGTCCCCCCACTCTTCTGCTGGGGACCCTGCCCACCTTTGGCGAAGTCTCCCACATGACCCTTCTGGACCCGGGTGCTCACCCAACGGTCCGCTCTCCTCAGCAAGCTTCCTAGGGTTAGTCAGCTTGCTATCAATAAGATGCTGGCGTAGCTCTGGAAAACAGTTATTTGACAAGTGCTCCCATGCAAGCAAATCATAGAGCGCCTCAAAATTATCCACTTTGCTACCCTTCACCCAACCATCCAATGCTCTGCAAAAGAAAGACACATATTCCACCCAAGTGGTAGACTCCAGTTTTCTGCAATTTCTAAATCTTTGTCTATATAGCTCTGGGGTCAAACCAAATCTGGACATTAGGGCTCCCTTCATGTGGGTATAGGACATCTGCTCCTCTGTAGGCAAATCCAACAAAGTGTCCCTCCCATCGCTAACAAAGCGGCCCCACAACCCCGCTCCCCAATCCTTCTCAGGGACCCGGTGGGCCAACATTGCAGCTTCATAAGCCCTAAACCACTGACCAATATCCTCATTCTTGTGGAAATCTTTAACTACATCTTTGGGAATGTAGGTTCTTGCTTCTACATGCACTGGCGGTGTGCTGCCACCAGAGGGAGGAACCTCTAACTTCTTGGCCTTGAGTTCCAATTCCCTCAATCCTCTCTCATGCTCAAAATGCATCCTCTTTTCCTCTAAGGCTAACTTCTTCATTTCTAACTCCATCCCAAGCTCTATTTTCTTGCTCTCTATGTCCTTCTGACCATCTATTTTGAGCCTAGCTAGCTCCAATTTATGCATCCTTTCCCTTGCTCTGTCCTCCAGCTCTCCTGGGGACAACCCTTTGGAAGAAACCCTGCTGCCCGCCCCTGAAGGTACTTTCCCTCCAGTTGGGCCCACTGGCCCCTCAAGTTGCTCATTTAAATCCTCTGCCTCCATTACTGGCTCCTCAGGATGCTCACCTACATTCCTAGATTCTACCCAGGCCCTCAGCGCCTTCTGGTATTCCTCTTTCCTGGTGAGGCCTTTCACAGAGATTTTAAATTTCTTGCACAAAGCTTTGAGATAAGGCACAGTGCAGGTATCAATTCTCTCTTCTTCCAAAACAATGTCTACAGATACTATGGATGCTGACTTGCTCATGGAAGCAAAAAGACTGGCAGTTCTCAAGAATCAAAAATAGAAAAGAAGTTCCAAGGAAAAATTCTCAAAAAGTATGTGGTTGCGTTATGGTCTGCACTCACTAGTAGTGTACACCAATCACTGTATATGAATCACAAATGCAAGTCCAAATCCTCACCGCTGACCACCAATGTTAGATTTGGGGGTCTCTAGTTGGCATAGGTAGGTACCTGTGACAAATAGGGACCCTTGCGTCTAATCAGGGTAAGGGGCTACACTCCTAAAATAACCCCTGCTCACCCCTTGGTAGCTTGGCACGAGCAGGCAGGCTTATCTCAGAGGCAGTGTGTAAAGCATTTGTGAACACATACAGTAATAGAGTGGCAACACTACAGATGGACACCACACAGGTTGTATTTATAAAAATAAGTATTTTTATATAGACTTAACACAAGACCAAACGACAAAAATCCACAATACTGTACTCAAAAATAGACTTTAAAAGGTTATAAAATAGTTCAGTTCTCTCAAGTTGTAGATGCGACACTTTACTCTCAATGTACCTTGAATGCGTAACGCAAAGAAAACAAAAGGGTCGCAGGGAAGGTGATGCGTTGGTTCCTTACACTCAGGGGAGTGGATGCGTCGGTTCCTTACTGCTGCGCAGGGGAGTTGATGCTCGCTTCCTTACTGTGTGGGGAGTTGATGCGTCGGTTTCTTACTGCTCTCCGGTGAGATGCGACAAGATGGCACCTCGATGCGACACTCTTCTCCGGTGCGATGCGACAAAATGGCGTCTTGGTTGTGATGCGACAACGTTGATGTGATGCGTGCACACCCGATGGCCGTGCGGCGACTCGGTGATCTTTGGAGCCGCGACAGGCCCTGCGACGCGCTTCTCCGGTGATGCGACGATGTCCTCTGTGGAAGCGTCCCGCTTCTCCGGCGATGCGCCGCGCTTCGGCGATGCGATGACAGCGGCGTCTCGCTTCCTCGGCGATGCGATGACAGCGGCTGCGGCGGCGACACGCTTCTCGTCGTTGCGTCGCGCTTCCAGCTCCCAGCGACACGCAGTCTCTCAGAAGGCCCAGCACAACAGCAGGCACTTCAATTTCCAGTAAGGGAATTCAGGGGGGAGCTGGTTGGTGAAGTCTTGTATCCCTGAGACTTCAGGCAGGAGGCAAGCTCTAGTTCAAGCCCTTGGAGATTCTTCTTCAAGTTGATAGAAAGCACACTCAGTCCTTTTCTCCTTTCTTTGGCAATGAAGCAACCACTGCAGGCCAACCCCCAAACACACAGCACAGGGGTAGTCTCCTCCTTCAGCTTCCTGGTTCTTCTCCTCAGCAAAGGTTTGTCTTGATTCCCAGAAGTGATCTAAAGTTCTTGGGTCTGGGTCCCAGTATTTATACTACTTTTCTCTTTGTTCTCTGAAGGCAGAGAGGCCTTTGCCTAGTCCAAACCAGTTCTGGTCAGTCCTGGAGCACTTTGAGACAAGACTCCTTCTTTCCTTTCACAGTGTAGGCCAGGGACATCAGACACACCACAGGAGGTGGAGCCAGCATTGTGGAGGAAAGGTACAGCCCTATTCAGGTCCCAGTTGCAACTCCTCCCTCCTATCTGCATGCAGATCTCTCTATTCAGCCCTGTGCTGACTCACCCTGTCTCCTGGAAGCCCCCAGCCCCTGTCACTCAAACTCCAGACAAGGAATACACAACCTAGCAGAGGCAGGCTTGGATAGTTAGGCAAGAAAATACCTACTTTCTAAAAGTGGTATTTTCAAACACAGAATGTTAAAACCAACTTCACTAAAAGATGTATTTTATCATTCTGAGTTCAGGCATACTAAACTCGAATTTCTACCTGGTTCCCTGAGTCAGTTAGGATTATAAAATGTAATAATCTAACTGCCCATTCTGGCCTATGGGGAACAGGTAGCCTTGCAATAGTGAAAAACGAAAATGGCTGTAATTCACTATTAGGACATGCCACACACATCACGGCATGTCCTACCTTTACCTACAATGCACCCTGCCCTTGGGCCTACCTTAGGGGTGACTAATATGTATAAAAGGGAAGGTTTAGGGACTGGCAAGTGGGTGCACTTGCCCAGTCAACATGGCAGTACCAGACTGCACACAGGCTCTGCAATGGCAGGCCTGAGACACACTTTACAAGCCGCTCCGGTGGGTGGCACAACCAGTGCTGCAAGCCCACCAGCAGCATTTGATTTAGAAGCCCTGGGCACACGCAGTGCTCTGCACTAGGGTCTGACAGTAAGCCAAACAAACCAATCATGGAGTCACTAATCCATACATCAATTTACCATAGGGAGCACTTGCACTATGGCACTGAACAGCAGTGGCACAGTGCACAAAAGCATCTAAAACCAGCAAAAACATAAGAGGCAACAGCAAAACATGGAAGGGAGACCCACGCCAATGGTGCCAGGTCTAACAGCATGTATGGTTGTACTGCCACTGCCTCTCCCTCCTGCCTTCAATGCTCCATTGCATTGCCACAGACTCTTTTGTCTGTCTTGCATGGCTGGTTTGCTGCCCCTGCCCCCCCCCCCATGGTCTGCTGTTCTGCCACTGCCCCTCCCGCCTTCCCAGCATGGTCAACTTGTTGCTTCTGCCCCTCCTCCCTGTCCTCAATTATCTGAGTCTGTGCCCTTCCCCTCTGCCTTCCCACAGTGTTCTAATGAACAACTAGATTGCTAACTTTATGTATTTATTACAAAAGTGTAGCACACCTGAAGTAATCTTGATGGAATCCAAACTGTAAAACCTAAAGCATTTCCTTTAGAAATTATGGTTAGTGTTCTGAAAAACTGAAATGAAAAAACATTCTCAATTAGCGACAAAGCTCTTTTAAATTATTTACTATTTTTATGTTTTTTGATCCAGTTGATCACTTGATTATTTGTTGCACTTAGGGGACAGGATGTGGTGTTATGGTTAGAGCTGCTAACTTTGGAACTGGGGAACCAGCTTCAAGTCTCAGCTCAATAGCCTGCGATTCTGGGCAAATCACTTAATCTCCCAATGCCTAATACTGAAATGAATGTGTCCTTGTGTAATGTAACTGTAGGTCATGTAAAGTTCTCCAGTACCTTTAGGTCACATCCACGCAATGTAAAACTGCTAAAAAATCTAAGCGTTTTGCACACTTCTGTCATTGGACTATACTTCGGCTATGCTGTGGGCTGTTGATATGTGGGATACATTTTGGCTCTTTTTTCTCTGGTGGCCATCTTGGAAGTCTTTTGTTATGAAGCTCCTTCATATCCTATTTTACTGCAGCATCCTCAGTAGAAAATGTTTTCAGTTTTCCACTTTGATTCTATCAAGATGGCACTCAGATGTGCCATACTTTTGTCATAAATTCAAAAAGTTATCACCCTAGCTGGTAAATCTGCAGTTGATCATCAGGGGGTTAACTGGCAGTCTGCTCGCTGCTGGGTGAGAGTACATGTTTCAGTCTGCATGTCAGAATGTTTTAATAAAATAGATGAGGAAGATATTTCAGAACTTAAATAAATGTGTCCTGATTTTGCTTTCTACAGCCCTAAGCATAATTTCTGTTTTAAGTTTTACCATTTGATCCAATCAAGATGGCTTCAGACTGCCACACTTTTGTGATAATTAAGAGCGTCAGCGCTCTTTTTAGAACACTCGGAGAGGGTGCAGTACGACACAGGGGAACCAAATGAGAGGCTGCTGCTGCTGTTGGAGGCACATATTTTACTCAGAATGTCAGATGTTATCCTCACATGGCTGAGAAAGATAGTGTGAATTTACAGAAAATATGCTCTTGTTATAGCTTCTGGAGCACCTTCCAAAACCTCTATGAGAAAATCATGAGCAATCATAGTTTTCTCTCAAACATGGTTCATGAAATCCTAGCAGAGGGTCAGCATTAAAATCACTTTAAAACACACCACTATTCCTAAAAGTAGTACGTACTACCACAAAATGATTTATATTGTAACTAAAATCTGTTATCACCCTTTAAATGTGCTCCTTTTGGTGACCCTCAAAACCTGCCATTCACTACAATGCATTTAAATGGGGACCATATCCTAGAGTCCTGTAACAGCTGCCACAACATGTTTTCCATGTTGTTGCAAACCAGTAAAGGGAGGGGGGCCCTTTGGGACTCCCCCCCTCACATCCACTTTGGGGTCTGGGTGTGCTCACTCTGCCCCCCTTTTTATATCTTTTTAATTCATTTTCACAACACATGGACAAAGTTCCCAAGTCTTTTAATAGCTGCCAAATATATCGATCAAGTTGTCACCAACCAAGTAGGATTGACTAGTCCCGTTTAAACTGGCCAATCAGAGCATATCTGTACACCGACTGTTCAAATATCTATACATTTTTAACCTTAATTTCTAAAAATACTACTGACTGTGTTTACACTAAATCACAAACAGCACAATTTTTGGACCTAGATCTAGCTTTTTGCCAAATTTGGTGTAATTCTGATCAGCAGTTTTTGTGGTATTGCATCCTAAAAACCTCTATGCAAATTGCATGGGTATTTTGTGTTTTGATACCACCCTTTTCGTGGCGCCCACTTGACATATCACCCCAAAACATCCCATGCACACAGTAGGCAAAAAAGAGCACTTTTCTGAAAGTTTTGTGAATGTTTGTCCAATGATGCCAAAGTTATAAGCAAACCAATAAAGGCATTTACTATGGAAACACAATCCTAACTAACTACCGTGTTGCGACCACTACTTGGTAATATATTATGCATGACCTCTTTGCAAACGTACAACATGTAATGCCATATGGAATAAAAATATGATATAGCTGGATGCTGCACAAGAGTAAACCTTAAACAAATATGAAGCGTGTGCATGAACAGAGTTCTCCGGTAGCCCTGCATATTAATATTTAAATTAACACCAAAGTCAATTTTTAGCAATTCTACACAGCACGTACCCTACACGTACCACAAGAGGGTGATTATTACAATGGCAGAGGGACAAGCCTTATGGGAAAAAGCAGCAAGGGATGTGTTCAACAACAACACTACCCAAAATGATGAACGACAGCCTGGCACAAGTTCAAGAACTGCAAATCAGATAATTAAAGAGTTAGAAAAAGCAGTATTTCAGAATCAAACAAATGGTGGGAAATGACCTCACTCACCAAATATATTGAATGTGGTAGAGTACCACGAGGGCTAAGAATTTTTGTAGTGCCAACATTTGAAGACATGGACCCTGACTTGTTTAAAGAATGGAGGTCACACACAGAAGGCTGTTTTATCAAACTTATGGGAACCCTTATAGCACTTGCAAAAAGTCACATGGAAGAACAAACTATGAGAATTGCTGAACTACTAAAAGAGATTGAGGCAATTGAAGACCAGGAGGACGTCAAAACCTCAGTAAGTAAAATGGTAGAATGCATCGTGGAACACTAAAAGAAACCAAGATGCGTAAAGCCCATAAACGCAATCACGACAAATTATACTACCAATATGGCAAACTCAATGCCGTCGCCAAAAAACAACCTTGGAGAGCTATGGAAAAGCTAAATGCGATTGGACAGACACCAAAAGTTCCTAGTGACACACGTGCCAGATTTGAGCCAGGTTCCTCTGCAGATGAGGGTGTAGAGGAGGAACTGAATTTTCATGAGGAAATGAGTGTCCTGAGAATGGCCTCGCCGCAGTGTGGCAGAAGGGGCAGTGGATGAGGAGGTACAAGATGAGGAGGGTCAAAAGGAAGAAACACCAAGACATAGACGATGTTGGAACCTCAAATACACAGCCTAACATGAATCCCAGAGTCATTAATATTTCAGGTACACCTCTGACTGAAATGCAAGAAAGGATTCTCAATTATGGACACATCATCTGGTCCGGATTTTGTCAACCTTCGTACTGAAACTTATAAATACATCAGGAAATTGAAGCTTCATAAATATCATGCCATGAAAAAAAGGGAGGTACTACACCAACAATGAAGAGCCCAGTGTAACTGAAACAAATTTTACCATTGAAGATATACCAGAGCTTCTGGCTATACATGATTTAGACACTGAGGGAACAGGCTCCAGGTCACCAGACACAAGAAAACATGGATATTGCACAATTGGAAAATATGGGGTTTTCCACAAATGCCACCAGAGAAAGTGGCCTGAAACCTTGCAGCAAATTTATTCCACAACTACCCAATGGAAACCTCATAGATGTGTGTAGTGCCAAAGGCACTCCCATGTATTGGGACCACGTCATGACCTTTGACTACCATTGTTTTAATTGAATTTACGTGTTTTAATTCACTTTGCACTTGCATTTCGTGTCTCCTTAAAGCTGCAGCGTGGGAGTGTTTTCATAGAGTAGAACAGCCTTGCCAGGAACAGAACGTGTGGGATGTGCATTTGAAAGCAAGAGAGAAAAATGTGTGGAATGTACTTCTCTGTCTAGTGTGTAGTGTTATAAGCAGTGGTGCACAAATGTGCATTATGTTGTACATTGGTAAATGAAGTGTGTGATGCTATAGGCAGTGGTGCACAAATGTGCATTGTGTTGTACATTGGGAAGTTTTATTAAGTTTTTAATATTGGCTTTGACATGCCCTCCTGCCATCTTGAATTCTGACTCTGTCTAGCTTGAGCTTTGCGCACACAGGCAGGCCAGGCCCCCAGATCAGTCAAGTTGTTTAGGCTATTCACGTTCAAGATTATTTCTGTACTTTTGGAGATGTTTTGTACTTGCTCAAGCTTCGCTAAGATAAGGGACTGGTACATGTGGGAGCGCAGAAGAATATGTGTGAACTCTTTTGCCTTTGGAATGCTTGCATGGAGAGTGGCCAACTCCAGTAATTTTCCTTGGCGCAGAGGAGGTCCTCTTGGTAACTTCTAGTGCATTGAGATTATAAAACTGGGGTTTGTTTACTTGAAAAGCGGGATTTTATTTTGACCTGAATGAACGAAGGACGCACCTAATTCAGTGTAGCAGTTCCGGGCTTGCGGAGTCTTTTGGCCCGTCTATGAATCCCCCAGTCAGGAGTGGGCTATGATGCAGTGTTTGCAGCTGGTGATGTATTCTTTTTGATTATTGGCATTGTGATGTGTGAGTGTGTCTATGTGTACAACAAGTCTCCAGTGGTTATAATCATCTGATTTATTTAGTGTATATATCTTTATATCTTTTCATACTTTCCTTTTGATTCCGTGTGTCTGATTATTTGCATTTAACAGTGTTTATTTCTTGCAGTGGGCCTCCAGTATTATTATCAATATTATCTGCTTGCATTTTATTCCATGTATTTTATTCCATGCATTTAACAGTTGCATTTGCTTACTTATAAGTGTGGTATTATTGCTTATATATATATATACATTTATTTGTTGTTTCATTTGACATCTGGGAAAGCCTTTTCTGTTAGAGAGTGTTGCACAAATAAAACCCCATGCTTTATTCTGAAAACTGTCTTTTGATGTGCTTCATTTTATGAGAGTGAAATCCCTTTCCAGGTGTTTCTACTGCTTCGCCATGTGTGTGCCTTCATGTGGGAGAGCTGTATTTTCTATTATTTGGGATGGTGTAGCAATACAGTGTGTTCCACGAACTAGTTATAGATAACATCAACAAACTCAGAAGAACGCTGAGACACAAAAGCCATACCAACTTTACACCAAAAGAGTGGCACGAGCGCAATACATTGAAAGCCAACAACTCCATCATCATTAGGCCCTCAGACAAGGGTGGAAACATCATCATTATGGACAAGACCCAAAGCACCAAAGAAGCTAACAAGCAATTAAATGTTAAAGATCACTATGAGGTGTTGAAAAACAACCCAATAAATAAATATCAAATTGAATATCGTGGTATACTAAAGTGTTTGTTGGATCAGGGGCATCTATAATTAGATGAATACATATATCTCAAGGTTGACCATCCCAGAAGCCCAGACATCTATTTCCTTCCAAAAAATACACAAGGATAAATGAAACCCACTAGGTAGACCCATAGTGAGAATGGTGGGCTCACTGCTTGAAAATGCATCCAGGTATTTGGCTCTCTTTCTGTGTGACTGTGAGCAGCCTGCCCTCTTACATACAAGACACCAATGATTTTATATGTAAAATCAATAACATACCTTGGTGAGTCATGTACATTATGGTGACAATGGATGTCAGTTCCTTGTATACTTCCATCAAGCACTAATATGGCATAGAGGCCTGTCAATATTTTTTGAGAGTCCACCCATTGACTTGTGTACAACACACTGCTATGCTCATGGCCATGCTGAGATTCTGCCTCACCCACAGCTCCTTCCTGTTTGATAAAAAGATTATTCTTCAAAAACAGGGGACTGCCATGGGGGCTGCTTTTGCCCCTACACACGCCAACCTATCTATGGGATGGTGGGATAAACAGGAGGCCTGTTCTGAAACCAATGTACACTATATGAACAACATTATGTCATGGGTATGTTTCAATGACAACCTCTTTCTCATATGGGATGGAGTATAAACACTTCTGCTGGCATATATTAACATCCTGAATTGTAAAATCTTTAATATCACATTAGCAGCTAAATGTAGTGCTAGTAATGCTGATTTCCTGGATGTCAACTTGGTGGTCCAGAATGAGACTATTCAAAGTAGTATATTTCACAAAGAAACGACATGTAATTCGATCTTACATGGCAATAGTGGCACCCAAATGGAGCATACGTACAGCCAGTTATTGAGGGTCCAATGGATCTGTTCCACTGACACTCTATACCAAACTGAAGCCAATGCAATGATCAAACCGTTCTTAGAAAGAGGATATCCCCGGAAAATTCAGCATGAGGCACACCAAAGAGTAATGTCCAGGAACAGAGTGAACTGCTGTTCAGTAACAAACAGAACAGGGGAAGGGGTCCCACTGAAGTGATAGCTAATGACAATACTGTTACTCGCTTCTTTATGGAATACAGCAATGAACATCATCAAACTAGAGTCTTACTGGCATGTAACTGTCATGTGCTACAGCATGATGAACATCTTAAAGAGGTTCTGGGTCCTCAACCCAATATATCGTACCGAAAAGCCAAATCATTGGGTGACATTTTAACTGAGTCCATGTTTATTGAAAATGATGGCTCATAATGGCTGACCAAAAAGAGTTTGGGTTTTAAAAAATGTACTAGCTATAAGGCATGCAATTATTGTATCAATAAAACAACATTTGAGACATTTAATGGAAGATCCTGTACCAGCAAAGAAAGAAGAACTTTTAATATGGAATTTTATGTATATGTCCTGGAATGTGGGTGCGAGATGCGATATGTGGGTGGTTGAGTCAACAGAGTACAAATTTGCATCTTACAACACCGTAGGGCCATAACAAAACCTTGGCCAAACATTTTTGGGAAGTACATCAAGGGAATCTCAGCAGCCTGCGTTACTACGGCATCAAACACAGAGTCGATCCACCTAGAGGAAATTAAGCTCCGTAGATGTGAATCCAATATGATCATCTTTCTGAGAACTGATAAGCCCTGGGCACATAATCTGGATGCCGAACTACATCTACACATTTAAGAGAGACAATACCAATTGGTAGCCTGGACTGATCTTATTTTATATTAGCACAAGGACTTGATATGTATAAATGTACATGCACGCATTAGGTTTGGCACATGAGAAGTTAGAATCTGATGTTCGACTGATAATCTCCCGCCAAATTGTAGTGGTTAACTCTTATTTATTTATTTATTTATAGGTTTTGTATAGCGCCTGAATCACCCCCGAAGGGGTATCTCTGCGCTTCGAACAGTGCTGCAGGAAGGCTGACAGGGCAGTTTTTAGAACAGAACGGTCTTGAAAAGCTTTCTGAATTGGAGATAGTCCGAACATTGTCTCAGATGGATGGGGAGCTGGTTCCAATAAGGGGGGCGAGGTAGGAAAAAGCTTTCCCGCCCAACCTTGATTTCCTGACCCCGGGGACCAAGAGAAGAGATATGGTTCCTGAGCGAAGCGTCCTGGAGGGGACATAGTGATTAAATTTCTCCGTGAAATAGGAGGGGCCATTGTTATACAAGGCCTTGTGAACGTTGCAGCAGGTTTTAAACTTAATCCGCTTACGCACCGGGAGCCAATGAAGCTGTTGGAGGAGAGGAAGGGAGGCAGTTTTCGGGGGGGCATTCAAGACAAGGCGTGCTGCGGTGTTCTGAACCACCTGCAATCTGCATAACGAGGACTCGTTGGCTGAGACCAGGAGAGCGTTGCAGTAGTCTAAGAGGCTTAATACCATTGTCTGAATGAGGGTTTTACGTGTAGAATCTGGGAGAAAAGGAAAAACTCGCCGTAACAAACCCAGCACGTGGAAGCAGGAGCCAGCAGTATAAGCTGCATGCTCCTTCAAGGTCAGTGCCTGATCTAGACGGATGCCCAGGTTCTTAACAAGGGTCTTGGGGGCAGGAGGAGCACCAAGGTCCACCGGCCACCACTCTGGTGTCCACAGCAAAGGTGCCTCTCCGAAAAGCATAATCTCAGTCTTCCCTACGTTTAATTGGAGAAAATTACTTCTCATCCAATTGGAGATGGCTATCATTCCAGAAGAGAAGGTAGACTGAACAGAGGGAGTGGATTTATTAAATGAGAAGAGAAGCTGAGTGTCGTCAGCATATGAAATGGGAGTAAAGCCACAGGTCCTAAGGAGGTTAGCCAGGGGAGCAACATAAATGTTGAAGAAGGTAGGGCTCAAACATGAGCCCTGAGGTACTCCCTTGGTCAATTCCATCGTCTTTGACCGAAAAGGACCTAAGTTAATGGTCTGCGAGCGGAAGGAAGGAAAGGAAGCTCGTCATCCACTGAAGGGCTGGTCCTCTGAGTCCAATTTTCTCCAATCTCCTGAGCAGGATCTGGTGAGAGACCGTGTCGAATGCGGCAGATAGATCCAGCAGCACAAGAATCGTAGATTGGCCGCTATCTAAGGTCATCCTGATATTATCCGTGACAGCCACCAGAGCAGTCTCTGTGCTATATTTGGGCCTGAAACCAGATTGAGAGGAGTCCAAACTACCAGTAGATTCGACATGGTCGGACAGATATTTATTGATGTACTTTTCCAGTAGCTTGCTCAGGAGAGGTAGTAAAGAGATGGGGCGGAGATTTGAAAGGTCTTCCATAGGGACCTTGGTGTTTTTATGAATAGGGATGACCTGTGCCGCCTTCCATTCCAAAGGGAGATAACCCTCTCTCATAGAGAGATTGAGAAGCGTACCTATGTGCGAGGACAATTGGTTAGATAGAGAAGCAGAGATTTTGGCCGGGATAATGTCAAGGGGGGAGCCAGATTTTACTGTTCGTAGTAACGCTTCCACATCCTCGGACGTCAGAGGGGGAAGCTCTCCAGCAGCAGTGTTTTTGCGGATGCAGGTAGGTTATAAAACGTAGCATCCGGCTGCTGGCTCCCTGCAGAAGTGATCTTGTCGTAAATGAGCTCAATTTTCTGTGTGAAGTACTGAGCAATGTCATCATAGAGGGCTTGGGAGGGGCCTCTATATTGTCACAGGACTTGGGATTGGTAAAGGATCCGGAATAGGGCTTTAGGGGCATTCCCTGCCGGGGCTAACTGTGATGCGATAAAGGCTTTCTGCGCAGCCTTTATATTTTTATGGTAGTGGGAGAGAGCTGTCTTAAATCTATCTTTGTCCATCTCATCATGGGTTCGGCGCCAGTGTCTCTCCAGATTTTTACACTGTCGTTTTTCGGCACGGAGCTCAGGAGAAAACCAAGCTGTCTGAGGGCGCCTAGCCAAACTAGGGAGTGATTTCAGAGGTGCAAGCTGAACGATGGCAAATTTAACAGCAGAGTTGTACCAGGCTAAACCATCCTCTATGTTGTTAGGTTCTACATTTCAAGGTGCCGGAAAAGCAGCTTGGAAGAGATCCGGGGAGATTTTATGCCATTGTCTACGGACACAGTGAGAGGAAGGATGGGGTGCATCGTACACCCTGGGACCCTGAATATGGAATTCAATTGATGCATGATCAGACCAAGTCAGCATCCGGGGGGATTCACACAAAATACTGGATGAGTTGGTAAAAATAATATCTAGTGTGTGACCAGCTGTGTGTGTCGGGCTGTCGTTGAGCTTAACTAAGCCTAAGAGAGCAAGGTCTGCTAGAAGCATTGACGCATCGGATTTAGCAATGCATTCACTGTGTACATTGAAATCTCCCAGCAATAAAAAGTTTTTTAGTAGAGATTACGTGGGGAGCTATCAGTTCTGTGAGCTGGAGAGAGAAGTCTGCCAGGGGGCCTGGGGGCCGATAGACCAAGGCACCCTTCCAGCTAAGATGTGAAGGAAAGTCTATGCAGAAGACTAGAATTTCAATATTAACGTTACACCGTTGCTCAAGTATGGAGACTCTTAAGTCTCTCTGTAGTGATAGGTAAGTGCTGAATTACATTTTTTATTTTATACCCACGTATATTTTTTACTTGGGAATTGCACATCCACAACTTGTCTTTCAGCTGCTCCTGATTGATTGAGATGTCATGAATGATGTCACTGACCATGTCAAGAGTGATGTAATGTGTGAGGTCATAAGCAGTGAGTTATAGGGGTGTAAGTTATTGTTATCTCAGGTAACTATAACTGCTGAATTTCACTGGTTTTGTACAAGTAAAATCTGAGCCTAACTATAACGTCCCTGTAACCTTTGGTTTTTTCAGTGAGTTTCAAAGGTTTTTTAAATTTTGTTTCCTAACTATAACGTCCCTGTAACCTGTGGGTTTTTTAAGTGAATTTCTAAGGTTTTTTAACTAGTAGTCATGTTTGCAGAGTGGAGGAGAAAGGGGGAGGGGCCTCCAATCGGCTCTCAGGAATTCCGCCGTGTGGGACTTACTGGAGGTAACAGGAGGGCTTCTTGTCCCCCAAAGACCCTTAGCATCAAAGAGGACTTGATTCCTCAACCAGTAGTGCTCCAGGAGGTGCATATGCAGAGTGGTTAGAAAGGGAGCAGGGCCTTCGACCACCTCTCAGCGATTGCGTTGTGTGGGTCTTACTGGAGGTAACAGGAGGGGGTATTCACCCCCACGGACCCTCAGCAACCTAGGGAACTTCATACCCCAACCAGTAGTGCGCCACAAGGTGTGTTTGCAGAGTGGTGGGAAAGGGGCGTGGCCTTTGAAGACCTTTTAGCAATACCGCTGTGTGGGACATACTGGAAGTAACAGAAGGGGTTCCTGGCCCCCAAGAACCCTCAGCATCCAGGGGGACGTCATCCCCCAACCAGTAGTGTACCAGGAGGCGCATTTGCAGAGTGGTGGAGAAAGGGGGTGGGGCCTCCGATGACCTTTCAGCAATCCCATTTTGTGGGACTTACTGGAGGTAACAGGAGGGGTAGTTGGCCCCCAAGGACCCTCAGGAGTCAAGGAGACTTCATCCCGTAACTAGCAGTGAGCCAGGAGGTGCATTTGCAGAGTGGTGGTGAAAGGAGGCAGGGCCTCTAGCGACTTGCCGGGTGGGCTTTTTTTCTTTTGATTTATTAGGGGAGGGAGGCTGTGCAGCCCCCCTCCCAGGGCCAAATTCAGCCTCGGGGACCCCATCCCCAGGGCCCGGCCTGTTAGTAATAGGGGAAGGGGGCCACTCAGCCCCCCTCCCTAGCCCAGTTTCAGCCCCGGGGACCCCATCTCCTGGGGCCCGGCCTTTTGAAAAATAAAAACTTTTTGGGGAGGGGGGCTGTGCAGCCTCCCTCCTCGGGTGATTTCAGCCCTAGGGACCCCATCCCCTGACCTTTCTCAAATGGTGGAGGAGGCAGTGTGGCCCCCCATCCAAAAGCCAATTTCGGTACCTGTGACCCATCCCCCAGGGCCCAGTCATGGTTGCTGGGTGCCCCTAGGGCACCCAGTCTCCACTGGGACCGTGGGGGTAGCCTGAAGGCCCCTGCAGTACCTGCCGGCTCCCCTCCACCTGCGGGGACCGGCATTGCTTTCACAGACAATGAGCTGCTGGAAAGGCAGTTCCCTCTCTGTGAAAGCAATTTAGCTCCACTTCCAGCAATGCGAAGAGCATTTTTAATGCTCTCGCTTGCTGGAAGCAGAGCCTTTGCTGTGGCTTGGCAGGTGCGATAAAGCTCCCACCAAGTCACAGCAAACAGCTGTGTCCCAGGGGTGGGCACCCATGGGCACAGCAGGAGCCACCCTCAATTGCACGACTAATCTCCGGGGAGGTGGCGGTCCCTTGGTCTGCGCAGTCCTCCCACATTAATTGTAGATTTGCCTTGGGGGGGTGGCGGGCCCCAGGGCGCGGGGTTGCAGAGCAGGCAACCGCCACATAATTTAAAAACACTGCCCTGGGGAGGCAGCAGTCCCCGGGGCTTAATAAGTCTGTGCACCCCGCTTCTACATATATTGAGCATGCTCCCAGAACCTGGCACACTCGGGGGCTCAGAATTACAGAAGCATGGAGCCGGTGCTTCTGTTTTTTTTTTCCAGAGAATGCCACAAATCCAGCTTGAATCCCACGGTGGGCAGCTGCCAAGTGGTGTAGGGAGAGTGACAAGCTGAAAATGCATTTATTGGATATTACGAACTGCATAATACTTTAGGAATGCCAGTCCTTTTAAAATGGAACATTGTTTTTGCACAGTGAGTTTTGTTTATGCCCGTCACAGTTTTGGATAAAGATAAATGACACTGGTCAACAATATGAAATTGAATTTGAACTGTGAAATGAGAGTGTGAAGTATTTTTACCACTGTGGTCTGAATGGACTCATATGCAGCCTATGAAATGATCAAGGCACGGCGCTTCTGTCAGTTGGCAAAGGCTGAAGTCAATAGCCGAAACACGTCCTGAAAACTGAGCGCTGTTTTGAAAATAAAGCATTTAAAGCTACTCTTCCTTTCGAGTGCAGACTCTTCTCTAATTTTGGAGGAACAAGTGTTAATGTTGAGGTGTTATGCGGAGACGCCACTGTCTGCACCCCCAGCGTTTAGAAAGCACACCAGCAATACCACAACTGTGATATATATATATATATATATATACATATATATATATATGTATATATATTTTTTTATGCTTCACTTGTATATAGGTCACTGCATAGCTTTCATATAAGTTATTGATTAGATGCTTATGGGTCTGAGTTTTATTTTATTTTATCTATCACATTATGTAAATATGATCATAACAAGTGTAACTATAAGTACTTTACTTTTGAAATATTGAGGAAAATATAAAACTAAAAAATAAAATTATAAAAATGAACAAATAAATTAGCTTCTTATACAGCAACACTTGAAAGTCTGAGTTTATAACTATCTATCCATACATGCACCTATAGGACTTTATACAATTCAAATTTATATCTCTTTGTTATTTTCCTTATGCATGGATCCCCCTTCTATGTAGTTATGTATCTATATCTTTATTACATTCAAACTTTTATTACCTTTAAATCTTCAACTCTCTCCAATGCACTACTCTCCGTCTCATCCTATACCTCTCTCACAATGTTCTCTACCTTCACGTTCTTACTCATCCCAAACCTCATTCTACTACTATGACAAGCCTAATAACCCTTTCTTGACTTTTGACTCTTCCCTCCTCTATCCCTGCTTGACTCTCCCCAAACCTCATTTTAGTATAATGATCTCCTAAATGCACTTTTTAGACTCTTCCCTCCTGTATTCCTCCTTTGACTCATCCCAAACCTCATTTTACTGCTATGATCTCCCTAATAACCCTTTCTAGACTCTTCCCTCCTCTATACCTTCTTTGACTCATCCTAAACCCCAGCTTACTACTATGACCTCCAAAATAACACTTTCTAGACTCTTCCATAATCTATCCATCCTTTATCCTATTCAATCAAACTAACAGACTCACATGTCCCCTGCTCAAATTAAAAACGTATGCTTCCCTACACTAGTCCACCACTAATCCTTTCTGGGTTCTGGAGTAGCGTACTACTCGCCGAAAGCCCTTTAACGCCTCTTGGTCCCCCTCGCCTTAAAAAAACACAGCCCTGGGCAATGGGGTCCCCAGGGTCTTTTAAGGGCTTAGGGAGGGAGGCCGCATGGCCCCCTCCCCTTAAAAAAAACAGCCCGGGGGATTGGGGTCCCCAGGGCCTAATAAGACTCGGGGAGGGGGGCCATCCCCACCCCTTTAAAAAACAAAGCCCTTGTGGATGGGGTTCCAAGGGCCTAATGGAGCTTCGGGAGGGGGACATGTGGCCCCCTCCCCTTTAAAACAAAAAGGTCCCGGGGATGAGGTCCCCAGGATCTAATAAGGCTTAAATAAAAATGCCCTAGGCAATGGGGTCCCCAGGGCCTAATGGACCTAATGTGGCTCGGGTGGCCATGTGGCCCCCTCCCCTTTAAAAAACATAAGGCCCTGTGGGGGTTAACAGCAGGGCTAGGCTTAACATATGGTAAAGAAATATTACTTTACATTTGAAAAAAACTAGAAATTCACTGAACAAAACAAAGATTAAAGTAACATTATTGTTATGTGTGATAAAAAGATCTGTTTTTGTTTTTTAAAAAAGCTTAGAAATTCACTGAAAAAACATTAAAGTAAGGTTATAGTTAGGTAAATGTGAGAGTGACAACATTAACATTTTGAACAAAAAAAAACACAGAAATGCACCAGCTTATCAGAAGGCAGCCAACCCCCTTGGGCTGCCAACCCCACCCCATGCACAGCCTTTGGCAATGTGGCGTAGAGTTAGCCTTCAAGGCTGGGGGAACTCTCTCCCCCGGGGCCAAAATATATAAATTAAGGAGAGGGGGCATGCAGACCACTTCCCCAAGCATAATTAGGCCCCGGAGACCCTAAATTCCACAGGGTCAAATTCCATAAAAAAGGGGTGCCCGCTCCCAGAGCTTTACTAGGCCACGAGAACCCTATCCACCTGGGGCCAAATTCTAAGGAGAGGGTGGCATGCAGAAGCCTTCTCCAAAACTTAATAGGTCCTGGGGACCCTACCCCCCTGGGGCCAAATTTAATAAACAAATGGGAGGGTGGCTGCCCAGCCCCCCTCCCTGAGCCTTATCAGGCCCCGGGGACCCAATCCCCCATGCTGCTTGTTACTTAACGGGTAGGAGAGCCACGCAGCCCCCCAAGCTTTCATGGCCCTGAGGACTACATCCCCTTGGCCACATATACTTAAAAAATGGCAGTTGCATGGCCCTCCTCCCCGAACCATATCAGGCCCCTGGGATCCCATCTCCCGGGGCCGCTTGTTACTATAAAGGGGAGGGAGGCCACGCAGCCCCTGAGCCTTCTTGGCCTCGGGTACCCCATCCCCCGGGGCCAAATATACTTAAAAAGGGGGAGCTGCACAGTTCCCCTCCCTGAGCCTCATTAGTCCCTGGATACCCCATTTCCCAGGGCAGTATCAAATTTAAAAGGGAGGGAAGTCATACGCCCCCCTTGAGCCTTCTCAGGTCCTGGCCACCCCATCCCCTGGGGCCAAATAGACATTAAAGCGGGGTGTGGCCCCCTCCTCGAGCCTCATTAGGCCCAGGGTCACCATCCCCCAGGGTCAGAGGTGGGTTCCCCTGTGCCCACCTGGGGTATCCACATACCACATGTTGGGGGCTGCAGGGGGAGCCCCAGGGCCTCCGCCACCCCAGCCGGCTCCCTGCATGGTGCGAGAGCTGGCATTGGTCATGTTCAGAGGGAGCAGCTATTTATGCTTGCCCCCCTTAGTAATATGGGTTCTGTTTCCCTGCCCACATCAGTGCAGGCAGGGAAACAGAACACAAGTCTGCTCCCAGCTGGTGGAAGCATTTTTAAAACTTCCACCAGCTTGGAGCAGACTAAGGGCCTGATTATGATCTTGGCAGATGGGTAACTCAGTCAAAACGGTGATGGACATGCCATTCGCCGAAATATTAATCCCATTATATCCTATGGGTTTTATATTTCGATGGACGGGATGTCCATCATCGATGTGATGGAGTAACCCGTCTGCCAAGATTGTAATCAGGCTCTTAGTGTTTGCTCCTGTTTGGCAGGAGGTTTAAAAATGCTCCCACCAGATGGGAGCAAACACATGTTTCCCTGCCTGCGGTAGTGCGGGCAAGGAAACTGCTGTGTCCCGGGGATGGGCTCCCAGGTATACAGTCACTGAGCAGACCCCAGTGGATGGGGTCCCCGGCCCTTCTAAGGCACAGGGAGGGGGGCCGTGTGGCACCTCTCCCTTTAAACTTTATTTCAGCCCTAGAGGTTGGGGTCCCTGGGGTTAGGCTTGGGTTAAGGGGCCGCACAGACCCCCTCCCCTTTATTTTTCAATACAACCCCAGGGAATGGGGTCCCGGGGCCTCCCTAGCATAAGAGAGGGGGGGAACATGGCCCCTCCCCTTTATTTCAGAATTTGGCCCCAAGTGATGGGTTCCCCTGGGCCATCTTAGGTTCGGGAAGGGGAGACGCGTGGCCCCTTTCCTGTTTTTTATGAAATTGGCTCTTTGGGATAGGGTCCCCGGGGCCATCCTTGACTCTTGGAGGGGAGGGTTGCACGCCACTCCCCTTAATTAAATATACTCAGCCCCGGAGAATGGGGTTTCCTGGTGCCCAAAATGGGCTAGGTGAGGGGGCCCTACTCAAGGCCCCCTCCCCATATATATAAAAAATGGCAGTCACCATTTTTTTGTTTTTGCCGTGATCCCCCGGGAGTCCTGTGGGATCGTGGGAAAAACCCCTGATATTTTTTTTTAATTTGGCCACGGGGTCCCTCTGGGTCCCCCTCCCACAGGGCCTAAGGGGGTAGGTTATCCCTACCTATAACTATGCAGTATATATGCATTTATATGTATGGATAGGTTGTCCTATAAACTTTATATTTCTTATTTTCAAAATCATTTACCTTCTTGGAATATATTGCAAGAATGAGTTTCCTTTACAAGTGAAGTAAATAATAACACAAATTAAAAATAAATACAAACTTTCTCAAAAGATTTCCCCACAGCTAATGAAACAGAACGTGACTCTAATGTAAACAAGCATGGAAACTCTTCTGATATGTGTCTTACTTTACTTTCACTCAGAGCTGTACAGAACAAGAATTTACACATATTCATAATAAACTTAGGCAAAGCCAATAGTATACTGGCCCTTCCCAAGGCATTGGTAAATTTGATCGGAGAGTGAACAAGATAGGAAAGAACAGAAAATGAGTGCACATTATGGGACTGAAAGTGGCATATGGGATTTGTGGAGAGAACATAATCAATCAATCAATCAGTATTTGTAGAGCACACTAATCACCCCGAGGGGTTCCAGGCACTGTGTGAGGTAGTGCCACTCAAACAGCCAGGTCTTGAGGCCACTCCTGAATTCAGCGAGGGAGGCAGAGTTTTGGAGGCGGATGGGGAGGTCATTCCAGGCCTTGTCAGCATGGTGGGAGTAGGAGCATCCTCCAGCTCGAGTACGATGGATGCGGGGGATGGTAGCGAGGGCCAGGGAGGCTGATCGCAGGTGTCTGGTGGGCTGGTGGAAAGTCAGGTGGTTCTTCAGGTATTCAGGTCCCGTGTTGTGGTAGGCATTGTAGGTGTGCGTGAGCAGCTTAAAGTGACATATCTTTTTGACAGGGAGCCTGTGCAGGCTACGGAGGTGGGGGGTGATGTGGGATTGTCTGGGCAGGTCCAGGATGATTCTTGCTGCTGCATTCTTGATTGTTTGGAGGCGCTTGAGGAGGAGGGTGATGGTCCCGGCGTAGAGGGTGTTTCCGTAGTCAAGACGAGTGGTGATGATGGTTTGTGCGATGACACCTCACAGCACTGATCCTGACTCAGACTGTTTTCTCCTCACAGAAAGATGCTAAACTGGTCAATATTACTCACAGAATAGCAGATGAATTATAGTGGAGTCCCACAGACATGGTGGTATGAGAGAGGTGATGCAGATATGTTAGGCTGTAACTGTACAATCACTTATATATTTCTAGGTAAACAGGGGAACATAAATAGTCATGCACAAAAAAGGATACATGCACAGGATGTTGAGCAGCAGGAAACATGGATGGTAGTCGCTGCCCCTGACTTTTTGGAGAATGTTTAAATAATAATTAGAAATAATGGATAAGAGACCTTTGCCTGTCTGTTGGGGGTGAACGTTTATTGTTAATTTACTTTTATTCAATAGATAGCAGGTCTAGTCCTCAATGTAGATGTGTCAAGAGGCATTGGTGACAGAGGTCCACAGTTCCGGGTGTGATGAAAAACATACATGGAAGATGCTGAGTCCAAAATGCAAAACACTACTTATGGCACAATGAAATGCCCTTCCCAAAATGCAAAACCATACTCATGGCACGTGTGAGCAAAGTTAAGTTCCCTACCTGAAATGTTAGGGAGTTGGTAGCATCGTTAAGAGGTATAAAATATATTCATTCTCCTGCAAAAGACACATTTGACCCAAGCTAAAGAAAGTAAATTGAAGAAGAGATGGAGAAATAAGTTATTCTACATCCGATTTTCTTCCTATGCGAGGGAGTTCTTAATATGGGTGACACCAGCGGTACCCTTTGAGGATGAAACAGTGGATTTAGATAAGAAGGGATTATTCTTACTCGTTAGCTGCAGGTTAAATAGAGACAAAAGTGCTATTATGCACCCAATTTGGACTCTATCACTTTTTTAAATAATCTGTTGAGGCAGAAGGCAAGATCAGCCCATCTGCCCACAATAATGGGGTGATTTTAACATTGTGATTGATGTGAGCTTGGATGGGTTGCACTCAGCTTTTCCTGTCACTGGTGATCAAGATAGCTAGGGTATTGTGAGAATGGTTTAGAAACTAGAAACTGATAGACTCCTGGAGGACACTAATGCCTGAAACTAGAGAATAATTTTGTTTCCACCATGTAAATGATCTCCGTGTTAGACTGGAAGTGGGCTTTTTTCCACTGCGACTTTAGTAGCATCTCTCCTGCAGGCGGAATATCTTCACAGGAATATCTCTGACGTCAAACCTCTACTGAAAGAACTGCAATGGAGGTAACCCAAGACAAAAATATCCAGCTAGAGCTGACAGGCCAGTGCAGAAGAAGATTCTGCCTTTAGGGGTCCTATAGCTGGTCTTGGGCACAGCAACTGATGCAGTGGTGGAGTTGGAAGCATATATATAGATCAAGGGGGACAGCGGAGAAACCGAGAAAGAGAAATGCAAATGAAAAAATGGTTTACACCCAACAGGAAATTAACCAAAATGTATTGGACTATTAACTCAGAGTTTTATACAAAGCCTGAAGAAGCAGCAGATCAAATCTGTCACTAGAACTCAGTAAATAATATGAAATCCCCCTGACTGTTCAAGAAATAACAAAATCTATCTTGAAGCTGGCCACAGATAAATCACCAGGAACAGATGGGCTATTAGGGAAATATAACAAAACACAGAAAATGTGTTGGTGCTTAAATGATGACATAGGTACTTAGTGGTGCACCAAAAGTGGTCCTTGCCAGTATCAACCTGTGAGGCACCAAATATCTCCATGCCAAAACCTGAGAGGGGGAATTTGGATGTGGCCTTTTTCTTCCCTCCGTCTGTGCTAAATATCGACTATAAGATCTTCAGCAAAGTATTAGCAGGCCAAACCCTTTGCAACTTGCCCATGCTGATACATTCAGAAGAAAGCTGTTTTGATCCAGGGCCTGTACGTCGTCCAATATCAAAAGGCTTTACCACATGCTAGAGGCCTTCTCTTGACACTAGCTGATCATGTTGGTGATTTATCTGGAAGAATTCATTCAACAGTATTACTTGAAAGTTTCTATTTGTATTTGGACATTGCATGGGTTATGTGTAAGGCATGGAAAGCAGACATCCATACTCTATACAAATCCAACTGCAAAAGTACATACTGTTGTGTAGGTCCTAAACATACATAGGATTTGCGCGTTTAGACATCATAAACTAAGGGATTGGTGCCCAGACTGATTCCAGACACCCCAAAGGATATGTTGGACCTTAGACCAGCTAGCTCACAGTGCGACCATTAGCCCCCTAACATTTACAAGGAGTGAATAGTTTCTGGCAACTATTGAACATGACAATTCTTGATCCTTCAGGGATCGTGGAAAGTACAGCACTTTTTGCTCAGTCAAACGTGCTCACTTAGTCTCAGAGAGATACACAGAATAAACGATGGGGACATTTTCAATAAGCATTTATTGAACCAGCGTTATTCTAGGATAAAACATGTTTGCTGCGACAATCATTAGACAGAAACAGATGTATAAGATTACAAGCACCAGCAAAGTGAATAAAAGGTAGAATTCTACCATGGTGTTACAACAGTGAATATATGCAGGCATATAGACATGACGGTAATCAAGTGTACTCCTACGATGAAAACCCTCCCTAAGTGTGCCAAGCATGTATGTGGGTGTAAAGCCAAGAATCCCATCGGAAAGAGCCAACCCCATTACCTGATGCGGGAGAATGAAGGACCCCATCTTGGTCTTGAGTTGGGCACCCCGCAAGGGATGTCAGACCACTGCGTGCTGGAGCTTCTGCGTGCAGGGACCTCAGCATCATGTGTCAGCGTGGAAGCTTCTTCTCTGCCTATCTAGTGTTGGTATGGTTCTTTTATACCATAAAGATAGCCTCGGGGTTCCTTACACAATCAATATGTTGTGAGTACGATTATGTAAATGAGCCTAATACCTGCAATTATGCAATGTAGTTCTTTCGCCTAGGATGAAGATGACCATGACTTTTATTCAGAGTATGTTAATCCAGTTATGTACGTCATGTGCAGGGACTTTTCCAAGAATCCTCAAGCAAATTTTTCACCTCTACAATTTTACCATTTGCTTTTGATGCATTCACATCCTCCTAGGAAGGACTCTCCACATAGAACATCAACTATTGCTTCCTGGGAGACGCTAGGGGGCGTGCAACAAGATGGCCGCACTGTAGTGAGGCTCTGTCAGCCCTGAACCCACCATTCACTATCTATCCTAAATCTGGCGGTGGATCCTGCCATCAACCCTTCTCCTTGAATCGGCAAGCACACCAGCACTTGATTGAGCTGTCTGCGTGGCTGCTGGAGCAACGATCGCCCCGAAAAGCGAGCAGGCTGCGCTGCGAGCTGAGCGCCCCGTGGAGACCGCCAAGGCCGCACTGCACGTAACGGACCTGTACCAGCCAGGGATAGAGAGACAGCGGTGATCCATTAGCTGGAAGAGGACGACCGCCGGACAAAGTGAGAATTGCTGGAGACGAGCGCTGCACTCAAGGTACGCGACTGTGGGAGCGCAAGGCGGGTAATCGTTCCGGAGAGGCAGTCACGGGTCAGGATTGCGGCGGGCCGGGGACTGGGGCCTGGCTGAAAGTGGAAGAATTGGCTGTGTGCCGCGAGTTTTGCCGTGCGGCTGGGGAGGGCGGCGTTGTCCCGCACGATGCTGGCGAGCCCCTAGGAGAAGGGCAGCCATAAAAACAACCGCTGAGCACCGCGACACCCCCTCACCTGTAGGCCGCCTAATTATCGATGGTGATATGACCAGCATGAGCGCATAGGCCCTGGTCCCAGCGCTGCCTCGGCTGCCATCTTAATAACACCTCAGAGGGATCACAGAGAGCTTTACCCCGGGCCTGTCTGGTTTGACCCTGATCCTACTGAGCTTCACCCTGGGACTGCCGAGATTGAGCCAGCTGTGCCTCATCCGGACTGCTGCACCTCATCCTGAGCCTGCCGGCCTTTACTCTGGGCACCGCCGCGCGACTGGGAAAAACGGCATTGCCCCTCACGGCGAAGGTGAGCCCCCGGGAGCGGCGCTGCCGCAGAAACGCCTGCTGAACACTGCGAAACACATTGCCTGCACATCGCCCCATAGTCACTAGTGGTGCAGCCCGCATGTGTGCATCGGCTCTGAGACAAGCGCAATATACGCTGCCCACTTGGATAGTGCCAAAAGCCACACACCAAGCCTGCCGAGCTTCACCCCGGGTCTGCCGGGTTTCACCCTGGGTCTGCCGGGCTTCACCCCGACCCTGCCGGGCTTCATCTCGGGTCTGTTGAGCCTGAGCCTGCTGTGCTTCCGTTAAGCTGCCGCGGTTCACCCTAAACCTGCCAAGTTGCACTCTGAGCCTGCCTGATTGCTCCTTATCCTTACCTGCACTGCACCGAATTGCCACTTCCTCCGAGATCATCACCAAGGCCATGGGCCTAGACACACGGCGGCCCCAGGGACCTCCTTGCCGTAGTGAGGGAGATACACTCTGCTAGAGGGAAGTGCAATCTGCGCACCAAGACCTATCCTTCATACGCCTTCACAGCTGTGTATGGAAATCGCCTGACGCCACGCTGCCCGACAGGCTACGGCCCCCGGATCAGCCCAAGACTGAGCACACGCGCAATTGAAGTGGCCACCCGCACGAACCCATAGGAGGCGACGCCCAGACTGTTCCCTGGGAGCCCCCCTCATTGCTGAAGCGGGCAATTGCTATTGATTGCCACTGAGACACATGAGGCGACCACGGCGTCTGGACGGAGAATCACGAAACACCTAAAACCTGCGCAGGTGTGGGAAAGGGACAGAAGCACCCGCTCCAAGTCCCTGAACGGAATTGCTCTACGTCACTATCTTCGCAAGTGCAATCCACTATCCCCGCTGGGTCCCGGTCCGAGGCCATGCGGAGGGCCCCTGCCACGACGCCACAACTCACCGTTATAGACGCCAAGGGACCACCCTGACTCCTGCACTGAGAGGCTGGGCAGCACCAGGGAATACGCCAACTAGATCCAAGACTGTCCATACTCCGGCTATACCGTACAGCCGGTCAACCCAGCATAGAAGCCAGGGAACTCCACCTACCACGAGGCATACGACAATGTGAAAACACGATGGCAAACAACCAAAACTGAGCTTTGACACCCGCAAAACGCCCAGAGGACAATTGCCAGACACTGAGCAAGATAGCACTGGCCCCGAGACGAGTAGCCCGGATGAGGTGGACATGAAGATGATCCTTCAGATGATGAAAGCAGGCTTCGCCTCCATTGAGAGCAAAATGGATTCTGTGTGTGCCAGAATGGAACAGATTACTCACAAGCTTGAAAAACAAGACGGGAGAATTAAAGAGGCTGAAACGCGGATATCCACTCTAGAAGACGATCATGCGCAAGCAGCGGGACAGCTCACAGACATTGATAAACTTTTAAAAGTGATAGCAGCCAAAAATGAGGACATCGAAGCCCGCTCAAGAAGAAACAACATACGCATAACGGGCGTGCCTGAGTCCGCAAACACTGGGAGGCTTGAGGATTATGTAGAACGACTGTTAACAACGTGCTTTGGACAAGAAGCCTTCTCCAAGATGCTCATAGTGGAGCGAGCACACCGCACGCTGGCGCCAAGACTCCCGCCCGGTGCACCTCCCCGTCCCATAGTTGCGAGACTACTCAACTATCGCGATCGTGACACGGCGCTCCGCAGGGCAAGAGAACTGAAGGACGTAATTTTTGACAACAACGCTATCTCGCTGTATCTGGATTTTACCTTAAATGTGCAAGAAGGGCGTAAGAAATTTACAACCATCAAGAAGAAACTTCAACAGGAGGGAGTGGAATATGCGATGCTCTATCCGGCGAGGCTGGGGATCACATACGATGGCAAGCACCAGATTTGCAACACCCCACAACAAGCAACATAGTTCTTCAAAAAGACAATACTAGGATCCAGGAGAGCGGTGCGATCACCCACAACCGGCGGAGGTGCTACAGCGCAACAGGAAGACGATTGACATTAAGGACTGCAACTGAACATACAAAGAATGGCGAGACGCCCTGTTACTCCTGCGGCTGATGACATTGCCCTCAACACGAAGGTAACGCAAAACCCGACTCAGGTACTGAACTATACCTTCTCAGCGAACTTCTGTTCTTATTATTTTTCTGATGGTAAAGACGCTACCAGATATCGTAATGTTATTTCAGGGCCCCCTCCCGCACGACATTATGGAGTGGGAGGAGCTGCCACACCCCCTGGGACACGCGTCTCAAAGGGAGCACCCCTACTTCCTGATAGCGGGAACTGTACTGTTAGGCATCTGCCTGTTTTGTTTTGTTCGATGGACATTGTCACCAGTGACTCTAAATGACCTTAAGGCAGAATCGCGCTTGAGAATGCTATGGCATAATATAGTTATGGTCCTATGCTGGAAGATACAAATGCCATGCATGATCTATCATTCAATAGTAAGCATAGACTGCCGCATAATCAATGTCATGGTGATAAGCATGTCCAGACTATTTGGAGGTAATTTGGGAGGGATTCAGAGGGAGGGATCAATGCACGGCAAGTTGGGGACACCGTTGTGGGCGGAATGTTGGGGGGACCAGGAAGACACTACTCAAGTGATAATACTTCACTATGACTCAGACAATCACAGCATGGGGGTACCACGCAGCCATAGGAATCGGGTAATCCAAGATAGATCATATGAATACAAGCCAAGGAGGGATGGTGGATAACAGCCGTAAGACTGATACGACATTGGGATTCACTCTCCTCACCTGGAACGTTAGGGGTTTGGGTAATCCCAGGAAGAGACGCCATATCCTGGCCTATCTAGACAGGCATCACACGAACATAGCTATGCTGCAAGAAATGCACACCTCTCCTCAGGCGCGGCCTCAATTCGCCACTTGGTGGGCTTCGCATAGATATTTCTCTTCGTATTCCGCCTTCTTCAGAGGGACAGCCATCCTAATTAAAAAAACGGTGCCCTACATAGAGGAGGGATCCGAGAGCGACCAGCAAGGGAGATACTGCATAACGTGGGGAAATCTGGCATCGACTTCCTTCACATTGGTGTGCAGTTACGGACCCAATATAGATGACGAAGACTATTTTATCACCCTCTGGGCGCGCATAGTAAATATAGGCTCAACACACCTCATATGGGGAGGAGATTTTAACCTAACACTGCATCCACCCTACGACCGCTCACACCCACTACCACATCACTACTCCAAAGTGCAGCGCCAACTCCAGCAAATAGTTACTGACAATCTCCTTGTAGATGTATGGCGCCACCAACACCCGACACAATATGAAGGCACTTTCCACTCGGCTGTACATCACACGTGGTCTAGATTAGACATGTGGCTTGTGTCACAAGACATTGCGCTGCGCGTCCTTTCCTCCCGCCACCTTGCGCGCACATACTCAGACCACTCCCCGGTGCTTATCTCGGTGACTCCCCCGGGATTGTCCTCCCAGACTAGGCAGTGGCGCCTGCAACCCGTGGCGTTGCTGGATATGGTGTTTGTGTCTGAATTGGGTGAAACGCTAGAAGAATACCTACGACTCAATGTAGACTCCGTCCCATCCCTGGCTCTGGTGTGGGAAGCGCTAAAAGTCACTGTGAGGGGACATTGCATGGCCAAGACGGTGGGTATTCTTAAAGACATACAAACGACGTTAGCGCGACTGGAGCGTCAGATAAAACAGCTGGAGTCAGACATGTGGGGGACAGATGATGGCCCCATGATGGCCAAGATACGAGAGACCATAACTGAATATCAAGCGGAAGCAGAAAGAGAATGTCTATTCCGCGGCAAACACCACAGGGCGCGACGGTATGGCGAGGGGGAACGCCCTGGCAAAGCACTTGCGGAGACGATCCGGCCACCCAGAACAGCAAACCATGTTCTGGCCGTCCGAGATAGAGACGGCGTGATGCAATGTGACACGACTGCTATAGGTCAGGCATTCATCACGCATTACCAAACGCTATATACCTCGTGTGCGGCACGCCAGGGGGAGACCCGACAGTACTTACAACAAATAGAACTAGCTTGGCTTAGCAACGGCCAAAGGGAATTCTTGGCGGCCAACTTGGAGCTGGATGAGATAAGAGAGGCCATAATACAGACAAACAATGGCAAAGCACCAGGACCGGACGGGCTGGGCATCGAGTTTTATAAAACTTATAAAGACACTCTCACCCCCGTCCTGAAAGCAGTTTATGAGGAAGCCTTCGAAACAGGATCACTCCCGCCTACTATGCGAGAAGCGATGCTGGTCTCGTTGTTGAAGCCTGGGAAATCCCCGGACTCCACAGATTACTAAAGGCCACTATCGCTGATAAATTGTGACGTGAAAATATTGGCTAAAGTCCTTGCGAATAGACTAACCCTACTGATGGATAGGCTTATCCGTCCAGATCAGGCAGGTTTCATACCAGGCCGCTCAACGTCGCACAATCTGCGAACACTTTTTTCTATCCTACATGATATCGACCAGGACGAACAGGTGGTGGCAGTCTTTTTGGACGCCGCCAAAGCGTTCGACTCCCTGGAATGGGGATACCTCCTGGCGGTATTGACGCACATGGGATTTCCACCGGGATTTCTCCAGTGGATCAAATTGCTGTATAACGAGCCCTGTGCATCAGTTCTTCTAAGCGGGGAACGCTCCCCAGCCTTTGCCATCACCAGGGGTACGTGACAGGGTTGTCCCCTGTCGCCTCTATTATTCGCTATCACCATGGAGCCCCTTGCGGCCATGCTCCACCAACATCATAAACTCTATGCACTAGATTCTCCCACGCGGCCTATTTTAATATCACTATACGCAGACGACATCACACTATATGTGCGTAACCCAGCTGACGGGCTTAACGCCATGATAAGAGAAATAATAAAATTTGCGGCTTTTTCGGGTATAACCATTAACTGGGGTAAATCCCAAGTCATGCTGTTAACAGACGCTACCGACTCATTCCAAATGGACTATCCACTACTGTGGAGCAATGACGGGGTCCGGTATCTGGGGATCAATGTTACGAGAGACAAGGAGGAACTCATGCGTGCCAACTACGGGGTGGCTCTCACTAAGGTGGAAGACCTGATCAGTAGATGGATCGCCCTCCCACTTTCTATGGCGGGGCGAATAGCTCTCATGAAAATGGTCATACTGCCCAAATTCTTATATTTATTTACGAACATCCCCTTCCCTCCTGGGCGCCCATTCTTCACCAGACTAAAGGGTCAACTCATCCACCTCGCGTGGGGCAGCAAGCAACCCAGGATAAAATGGAGTACTCTCACACTGCCATTCGCACATGGCGGGTTCGAAGCGCCGGATCTTGAACTATACTATCTCAGTGCCCAGGCACATTTCGCAGCATACTGGTTGCCCCCCCCCCTTCATGACGCACCTGGCAGTGGAACAGGGGACCATGGCACCGATACTGCTGAGGGGATTCCTAGGCGTAGATGACAGGACAGTCGGGGGACGAAGCTCTACTGTAGTGTGCACAAATAATGCATGGCGCGCCATCGCGAAAAGATCTCAAATCCCTATGCTGTACTCTCCCCTACTTCCCCTATTAGACCAACATAACCTGCTGGTTACACAGGAAGGGATTTGTAAATGCATGCTGCTCCATCTGGGGCTTAACAAGTGGGGGGATATGTACCATCAGGGACAATTCAAAGATGCTACTGCATTTATGGGCGACACACCGCCCACCGCAATGGATAGATTCCTATATATTCGTTTGCGACAAGCAGTCAAAGCAGCTACCCCCGCGTTTCCAGAAGAACCTCTAACATTGCTCCCACTGCACCAACGTATACGGGGAGGGGCAGCGCATGCCATGTCCCGCATATACAAAGCCTCCATAGGAGCAGGGACACACAATACCTTGAAAGCTAAACAAGGTTGGGAGACGGAACTGGGACATCCTATTACAGAAGAGGCTTGGACATACAGTTGTCAACAAACCGAATGCATCACCGCTAACAGTAGATTTAGAATTATCCACTTTAAATTCCTCCACAGAATGTATTATACTCCGGCGCGGTTACATAAACTCCAATTACTAGACAGCGATAGATGTGACCGCTGTGGGCGGGAAGGAGCTGGCTTCCTTCATTTAGCATGGGAATGCACGACTATAGCGAGCTATTGGGTCAAGATTGGAAATCCACTGAGTGACATGCTGGAGATACACTTGGATTTGACGCCCGAAATGTGTCTCCTGGGATACCTCCCAGACCACAGAGGCCTTGCTAAATGATTCTTGGCGATAGGCTTACTAATTGCCAAACGCAAAATTGCATGTAGGTGGGGGCAGGGCAGAGCGCCTAAGTTTAAGGAATGGCTGAAAGATATTACTTATTGCCAGGAGCAAAATAATATCTACGCCGAACTACTCCCCACTCACTCGAGACCACGTGATATTTGGAAGCCGCTCACTCGATATATGCTCAAAATGGCAGCCACAGACACGGAAGAAGAGGGCACACCACTGCGGGCCGCTACTCACATTGAGGCACACAGGATGAATGATATTTATAATTCCGCAGATAGCTGAGCAATGCATCTGAGATACGCGAGATATAGCCGCGCTTCAGAGGGGTGGTTGCATCACGGGCAGCGGTGGAGTACACCACACATGGGGTTTGGAGAGTGATCGAATTACATCTTAAGGGGCACTATTGCCAATAGACAGGCACTAACTGAGACCATTGAGACATCTCCCCCACTTCTCACAGTCCTGATAATGCCAGGCCTCGGCCATGCGCCGGACAGGTGCGTACAAGAACTGCCAATGTAGTAAACACCCCCCCCTATAAATATTAGGCTACTACTGTATCGAATATGGTCGGATCATGTGGGAAAATGATTACCCAATCAGGAGCTTGTTCTGATACTTATTCCTTCTAGTCATGACACTGATGATTGTAATGTACTGAGACTGATGTACTTTTAATACCAGATATGCACGGAAAGGAAATATTCATTGACAACTAATGTAGTGTCTACCGATTTCTGTAATTGTTGTACTGTTATACTGTCAAAATGCCAATAAACAAAGTTTAAAAAAAAACAACAAAAAAAAACTATTGCTTCCTTTGTGTCAACAGAAAATAATATTTTAATAAATGTTGGTAATTTAAGTAACAACAGGTATGCTTTTTTACAAGTATTTAAGACAAATCAACTAGTTTCTCGATTTTAATCACTTTAAACAAAGACTTTTACAGATCTTATTTTCAAAAAGTGTATTTTTAGTAGTAATGTACTCAAATTATTTTTCTGCCTGCTTTCGGGTGCTATTCCTTTTTTTATTTGGCTTGAGAAAGCACATGAAGTAAAATAAAATTACGAAGTAAGCAGTATTAAGGAGTTGGAAAGAAAAAAGTTTACTGAATATACACATTGAGATACATAGGTACATAATACAATGTACATCATCAGATTAAGTATTTTAACAAATAATCGTCTGAGACTTATTTTGTCACTAAAATGTTGACATTGAATCTGCATAGGTCCCCATACTGTTTAAAACATTGGTAGTCCTTTCCCCCTTTGCATAATAAATGTCTTTCTCAAGTTCATAGATATATAATCACTTATTTCACTATTGTACTGCAATAGGTGGTTCTTTATCCCTCCAATGTTTGGCGATACAGAGTCGAGCAAATAAAATAGCTATAAAACACTTGGGTATCATCTGCTATCTGCTTATAATAGTCATAATAGTATTGTTAGTAATTTCAATTTTTTGCCCAAGTGCTATTTTAGTGGGTGGCACAATGAGTGCTGGTACATGTAGTAACATATACTAGGGACTTATAAATAAATGTAGTATCTCAATCAGGTGTAAGCCAAATTTTACCATGTTTTAGTGAGACAGTACACGCACTTCAGCAATGGCGGCCACTGCGGGGACAGGCGAGCAAGACCACTGACTCATTGTCAGTGAAATTGCTCTCCCACCCTCGCAGCTCCACCATTAAGTGAGGCCTGCCCCTGCACTCTTGAGTGTTGGTGATCGAGGCCCTCCTCCACCCGCAGGTTTCCCTGCGCCTCATCCCTGGTGGTCCAGTGGACCTCTGTCTCCTTCCTCTCACTCTGCTCTTTCACTCGTTTTCACTCGTTTTTCTACCCTTTTTATCTTTCACCTTTCTGCACTTTTCTGCATCTCTGCTCTTTTGTGCCTTATTTCTGCTTATTTTCCCTTTTTTCTTTATCCCTTATTTTCTCTGTTTACCTTTCCCCGCCGCTGCTGCCCCCGCGACCCCTCTCCCCCCAGCGCGACCGGCCCAATCCAGCTCCCCTCCCCGCTCCCGCCTCCCAGCTGTCCAGCCCTCCCCGACCCCTACTTAATGGCGGCCACTGCGCGGCCGCGGGCAGCGGGCGCGCCGCTGGTGCACCAAAGGCGCGTCAAAGGCAAGCCCGTCTGCGCCCGTCTGCGACCCGTCCGCGACCAGCGCCAGGAACCCTGGACCTCCGCCCTGCCAACGCTACGACCCAGCAACACTCCACACACTCAACCCAGGCCGCAACAACAACTGCAAGCTAGCATCACCAGCCGACACCCACGGACCCTTCAGCTGTCACCGCTGCCGGCACACCTGCAGCACCACCAAGAACACAGATCCAGCACAACCCGCCCACAAGAACACAACCGAACCGAAGACCCTGCAATGCATCCTCCTCAACTTCCGATCCCTCCACAAACACGCCACAGAAATCTGGGACCTCCTCGACAGCACCACCCCAGACGTAGCTTTCTTCACCGAAACCTGGACCAACACCACCTCGGGACCGGACATCGCCATCGCCATCCCCCAAGGATACAAGATCTCCAGGAACGACCGCCCCACCCGCCCAGGAGGAGGAATCACCATCATCCACAAATCCAGCCTCCGCCTGAGCACACTCCCCGACGAGCCCACAGAACTGATGGAACACCTTCACTTCAAGATACTGCCCAGCCTCACCATCACCCTCCGAGGAACCCTCATCTACCGACCCCCTGGACCCTGCGGACCCTTCGCCAACTCCATCACGGACATTATCTCCCCGCAGGCCATCTCATCCACCAACTACACCCTGCTGGGAGACCTCAACTTCCACCTCGATAACCAACTGGACCCCAACACCACATCCCTCCTGGACAACCTCCACAACATTGGACTCTGCCAGATCGTGACCGAGCCCACGCACTCCGCAGGACACACCCTCGACCCCCTCTTCACTACAGGAAACTCCATCACCTTCAGCCACACCACCGAACTCCCATGGACCGACCATCGTTGCGTCCACTTCACCTTCAGAACACCCACCATCCACAGACACCAGCACCTGCTTCCACAAAGAAACTGGACCAAAATCACTGACGACCAGCTCACCTCCTCACTCAACAACTCCACCCCAACCATCGCGGAAAACGACGACCCCAACACCGCAGCCCGAACCCTGCATAGATGGATCTCGGACAGCACCAACACCATAGCCCCCCTGAAGAAAAACAACAATACCCGCGCCAAGAAAGCCAGATGGTTTACCACCGAACTTCGAGAGTCCAGACGCACATGCCGCCGCCTCGAAAAGGCCTGGAGGAACACCAAATCCACAGAAGCCCACAACAACTTCAGAGCCGCCACCAACGCCCACCATCAACTCATCAGAGAAACGAGGAAAAAAGCGATTGAAGACAGAATCTCCACCCACGCGCACAACAGCAAGAAACTCTTCAGCATCATCAAGGAGTTCGCCCAACCCACCAGCGAGTCTACCGACATCCCTCCCTCACAAGACCTCTGCGACAAACTCAGCACCTTTTTCCACCACAAAATCAAGAGCATCTACGACAACTTCGACGAAGACAACCAACACACTGAACCCTCACCAACCACCCCCGACACCCGGAAACCAGCGATTGACGACTGGACAGCCCTCACCACCGAAGACACACTGAAGACAATGAAGTCAATCCACTCAGGGGCCCCCACGGACCCCTGCCCCCACCACATCTTCAACAGAGCCGCCACCATCGCACCCATGCTCCGCCACACCATCAACCGCTCCCTGGCGACCGCCTCGTTCCCCGATGACTGGAAACACGCCGAGGTCAACCCCCTCCTAAAGAAACCCTCAGCGGACCCCACCGACCTCAAAAACTACAGACCCATCTCCCTGCTCCCGTTCCCAGCGAAAGTCATCGAGAAAGCCATCAACAGCCAACTCGCCACATTCATTGAAGAACACAACATCTTCGACTCCTCCCAATCCGGCTTCAGAAAAAACCACAGTACGGAAACCGCCCTCCTCGCCACAACAGACGACATCCGCACCATACTGGACAAAGGAGAAACAGTAGCCCTCATCCTCCTCGACCTATCAGCGGTGTTCGACACAGTCTCCCACCACACCCTAATATGCAGACTCTACGACGCAGGAATCCAGGACAAGGCCCTCAACTGGATCCGTTCCTTCCTCTCTGGCAGGACGCAGCGGGTCAGACTCCCCCCATTCCTCTCGGACCCCACACCTACCACCCGCGGAGTCCCCCAGGGCTCCTCCCTCAGCCAGACGCTCTTCAACGTCTACATGGCTCCACTTGCCCCCATCGTCAGAACCTACGGACTCAACATCGTGTCATACGCAGACGACACCCAGCTCATCCTCTCCCTATCCAACGAGCCCAACACCGCCTGACGCAACTTTCGAGAAGGCATGGAAACCGTCGCCAAATGGATGAAAAACAGCTGCCTACAACTAAACACCAACAAAACAGAAGTACTCATCATGGGCCCAAACCCCGATGCCTGGAGTGACACCTGGTGGCCCCCCGCCCTCGGAAACACGCCAACCCCCACAGACCACGCACGCAACCTGGGAATCATCCTGGACTCCAAGCTCAAAATGGACCACCAGATCAACTCTGTCTCGTCTTCCTGCTTCCACACCCTCCGCCTCCTTCGTAAGACCTTCAAATGGATCCCCTCGAACACCGAAAGACCGTCACTCACGCCCTGGTCACCAGCAGACTCGACTACGGCAACGCACTCTACGCCGGAATAAACAAAAACCTCACCCGCAAGCTACAGAACATCCAGAACGCCGCCGCAAGACTGGTCCTCAACCTGCCAAAACACTGCCACATCTCCCAGCACCTGCGCACACTCCACTGGCTCCCCGTCGAGGCGAGAATCACCTTCAAGATGCTCACCCACGCACACAAGGCCCTCCACGGCACCGGACCAGCATACCTGAACAGCCGACTCAAATTCCACGCACCCCAAAGGACCTACGATCAGCCCAGCTCTCCTACGCCGTGGTCCCCCGCACCAGAAAGACGAGATCGGGAGGCCGCTCCTTCTCCTTCCTCGCGGCCAAAGCATGGAACGCCCTTCCGCTCCACCTCAGACAGACAACATCGCTCCCCATCTTCGCAAGAAACCTCAAAACCTGGCTCTTCGACAGACCCCCTCCTTGATGGAATGGAACCTGCACCCCCCCCACCCCTAGCGCCTTGAGACCCTTACGAGTGAGTAGTCGCACTTTAACAAACCCCTGATTGATTGATTGATTGATTACCATGTTTTAGTGAGACAGTACACGCACTTCAGCAATGGTTACCAGTGCTAAAACGCAAATAGTCCTAATCCCAACAAAAACAAATTCAGAAAACAGCAGGGGTGAAGGCAAAAGATTTGAGGGAAGACCAGACCAAGGATGCCAGGTCTAACACTAGGGTGTTTTTGGATTTATTTTTTTGGTTGGTACATGATGCAGTCATCTTCATCAAAAAAGCTTTATTCGGTTTGCCAAGAACCATCAAAGCATACAATACAACACTGATATTATTCATTTAAAAATATAAAAAAATATTCACGCAATATACATTAAAATTTGGTGTCATTATTCCTTGTAGCTAATTGTCAATTTTAATCTACTAGGGAATAAGTAGTAGTCCCTAAAATAGCTGACATATTAAAACTTATATTCATTTTTGTACAACAAGTCCTATAAAAAGTACAAATATTATAAAATACAAAAATGTCAAGGATTCAACATTACACTATTGAGCCATAATGGATCACTTATTTAGCATTGTACAGTGCGAAGGTGCTAAGTGCAGAAAAAGAAGGTTGCACAATAAGAAACCATGAAAATTAGGTTCTAATAAATCATAGCTAGTACAGGAGCAATGGTCCAATTGAATCTGCCAGGATCTAAAAAATAGTTCCTAAAATAACAGCTAATATATTAAAACATGTACTCTTCCTTTTAGCTAAAGTGCAATCTATAAACGCTTGAACCAAACATTTATTAAAAATCAACTGACAGAGTGATCAACTGGACCAGAGGTATCAGCTTTTAAATTTTTATGCGGGAGAAAATAGTGAGTAACCCTGAGGTTCAGACACACTGGGCGTATCCAATTCCTGCAGGGGCCACAGTATTCTGGGCAGAAGAACAGAACATGTTTTTGAATTAAATTATATAAAATTCAAATCCGAAACCTACAGTTATACATTATGATCTGCAGTAGACACATAAATGCTCCAACGACTATGACGATTTAAACCTGCCACCATAGAGTGCATGCAGATCTCTCAGGCAAATGTACAAACCATCAGTCATCGTAGTGGTATTAATCCATGAAATTTGCTAGATTTGCGTAGATCTGTGCAGAAGTCTTCTCCTGTTTTTTTCAACAGCCTGCATCCTTTGCAGTTGATAGGCTTAGCACTACGTAATTCATATTTGCGAAGTCAAGCTTTTGCCTAATCAGAGACATCACCTCTAAGAGACAGAGCATGGGAGGGAAGGTTATTCTTAGCCAGCTGGAGCTGGAAATTACAGCTCTTGACCATCTCAACGATCTTCTTTTCTGCTGTCAAGGTTGAGTGAAATAGACTGCATGGTGTTCCACAAAATGGGTGCTGAGAGGAGCTCATCCCATGGTTTCAGGTCATTTCAGTGGATTTTGCCAGGTAATAACTAACAATCCACAATAAATCTTCTTTCCTTTATTCACCTTAGGATACAGCACAGGCTATCATGTATCAGAACAGGGGCATTTCTCCCTTTTCCAGATGTTCCACTATTTGGGTATTACCGGTGTGCATCTAATTGTTCAATTTGTGCACCTCAGTCAGTAGCAGCATGTTGACAATAAAGAGCAAGAGAAACAGTGCTGAGAACTGTGTACCAATCTCAGTTTAGCATTCTTGGTTTTGACAGAAATGATCCTAGTTTTACCTGCTGAGTTTAGCCAGCTGCATACAAGACTAAACATGCAATATTTCTGCCTCTCGGTCTATGCCGTACATCTGGTATGTCCAATAAAAGTCCATGATGGCTGGATCTATACCAGACTGTCAGGATAACCATATCCCATTAAATAAGTTCCATTGATTTTCGTTCAATGTTAATGTACTGCATGATGATATCCCAAAAAATCTGTATTTTCTCTACCTCATGTTAATGTTAAACAGATTTATCAAGCACACATACTCCATAGGTTTTTTGGGCGCTGAAATGGACTGTGAGTGATGCATATGAGTGTGGCAAGTAAGCTTGAACTACAAAGGAAAGGTTTTTTAAAAACCCAGGTCTTTAGAGCTTTCTTAAAGGTAACTAAATCAGATTTTGAGTGCAAATCTGGCAGAAAAGAGTTCCATTCGGAGGCAGCCAGCACAGGGAACCTTTGGTTAGATTTGTGCTTACAGAATCTTGTAACTACTAGAAGATTTGTAGAGGCTTGACCTTGAAGGAGTATATCTAGACACTCGATTGGCAATTAATTTAGGAGTCACGCTATACCCTAGATGATGATGGTTCAGCACGTCAAAGATTGTCAAGTTCAATAAAATAATGATTGCTGGCCTGTTTGGTATCCCAGAGAAGCCTATTCAGGATGTCAATAAGGGCTGATTCTGTGCCACTGCCTAGGTTAGACCTGACTGATTTCTAGAAAGCAGTCTCTCGCTTTCCAGGAAGCTTTGGGGCTGTCCTTGGACCACTCCTTCTGTAGTTTTTTCCCAATGTAGGAAAGTTAGAAATCAAACAGAAGTTCAGAGGTAACACGTTGGGTTTCTTAAAATCCAGAGTGACTACAGTGTAGGCTTGATGTTAGAGCACGTGGGCATGACATGTTTCTGCCACCTTTTCAGGTGCAGACATTCTCCAAACGTTCAAACAGGAAGTTTGGTTGTGGAAAAGTCTAACCCTAGAAAGAGAGAAGATATTGTAGGAGGCTCTCCATGTCTGTTTGCACTACCGGTTTTATGTGAACTCCAGCTTGTAACTGCAGTTTCTTACTTTGCTTTTTCAACGCTGTTTTTACAAAGCAACTATCATTACATCGCATGTTTTTACAATGCATGCTATTACAATAAATGCACATAGGGATGCATTGAAACTACCATTGCAACGCAGAGTAGTACAACACATGTATTGACTACGCATAATGGACAGTAATTTAGAATATTAATATCGTTTTGTCTTTTGTCACCCACCCTCTGGGACGGGATGCAAGGGAAACGGGGTTTTGGGGGAAACAGTGAGTGTATTAATACCCGGATATTAATTTAAATACTAGAGCAATAATTTTGAAACCAGTATATTCAATAATACATATATTTTTTTAAACTAAAAAGAGTTACCCAAATATAAAAATATACATTGCTGTAGATATAGAACACTTTTTTATAGAATAAAAACACTAGAGACATTTTTAAAAACAGCATCCATATACAAGGCATTGACGGCATACAAAGCAAGAGAATAATTGTGTCCTTCAACTTTTCTACAACATCAGGCAAGCCATCCTCTACTCAAAATGGATGCCATTCTAAGATGGAACGTAAAAACCAAACCTTCACACACAAAATTAAAAATATACCTTCTGTCAGGTTCTCAATCACATGGAAAAATTGTTTATGAAACATATTTTCTTTCAAATTTCCGTTTACCCATTCTAAGCGTATAAATTAAGCCGACCACCATTTTGTCCTCAGTGGTGCTCAGACTTTCCTGACAACAACACGCATCTGGAGTAGGAGGAGAAAACTGCCACTTTCGACCTGAAAACACTGCCATCTATTGACTAAAGTAAGTGTACGTCAAACATGAAGCACAATTAGTTAGAAAACAATAAATTGACAAGAGTGAAATTAAATCAATTTTTTTACTTTTTGCGCAGATTTGGGAAAATCATCCACTGATATTTTCCTCCTTAAATAAATAAAGTAAGTGTACATTTAAAACAAGAAATGGTTGTTAATTATATGGGGAATAAAATAAAAGTCTAATTTAAGATTTGTAATTTCCTTAATCGATTTTAAATATAGTATATTTATAAAAATAATAAAATCCAAGAAAACTTAGAGAGGCAGCTGGTCAGTGGTGGGGGGCAAAAATACTATTCTAACACCACAGGGTGCTTGCCTCAGTGAAGGTGCTGGTCAGTGGTGGGTGGACAAAAATACTATTCTAACTCCATAGGGTGCTACCTTCAGTTAAGGTACTGGTTAGTGATGGGAGGCAAAAATACTATTCTAACACCACATGGTGCTTGCCTCAGGGAAGGTGCTGGTCAGTGGTAGGGGGTGCTTGCCTCAGTGAAGGTGCTGGTCAGTGGTGGGTGGGCAAAAATACTATTCTAACTCCATTGGGTGCTTGCCTCAGGGAAGGTGTTGGTCAGTGGTGGGGGGCAAAAATACTATTCTAACTCCACAGGGTACTTACCTCAGGGAAGGTGCTGGTCAGTGGTGGGGCAAAAATACTATTCTAACTCCACAGGGTGCTTGCCTCAGGGAAGGTGCCGGTCACTGGTGGGGGGCTAAATTACTATTCTAACACTACTGGGTGCTTGCCTCAGGGAAGGTGCTGGTCAGTGGTGGGGGGGCAAAAATATTATTATAATTCCACAGGGTGCTTGCCTCAGGGAAGGTGTTGGTCAGTGGTGGGGGGCAAAAATACTACTCTAACTACACTGGGTGCTAGCCTCAGGGAAGGTGCAAGACACTGGTGGGGGGCAAAAATACTATTCTAACTCCACAGGGTACTTGCCTCAGGGAAGGTGCTGGTCAGTGGTGGGGCAAAATTACTATTCTAACACCACAGGGTGCTTGCCTCAGGGAAGGTGCTGGTCAGTGGTGGGGGGCAAAATTCCTATTCTGACTCCATAGTGTGCTTGCCTCAGGGAAGATGCTGTTCACTGGTGGGGGGCAAAATTACTATTATAACATCACAGAGTGCTTGCCTCAGGGAAGGTGCTGGTCAGTTGCACAACGAAATGTAAACAATTTGAAAGAAACACATAAAGTCCTTTAATTTTTGTTTTCACAGGTTAATTAATTTATCTGAGAAAAACATTGGGTTGAAAACCATACACAGGACAGGAAACCAAAGATTAAACAAACCAAAGGCCTATCACAGGTATAATTGTTCCAAATCCTTATGTTGTAAGCAAAACATTTCTTCTAACCAAGCAGGAAATTAAATGAACAACAATCTGTTACAGAAATCCAATTTTAATTTGTCAAACTGAAGCAAAAGTGAGAATGGTTTTTTTAAAACATCTGTTTAAAAATCCACTTTACATTTTAGACGAACTTAAACTCACACCAAAGAAAAAGAATTAAAACAGCTGAATCAGTTCAAGAAAACAATCAAAATCAGCGAAAGAACAGACAAGCAAACCAAGCAAGTTTACTAAGGTGAGGCAAACTACATTTTCAATTAAAAATGCCTATTTCCCTTTTCAAAGGACCCAACTAAAAACCATAGCAGACATATATCGCTCCACTGACAGCGTTCACCTGAGGAGGAGGGGGAGCCAGCCCACAGCCGCAGCCTGAGCGACTGGAGCGGTGAGAGTGGTGCGAGCAAGAGTGTCAGACATCGGCATTGATTGCATGCACTTTACGGGCTGGTTAAGACACCCCCCGAACTGTGGTATTGTTCGTATGACTACATCTCCCATAATGCCCGGAGATACGCGTCAGTGGGCCTTTAACCGGACACTATATAAGCCCCACCCAAACCGCATTCAGGTGCTTGTCAATCCGGATCAGCCCTGTGAACCATCGAGACGCTAAGGAGGAACGTAGCAGTCTACAGACGAACTCTTAAGCACCGGGACCTTTACAAGCCGCGTTGGTGCGCGGCCCGTGGTACCTAGAAAAGCACCGGAGTGCGCGCTCTGAATCTGGGGTAAGTCAACCGCGACATTTACTGATTAAGTAGAAGCTCTGCTTCTTTACAAGTTTGTGCCAGACTTCGGCATCTTTATGTAAAATAACTCCAGCGCTGGTGTGCGCGTTAGAGCCGTTGGAAAGGCTATCGCGGCATTACATACGTTAATGGTTTAGTTTTCCTTGCCAAAAAACCCGACAAGAACAAGAAGAGCAGTTTTGAGCTCCAACTTTCTTTTCCATTTTCCCTGATGATTTTTGACCTGAATCTCCTTGCGCTTGGAGCCGTTGAAAGGCTCGGAGAGCGACGTTCTCTTTATCCTGTGACTGTAGCAAAACATTCCTAGTAAGAGTGCGCTTGGAGCCGTTGAAAGGCTCGGAGAGCGACGCTAGTCTAGAGGGGAGTGGCGGTCACCAGCCAGGACGTGGTAATGAGTAAAAAGATACTTACCTGTAAGTGTTAGAACTGGTAGATACCAATCAGACCTATACTTCTCTGCTAGATTCCTAGTTGTCCATTACAGTATGTTTATCTTTTGTTTTCAGAGCACACGAGTCAGGCAGCTGGAGTGAAGCTCCCAACTCTGAGCCTGTTCTCCCGAGGGTGTTTACAGCCACAGTGCTACCTGTTTCTTCTTCTCCTTATTTACTTTTACCTTTTTTCCCCCGAGGTGGTGTTACTTGTTGAGCGGTTTTGTGGCTCGCAGGGAATTCCATTTGTGGGGATAGGGTTACTAGCATCATTCATCGCTCCTGCTGTATCCGGCATATAAGGTTAGTGGTTAACCTGTCTGTGTTCTGACAGATTGACAAGCCCATGGATACCTACAGCCTGAGCGATGGATACGAACACTATTCTTACCACAGTGTTAGAAACCTTAACTGTTTTGAGGATGGAGGTGGAGGCCTTTAGAGGTGAGAGTCTAGAACTCAAAACCGAGATGGGCACCATGAGGCGGGAAGTAGCGGGCCTCTCTCGCCAGGCCCCTGCTGGGGCCAAGGGGGGTTCCTATATCAAAGATTGGACTCTACCACCCCCATCTTCGTCACAAGACCCTGTATCAAAATGGGGAGCCCAGGCAGTAAAAGGGGGACAACCAGACACTGGGTTCTTCTCTCATCCGTCTGTTGCCACACCTTCTCAGACAGGCCCTTCCTCCATACAAGTCATACAACCTTTACAGATACCCCTTGCCCCTCCTGAACGATTCTTTGGAGATCCAAAGAAATTTGGGGTCTTTTTGGGTCAGTGCAAATTGCATTTCCTATGTAAACCTACTGTGTTCTCTAATGACCAAGCCAAGACGGCTTTTGTAATGTCGTACTTGGGAGGCAACGCTGCTAGCTGGTCTTTTCCTCTGATAGAAAGAGACGACCCCGTTCTATACAATTTTTCGGACTTCTGTGGGGCCATGCGCAGGTTGTTTGATCGAAAGGCTCATCAATTATCGCTGGACAAAGAGCTTCTTTCCCTTAAACAAGGCACACAGGACCTGCTTAGCTATATAACCGCCTTTAACAGACTAGTTGTGGAAACGGAATGGCCACTGGAGAAAAGAACCTCTTTGTTCTACCAAGGGTTAAGAGGTGAGCTTAAGGACGTATTGGCCCAAGTAGTACAGATGCCCGCTACCTGTGACGAATTGATTGACTTAACCGTACAGTTGGACCATAGACTTCAGGAAAGGAAAGGAGACAAACAACGTGCTGACACCCGGTTTCTTCCCTTTCACCCAAAACCTGTACTGGATGAACGGCCGACCCCGATGGAAGGGTCCGAACCCATGCAAATCGGCGGAACAAGAGGGCCCCTTAGTCTGGCCGAAGGAGAGAAAAGAAGGAGAAAAAAACTATGTCTGTATTGCGGAAAACCAGGCCACTTTATCAGAGAATGCAAGGCCCGAACACAGACGGTGGTTAAGGGAAACGCAGGAACCAAGAGCCAATATGTAGTAGAACGTACCTTGGAGAATCAGGGAAACTGACATGCCCGAACAAGAATGAGACCCCTTGTTTGAGGCCTAGTGAGAAAGAGGTCTTTCCTGCAGTGGCCAACACCATACAAACCTCAGTAGCCCATATGAACGTCTGCGTTTTGTTGGACTTGCCCATTGGGTCATCAATTGTGGTTCATGCACTGTTGGATTCGGGGGCTACAGGCAATTTCATAGATCAACGGTATGCCCAAGAACTTAGTATTCCGTGTGATCGAAAAGAGACACCTGAGAAGGTAAAAGCGGTGGATGGCACAGCCCTGACGTCAGGCCCGGTACGTTTTCACACACGACCTATACGGATGCAAATTGGAGCCAGACATGTGGAGTATATACAGTTTGATTTAATCGATGCCCCCATTTTAAGCTCATACTGGGGATGTCCTGGCTAACGCTTCATGACCCCTTGGTTCAATGGGCAGCTCGTACCGTCACAATGAATTCTGCCTTTGCCGAGAACACTGCTCAAAAGACACTGCTAAAATAGTTCAAATGGAAACCAGTCCAGCGGGTCAGCTTGCTAGTGCTTGTAAAGAACAGTTTGTGTGTTGTGCCACTACCTTACCAGAAGAGTACGAAAGATTCCATGCCATCTTTGATAAACAAGAAGCTGGAAGATTACCCCCACATAGAGACTATGATTGTGTAATAGAACTAGAGGCAGGAGCCAGTATACCCTGTAGTAGGATATACGCTTTGACGGAGGCTGAAACTACTTACCTGAAGCAGTACCTAGACGAAATGTTATCATCCGGGTTCATACGTCCTTCTTCGTCTCCAGCCTCCTCCCCGATCTTTTTCATACCAAAGAAGGAGGGTGGCTTAAGGGCTTGCATCGATTATAGGGCGATCAATAGCGTTACCATTAAGAACAGGTATCCTCTACCATTGATCCCCGTGCTGTTGGATCAGTTAAAAACAGCGAAAATATTCACCAAACTAGACCTTCGGGGAGCCTACCACCTGGTGAGAGTGAGAAGAGGAGACGAGTGGAAGACCGCCTTCAGGACAAAGTTTGGGTTATATGAGTACCGGGTTATGCCCTTCGGTCTCTGCAACGCCCCGCCGCATTCCAATTCTTCATGGATGAAGTGTTGAGAGGTCTCCTGGATGTATCGTGCATCGTTTATATAGACGATATACTGGTTTACTCAACTTCCAAGGAGGAGCATGTTGGTCACGTTACTGCAGTGTTGGAACGTTTGCAAAAATATGCACTCTACGCCAAGCTGGAAAAAAGCTTGTTCCATACCTCTGAGGTGGAGTTCTTGGGCTACATCATAGGGCCTGGTGGACTATGTATGGACGACAAGAAAACACAGGCTATCATCCGATGGGAATTTCCTTCCAGTTTAAAAGCCTTGCAGAGCTTTTTAGGCTTCGCAAACTTTTACCGGCGCTTTATCAGAGGGTTCTCTAATATAATTCAACCCCTAACACATCTACTGCAGAAGGGAGCATCATTCCTCTGGACTGAGCCTGCTGAAGCAGCCTTTCAAACATTAAAAAGTTGCTTTACGAAAGCCCCTGTCTTGCGCCATCCCGATGCGAGTCGTCCTTTCGTGGTGGAAACAGATGCGTCCTACTACGCGATAGGGGGCGTTCTTTCCCAAAGACATCCTGAGACAGGTCAGCTGCATCCCGTTGCCTTCTTCTCCAAGAAATTATCCTCCTGTGAGGTTAATTATAGCATTACGGACAAAGAGCTCTTGGCTATAAAGAGGGCGTGTGAGGAATGGAGGCATCATCTGTTGGGGGCTAGACACACTGTCGAGATATACACCGATCATAGGAATCTATTGTTCCTGAAAACTGCCAGAGCCTTGACTCCCAGACAACTTCGATGGACTTTATTCTTCTCTGATTACGACTTTGTAATCAAGTATCGACCAGGGCCGCAAAACGGGAAAGCAGACGCTCTGTCACGACCATGTCTCCCCTCGACACTTGCCAAGTACCAGCTGAGGAAACCCCTGTTATATTGCAGAACGCCTCCTTTCCGGTGGATCAACAAGTGTCGGCCACGACGCATGCCTTTATCGAGGAAGTAAGAAAACAAACTACCAGGACAGAAGAGCTAGCGTGGGTAGCTGAAGACCCTCAACACCGTTCATCTCGGCATCGCCTACTGTATCATGACAAAAGGCTGTATCTACCAACAGCGCCGTTACAGCAACAGGCCTTGCGATGGGTTCATGATTCCACTCTGGGGGGCCATTTAGGAACGTTCAAGACCACACAAGCAATGAACAGACACTTCTGGTGGGCGTCCTTACGAGCTGACACCGCAGCGTACGTATCGGAATGTGCCGTTTGTGTTCAAGGAAAGGCTCAACACAAAAAACCAAGTGGACTGCTTCACCCCATCCCTATTCCTCCGGCACCTTGGCACACGCTGTCTATGGACTTCATAGTAGACATGCCTCCTAGTTTAGGAAATAACACCATTTTAGTTCTTATAGACCATTTGACCAAGATGGGTCACTTCATCGCCATGAAGACATTGCCCACAGCCGTGGTATTGGCTCAAACGTTTCTGCAGCATGTGGTACGTTTACATGGGATCCCAGCGATTATCATTACCGACAGAGGAACGCAATTCACTTCAAGATTTTGGAAGGCGCTGTGTGACATAATGAAGGTGGAAGCCCGTCTGTCTACTAGTTATCATCCACAGACAGACGGCAAAACGGAGAGGCTGAACCAAACCTTGGAGCAATATCTCAGGTGCTTCACGTTACTTCACGAGGAAGAATGGAGCACGCTTCTGTGGATGGCTGAGTTTGCGTATAATAACGCTGAGCACTCCTCTCTAGGTTGTTCCCCCTTCTTTTGTTTGACTGGTTACCATCCAAACATGTTACCCTTTGAGTGGCCCGTACACACTAACCACCCTACCATCCAAGAACACCATGCACATTTAAGGGCAGTGTTGAGGTCGGCCAAGACACAGTTAGCTACCGCCCAACTGCGTGACAAACTTTACGCAGATAAAAAGCGATCCCCAGGGCCTTCCTACAAGATAGGTGACAAAGTATGGCTGGACACAAAACACCTGAGAATAAAAGGGAACACACGTCTGAAACCTAAGTTCGTGGGCCCCTATCCTATTGTGGGCATAGTGAATCCTGTGGCGATGAAACTGTTACTTCCCTCCTCCTGGCACATTCACCCTGTGTTCCATGTGTCACTGTTAAGACCCTGCAACCCTCACACTAGATTGATCCCAAAACCACAGCCCCTAGATGTAGATGGTCAAGAGGAGTATGAGGTAAGGGAGGTGCTCGATTCCAAATGCATAAGGGGTAAGGTGCATTATCTCATTGATTGGAAGGGTTATGGTCCCGAGGATCGATCGTGGGAACCGGTGTCTAATCTTCATTGCCCTGGCCTGTTAAGACGCTTTCATGCCAGGTATCCCACCAAACCTGGTGAACCGTCGAGACGCCGGCCGTTGAGAGGGGGTTCTGTCAGACATCGGCATTGATTGCATGCACTTTACGGGCTGGTTAAGACACCCCCCGAACTGTGGTATTGTTCGTATGACTACATCTCCCATAATGCCCGGAGATACGCGTCAGTGGGCCTTTAACCGGACACTATATAAGCCCCACCCAAACCGCATTCAGGTGCTTGTCAATCCGGATCAGCCCTGTGAACCATCGAGACGCTAAGGAGGAACGTAGCAGTCTACAGACGAACTCTTAAGCACCGGGACCTTTACAAGCCGCGTTGGTGCGCGGCCCGTGGTACCTAGAAAAGCGCCGGAGTGCGCGCTCTGAATCTGGGGTAAGTCAACCGCGACATTTACTGATTAAGTAGAAGCTCTGCTTCTTTACAAGTTTGTGCCAGACTTCGGCATCTTTATGTAAAATAACTCCAGCGCTGGTGTGCGCGTTAGAGCCGTTGGAAAGGCTATCGCGGCATTACATACGTTAATGGTTTAGTTTTCCTTGCCAAAAAACCCGACAAGAACAAGAAGAGCAGTTTTGAGCTCCAACTTTCTTTTCCATTTTCCCTGATGATTTTTGACCTGAATCTCCTTGCGCTTGGAGCCGTTGAAAGGCTCGGAGAGCGACGTTCTCTTTATCCTGTGACTGTAGCAAAACATTCCTAGTAAGAGTGCGCTTGGAGCCGTTGAAAGGCTCGGAGAGCGGCACGCTAGTCTAGAGGGGAGTGGCGGTCACCAGCCAGGACGTGGTAATGAGTAAAAAGATACTTACCTGTAAGTGTTAGAACTGGTAGATACCAATCAGACCTATACTTCTCTGCTAGATTCCTAGTTGTCCATTACAGTATGTTTATCTTTTGTTTTCAGAGCACACGAGTCAGGCAGCTGGAGTGAAGCTCCCAACTCTGAGCCTGTTCTCCCGAGGGTGTTTACAGCCACAGTGCTACCTGTTTCTTCTTCTCCTTATTTACTTTTACCTTTTTTCCCCCGAGGTGGTGTTACTTGTTGAGCGGTTTTGTGGCTCGCAGGGAATTCCATTTGTGGGGATAGGGTTACTAGCATCATTCATCGCTCCTGCTGTATCCGGCATATAAGGTTAGTGGTTAACCTGTCTGTGTTCTGACAAAGAGTCAGGAGCCAGGGGCTGGAGTTTGGTGTCGGTGACCAGAGGAGTCGCAGTAAGCCGTGAGCAGTAAGCCACAGGACTACCTGGGTTGCTCAGGGGGTTGTGCGGGTGTGCTGGTGCTGTGGCCTGTTCTCCCCCCCCGTCCCCTCCCCCGCTTTCCCGCGTGGCCGGCTCTCCCAGCTCTCTGGGTTCACCTGCCATTTTGCCTTCTTTGCCCCGTCCTGGGCTGGTGACCGGAGCCGAGCTGAGTTGGTGCAGTGACTGGAGCAGTGCCTGGAGTTCCTGCTCTGGCTCCCACTCCCACTCCCACTCCCGCCCCTGCTCTCGCGCCCGCTTCCTCACCCCCTCGGCTCTTTAACCTTAACCTTTAACTTGAGCCGAGGCAGACAACAACCAGATCAGCAGATCTGCAGGGACTCGAGGGGCTCGAGGGGTTCCCCGGAAGACATCCGTCTGCCCTGCACATCCTTACTGGGAGAGCCCTCTTCAGCAATGCGCATGATATCACAGAGAACCCTGTTGCTGGTGCCTAGCCTACTCCAGCCCATCCCAGCCCATCTCAGGGGCGGCTTGGCAGCTCCAGTTAATAGTTCCAGCAGTCCAGCAGTCCAGCTACCCCTCGACCCGACCCGACCAATATCATCAGGAATTGTTGGGAGGCCTGGATCCTTCAGGAAGCCTTCAGGAATCAACTGTATCAACCACGTCGGGTGGGAGCGATGCTGTCTTGTGGGCCTGCTTGTTCTGAACGCGCTGTGCTGTGAAACTTAGGCGGTCAAAGGACCGGTTCGAAAGTCTCCGAAAAGCAAAAGGACCGGTTTGAAAGTCTCTACAATGCAAAATACAACACGACACGAGGTGTCAAAGGAGTAAAGAAAGTAAGAAAGTAAGTAAGAAAGAAGGTGAAAGCAGAGGAGTGCTAAGTGCTTTCGCCACTATGAGGTCCGGTAGGAAAAGGGGCCAGCTTGTGGTCCCTGTGCGCAAATCCAAACAAGCGAAACAAACGGGGAAGATAACACCAAGCTCCGTAAAACTCATCTCACCTTCCAAGTTAACAGAGGCCCCCTGTGGCCTGGCACAACAGCAATCAGGAGGCCACCCAACACATCTCTACCAACCAAAAATCTCTTCAAAGTTTCATTTCTTAAAGGACCCTGCATCGTCCATATTCACCTCTAGTGGCACAATTCCGGGCCTCCATGACCCCCTACTCCCCCTTCAACTATCTACTACCTCAGTTACCACGGAGGAAACTCCAGCAGTCCATCCAGCAGTACACATAGCAGCCCATCTTGAGGTCGCCTTGCATGAACCGGACAAAACTCTGGAATGCACAATAATCAACTCCACTGAACCACAAGCGGGGGAAGTCGCACTATTAGCAGAGGAGCATTCCACCTGCCTCTTTTCGCCCGCTTGCACTTCCACCAGCACTACCAAAACCACAAAAATTGCAGCAACTAACCACAACAGGCAGAACGAAGAGCAACATTCGAAAGTTACAACTATAAACGACGGTAAAGGCTCAAATTCAGGGCATAACGAGTCAAGCAGATCCAATCTGAACCACTCTCTTGAACTCCAGGACAAGAACCGGACCCAAAATGACCCTTACGAATCTACTAACATCTTGTCAACACAGCCCGAGGCCACCATGCCTGCAACCGCACACCTGAGTCCAGAAGTAGAAACAAGGGGGAGGGTTGTAACATCCAAAGAGTCCGTCGAACCTGCCGAATCCTCACCGGACTTCAGGGGAGGTGGGCAGGACCCGATTGCCTCCCATGCCCTCTCCTACCTGGGATCACAGGAGTGGGCGGACCTAGTTGCCTCCTACGCCCTGGACTCTACGGAAAAACAGCTTCCGCTTATAGGTGGAACTAGTAACATCCAAGGAGGCAAACAAGACAGTGATCAGGAAGGAGCGATCAATAACTCAAACCCACGCCAAAGCCCCTCCATCCCCCCTTCTACTCTAGGCTCACCATGTTAAACGGGGAAACCGGCTCAGAATACATGGGACATTTTACTAAACACAATGCAACGAACTGTCGACGTGTTACACTATCAGTCTGACAAAATGGACTTGCAGCTAACCTTACTGGACACTTTGGCCCTCTTTGTGGGGGGGATAGATGAGAAACTGGGTAATCTAAATCTTCTAATCAGCAGAGCCCAGCAGGAAGCGAAATTGACCTGTAGTTGTGGTACCATCATCGATAAACTATCATCACTTCTCTCAATTGTTTTCACCCTCATAGAGGGCCTGCCAAAGGGCCCAAACCAAGAGACTCCAAAGGCTAATCCGCACAAAACAGGGTGCAAGGAGCTAGCGGAAAAGCTCCCTGCTGCTCAAAACTTGGCCTGCAGAAGTCGCACTAGTAGTCAAGTGGGCAGCATGGCTCCAGGGATTATCTCAGCACCCAAGGAACAAATTTCAACCCAGAATGCAAAGCAAAGGCGCCAACTTAGGAGAAAAGGCCGTAATATAAGATCTTCCACGAGCCTCACAAAAGTCTACCCTCTTTTCTCACCAAAAACACCACAGCAGTTAGCGCCAGCGCACGTTACTTCAGTACACGCCTCTGTAACAGACGGAAGGACTAACCAGCAAACGGAAATCCACCCAAAGGAAAACAATGAAAAGAAGGACGCGGTCCAACCGCGAATATCATCTCCTGGGGTAGTCCCATCTAGCAGCCAAATGGATACTCAAGGCAACAGTAAAATTAAAGTCGGACAGGAAAAATATGACAGCACAACTAGCCGACCACCACAAACAACTGAGAAAAAGGAGGTAATTTCCTCGCACTGTCCAAACCAGGCGTTGGCGGCACCCTCAAACTCGCTCAAGTCGCTCCCTCAGGACTCCAACTTTAAAACATCAATCACGCCAACTGATCCTCCGTTGGATAGGATCACCCTGGCTTCAACCCAGGCCCCAGGAGCAGGAAACCATAAAAAGGAGATAACATGCAAAGTAAACAACGAGGTGCAGGGAATCCGCCATGAGCTAACTACATTTGCCGGGCACCCTGGTCCACCCGCAGCGGGAAATCCAAACAAAAACCCAAACTGTGGTCCAGAAGCATCCACAGGCCCCAGGTGTATAGATCTGCCTACTACGGATAACTTCAGTGGGCAAATTCACCAGCCCACAAACAGCGTCAGAGTTAATCAATTGGGGACAAACTCTGTACTAACCTCTCCAACCAATCAAGATAGGGATTCCGCCATTACACTCTTTACGCCTGAATATGACTCGAAAGGTCCATTCAACATACTGAATAGAGGGAATATTCTTCAACTCCTAGATGCTATACCAACATTAAAAGGCATCAGCTCAACGGACCTTCTCTCAATAGAATTTATAAAGTCGGACAAAGCACAAGGCAGGGAATCCACCAAAGCGACCTGGAGGTCCACTTACCTTGCAAATAAAATTCAGGAAGAACAGGAAACCTTCAAAGCATGGGGGATACAAACTTCTGTGTATCACAACATAGGATATCCATTCCCCTTGCTCGATAGATCATGGGAAGGAATGCCCCGCCACAGAGCTAAAAGAGCATCGGTGCTCAGGGGAGCACTAGGACGGTCACCTCAGAGCAAACAGGCACCGAACCCACAATGGAGTACTTCATTTAACAATTCCGTTGACTCCGATCCCTTTCGGATAACTAGAACTGTCAATACATTAAGCCATCGACAATGACAGAGCTACCCAATGAGGTACCGAGAAAATCCCGATGAATCACCTCTGAGGCTATGTTCATGGAACATTAATGGGCTGACTAATAAAGCTGGAGAGGCTGAGCTTCTGGTTTATCTAAAAACTTTTGATATCCTTTTCCTACAGGAAACATGGCTAGAGGAGCCTCTGCAACTAGAGGGATTTATTTGCTTTCACACTCCTGCTCATAGGAAATGTAAATATGGTCGTCTATCTGGCGGCCTAGCCACATACATCAAAATATCAAAAATCCATAGCACGCAGGAACTGCCCTCTCCCCTTCTAGCCGTGAACTCAACAAAGGTTCAACTCAACCTTAGAGGGGAAAAAGGAGGAGGTGTTGCTGTTCAACATATATTTAAACCCGAAACGGAAAAAACAGGAATCAAAAAGCTTACTTGAACATCTGTTCCAACAAATGAGCTCACACACCACATCAAACCTCATTCTGTCTGGTGACTTCAATCAACATCTCCTAGGCACCATTCAAAATGAAGATACTCAGGTCCAGTCTTTTCTCTGGAATATTCCAACGCAAACTCATAGCGACCAAAGTAGATCCTCCAAGTGTGATTTAGAGCTGCTAGACAACCTCGAGCACATTGGCCTAAGGGTGCTAAATGGAAGATTTCTCGATGACTCTCCGCCGGCCGCGTCCTTTCACATGGGACACTCGACCTCCACAATTGACTACACCCTAGTGTCTCTTTCTTTTTTTCAACATATAACAGGCTATCGCCTAGGAGACAAAGGGGACAGTGACCATCGGCCTCAGGAAGTCCTAATCAAAGCACTTCCAGACAAGTCTATTCCAAACCCAGTAGGTATGCACGCATGCCACACCATCAATTTAAAAAGAATTAAGTCATCCGTAGCAAACTCTTGGGAGGTGCTCCTGGCAGCAAAAGAACAACTAATCGAGCTTGACTACCCAACCGGAAACCCGACCTGTACATGGGAAACCTTCACGACCGTGTTTGCGAACACCCACTCATCTGTAGTCCGATACCTTCCGTTTAATGCCACAAGTGCACAGAGGACCATCCTGAAACATCTTAAAAAATTTGTGAATAAACTATTGAGATTACTGAGGCTATGGCCAGGGGAAAAGGACCTGTTACATCAGCTCTGAAATAGCAAGGCCGAGCTCAGGAAATTCAAATGGGACATGAACAGACAAAATGAAAACGAATTCTGGGCCAAACTTTACCACGATTCTAAAGGAAATAATAGTGCCTGATTCTGGCTAATGATAAACAAAATTTTAAAATCAGCACATGGCGGTTTGACCTCGCACATCACAGAAAACACTTGGACACTGTACTTAGAATCTCACTTTCACCAACAGACATCTGTATTTCCGGCTTCCAAGGACAACCAGCCAGCATCTCTAACCCAAACCGTGACGACTGCCGTGGTCGAGGCAAAAGAAATCGACGACGCCAAGGTCAGGGAACAAATCTCCAAAGGGAGGAGAGATGGAGCACCCGGGCCAAATGGGATTCCACCAGCTCTTTTTAAACAAGATCCAGATTACTGGTCAGAAATCCTTACTCCTCTCTTCAACTCTGTTAGACAGTTTGGGTACCTACCTGCATCATGGAAGGGTTCCATTATTACACCAATTTACAAAGCTGGAGACAAAACCCAACCAAAGAATTATCGCCTGTTCGCATTGTTTGACGTTGAGGCAAAATATTTTGCGGGAATTTTATTATCAGAGCTGCAAGAATGGGCATCAGAGCACAACATAATTCCCCCTTGTGAGACAGGCTTTTCCAGGGAGACCGGCACCACAACAAATCTTTTAGCAATGTCATTACTTATCGACAAGGCAAAATTAACCAAACAAACTTTGCATTTCTGCTTTGTGGATTTCAAGGGATTTTGGAGCGCCTAGATACCTGCGGGTATTAGTGCGCACTACAAATTGTTATAACAGAACATAACAAGGCGGCGTTTGACAACATTGACCGAGCTAACCTGTGGAGGAAATTGGCTCTCTGAGGGATTCCTTCGCCCCTTCTGAATCTTCTGATACAATTACACTCCAATACATGGCTACAGGTTAAGCTAGGCAATGGCTCCCACCTTTCAAAGCGCATACTAACAACAAAGGGCCTTAAACAGGGTTGTGTGCTTGCACCAACTCATTTTAACCTTTATACAGCAGATATGACATCAGCACTAAATGACTGCAATGCGCATACCCCTCGATTAGGGGGAGAAGCCACCTCCAGTATGTCATATGTGGACGACGTTGTTTTAGCAAGCCACACTCAAGTTGGACTGCATCCACTGCTTGACTATGCAGTTGCAAATTGTCTGGAAGTCAACATCAATAAAACTAACACCTTGACAATCAACGGGAGAAAACGGTCTCATGCTTGGTTCTTGGGCAAAACTCAGATGGTGAATATCACAGAGTACAAATAACTAGGTGTTAAAATTGACAAGGACAGCCAATTTGGGAAACAGCTTGAGGCCATAAAAAGGAAAGGGATGATGATCGCGACAACGCTAAGACAACTTAAAACAAAATTGACTGGACCAACTTTTTCACCGCTGCTACGTGTTGCGCAAGCAAAAATCCCACCGTCAATCACCTATGGCAGCGAAGTGCTGAGAGGCAGGGATGCCTCATTGCTGGATACCACCTTGGCAAAGGCATACAGAGTTATGCTGAACCTCCCGTCATACACCTCGCCTGCACAGATCCGACTCGAGTTTGGACTAACAAAGCAACTCCTCGGAAGGCGAGGCTCGTATATTAAGTGCTGGCATAAAATCAAGAACTCACCCAGGAACACACTGAACCACCGGCTCTGGCAGGAACTGAGCAACACAACCATCTCACCGGCCAAAGCCTATTTGGAGGAATTACTGCCCATTACAGGTTTAGCCGAACTATGGGAAGTTCCAACAACGCACTCGCACTTTAAGGTTATTGTAAATAAGGTTATCAAGAAACTTTCCTTTATAGAGGATAAGGCCACCCTATCACATAGGAGCCATGCATGGATGATTCTGAGCAGCTACAAACTATTTGGGCCACAGGCATACTTCGACCTGGGGTACTCCAGGAAGTCAAAAGAATCCTTTTTAAAATACAGGTTAGGAATCCTTCCTGCTATTCCACACCTTCCACCGTGGCTGAGAGAGAACTGCCGGAAACTATGCAGGCTATGCGGAGATGGAAACGAAGACATCGAACATTTAATATGCTCCTGCATTAATCTAAAAGAGGAAAGGGCAGACCTCCTAAAAAGCCACTTTAATGAACGAGGCATGCGGATCCGGAGACAAGCAGTGCTTGCTTGCTTCAACCCAAGTGACCCGCAGCTAAATGGGAAGTTAGTCAAGTTCTTGAAACTAGTGGCATCTAAGCAAGGCCCGGTGTAATCATGTGTGAAACTAAAAACAACAAAAACTTAAACCTTTCTGAAATGCAATCTGTGCACAGACTTTGATGGTTTAGAGGAAAATTGCCACACCGGGAACTCTGCCCTGCTCGAACATTCCTGTACTTTTTATAATAGATAAGAATTTTATAAGAGCATTGACTGAAAAGGGTAATCAATCAAAAATGTTTTATCAGAGTGTATTTTTGTAATGGTTTTAATTAATCATAAACAATACATTTATTACTTGCTTACATAGCAGACAATCAAACCAAGGAAAAGTGAAATTCATGACAAAATATAATCAGCATGTTCTTAGTGCACTCAATAGGCAACCTAAAAAATTATTAACCAGTATTTTTACAGGATGTAAACAATAAACAATGGCAAACTAGATAAGCTTTTTACAACAGCTATAGAAATTAAAACTTGATTGCAGAAATGTCAACAAACAAACGTGTAAAAATAATAACATTTTCTTTACAGGCTAAAAATTATTTTAAAAAGCAATAACACAAAAACTCTTTTTCAATCCTCTTTTACAGAAAACACCATAGTGGCATCAAGAAGACAAGCCAGCTGTCTTATGTCCCAAAGAGGAAATCGTCTCCTAAAATATGGTGGCTATCTTTATTGTAAGAAGAGACTAACTGAGCCCAGGAGTCGTTGGAGGTGTGTGCAATATTACTCATCTCATTGCACAGACAGAGCGGTTACTCTTGGAGATACTGTTGAAAGGACCACAGAGCATAACCACTCTGCCTCTGCAATGGAGATAGACGTAAGAGAAAACATTAATCAAATGAAAGACCTTGCATGCACCTACAATGAACCCTGTGGCTCAGTTTTGAGGGAGGTATCCCAAAACATTCCTATGCATGTAGCTAGTTCTATGCCCACAATCCCTAACTTATGAAGAATTATTCAAAGGAAAAACAGGCAAGTAACCCCCATCGTGTAACACCCCAGACAATCTCTGATATTAACATTCCTCCTGAACTATCTGTCACTGTTACTAATGAAACCTTTCTATTGCACGACAAAAAAAAAACCTCAAAAGGGAATACTAATCTTTAGCACACCCCGTAACCTATTGAAATTGGAGAGTAGTGATATTTGGATGATGGATGGGATGTTTAAATGCACACCCCATCCATTCACCATAATATACACTATTCATGCCTACATTAATAACGCTGTAGTTCCCTTAGCATACTGTGTACTCCCTGATAAACAGTCCTCAACATACACTGAACTTTTATCAGTGGTAAAATCTAAAACTCAGAACAAAAGTCCTCGAAAAGCGATAATTGACTTCGAATTATCAATGATTAACACCTATTCTATCTTACTTGCCTGTTTTGCGTTTTTTTAAATTCACTGTATTTGGATTTCTTTATTAAAAATTTTTTTTTTAAATTTAGAAAAACAGGATCCTACCTTCAGTCGTCTTCCTTCTTCGACTCTTGTTCCTCTCTAAAAATCCACTTTCCTGCAAGAGTCTGCACCTCCCCAAATATCCAAAGTGTATAGCCATAATCCACAATTCGATTCAAAAACCGCATTTAAGTTTAAAAAAAAAAAAACTGATTGGCATAGCCTTTTTTATTTGCAAATCAAATGCTGCAAATTAATCTGTGTTCCCTTGAAAAAACGCCTCCCCAAAAAATCCCAAAAATGTGTTCAAAACTGGCAAAAAACGCAACAAGAAATCCAGCGTAGCAATACTCTTTCCATTGACTTTCATTCCAAGATGTCTCCGAAATCAAAAACCAAACGATAAGATGATTCAAAATCAATTGTTTTTCTTAAAAATAGAGTTTAAAAAATACTCCAAAATGTCTAAAAGTTTTGTAATGGCAAACAATCCCATTGGCGTAGTCCAAAAATCCACATGGTTGAAGATCCATGAAAACGCATCTCTTTTAAAAAAGGTTGCAACACCCAAAAATGTTTCGGAAAAAAATATTACTTCTATTACCCTTTGGTTTTTAAAAAAAATAGAAATTCTTCCCAATTGAGAGGTCCCTTTTTTTTAAAACCAACAGTGTGACATTCACAAACAAAAACCGTGTCATGAGCGTACAACTGCTACCTGTATAGGAATAAAATTGGTGTTAAAAACAAAAAAACACAACTACATACTTACATACGTCTAACTACCTCCTTCAACTCTCCTTACCATAAAGTATGCCTACCACAATGTCTAATAAAAAAGTAAAGTTTCACTTACCTGAACGCTGCTCTTCCTTGCATCTGTTCTTGACCGCGATGCTCCACCAACTGTAGAAACATATGCTCAGCCGCGTACGTCATCTGAAAAAGTAAAAACAAAAAAAAGGACAATTTCATTCATTGAATACAATTGGAAACTGTGGCGAAAATCTTTGTAAAATGTTTTAGAAATGTAACTGTACATCTTTTAATTTTTTTATTAATAAATTATTTTACAAATATATGTATGTGTAATAAAAAATTTGGAGTGTTGATTTTATATTTTTTTAAATAAATTATTAGAAATACATTTTTTAATGTGTCCTATTTATTGTTTATTACAAAAACTATTATAAATGTTTATTAATTTTTATATGTTAACCATATTTATTTTAAAATGTTATTGAGTACATAAATGCTTTTTTTATAAAATAATGTTTAATTTCTTTAAATTGTCATAAATTAAAAATTTATTATTTTAATAAAAGTACTGTCACTTGTATTTAATAATTAATAAACTATTTGAGGGGACATGGCTTGAGCCCGACTAAGATGGCCGCACACTGAGTACGCTCCGCTAGCCATCTGCAGTTTCCCCATGTATATCCGAAACAATCCGATTAAAAGTTGAGCGCTGAGGGGCTGAGATCGCAGTGACATTGGTGCTTGGTAGGCAGACGACCCATCCGGCGTATAACTGAGCGCTGTCGGAGTGCGGAGAAAGGGCTGCGGTCGTGCTACAAGATGGTGCCGCCCGAACACTGAGGGGAGATGTCAGCAGAGAAATATCTGGAGGGGGGCGCACGAGACGCGACCCTTGAGAGACGGCAGCCGCTGGATCCCGACAGACAGAGGGAGTGACGATCCAAGCGCTGTGATGGACCAGGCGAGTGCGTGTGACGGCCTGTGGTGCAGCGACGAGTGCAGCGGCCCAGAAAGGATTCCCGACTGCGCTGAAGAGCTACAGCCTGCTGGGAGGGGGCGCGAGGCGGCCAGCGGGATCACTGGCGGATGCCTGCACCTGCCGTGGAGTCTCGGCGGGTCACACTGAACATCCTCCAGTGAGATTCAATATCAGCTCCTGCGCATAGCTACGTCAGTGAGAGACACTCCAAACTTGAACCCGTAACTATGCGAGTGCCCACAAGCCCTGGACCACATCTGCAGGCATAGGAGGCACTCACAGCCGCACCCACAAAAGAGAGACGCACTTACTGAGGAGAGAAAGGAGATCAGAGGAAAGCAGCCAGTAACGGTTGAGATGGACCTAATTGCAATCGCAAGGGTGAAGAGTGGGCCTGCCCCGAAGTGGAGATACCCCGAGGTCTTGCTGGTGTTCCGTGTTGCCCTGGCTTGGGTGGGCCGACTAGGGTCCCAGTGACAATATAAGACTCCTGGGGGGAGGAGGAGGAGGTGCGCCAGAGACAGTGACCGCGACGCAAGGTGCGAGTCAGAGGGAGGTTTTTTCATCATCCCCCACTCCTTAATCCGCACAGTAGGGGTTCCTCGACCAAGAGGCGCCGCCCCACGCAAAGGATTGTCCAGGACTGAGGGGCCACAGCATAAATCCGAGTCCACACATTGCTGCAGAGAGCCCCCCAGGGGCCTCCTGATAGAACATAAGCCCACTGGACGGGGCGGCAGACAGCACAATGGGGCGGAATAAGGGCCCATCACAAACAAATCAAATTGACAAGTACACTGTCACGATGAGCCATGATGGAGGAGTGGAGGGGGCTGATCCACCACAAGAACAGGAAGAGCAGAGGTCGGATCTATCCCTGAAAGACATCATGAGGGTGATAACAGGCCTCAGAAACACCCTAGACCCGAAACTAGACTCCATCACGGAAGAGGCGAACTGGCTCCGGGTAGACCTGCAGAAACTGGGTGAAAAAACGACGACAGCAGAAGCGAACATTGGAAGCCTGCAGGCCAAGACAAAATGCCTCGAAGAACAGGTCACAATCCTCACAAAATAACACACCTATTTTGTGGCCCGACTGAAGGATCAGGAGGGCAGGGCCCTGAGTAATATTATTCGACTCGTGGGGGTGCCGAAGGGGGCTGAGGGACCATCCGTGGACCTCTTCCTGGAACACATGATCACACACATCCTCAAACCAACGAATTTATTGAAATTATTTTCAGTGGAGCGAGCGCACCGTGAACTGGGTCTGCGCCCACGTCCCGGAGCACCCCCGCGTACGATAGTGGCACGGATCCTCAACTATAGGGATAGGGACGCCATCCTACAAGCTGCTCGATCGAGAGGAGACATTCAATTTGAAAATGCCATAATCCGTTTATTTCCGGACTTTACACTACAAGTTCAACGCCAGAGGAGGGCCTTTGATTCAGTAAAAAGGACCCTCAGGGAAAGAAACTTAAAATATATGATGTTATTCCCGGCAAAGCTCAAAGTACTGGCAGATGGAATGTCGCACTTCTTCACGTCTCCCGAAACTGCATGGGACTGGTTGGAGGGCTGGAGAACTGTTGGACGAGACAGGAACCAAACACAATCACCCGTCCATAATGACAACCTGAAGAAGGGAGAGGGCCTGCCCTCCCAGCCTAGCAAAGCTAACCAACGAGAATCAGATAGGTGACATTTCGGACCCAGGGGACTCTCAAATGAGTTTCGGGGGTTTTGTGGTTTTGTGGTTTTGATGAGACTGGGGAAGGGGCGAGGCCCTGATCAACTTGACACTGAACCCCCATAAAGGGCCGGAGGCGTCGTCTGTGGCATGTACGCTGTTTTCACGCAGACCCAACCAGACATTCCCCTACATAGAAATGTGAGCACTAGTATATCCATACTGAGCTCCGACATTTCTAAGGCAGTTGGCACTCGCTACCCCCGCATTGTTTCATTGTATTGGAATATGGAAACAAGATTAAGCGTACACTGGTCCTCCAACACATCAAACGCCACGCCCCGGACGTGGTGCTACTTCAAGAGACACACCTGAAGGGTAGCCAATACAGAGCTTTAGATTGCTTCAGTTATAAGCTGGCGGCCCACTCGGGTTACTCGAGTGGTGCTAGAGGGATAGGCATTCTGGTACTCAACTCTCTGGCCCTAACAATTAACAAGGTTGTGTGCGATGATGCAGGCTGTGGGGTGGCCCTGGTGGGTGGCTGGGAAGGTCGCTCACTTATTCTCTGTTCCGCGTATGTACCACTGAGGCTACACTCGGTCATATTCCCAAAAATAAGCGCCCTAATGCTGGAGCTTCCAACGGGAATACTCCTGATGGGATAGATGCCAATGCAGTAATGGATCAAGAATTAGATAGGCTGAGCAACGCAGGGGCAGACCTGGGGGGGAGGGTTCTCCCAGACTTCCAACAGCAATGGGACTAGTGGACATATGGTGGGCCCATAACACACAGTCAAAGCAATTCACATATTATGCGTCCTGCCATGGATCATTTTCTAGAATAGACTACATATTTATGCAACAAGACCAAATGGGAAGCTTTCAGCGCCCAACACACTTGGCTAGGGGTATCTCGGACCATTCCCCCACATGTGTCACCTTCATGGGACCGGAGGTCAACAGAACAGGTTTCCCCAGGATAGACATCTGGCATTTCCGAGACCCTGAGCTGAAGGAGAAACTCGAGGAGGGAATAGAAATGTATTTTAAAGAAAATGAAGGGACAGGGGATTCCCACGTGATACTCTGGGAAGCGTTTAAGACAGTGTTGAGGGGGCAGGTACAGGCGCTAGTTGGGGGGAAGAAGAAAGAAGAACCTCCTAAATCCAGCGTTGGAGCAAGAAATAATAACAATGGAGCATGAGGCGATCGAGGGTGGAAACTCAGATCTCAGGCACATACTAGCTCTGCGACAACATGAGCTGCGCGCATTGGCTAAAAATGCAGCAAGGGCACATGCGCTGGCCACGCAATGCAGGATCTACGATGTGGGTTATAAAGCCTCCAAGCTACTAGCTTGGCTAAACAAACGAGACAGAGACAGATCGTGGGTCGTGGGAATCAGTGATGGGGGTGGCATTATTCACACAACAAATGCCCAAATCGCAGAGGCATTTGCATCCTATTATGAAACTTTATATGCCCCCGCGAGCCCGAGATCAGAACAGGACTGTGTGGAATTCTTAGCCGATTTTTCGCTCCCGACGCTCACTGAAGAAATGAACGAAACCCTAGAGGCTGACCTGACCGTAGAAGAGCTGGCCGCGCCGTTGGGATCCCTAAGATCTGGGAAGGCCGTGGGTCCTAATGGCCTCCCAGTTGAGCTATTCGAAGGCATGGCCTCTAAAATCACTCGCCCATTATTAGATATGTTTGAAGAGGCCAGAGAACGGGCACACTGCCGATAGATCAACGTATGGCCACTATAGTGGTGATACACAAAGCAGGGAAACCCCCAGAGAATTGTAGCTCATACAGGCCAATTTCTCTGCTGAATTTCGAAGCAAAGACATTAGCAAAGGCCTTAGCCAATAGACTAACAGTAGCCCTCAAGACTATTATTCACGTAGGCCAATCAGGCTTCATGCCGCATAGTACCCGCCACAACCTACAACGACTTTACGGAGTCGTACACATGACGGCATCCCCCACGTCTCCCCAATCGGCATTGATGGCACTAGATGCCTCAATGGATTTTGACAGCAAAGAATGGGCCTATCTATTTGCAGTATTGACCAAGCTGGGCTTCCACCCCAAATTCTGCAGCTGGGTGAAACTGCTATAACAAGACCCGCTCGCACAGGTGAGAGTCAATGGGGCACTATCGCGCCGTTTCTCGCTTGGGAGGGGAGCCAGGCAGGGCTGCCCCCTGTCACCACTATTATTTGCTGTGGCGCTTGAGCCACTGGCGCATTGGACTAGGAGAGACCCAATGATATGGGGTATTCGGGCGCCGCGTAACTGGGAGGAGCGCATCTGCCTTTATGCCGATGATATACTCTTATATTCATCGAGACCCTACTTCTCCATAGCTCGAGTGCTCCACCTTTTGGAGCTATTCGGCAGTTACTCCGGCTTCACTATAAACTGGACCAAATTGATCGTTATGCCCCTGGCAGGACTCCCTCCAAGATTACCGGCAAACTATGCGGGCCCGGTGGTCGAGGGAGACTAAGTATTTAGGCCTATACGTAACCCGAAACATACAGTCATTCCTACAGGAAAATCTGTACCCATTATTGCAAAGATTCCGCGCAGATACGAAACATTGGCGCATGCTCCCTCTGTCTTTGATGGGGCGAGAAGCATTGTACAAAATGATGACTCTGCCGTGCCTCCTCTATGCGTTACAAAGCACACCCTACCCGGTCCCCGGCACCTTTTTTAAACAGATAGCTCAGGAACTCCGTATTATAATATGGCAGGGGGGGGAACACCTAGAAGAGCTTTGAATAAATTGCAGAGAGGAGCCTACGACGGCGGGCTTGCGATCCCTGATGCTAGACTGTACTATTGGGCCTCACAACTTATGGCTATAAATGAATGGATATATACCGATAGAGAAGAACTGGCCTACAAAATGGATAGAGCAGCAATGCCAAACGGGAATCATGAGGCCCTTTTATATGTCCGAAGGCCCCCTCGGGATCTCCCGGCTCATACGGCAACAGTAATAAACTGCTGATTTGAAGCAAACAAATATTTGGGATGGTATGGCCGTTTGACAGCAATGACACCACTGTGGGTGGGAGAACAACTGAGCAAAGTAACCACCTTGGCAGGTTTTTTGGGATGGTGGGCCATAGGTATTGACCATCTAGGGGACGTATGGAGGGGAACAGCACTGATACCTTTTGAGGACTTGGAAAACAAATTTAAACTATCATCTACCCAAGACTTCCCCTACACGCGATTTGCACATGCGTTAAGTAGACACATACAATGAGGAGAGTCCATCCCTGACTATTCCCCTCTGGAAGACAGACTATTAGCAGATCCCATACCTGACAAAGGGACTTCTACAATATATAAAAAACTAATATACAACGCACCAGACCCCATGACCTCCCTACGAGCAGCCTGGATGGCGGATTTAGGCACTATAGAAGACGAAGAGTGGACCGATGCATTGCAGGGGCCTAGAGAAACCGCGACTAGGTCACTATTCAGATTGATACAACTTAGGATCCTGCACTGCTCCTACTACCCCCACACACTGCTGTACAAATGGGGGAAAGTACAGTAGTCGCACTGCATAAGAGGCTGCCAGGCGGAGGGATCCTTTTTCCATATTATATGGGAATGCCCGGAAATCAACCGCTTTTGGCAGACGGTAATGTCAAAGGTCACGGGAGAAGAGATACCTGTAGATGCCAAGGGTCTTTTGTTGATGATTAAGGGGGAGGAACACTGGCCTAGGCACACGAGAACCTGGCTGGCCTTAGCAACCAGAGTGGCAAGGCGTAACATAGCAAGAAGGTGGGGGTCACACATCCCCCCCAGCGGTGGCAGAATGGGAAACCGACCTTGATTGGTGCCACCAAGCGGAAAAGGTTATATATGAGAGCAGGGGCTGCAGGAAAAAGTTTGATAAAATATGGTCCCCCTGGGAGAAATACAGAAACGGGGGCTAGGAATCAACAGTCAGCGGGTGTAGGCGAGACCTACTACTTTAGAAGACATGAGGCCACACAGACTGCCTAAATGGTTTAGACCTACCTGAGCGGTAACCTACCAGATTGTGACTAAAATGTTAATGGTGTACTGACCCTGTGATAAAGTATTCTTGTTATTCCATTTTGAACATTTGAATGTATGCACTCATCTTCCAGTATATGTAATTTCATGAACCTGTTTAATAAAAAGAACTATTAAAAAAATTAATTTTTTTAGTATAAAAGTCACAGCGCATTTTCCCAATACGCGTGTGATATTGTTTACGTTCTTTTTTTTAATTATCTCTTTTTTTAGTGCAATAGTCCTTCCTCCACCTGCGCTCTAGTTGTTTGCATTTTTTTTTAGCCATCATTAGAGTGTCATTAAACCAGGGTGCTGATGCCCTCATCCTATTAGTGTTCAATGTGGTCCACGGTGCAGTTTCGTCAAGTGAATCCGTTATCCAGTTTTCCACATCCCTGTTTGCTATGTTGATGTCCTCCTCGAGTTAGGGGCTGGTATTTAAAAGTACTTGAGAGAAAGTATCTGGGTTAAATCTTGTCCACTTCCTCTGTATAATTACCTGCCTAGACTTAACGGTGGTGTGCCTATGAGAAGGTACAGAAAAGGACACTAAGTGGTGGTCTGACCAAGGGACTGCCCATGGCATCTCCACCTCAATCTCAGCTGAGTTGGTAAATATCGGATCTAGAATGTGTCCCAGTTGATGGGTTGGAGCGTTCACTTTTTGTACCAGGTTCATAGACATAAGGTCCTTGCATAACGATTGTACTTCAAGGTTCTCCTTATTGTCAAAGTGCAAATTAAGGTTGCCCAAAATTAACAGATTGTTATACCGCAGTGCTGGCTGAACCAATTTCTCCACCAGGCTCGATATAAAATGTGCGGCAGGACCTGGTGGGTGATAAATTAGGAAACCCGCTATAGTGTGGTCTTCAGCTGCAGAAAGAGTAAAAAAGAAGGCCTCACAGTTCTCAAGATTAGCCTCCTTTAAGCAGCATTTAAGTGACAATTTATATATTATTGCAATTCCTTTTCCTCAGTGTATTGAGCGATCCTGTCTAAGTATCTCAAATCCTTGTGGAAGTGCATCAAGGATATCAGGAATAGAGCATTCGTTCAGCCATGTTTCAGTGAGAAACAAAGCATCGGGCTTTTTATTGTTTAAGATCTCAAAAATCTCATATTTGTGTTTCACTACTGAACGACAATTTATTAAAAGTGCAATTTAGATGTATGATGTGCAGTCTGTTTCTTGGGTTCAAAGTCCGTGTTGCAGATAGAGCATTTTAATGGACCGGGGTCTACTGTTAATTTGTGCCGACATGTTTCAGAAATCGGAGGTGCTAGGCTACGGAGCGCATCGAGTGTATAGTATAAAAGTTGATGGGTCTTGCAACTGGCAGGGGTTCTGGCCCCTGGTCCCGGCCGGGCGCGGACGGCCGCAGACGGGCTTGCCTGCAGCGCACCAGATGCGTGCGTCCGCTGCGCTACCACGTCACGGCTCTCATTAATCGTATCGGGACGATTCCGTTCCGAAAACAACTAGCCCATCAACCTACCCAAAATGGCAGTCATAGGCAACTAAATGTTGGAAGAGGGTAAAAATCCGCCTCCTTGGGACAACAAATTTGAGGAGCAGAGCCCCAGCCCTCCCGACCTGACCCCCATCACGGATCCTAAGTACAGCCTAAAAACAGGTAATCAGGCCTAGCCTGCACCCTGCAACACGCAGCAGTGCAGGGGGTCAAGCAAGTTGTAAATTTAATTAAAAATTCAATTTAAAACAAATGTGCAAATTCTCCTTACCTGCACACCAATGCCAGCAGTCTCCCAACGCCTGCCAATGGTGAGCGTCTGGGCTTTTTGCCTCCAATGCACCAACCTCAACACGTGTATGATCAGATGCACAGTGTAGCACTGAGTTCACTGACCGGGCACCTATACAGCTCAGCCATGAGCAACTTGTCTGCCACTCATATTTTGGGACATAATATATTCGGAAATACAATCACATGCTACAAACAACACAGATACCATGGGACCCCTGTCCTGATGATGACCCCTGCAAATCACTCCCAAAGGGCCTAAATGCATCAATATACATATATGGACAATGACCACATTCTCAATTTCAACAGATGGATCCAGATATAATTATTTACCTACCATGAGAGGTTGCAGCTGGACTCTGCCAGGTCCCCCTATTCAATTAATCTCATAAAAAACTTCTAAAACCCTAAAATATATTACCTGTGAATACCAGCCTGGGTGCCCTACATCCCAACTCTGGGCTCTCAATGCTGTCATGAAGTGTGTGTTGATATTGTCTTTTTAGGCCTCAATTAAAAAATATAAGCATGTGTTGGACCCGACCCTTTCTGCAGGGGCAACCCATATTTTTGCCTTCCTCTGCCTAACACATTTTTGTTGTCTTTTAGGATTCTGTGCACTATTTCCCTGCTAACCAGTGATAAAGTGCTTATGCTCCCTGCCTAAAATATGGTAACATTTGGCTTACACCTGATTGGTATCTTTAATTTATTTGTAAGACCCTTGTATATAATACTACATGTACTCAGGGCCTGAAAATTAAATGTTACTAGTGGGCAACAGCACTCATTGTTTCATCCACTGAAGTATCCTGTTAAAATATGCCTGAGGCATGCCACTGCAGCTTGTGGTACAGCGATAAACTGCCATTTCAACCCACCAAAATAAACCTTGTACAGAAAGAAGAAAGGGGGGGATGAGAGGAATTGTCACAGTTCAGCACATATCCTCCCAGTCGATGATGTAATCACAAAATAAGTGTGCAGTTCTATAGTGTGCTTCCGTAGGTACAGATGCTGGTTATTCTCTGGCCCACCAAAATGGCATGCCTCTTCATCAGATCTGCTTTTTGTTGGGTAGTCGCTGTAATGCTCAAAGGATCCCTTGAAGGGGGTGCCTCTACCGGAGATCCTTTCTCTACCCAGTGGCCCGAGAATTACCTTGTCACCAGCAGCTGCCCTTCGTGTTGCTCAGCCACTAATGGTAGTAGACTGCATCATGAAGGGTTGGGTGTAAATTGAATTAAAACCATCCAGAAATCCTGTATTCTCAATGGATGCTCCTGTTAAAGGTTGAAAACAGAATAGAACTCAGAAGGCAACCATGATCGTCAAGTTAATTAAAAAGTCAACATGTTTCTTGTCATGAATCCCCACATAGGGGGCAATGGCAATTCATCAGGATCATCATATCGAGCCTAATCGACTAAGGTGGGCATCCCAAGGATGAGTAGGTAAGGGCCACTGAAAGTGTATAGAATAACATAAATTACCTCTATTACCTCCCCTAATTGGGAAGCAGAATCTTTTCACATTAAAGACAAACAAATATGAGAGATAAACTATCTGAGTTGCTCAAAAGGCATCTTGAATCATGCAAACACACCAATGCATGCATAATCAGTGTCAATAAAAGCATTGTGCATCACAGCATACTCCAAGCCTGTGATACAATGTGAAAGGATAATCATAAACCTCTAGCTGCAGTGGATAAACCCTAATATTAATGTTGATTCCCAAAAGTAACAGCCAGAGCAATAGTTGATCAAGCCTCCTGGGACGTCATGAGGAGAGACTTCCAAACCATACTCTGAGTAAAAAATAAATGCTTTATCCACCAAATACAGACAGTCACCAGTGGGAGGATCTCCCATTGGATATATCCATTAGTTGTAGGTTTTTTGAGAAGTCCCCACAGTCTGCGTACGTGCCCCCATGTTCCTGAACACTGGAAGGAAGGGAGCATCTGCCCATTTGTAATGGGCTCCTCCTAAGTGGAAAGGTGTCCTTGCGTGTATATGGTCATGTGACCACATGCAAAGAAGCATGGTTCAGAGGACCGCTCAACCATGGAGAGTGGGTGCCATGTTGGGGTCTCTCGGTCCTTCACGATCCCAAGCAAAGAGAGCACCATAATGGAAATGTGATGGTGGCCCAAAAGAGGAGAAATGAAAAAAAAACTTTAGACCTATAAATGTAAAAGTGCATTTTATGTAGAACAGAATGTCATGGCTTCGGATTTTATGTGCTGTAGCTCAAGGACTGGGAATCAGAGAGTGTACCAAGAATAAATTAGATTGGTTGACTCAGAAAAGAACATTATTATTATTATTATTATTATTATTATTAATAGGTGCCACCAAGAATTGCTTGTGATAATGAAATGGAAAAAATGGAAAATTGAAAAAAGTACAGCACATTAGGTGGTCCAATTGACATCTAAAAACGTTCTGCAAAAAAGTAGTATTACAAGTAGATAGTTAAGGTGAAAAGTCCTCATGGTACCAATTCATGACAATGCTGGAACATTGGCGGGAAACCAAAATGAGGATGACCTTTCATAATGGGTAAATAATTGACCTCTCTCATTTGACTATAATGTCAGTTGTCAGTAGAAGTTTTCATGGAACATTTTTACAAATGACTGAAAAGGACTGCAGTATCTCTGGGACATAGAGATGGAAAGAAAAAGCCATGTGACCTCTCTTTTTTGGTAGACAGTTTGCTTCACAGGGCCTCATCATTGAGACTTTACTCATGATACTTCTAAATATCCATTTTTATTTCCAGTGGAAAAAGTGTTTCTGGATGTCCAAACATTCATGAATCATTTCCAGGACTAGTTATGGTGGATGTTGGGGCAGACGCGGCGGCAGGCGCATGGTTATTGCAGGAGCGTCCTGACCCCATTACGGAGATTGAATTTAGAGCCACATGTGAGGAGATTATTTTCCTTCACACAGACTCTCACGCATCTGAAATATATAAACCTTAATGAAAAGCATCTGCAGACATCCCCCTAAAACATGGAACATCCATAGTCTCATTCTGCCCAGTCAGTTTCCTGAACTTTGGAAAACTCAAAACGGATACAATACCCTTTTGAATTTGGCCCTCCTGGATGAGGCATCATCGGACAATACATTCCATGCAAATCATATATTGTCCCGATATTGGACATTCAAGCTAGAAGCATAGTGATATAAATGACGGCCCCCTGATGAAGGCATCCCCGCCGAAACACGCGTAGTGTCCATATACCATCAGCTTCTGTGCCCATACATTGTCTTTTTAAAATAATTTTTCTATATTGTTCAATTTATCATATCGTGAACTAATTGTCTCCTGCATTATGGTTTAATGAATTGATACACTATGTACTGAAGGACAAATGTCTAAGATTATCAATAATGTACAAAAATGATTTTTGCATTCATTAATGTACAGGATAACAGAATTATGAATCATGCTTTTAATGCAGTAAAGATTTCAATTAATTTATAATATAAAATAACAAAATCTTTTATACAAAAAATTTAAAATACTTTTGTGATAAAATTACATGAAGTCTTTCAACTTATTCAATGAATTGTAATTTAATGTACATGTTGTATGCCTGCACATTTTCTGTTTATTTTCTCTTGCTTAAGTTTATTTCTGAACTAATAGTCATTTCCAGGACTATCCAAGTAGTATCATTCGGAGTGTGCTTCTGTTCTAAAAAATTGTTTGTCAGTTTTGAAGTTGAGCATTTACATTGAATAGTGCTTCTATGTTCATTATTTCTTATTTTGAAAGTTCTGGTGGTCACACCTATGTAGCATAATTGGCAGGTACATGTGATGAGATGGATACACTTTGTAGTGTTGCAATTTGTGTGGTTCCAAATTTGCCATTTTCTCCGGATACAAATAACCACTTCTTTAGTTTGCACCGTCAGGTGACAAACATTGCAGTTACCACAAACGTAGAGTTGAGTTATAGCTGGAATACCCCAAGTGGTGGGGATGGATACAATAGGTCTCTCTCTCCATGGTCTTGTGTGTATGAGATATAGTCCCTTAGGTTGTCTGTGCATCTAAAAGCAAACAGAGCCCTTGGGATGGAAATGCTGCTTGGGATGGAAATGCTGCCTTCATTTATGATGTTCCATCTTTTGTTAATTATTTTCTTAATTTTATTAGATAGGGGGGAAAAGTTGTTACACAGGTTAGTTTCTTGGGATCATTCATACAGGTTGTTTGGAGGAGGGATTCCCTATTGCGGTTTCTTTCCTTCTTTCTGGCTCTCAATATAATGGTCACCGGAAAACTCTTCCTTCTAAGTTTTTCAGCTAGGTCATTTGATTGTTGCTCATAGTCAGAAATCTTGCTGCAGTTCCTATGCAATCTTAAAAACTGACTGTATGGGAGATTCATCCTCAATGACTTCAGATGGTGGCTGTCATATTGTAATCCATATTCTTGTGGAAAGTTTTAGTTTTCAGATAAACTATCTGTGATCCTGATGGTAAGATCTAGGAAAGAAAATCTCCAGGTTGGGTCCAGACTGTTGATCCAGGTGAAGAAAGTTTCTCATGTGGACTTATCTCCTCTCCACAGGATGAGGATGATGTCTATGTATCAACACAAAAGGCTGATCTCTGTTTTCAAGGGATTGGTATCCGTTTTAATGAAAGTTATGCATATATAGACATTCCAAGCTTGGCACAAAAGTACTGCCCATTGATGTTCCCTGAATTTGTAGATATACGGTGTTCTCAAACTGAGAGACATTTTCTGTTAAAGCCAACCTTGCACATTGCATTATGAAGTCACTGGGTGTAGTCGACTTCCGATCCGTAGCTCTCATCAAATCTTCAATTCACTGCTAAAGTTGCATCTTGCGGAATGCTTGCGTTGCCAGCTTCAACATCAAGAGTAATTATTAGTTCAGTAGTACTTCCAGATTGATGGTATTAATTAAATTCAGGACACTCTTAGTCTATTTTAGAAAAGTAGGGGTATTCCTAAATAGTGGTCTTAGGAAATGAGCACAAAATTCGAATACAGGTTCAAGAATTGAATCAATGTCTGAAACAATTGGTCTGCCCGGACGTGTGATTAAGTTTTACACGTCCTGGCAGTGAAAAGCTCCTAAAATCTTTCTTCACTGTTTTAAGGCCTGTCTCTCCCATAGACCAACACAGTGTTACGAATTAATAACTGCTAACTTTAAAATGTGAACCAACAGAGAAATACTGTTTACACTAAAATAAATTGAAATTTAAAATCCTCTTTAATGGTAAAGTCAGATTATAGATTACAATTTTGAAAATTGCCTCTTTTATAAAATTGCCATTTTTCTGCCTAAAGTTTCTGGGGCCTTTCTAGGAATATCCACCTGCATGGGCATGTTAAAGTTTGCCCCATCAGGAATGTGTATTGGACCCAGGCAGTGAACAATGGCACATGGGTGTAGCTGGAAGAGGGTCTTCCTGGCAGGATGGCTGGGGAGTGTATTGCTTTGCCCTCCCAAATAATAGAAAATACCGCCATCCCACACGGAGGCTCAAACACGACGAAGCAATAAAAACAAAACATCACCAGGAATGGGATTTCACTCTTATAAAATGAAACACATTAAAAGACTGTTCTCAGAATAAGGCATGGGCTTTAATTTGTGCAACACACTCTAACAAAAAGGCTTTTCCAGATGTCAAATGAACAACATTCAAATGCATATAGAGATATATATATGTGTCTGTATATATATATGTGCAAGCAATAATAACACACTTATAAGTAGGCAAATGCAACTATTAAATCCGTGGATAAAATACATGAAATGAATTACAAGCAGATAATAAATTGATGGACGTCCATTCCAAGAAATCAGAAAGATATATACACTAAATACATCAGATGATTACAATCACAAGCACACAGACTCACTCACATATCACAATGAAAAACCTCAGATGATTATAACCACTGGAGACTTGGATGTGCACACAGACTCACTCACGCATCACAAAGTCAATAGTCAAAGAATAAAACACCTCACCGGCTACAAACACTGCATCTTAGCCCACTCCAGACTGGGGGATTCACAGCGGGGTTAAGAGCCTCAGCAAACCGGGTTCTGCCGAAGTAGACGAAGTAGACGCGTCCGTCGCCATTCGGACTTCAAACAAATCCCAGTCTCTAAGTCAACAAATCCCAGCTTTATAATCTCAAAACACACTAGAAGGTTCCGAGAGGCCCCCCTCTGCGCCAAGGAAACTTACTTGAGTTGGCCACTTTCCATGCAAGCATTCCAAAGGCAAAAGAGTTCTCACATTCCTTCTGCGCTCTCACGTATTCCAGCCTTTATCTTAACGAAGCTTATGAAAGTCTCCAGCAGTACAGTCAACAATCTCCAAAAGCAAAACAACCTTGAATGTGAATAGTCTAAACAACTTGAGAAATCTGGGGGCCTGTCTGTGTACGCAAAGCTCAAGCTAGACAGAGTCAGAATTCAAGCTGGCATGAGGGCATGTCAAAGCCAATAGTAAGAACTTCATAATACTTCCCAATGTACAACACAATGCACATTTGTGCACCACTGCCTATAGCATCACACACTTCATCTCCCAATGTACAACATAATGCACATTTGAGCACCACTGCTTCTAACACTGCACTTCGAGATGAAGAAGTACATTCCACACCTCTCTCTCTCATGCTTTCAAATGCACATCCCACAGGTTCTGTTCCTGGCAAGGCTGTTCTACTCTGTAAAAGCTCTCACTCTAAAACTACAAAGAGACACACTTTTTTTTTCAAGGAAACGTGCATGCAGGAAACGATGTCGTACATTCAGGCTAGGGTAAAGTAAAACACCAAAGGTCAATTAAAATAATGGTAGTCAAAGGCCATCACCTGGTTTTAATACATGGGAGTGCCTCAAGCAGTACATTCCACCCCATGACCTTTAACTATCATAACATACATATAAAAAAATCATAAAAGCGTGAATATAAAATGAAGCACACATTAAAACAGTGACATCATAAAAGCCTGTAACGTATTACTTCTAAAATAACTCATGCATAGGAGTATTTTTCCCTTTGTGTGCAATGGCTGGGAGAAAAAGATTGGGCTTTATGCTGACGATCTGATGATTTTCACAGGCCATTTACATCTATCTCTGCCAGCAATTTGGGAAACTTTAGAAAGCTTTGGCAAGATATCCGGCTACGCCGTGAACCAACAGAAAACTGAGATTATGCAATGGAACACCAACTACCCCTGTGACTTAATTAGACAAAGCATATGATATTTAGGAATCCAAGTTGTCCAAAATCTGGAGAAAATAGCAAAAGTGAATTTTGATAACGTAACATCTAAAGTACAGAAACAACTTCAGGCTTGGGAATCCCTTTCTTTATCTTTTTTAGGCAGATCCAATCTTTTGAAAATGTCCATTCTCCCTAAATATACCTTTTTATTTAATACAATTCCTTTAGAATTTAAGAAGGAGTGGATTAAGAAGGTACAAGGGGACTTTACCAGTTTTATATGGGGGAACAAAAGGCCCAGAATTGCCTGGAAAAAACTCGGGGAGAAAAAGGAAAGTGGCGGCATAGCTTGCCCAGACCTCCTTCAATACCACCGGGCTTTCCATTTAAAACTTTTTAGGCAGTTCCTGAGGGATACCCCTGATTTATCACCACTCTTCCGAGCTCTCACATTTGGCCCACCAGACCAATCCAGTTTCTTTCTTTTTAAATTTGGGGACCCCAAGTATTTAAAAAAAGGGAGACTCAAGATTCTCCAGGGTGCATGTAAGATATGGTAACAAATAACAACACAGCTACAGATACCATACTTTAGTCATTATGCACCCGTTTGGAACTCACCAGGCATGCCAGCCTGCCTGCAAGACTCACTTGCTATCCCAGTGAAGGAATATGAAATTCTTAGATGGGGTCAACTCCTAGAAGGCACGGAATTAATCTCCTGGCAAAGCTTGCAGGAGATTTTTGAGGGATCGTTCTCAAAGCTCAAATATTATCAGTTAATGAGCTGGGCAAAAGCGCCAAGAAAAGGTGGAAAGGGAAATTTATTTTGGGAATCATAGATCTATTTACGTCCCCATTTGCGGAGAGAGGTATCAGAATAGAATTGGATGCTGATACAGGCCATGGAAGACATACAAGCCTTGCTGATAGCGACCTGGAGGAGGGAACTGCCGGCATACGACCTCGATCCATTATGGCAAGTATCTCTATCTTTCCTATGGTCATTTGTGAAATCTGCACCACTCAGAAAAAAACACCTTTTTACTGTTCACAAGGCTTACTGGACGCCTCGGAGACTTGCTAAAATAAGGACCCAGGCAGTGCAGAACTGCCCAAAGTACGGCGAGCTCAATACAGACGAAGATCACATGTTCTGGCAGTGTCCCTCCATCCAGATTTTCAGGCAGAAAGTGGGTATGACGTTATCGGGAATTTTGGGTCAAGAAATCAAGGTGAGCCTGGCACTAGTCATTTCTGGGGTAATACCGGCTGAGGAGGGTAATAGGACTTTTTCCAAAGCACATAAAGCACTCACTTTTATATTAGTCCTTTTTGCACGCAGATAATTATGCATTAAATGGATCTTACCTAACCCTCCTCTTGAAGGAGAATGGGTAAGCTCAGTACTAAGAATAGCAAATTTAGATCGAGCTGCATTGAATATTAAGAGAATGAAATTTTGGGATCTTTGGGATAATTGGTACAAAACAGCATACCTTTGATTTGTGATACTCCCTATTTTTCCCTTTGTTCTCTTACTTCTTCAGCTTTCACGTATAATTCTATTTTCCTCCTTTTACTTCACTTTGTTTTTGTTATGTTAGATACCTGGTCCAATGATTATCAATCGGAAATACAGGTTTTTTCATTCGAAAGGGATTGCTAAATTATGTTTAGCACCTCGGTCTGTGGGTTAACCCACAAGTACCTGTATAACGGAGCTAGAATTTAGGCGGTATCGTGATGGGAACCCGGGTTGTCATTCATCCCTCCCTCCGGGGAGTGACCGGGATTCTCCCTTCTCCAAGCCGAGGCCGCCAGAATTCGTTTTGACTCCTAATTAAAAAATTGACAAATGAGGACTAAAAAAAAACAAAAAAACTCATGCATATCTGATAACTCAGTTTCAGGAATAAATGTATGATGAATACACAAAATGAATACACAAATAGAATCAAACATGTCAACTCATTAATGCTCCTAATGTTATAAATGGCTAATTCTGGAACTTCTACTATTGAAGCAGCCAAACGTATATATTTTGCTTAAAATAAAGGAATCTCAAAATCTTCTTTATCATACTGAACAGATTCTTCTGTAACTCTCTGGATTTAATGAAAAATATCCTTCTGTGTGAAAGGTACACAGCCTTCTTGCCATAATTAAGATTATATATCTTCTTTTTTTTCTTCACTTTCATTTTCATTAGAGCGCATTCAAAAACTGTCTTTGCTAGGTAAGTTCACCTGGTTGATTCAGTCAAAGGATGTCAGCAACGGTGTCAGTCTATGCTGTCAGGTGGTCACTTCGGTGTTGGGGGGTCCCACACCCTCACGGCCCCACTCAGACAAAGGCACCCACATGCAGAACAGGGACATCAGGTACACCAACACGTCGTAGTATGATCTAGGAAAGAAACAAGCATCACTCTTCTTGCAAAAAATATTTTTCAGAAAACACATGTTCTCCTTTTTCTGTTTTGGGTCTGATGGCAAAGTTTTATCTTTTCTGTCTGCACGGTTCTCAGCTGGCTCTGGGGAATTATCTGAGAATTCTACCCACACTATGGCCTCTTTATTCTTGGTATTGGTAAAACACCAAAAGTCAATTAAATAATGGTAGTCAAAGGTCATCACGTGGTTTCAATACATGGGAGTGCCTCTAGCACTACAGGGAGGATCTGTGCCCTGTTCTTGGTACATTTCAAAGGACTTAGCCTTCAGCACGCACAAATGAACCCTTTGATACCAGGCCTGCCCTTGACTTTGTCACCCTAGAAAGTTTGGAACCAGGGCCAAGAGAAAGGAAATAACTAACCAGAACTAGTTTTGGGGTTAGTTCAAGGCATTCTCCACACAAAGGCTGGCACCAGGTATAAAAATAGGATCTTCAGAACCATTCATCAAAACACTCCTGAACCTGTGGAAAATTCAGAAGAAGGGCTGCCCTGCTGCTGAAAGGACTGCCTTGCTGACTGAAGAAGGAAGACTGGACCTGCTTGCCTTGAACCCAGGCAACCCAGAGTGGCTCCAGGGGCCAGTTGGCTGACCTCCTGTGTGAGCTACAGGGACACAACAAGGTTCCAGGTTTCTCCCCGCAACTACCCAGTTGACCAGGACCAATTAGACCTGCCAGGGCTCTGCTGCTGGCCTCTCCTGGTGTGAATCCTGATCCCCACGTGGTGTCCCCCAGGTCCTGGAACCTTGGCTAGCATCAGTGAAAACTCCTCCACAAGTAAAGGTGAAAATCCTTAAGTTTGGGCTCCTTATGAATGTGAAGTGACCTCTTTGCACCGAAGATCGACCGCTGCAATGTCTTGCAATGTGAAGCTTCAGGAGGACATGCTCTTCATGCCGACGGTGACCGCCACAACAATCAGCAATGCAAGATCTTCACTTCACACTGTAGCAACGACAGCCCGTGGCAACCACCAAGGCAAAGCTCATGTGATGACTAACTCTTTGCACTACAGTGACGACGTCCGTGAAGCTTGATCTGCTCTTCACACCAATAGCCTCCCTCCTTGTGGCCTCCTCCAACTTGTACTGAACTCTTTGTGCCGAACTTGAGAAGCTAACTATCTAACCTGGACTAACCTGGTCCCTGTATTTGGCCTGCTCACCATCACGTTCGGCCTTAACTTGTGACTTTCCCCTGGTCCAGCATGACCAGATAAACTGCGAGTGGTGCTTTCTGCTTCTTGGCCTTATTTTCACTAAAAACCTTCAAAGTCAATATCTCCATTTCTACTGATTAGATTTTGTACGTTTTTGGGTCATTTTATTTATTAAAATGTATGCTATTTTACTAAATTGTTTTTTGATTTTTCTCGTGCTGTGTTTTCACTTTATTACTGCTTTCGTGCTGCATAAATACTTTACATATTGCCTCTAAGTTAAGCCTGACCGCTTTTGTGCCAAGCTACCACAGGGTTAAGCACAGGTTAATTAAGTGGTCACCCTGACAAGGATTGTGGTTGTTGCCTAAGTGGAGCTTCCACCCTCAACGAATAACCCAATTTCCAACAGCATAGCACTAATATTGATGGAGGAGGTCATTTCACAATGAGAACACACTAGAAGATTTCTGTTATTGCCTCGTATCACTGTTAACATGGTTTGCACCCTAAATATCAAACTCACAATATTGAGGGGATAGAATATCAAAGATACAAAATTGAAAAAAATATTGACAGATAACTAAGTCTAGATTTTCTATACCTAAATCCAAGTATATGTACCTACGTAGTATATATATCTCTACAAGGTACATAGAGGTGGAGTTAGGAATAGTAAATCTATACTTCCTTAAATGTACTTACTTTTCATTGTTTTGTCCCTCGATATACTTGTATTTCGATATTGTTAGCGTCAATATCCTGACAACAACCTGTTTACCTCTGTGCAATTGTTTTTGTCTGGGAAATATGTTTATTATCCAAAGCTTGCTGATGTCTGTTACAGGAATCCTGCAAACAAATGTTTACATGTTTTTATTTAATGACACAAGTGACTACTTTCCTCTGTTTTCTTAGAGAACATATACATATAAGATCAGGACTCTTTTGTTTGATAATCTTATAGATTTAAGAGGCATCAAAATAAACACTTTGATAGCCAATCCCTCCTTTTGCTAATCTTTAACTCCCCTGCAGTTTACGAGAATGCAAAAGCCACGACGTGTCATAAGAAGACAGCGCTTTTATCTAACTTTGCTATACTATGTTCAGGTCCCTGCTTGCAATATTGAGGACCAATCCTTATGTGTTTAATCTCAGTGGTGGCTCCTCTGAAATGGCGGAGAGCGTTGCCCCACTGCCTGGCTCAGAGCCAGCAAATGTAAATTAAAACCATGATCTTACATCATTTTAAATTACATTTGCCGGCTCTTATCCAGCAGTGTTGGGAAGGGCGGGGCCGAGGCATTGGAGTGGGGAGGAGGAGTGCTACATGCACACCACTCCCCAAGTGCGCATATGTGTTTTGGCCAGCTGTCTCTGGCCGACCAATCACATATGCACACTTAGGTTTTCTGCAGCCCAGCTGCATTGAGCAGCCTGGCTGGAGAAACCCCACAGACTCTCTGGTCTGAGCAGGGTATCTTTCCTGCCTGCTCAGACCAATCCTCACGCTGCTCTGCAGTGCAGGGATTGGACAGGGAGTCTTTCCCAGGGGCTGCTGGGACCAGGAGGCAGAAAGAGGAGAGGTGGCGAGACGAGACGCTGGAGCAGCAGGCGGCAAAAGGTATGTTTTATTTTTTTTATATTGTATTCCCCACCCCCGCCACGTGGCTCCACCACCCTTCATTTATGGCAGCCACCGCTGTTTAATCTACCTCTGCCTAAGATGACAGTGCTTCATCCTTCATTTACCTCCTCTAAATATTCTTTGTGCACAAGGTTGGTCTTAAGTGTCATTAATCCCATTACATTCACTATTCACTCACTCAACACCAACTTTTCCATTTCAGATATACTCCCCCCTACGCCCTCTTCAAATGAGGTGCTCTCTAATAAAAACATCTAACTATTCATCGGTGTACATGAGTTTGTCATCGACATCAGCAAGTCACATCTTTTCTGCTGTCATTAAGCATGCCTAGAGAAACTTTGTGCATGAAGAGGTGATAGTGCACTCATGACCAAAAACAAGGGCAGTGTCAGTTAAGAATATGAAATACAAGCATTTATGTGTTACAACACACAATAACTCGTTTAGAGGCAAGAGGAGTGCTCAAATTGGGTGTAAGTGGTTTCTGCAACCTTTTTATAGTGTTGTTGGGGGCCAATATCACAGACGGGGCTCTTGCCCAGGTGTCAGCTGCTCTGATCCTTTAATTCCCTGCACCGGTCACAGATGGGGACAGTGTGCCCTTTCAGGATGAATGGGCTGCCACCAAAGCAGCCGCAAACTCATGCCTGCCCTGGGGCAGTACATTAGTAAAAGGCAGATCCGCCTTTTACTGTGCAGGCAGCAACTTTGCCTGCACTTCAAAGTGGGACAGAAATCGCCTGCAGGCAAGTCAGTGAGTGAATTGGTTGTGTAGTTGGGTCCATAACACCCCTTTCACCCTCTTCAGAGGGGCATCCTCAGTAGTTGGACTTACTGTGTGCCACTTATTCGCACAGTGAATGCAATGGATGACAGCTCCTTCACCTCTGTACATGTCTGTAATATGCCTCAGCCACAGAGGCAAAGTGTTATCACATTTGCATGGGACCACGACCTATGCAAATGGGGGAATGCCCCCTTAAAGTTGTGCAGTCTCTAGATGTGTGCAGTGGTGGCTGCTCTAAACTGGAAGCGGTGGGGAAATGCGAACAGGGGGTGGTGGGGGGGTGTGAGGTGAAAACATGAATTAAACAACTTTCCTTCTCCTGAGGCATCCACCTCAGTGCTCCTCTCCCGGTGCTGGTCACACTGCACCGGACAATAACAGCACGAGTCATGCTGGCAATAATGTTTACCAGCACGAAAGCAGCGATGTGATTGGCCTTAGCGGGTTGGCTTGACGCTCACTCAGGCACAGGGAGCCTGCAGCTTTCTCCAACCCGGCTGTGCAACACAGCTGGGTTGAAGAAACCAAAGTGTGCATGTCTGTTTGGCTGGCCTAAGACAGCTGGCCAAACTGACATCTGCACTTTTAAGTGCCCCCCCAATTCTCCCTACTGTGACACTCCATCACGTTGACCCCGCCCTAACCTCTGCTGGCAATGCTAGGATTAGGGAAAAAAAAGGAAAATAAAATGGTTTTATTATCATTTTATTTTTCAGTGGGGCGACGCTCCTCCACCATAACCATGGAGCCTCCCCTGGATGTGTACTGGCTTGATGTGTATGGCAGAAGTGGCCTCAGGAGTTTGGAGGCCTTTATTGTAATACAAAAATGCCCCAGTGGGGGGAGAAGGAGGGAGAAAAACAGCAGGCACACAAGCCTTTGAAAAAATGCCCCTTGCTGTTCTCAATGAACACAAAATGGGGACGTGCAGCAATAATATTAATTAATATGTGCTGCTCATTTGGGGGTGATACGAAAACCAGTCACAAAAACTCTCTTGTGATAAATATGCTTGCTTGATTTCTTCCACATTATTTTTGCACCCATGTAAACATCTGGCATAAAAACTTGGAAAACACCTGGCAAAAATTGGATTTGTGCCAGCTACTCTCCGAGCCTTATTTTCACACTGCTTTTCAATGAGAACAGTAATTTAGTTCATTAGTATTCTATACATAAACTTGGAGTCTGCACATGCAACTGACATGACTTCCACTCCCACATATTTTGAAAAGGCTTCACTGTCAATGTACTCGCGCTGGACCTCATTAACAGTTCACAAAAGCAATAGAAGGGCAGAGCAAATTGGCACTTTGCTTGTTAATGAGGCAACCCTCTGTAGTTGCTTTAGTGTCTAAGGTTGGTCCAGCCGTATGCCGTCATCACCAGAATATGGCCATATGTGAAAGCCCAATGTCAGCGACATGTACCATATCATGGATAAAATATCCTCTCTTTGTAGCGTTTCCTCAAAATTCAAACAATCAGTTTACAATTAACTTAATAAAAGGTGTCCAAATGTAGCAAATTCCTCCATTTTTCAATGTGAAAGGAGTTTCAACCAACACATGTTTAACCCTATCCCTTTTTTGCCCTTAAGGACTATATCAAGGTTCACAATACAAGTGGATTATAATTGGTTGGTGAATGTCCAAATAGAAGGCAGTTGTGATGTGATGTCTGCTCATCAGCTCCATTGCAGTCGGTGAATGGCTAGTGTGTTGCACATACTGGGATTAGTTACAAACTTTAATTATTCCGGATCCCAGTGTTCCGTGTTGTGCAGTATTAACCTACTACTGCCAATTTTCCCCTCACGCACTCATTCACACTATTACTTGAAGGACTTTGTATAGGGAAAAGAGGTCAGTAATGGAGAAAAGATTCAGTTTTCAGGTGTGGTAAAACTGCTTCTGCACACTATTCCCTACCCCAACCACCTTAACACGAATGGTGTAGTAAATAGCCCTGGGGTGAATTTTACTGCCTGGTAATTTCATTAGTATGTGTAACAAGGGTCTTAGAGGTTATTTCAGAAGGACAAAACGCGAGAGGAATGGGGTGAGAGGTTGAGGGGGGAAGATGGAGAGCTCTTGTTAAAGAAATGAAACATATAGCCCTGCACTGATGTCCTAATGCGGCGGTCAACTACTATAGCAGAGTGCTTTTACGATGTTCTGTAGATAAGTAAACAACATGCACATTATGCATCTGGTACTCAGAACAGCATTTCTGGTCTGAAGAAAGCAACTTGAATTATATAAAGGCCTTAACAGCTTAGAGTGCTTTTGAAAATATAAGCCTGTATATATATGTCTAATGTCATTGGAACACTGTTTTCAAGACAACCATTTCCTTTGTGTCCTGAAACCAACAGAATCCACTTTAAAACAATGCACATAAATCGATGCAAATGCTTGGTGCATATATCTATCTATATATATATATATATATCTTTATATATATTCACTGAAAAAACCATAGGTTTCAGGGATGTTATATTTAGAAATTAGCATTTAAAAAACCATAGAAATTCACTGGTTTCAGGGACGTTATAGTTAGTTGGACATTTCACTTGTACAAAACCAGAGAAATTCAGCCGTTATAGTTAGTTGAGCTAACTATAACTCGCGCCCCGGCAATGCACTGCTGATGACATCACATATTACATCACTCATGACATGGTCAGTGACATCACTGATGACATCTCAAATTACGTCACTGATGACATCATCCACGTGATAATCTGATGCACCTCCTCACACCCTAATATAACCTTTGATACACCACTGAGACATCCATTCACTCACAGACACAGCCATAAGCACACTCACTCACCCATACAATTCCTCACAGATGAACTCATGAACCCATACACCCAGGGTTTCACCCACTCATACATCCATGCAGGGAGTCACACTCCCCTCACCCACCCACACAGACACTCAGGCACCTATACAGGTACTCAGACTACTAATCAATAACTCATATAGACACTCATGTACCTACTCACCAACCCATGCAGCCACTTACACACCAACTGACAGACTGATACAAACATTCACACAGATTAGTCATGCACCGATGCATTCACTAAGACATGTTTAATCACTCACTTATACAGTCAGTCACGCACTCACTAAATCATCCATTCAGACACTCATACACCCACTGATTCTTCAATACACCATGGCGTGTGTCTGTATATATATTATCTACTGGCGGTCGCCAGTAGATAGTTATAGTTACAACCTATTATCCATAGGAAATCCGCGACATTCTATTTGAAATAACTCTCTTGCCGGTTGACGTATCTTCGCAAAATTTTCAAACTTTGTGGGGCGCTCCGGTCCGCTCCTACCCTGAAAGTCTCGGGGGATTCGTCAGCGGGGGCCGAGAAAAAGGGGGTCCCAAAACACGTTTTCCCCATGCAATTTTCCATAGGAAACTTTAGACACGGCTACAGCCCGAACTGCTGAACGGAATTACACCAAATTTGGCAAAGAGGTAGTTCTTGGTTCAGAAAGAACCCTTTTGTTAAATGGTGTAAATCCGTTCAGTAGTTGCTGAGAAAATCAAAAGTAAAAGTACATATATATCTATGGCCGCGTCGGATTCGCGCACCCTCCCGATCACGAGCTGCATGCTAATTGGCTGTCAACACTCCAAATCAGGAAGTGTTGGCAGCCAGACAGAAACAAGTGTGCAAAGCGCACAAAGGGGGCAGGGTAGAAACACCCTGACCCCCTAGGTCTGCTCAGGGGGTCCCACAAGGACCCCCTGGGCAAAAGTTTTTTTTAATTTTTTTTTAAAAATCGACAGGATGCGCTCAGGGTGCGCGAATCCTGCCGAAAAAATAAATCGAAGCGCGGTCTCCGCGCTTCGATGTTAATTGGCCCCGGGTGGGCCAAGTCCCGGGGGCATGCTGGGGGGTTAATTTTATGTGTGGGGGCCTCTAAGGGCCCCCAAGCCCGGGGACCACCACCCCCGGGGCTTTATGTATAATGGTGCGGGAGGGCTCTGAGCCCTCCCGCAGCCTCGAGGACCGCCACCTCCCGGGGCTTCTTTTTTTATTTTTGAAAAACCTGTGTGGGGGGCTCCAGCCCCCACACGCCCGAGACCACCACCTCCCGGGGCACTAAGAAAAATTACAATGGGGTCCGTTTTGGACCCCCAAGCCCCGAGGACCACCACCTCCCCGGGGCTTTCAAAATGTAAGGAGGGGGGCCGCGCGGTCCCCCTCCTGGAGCCTGTGGTGGCCCTGGGGACCGCCACCCCCAGGGCCGGCTCCTGCAGTGTCCCGGGTGCCTACCCCCGGGACACTGCTGTTGCAATGACAGGACGGGAGCCTCGCGGCTCCCGTCCTGTCATTACAAACTGCTTTGGATATTGGAAGAGAGAGCAGGAAACCTGCTCTCTCTTCCAATATCCAAAGCTGATTGCTTTCCACATGGGGAGCATCATGTTAGCTGCTCCCCATGTGTAAGCAATGCCGGCTCCCGTAGGACACGGGGAGCCGGCGGGACTGTGGGGGTTTGGGGACCCCCACAGTCCCCAACGAGAGGCCAGGCCCCGGGGATGGGGTCCCCAGGGCCATAAGTGGCCACGGAGGGGGCCATGCAGCCCCCTCCCCAAAGGTAAAAAAGTAAAAAAAAAAAGTGCAAGGCCGGCCCCGGGGATGGGGTCCCGGGGCCTTAAATGGCCTGAGGAGGGGGCCACGCAGCCCCCTCCAAATAAAAAAAGAGGCCATGCCCCGGGGATGGGGTCCCCGGGGCCAATACAGGCCCAGGGAAGGGGGCCACGCGGCCCCCTTCCCGTTTTTTTAATTTTAATTAAAAAAAGGGAGTAAGGCCCTGGGGGATGGGGTCCCCAGGGCCTAAAAATAGGGAAAAGGAAGGGGGCCACACAACCCCCCTTCAAGGGAAAAAAAAAAAAAAAAACGATCGGCCCGCAGGCCCCGCCCCTCCCTTCACCACTCTGCAAACGCGCCCCCTGGCGCGTTTGCAGAGGGGAACGAATTCCCCTTGAATACTGGGGGTCCCTGGGGGCCAACTAGCCCACCAGGAACCTCCAGTATGCGCCAGGGGGCTGCCTTGCAGAGAGGTGTACAGAGGCCACGTCCCTTTTACACCTCTCTGCAACGCAGCTCTGTGGCGCTTTTGGAGGTATATGGTGGGCTAGTTGCACCCCAGGGACCCTCAGGATTCAAGGGGAGTTAATCCCCCGACTTAAAACGCGCCATGGGGCGCGTTTGCACAGTGGTGAAGGGAGGGGCGGGGCTTCAGGTGACATGTGTGCAAACAGGCCCCGTGGCGCGTTTTAAGATGGGGAATTAAATCCCCTTCAATCCTGAGGGTCCCTGGGGGCCAACTAGCCCAACAGGTACGTCCAGAAAGCGCCACAGAGCTGCGTTGCAGAGAGGTGTAAAAGGGGTGTGGCCTCTGTACATGTCTCTGCAACGCAGCCCCTGGCGCATACTGGAGGGTCCTGGTGGGCTAGTTGGCCCGTAGGGACCCTCATGATTCAAGGGGACTTAATCCCCCAACTTAAAACGCGCCACGGGCGCGTTTGCACAGATGTCACCTCAGGCCCCGCCCCTCCCTTCACCATTGTGCAAATATTCCTCTAAAATCAGCCGAAATACGAATTCTGATTTACTCACCTGTTATCAGGAGAGACCTCAGTGCTGCATCTTTCAGCCCAGTACTAATCCTGAAAAGTAATTTTAACCGTACTTACCAGTAACTTGAATTTCCTTCCATAGGCTAACATTGACTGGTTTCACTTGGAAATTCTTCTAAGTGTGGAGTTTTGGAACTTTAAAATATTCCTCTAAAATCAGCCGAAATACGAATTCCGATTTACTCACCTGTTATCAGGAGAGACCTCAGTGCTGCATCTTTCAGCCCAGTACTGATCCTCAAAAGTAATTTTAACCGTACTTACCAGTAACTTGAATTTCCTTCCATAGGATATAATTGCCTGCTTTTTGCTGAAAAAGTTTCTAAGTGTTGATTTTTGAAACATACAAATATTCCTCTAAAATCAGCCGAAATACGAATTCCGATTTACTCACCTGTTATAAGGAGAGACCTCAGTGCTGTATCTTTCAGCCCAGTACTGGTCCTGAAAAGTAATTTTAACCGTACTTACCAGTAACTTGAATTTCCTTCCATAGGCTAACATTGACTGGTTTCACTTGGAAATTCTTCTAAGTGTGGAGTTTTGGAACTTTAAAATATTCCTCTAAAATCAGCCGAAATACGAATTCCGATTTACTCACCTGTTATCAGGAGAGCTCAGTGCTGTATCTTTCAGCCCAGTACTGGTCCTGAAAAGTAATTTTAACCGTACTTACCAGTAACTTGAATTTCCTTCCATAGGCTAACATTGACTGGTTTCACTTGGAAATTCTTCTAAGTGTGGAGTTTTGGAACTTTAAAATATTCCTCTAAAATCAGCCGAAATACGAATTCCGATTTATTCACCTGTTATCAGGAGAGACCTCAGTGCTGCATCTTTCAGCCCAGTACTGATCCTCAAAAGTAATTTTAACCGTACTTACCAGTAACTTATATTTTCTTCCATAGGAATCCATTGTCTGGTTTTCAGCAGAAAAGTTTCAAAGTGTCGATTTTCACAAACTACAAATATTCCTTAAAAATCGCCTGTATGACTTAAACGCATTCTTTCAACTGTTTACAGGAGATGCACCAGTGCTGGATCCAGGATCCAACACTGAGTAAGAAAAAGTAACAATAACAGTTTTTACCTGCTAAGTGAATTTCCTTCCATAGGATAACATTGGTGATTCTATGAGAAAAAGTTTCTAAGTGTCAACTTTTAAAATACAATAATATTCCTTAAAAATCACGACTGTAACCAAAACGCTTTTACTCAACTGTTTACAGGAGATGTACCAGGACTGAATCTAGGATCCAGTCCTGTGGTTAGAAAAGTAATCCATAAAGTAACTAATTGCATTTAACTAGAAATTCACATTGAGCTGAATGTTGCATTGTGTTTGAAAATGTGGTGCCCATTGCAACAACTGTAACTACTGTACTTAAAAGTCTATTGCCTATGTGCAAAGTATTTAAACTAAAGTAATTCATTCTGAGAAAGTATTTTTTGTAATGTAATGTATAATGTAATTACAATGTAATTTAAAAAATAAAATATGTAAAAAAAATTCTAAATGTAATAAATCAGTATGAAAAAAATTAATATAACAATTAATACATTTAAAAATTGTCATTTACAAAACCTTTGAAATTCACTGAAAAAACCGTAGGTTTCAGACATGTTATAGTTAGGAATTAGCATTTAAAAAACCTTTGAAATTCACTGAATAAACCATAGGTTTCAGATAAGTTATAGTTAGAAATTAGCATTTAAAAAACCTTTGAAATTCACTGAAAAAACCATCGGTTTTAGGGACAGTTATAGTTAGTTGGACATTGCACTCGTACAAAACCCGTGAAATTCCCCGTTATAGTTAGTTCAGCTAACTATAACTCGCGCCCGCAATGCACTGCTGATGACGTCACATATTACATCACTCATGACATGGTCAGTGACATCACTGATGACATCACTGATGACATTTCAAATGACATCACTGATGACATCATCCACGTGATAATCTGATGCACCTCCTCACACCCTAATATAACCTTTGATACACCCAATCTAAATTACAGACTGCCATTCGCAAAACCATAGACACTCCAACACCAATAACTACATACCCACTCACTGATTCTTAGGTCTACACACACACACATCCACTCACTCACCCGTACAGTCACTCATACTTATGGTCACTCAGTACAGGACTATCATATGCACTCATACTCCTATATAGACACTCAAACACCGCCACTCATCCATAGAGGTACTCACACACCTAGTCAGTCATGCAAATAATTAAACACACTGCCATTTTCTCACCTATACAGTTTTACACACACCAGCTCACTTACTCATACAAATACTAGCACATTCTTACGCTCTTATACAATCACTGATACAAGCACACACTCATCCATACAGTCACTCTCACAATCACACACTCTCGCTTATAGCTATTTATATACTCCAACACACATATATACTGCCTTTCACATATGTAGTTACTCACACATGTATCACTGGGACATACATTCACTCACTAACACACTCTTACACACACTTACCCACCCATACAGTCTATCACAGATGCACTCTTGAAACCATCCACCCAGTGAATCACCCACTCACACATCTATGCACAGAGTCGCACACACCCCATCCACACAAACACTCAGGCACCCATACAGATACTCAGACAACAAATCAATAACTCTTATAGACACTCATGTAGCTATTCACAAACCCATGCAGCCACTTACACAGCAACAGACAGATACAGACATTAACCCAGTTTAGTCACTAACCCATGCATTCAGTAAGATACGTTTAATCACTCACTTATAGAATTAGTCACGCACCTACTAAATCATCCATACACACACTTATACACCCACTCATTCTTCAATACGCCTTTCCCTATATATATTAAAAATATTTAAACTTTACAGAAACACACAGTCACTGGATGATGTCATCAGTGATGTCATTTGAGATGTCATCAGTGATGTCATCAGTGATGTCACTGACCATGTCATGAGTGATGTAATATGTGACGTCATCAGCAGTGCATTGCGGGAGCGCGAGTTATAGTTAGCTGAACTAACTATAACGGGGAATTTCACGGGTTTTGTACGAGTGCAATGTCCAACTAACTATAACTGTCCCTAAAACCGATGGTTTTTTCAGTGAATATATATATATATATATATATATATAACATTCATCAACTTTTTAGTAACACTCAATCACATGGATGATGTCATCAGTAATGTAATGTAATGTAAGGTACACTTATATAGCGCAGCTGCCACCCCAAGGTATCCTGGCGCTTAAGTTACCAAATCATCCACTGCGCATAACTAAGCTAATATAGACAAGAATCAGTTTCTAGGGAATAGTCTGGTCTTCAGTTCCTTCCTGAAGCGTGACAAGGTGTTCAGTTGTCTAAGTTCTGGGGGCAAAGCGTTCCAAAGTCTAGATGCTGTAAAACTAAAAGATCTGCCACCCATTCGCACTTTACTAACATGGGGAACGCAAACCAGATTAGCAGAAGAAGAACGCAAGTATCTAGCAGGGGAATACCATGCAAATTTCCTTTGCAACAATTTAGGTCCAGTTTTATGTATTGCCCTATAAACAATACAAAGTGCCTTAAATTGGACTCTCTGTGCAATGGGCAGCCAATGTAGGTCCTTTAGCGCCAGTGAGGCCGAGGCTCTACGCGGTCGATTTAATGCCAACTTAGCCGCCATGATCTGAACTCTTTGCAATTTTATTATCAGAGATGTTGGAGCACCTAAAAGGAGTGCATTACAATAATCCAATCTGCTTAGAACTATACTCCGCACCACTTGAGGTCTAGCCAGAATAGGTAAAAACGGGAGAATCTTCCGAAGAGCTCGGAGCAGAGATAAACAGGTGTTCACCGTTTTATTCACCTGAGAATCTAGTTGTAAATTGCTGTCCAGCATCACTCCTAAATTGCGCACTGTACTAGCGGGCAATAAGGAGTTGTTGGCCGGGCCTGGCCAAAAATCTACTGGGAATGGTCGCTGACTTTTACCTGCAGTACAACACATGATTTCACCATTAAATTGCAGTGAGTTCTCTTTCAGCCATTCTGCTGTTCTATGCATACATTTATGACATTTTTCTAGAGGCACTGCTTTGTTGCCCTCAATGGGGAAGATAAGCTGAGTGTCGTCCGCATAGTTTATGACATCAATGCCAAATGATTTAATTAGAATAATAAGTGGTCTAAGATAGAGATTAAACAAAATCGGGCTAATAGCCGAGCCCTGTGGAACCCCGTGTTTAACATCTCTATTCTGAGAGGTAAATGACGACAGAGTCACTGCCTGCTGCCTATTAGAGAGAAAAGAATGCAGCCAGTCCCGGGCCCTACCCGTAACACCCATCTCCACTACTCTCTTAATCAGCATTCGGTGGTTAACCGTATCGAATGCGGCCGACATGTCAAGCAGCACTAAAAAGGCTGTCTGACCACTGTCGGCCCGCATTCGCAGGTCATCCAAGACTGCCACCAAGGCAGTCTCGGTTCCATGTGCGGGCGAAATCCAAATTGGACTTCGTCCAGCAACTCATTATCCTCAACAAATTTTGAGAGAGATTTACTCACTACCTTCTCCAAGATCTTAATTGGATATGGTAGCAGGGAGATGGGTCTGTAATTGGAAGGGCATTGGGGATCCAATGTAGCCTTTTTAACAGTGGAGAAACCACCGCTTTTTTCCAACAATCCGGTACTACTCCATTAGTTAAGGATTGACAGCAGATTTGATACAGATGTGGAAAAAGTTCACTACCAAACAGTTTCCAGAACTTATGTGGAAGTGGGTCCATAGGAGAACCTGAAGAAATGCCGGCTGCAATTACATAAAATTCCTCTTGTGTGGGAATCTGGAATTGATCCAAGAGAGTCATATGTTCCCTTTCATTTATGTCACAATTTATTAGAGTGTCATTACCAGTAAACTGGATCACATCATCATCCGTAGAGGACTTTAGTCCATTTAAAATTTTGTTGATTTTTTCTTCAAAAAAGACAGCTAATTCATCACATAGTTCTTGCGATGCCGGAATTTTAGGCTTTGCACAGTCTGGGTTGGACAAACCTCTTACTAAGCTAAATAAGGTTTGAGATTTATTAGCTGAATGTAAGATGGTCTCCTCAAGGTATTTGGCCTTGGCTTTGCCTATCGACTTTTTATAAATGTGGAGCATATTTTTTAAGGCTACTTTATCTATCTCTAAGTAATTCTTCCTCCATTTCCTTTCCGCTTGTTTACAGCTAGTTTTCATCACTCTTAGCTCTTCATTATACCAGGTGGCAGAGGGTTTTTTACAATTTTTAGCTTTCCTCAAAGGGGCTAACTGATCTAACGTATTAGTGATTTGATGACATACATTCAGGTAGTTCAGCTCCACTGAGTCATAAATGATAACTCTATCATCAACCAGCCGGGGAAGATCCACTAATTTTAGACCATTCTCTACTCGTTCGATTAACAGTCATACAAACAGCTTGTTTTGGGCAATTAGCTACTTTTAAGGAGAAAAATACCAAAAAATGGTCTGTCCAGCATAATGGAAGTATGTCCTTTATAACTGTGTCTTTTTCACCAGCAAAGACAAGATCAAGCACATGGCCCTTCTGATGAGTAGGATGTAATACCAACTGTTGAAGGTTAACATTCTCACAAGCCTGGCAAAGCTCATTAAACGCTGTGTCAAGGGTACCATTCTCCCAGAGATTAAAATCTCCAAGGATCAATAGTTTAGAGTGAGAGTGTGATAAATCATATATCACATCAATCAGTTCTTGATAGCCATGGGCAGCTCCACCTGGTGGTCTATAACAAAGTAAGCCTGTGCATAAAGTACCACTAGTATCCTTAAGTGAGAACCCCAGTGATTCAATCCCCGGAATATCCTCCATGCAAAATGGGGTGAGATTCCAGGTATCTTTGTAAATAAATCCTACTCCTCCTCCCCCTCTCCCATCCAGTCTAGGCTTGTGGCAAATTTTATAACCTGGGGGGCAAGCAAAGCCTAATTCAACTTCTTTATCTACTCATGTCCAAGTTTCTGTAAGAAACAGGACATCGAAATTATAGTCTTCTAATAATGTGTAGATCTCCAGGTAATGTTTAGCCAGGGATCTAACATTAATCAATCCACAATTAAGAGTCTCTGATATAACTTTCTTTAGAAAACTCTTACCGCCAGTACCGTTTTCATTCAGCATGGTCCTGTCTCTCCGAGTATCAAGTCCAATAAGCTCGTCTCTAGAGTAGATCAAACGGGAGGCAGTTGGAGCAACATAGCGATGTCATCAGTGATGTCATCAGTGATGTAACTGACCATGTCATGAGTGACTGTATAGGTGAGTGAGTGGATGTGTGTGTAGACCTAAGAATCAGTGAGTGGGTATGTAGTTATTGGTATTGGTGTGTCTATGGTTTTTAGAATGGCAGTCTGTAATTTAGAGTGGGTGTATCAAAGGTTATATTAGGGTGTGAGGAGCTGCATCAGACTATCACGTGGATGATGTCATCAGTGACGTAATTTGAGATGTCATCAGTGATGTCACTGACCATGTCATGAGTGATGTAATATGTGATGTCATCAGCAGTGCATTGCGGGGGCGCAAGTTATAGTTAGCTCAACAAACTATAACAGCCGAATTTCTCTGGTTTTGTATGAGTGAAATGACCAACTAACTATAACGTCCCTGAAACCTGTGGTTTTTTCAGTGAATTTCTATGGTTTTTTAAATGCTAATTTCTAACTATAACATCCCTGAAACCTATGGTTTTTTCAGTGAATTTCAAAGGTTTTTTAAATGATAATTTCTAACTATAACGTCCCTGAAACCTATGGTTTTTTCAGTGAATTTCTAAGGTTTTTTAAATGCTAATTTCTAATTATAACGTCCCTGAAACCTATGTTTTTTTCAGTGAATTTCGAAGGTTTTTAAATGATCATTTCTAACTATAATGTCCCAAAAAATACTTTTTCTTAACTTTAAATTTTTTATAAAAATAATGTGATGTTTTCTGTTTTCTAAAATATGAATTTACATTTTAATTAATTTATTTATTTTTAAAAAGTGGATTCGCGTACCGATCGTGTACCAGTCGCAGTGGGTGCATGAATCCAAGAATTTTGCCGCCATATTGGTTAAGTCGTGTACGATGCGCGTTCGGTATGTGAAGGGTGCGCAGTTCTTGGCCCCACGTAACGTCACGTATGTATTTCTGGGGGTTGCACCAGGCATGTGAATCCACCGCAAATTTTTAAGTTTTAAAAGTATATGTATATAACTTTAATATGAATATTATACCAAGAGAATATTTAACATAATTCTAAATATCATATATTAGTAACTGTAATAAAGATATATTATTGTTAAATATAGTTTTCGGAAATCGTGTCGGGTGCGCGCCAGTTGATGCTGGGTGCACGAATCCCATGTGACTTAAAAAATAATAATTTCATTGGCTAAGAAGCTTTTGATTCTAGAACTTGAAGGACCCCACCCATTTTTTTCAATCTTTCAAGTGCATCTCAGCACACACCCCTGTTGTCTTTTGGGCTTCTTCTTTGCCTTTTTTTGGTGTTTATTTTTCCATCTGAAAATGGCAGCTGGCAATCCATCTCAGCAGCTTCCACCTGAAGAGGAAGAGGACTTGGAAGAACCAGTCAAGACCAGATACGAGAGTATCGTTTGGGCATTTTTCTCCATACCACCTGGGGAGAAAAAGGTCAATGCCCCTAAAGTTACGTGCACCATTTGGGACAAGGTCCTCTCACGAGGATCAGAGAAAAAGTATTCCTGAGGCATGTCATCCATGCTAAAGCATTTGCAAACAATGCACCCACGGCGTCTCGCAAGGGAACAGCTGGCACAGGAGCAACAGAAGCAGGCAACTCAGGACAACACTGCTGGACCTAGCACTTCATCTGGTACCACAGCAACTGCAACACCAAATATCATCCCTGGGTTTGCTAGAGTGGAGCAGCATTGTGTTAAATGCAAGAAAATATTATGTTTTGGCGAGCAATCGGTGGATGCCATTGTGGTTGCCATTAAGAACCACCACTGTATATATTTTTTTTTTATGCAGTGACTTTTTAATTGCATAATTTTTTGAACGTTTTCACCATTGGTTCTGTTTATTTTTTCATTTTTTTTAAAAATAAACATCAAACAGATTCAAAAAAGCTAAAAAAATACACAAAAAAATATAAAACAAAAAAAGAAGAAAAATATGGTTCTTTTCAGAACCGCCTATTTGGTTAAAAATAGACAAATTTGTAAGTGTTGTATGAATTGTGGCAAGTGGAAAATATGGAGAAGTGTATGGGTAGTGCATGTGTGATTGCATGAGTGCATGTGTAGTGCCTGGGTGATTGCAGAAGTGCATGTGTACTACCTGAGCGATTGCATGAGTACATGGGTAATGCCTAGGTGATTGTAAGAGTGCATGAGTAATGCCTAGGTGCATCGAGGAGTGCATCAGTAGTGCCTGTGTGATTGCATGAGAGCATAGGTAGTGCCTGGTTGATTTTATAAGTGCATGGGTACTGCCTGAGTGATTGAAGGACTGCATGGGTAATACCTAGGTGATTGCATGAGTGCAGGGGTAATGTCTGGGTCATTGGAGGAATGCATAGGTAATGCCTAGGTGATTGCATGAGTGCAGGGGTAATGTGTGGCTGGATGATTGGAGGAGTGCATGGATAGTGCCTGGATGATTGTAGCAGTGCAAGAGTAGTGCCTGAGTTATTCTATGAGTGAATAGCTAGTGCCTGGGTGATTGCATGAGTGCAAGAGTAATGTCTGGGTGGTTGCTTGAGTTTAGTGGTAGTTCCTGGGTGATTGCAGGAATGCATAAGTAGTGCCTGGGTTAATGCATGAGTGCATAGGTAGAGCCTGGATGATTTTATAAGTGAATGGGTACTGCCTAAGTGATTGAAGGACTGCATGGGTAATACCTAGGTGATTGCATGAGTGCAGGGGTAATGTCTGGGTCATTGGAGGAATGCATAGGTAATGTGTAAGTGATTGCATGAGGGAAGGGGTAATGTGTAGATAATTAGAGGAGTGCATGGCTAATGCCTAACTGATTGCATGAGTGCAGCGGTAATGTCTGGGGGACTAGAAGAGTACATAAATAATGCCTCAGTAATTGCATGAGTGTAGAGGTAATGTTTAGCTAATTGCATAAGTGTAGAGGTAGTGCCTTGGTGATTTTATAGATGCATGGGTATTGCCTGGGTAATTGTACGAGTACAGGGGTAGTGCTTGGGTTATTGGAGGAGTGCAGGGGTAGTGCCTGGGTGATTGAAGGAGTACATGGATAGTGCATGGCTGATTAGAAGAGTGCATGGGTAATGCCTAGGTGCATCAAGGAGTGCATCAGTCGTGCCTGGGTTAATGCATGAGTGCATAGGTAGTGCCTGGATGATTTTATAAGTGCATGGGTACTGCCTGAGTGATTGAAGGACTGCATGGGTAATAGCTAGGTGATTGCATGAGTGCAGGGTAAATGTCTGGGTCATTGGAGGAGTGCATACGTAGTGCATGGGTTAATGCCTGAGTGCATAGGCAGTGCCTGATGATTTTATAAGTGCATGGATATTGCCTGGGTAATTATATGAGTACAGCGGTAGTGCCTGGGTTATTGGAGGACTGCAAGGGTAGTGACTGGGTGATTGAAGGAGTACATGGATAGTGCATGGTTGATGGAGGAGTGCATGGCTAATGCCTAGGTGCATCAAGGAGTGCATCAGTAGTACCTATGTGATTGCATGAGTGCATTAGTAGTGTCTGGATGATTTTATAAGTACATGGGTATTGCCTGGGTAATTATATGACTACAGCAGTAGTGCCTGTGTGATTGCATGAGTGCATAGGTAGTTCCTGGATGATTTTATAAGTGCATGGGTACTGCCTGGGTGATTGGAGGACTGCATGGGTAGTACCTAGGTGATTGCATGAGTGCAGGGGTAATGTCTGGGTCATTGGAGAGTGCATAGGTAATGCCCAAGTGATTGCATGAGCGCAGGGGTAATGTGTACGTAATTGAAGAAGTGCATGAGTAATGTTTGGCTGATTGCATGAGTGCAGGAGTAATGTCTGGGTGGTTGCATGTCTGTAGTGGTAGTGCCTGGGTGATTGGAAGAATGCGCAAGTAGTGCCTGGGTGATTTTATAAGTGCATGGGTACTGGCTAGATGATTGGATGAGTGCATGGATAGTGCCAGGATGATTGCAGCAGTGCAAAAGTAGTGCCTGGGGTATTCTATGAGTGCATAGCTAGTGCCTGGGTGATTGCATGAGTGTAGTGGTAGTTCGTGGGTGATTTCACGATTGCATAAGTAGTGCCTGGGTGATTGGAGCAGTGGATAGCTAATGCATTGGTAATTCCATGAGTGCAGGGGTAATGTCTAGGGGATCAGAGGAGTCCATAGGTAATGCCTGGGTAATTTCATGAGTGTAGGGGTAATGTCTAGCTAATGCATGAGTGTAGAGGTACTGCCTGGGTGATTTTATAAGTGCATGGGTATTGCCTGGGTAATTATATGAGTACAGGGGTAGTGCCAGAGTTATTGGAGGAGTGCAAGAGGAGTGCCTGGGTTATTGAAGGAGTACATGGATTGTGCATGGCTGATTGGAGGAGTGCATGGGTAATGCCTAGGTGCATCGAGGAGTGCATCAGTAGTGCCTGTGTGATTGCATGAGTGCATAGGTAGTGTCTGGATACATTTATAAGTGCATGGGTACTGAGTGAGTGATTGAAGGACTGCATGGGTAATAGCTAGGTGATTGCATGAGTGCAGGGGTAATGTCTGGGTCATTGGAGGAGTGCATGGCTAATGCATAAGTGATTGCATGAGTGCAGGGGTAATGTCTGATGGATTAGAGCAGTGCATAGGTAATGCCTGGGTAATAGCATGAGTGCATAGGTACTTGCTGGGTAGTTGCATGAGTACAGGGGTAGTGCCTGGGTGATTGGAAGAGTGCAAGGGTAGTGCCTGGGTGATTGAAGGAGTGCTTGGGTAATGCCTGGGTGATTGCATGAATGCAGGGATAATGTGTGAGTGTTTGGAGTAGTGCATGAGTAATGTCTGGGTGATTGCATGAGTGCAAGCGTAATGTCTGAGGATTAGAGGAATGCATAGGTAATGCCTGGATAATTGCATGAGTGTATGGGTAATGTCTAGGGGATTGGAGAAGTGTATAGGTAATACCTGGGTGATTGGAAGAGTGTATGGGTAATGTCTAGCTGATTGCATGAGTGTACGGGTAGTGCCTGGGTGATTGGAGGAGTACATAAGTAGTATCTGGGTGATATTATAAGTGTATGGGTACTGGCTACGTGATTGCAGAAGTACATAGATAGTGCATGGGTTATTGGAGGAGTGTGGGAATAGTGACTAACTGTATAGATGAGTGCATGGGTAGTGTTTGAAAAAATGGATGAGTGCAGTAAAAGCGACTGTAAACATTAGTTCACATTATCATGCTTATTACATTATTTCATCTTACCTTTTTTATTAAAGAAGATACAAAACTCAGTGGAACTATTTTACAGTGGTTTTGTTGTAAACTGAATTTAAAATCTTTTCAAACTTTAGTATTACCTTCTGTAAAAAAAAGAAGAAAAACTGTTATTGCATATAATATTATAGTTTTAAGAACACAACATAATTTTAGAATTACATAACATATTCAGTTTCCCTTTTTTGCTGTTCTCAGATTCTACTGAATTTCACCATACACAGTGATTTCAATATAGATCATCATACAACAGCAGGGAAAAAAATACAATCAATGAGATTGTAAAAAAAAAAAAATCTGTGTTGAAAATATTTACAAGTGCAACTATCTGTTTACCAATTTACAGTTTATAAATTACATTCTTCAACTACATTAAATCATTTATTTCTCTGAAGTACATTTTGTAAAATTGACACTCTCATTTACATCGTGTATAATATAAAGATCAAATATATAAACTACTTCTTTCAAACACAATTTTGCAAATGCAATAAGAATTAGCACAAACAATAATCCAAACAGTAATTGTTCACATCTTGCCATTAGGCCGTATAATCTTTCCGAATCCATTTGCATTGAAAGTATCCAAAATAAACTCGTTCATTCGTCTTCACATCTTCCCAATAGGCCGAATGGTGTTTTCAAAACTTTGGCATCAAAAATATCATATATGAATTTGGTAATTCGCAAGGCAACCTACATTTGAATTCCAAATGGGCATCATTGCAATGTGTCCATCCTTTATTGCACTTTAAATACACAGTATATTGTCCAGATGTTGTAGTAGGTCCATCATGAAAAATAATAGCCACTGCTTTAAAATTTCTTCCTGAAATTGATACTTGACTTGCCACAAAATTTTTCATTTTGGTTTCCAATTTTCTTCCATCAGCTTTACAACGTTGTAGCATTAAAATTACATGTTGTCCACATCTTTCTATAAATAATGTTGACAACATTTCTGATTTCCAATGACAACATTTCATATCTTGATTAGCTGTTTTTAGTAACTTGTTAAAAGACAATGATTGGCAATCTGTATTGTCAAATATATGAATCGTTCAGTGTCTATTTCAGTGGTAGAAGAAAATGAACACTGTTCACATTTATGATCCCATCTGTAACTTAGTCCAAACAAATTTTCAATTTCTATTCTGTCATCTTCCAACACTGCAAGCATAAACATAAGAAATTCTTGTGCATCTTGTTGTACATTCAATGTAAATTTCAATGATCCAGTATATATATATATCCAAAAGATGCCGAATGCTAGAAGATTTTAGTTTTATCAGTTATCAACTTTTGAAAAATATAATGTAGTAAAGAACAGAATCTTTTTTCTCAATTTTCCATAATTTCATGATGAAGATCCTCTAGATAAAACACAACATTCACAATTACATTAGCATAGCAGTTGATACCTGAACTATTTTCTAACTGGTATCCTACAATATCATCAACTGTGTCCATTTTCATTTTCTTTGCAGTTTCATCATTCTCTTGAATTGTTTTCTTTTTTTGAATCTCAGTGAAATATTTGTCATATTTCTGTTTTAGACACACTATACATTTCTCATATATGGGATATTCACCTAAGTTAGGAGCATAAAGTCTTCTTAACCGATTGTACTCTCTTACACAATTTACATCAGCACTAATCTTTTTCTCATCAAAATCAATCAAATACAAACCAGATAATGCCCTTACTCGAGACAATGCGACATATGCCATGCCTTCTTTAAACACTGTACTTCCAATATTTACCAAAGCACTGTCTACACTTAAACCTTGAGATTTATGAATGGTAACAGCATATGCTAAAGAAAGAGGAAACTGTTTTCTACGAACATATAAGTCTTTTACAAGCAAAAACCGAACACTACAACGGCCAATCTGTTTTACCTCTTCAATCTGATCAAATTTAATCTTCAAAAATTCAATTCTATCTCTGTTCTGAAAATTTACAAAATCAAAAACTTTTCCCATTGCTCCATTTACTTAACCTTCTTCTACATTCAAATTACGCCGTAAAATTACCCGACAGTTCACACATACATATAAAGTCTTTTCTAAACCTGCAGTCTTAAACACCGACTTTTCCAAAGAATCCAATTTTGACTGTAATTTCTCTGAGAGAAGAATTGTAACTCCTTCGTGTTCCATTTTATCGATAGCTTCCATTTTCCGTATTGGTTGTTTTTTTAATTTCAAAAGTTCTTGATTGAATGTAGAACACTCTTGCAGTTTAGGCATTAGGCAAACTATAGACTTCTTTTCTCCAATTTTTTTGTATATTATTTCAGGTGCTATGTTTTCATTTGGAAACAATTTCATTAAAAGCCGACTTTGTAAAGCTTCTTTACCATGTTTTGTTAAAACACCAATTCTTATCTCTTGAAGAATGTTTCCATAATGTTCATCACTTGCTTGTCTCATATTCTTAATAAGTTCTTTATATTCAAAATAAGACCAAATGTTGACATTTCCAATACTTCCCAAACATTTCTTAGTGTCTTCAAGGAGAAGTGTTTTAAAAACAGGTTGTCCTTTTACAGGAGTAAGTTGTAGTAGGTCGCCGAATAGAATTTCATGTTTTCCTCCAAATAAAACATCATGATCTGTTTTTAAAATCTGTTGCATTCTTAAATGTACAAAGGCAAGCATTAAGTTTGAGACCATGCTCACCTCATCAATGATTAGAAGTTTCATTTTCTTGAGTACTCTTGAAACTTCATAACCAGCTTCTCCAGATAGCTTGTGATATTCCAACTTATTCTCATGTTCAACTGGTAGCATGAGTAATCGATGTAATGTAATCCCTTTAATGTTGTGTGCTGCTAACCCAGTTGGAGCAGGTACTACACACAACAAATGTGATTCAGTGGTTTTATGTAGATAACTGGTCAAAACTTTAATTAAGAAACGTTTTCCTGTTCCAGCTTGCCCACTGATGTACATTTGAATAAGTTTAAATGATGTGCATTGGCATTCTTTTTTTCATGCAGTAAACCATGCTGTATCTGTTGTGTCACTTGCTGATATATTTCTTTTTGTTCAATATTTAGTTTTTCTTCTAAGTTTCCCAACTCAATAATATCCTGTTGTGCTTGTTGCATTGCCATTTCTACTTCTTTCATGGCTATTGCTGCTTCATTTTCAACAACTGGTTCTCCTAGTGGATCTTGACTTAGTGGAGCGGAACTTTGACTATCTTGAGAACTGTCTCTAGCTATTTCCGCTGCAATAGTAGTTTCTTGTTCAATCTCTTCATTTAACATTTGTAGATAAATTGGAAAAATTGTGCATTCAATGCTATCTTTACATGCATTAAAAGAATCTTCATAACAGTCAAAATCTCCAAGTAATTCCATTTCACTACGCCAAGGCTTGAAGAGTTGCAGAAGTGCTAAATAGAAAAATTCCCTTTTATCTTGAGTTTCACAACTGAGTTTCCTGTGGTTAATAAGATTTCCTTTGGCATTTTTACCAAACATCCATCACATTCAATTACTGCATATTTTTCTTCATTTATATTTTCTGTAACATTTCTCTTAAAACTGTAATGTTGCAGTACTTCATAGTGACATATGTTTTCCAGAGGTGGACTCCTTTTGGGATAATACGTATCCAACATATTAGTTTTAACAATATCTGTACTTTCTGGTTCATTCAATGCTAAGTATTCAATTTCTTGTAGAGATTTCAATACTCGATTTCGTGTTGCAGCAAGACCTAGGCTTACCCAAATGATTCCTCTTGACTTTGAATATAAACTTGCAGAGGTCAACCGATCCGAACATTTGTAGGATCCAATCTCTCGATGAGAAAGCATCTTCAAACTAAAGCTGTACAATTGGATTCTAGGAGTCTTCTCTTGTGAAATTTCTTCCCACATTTCTTTCAACTCTGTCTTTTCAGATTTGGTTATATATGACGTATCATAGCGAGCAACAGCAATAGAATTATCTGCAACATACTGAATATCCATGTTTACATTCCACATTGTCAAAATCACTGGATTGTAGTCATTAATATACTTTGAATCTTCAGTTCTTTTTATGTTGTAAGTATTTTTCGGAGGTTTTCGAGTTATAGTATGCCTTACTGCTGACATGAAACTATTGACCCTTCCTTTTGAAATTACTGGACGTGGGAACTCAAAACGACATTTTGTTGTTTTTTTAAACAAACTTTATTGCCTTTTACATATCATTCAGCCATTCCGCTGATTGTGGTACAAGTAAGTGCATAGCATTTACATGGGCAGACTATTCCATTACATATTGTACATATCCATGTCTGTATTGAGTCCTGTTCCATCTGTCTCAGGCTTTGCTTAGTAGGGATTCTTCTATGTGGGTCTCAATTTCCCCCCATTTCCCTGCCCCACCTCAACAAGGTAACTACCCCCCACCCCCTCCGCACTGCTGTCTCCTAACTGCATCTATTGAGCCCAGTAAGTCCCTTCCTCTGTACCTTGCGGTGTGCTTTTGCATTTCGCAGTCGCCTCATTTCCAGGTCCCGGCCCTCCCTTGTGTAAAGATGTTATATGTCCCCATCTCCTGGGATCTGCATTAGTTCTCCATCCTGGTCTGGCCTCTGGGGGTTCTCCTGTTGTGACTGTCTCTCGGGAGTGGAGGCCTCGGATGTCCGACCATCTCTCTTCAGGTCTTCCATCAGCACCTCCCACGCCCGAGCTCTTTCCATCTTGCCTATCCCCGTCTCGCATTTGTAAGCAAGACCCTGCCTTCGCATCCAGCCCATTTCACCAGCTCTCGCTTCCATGTGTGTACATTAGGGCCGTCTGGATTCTTCCATCTGCTAGTGATTTCTCGCTTCGTAAGTATGAAGGCGAGATCTTGGAACCTGTCCGTGGTCGTAGTTTTGGCAGTGTGTGGGAACAGGCTGAGCAAAACATGTTCTGGTGTGCATGGGATTACCCTCTCCGTTATTCTAGCTGTCTCCCGTGTCACTTCCTGCCAGTAGTGCGTCAAGGATGGACAGCTCCATATCATGTGAATAAAAGTCGCCCCTTGGGTATTACATCTCGGGCATCTGGCATCCTCTCTAGCAAAGTATCGATTAATATGTTCTGGGGTTATGTATGCTCGGTGAAGTATATAAAAGCCAATCAGGCTGAAACGTGCATTTCGGGACACTTTGGTTGTCCGTACTAGTATGTTCTCCCAGTCCTTGTCCTCCAGTGGGCTGTCAATGTCGTCCCCCCATTGGTTTCTCACCCGGTCCAGTGGCTGTATGGAGTCTCGTCCTATGGCCCTGTAGAGGCATGAAACAGCTTTTATAGTCCCCCCTGCAAGACTTATGTACTCACAGGTGGCGTGTTGTGGCAGTTCAGTCGTGTCCGTGCCCCAATGTCGTCTTATGGCCCCCGTAACTGCCCTGTGGAGTAGGAAGTGCCCTTGTGGTATGTCCCATTCGGTGCTGAATTCCTCAAAGGAAAGTAGTTCCCCGTCCCGGTAGAGATATCTCACCTTCGTGGCTCCTGCCTGTGCCCAACCACCTATCTCCCTCCATTGTCCCCCGTGGGGAAGGGCCCCTAGCAGTGCCCATATTCTGGTGAATATGGGCATCTTGTCCTAGTCTTCTGCAGGCACCTACCCCAGAACCTTCGTATCACTCTATGATCATTCCTGCGGACCTGCTGAGGTTTGGTGGTCCCTAGTAGGGTGCGGAACACCTTCAGTTTATCCAGGGCGAAGGCTGGCACCCCCCTATCCGGGTCTATGCTACCAGTCACCCACTGCGTGAATCTCTGCAACTGTCCTGCCAGATAGTATGCCTCCATATCAGGCACGGCGAGACACCCCTCTGACCTCGGTCTTTTCAGTGTGTTATGGGCCACTCTCCTCTGGCCCGCCCCCCATATGAATGCGGACAGGCAGGAGTCCAGCTCCCGGAACCAAGTCCCTGATATCCACACCGGGAGCGTGGTGAAAAAGTACAGCAGCCTAGGGAGAGCCACCATTTTGAGTAGGGAGATGCGGCCCATCACGGACAGGGGAAGCTTTCCCCAGAATGCCATGTTGTCCTTGAGCGAGCGCAGTGCCCTCCCTATGTTCCCTTCCTTCACATCCTCTACGGTGTGGAAGATGCGCACTCCCAGATAGCGGAAACAGCGGGGCTCTCATCGCAAGTCCCCCAAGTTCTCAGGTGGTAGCATGTCTTCCACCAGTGGGAATAGTCTGGCCTTCTGCCAATTCACCCGGAGGCCCGACAATGCTCCGAATTCTTCCACCATAGTCTTTGCCCCTGGCAGGTCCTCCTCCGCGTGCTGTAGGAAGAGTAATAGGTTGTCGGCATATAACGCTATGTGATGCCTCTGCTCCCCCAACTGGAGCCCTCGGTAAGCCCTTTCAGATCGCGCCACGCATGCCAGTGGCTCCATGGCCAGGGCGAACAGTAGTGAGGAGAGGGGACACCCCTGGCGCATGCCCCTCTCCACCTGGTACTGTTCCGATATCGTGCGCCCCGTGCGGACTCTCGCCACCGGAGTGGCATATAACAGCTGCACCCAGTGCAGGAACCCTGGTCCAAGGCCCATTTTGGTTAAGACGGCATACAGAAACCCCCACTCAAGGCTATCAAATGCCTTTTCTATGTCGATGGTGAACACCGCCCCTGCCCGTTCTTCTGTCGCACCGAGCTCGATAAAGGACAACAGGAGGCGTATATTCAGAGGTGTATTCCTGCGTGGAATGAAGACTGCCTGATCCCGGTGCCCCAGGGACGTCATATATGGGAGCAACCGCGTTGCCAGTAGTTTACTTAAAATGTTAAAGTCGAGATTTAACATCGACAGGGATATATATATGCCGTGCACTCCAGGGGGGACCTGTCGGGCTTCAGCAGCGGAATTACCACCGCCTCTCTAGTGATGCCTGGTAAGTGACCCCTCTCCCCCGCCTCCGCATACATCTCTGCTAGTTTGGGGGCTAGTTCTTCTACATATGCGGCATAGAATTCCTTGGGGAGCCCGTCTGTGCCCGGGGTTTTCCCTCTCGCCAGTTCCTTAATGGCCACCCTGATTTCACGCTCGGATATTTCCGCACCTAGTTGGTCCACGTCCTCCTCTGTCAAGGTATGAAGAGGAAAGTCTGCCAAATATTCCTCTATTTCTCCTTCCCTCTGTGGTTCTGAGCTCCTGTAGAGCTGCTCATAATAGCTGGGGAACCTATTGTTGATGGCATCCTGTTGATATAGAGATTGCCCCTCTGAGTCCGCTAGCTCTATGATTGTGTTCCCCCTGTGGGTGGGGTTAGCAAGCCACACCAGCAATCTGCCCACCCTGTCCCTCTCAGCGTGAGTCCTGTCCATATATGTTTGATAATCAAAACACCGTAATCTTTCTTCCTGCACGGCCACCTCTTCCTTCGCCTCTAGCAACTCCTGGCGGCGTTCGGGGTGGTTTGGGCGTCGGAGTTCCACCTCCCTCAGCACTCGGTCAGCCCGTTCTATGCCTGTGAGTAGTGTTCGCTGTACCCCAATTGATAGTGCCATGCATCGCCCCCTAATTACAGCCTTAAAGGCCTCCCATTCTGTCACCCTGAAGTCCGTGGACTGTGCATTGTTGGCAAAATATGTAACAATATGGCCCCTGATCTCATGTAAAAACACTTGATCCTCTAGGGCCTCGGGCTTAAGGCGCCACGTGGGAATGGGTTGCTGCTGGGCCCCCCAATGCAGTCGAGTCAGCACTGGGTTGTGGTCCGACACTGTTCGAGTGAGGTATTCCATGTCGTGGAGCCGTGCGTGCATGTACGGTGAGCATAGGAAGGTGTCTAGGCGGACATGCAAGTCATGTACATGGGAGAGGTGGGAATATTCCCTGTCCAGTGGGTGTGTGTGTCTCCACGTGTCCACCAGCCCCCAGTGCAACTGCCAGTTCCTGAACATCCTAGCTGTCCTGTGTACCGGGGCATCCCGGAGTGGTGGGTGGGACCGGTCAAGATCTGGATCCGCAATACAATTGAAATCCCCCCCAATGATGATCGACCCCATCATGTATGGTGCCAAAGTCCCAGACAGTTGTTCCAAGAAAGCCCCTTGTTCCGCATTCGGGCCATAAATATTTATCAGCGTGACATCCTGCCCGTCCATTCTCCCTGTGACCACTACGTAACGGCCCTCTGGGTCTACTTTGTGTCCGGTGTGCTGGAAGGGGACGCCTGCACTGATCCATATCAGGGCCCCCCTGGCAAATGCCAAAAATGAAGTATAGTATGCCTGACCTCTCCATCTACAGTGTAGTGCCGCCCCCTCAGAGGCCAATGTGTGCGTTTCCTGCAACATAGCTATATGGATTCCACGCCTGTTCAGATGGGAGAAAATTTTGTGGCGTTTGTGCATGGAGTGCATCCCCCGGACATTCCAAGAGAGGAGGTTATATACCTTCTGATTTGGCATTACAGATTAATCTCTACACCTCTGTCTGGCCCCCTCGACCCTGCTTTGCTTCTGGCGACATATTTTGGGTGAAGTGAACGTTACCGCTGCAGCTCATGTCCCTGTGTATGTGTAGACAGCAGTGTCCCCAACTTAAAACAATAGAACTTCCCCAACTCACCTTCCCCAGGGCAAGTGGAAAACACTCCCCCATCCAAACTGCGCACTGGCATAAAAACAAACAAGTGTCCGACATTCGGGTGGTGGCTAGGCTAACGCTCGCCTGGAGGAAAGCCTTCCCCCCCGCCCCCTGGGTCCCCCCCATCTGGCGGTTGGGCCTCATAGTGCCCATCCTGGGCCCCTCCTGTATTCGAATCAGCCCCTAATCAGGGCGCCTCACCCCCTAACTCAGGTGTCCAGCGGGTACTTGCGTGCTATGTGTCCATTAGATCAAGTTGTCCGCCGTTCTGGGAGTCACTTCTGATAGGGTCTGGCTGGCATCCCCCACGGTGCTCGAGCTGGTGTCAGAGTCCGAGTCTCTCTGTTCCTCTCCTGATAGGGAGGAGGTGCCCCATGGGCCTGCAGGGCTCAGGGATGCTATTGCCGCAACCGCACTCTCCTTGTCTCGTCGAGCCTCCTCCAGTGTTTGGAGGCACTTGAGTTTCCCCCCTTTTCCAGGGGACCTCGTGGGATCTTTCTCTGGCTGGGCTCTGCCTTCTTCCCTCCGGTCTCGCGGTCCCTGCTCCTCAATCTAGTCCCACACGTCTTGGGGTGTGGTAAAGAACTTGGTCCCCTCGGCGTGCACTATCCGGAGCTTAGCTGGGAACACCATAGAATATGATACCCCCATTTGTTGCAGTTTCCGTTTGGCCGTGACAAAGGAAGCGCGCTGCCTCTGTACTTCCCGGGAGAAGTCCGGGAAGATCCAGACGATGCTGTTATCAATTTTGAGTTGACCTTTGAGTCGCGCTTGGCTCAGCACATGATCCCTGTCTTTGTAGAAGAGGAGGTGAGCCACCACTGGTCTCGTCGGCCTCCCAGGCGGGAGTGCCCGGGCAGGAACTCTGTGTGCGAGCTCTAGAGCGAAATATGGTGATAGGCCCTCCTTTGCCACCTCGGTGAGGATCCATTTCTCAAGGTAGGCCACCATGTTGTTCCCTTCGACTTTTTCTGGCAGCCCAGTGACTCTGATGATGTTGGTCTTGCCCTATTTTCGGCGTCCTCGGCTCGCAGTTCCAGCACATGCACCCTTTTTTCGATGTCTGTGAGTTTGCGGGTGGACGTGGATACTTGCGGTTTCAGGTCTCTGACAACTCCTTCCACTGTCGTGACTCGGTCCGCCAGCTTCCTGTGATCTGCCCGTAGTAGGCCCAGATCCTCCCGGAGCGTGTCAATTTTAGATTCTATGGCCGTCCGTGACGTTTCTATGGCCTGCAGGATGTCATATAACGATAGGTCGTCTTGAGTCGCAGTCTTGTCGCTACGAGCCCCTGTGCGTGGTCGCGACTCTCCAGCATCTTCTCCCGCTGGCTCCTGTTGCTCCGTATCCTGCCTTTTGCTGACTCTCCCCATATTGGTTTCTGTGTGGCAGCAGACTGGTTAATGAGGGTGTCAAGTGGCTCTGATGGTGATTATGCAGAGGGCCCTCTAGGGTGTGAAGGCTACTGGGGTCGAATGCTTGGTGTGTGGGTTCTCACCGCGAGTCGCAGAGGCAGCGCCGTAGAAATGTAGCAGGCGGCGCAGACTATGAGAAGGTCCGGAGTGGCGGTGGTGATGATGGGCATGTATGCCCCTCCTCGTGGTCAGTAGTAATCTACGCCGGCATGAAGCTGCGTGGCTGTGCAGTACTTCTCTGCTGGTAGGGTGTGCAGCCCTGACCTGCGTTACTCTTGGGGCTACCCTTAGCGCTCGGACTGAGGCGTTGCGGGTGAAAGTGTAACCTAGGCCTCAGCAGGAAAGTGTGGTTCTGTCCCAGTGGTGCCTGCAGCGATGGGCCCAGTGGTCAGCACGAGGACTGAGGAGTCTGCATGGGCCAGTGCTTTAAGTAGCTGAGCCGGGCCGCATGCAAGCATCCAGAGCAAGAGCGAAGGAGGCCGGTGTTCTGCCGTCTGTCTCCCTGTATGCGCTGCACCCACTGCTGGCAATGGTGGGGGCCGCCGGTGAAGCGCCGGCCTGCAGCATGTGCAGCCTGATGCCACCCGCGGAGACCGCAGGGAGGAAGCGGGACGACAAAGCGGCAGGAGCGTCTCGGTCTCCGGGGGCAGCCCCTGCAGTCCCGGGCAACCCCCACTCACCGGTTGGTTGCGCTGCTCCAGCAGCAGGAGGTGGGCTCTCTGAGGGGGCGGTGCGGCCCTCTCTGGCAAGGGCTGTGTAGCAGCATCCCCATACCCCCTGGCCGCATCGGGCAGGTAGGTCACAGCGCATGTGATGATCAGGCTCTCACGCCGGGTTGGGGAAACTTCAGAGTGCTGTCCCGAGGTCGCCCGCAGCAGTGCTCAGATCCACCACCACCAGGTGCTCACAGCTCCCCCCTCGCTGCCGTCACCTGAGCCCCCCTCCGTTGCACTTCCTTACTCCTCGTTGTGCACTGCAGGTGCGGGGGCCCAGCTCTCTATCGACGCGTGTCTGCAACCAGCTCTACTGTGTGGCTGTGTAGTCGGCAGTCACCGGGCGTCCCCCGGGGTCAGTCCTCAGGCCGCGGGCGCCATTTTGTCAGACCTCGCAGCTCCCTCACAGTGGCCGGTTCTCCGGCGATATGTGCCTGTCCCCTCTTTCGGCCACAGGATCACACAGTCCCAGTGCTCCGCCGCCCCGGACCCACAATTTGGCCCCGCTGTACTCCGCTGGCAGCTTCTAGTCAGCCCTCGGGAGCCGGGGCTCAGACCGTGGGCACCATCTTGCCTAACCTCGCGGGTCCTCCGTCCGGCACGGCTTTGCTGCGAGGACGTGTCTTTCCGCCCCGTTCGTTAACCCTGGCCGTGCCCCTGTCCTTCAGAGGTCAGAGGGTGGGCGATTTATGCTAAGGGCTCCCTCATAGCGGTCAGGATGGGCTTGTATGGGGGATCACCCGCAGGAGCTCCGGTTCAGGCTCCCTGCTCCATCGGCCTCCAGCCACGCCCCCATTCAAAACGACATTTTGTATAAAATCTTCCCTTTGACGTGTATTTTCGTCGACAATATTTCCCACATTGATGAATTTGAAACCGTAAAACTTGCTGTCTTAAGCTGTTTTCTCCTCCGGTTTTTGGAATGGCACATACTCTTCAATGAAAGACAAAACAGTTTCATCAGAATCGGTTCCAAATTTAGGTGCATTCTTGATCCATAATAGCATGTGTATATGAGGAGCACCTCTGGCTTGGTACTCCTTTCTCCAAAAGAAATCAATAACTTCTCCAAGAGGTGGATTATTTTTATTGCAGATAAAAGACATCATAGCTTGAAACCTATGATTAAAATATCTGCACACATTTACAGGATCCAAGGAACACAGTTCTCCAGCTGTCTTCAATTCAATGTTTTTTACATTTGAATTCGATTGTCGTAGAAATTCAAGTAAATCGTCCCATGCATATTCAGCACAGCTAAGCGTAACAAACCATGTAGGGGTTCCTAAGTTTCTTAACATACATTTAAGTTCTCCGTGACGACGATACCTATACTCATTAGTACCACGTTGACACGCCATCAAATTAATTAACTGAGATTCTAAATTATCGTCTCTTTGTTGAACTTTGTCCATAAATTCCTTTGCAGAAACATGTGTAAGATGAACTCATGTTTTTAATATGTGGTTCACTGCATATCAAAAGTCCAGACAAGTCAATTTCAAACAGAAGATGAAATAAATATGGAATACACTGTCGAAATCTTGGATCTTCTGAGTACAATCTTGTTGTATGATATTCTGAAGCTGGAATCTGTACTGGTCTTTCATCATATCGTCCACCTTTTCCAGTGGGGAAGAGCTGTGGAAAACAACAAGCTTCTAAACTTTTTTCCCATACACTCATGGGAGTTCCCTTCGCTTTCTTCATTTGAAATAATTCAATAGTGTTTCCTATCTGTTATTTTGAATGTAGAGGATGTAGATTGTAATGTTCATAAATTTCTTCACTCCTGGACTTGTCCACTTTTTCTATTTGGCCAGCTGAAATTTCTGTTTCATCTTCTAAACATATTTCCTGTTCTTCCACATTTACAGTTTTATAATAAATATTGTTTTGTACAAGATATAATGTAGCCTTTTGAAGTTTGGTGACATCTACTAACTCTTACCATATTTTCCGACTCTTTGTTGGTACACCATTAACTAGAATAAATACAGGTTCACTTTCCTCTCTCTCTATACCAACAGTTCCAATATTTTTCTTAAAATCTAAAGGTAAATACACAACTCTTCCTTTCAGACCTCTTTGTAAATCTGTTGGGGACAGCTTTCCTGTTTTAGGAACCATACGAACTATAGCCTGAAACGGGTGCACAGATTGTATAAGAATGGACTCCAATGTATTTAAATCTGCCAGTTCCGGAGGAATAGCTACTAACTCTAAGTTGTTATGTACTGCTCTAGCTGGCATTTTGTTCTCTTCTAATTTGTTGTAGCAATATTTACAAATACATTAGTCAGTACCCAACTCAAAACGACCTTCCACCAACAAATGGGCACCATATTGCTCCCACTTATCATTGTTTTCCTTTTCACTTTTTAAATACACATCAACATTCCTAGTTTTACTTTTATAGTGAGTACGCCGACAACAGATACAAACATAGTTTGGTTTTTCACATGAAAGTATCTTAAACTTTGTAATTTCTTCTGCAAACTTCTTAGTAGTAATATCTTCCACCTGTTCTTCAACACCTACACTTATCAAGCTCTCACTTTCTCTACACTCCTCTTGTGCATGCATGATTTCAGAAAGATGGTGAAACTTGCAGCAGAAACATGTGAGTGTTGCTGCTTTGTTTTTGCCTATACTCAATACCAAACTCTTGCCTCTTTCTGTACCCTTCTTCCCTCTTTCTGCACTTCTCTTCACTCTTTCTGCGACCCTCTTAAATGTTTCTGCACCTCTTTTCTCTATTTCTGCAACTGTCTTCCCTCTTTTTGTACTTCTCTTGCCTCTTTCTGCAGCTCTGTTGCATCTTTCTGAACCTCTCTTGCCTCTTTCTGCACCCCCTTCCCTCTTTCTGCACCTCTGTTGCTTGTTTGTGCACTTCTCTTGCTTCTTTCTGTTCCTCTCTTGCTTCTTTCTGTACCCCTGTTGCCTATTTGGACATTTCTTTTGCCTCTTTCTGCACCCCTCTTCTCTCTTTGTGCACCTCTGTTGCCTCTTTCTGCACCCCTCTTGCCTCTTTCTACATTTCTTTTGCTTCTTTCTGCACTACTCTTGCCTCCTCCTACACCTTTCTTGCCTTTTTTTGCATCTCTGTTGTTTCTTTCTGCAATGCTCTTGCTTCTTTCTGCACATCTCGTGTAAATTTCTGCACCCCTCTTGCCTACTTCTACACCTGTACTGCTCTTCCTTCTTTATGCACCTCTTTTGTCTGTTTCTTGAACTCTCTTGCCTGTTTCTGCATCCCTCATGCCTCTTTCTGCACCTCTGTTCCTTCTTTTTGTACTTCCCTTACTTCTTCCTGCACCTCTCTGGCTTCTTTTTGCACCCCTCTTGCCTCTTTCTGCATCCTTCTTCTCTCTTTCTCCACCTCTCTTGCCTCTTTCTGCACCCCTGTTCCCTTTTTCTGCACCTCTCTTGCCTATTTCTGCAACTGGCTTGCCTCTTTCAGCAGTTGCCTTGTCTCCTTCTGCACCTCTGTTGCTTCTTTCCCACCTCTCCTGCAAATTTCTACACCTCTCTTTGCTCCTTCTGCATCCCTCTTACCTCCTTCTGCACCTCTGTTGTTTCTTTCTGCACTGCTCTTGGATCTTTCTGCACTTCTTTTGCCTGTTTGTGCACTTCTCTTGCCTCCTTCTGCACCTCTGTTGCTTCTGTCTGCACTTCTCTTGCTTCTTATTTATTTTGACTATGTTCAATACCTAACTACTAGTAAAATGGTAAAGCAGGAGCACCAGTAAAGTAATGTTTAACATATGTTGGGTGACAAATTAGTGATTATGATACTTTGTAAGACTCTCTGGAAAGGTTCACTAGAAGTGCACTAAAGAAATCTAAGTGTCTCTTTGAAATATGAAGTGCACTCTCTCAAGTTTTAAGATCTTCATGGTCTTCTGTTTGAGATATGTATGAACTTGCACATGTATTGTGATATGTCTTATACATCTGAACATACCACATATATAAAACACAGGTATACATCTATTTGTATGTTTATTTGATATATGATGCTACTAACAAAAGGTACAGACATATGCATGCATGCTTTTAAGAAGAAGGTGAGACTTACACCACAGACATGTGAAAGATTGCTGCTATATATTTGACTAGGCCCAACACCCTATGTAGTCATAGAACGATGAAGCAGCAGCACAAAAGTGACATTTAAGGCATAAAGAGAAGAATCAGTTATAATGCTACTTTGTATGAGTCTGTGAAAAGCTACACTTCAAGTATACCACATAATTTTCATTATCTGCTTCAAATGTGAAGAGCAATCTGTCAAGTTTTAAGGTCTGCATAGTGTTGTAACTAAGGTATATCTCAACTTGCACATGTATTCTGATACGTATTATACATCTGAAGATGCTACACATATAAAACACAATTATACATCTATTTATATATTACTTTTATATATGATATTGCTAGCAAAAGGTACAGATGTAGGTATAAATGGTTTCCGGAATATGTTAGACTTACAGCTAAGATATATGATGTGTGTGTGTCAGTGATTGCATGACTCCATGGGTAGTGCCTGGGTAATTGCATGAGTGCAAGGGTTGTGCATGGATAATTGGAGAACAGCATGGGTAGTGCTTGGGTGATTGCATGAGTGCAGGGGTAGTTGCTTCCCGTCAGGAAGGTGAAAAACCTAGGAGTCATAATCGACGAGAAACTCAATTTTGGCGACCAAATCAACGCAGTGGCATCATCCGTCTACTTTTTATTCAGAATGATTAAGAAAGTTCTTCCCTTTTTGCCGACTAATAGCATCTGTACTGCCTGGGTTATTGTAAGAGTGCAGAGATAGTGCCTGGGTGATTGGAGAAGTGCATAGGTAGTGCCTGGGTGATTTTATAAGTGCACAGGTAGCGCCTGGGTGATTGGAGGAGTGCATAGATAGTACATGGGTGATTGCATGAGTACAGGGGTAGTGCCTGCGTTATTGAAAGAGTGTATTGGTAGTGCCTGAGTGGTTACATAAGTGCAGGGGTAGTGCCTGACTAATTGAAGGACTGTATATATTGTGGCTTAGTGCATAGGTGAGTGCATGGGTAGTGCCTGGGTTATTGCAGACTTACAGCTGACACGTGTTGAGGTTGCTGCTTTATATTGGACTACACCCAACATCCTGAGTAGTAGGAGAATCGTGAAATTGCAACCCAAAAGCGAGGTTTATGACATGGTGTACACTTTTCTAGTACAGCTTCACCATTCTCTAACTGTGCAGGGTATTGGGCCTACCCAAATATAAAGCATCAAACCTACACATGACTCTGATATAAATCTCACCATAATCCTGAAAACATGTATGCATGTGTCTGTATCTTCCACTAGTACTACCATATATAATATAAATATACAAATAGAGATATATCTCTCTTTTATGCATGTAGCATCTTCAGATGCATAACACATATGAGAATACATATGCAACTAGAAAATACATCAATCACACGACCATGCAGACCTTAAAACTTGACAGACTACACTTAATATTTCAAACAGACACCTAGATTTATGTGGCATACTTCAAGAAAGTTTTATATAGACTCTTTTAAAGCACCATAGTCAGTAATTCCTCACCCAACATATCCTAAACATCACTTTACTGCTCCTGCTGCTTTACCATTCTACTACTACTCAGATGTACAGCCTACGAAAATACAAAGCAACAACCCTTCACATATCTCTGTTGTAAGTCTCCCTATATTTAAAAAAGCATGGATGCATGTGTTTATACCTTTCCCTAGTGCTATCATATATAAAAGAAACATACAAATAGATATATACCGGTATTTTATACATCTAGCATCTTTAGATGCATAATACATATGAAAATACATCTGCAAGTACAGACCTACCTCAGTCACAAGATGGTGCACACCTTAAAACTTAAGAAGCTGCACTTTTCATTTCAAGTAGAGACCTAAAATCATAAGGTGTATTTCAAGCACTTCTCATTTCAAGTAGAGACCTAAAATCATATGGTGTATTTCAACCATACCTTTCCACAGATGATTGAAGGAGTGTATGGGTAATGGCTGGGTGATTGCATAACTGCAGAGGTAATGTGTGGGTAATTGAAGGAATGAATGGGTAGTGCCTGGGTGCATAGAGGAGTGCATGGGAAGTGCCTGGATGCATGGAAGAGTGCATGAGTAGTGCCTCGGTGATTGTAGGAGTGCATCAGTAGTTCCTGTGTGATTGCATAAGTGCACAGGTAGTGCCTGGATGATTGGAAGACTGTATGGATAGTGCTTGGGTGTTTGCATGAGTGCAGAGGTAATGCGTGAGTGATTGGAGGAATGCACAGGTAGTACCTGAGTGACTGAAGGAGTGTAAAGGTATTGCCTGGGTGACTGCAATAGTGCAAGGGTAATGTCTGGGTGATTGAAGGACTGGATGGGTACTGCCTAAGTGATTGAAGGACTGGATGGGTACTGCCTAAGTGATTGAAGGAGCACATGGATAATACCTGGGTGATTGCGTGAGTGCAGTGGTAGTGCCTGGGTGATTGGAAAAGTGCACGGGTAGTGCCTGGGTTATTGCATGAGTGCATAAGTAGTGCCTGGGTGATTGCATGAGTGCAGGAGTAGTGTCTGGGTGATTGGAGAAGTGCATAGGTAGTGCCAGGGTGATTTTATAAGTGCATGGGTACTGCCTGGGTGATTGAAGAAGTGCATGGGTAATGGCTGGGTGATTACATAAGTGCACGGGTAATGTCTGGGTGATTGAAGGAGTGCATGGGTAGTGCCTGGGTGCATGGAGGAGTGCATAGGTAGTGCCTGGGTGCATGGAGGAGTGCATGAGTAGTGCCTGGGTGATTGTAGGAGTGCATCAGTAGTACCTGGATGATTGCATGAGTGCACGGGTAGTGCCTGGATGATTGGAAGACTGCATGGGTAGTACTTCGGTGATTCCATGAGTGCAGAAGAAGTACCTGAGTGCATATATGAGTGCATGGGTAGTGCCTGAGTAATTACATGAGTGCATGGGCAGTGCCTGGGTGATTGGAGGAGGGCATAAGTAGTGCCTGGGTGATTTTTCAAGTGCATGGGTAGTGGCTGGGTGATTGGAGAACTGCATGGATAGTGCCTGGGTGATTGGAAGAGTGCAAGGGTAGTGCCTGGGTGATTGGAGGAGTGTATAGGTAGTGCCTGGGTGATTGGAGGAGTGCATAGGTAGTGCCTGGGTGATTTTAAAAGTGCATGGGTAGTGACTGGGTTACTGCATGAGTGCATAGTTAGTGGCTGTATGATTGCATGAGTGCAGGGGTAATGTCTAGGTGATTGGAGGAGTGCATGGGTGGTACCTGGGTGCATGAAGGACTGCATGGGTAGTGCCTGAATGACTGGAAGAGTGAATGGGTAGTACCTGGGTGATTGCATGAGTGCAAGGGTAGTGCCTGGATGATTGAAGGACTGCATGGGTAGTGCTTGGGTGACTGCATGAGTACAGGGGTAGTGGCTGAGTGCATATATGAGTGCATGGGTAGTGCCTGAGTGATTGCATCAGTGCATGGGTACTGCCTGGGTGATTGGAGGAGTGCAGGGGTAGTGCCTGTGTGATTGGAGGAGTGCATAGGTAGTGCCTGGGTGATTACATGAGAACAGGGGTAGTGCCTGGGTTATTGAAGGACTGCATAGGTAGTGCCTGAATGATTGCATGAGAGCAGGGGTAGTGCCTGGCTGATTGAAGGAGTGCATACATAGTGCCTCAGTGCATAGATGAGTGCATGGGTAGTGCCTGGGTGATTGGAGACTTACAGCTGAGACATGTGATGGGTTGCTGCTTTATATTTGACTATGCCCAACATCCTGAGTAGTCGCAGAATAGTGAAATTGCAGTACAAAAGTGAGGTTTATGACATGGTGTACACTTTTGTACTACAGCTTCACCATTCTGTAACTACTCAGGGTGTTGGGCCTACCCAAATATAATGCATCAAACCTACACATGAGCCTGTTATAAATCACACCAAATTCCTGAAAGCATGTATGCATGTGTCTATACCTTTTACTAGTACTACCATATATAAAAGAAACATACAAATAGAGATATATCTATGTTTTATACATCTACCATCTTCAGATGCATAACACATATGAGAATACATATGCAAGTAGAAACATACACCAATCACAACAACATGCACACCTTAAAATTTGAGAAACCGCACTTCACATTTCAAACAGACACCTACATTTATGCGTCATACTTTAAATGTACCTTTTCACACACTCATACAAACTAGCCTAATCACTAATCTGTTTCCGAACATGTCTTAAAACTCACTTTTGTGTTGCTGCTTCATCATTCTGCAACTACTTAGGATGTTGGGCCTAGCCAAATATAAAGCAGCAGTCTATTACATGACTCAGCTATAAGTATCACCATATTCCTGAAAGCATGCATGCTTATGTGTCTACCTTTTGAAATCATCATCATATATAAAAGAAATAAACAAATAAACTGCACTTTACATTTGAAAGAGACACCTACATTTCTGCGGTGTATTTCAAGTGTACCTTTCCCCAGACTCATAGAAAGTAGCCTAATCACTAATCCCTCTGCCAACATGTCTTAAAACTCACTTTTGCGCTGCAGCTTCACCATTCTACGAATATTGGGCCTAGCCAAATATAAAGCAGCTTTCTATCGGGAAACATCCATTACAACGCACTACCTTTACAATGCAGCTGTTACAACGTGACTGCCTTTACATCGCATGCCAATACAACGCATGCCATTACAACGCATATCACTTCAACGCATGCCATTACAACGTATACCATTACAACGCATGCCATTACAATGCATTATAAGGTAAGTAATGGAGATTTTTTAAGTTTTAGGGTGGGTATGGGTTTTGGGTTACATAGGAATAGTAATTTTTACCCCTACACTATCCAACACTTTCCCTACTGTTGCACTCACTGGAGTGGGAATAGTAATTTTTACCCCTACACTATCAAACACTTACCCTACTGTTGCTCTAAAGGTATTATGCGTTGTAATGGAATGCATTGTAAATGTAGTTTCTAAAAATGCGTTGTAATGGCATGCGGTGTAAAATCATTCATTGTAATGGTAGCTGCGATGTAAAAACCGCGTTGTAAGGCATGTGTTGTAAATGTTTGCATTGTAATGTCATACATTCCAACCTATGCCATGTCTACCATAATTCTAACCATATTCCAAAAAGCATGCATGCTTGTATTTGTACCTATTGCCAAAAGCATAACACATATCAGAATACATGTGCAAGTAGAAACATAACCACACTCACAAGACCATAAAGGCCTTAAAACTTCACAGACTACACTTAACATTTCAAACACACACCTAGATTTATGCAGCATAGTTCAAGTGAAGTTTTACACAGACTATTATAAAGTACCATAATCACTAATTCCTCTCCCAACATATCTTAAACATCACTTTTCTACTGCTGCTGCTTCACTATTCTACTACTAATCAGGTATTGCGCATAGCTAACAGCAAAGCAACCCTTCACTTATCTTTGTTGAAAGACTCCCCATATTTCTAAAAGCATGTATACATATATCTGTACTTTTTCCTAGTATCATCATATATAAAAGAAACATACAAATAGATCTATACCAGTATTTTATAAATCTAGCATCTTCAGATACATAACACATATGAAAATACATCTGCAAGTACAGACATACCTCAGTCACAAAACCATGCAGATCTTAAAACTTTAGAAGCTGCACTTCTCATTTCAAATAGACACCTAAAATCATGTGATATCTTTCAACCATACCTTTCAACAGACTCATGCAAAATAGCCTAATCACTAATTCCTCTGCCAATATGTTTTAAACCACAGTTTTGAGCTGCAGCTTCACCATTCTGCAACTACTTATGGTATTGGACCTAAACAAATATAAACTAGTAGCCCTTCACATATCTCTGCTGTAAGTCTCACCATATTCCTAAAAGCATGCATGCATATGTCTGTACCTTTTCCTAGCAGCATCATATATATAAAAATATTCAGATAGATGTATACCTGTGTTTTATACATCTATCATCTTCAGACGCATAACACGTACCATAATACATGTGCAAGTAGAGACATACCTAGAGACATACCTCAGTCACAACACCATCCACAGCTTAAAACTTCACAGACAAATTATGCGGTATATTTGAAGTGTAGCTTTCCACACACTCATACAAATTACTCTAATAACTAATCTCTCTTCAAACATGCTTTAAACCTCACTTTTGTGCTGCAGCTTTACCATTCTACAACTACTTAGAATGTTGCACCTAGCCAAATACAAAGCAGGAACCCCTCACATCTCTACTATAAGTCTCACCATATTCCTGAAAGCATGCATGCATATGTCTGTACCTTTTTCTAGCAGCATCATATATAAAACAAATATACAAATAGATGCATACATGTGTTTTATACATCTAGCATCTTCAGATACATAACACATATCAGAATATATCTCCTATTAGAGACTTTCTTCAATCACAACACTATGCACACCTGAAAAATTCACAGAACAAACTTCCAATTTCAAGCAAACACCAAACATTATGTGGCATATTTCAACTGTACCTCTCTAGAGACTTATAAAAAGTAGCCTAATAACTAATACCTTATGTCAACATCTTTTAAACCACACTTTTATGCTGCATCTTCACCATTCTACTACTACTCACAGTCTTGAGCCTACCACATACAAAGCAACAACACCTCTTTGTTATACATCATGCACCTTCAAATGTATACCACATATGAAAATACATATACAAGTAGAGACATACTTCAGTCACAAGTCCATGCACACCTTAAAACTTGACAGACTGCACTTCCAATTTGAAAGCGACACCTAAAATTATGCGGTATACTTCAATTGTACATTTCCACACACTAAAACAAACTACCATAATCACTAATCCATCTTCCAATATACACATATTACTATGCAGAATCTATTTCAAACAACATTTAAGTACAATAAAACAAACTACAATACACAACTCTACATTTAATAATATATTTCAAACATCACAGTTCTTGAATAATTTTAAAAGTTTAAAAATAAAGCTAATACATAATACACCTCACAAATTTATAACTCACCTTCCAAATACATTTGTAAAATATGAAATATCAGAAACTCATAAAAGATTTTCTTATGCACACAATCAATGTAATGCACCACTCTCAACAAGATAAAACCAATAATGGCAAACTTTCCCTCTGTTTCTCCAAATAATTTCAAATTGTAAAACACATTTCTATTGGTTAGACATATTAACCCTTACCAACTGACTTCTAAAAGTGCCCAAACTGGTTCTACAATTTTCTGGAGTCGCGACTCCACCGTGCACCAGCGCGATGGAGCCGCAAATCCATACGGGAGTTCAAAAATATATTACAAATTAAAATACCACTAATTTTTAAGAACACACCACTTCTAAAGATAGTACTGACTTGGGAAATCTTACTTTAATAACATATCACTTATATATAAATTACAATTCCACATTTTAAAACCACAGATAACATTCAACCCTTCCCCCATTCTGCTTAATGCCAGTTTCCATAGTAACCGTTCATGGAACATTCAACTGAACTGACAGGTCACAAGTTCGCCATATTTTCAAGTTCAGCACACAAGGTTACAAATGTAAACAGCAGGTGTGGTTGACTTTTGCAAAATATGACCTTATCCTATCTACTGTACCTTTCAAACATTTTTTGCTAACCAATAACAAACATGCTTTTTAAAGAAAGGAACATGTACCCTATTTTTGAGTGTACAATGTTTTTAAACAGCCAATCAATTCTCTACTTTTTAAAAAACAGCATCTGGTCCACCATTTTAGATACCTCTCATTCTACCAATTGACTACCTCAGCTACAGACATCTTTTCATTACTTCCAGACATCCCTTCAAGATGCTTACAGTATGGATTGTTGGGCACAGCTATGTTTTCTGGTGCAAAAGGTATGCTGAACTCAGAGGTATTGACAAACACCTAGCTTTGCAAAATGTGGATATTAAATGGATTGCACAGAGACGATTAAAGTGGCACCAATTGATGCCTTTGGTTAAAACCTTTTTGCATCTCCAACCCCCTGACCTCATGATTGTGCACTGTGGGGCAATGACCTAGGCACATTGACTGGTGTAGGTATGGAAATGCTAATGAAGGACACCTTTGCACAATTGATGTTGCTTTTGCCTAAAACTGTCTTTGTATACTCTAATATATGCCAAAGACAGAAATGGAAGTGGTCCAATCAATTCTGTCCACAGATTGAGAAAGCTAGAAAGAATGTTAATAAAGCTGTTTCTGCTTACCTCAGATTCCATAGGATGGGCTCCATCTATAACAACAATCTACGTTTTGATATGAATGACATCTACAGAAGTGATGGAGTACACTTCACAGATCAAGGAAACAGAGGGGCATATTCTCAAGGACTTATCGCCGATTTATCGGCACTTTAGCGCCGCAAAAGTGGCAATAGATTTATCGCCCAATTCCCAAGCTGGTCCAAACTGCTGATATCGCCAGTTTTCCAGCGACAGCTTCCGCAAAAAACATCGCCACGGATGACAACGACAACTAACGCTAATGATATGCAGAGTAGGCATTCCCGTGCAAAAACACACGAAAACACCACTTCGGTATATTCTCAACGACCAGCCAGATCTGCGATGCGATCCAAAAACAGGCGATAAGGCGCGTTAGCAGCAGGGATTTAACACCTGCCTTTTACTGGTGTTAAGCAGTGTGACAACCTGCAGTATGAAAGGGAGCCCAGCCCAGAGCTACAACTGAAGACCAACACATGTCATGGAGCTACTGATCATGCAGCTCGGAGACCCAAGAGGTCTACAACACCCACCGCCACCACCCCCAGGCCCCCCCCGGGACTACCACAGAGGCAGCGCAGAACAAGACAGCTGACCTTCCGAAAACAGCATGGCCCCTCAGCCACACAATTGCAGAATGTGGTGAGAGGTGGGAACCAAGTATGTGTGAAGGAGGCAAGTCACCCATGAATAAGAATGTACACAATGCCAATTGTGGCGGTGATGTGCTGGACAGACTTCAGTATGCAGAGCACAGACATGTCCATGTGGACACATACTGCTGGTGTTTGTAGTGTTGTGGACAGTGGACGCAACCATGTTACCTCAGGCAGTGGCAAGACCTTGGTCAAGTAGCTGTGTCGTCCCCTCCTGTAAGCGTAAGCGGAGTGGGCTTGTCCGGCATACGCCCGTCCAGCGTAGGAGTGTGAATAAATGGGCCGGGGCTCTGGGCGTGGTTCACTTGCGGGATGGCCAATGCGTCTGCCAGGGCGGCGCCCCTCACCCTGCCACGAGTCCGCCGCCGTGACCGCCAGCCTCCTCAGCCGATCGCTGGCTTCCGCGACACAGGCCCCCAGCGCACCCAGCGGCACAGCACCGCGGAGTTGTATGTGTGCTGACTACTGCCTTCGGCCTACACTGCGGTCAGCAGGTCCCCCAATTCAAATTGAGTCTTGATTTATTTATGGCGCAGTCCAGTAGGCAACAGACATTGCTTTCAGTGCGGCCCGCCCGGACGACGCATCATCGCAGGCTGCGCACCCGCTGAGCGCTTCAGGTGCCACTAACTCTGTGCAGCTCAAGTCAACGCCACGTGGCTGTGGGCCCTTGCTGACCGCTGCCTCCGGCCTACACTGCGGTCAGCAGGGCTCACACATATCAAATCCAATCCTGACCTGCAAGGACACGCCATCATTGCTGGCTGCACACCCGCTCAGCGCTTCAGGTGCCACTAACTCTGTGCAGCTCAAGTCAACGCCACGTGGCTGTGGGCCCTTGCTGATCGCTACCTCCGGCCTACACTGCAGTCAGCAGGGCTCACTCATATCAAATCCAATCCTGACCTGCAAGGACATGTCATCATCGCTGGCTGCACACCCGCTGAGTGCTTCAGGTGCCACTAACTCTGTGCAGCTCAAGTCAACGCCACGTGGCTGTGGGCCCTTGCTGACCGCTGCCTCCGGCCTACACTGCGGTCAGCAGGGCTCACACATATCAAATCCAATCCTGACCTGCAAGGACACGCCATCATTGCTGGCTGCACACCCGCCACCACCGCCAGGACCACCTCCAACCAACAACTGCCAGAGTCGGAGGAGTCTTACAGCCAGCCTATCAAAGTTGCTCACACCGGTCTTGGATGCCATCATCAGCTTGATACCCTGCTCAGCTCTTCAGGTGCCACTAACTCAGGGCACCACAAGTCATGGACCCTTTATGATTGAATCTTGTGTGTGTGATGTCAGATCTGGTGCCCCTACCTCAGTGCACTGCAAGTCATGGACCCTTTATGATTGAATCTGTGTGTGTGATCCGATGATCACTGTTCTAGATGTTGCCAGCACCAACCACTCCCTGAGGGCTGGCTTACACTCACCCCACACCCATCCAGCACAGGCGTCACTGGACATGTGACCCTGGTAATAAAAAGGGGGCGGGCGCACGTGCCTGTAGCCAGTTCCACTATCTATCTAAGTGTGTCCGTGTGGTCATTATGGCATGATGGCCCCGGGCCCTACCACATTACATTGTGCTGTGGACAGTGGAGGCAACCATGTCACCTCAGGCAGTGGGTAAGACCTTGGACACGTAGCTTTGTCGTCCCCCCTGTAAGCGTAAGCAAAGTGGGCTGGCCGGCGTACGCCAGTCCAGCATAGGGGTGTGAAGAATTTGCCCGGGGCTCTGGGCGTGGTTCAGTGCTGGCCTGGACAAGGAAGTAACTAATGCGTGTGTCTCTGTTGTAGTGTCGGTGCCACCCAGCCCGCAATCGACAATATTGCAATGTAGCATGCACCCGGAGGGCGGGCTCGCACGAAGGGAGAAATGAAGGAGCGCAAGACCGCTCGGGGTCTTGGCTCATACATGCCAAGTGTTGTGTGTATCTGTATTGCTGCAGCATGAGCCAAATGCCTAGCCTTAATTGCAGCGCGAGTTCAGCCAGGCATGAACTCTACATCTGTGTCCGCCCTATCCTTACCATAGGCCTACACTCACGTGGCCACCCACCTTCAACTGCCAACATCACAGTGTCGTTGTCAGGATTGTGGACATGCGCAGACATGCATGACAATGGTGTGCCGTAGGAGTGCAAGTGATGCAACCGTGCAGCGCACACAAGTAAATAGGCTCGGGGGGAGGGAGGAGCAGCTGTGAGGCAACGTAACACACAGTGATGCCGCTCATTTGCCACATGCAAGACATGTCAAACATGAATCCCAAAGTCGCACACATCCCACCCACCCCCAAAAAGCCACATCACATTTCCTGAATGCAAGCAGATGACAAACTAACATTAGGGATGAAAGCTCCTTTGTCTGAACTATCAGGCGGAAGCACATCTGCACCTCCGACTTGCATGTGCAAGGCACCCCCTGACAGATACTATAGCAGCTGATGACGACTCCCACACCACGCACAGCCCGACGAAAGACCAACGTATACACACCCCACACACAGAAGTCCTTTCTCAAAGTTATCTTGCATGGAATGGCCTTCACACTTACTCCCACACCATCCCATGCATACAACCGTTGCACAGTAAAACAACTCATTGATCCGAGCTGTGGCATTTCATCCACAGAACTGGCGCAGGTCAGAACAGTGCCGCTTCAACCAGAGCCACTAACGCAATGGCAGAACATCCCGGACACATGCACAACCCCTGTCACATGGAACTGTACCATGCACGTATGCTGCATTTACTGGGGGCACTGCCATTGGCAGTGCTGCGGATCAGTTACCGGCTAAGCTTCCGCCTTGCCAACGTTACCTGCGTTCAGCCTGTGCTGCATTGTCGATCGTGCATATTCGAGTGGTCCATGGATGTATGCCTATCCAACAAGACGGTAGCTGAACTGGATTTTGACATGTGTGTGCACCCCCTGTTGGCCCACGACCAGGAGTGTCACCGTGATACCCGTTTATGGGATGCCTTGATACTTGGCATACATGCTGGCAGCTGGACCTGGGAGATTGCACAACTCCTCGTGTGCAGTGACCACATTGAACCGCTCCCCTATTGCGCTGTAGTGCTAATTGGTGAAAGGGGGTGGACACAGCACATCTGTCCGGACCTGCTAATGGATTGCCTCGCCGTCCTGTTTGATGAAGTTGACAACGACCTCATGTTGGAAATGATAGCCTACGAAGCTGCAATCGCTTTCATGGACGAGTAACTACGTACCTGCAGCCACAACAGATTGGAACCCATTGCACATGTCCCAACACCTTGTTGCATCTTGGAGATCTGGTCACATATCCCACGACAACAGTGGACATGGCTGCATTCGCCTGGACTCCGAATACATGAGCGGACAACAACGCGGGTTAACACACACCAATGAAAGGTGAGGCACTCCCCCGGAGTGGACAGCGGCGCTTGGCAAAGTTCCTCATTCTGACATACTGCTGCATTGGTCTGCATGTTGTGGCACTCATCTTGCCCGTACTGACACGCATATGCTAATAAAGTCTACACACCTTCACTTGCATTCAACTGTCATGAGTGTTGATTTGAATGACAATGTGTGCCTCACTGCCTATCTGGGTCGCGGCCATACATGCGCATGGATAGCATTACCCAGGGAGTACCTTTTTCATCCATACTTTTATACTTGATTGATCATAGCCATGACACATCTGTGTGAATTAGAATGTTTTATTCGCATTCAGTGGAGTGTTGAAGCTGGACCAGTACAGGGCCATGCAAACCCCACTTTACATTGTTGCCCCGTGGAGGGCCAGCCAGAGACCTTTAGGGATTAACAAGTTCATTGGAGGAGGAAGACTTCTGTCCGCAGTGTGATTGCTGTGTCTTTGGTAACCAAACAAAACATGGCAGTCCATGTCGAGGTCCAAGGTGAGTGTCGCTGAGTGTATCGGGGAACAGTGGAAGGTGTTATTCCAGGGCATGATGCAGAGAGCAGAACCAAGCTGAAACAGGCCATATGGCGGAGATGAATGCTACCACTTCATTCTTACCACAAAGCCAGATTCATCATCATCTTCGTCCTCTGATGTGTCAGGTGCCTCACATGTGGGTGGTGGTGTTTAGTCTGCATCATTGTGTGGCACTGACACATCAGGGGGCAGAGATGTGGATGGAGTAGTAGCAGCAGCATTCATCCGCGCCAGGCCTTGTGGCGGCAATGCCATGATGAGGATCTGCAGGGCATGGAAGATCACAGCTACATCTTGCTGGTGTGCAGCCATAACAAACATTCTTTCCGCCTGCATCCGCTCCAAGCTCTCCATCATTCTACTTGTGTGTCCCAACTCCCGGCTGACATCGCTGGAGCCACTCTGACTAGACAGTTGTTCTTGGCTCAGAGTCATGACTCCAGCGATGTCAGCCATGGATTGTTGGAGAGTATGGAGCGGACAGTGGGTGTCCGTTAGGGACTGTAAGTCATCCCTGATGGGACTTAGACACCCACGTATGGCATCTAGTTTGGCTGCCATGAGGTCGAACCCCACCCGCAACTGATCAGCCATCTTCTCCTGGCACCCTAACACACGGCGTTGGAATGCCATGTGTTGGTCGTGGGGGTCCTGGGCGACAGCCGTGGTGTGGGTGCTTCCTGCTGTGTGGTCTGTGCAGGGGGTGGGGTCTCCTCGATGCAGCTGGGCTGCCGTGCTCCTGGAGGTGGGGTGCCGAAGCTGTCCATGAGCTGTTAGAGGGCGTCGGTGTCAATGTTGGGGAGGTCCTCTTGATCATCATTGCTGAGTTGTTGGGTCTGCCCTGCAGGAGATGTTGATTCTCCCTCTGCAATGTGAAGGGGAGATGCAGATTGACATTGTGTTCACATGTATGTTCACGCATTGTACAAGTTTACAAACAGACTGCATGACAATGTACTTTGTGACTGTTTGTGAGGAGATGCCTATTTGATGCGGGACAGTTGACATTTCTACACCATCAGGGATGTGAGGTTGTACTTGTACATTATCATCTCACAGTTTCCTGCTATGCCAAATGTGAATACCCATTTTCTACACACAAGCGGCAGCAGTTGTGTCCTCTGTTCTGTTGTGAAAGTGTTGCAGTTTGTACCACATTGTTGTCAATGTTGAGGTGCTCTGATTCTTATGTGTGTGTGCTGCATTGTGGGTGTGTTGCCCCTTCAGATCTGATTTGGCTGGCCCTTATCCCTTTCAGGCGGTGTGCCTTTCACTTCTGTGCTTATACAGTGCTGAGAAGTTGCAGACTTGGGTAAATTGGGCTCTTGGTCGGAGTTGTGACTCTTGGGCATGGTTTGTCTGCAGATATGCTATACTTAATTGTGCATGTGTGCCATTGTGCCCATCTCCCCCCGTCCCTGGTCGTTACTCACCCTGTTGCTGTTGGCTCAGGTCATGTTGTGCAGTGTCCAGTCCCCCAACTCCTGCCACCGTCTCCCCAATGATGACTCGGGTAACCATTTCCTCCATCTCATCCAGCTCCTGGTGTGTCGCTGGACTCCCACCTCCAGTCTGCATTGCTGCTTTCAGGTTGGCTGCGAGTTTCAGCTTGGTTTTGCACTTCACATCAGTCCAGCGCTTCTTGCAGTCGTCCACTTCCCTTCTCTTCACTCTGACTGCATTCACCTTGGCCAAGATGGACTGCCATATTGTATTTTTAGTTGCCAATGACACAGTGGAGGTGATGAACAGTTGGTGGTGGTGTTCTGTCACCTTCGTAATGAGGATCTGGTTTTCCTGTGTACTGAAACACGGGTTCCTCTTCTTCTTCTCCTTGCCCTTCCCTGACCCCGAGGTCACAGGCTGGTCCTCCGTGGGGCTTGTGGGGTTCTGGTTGTCCTCTGTACTTGCTCCGGCTACCTCCATGGTGCTTCGCAGTTGTTTGTGTTTTGTTTGTGTTTTTTGTTGCCGCTTTTATAGTGGTTTTTCCCACCTGACTTGTGGGACTTGCAGGCCTGGTGCTGCTTATCGCTGAATTTTTTATTGCAGTTGGGCCCATTGCAACTTTTTTCACGTTAGGGTTTAGATTTTTATCGCCGTCCCGCTAATTTTATCGCAGACATTTGACACGTTATTGGGAAACTATCGCATGTTACCGCCGTGTTGAGAATACGACGTTAACACACAGTTATTTTCCCGCAGTAGAAGGCGATATGAAAAATTGCGTTAACCTATTTTGGCGATGATTATCGCACGTTCTTGAGAATATCCCCAGAGTCTTTCTCAACAACCTAAAGCTGTGCACCCGCACTTACATGTAGCTACAACAAACTCATAATGAAAACAAGGGCTCTTTTTAGAGCCACCCTATAACACAATAGTGAATCTTATTCTTATTTAAACATACATACTTTTTTTTAAAAAAATTAAGGATTCGCGAATCTGCAAAAGCATGAATTCAATGTACTACAACACATTTCACTTTTCAGGTTTAACTATTAATTTTATATATTTTTACTAACTTTATCAATTTTAATGTTATCATTAACTTCAATTACACTCCCTGTTTAAAACAACTTCACAAATGCAAAACTACCATCCAAATTATATACTACTAAATTATTTATTTGAGGTGGATTTGCGAATCCAACGCGACGTTACACGGGGGGCCGCGCTGAGAGTCACGATGGGGTCGCGACTCCAAAATTGAAAGAAAAAAAAATGCCTCACTTCCATTATTCGGTATCCGCCCCGGGGACCCCATCCCCCGGGGCATTGCCTCGTTTATTTTTTTTGTGAGGGGGGCCGCGTGGCCCCCCCTTCCTTGGGCCACTTTTGGCCCCAGGGACCCCATCCCCCGGGGCCTGGCCAGCAATTATTTACTTTTTTTTTATTTTGGACGGGAGCCACGTGGCTCCCCTCCTGAGGCCAATAATGGCCCCAGGGACCCCATCCCCTGGGGCATTGCCTCATTTTTATTTAAAAAATATATATATATTACGGGAGGGGGGCCGCATGGCCCCCCTTCCCAGGGCCACTTTTAGCCCCGGGGACACCATCCCCTGGGGCCTGGCCTCAACGTTTGGGACCGCGAGGGAGCCCCAATGCCTATGCAGTCCCAGCCGGCTCCCTGCCTCCTGCGGGAGCCGGCATTGCTTTTGAGCAAGGGGAGCTGCTGACATGCAGCTCCCCTTGTCCAAAAGCAATACTGCTTCGCTTCATGGAAGCGAGAGCAGGTTTCCTGCTCTCGCTTCCATGAAGCGAAGCAGAGTTTGCAATAACAGGGCGGGAGCAGTGTTCCCGCCCTGTCATTGCAAACTACAATGTCCCGGGGGTGGGCACCCCGGGACATTGCTGGAGCCGGCCCTGCGGGGTGGCGGTCCCCAGGGCCATGGACGGCTCCAAGAGGGGGGACACGCGGCCCCATCCAACATATTCTAAAGCCCCGGGGAGGTGGTAGTCCCCAGGGCCAGGAGTCCACTACAGACCCCCGTATTTATTTTAGTCAATGCCCCGGGGAGGTGGCGGTCTCTGGTGCTGCGGGGGCCCCCATGTGCACCCGCTACATATATTTTTTTATTGACCCCGGGACCTTGCCTACCCGGGGACTGATCCCGTGCTTCGTTTTTTTAAAATTGTTCATCCGGATTCGCGGACCCAGCGCGAATTTTGCTGATTTAAAAAAAATAAATGCTTTTTTTGGCCCTGGGGGGTCCTTGTGGGACCCCCTTAGCAGGCCTGGGGGTCAGGGTGTTTCAACCCTGCCCCCTTTTCTTGTTTTTTATCCTTTTTCTAACTGATTTCGTGTGACTCGGTTTTACCGAGTCACAAGATGGCTGCCAACACTCAGTAGGGTTTGTGAATCATCCTCGGCTCTCAGATATCGATATTTTTATTTTTTTAATTTCTCAAGAACTACTGAGCGGATTTACACCATTTAAAAAAATCATCTTTCTGGACCAAGACCTACCTTTTTACCATATTTTGTTTAATTCCGTTCAGCAGTTCGGGCTGTAGCTTTGTCTAAAGTTCCCATGGAAATTAACATGGAGAAAACGTGTTTTGGGACCCCCCATTTTTTCTCGGCCCCCGCTGGACGAATCACCCTGAAACTTTCAAGACAGGAGCTGACTGGACCGCCCGATTAGTTTTCAAAATTTCACGAAGATTCGTCAAATGGTGCCAAAGATATTGCCAAATCAAAAAACGCTTTTCCTATGGACACTAGGTCCCAACTATAACTACCTACTGGTAATAGCCAGTAGGTAATAAATATATATATTGTTTTTACACTGTAATATAGTGACTTGGCAGCTTTTAAACTATTTATCTACAAAATGAGGAAATATACAAAATCCTGTAAAAATAAGATAAGGAATTTGTGTTTAACTCGAGTTGTAAGTAGTACAGGCAGTCTAGCACTTTACACAACAAAGAAAAAGCACTTTAAAAATTAAATAAAATAAGAAGCACAGAGCACTAGCATTTTAAAAGAATTATTGCACATTAGTCCACAGTATGAATTAAATTTATAATCTTCTTGGCAGCTATAGGAAATAGGAGGTATACTCTCGCGTCGTTTTGCACAATTAAGAAATTCCAAAAGTGGAATTTTTTTGTATACAGAGGTATACGTGTACGAGAATTTGGTATATGATATAGAAATATAGCCCTTTAAGATTTATATTAGGAACTTTCCAATTGTAAATGTACAAAGAGTGGTACCAAACATTGTATATACTAACATACAAAATGTTCCAAGATGGCCACCATTGTTACCATGATATTGAAACTGTGGAAGAAAGGCAATCTTGTCCTCTGTCGATATCTATGCTCTCACATGGGAGAGGTGTGTATTTAAATGCAAAGTTGTGTTTGGCTTATCATCGTGAACAAGACCGTGTGTAACAGTCGGAACGTGTGGATGATTTTATTCATTGATTAAAGCCAGATGAACAAACCCACTGAGTGCCGGTCGTGCTTCTTTGAATGAGAGAGGCGACCATTGATGGTATATGTATATGTATATGTATATGTATATGTATATATATATATATATATATATATATATATACATACATACATACATACATACATACATACATACATACATACATACATACATACATACATACATACATATATATATATATATATATATATACAAGAAAAAGCTGAACTCCAAAGAATCTTGTTCACTGATCACTTTATTTCAACTTCTCTTGGCCCACATCGATGCATTTCGACATACAGTCTTGCTTAGAGTTAGTGAGTCCTTTACTTTCTTTACTTTCTACTGCAACCATGTAGTAAAAGTTTTTAATTAATTCGTTTTGGATTGTTTGGTGAATATTGTGCACAGTAACTACAATTCCCATAATGCCTCCTAACCGCTACTATGGGCCAAAGTATAGCAGTAGAAACTAAAGTGAAGAAGATTCCATGGAGTGCAGTATTCGCTTTGTTTTTCAACATAATGCAGAGACTTGTCTATCTCCGACGCTGGCACAGGTCTGGAATAATGCACCACAAGGAAATATATATATAAATAAATAAAACCAGGTCCCACCAAAATGTGCTGAACTCACAGTGGGTGCTTCTGCCGACGTGAGGGTAGGCTCATGAATAAATGGATTTCCAAGAAGACTGCAGTGCACTCACGGGGCCAATTCAAAAGTCTCTTTAATCAAACAGACGCGTTTCAGCCATAATGCCTTCCTCAGTGCTTACAGATCAAAGAGCATATGGCACACAGTAGCCCGATCTTAAAAAGTTGAATCTTTAATCCTATTGGAGGATTATAAAACCATAACTAGGGGCGAAGGACTACAGTCATATTCTACTATTGTTGTTGCCTTTAGGCGCCATAACTGCACGATGTTCCTGAATTACTTTCCAAATGGCGGTCCCTGTATTCCCCCCCCAAATAACAGTCAAACGCCTCAATATTCGATCTAAATGTACAAAGCCATAGAAATTCACCTGTTATAGTTAAAGTTATATCAAGTAACTAGAACTCATGCCCTAAGGTAACTATAACTTGCGCCCTTGCCATACACAGCTAATTACCACAGATATTACAACACTCGTGACATCTTTGATAACATCATTGATAATATCACTCTAACATTTGCAGTAACTTTATTGATGAGAAAACTGTGCATGGTGGGAGTGCAAGTTATTGTTACCTTAGGGCACAAGTTATAGCTACTTGAAATAACTAATTATAACAGATTAATTTCTATGGTTGTGTACATTTAAAATGTGAGCCTAACTATAACAACCCTTTAACGTTTTGTTTTTTAAAGTGAATATATATATATATATATATATATATATATATATATATATATAAAAATATACTGGCGGTCGCCAGCCATTAGTTATAGTTAGGGCCAAAGTTTCCATAGGAAAAGTGTTTTATGTTTTGTCAATAACTTTGGCGCCACTTGACGAATCTCCACGAAAGTTTCATAAAACTTCCCCTTTGTGGTTCAGGTGCTGTATTTAAAGTGTTGCAGTGATCCATCAAGCGGGGCCCGAGAAAAAAGGGAGATCCCAGAACGCATTTTCCGCATGATTAGTCCATGGGGATTTTTCATTTTTTGAACATGACTACGGCCCGAAATGCTGTAAGGAATTACACCAAATTTGGCAGAAAGAGCGATGTTGGTCCAGAAAGTGTGCTTTATGTGATTAAGGTGTGAATCTGTTCAGTAATTTATGAGATATCTATCTTTAAAAAATATAGATATCTGGGGACGCGAGTCCTTGCAGTGGATTTGTGAATCCTACAAAAATTTGATTGGCTGTCAACACTTTAACCAGGAAGTGATGGCAGCCATCTTGGGACTCAGCTTGAAGCTGAGTCCCAGAAAAAAAGGTAAAAAAAGAAAGAAAAGGGAGCAGGATAGTAATGACCCCCAGATATGGTGGGGGAGTTCCCTGAGGGACCCTTCTGGGGGTAAAAAGCATTTTCTTTAAACTTTGATGCAGACTCGTGGGTGGATCCGGGAATCCTGGGCAAATTTATTTTTAAAAAGCTTGATTTGGCATAACCCCTGTGTGGGCCATGTCATGGGGGCATATGTCAAATATAGGAGGGGGCGCATGGGGCACCCCTCCTAGGGCTTATCAAAGCCCCAGGGACTGCCACCTCCCTGGGCACTTTTAATTATGCATGCAGGTGGGCCCACTGGGCCCACCCACAGCCCCAGAGACCAACACCTCCCTGGGGCTATTTCCATATAGTGTGGGGGGTTTCGAGGACCCCCCAGTCCTGGGGACCACCACCTCCCTGGGGCTATTTACAGTAATATCGGGGGCTTGCGGACCGCCCTGCCCCGAGGACCACCACCTCCTCGGGGCTTTAAATGTTTGGGGTTGGGGGCCTCATGGACCCCCCTGGGCCCCGGGGACCACCACCTCCCCTGGGGCAAGCTCTAAAATGGGAGGGGTATGTGTGCCTCCTCCGGGGCCGTTCTCTGCCCCAGGGGCCGCCACCTCCCCGGGGCAGGACCCTAGTCAGTGATGCCATTTGAGATGCCATCAGTGATGTCACTGACCATGTCATGAGTGATGTAATATGTGAGGTCATAAGCAGTGCCTTGTGGGGTGCAAGTTGTAGTTAGCTCAGCTAACTATAACTGCTGAATTTCACTGGTTTTGTGCAAGTGAAACCTGAGCCTAAGTATAACATCTCTGTAACCTTTGGTTTTTTCAGTGTGAGCAGCAAAACTCGTGCCCGCGCCCAATCTTTGGAAGATTGGAGGGGATTGTGTTTTATATATATATATATATATGGCCTCCAATGTGATCCTTTAGTTCGGCGCGCTCACCAGCTGGTGCTCTGCAAAGGGGCCGGATCCTGGCCCAAAGTAATTTTTGCAACAAAGGACGCGGCACTCCAGAACTGATTTTCTGCACAATTTATTCTTGGCAACTTCTCAGACCAACGCGTTTCAGCCCTCTCACGGCTTTTCTCACGGTTAGTGAGTCCTATGTTTATTACACTTATTTATACCCACGTATAGCCTTAATGGGGCATTGTGGGATCTGTAGTGTATTTTCTACAAAACTTTATTAACAATAAAAAAAGTGATCATACGGACTTTGCATTTTATGTCAGGTTCAGCGATGTAATTACTGTATATATTTGAGGTACTCTCATGCCGAGCGCTATTTACGACATTTATACTTTGTGATTTTGTAACATCTCTAGGTCTAGTACCATAAATTGTATCACATTGTTACTGGTGACAATATTGTATGTATAAGTCATTCAGGAACATTTCCTGCAACATTAATTCTTTATGTATCTCTTAAAGAATTCATTTGATATAATATCAAACAATTATAACCAATGTACATAAAACCAGAGTGTGCAGACAGTTCAAGTGATGAGTTTATTTTTAAAAAGCTTGATTTGGCATAACCCCCGTGTGGGCCATGTCATGGGGGCATATGTCAAATATAGGAGGGGGCGCATGGGGTACCCCTCCTAGGGCTTATCAAAGCCCCAGGGACTGCCACCCCCCTGGGCACTTTTAATTATGCATGCAGGTGGGCCCACTGGGCCCACCCACAGCCCCGGAGACCAACACCTCCCTGGGGCTATTTCCATATAGTGTGGGGTGTTTCGAGGACCCCCCAGTCCTGGGGACCGCCACCTCCCTGGGGCTATTTACAGTAATATCGGGGGCTTGCGGACCACCCTCCCCCAAGGACCACCACCTCCTCTGGCTTTAAATGTTTGGGTTTGGGGCCTCATGGACCCCCCTGGGCCCCGGGGACCACCACCTCCCCGGGGACAAGCTCTAAAATGGGAGGGGTACATGTGCCTCCTCCGGGGCCGTTCTCTGCCCCAGGGACCGCCACCTCCCCGGGGCAGGACCCTAGTCAGTGATGCCATTTGAGATGCCATCAGTGATGTCACTGACCATGTCATGAGTGATGTAATACGTGAGGTCATAAGCAGTGCCTTGTGGGGTGCAAGTTAAAGTTAGCTCAGCTAACTATAACTGCTGAATTTCACTGGTTTTGTGCAAGTGAAACCTGAGCCTAAGTATAACATCTCTGTAACCTTTGGTTTTTTCAGTGTGAGCAGCAAAACTGGTGCCCGCGCCCGATCTTTGGAAGATTGGAGGGGATTGTGTTATATATATATATATATATATATATATATATATATATATATATATATATATATATATAGATATATTATGGCTATATATACTCTTTTAGTCTGAACGTTATTTTCGGTCAGAAATTCACTTTATGAAGAATTGATGTATGTTAAAAAAGAATCCATATCTTAAATTTAGTTGATGAGCCAGCCTTGCATGACCCAGGGCATGAAAACCTGTAGCTAGGAGAATTCCAGGAAGCAGGGTGGTAACCAGTTTACATAGTTTTATTTCTTTCCATGAATATAATTATTTAGGATTTGCCCATTCATCCATCCGTCATCAGAATTGATAGCAGAGAAGCAGAAACATACTGTGAAAATATACACGCCAAACTATTACTGGAAGAACATATTTAACCAGAGAGCAGGGAAAAAAACCAAAAAATAGGACTTTGTGTCAATGGTTGGTTGAAGAACTGTCTTCACTCAGTTAAATCCAGGATTAAAATATACAAAGTCATTAACCCCTTCAGTACTCATGAAAGATTGGTTCTGTCATGAGCACCAGAGCTTGTGTGCTCATGACAGAATCATTCTGTCATGTGCACACTAGCACGAAATCCCTCTGCTGTAAACAGCAGAGGGATTTCCGTCTTTATTTTATGCCTTGGGAGGTGGGGAAGAGCTTTTCCAGCCTCCTGAGGCATTTCTTTTGTTTTTCAATGTAATGACAATAACCCTGTCCAATGGTACACCTCCCTAGTGGATCCCACCTTGAGGATCGCCGCAGGAGGGCAATCCCCAAGCAGGGATCCACCCACTAAACATCAGGGAGGGAGGAGCGGCCCCTTGGGCTTCAAAATGGGCTCATTCAGTTTTAACGCCCCCCAGTAGCCCCCAATCAGCCCCCCGGGGGGCAGAAAGCACCCTAGACACGAGGGATTATTTTTTTTATAGTTCAGGGTGGAAACTGCCCAGAATGGGCTTGCCAATCCCACTCCCCTCCCCCCCCAAAACAATTCCAAAGTCTTTCTGCCCCCCCAGGAGGCAGATGGGGCCAATATCCCCTGATCTGCCCCCCAGGGGGCAGAAAGCCCACTAGGCACCAGTGATTAGGTTTTTTTATACGTAGGGGTGGGAACTGCCCAGAATGGGCATGCGAATACCCCCACCCCAAAAAAATGGCCACAGTCTTTCTGCCCCCCCCCCCTCCAGGAGGCCAATGGGGGCAATAGCCCCTTATCTTCCCCCTGGGGCGGGGGCAGAAAGCCCACTAGGCACCAGGGATTATTTTTTTTCAAGTTTCAGAAGTGGGGGCTGCCCAGAATGGACATGCCAATGCCCCCACCCTAAAAATATTTGCCAGTCTTCCTGCACCCCAGGGAGCAAAAAGCCCACTAGGCACAGGATTTCTTTTTTAATTATACGTAGGGGTGTCGGCTGCCCAGAATGGGCATGCCAATGCCCCCCATAAAATGGTCACAGTCTTTCTGCCCTCCGTGGGGGCATAAGAGGGCAATAGCCCCCGATCTGCTCACCCCAGGGCATCAGAAAGCCCACTGGGCCCTAGCGCAGCCAGCACCTAGGGAAATCTAGCAAACCTGTATATTTTTGAAAACTAGACCCCCAGGGGAATCCAGGATGGGGTGACTTGTGTGTCTCTTACCAACTTCTGTTACCCAGAATCCTTTGCAAACCTCACTTTGTAAAAAGAAACACATTTTCCTCATATTTCTATGATGGAAAGTTTTAGAATCTGCGGGGAGCCACAAACTTCCACTCACCCAGCATTCCCCCAAGTCTCCCAATAAAAATGGTACCTCCCTTGTGTACTAGGCCTACCCACACAAGTGAGGTACCATTTTTATCAGTAGGCTTTGGGTAATGCTGGGTGTGTGGCTCCCGCAGATTCCAGAACTTTCGATCACAGAAATGTTAGGATTTTTTTTTTTTTTTTAACAGAGTTTGCGGTTGTCAAGGGATTCTGGGTAGCAGAACCTAATTGAAGCCACACAAGTCACCCCATCCTGGATTCCCCTGGATGTCTAGTTTCAAAAAATGTATACGTTTGCTAGGTTTCCCTAGGTGCCGGCTGAGATAGGGTCCAAAATCCACAGCTAGGCACATTACAAAAAGAGGGTCAGTTGTCACAGGAAAATGTGATGTGTCCACGTTGCATGTTGGGCTGTTTAATGTGGCAGGCACCAGGCCTAACCACACAAGTGAGGTACCATTTTTATCAGGAGACTTAGGGAAACACAGAATTGTGGAACAAGTGTTATTACCAATTGGCTTTCTTTGCATTTCTGCCTTCCAAATGTAAGAAAATGTGTAAAAAAAAGTCATTTTGAAAAAATTCCTCTAATTCACATGATTGTATGGGTACCCATAATTTCGGAAATGTGCAAATAACCACTGGTCTTAAACTCTATATTTTGTTCCCATTTTGGAAATATATACGTTTCCTTGGTACCTATTTTTCACTCTTTATATTTTACCAAATGAGTTGCTATATACCCAGTACACAATGAAAAACCATTGCAAGACGCAGCTCAGTTATTGGCTCTGGGTACTTCGGGTTCTTGGTGAACCTACAAGTCCTATATATTCCTGCAACCAGAAGGGTCCAGCAGACATAACGGTACATTGCTTTACAAAATCTGGTGCAAACATTGGCACAAATGGCTGTTTTTTCCAACTCAATTTCAATTTTTTTTTATTTCAATTGTTAGTTTCTATAGAAAAACCTTGAAGGCTCTACATAACACAAATGACCCCTTGCTGAATTCAGAATTTTGTTTACTTTACAGAAATGTATAGATTTTTGGGATCAATTATTGCTCTCACACCCATTACTACCACTAACCAGGAGGAGGTTGAAAGCACAAAAAATAGGAAAAATAGGCTATGTCCCAGTAAAATACCAAAACTGTGCAGAAAATGTTGTTTTTCTGACAAAAGCCTGCCTGTTCCTGAATGCTGGGAAGATTTGTTGATACCTTTTGCAGGAAAAAAAACATACGCTTTCTTCTGCAGCAATTTTTTCCCATTTTTCCAGAAACAAAAACAAAACTTTGTTGCATTTTGGCCACTTTCTCGGTTCTCTCCAGGGGAATCCAAAAACCCTGGGTACCTTTAGAATCCACAAGATGTTACAGGGGCTGAAGCGTAAACTACCTCAAATAACCAAAAGAAGGCTTAGCATGGGAGGGGGAAAGGCCTAGCAGCAAAGCCTGTTATTAAAACAGAGAAAAATAATGTAAAAAAAAAAACATTATAGTATGATATTATTAGGGTACCAGAGAGACAGCATAATGAATCTGGGCTGATTAACCAGTTCCTCACTGGACTTGGATCATCAGGACAATGTCATACAATTATATGAGAATCATTAGGAGAGGGGCTTTGGCTCTGCCCACATGTTAGGAGCAAGGGGGAAATATTCTGATTGGGAAGAAGTTGTGTGCTTCCACAAAACGGTGCTTGCCCTCCACACAGCTGTGATCATTTTGTTTATTTATCCATCTGCCTGAGCTTGAACATTTTTTTAGGGGCACTCACATGCTATTGTAAGGTTTTTAAGCTGTCTTAGATAACTAGATAATATACTGTGTTTTTCTCTAGCACCAGCATAGATGGAAGCAGGGCAGTTATTGACCTACATGAATTTTTAGTTCTTCCTTGATGATGCAACTGTCACCTGACCTTTTTACCTAAACCAATATTATTCTATAATTCTTTGCTTCCATACCAACATATTTCCATTCCCATGCTGTCTGCTGGTAATGGTTTACATTACCATACAACATTTCTTTATAGAAAGACCTATTTGCATAGCCAGTGCTTGTTTCCACTAATTCATATATTTTAAATGAGTCCTTATGAGAGAACAGCCTTTCAAACGCAGTCTTTACCAATCAATGCCTTTAACACACAGGTAAATATCACGCAGGTAAGTAGTTGTACCTTTACCATGCATGACTTAACCATGCAGATAAGTATTTTTTTAAATAACATAATCCGAATGTTTTTTTTTTTTAAAAGGGTTTAGGTGCAAGTAGTGGTAAGGGGGGGGTAAGGATAACTGTAAGGTTTAGGGCTGGAGTGGTAAAGGGAGGTACAATTAATTTTACGGTATAGGGATGGGTAGTGGTAAAGGGCAGTAAGGGTCATTTTAGTGTTTAGGGGTGGGAAGTAGTAAAGGGAGGTAAGACTAATTTTAGGGTTAAGGGGTGGGAAGCGGTAAATTAAAACAATTGGGCATTTGGTGGGTCCTCCTAAAAATATATATATGAATACCATGAAAGGGTATTGTTTTGCTATTTATAAATATGTGTGTGTGTGTGTGCGTGTGTGTGTGTGTGTGTGTATATAGACACATACATACACCTTACATGTGTATAGTTAAGATTGTGTTTCCATAGGAAATAGATTGTTTGGTTTGCTAATTACTTTGGCATCTTTTGGCAAACTTCTCAAAGCTTTCCCAAACAAGGTTTATCCATCTCTGCTCCTTTCTGTAAAGTGTTGGGGTGATCCTTCAAGTGGGGGCTGAGAAAAAGGGAGGGTCCCAAAACATGGTTTCCCCATGCAGTTTCCTGTAGGAATTTTAGACACAGCTAGCACCAAAACAGCTAAACCGAATTACGCCAAATTTAGCTGAAAGCCAGAACTTTACCCAGAAAGCCTGCTTTTTGTGATTTGATGTTAAGCAGTCAAGTAGCTTCTTAAGAAAATAAGGTTCAAAATGTATAGATATATCAGGTCACAGCAGTACTGCAGAGCTGACGGATCAAAAGATAAGATCTGATTGGCTGCCTCACATCATGAAAGATGTTTGGCAGCCATTTTAGGACTCGGGACTGGGCCCCTGTATCCTGAAAATGGAAAACAAAAACATATAGGCTAGCACAGTAGAGATAAACCTGCACCGCATAGGCCTTATTGGGGGGTGGGGGGGCGTTCCAGCCCTTTTCAATTAAAAGACTCCTTGGGTGGGCACGAGCCCAGGTTGTCAGTGCATATTTCTTTGTAGGGAGCGGGGCATGCAGTCCCTCTCCCCAATCCATTTAAAGACCACAGGGACCCCATCCTCCTGGGCCTGATGTATTAATTTTTAAGCAGAGGGGGGCATGGTTGGCCCCCTACCCATTCCCTGAGGCTCCATGCATGCAGTGCCCAACTGACCCTATCTCCTGGGACACTGTGTGTTCCCTGCCCAGGAATGTGCGGGCTGGGAACGGAAATAAAACTCTTTACCTACTGTCTCCCAGGCAGGGAACATAGGTTTGCTCCCTCCCAGTGAGAGAAAAAAAGCTGCTCCCAATGGGTGGGGGATAAAGCAGTGGATCTGGCTCCTGTTGGTACCCTGGATGGGAGCTGACAGGGGAGCCGGCAGGACAGAGGTGTTTATGGGCCTCCCCCCTGTGGGCTGTATGAGCTCTTAATCTTGTGGGTGCTCCGGGAGGGACCGGTCATCCAAGAGAAAGGAAATTGACTAAGATAACTATAACTCAAGCCCCCGCTATGCAGTGTTGTCATCAATGATGTCATTTCAGATGTATCCATGATGTTATTGAACATGTCATGAGTGAGTAATATATGGGGTAATTAGCAGTGCATTGTGAGGGCGCGAGTTATAGTTATCTTAGTGCATGAGGTATTTTTACTTGACATAACTAACTGGTGAATTTCAGTGGATTTGTTTTAACTGACATTTCCGCCTAACTATTACATCCCTATTGAATTTCTAAGTCTTTTTAAATGCAAAGCAAGATATTACCACACCTAAACATAATGTCACTTTAACCTTTGTTTTTTCCAGTAAATTTCTAGGTTTTTTTAACGTAAAGTAATATATTAATACCATATGTAATGCCAACCCTACACTGCACAAGGCCTTTGGGTGAGGCCCTGCATCCAACCCATCGCTGCACACAACCTTCATCCGTGTGCAGAGTTGAGTTGGCCGCAGTCATGCAGCCAATCCCTCGCAAGTAGCCAACCCCATTCCCCACACTATCTTTAACACAAAAACATGAAAAGTGGGCCTATTGGGTTTATCAAGGGGTAAGCAAATCAAAATATGTACAGCAGCTCTAACATCTTTCTCCAAAATCACGAGTATTATTATTCAAATCTACATATCTGTATTTCAATAATTCACACAATGCACTGTTTAATAATAATGACTATTGCAAAAATGTTTAATAACATTTTAATTTAAAAAATCACCCTGTCTGTGAGGCTTTCTTTTACCATTGTTTTTATGAATGCATTTGGTGGGCTGAAAGATGTTAAAAGATAAACTCAGGCAAGTTGTTCTTTTTGTTGAATGAAGCGCAGGCATAACAACAACCACAAGACCACCATGACCTCCAGTTGAAGAGCATAGTGCTCTAGTTCGGGGTCTTTAAAACAAATATGGTACGCTCTTCTGGGGTCACGGATTTCATGACAAGGAGACTTACTGTTTTTTCTAAGTTGTTTGGGGGCTGTTCCACGTCCTGTAGCACCTCACAACATTAAAAAAGTGTTTTGTGGAGCCTCTTCCTCTTCTAGGGGCAATACAAGCATGCACGAAACTGTGCAACTTTATAATGCCCTAGGGCATTATGGTAAGCTTCTTCGTACAAGCAGTGAATAATAAATGAGCGGCTCCTGATGTCCATTTACTATTCCTTTTTTTTTTTTTATTATGGGTGTCTTAGTGCACACCCAGGAACTACTGATCCTTTTTTTGGTGGTGGCCCCTCAGCCCACTGACTCCCCTGACAGCACCCATTATGGGCTGCAGTGAGAGCTGGCATTAATTTTTAAATTATTGAGTGGGGCACAGTTGGGCTCTGGCAACCCACATCTCCTAGGATGTTTTTTTTAAGGAGAGGGAGGCACACAGCCCTCCTCCCCGAACCAATAGTGGCCCCAGAGACTTGATTCCCTGTGGCAAAAACATTTATTTTAATGGGAGGGTGGCACGCGGCCTGCCTTCCCGAGCCACAGCAGGCCCTTTATGTTTTTTTATGGAGAGGAGGGGTGCGCTGCACCCCTCCTGGGGCTAAAAGTGGCCCCGGGGCACCATCCCCTGAGACCAAGACAAATGTTTTAAGGGGTGCGTGGCCTCCCTCCCCATGTCCATAGTGGCTCTGGGGACCCTATCCCCTGGGGCTTACGCGGGTGCCCCTGAGCCCAACCAGGGCACCCACACCACACACCTCCTGGTGGGAGCAATTTGAGTTTCCCTGCTGGGAAGATTACAGGCAGGGAAACAAAAGTCTGCTCACACCCTGTGGTAGAATTTTGAAAGCTCCTACAAGATAGGAGCAGAGGCATTTCCCTGCCTGCGCTCCTGCTGGCAGGGAAAGTACTCTGTCCTGGGTGTGGGCTCCCAGGACACAGTCATTGAACCAGCCCCAGGGGATGGAGTCCCTGGGGCCATTACAGGCTCAGGGAGGGGGCCCATATGCTGCCTACCCTTCCTCTTAGCCTTAGCTCTGAGGGATAGTGTTCCCAGGGCCTTTTCAGACTCGAGGAAGGGGCAGGGCGTGACGCGACCCCTCCCTTTGTGATAATGGCCCCCCATGGGATGGGGTCTCTGGGACCACCAAGAGGCTTTGGGAAGGGGCCATGCATCCACTCCCCTAAATATCTAAATATGCCACCCCCAGGGCCCTGGCCCAACCTGGGCTTTTTGTTAGCGTGGGCTATTTTTTATAAATATTTTGCCATGGATTGGCAGTTCCACTATAAATTTGCACCAAAATTAAATAAAAACAAAAAAAAATGTTTTGCCCCTAGAGGATCCATCCACCAGGCCTAGAGGGGAAGGGTATCCCTACCCTGCCCCGTATATCTATTTTCAGTGTTTTTTTCTGGAACTTGAAGGCTGCCGCCACATCCTTGTGCATGTGGTGGCAGCCAATCAGATTTACTCTGGAGGTCTGTCGGCCCCACAGATCTCTGTGGCGTGAAATATACAATGTTTTTGAGAGTTAGTTCCTCAAAAACTACTCAATAGATTTACACCAAGTCACAAAAAACACACTTTCAGAATCAAGATCCAGATATTTGCCAAATCTGATGTATTTCCATTTGGCAGTTTCTGTGGGATCACTGTTCACTTTTACAATGGAAAAATGAATAGGGAAAACACATCTTGAGACCCCCATGTTTCTTAGCCCCCAATCGACAGATCACCCCAAAACTTTCCAGGAAGGAGCTGAGGGGAATGAGAATTTGTCAAATAGAGGCAATCGTAAATAAAAAATAAATTTCCTATGGAAATGCAGACCTAACTATAAATACTCGGTGGCAATCGCCACTGGGGAGAATATATATATATATATATATTCACTGAAAAAACCGTAGGTTTCAGGCACGTTATAGTTACAAATTAGCATTTTAAAAACCTTTGAAATTCACTGAAAAAACCATAGGTTTCAGACACGTTATAGTTAGAAATTAGCATTTAAAAAACCTTTGAAATTCACTGAAAAAACCATAGGTTTTAGGGACAGTTATAGTTAGTTGGACATTGCACTCGTACAAAACCCGTGAAATTCCCCGTTATAGTTAGTTCAGCTAACTATAACTCGCGCCCCGCAATGCACTGCTGATGACGTCACATATTACATCACTCATGACATGGTCAGTGACATCACTGATGACATCACTGATGACATCTCAAATGACATCACTGATGACATCATCCAGTGACTGTGTGTTTCTGTAAAGTTTAAATATGTTTAATATATATAGGGAAAGGCGTATTGAAGAATGAGTGGGTGTATAAGTGTCTGAATGGATGATTTAGTACGTGCGTGACTCACTCTACAAGTGAGTGATTAAACGTATCTTACTGAATGCATGGGTTAGTGACTAAACTGTGTGAATGTCTGTATCCGTCTGTTGGTGTGTAAGTGGATGCATGGATTTGCGAATAGCTACATGAGTGTCTATATGGGTTATTGATTGGTTCTATGAGTATCTGTATGGGTGCCTGAGTGTTTGTGTGGATGGGGTGTGTGCGACTGTGCATAGATGTGTGAGTGGGTGATTCACTGGGTGGATGGTTTCAAGAGTGCATCTGTGATAGACTGTATGGGTGGGTAAGTGTGTGTAAGAGTGTGTTAGTGAGTGAATGTATGTCCCAGTGGTACATGTGTGAGTAACTACATATGTGAAAGGCAGTATATATGTGTATTGGAGTATATAAATAGCTATAAGCGAGAGTGAGTGATTGTGATAGTGGCTGTATGGATGAGTGTGTGCTTGTATCAGTGATTGTATAAGAGCGTAACAATGTGCTAGTATTTGTATGATTAAGTGAGCTGGTGTGTGTATAACTGTATAGGTGAGTAAATGGCAGTGTGTTTAATTATTTGCATGACTGACTAGGTGTGTGAGTACCTCTATGGATGAGTGGCGGTGTTTGAGTGTCTATATAGGAGTAAGAGTGCATATGATAGTCCTGTACTGAGTGACCATAAGTATGAGTGACTGTACGGGTGAGTGAGTGGATGTGTGTGTGTAGACCTAAGAATCAGTGAGTGGGTATGTAGTTATTGGTGTTGGAGTGACTATGGTTTTGCGAATGGCACTCTGTAATTTAGATTGGGTGTATCAAAGGTTATATTAGGGTGTGAGGAGCTGCATCAGATTATCACGTGGATGATGTCATCAGTGATGTCATTTGAGATGTCATCAGTGATGTCATCAGTGATGTCACTGACCATGTCATGAGTGATGTAATATGTGACGTCATCAGCAGTGCATTGCGGGCGCGAGTTATAGTTAGCTGAACTAACTATAACGGGGAATTTCACGGGTTTTGTACGAGTGCAATGTCCAACTAACTATAACTGTCCCTAAAACCTATGGTTTTTTCAGTGAATTTCAAAGGTTTTTTAAATGCTAATTTCTAACTATAACGTGTCTGAAACCTATGGTTTTTTCAGTGAATTTCAAAGGTTTTTAAAATGCTAATTTGTAACTATAACGTGCCTGAAACCTACGGTTTTTTCAGTGAATTTCAAAGGTTTTTTAAATGACAATTTTTAAATGTATTAATTTTTATATTAATTTTTTTCACACTGATTTACTACATTTTTAGAAACAATTTCTTTTACATATTTTATTTTTAAATTACATTGTAATTACATTATACATTACATTACAAAAATACTTTCTCAGAATGAATTACTTTAGTTTAAATACTTTGCACATAGGCAATAGACTTTTAAGTACAGTAGTTACAGTTGTTGCAATGGGCAACACATTTTCATACACAATGCAACATTCAGCTCAATGTGAATTTCTAGTTAAATGCAATTAGTTACTTTATGGATTACTTTTCTAACCACAGGACTGGATCCTAGATTCAGTCCTGGTACATCTCCTGTAAACAGTTGAGTAAAAGCGTTTTGGTTACAGTCGTGATTTTTAAGGAATATTATTGTATTTTAAAAGTTGACACTTAGAAACTTTTTCTCATAGAATCACCAATGTTATCCTATGGAAGGAAATTCACTTAGCAGGTAAAAACTGTTATCGTTACTTTTTCTTACTCAGTGTTGGATCCTGGATCCAGCACTGGTGCATCTCCTGTAAACAGTTGAAAGAATGCGTTTAAGTCATACAGGCGATTTTTAAGGAATATTTGTAGTTTGTGAAAATCGACACTTTGAAACTTTTCTGCTGAAAACCAGACAATGGATTCCTATGGAAGAAAATATAAGTTACTGGTAAGTACGGTTAAAATTACTTTTCAGGACCAGTACTGGGCTGAAAGATACAGCACTGAGGTCTCTCCTTATAACAGGTGAGTAAATCGGAATTCGTATTTCGGCTGATTTTAGAGGAATATTTGTATGTTTCAAAATCAACACTTAGAAACTTTTTCAGCAAAAAGCAGGCAATGATATCCTATGGAAGGAAATTCAAGTTACTGGTAAGTACGGTTAAAATTACTTTTGAGGATCAGTACTGGGCTGAAAGATGCAGCACTGAGGTCTCTCCTGATAACAGATGAGTAAATCGGAATTCGTATTTCGGCTGATTTTAGATGAATATTTTAAAGTTCCAAAACTCCACACTTAGAAGAATTTCCAAGTGAAACCAGTCAATGTTAGCCTATGGAAGGAAATTCAAGTTACCGGTAAGTACGGTTAAAATTACTTTTCAGGACCAGTACTGGGCTGAAAGATACAGCACTGAGGTCTCTCCTGATAACAGGTGAGTAAATCGGAATTCGTATTTCGGCTGATTTTAGATGAATATTTTAAAGTTCCAAAACTCCACACTTAGAAGAATTTCCAAGTGAAACCAGTCAATGTTAGCCTATGGAAGGAAATTCAAGTTACCGGTAAGTACGGTTAAAATTACTTTTCAGGACCAGTACTGGGCTGAAAGATACAGCACTGAGGTCTCTCCTGATAACAGGTGAGTAAATCGGAATTCGTATTTCGGCTGATTTTAGAGGAATATTTGTATGTTTCAAAAATCAACACTTAGAAACTTTTTCAGCAAAAGCAGGCAATGATATCCTATGGAAGGAAATTCAAGTTACTGGTAAGTACGGTTAAAATTACTTTTGAGGATCAGTACTGGGCTGAAAGATGCAGCACTGAGGTCTCTCCTGATAACAGGTGAGTAAATCGGAATTCGTATTTCGGCTGATTTTAGAGGAATATTTTAAAGTTCCAAAACTCCACACTTAGAAGAATTTCCAAGTGAAACCAGTCAATGTTAGCCTATGAAGGAAATTCAAGTTACCGGTAAGTACGGTTAAAATTACTTTTGAGGATCAGTACTGGGCTGAAAGATGCAGCACTGAGGTCTCTCCTGATAACAGGTGAGTAAATCGGAATTTGTATTTCGGCTGATTTTAGAGGAATATTTGTATGTTTCAAAAATCAACACTTAGAAACTTTTTCAGCAAAAGCAGACAATGATATCCTATGGAAGGAAATTCAAGTTACTGGTAAGTACGGTTAAAATTACTTTTGAGGATCAGTACTGGGCTGAAAGATGCAGCACTGAGGTCTCTCCTGATAACAGGTGAGTAAATCGGAATTCGTATTTCGGCTGATTTTAGATGAATATTTTAAAGTTCCAAAACTCCACACTTAGAAGAATTTCCAAGTGAAACCAGTCAATGTTAGCCTATGGAAGGAAATTCAAGTTACCGGTAAGTACGGTTAAAATTACTTTTCAGGACCAGTACTGGGCTGAAAGATACAGCACTGAGGTCTCTCCTGATAACAGGTGAGTAAATCGGAATTCGTATTTCGGCTGATTTTAGAGGAATATTTGTATGTTTCAAAAATCAACACTTAGAAACTTTTTCAGCAAAAAGCAGGCAATGATATCCTATGGAAGGAAATTCAAGTTACTGGTAAGTACGGTTAAAATTACTTTTGAGGATCAGTACTGGGCTGAAAGATGCAGCACTGAGGTCTCTCCTGATAACAGGTGAGTAAATCGGAATTCGTATTTCGGCTGATTTTAGAGGAATATTTTAAAGTTCCAAAACTCCACACTTAGAAGAATTTCCAAGTGAAACCAGTCAATGTTAGCCTATGAAGGAAATTCAAGTTACCGGTAAGTACGGTTAAAATTACTTTTGAGGATCAGTACTGGGCTGAAAGATGCAGCACTGAGGTCTCTCCTGATAACAGGTGAGTAAATCGGAATTTGTATTTCGGCTGATTTTAGAGGAATATTTGTATGTTTCAAAAATCAACACTTAGAAACTTTTTCAGCAAAAAGCAGACAATGATATCCTATGGAAGGAAATTCAAGTTACTGGTAAGTACGGTTAAAATTACTTTTGAGGATCAGTACTGGGCTGAAAGATGCAGCACTGAGGTCTCTCCTGATAACAGGTGAGTAAATCGGAATTCGTATTTCGGCTGATTTTAGAGGAATATTTTAAAGTTCCAAAACTCCACACTTAGAAGAATTTCCAAGTGAAACCAGTCAATGTTAGCCTATGGAAGGAAATTCAAGTTACTGGTAAGTACGGTTAAAATTACTTTTCAGGACCAGTACTGGGCTGAAAGATACAGCACTGAGGTCTCTCCTGATAACAGGTGAGTAAATCGGAATTCGTATTTCGGCTGATTTTAGAGGAATATTTGCACAATGGTGAAGGGAGGGGCGGGGCCTGAGGTGACATCTGTGCAAACGCGCCCGTGGCGCGTTTTAAGTTGGGGGATTAAGTCCCCTTGAATCATGAGGGTCCCTAGGGGCCAACTAGCCCACCAGGAACCTCCAGTATGCGCCAGGGGCTGCGTTGCAGAGACGTGTAGAGAGGCCACACCCCTTTTACACCTCTCTGCAACGCAGCTCTGTGGCGCTTCTGGATGTACCTGTTGGGCTAGTTGGCCCACCAGGGACCCTCAGGATTGAAGGGGATTTGATTCCCCATCTTAAAACGCGCCACGGGGCCTGTTTGCACACATGTCACCTGAAGCCCCGCCCCCTCCCTTCACCACTGTGCAAACGCGCCCGTGGCGCGTTTTAAGTCGGGGGATTAACTCCCTTGAATCCTGAGGGTCCCTGGGGTGCAACTAGCCCACCATATACCTCCAAAAAGCGCCATAGAGCTGAGTTGCAGAGAGGTGTAAAAGGGGCGTGGCCTCTGTACACCTCTCTGCAAGGCAGCTCCCTGGCGCATACTGGAGGTTCCTGGTGGGCTAGTTGGCCCCCAGGGACCCCCAGTATTCAAGGGGATTGTTCTCTCTGCAAACGCGCCAGGGGCGCGCTTGCAGAGTGGTGAAGGAAGGGGGCGGCCTACGGGCCCGATCGTTTTTTTTTTTTTTTTTTTCTCTGAAGGGGGCTGTGTGGCCCCTTCCTTTTTCCTATTTTTAGGCCCTGGGGACCCCATCCCCCAGGGCCTTACCCCTTTTTTTAAAATTAAAATAAATTAAAAACGGGAAGGGGGCCGCGTGGCCCCCTTCCCTGGGCCTGTATTGGCCCCGGGACCCCATCCCCAGGGCATGGCCTCTTTTTTTATTTGGAGGGGGCTGCGTGGCCCCCTCCTCAGGCCATTTAAGGCCCCGGGGACCCCATCCTCGGGCCGGCCTTGCACTTTTTTTTTTAATTTTTTTACTTTGGGAGGGGGCTGCGTGGCCCCCTCCGTGGCCACTTATGGCCCCGGGGACCCCATCCCCGGGGCCTGGCCTCTCGTTGGGGACTGTGGGGGTCCCCAAGCCCCCACAGTCCCGCCGGCTCCCCGTGTCCTACGGGAGCCGGCATTGCTTTACACATGGGGAGCTGCTAAGATGCAGCTCCCCATGTGGAAAGCAATCAGCTTTGGGATATTGGAAGAGAGAGCAGGTTTCCTGCCTCTCTTCCAATATCCAAGCAGTTTGTAATGACAGGACGGGAGCCGCGAGGCTCCCGTCCTGTCATTGCAAGCAGCAGTGTCCCGGGGTAGGCACCCCGGGACACTGCAGGAGCCGGCCCTGTGGGGTGGCGGTCCCCAGGGCCACCACAGGCTCCAGGAGGGGCCGCGCGGCCCCCTCCCTACATCTTGAAAGCCCCGGGAGGTGGTGGTCCTCGGGGCTTGGGGGTCCAAAACGGACTCCCATTTTAATTCTTCTTAGTGCCCCGGGAGGTGGTGGTCCCTGGGCATGTGGGGGCTGGAGCCCCCACACAGGTTTTTAATTTAAAAAGAAGCCCCGGGAGGTGGTGGTCTCGGGGCTGCGGGAGGGCTCAGAGCCCTCCCGCACCATTATACATAAAGCCCCGGGGGTGGTGGTCCCCGGGGCTTGGGGGCTCTTAGAGGCCCCCACACATAAAATTAACCCCCAGCATGCCCCCGGGACTTGGCCCACCCGGGGCCAATTAACATCGAGCGCGGAGACCAGCGCTTCGATTTTTCGGCAGGATTCGCGCATTCTGAGCGCATCCTGCCGATTTAAAAAAATAATAATTTTGCCCAGGGGTCCTTGTGGGACCCCTGAGCAAACCTAGGGGTCAGGGTGTTTCTACCCTGCTCTCTTTGTGCGCTTTGCGCACTTGTTTCTGTCCCTCGGTTCTACCGAGGACAAAATGGCTGCCAACATTTCCTGAATCGGAATGTTGACAGCCAGCTGACAACCAATTAACATGCAGCTCGTGATCGGGAGGGTACGCGGACCCTACTCGGCCATAGATATCACTATCTTTTTACTTTTGATTTTTCTCAGCAACTACTGAACGGATTTACACCATTTAACAAAAAGGGTTCTTTCTGAACCAAGAACTACCTCTTTGCCAAATTTGGTGTAATTCCGTTCAGCAGTTCGGGCTGTAGCCGTGTCTAAAGTTTCCTATGGAAAATTGCATGGGGAAAACGCGTTTTGGGACCCCCTTTTTCTCGGCCCCGCTTGACGAATCCCCGAGACTTTCAGGGTAGGAGCGGACCGGAGCGGGCCACAAAGTTTGAAAATTTTGCGAAGATACGTCAACCGGCAAGAGAGTTATTTCAAATAGAATGTCGCGGATTTCCTATGGATAATAGGTTGTAACTATAACTATCTACTGGCGACCGCCAGTAGATAATATATATATATATATATATATATATATATATATATATATATATATATATCCACATGAAAATCCAAGAGTGTCCAGTCACACCGGCACTACACAAGGACACAGACTCCACAGCAGTTGAAGTGGCAAGGTGTTTATTAATTAACCATCATTGTCCAAAGACGCGTTTCGGCCGCCAGACATGCGGCCTTGTTCACATAGTGCACTGCAAGTGAAGGTGATCTATATATACATGGTGAGTAAGCAGTAGTCTTTCTACAGTGGTATTCGTTCAGATAAGCACTTTACAACATGATGTGGCACTTTTACTGCAGTATCATTGCTTTACTGCAGTGTCATATTACTGTAATCTAAGTGCTGACCAATGACTGCATACCTGGTGCTATAATGATATGGAGGTTGAAGGCATCTGTAATGTCATTCTCCTAAAGGCTAGCGCTGGTGTGGTAACTCGTGCTCGCTCTTGCCATTGCAAATATTACAGCATTGGAAAATCCAAAGTAGCTGCGAGCTTGTGAGTATAAAATGTATCCTAAAACTTAGGATAAAGTATTTAATCAGTCGCGCAAGTAGCATAACTAAATTTGATTGACCATCAAATCGGCCAGCCCGTATTAAGTATTAAAATGCGGGGCTGAAGGGCGCAAGATCAGCAAAGAGATAGATTTAAAAAAATACCACGAGTGAATTGTAGTGCCTGTTAGTATTGTAGCGAGTACATGCTGTTGCTGTTACTCATAAGTGATTAAATTTGTGTGTGTGTTCTGTGAAAGGGAGGGAGGTGTTTGGAAATGTGAGTGAGCCCGTGAGTGCATCTGGTCGCGCAAAAATGTACTAAACCCAATGGTTAATGTGACAACATCTGCACACGGGGTGTTATTTAAAACAAAAGACACAAAAATTGATAATCATTATAGTGCCTCTACAGTACATATACACATGGGTGTATGCCACCCTATAGATTTCTAGGGGGAACATTAGGTTAGGGAGGGAACAAAATTAGTAACATTGTATGGAGATTCAACTGCTGCAGTTGCATGAAACTATGATGGACATATTTAAGAAGTGTGGCAAAAACGCAAGGATTCCAAAAATACATGTAGCAAACCAATAACACAATAAATAGCTTACTGTTAGAAATATTAATATAAAGCCTGCAAATTGCTAAAATAAGCATATATGCGATTTCAACCTAGATATTGTGCAAATAAATAGTTTATAAGCAGATAGTCATGGCGAGAACATATTGAGCCATTGATACCCATTCTCTATCTAATAAATGGTTTGCTAAAGCACCTAGTGTGCCATAAATATTGTGGTGGAACTAAACATAGCAGAATCAGTGGGGCATTGGTAACAAATCTATGTGTCATCGATGTGTATGCATATAGCCTGTTCATACAGTAAGAAATCATAGGAAGTTATGCAAATCTTCACTCAAGTTTAACCCAGATGGGGCCTTGGTGTTGAACTCGATGATGTGTTTGCTCTCTAGCTGTCTAAGGAGTTTTTCCCGATTTCCACCCCTCACTAGCATAGGTATGCAATCAATGACCGAGTACTGTAAATGGGCCAAGTTGTTGCTGTGCTTGTCACTAAAGTGCCTTGCTACAGGGTAAGTAGAATCATTGTTAACTATGGCCCTAAGATGTTGTAAGATGCGCTGGTGCACCGGTAGCTTTGTACTTCCAATGTACCATAGGTTACATGAACAGACAAGTAGGTAAACTGCAAACTCAGTTTTGCATGTGAGGCGATGCCTTATGATGAAGGGATGTTTCCTAAATACTGAATCTACCTGGGTGATGCTTCTGCCAAATTTGCAAGCCCTGCAACTGTTGCATTTTTGAATCCCTTGATATCAGATAACCAGTTACTCTTGGAGATGATTTCTGGACTGTTTTTCACAAGGGCATCATGCATAGATGGTGCTCGTTTGTATGTGATGTCTGGTTGATTTGACACTACTGGGCCTAATATGGGATCAGATTTGATTATGCCCCAGTGCTTGTTTATCACTGCTCTGATGTTGCGGGCTTCAGTGTTATATGCCGTGATGAATCTGGTTGTGACTGTATGTAAAGGCTCTGGACTGGGGATACTAGTATTTGTGTCATCCACTCGGGTGTCTTTGAGTAGGTCTTCCCTTGGGATCTGATTGGCCCTGTTCATAGCTTTTTTGATGTTGGCTATGGAATAACCTCTTAGTTTGAAACGTTGGAATGACTCTTCCTGGCATATTGCTAGATCTGATGGTGAGCTACAGATCCTGCGTATGCGCAGCATTTCCCCATAGGGGATGCTGGCAATGAGATGCTTGGGATGAAAGCTGGCCGCGTGGAGTGTAGAGTTCCCTGCTGTAGGCTTTCTATGTAGTTTTGAGTTAATTTTTTGCTCTCTCACATATATTTCTACATCCAGAAACTCAACGGATGTCGCACTGATGGTGGCATTGAATTCTAAGTTCAAAGTATTAGAATTAATATCATCAATAAAGGACTTAGCGCTGGTCGCATCACCCTTCCAAATCACAAAGACATCATCTATATATCTTAGCCAAGTTATGACATTGTTGTTCCATGTTTCACATAACTGACCTCTAAGTGTCTCCTCCTCCCAGGCTCCCACATGTAGGCAAGCATAACTTGGCGAAAAGCAAGACCCCATAGCCACTCCCCTTAACTGTTGGTAGACTTTGTTGTTAAATAAGAAGTAATTATGGCATAGGCACCATTCAATGAGGAAGAGCAGAAGTTCGTTATGTTTGTAGCAATTGATCGGTTTTTTGTCCAAAAAATATTTACAAGCTGCAATGCCGTCACTATGACTAATACTAGTATACAGCGACGTAATGTCTAGTGACATAAAAATGTAGTCATGACTCCAAGGAATGTCTTTGATTTTCAGCAGGAAATCACTAGTATCCCTGAGATAAGTTGGCAGACTGGAGACCAGGCCCTGTAAGAAATAGTCAACATACCTTGAGATATTTTCACATATATTTTTTCGGGCTGATATAATTGGGCGTCCTGGTATAGGAACAGTACCTTTGTGTATCTTAGGCAGAAAGTATAGGATAGGTGTTACTGGAAACTCAGCATGCAGAAAAGACAATTCATCCTTGCTAATGACTCCCTGTGCTCTAAATCCATTGAGATGTTTCTTTAGGTCTTTATTACTGCTAGCGACCTCTTTGTGGCTGGAGATTTTGTAGCAAGTTGAATCCGATAAATGTCTTTCTGCTTCTGCTAGGTATTGGTTGCGTGGCCACAGCACAATGTTGCCACCCTTGTCCGCCTTATTGATGATTACTTCATTCTCTTTTTGAAGCTTGGTCATAAGATTACGGTAGCTTTGATTCTTTCCTGGAAACTGGCTGGAATAGCGTTTTCGTTGATTCTTGAGATGTAATGCTTTTAATTCATTAGTGATGACATCATTGAAGATGTCGATTGCATCTTTTGGCATGATAGGTGTGAAAGTTGAGTGGGGTTTGAAAGGGCTTGGTACTTTATCAGAGCCAACGATCGATTCATTCACCACAGTATCTGGCGTGGCACTATTCGCCGTGGAGTTAAGTTCCATCAAGGTTCTCATGATGGGGATGTCTGAGACTGTCAGAATGTTACCACCTGCTGACGCGATGCTAGGCGTGTTAGTGGTGTTGTTTTCATTTTTTTGCTTGAAGAACTTTATGAGTTTGAGTTTCCTTATGAACTTAAATACATCAACTCTAGTACTGCAGTAGTCAAAGTTACTCTCCGGACAGAAAGTGAGACCTAAACAGAGGAGTTGTTTCTCCGCCTCTGTCAGATCAATTTCACTCAGGTTGATGATTGTTTTAGTGTCTGGTTTTCCTATCGCCTCCAGTTTCCTCTCTTTCTGTTTGTTGATTTGGGTTTTTCGGATTTTTCTCCTTTCGCGCCTCCTGCGATTGTGTCTGAGTTTTGATTCCTTGGTTGTCTTGGTCTGAGTGTTTGTCGTCTGTCCAGTACTAAAAATCCAACTCCTGGGCCAAGCTTGCGCCTGCTTCATCAGTTGCGGCCACATTTTGACCCCTTTCTTCTGATTCTGATCCACTTTCTAGTGCAGAGCTTAAATCGGACATTGATGCTGAGTCTGTGCCTTCCGCGGCTCTGCTTGTTGTTGGTTGAGCGCTGAGTGGAGTCGATTTATTCAGCCTTTGCTTTCTGATGTTATCATAGCGTTTCGCAAAGGTAAAGATTTGTCCACATTCGTAGTCCGCCTTATCTCTTGCGAATTTGAAGACCTTTCGTGTTTTTATTGTTTCTTCATGCTTTTTGAGGCGAATTGCAATTTCCTCTTTTCCTTTATTAATTGCCTCTTGTTGCTCATAGCTGTCGAGTTCCGCATTTATGCGTTCAATGTCTTTCAGTATTGATGAGCGGTCAATGTCTGCATATTTGATTAGGATATTTACTAGTCTCATCGATGCTTCCAGATTGCTCTCTGCCCATTCTTTGAGCATATCTGGATTAGGGTTGTCAAAACTTGGCGCAAGCATTATTCTGAGCCCTCGAGGGACTCTACCAACTTCCTTGTATTTCTGCAGTGATTTTGATTCCCACCATTTCGTGATTTCAGATTTTGATAATTTTTCCAAAGTTTTCAATTTGTTTCTATAATTGTCATTCCCAGTGTCCCTTTGTGCATTAGCCGTACGTGGCTGGTTGTGTACTGATGGCAGATTATCAAATAAAGTCTCAAACGCTGCTTCCCTTTCTCGCAGCGCTTCACTGGACATGATGAATAGCTTATGATTATTGTTGCCAGGCTGCCTTTAAGCACAAAATGAAAAATGCAATTTTGCAAAGTGCTTAAATAGGCGCCAAAAGTGCTCCTCTTGGTTACCTGATTATATGCTACATGTGCTAATTAATACTCACCCCTCAGTGCCTGATGTAAGGCTAGGTCCTCCGACTCAACTCGAACCTCAGGCACGATGGTTTTCTTGTTTGCACAGTACTTTAGCAATCAGGGGGCCATAATCCCATGTATCTCTTCCCAGAGTTCATTAGATGCGGTGGCTATTTTCAGGATTCTTTAGGCCCAAGAACAAAGTTCGCCGAGGGGGTCTGTGTGGCAGAGTTAGCCTGACTCTGCATAGAAATCCACATGAAAATCCAAGAGTGTCCAGTCACACCGGCACTACACAAGGACACAGACTCCACAGCAGTTGAAGTGGCAAGGTGTTTATTAATTAACCATCATTGTCCAAAGACGCGTTTCGGCCGCCAGACATGCGGCCTTGTTCACATAGTGCACTGCAAGTGAAGGTGATCTATATATACATGGTGAGTAAGCAGTAGTCTTTCTACAGTGGTATTCGTTCAGATAAGCACTTTACAACATGATGTGGCACTTTTACTGCAGTATCATTGCTTTACTGCAGTGTCATATTACTGTAATCTAAGTGCTGACCAATGACTGCATACCTGGTGCTATAATGATATGGAGGTTGAAGGCATCTGTAATGTCATTCTCCTAAAGGCTAGCGCTGGTGTGGTAACTCGTGCTCGCTCTTGCCATTGCAAATATTACAGCATTGGAAAATCCAAAGTAGCTGCGAGCTTGTGAGTATAAAATGTATCCTAAAACTTAGGATAAAGTATTTAATCAGTCGCGCAAGTAGCATAACTAAATTTGATTGACCATCAAATCGGCCAGCCCGTATTAAGTATTAAAATGCGGGGCTGAAGGGCGCAAGATCAGCAAAGAGATAGATTTAAAAAAATACCACGAGTGAATTGTAGTGCCTGTTAGTATTGTAGCGAGTACATGCTGTTGCTGTTACTCATAAGTGATTAAATTTGTGTGTGTGTTCTGTGAAAGGGAGGGAGGTGTTTGGAAATGTGAGTGAGCCCGTGAGTGCATCTGGTCGCGCAAAAATGTACTAAACCCAATGGTTAATGTGACAACATCTGCACACGGGGTGTTATTTAAAACAAAAGACACAAAAATTGATAATCATTATAGTGCCTCTACAGTACATATACACATGGGTGTATGCCACCCTATAGATTTCTAGGGGGAACATTAGGTTAGGGAGGGAACAAAATTAGTAACATTGTATGGAGATTCAACTGCTGCAGTTGCATGAAACTATGATGGACATATTTAAGAAGTGTGGCAAAAACGCAAGGATTCCAAAAAATACATGTAGCAAACCAATAACACAATAAATAGCTTACTGTTAGAAATATTAATATAAAGCCTGCAAATTGCTAAAATAAGCATATATGCGATTTCAACCTAGATATTGTGCAAATAAATAGTTTATAAGCAGATAGTCATGGCGAGAACATATTGAGCCATTGATACCCATTCTCTATCTAATAAATGGTTTGCTAAAGCACCTAGTGTGCCATAAATATTGTGGTGGAACTAAACATAGCAGAATCAGTGGGGCATTGGTAACAAATCTATGTGTCATCGATGTGTATGCATATAGCCTGTTCATACAGTAAGAAATCATAGGAAGTTATGCAAATCTTCACTCAAGTTTAACCCAGATGGGGCCTTGGTGTTGAACTCGATGATGTGTTTGCTCTCTAGCTGTCTAAGGAGTTTTTCCCGATTTCCACCCCTCACTAGCATAGGTATGCAATCAATGACCGAGTACTGTAAATGGGCCAAGTTGTTGCTGTGCTTGTCACTAAAGTGCCTTGCTACAGGGTAAGTAGAATCATTGTTAACTATGGCCCTAAGATGTTGTAAGATGCGCTGGTGCACCGGTAGCTTTGTACTTCCAATGTACCATAGGTTACATGAACAGACAAGTAGGTAAACTGCAAACTCAGTTTTGCATGTGAGGCGATGCCTTATGATGAAGGGATGTTTCCTAAATACTGAATCTACCTGGGTGATGCTTCTGCCAAATTTGCAAGCCCTGCAACTGTTGCATTTTTTGAATCCCTTGATATCAGATAACCAGTTACTCTTGGAGATGATTTCTGGACTGTTTTTCACAAGGGCATCATGCATAGATGGTGCTCGTTTGTATGTGATGTCTGGTTGATTTGACACTACTGGGCCTAATATGGGATCAGATTTGATTATGCCCCAGTGCTTGTTTATCACTGCTCTGATGTTGCGGGCTTCAGTGTTATATGCCGTGATGAATCTGGTTGTGACTGTATGTAAAGGCTCTGGACTGGGGGTACTAGTATTTGTGTCATCCACTCGGGTGTCTTTGAGTAGGTCTTCCCTTGGGATCTGATTGGCCCTGTTCATAGCTTTTTTGATGTTGGCTATGGAATAACCTCTTAGTTTGAAACGTTGGAATGACTCTTCCTGGCATATTGCTAGATCTGATGGTGAGCTACAGATCCTGCGTATGCGCAGCATTTCCCCATAGGGGATGCTGGCAATGAGATGCTTGGGATGAAAGCTGGCCGCGTGGAGTGTAGAGTTCCCTGCTGTAGGCTTTCTATGTAGTTTTGAGTTAATTTTTTGCTCTCTCACATATATTTCTACATCCAGAAACTCAACGGATGTCGCACTGATGGTGGCATTGAATTCTAAGTTCAAAGTATTAGAATTAATATCATCAATAAAGGACTTAGCGCTGGTCGCATCACCCTTCCAAATCACAAAGACATCATCTATATATCTTAGCCAAGTTATGACATTGTTGTTCCATGTTTCACATAACTGACCTCTAAGTGTCTCCTCCTCCCAGGCTCCCACATGTAGGCAAGCATAACTTGGCGAAAAGCAAGACCCCATAGCCACTCCCCTTAACTGTTGGTAGACTTTGTTGTTAAATAAGAAGTAATTATGGCATAGGCACCATTCAATGAGGAAGAGCAGAAGTTCGTTATGTTTGTAGCAATTGATCGGTTTTTTGTCCAAAAAATATTTACAAGCTGCAATGCCGTCACTATGACTAATACTAGTATACAGCGACGTAATGTCTAGTGACATAAAAATGTAGTCATGACTCCAAGGAATGTCTTTGATTTTCAGCAGGAAATCACTAGTATCCCTGAGATAAGTTGGCAGACTGGAGACCAGGCCCTGTAAGAAATAGTCAACATACCTTGAGATATTTTCACATATATTTTTTCGGGCTGATATAATTGGGCGTCCTGGTATAGGAACAGTACCTTTGTGTATCTTAGGCAGAAAGTATAGGATAGGTGTTACTGGAAACTCAGCATGCAGAAAAGACAATTCATCCTTGCTAATGACTCCCTGTGCTCTAAATCCATTGAGATGTTTCTTTAGGTCTTTATTACTGCTAGCGACCTCTTTGTGGCTGGAGATTTTGTAGCAAGTTGAATCCGATAAATGTCTTTCTGCTTCTGCTAGGTATTGGTTGCGTGGCCACAGCACAATGTTGCCACCCTTGTCCGCCTTATTGATGATTACTTCATTCTCTTTTTGAAGCTTGGTCATAAGATTACGGTAGCTTTGATTCTTTCCTGGAAACTGGCTGGAATAGCGTTTTCGTTGATTCTTGAGATGTAATGCTTTTAATTCATTAGTGATGACATCATTGAAGATGTCGATTGCATCTTTTGGCATGATAGGTGTGAAAGTTGAGTGGGGTTGGAAAGGGCTTGGTACTTTATCAGAGCCAACGATCGATTCATTCACCACAGTATCTGGCGTGGCACTATTCGCCGTGGAGTTAAGTTCCATCAAGGTTCTCATGATGGGGATGTCTGAGACTGTCAGAATGTTACCACCTGCTGACGCGATGCTAGGCGTGTTAGTGGTGTTGTTTTCATTTTTTGCTTGAAGAACTTTATGAGTTTGAGTTTCCTTATGAACTTAAATACATCAACTCTAGTACTGCAGTAGTCAAAGTTACTCTCCGGACAGAAAGTGAGACCTAAACAGAGGAGTTGTTTCTCCGCCTCTGTCAGATCAATTTCACTCAGGTTGATGATTGTTTTAGTGTCTGGTTTTCCTATCGCCTCCAGTTTCCTCTCTTTCTGTTTGTTGATTTGGGTTTTTCGGATTTTTCTCCTTTCGCGCCTCCTGCGATTGTGTCTGAGTTTTGATTCCTTGGTTGTCTTGGTCTGAGTGTTTGTCGTCTGTCCAGTACTAAAAAATCCAACTCCTGGGCCAAGCTTGCGCCTGCTTCATCAGTTGCGGCCACATTTTGACCCCTTTCTTCTGATTCTGATCCACTTTCTAGTGCAGAGCTTAAATCGGACATTGATGCTGAGTCTGTGCCTTCCGCGGCTCTGCTTGTTGTTGGTTGAGCGCTGAGTGGAGTCGATTTATTCAGCCTTTGCTTTCTGATGTTATCATAGCGTTTCGCAAAGGTAAAGATTTGTCCACATTCGTAGTCCGCCTTATCTCTTGCGAATTTGAAGACCTTTCGTGTTTTTATTGTTTCTTCATGCTTTTTGAGGCGAATTGCAATTTCCTCTTTTCCTTTATTAATTGCCTCTTGTTGCTCATAGCTGTCGAGTTCCGCATTTATGCGTTCAATGTCTTTCAGTATTGATGAGCGGTCAATGTCTGCATATTTGATTAGGATATTTACTAGTCTCATCGATGCTTCCAGATTGCTCTCTGCCCATTCTTTGAGCATATCTGGATTAGGGTTGTCAAAACTTGGCGCAAGCATTATTCTGAGCCCTCGAGGGACTCTACCAACTTCCTTCTATTTCTGCAGTGATTTTGATTCCCACCATTTCGTGATTTCAGATTTTGATAATTTTTCCAAAGTTTTCAATTTGTTTCTATAATTGTCATTCCCAGTGTCCCTTTGTGCATTAGCCGTACGTGGCTGGTTGTGTACTGATGGCAGATTATCAAATAAAGTCTCAAACGCTGCTTCCCTTTCTTGCAGCGCTTCACTGGACATGATGAATAGCTTATGATTATTGTTGCCAGGCTGCCTTTAAGCACAAAATGAAAAATGCAATTTTGCAAAGTGCTTAAATAGGCGCCAAAAGTGCTCCTCTTGGTTACCTGATTATATGCTACATGTGCTAATTAATACTCACCCCTCAGTGCCTGATGTAAGGCTAGGTCCTCCGACTCAACTCGAACCTCAGGCACGATGGTTTTCTTGTTTGCACAGTACTTTAGCAATCAGGGGGCCATAATCCCATGTATCTCTTCCCAGAGTTCATTAGATGCGGTGGCTATTTTCAGGATTCTTTAGGCCCAAGAACAAAGTTCGCCGAGGGGGTCTGTGTGGCAGAGTTAGCCTGACTCTGCATAGAAATCCACATGAAAATCCAAGAGTGTCCAGTCACACCGGCACTACACAAGGACACAGACTCCACAGCAGTTGAAGTGGCAAGGTGTTTATTAATTAACCATCATTGTCCAAAGACGCGTTTCGGCCGCCAGACATGCGGCCTTGTTCACATAGTGCACTGCAAGTGAAGGTGATCTATATATACATGGTGAGTAAGCAGTAGTCTTTCTACAGTGGTATTCGTTCAGATAAGCACTTTACAACATGATGTGGCACTTTTACTGCAGTATCATTGCTTTACTGCAGTGTCATATTACTGTAATCTAAGTGCTGACCAATGACTGCATACCTGGTGCTATAATGATATGGAGGTTGAAGGCATCTGTAATGTCATTCTCCTAAAGGCTAGCGCTGGTGTGGTAACTCGTGCTCGCTCTTGCCATTGCAAATATTACAGCATTGGAAAATCCAAAGTAGCTGCGAGCTTGTGAGTATAAAATGTATCCTAAAACTTAGGATAAAGTATTTAATCAGTCGCGCAAGTAGCATAACTAAATTTGATTGACCATCAAATCGGCCAGCCCGTATTAAGTATTAAAATGCGGGGCTGAAGGGCGCAAGATCAGCAAAGAGATAGATTTAAAAATACCACGAGTGAATTGTAGTGCCTGTTAGTATTGTAGCGAGTACATGCTGTTGCTGTTACTCATAAGTGATTAAATTTGTGTGTGTGTTCTGTGAAAGGGAGGGAGGTGTTTGGAAATGTGAGTGAGCCCGTGAGTGCATCTGGTCGCGCAAAAATGTACTAAACCCAATGGTTAATGTGACAACATCTGCACACGGGGTGTTATTTAAAACAAAAGACACAAAAATTGATAATCATTATAGTGCCTCTACAGTACATATACACATGGGTGTATGCCACCCTATAGATTTCTAGGGGGAACATTAGGTTAGGGAGGGAACAAAATTAGTAACATTGTATGGAGATTCAACTGCTGCAGTTGCATGAAACTATGATGGACATATTTAAGAAGTGTGGCAAAAACGCAAGGATTCCAAAAATACATGTAGCAAACCAATAACACAATAAATAGCTTACTGTTAGAAATATTAATATAAAGCCTGCAAATTGCTAAAATAAGCATATATGCGATTTCAACCTAGATATTGTGCAAATAAATAGTTTATAAGCAGATAGTCATGGCGAGAACATATTGAGCCATTGATACCCATTCTCTATCTAATAAATGGTTTGCTAAAGCACCTAGTGTGCCATAAATATTGTGGTGGAACTAAACATACACACACACATACCTAACTATACCTACTGGCTGGATATATATATATATATATCAAAAATCACCTTTCGTTTGCACAAAAATTAAGTCGGCACTCCTGTAGGTTTTAGACATGACTACAGCCCGAACCGCTGAACGGAATTACAACAGATTTGGTAGAGAGGTGGCTCCTGGTACAGAAAGAGCCCTTTTGGGGATTTGGTGTAAATTCGTTCAGTAGTTTTTGAGATATTAAAGGAAAAACCAATTTGTATATCTAGAGGCATGGATCCTTCACATGCACAAATTTCACACATACAAAGCCATAGAAATTCAGCAGTTATAGAAACCTGAGCTAACTATAACTTACGCCCCTGCCATGTACCGTTTATGACCTCATTTATTACATCACTCATGACATGGTCAGTGACATCACTGATGACATCTGAAATGACATCACTGATGACATCATCCACAGAACCATTCACACACCCACTCACACCCCCATGCAATCTCTCATACACCGTGTCGCACACCCACACAACCACTCATATACCCATTCACAAACCCATAAAAATACTCACACACCCACTCACTCTTCCATAGAGCCAGTCACACACCCACTCAGCCACTCATACAGCCACTCAAACAAGCACTCACTCACCCATATAGCTACTCACACAACCACTTAATCTCCCTTACAGCCACACACACAGCTACACACTCAACCATCCAGCTACTAATACACCCACTTATTCACCCATACAGCCACTCACACACCCACACAGCCTCTCAACACAGCCACTCAGTCACCCATACAATTACTCACACACCCACCCAGTTGAGAGATACTTTGAGGGAGTGTTCACACAGCACATCATCCATTTTGAAACACCTGAAAACCACACATACAATGACATATTTGAGGATAAGAGAGACGTAAGGTGGTGCATCATCACCAGTTGGACCATCTGTGGGACCCTTATCACTTTACCAGAGACTTACAATTCTCACTGTTTCAACAAAACTGCAAGACATGGTGACTCCTTGTGCGAAACGTCATATGCCCGTGGAACAAAATATATCTTGTGTTACCCACTTTATGGATGTTGTCAAGAAGTATAATTCTTATTTCTTTACCTCATTCTTCCACCTTCCATTACTGTTTAAACACAAGTAGAATTCTGAAAAGAAAATAGAGAATACATTTAACTTCAGATTTCATACTATTAGATTACATACTATAAGCAAGTGAAAAGCTACGTAAGTGGTTATATCAGTGAGTAACACGCTGTGTAAGTGTCAGAGTAAGGGTGTCTAAAAGGGTGTGTAAATGGCTTTATGGATTGGTAACTGGCTATATTAGTAGTGAGTGTTTGGTGTGTAACTGTGTGTACAAATGGCTCTATTAGTAGTAGATAGATAAGTGCTGTGGGGGTGTGTGAATGTATGTGCTAGTGTCTCTGTCTGACTGGGTGTGTTAGTGGCTGCCTGGTTTTGTAAATAGGTATGTGACTGACTTTCTGGGTGGATGACTGAGTGTATATCTAGATGTATAGGCATGTAAGTGTGTGTGTAAATTACTGTCCGCGTGTTATGTACATGTTTTGACTGTATAGCTGTGTGAGTGGGTGTACAGTGACTTGTGAGTGTGTGAATGACAATGTAAGTGGATTTATAAGAGAGTAAATGGGTATGAGAATGGTTTTATGGCTCTGTGACTGAGTGTGTCAGTCACTCTCTGGCTATAACATTGGTGGGTACAGAAGTGCTTTTGTGGGAGTGTAACTGAGTGTATAGGTCCCTGCCTGACTGTGTGAGTGGGTGGGTGCAAATTACATACTTTTCAATTACATACAAGAAGCAAGCACCCACATCTAATTTCTAACATATTCATTCATACTAGCTTAATATAACTATATCTTCAGTAAAGCAATTTCTCTTCCTCCTTTGCTGCTCACTATATTTTTAGTTAATGTTCTCATCTAAGCGCCCTTCTATTTTGCCTTTTAGTGTAGTGTCTAGAAGCTACACTTTTTCTTTCAGCTTATATACACTTACACCTTTTAAAAATACTTTTTATAGTACAACCTAATTAGCATACTTGTAAAATCTCTTTGCTGTTGTACAACTTTTAGTGTAAGTTCTTTTAACATGGAACCTCCCGATGTTGATAGACTGATCCCCTCAGTATCCCCCGCTTGTCGCAATTCATTTAGTATCAACTATCCCCCCAATCTATCCAAAAATGCAACTAAAACTTTTAAGCACAAAACTCTCAAATTGCATCCAGAAACACTTTCTTGATCACTATTTTTACATTAACAAGGGTGTGTTAATTAATGACCTTATCTTCTTCACCTTTTGTCGTGCTCAGTGAAGAAATGCCCTATCCTCAGTTCTCAAACCTACCTCCACTAAGAAAATACTTCACTGCCACAATCTAACCACCTAGGGTAACAGTGCTCTCTAGAAGCTTTATTAACACATAACAAGGCAATAGATACAATACTGGCATTGGGCTCATTCAGTTCTCTAATTGCAACTCTTTGGCAATGTCTTTCCTTACCTTAAGGACAAACTCAACACTGACTTTACCCCACCCCTGCTATCACAACTACCTACGGAACCCCTTCCCAATGACATCCACTGCCCATCCAATCCTATCCACACTTCATCCCACTACTCTGCCTGGAGTGACGGCCACTCTGCCACACCTGATGTCTCTTCATCTCTGAAAAGTACTGCCTCTCTGATTACCGCCGACCATTCCTCCACAATTCACTTAGTCAACCCTCATAACCAACCTAAAAATGAAATAATTCACAACACTGCTCCCTCTCAGCTCGGGACCCACATCTCCCCTAATCATCGAACCACTATTACGACACCTGCTGGGGCTCCCACTAACCACGTCACCCTCAGTCTTAATGTGCTCCCTCTCTGACATCACTACCTCTGGACAGCAGCCTTTCAATGATCTCTCCACCTCTAGTCTCTATGACCTCTCTCTTGCGCTTCCCCTCACTCCACCTCATAGTACGTTGTCTAACCATATTCCCTTCACCTTTAATCAGGATACTCCTAAACCTACTACTCACTGCTCCAAACCAAAGCATCACTCCATCACACACAATAATATACATAACTCTCTCTCTGCTGAGTGCATGCAGTACATCTGACTGGACCAGAGAAAAAGATCGGGCAATTCCAAAGAGGGACAGAAGGTCTCTCTCTTTGCCTGTAGCCTGCCTGAATCTTTCGGACACACGGGAAATGGAACTGAATCTTTCCCCAGACATGAAACCCTCTTTATAAACTGTGGTGTAGGTACGTTTTGAATTTCTTTCACTTACACACTCTAGCAGAAAGGGAGCCACTGAACAACTTTCCTGATACATTACAATGAGGAATGCAGGCGCGATCCCTGAAACCCTCATAGGTTATATAGTTAGGAGCGCTAATGTAACTACAACAACAATCGACTACACTGTATGATAATGGCAATTGGTATTTTAATGTATTCAAAGAACATCAAGGTATTACTTGCACACTTCAAAATTGTTGCTTGCACACATATAAATGGTGCCAGTGGGCCCCATTATGTGTAACACAATCAACCACTCAAACATGTATTCCAATCACACTTTGCATTTTTGTTTTACCACAAAAATCATGCCTGTAAACATCACATCATGTAAGGTACTGTTACTTGAAATCAAGGAATGCCCTAAAGACTGCTACATGAAGTGATGCCCCTCTGTAGCTTTGCACACCTGTCCCTACCTAGCAGTGTGTTCATGTTTTGTGAGGGAGTCTTGAAGCGATGATTGTTTCCAGTCTGTCTATTTTGTAAATGTTAGTGAGGTTTGCAGAGTTGTTATCCATGGTGTATATTTTGTGAATAGGAACAGGGTCAAGACTGATTTGCATATGGCGGGGTCCAAACTGGGGTGGTGTGGTGAGCGAAAGAATGATGGATTTAACCCAGATCCTTGTGACTGGGGGTGAATGTTTGCATTGTCCAGCATTCCGTCCATCAATAGTTTCTTTTGCATTTGTCGCCCTAAGTGGGAAGGGTATGCCCAGACGTGGGTCCCGTTTTCACTACACCACTGGATTCAAGCTAGCCTGGCTGATGAAGGGTGATGCCCTGAAACCGGTCCCAGGATGCTTGTTTCTGGTCCAGGAAGGACCTGGCTTGGCAGTTCGGGCTGGACTGTTCCCACAAGGAACAGGGTCAAGACTGATTTGCATATGGCTGGGTCCAAACTGGGGTGGTGTGGTGAGCAAAAGAATGATGGATTTAACCCAGATCCTTGTGACTGGGGTTGAATGCTTGCATTGTCCAGCATTCCGTCCATCAATAGTTTCTTTTGCATTTGTCGCCCTAAGTGGGAAGGGTATGCCCAGACTTGGGTCCCGTGCTCACTACACCACTGGATTCAAGCTAGCCTGGCTGATGAAGGGTGATGCCCTGAAACCGGCCCCAATATGCTTGTTTCCGGTCCAGGGAGGACCTGGCTTGGCAGTTCGGGCTGGACTGTTCCCACAAGGAACAGGGTCAAGACTGATTTGCATATGGCTGGGTCCAAACTGGGGTGGTGAGCAAAGAATGATGGATTTAACCCAGATCCTTGTGACTGGGGGTGAATGTTTGCATTGTCCAGCATTCCGTCCATCAATAGTTTCTTTTGCACTCTTATTTACAGCCTCATAATTCGTCACTGCAGGCCTAACATAATTTCCGTTCCTCTCTGTGGAGCAGGGACCAAGCACTGATTGATTCAACTTAATTAGTGTCCGTCTACTGCTCCTGACGTGATTGTGGTACTATTTTGTTCTTTTAAACTTTTTGTGTCCTGCAAACAGAAGACGTGTGACTAGCAAAAGTGTACGCAGAAGGAGAAACAAATTTTTGATCATGGGCGCTATTCTCAAAAAATGAGGATTATGTTATTGCAAAGCAGCGACATTGTTTTTTTCTTATGTGAAATTTCTGAAATGATGCTTTAACACATAATTGTGCTGTATACCCCAAACCACCCCACTCCAATCCATCCCACTCAATTCAATACACACCAGACCAATCCACCCCACTCCAATCCAAACCACTCACCCCAATCAAATCCACTCCAATGCATCACACTCCAATCCACCACACGCCAATCCTACCCACCCACTCCAATCTGCCCCACTCCAATCCAAAACAATGTGTCCTACTCCAAAACAATCTGTCCCACTGTAATCCAAAACAATCTGCCCTATTCCATTCCAAAACAACATCTCCCGCTCCAATCCAAAACAATGTGCCCCACTCTAATCTGCCCTACTCCAACCTGCCTTACTCCAATCCGACCCACTCCAATCAAGTCCACCTCACCCCAATCCACCCACTCCATCCCAATTCATCCCACTCCAATCCAAAACAATCTGCCCCACTCCAATCTGCTCACTCCAAACTGCCCCACTCCAATCCAAAAACAGTCTCCTCCATTCCAATCTGCCCCACTAGAATCCATAATAATCTGCTCCATCCATCTGCCCCACTCCAATCCAAAATACCCCTGCCCCACTCCACTCCATTCCATCCCACTCCAACCTGCCCCACTCCAATCCAAAACAATCTGCCCTACTCCAATCTGCCCCACTCAAATCTAAAACAATCTGCCCCACTTAAATCTAAAACAATCTGCCCCAATCAAGTCACAATAATCTGCCCCACTCCAATCCAAAACAATCTGCCCCACTCTAATCCAAAACAATCTGCCCCACTCTAATCCAAAACAATCTGCCCCACTCCAATCCAAAACAATCTGCCCCACTCTAATACAAAACAATCTGCCCCACTCCAATACAAAACAATCTGCCCCACTCCAATACAAAACAATCTGCCCCACTCCAATACAAAACAATCTGCCCCACTCCAATACAAAACAATCTGCCCCACTCCAATACAAAACAATCTGCCCCACTCCAATACAAAACAATCTGCCCCACTCCAATACAAAACAATCTGCCCCACTCCAATCCAAAACAATCTGCCCCACTCCAATCCAAAAAAATCTGCCCCACTCCAGTCCAAACAATGTGCCCCACTCCAGTCCAAACAATGTGCCCCACTCCAGTCCAAACAATGTGCCCCACTCCAATCCAAAACAATTTGCCTCACTCCAATCCAAAGCATTCCGCCCATTCCAATCCACTCCAATCCAATCCAACCCACCTCAACCTAATCCAATCCACCGCATTCCAATTTACCCCACTCCAATCCAATCTACCCCACCCCACTCCACTTCACCCCACCCCAATTCAATCCACTTTAGTCCAATCCACCCCACCCCAATCAGTTCATCCCACCCCATCCTTGTCCAATCCACCCTACTACAATCCAATCTAATCCACTCCAATCAGTGAACTCTACTCCCCTCTACTCAACTCTAGGACACTCTACTTCCCCTACTCCACTCTACGACACTCTACTCCAACAAATCCAGTCTATGACACTCTACTCCTACCACTCCACTCTAGGACACGCCACGCCACTAACTAGTAGCCATGCTGAACAGCAACCACACTGGCGTATGGTACAACATGGCTAAACCACATTGCCAAAGCCAATAGCTCTTGTATAGGTGAGACCTATTGGCTTTGCCAATGCTTGTTATAGTTGTTGTTTATATTGTACCTTTTTTGGCCTAGTCTGAGGAAAGCTTGCACTGCATCTGCCAATGTTTTTATGTATGAAGAAAACTTGCAAAGCTACTTTTGTGTTTGACCTCTTCTGCTTTTGTGAGCGAAGCTTCTAGTCCAGCTGCCTAAGGTATACCTCTTCTCTGTGTGATGAAATCTCACCTTCTAACCTGTGTTCTATCTGTTCTGTGTTGCCAAGAAGCCTGCAATGCTGCTATCTGTGCAGTACCGGTACTGCATATGAGTTTTGTTTAAAATGCTGCTGCTTGTGTCACCCTGCACCCTATGAGAGAAACCTTATTTGTTGCTGCTTTTACATTCTGTTGCAAATATTTAAGTGATTTATATGCCCCACACCATTGAGCTGTACACTAAATCACAGCATCATAAGTAATCTGGGTGAGAAACTGACTTGACTGGGCTGAAGGAACATAGAGATGGACTGCCTAGAACAAGATGAAAGAGAAGAACAAATAGGATGCAGTTAAGGAAGAAGGAGGACACAAGGCAAAGAGGGAGGAAATACACGGAAGTGGGAGAGGAAAGGAAAATGAAGAAGTGAGCCCTTGATACAATAGACCTTTGCAACTATCACCCTTTTTCTCTCCTTCCCTTTTCTACATAAGCTTCAGAGTGGGTATCTTGGTCTCAAATCAGTATTGCATAGCACAGCAGGGCCTCCTCCATCATGTACATGCAGACTTTCTTCCACACCACAGAATGGGACTGATAGTGCTATTGAATCTGGGTAACCCGAGAGGAGAGGTGTATGCTGGCTGTGTCAATGTCCACATTCTTTTAGATCTGGTGGCATCATTCACAATTAACATCTTTCATAATGGATTTTACAGAGGTGGGTGTCCAAGGCAGTCTAAACCAACATTGCTAAGACAGTGCCTTGAATACCTACCCATAACCGAATTAAAAAAATCTCTGCAGCTGTGGTTTGCCAGTTTTGCATTCTGTAAGAAATTGGAGTATTAGTTGAGAGGGTGAGAACCCATCCCAAATAATAATCACAAGCCTTATCAGCATAAACCACTAGAGTCAATAAATAAACCTATGCTTAAACCTCTGGTAGCTTGGCACACAACAGTCAGGCTTAACTTAGAGGCAATGTGTAAAGTATTTATGCAGTACTTAAACAGCAATTTGTATTTGTAATTGTATTTATTGAGTTTTATATAGCGCTGGCTGGACTCAAAGGTATCAGAGCGCTTTACATTATGAACAGCAGCAAGTTACAACAATAATGAATTAAACATTTTACACGAACATTTTCAAAGTGAATGCCAAATCATAGGCGGCATAGAGGAGAAGGGGGGATAAGAGTAAGACTAGAAGGATAGATGGGGGGTGAGAGACCCAGAGGGGGCATAGGCAGAGCGGGCAGAAAGAGAAAGACGTTCAACTCAAGCGAAAAGAAAACATAGCAAAAAAAACAAACCATAAGGTCAGGGAACAGTAATTTGGAGACAGAGTTGCGTGGAATTAACAAGGATAGTGGACAAAATTCAAAGGGGGGGGGGAGAAGGTAGAAAGTGATAAAAGTGATGTTATGAAAGCGGGTGCGGGATAGGAGGGAGCCAGGAGAGGGAGGATAGAGTAAGGCAGACCAGAAGGAGGGGGAAATACTTTGATGATCGTTGGAGTGAGAGCGGAGGGGAGGGTGGAAGGACATGAGTAGAACAAGATGGTGGGTCCAGGTCCGAGAGATCTGCGATGGTCCGCAACAAAATGGCTGGCGGGTCAAAAGTCAGAGGGACAAAAGTCCACGATGCGAACCAGGGAGGAAGAATTAAGCGCAAAGAGGGAAGAAGTCAAAGGAGGGTACACAGTTCCAAAGTCAATGGCAGGAGGCAGGGAGAAGAAGCGTGCAGAGGCTCCGGACCACAGGGGCATTGGCGATGATAGTCCTCCGGGCGTAGTTCCCGCACCCCCATACCTGTAAAGGGCTCTCAGGTCAAAGAAGACGGGATCAAGGCGGAGTACCTCAGAGTGGACGGCCAGCATGGGGGGGCAGCGAGGCAGCAGCATGAGCTGGGAGTATTCTCCGGGTTGGCAGACTGCAGGCGGGAAAGTGGGTACAACGGAGCAAACAGCGCCGTGGCACTCACCATCGACCCAAGAAACACTGCAGGTGATATAGCGTCGTGCCAGCAGTAACTTGCGACCTGGTGGGTAGAGGGACGGTATGGAAGAGTGAAATCTCATCCCCGTTCAGACTGCCGCCTTCTGGAGCCATTCCGATGATGAAAGAGCTGTGTCCAGGCTGGTTTGAAGATCAGGCATCCGCGGGTAATAGTTACGAGGGAAGCAGCAGAGGGAGAAAACAGAAGCCGCTGGACATGGCCTGTCATGTCCCGATGTCCAGACGGGTAGGTGACGGCCGCGGGAAGACCCGGGCCAGGCTCCTCATTAGCCGAACCAGGCGGCTCCACTGGGCATCAGCCATGTCGTCACGATGTCCCGGAAGTGTGGAGATCTCGCAATAAAGTGAAAACGCAACAAAATAAATATCGCAAGCCAATTTAGGAAAATATAGTAAATTTTAATAAACAAGATGATACCAAAGCGATAAAAATCCAATAAGTAGAACTGTAAATACGAATAAGCGCCAATCATGGCCATCTGATTGTGTTAGACCATTTCAAAATCAAAAGTTAAGGACGACCGCAAGGGAGTGTGGGTCGGATACAGGGACCAGGTTGCTGACAGTGGAAAGTTTACCTTTTATATTAGAAGGCTATATGGTGAAAATGTGGTTTCTGAAGAGTCTGCGGCGGGGCAAGCTGGATCTGAAGCAGTGTTTGATGACAGCGGGTTGCTTATGATCGGAATCACGGGGCGATTGTCGATGAAGGCTGGAAAGTGAGCAGGCGAAGTTTGAAGTCCGTGCCTGGGAAGGCCTCAATGTTGATCAGATGCTGTTTGGCATGGGTCCTGGTGGAGCCCTCTACGTTCGGACTTAGAAATGTTTCTAGAAGTCATATCTCTTTCAGTGGGGCAAACCAGAAAGTCAAGGCTGGCTGGTGATTTGACAGAAGGGGGGTTGGGAGCACACTGCCTCACATCCCAGCACGACTGGTGATTTGACATCAATGACTGGATCTCTGGCGGCGATCCCGGTCTGTCGTTCCTCCAGGTAGAAAGCTGCAAAAAGTTTCTAAGTCCCACTTCTTGAAGTTTAAGGACAGGAGCAGTAGACTAACACCAGCCAAGGGTCTGCGCATAATTAAATTGATTTACTATTGGATGGTCACCATTTGTGAATGCCTTGCACTAGTAAATAAAGCCATTTACCTATGTACGACTTCCAGTCTGGCTTCAGATCACGCTGCAGCATTGAGATTACTACCTTACACGTCGTACACAATGCCAGATGAAGTTACCACTTCCTCCTGATGTTGCTGGACCTCTCAGCTGCCTTCAACACACTGATGATGTAATGGAGTCGGCTGATGCTCGTACCTAGCTGCTCCGTACGAGGCCGGCCGCCGGATTTCTTCGGAGAATTTTTGTTCGCGGCTCCCGTGGGGTATCGCGCTGCGGCCCGCGGCTGCGATTTCACTTCTACTTCTCCTGCATGCCTGAAACCGCCTGAAAACAGGTTGAACTACGGTAGCGCGGTAGTGCTATGAGCCCGGTCGGCTGTTGGGGAAGCCGCTTCGGGCTCACCGATGGACGCTCCACGTCGGGGGTGAGACCTTGCTGGGGAGCACTGCTGTTTGGTCGGCGGCTGGCCGGCCTATCTGGAAAAACAAAGGCCTGGATCTGGGTGTCGCATCTGGAGCAAAGGTTTGCAGAGTAGCGGAGGAACAGCGGGGGAGTAAAGTCTTTATTTTAATTTTATTTTTTTTCTCTCTCCTCTTGTCTGGTTTTCTTCTCCCATCTGATTAACTGAAACTTCTTGCTGCTAATACAAGCCATCAGAGACTGAGTGAATAATGAGTGCCTAAGGATGCAAGGGCATATCTGTAGTTTGTACTATTAATACCCGCGAGTACCGGTAACTGGTTTTTGCTGCTGTCCCTTGGACCCCTTGCACGCCTGCACTTTATTCTCGGCCCCTGGAGGGGCTGCAACGTCATAAAAAGCTGATCGCGGTCCCGCAGTGCGGGACGCGCGCGGGCGAAGACCGGGCCAAGACGGGCCCGTCTTCGCCCGTCATAGCCCGGAAGAGGCTGGGCTGGGCCACATCCCTTGGCTTTTTCCCCCAGTAAGACATGATTTCTGCATGATAAATTGTTAAGTGTGGCATACAAAGAAACTTTATATCTATTATATTTAGATCTTTGCAAGGTGGAAAAGTCTGTGGTTATTAGTGGAAGCTTGAGTAGCTTACACAAGGGAGCACACAGAGCTACTGATTGGACAATAGCGCAACTTACCTGCATTCACTTGCCTATAATGGGGAAAAGGAAAATACAGGGTGCACCAAAGTCAAGCCGAGCTGCAGGTCCCATACAGACTTTATTGAATTATTTGACTGGGGCAATGGGGGCTATAGAACAGCAAATCATTTCTGTGGAGGAAGTCATTAATACGGAGAAATTAAGTACGGAGGCGGCTACAGCGGCAGAGATAACGGAAGCAGGCCCGTCTATTTCTGACCCTCCCCATATAAGTCCACTTAGAGAGGAAGTTAAATCAAATGGCTGTATATTGAACATTTCTGAGCAGATTTCGATTAGCGACCAAGAGAGTGCCTTCCAGCCACCAGCCAAGCGACCAAGAAATGTAGATTTCCAGCATAGTCCAACAACAGATTCTGTACCTGAGGTGATCAACTCCTTGCATAAACTTTCCAATAAAACAGTAAAGAAAACTAAGCCCCAACCTAAAGTAAAACAAAGAAAAAAGGGAATATCGGTAGCGGAGAGTGAAAGCTGCATTAAGAATGATCTTGAACTTTTAAAAATTAAAATGGAGTCATTGGATACTTTTCTTAGAGACAGTATGACAACCATGTCCATTAGACTAGATGCAATTGTGGCTTCATTGATAAAGCGTTCAGAGTTCCAGCAGGCTCTAGATGGGAAAAAGGCTGGCACGTATAACAGCAGTGTTAATTCAGGGGGGCATACTCCTACAACGCAACCTAGTCGAGGGGACACGATAAGAGGTAGCCAATTGATTATGAGGACTGACTTGGGAAAGGAAGTTCAAAGTAGCAACATTATACAGTCAGTCGTTCCATCTAAGCCCCCTTTGCTAGCTCTCTCATCTTTGCCAAACTTAAAAAATATACCTGTGATAAAAAAAATTAATATGATCCCGACATCAGAGAGGTTTGGTTCCGGTCCGCAACCTTTAGTAGCTGTGGAGGAGAGAGGTATGGGTGTACATCCTGTACGGCAAAATCAGGAAGTTTATCAAAAAGTGACAACATTGGACCTTCCCCCAGCGGTCACGCCATATACTGTGGTTTTAGCTAATGTCCCGAGACTGTCCCAAGGGGTTGAAGAGACCTGGTATTCGCTTAGAAACAAAAGTCTCTGTTGGTTGGGAACAAAGATTGGCCAGACTGAAAAGTTATTCTCCGAGTTTAAGATGGCACGAAGGATAAGCTGGGTAGGGAGTGGGCCAAAAAGGTTGAGCGGTGACTGCGTGGTATTATCATTTACTAACCCGCAGTTCGTGCAAATGATCTTGTCAAGGGCTGGCAATCAGGTTCTTTTAAGAGATGGATTAAATATTCTTCCCCTGGGATATTTTTACCAACCCACAAATGATATTTGCCCAAAGGCCCCCTCAGTTTTTCAACCAGTAAATTATAAACAACAGTATAACGTACAAGTCCATAATAGGTATGATATTCTCCCTAGAAGAGGTGGATTGACTGAAATTAGAACAAACAAGAAAGCAGGCCCGTTTGCCCGTTTTAAGTAGTAATAATCCTGAGTGTACATTGGAGACCCGTTGTAGTAAAGACTCTAACACCCAATTGAGTAAAGATTCTGGGATACTAGTGGATCCACGCAGGGGTTGCATGGGTCATAAAAATGGAAACAACGAGGGTGCCTTTATGGGCGTGGAGGACTGAAACCCAAGCCTTATTACACCTGCCACATATACTGGAGCTCTGACTGTGCAGCACCCCCAGTCTACCTCTCCTGTAGATAAAGTAGGTGGTCCAGCAGCAGTGATGGGGGAAGACAGGAGGAACCGCTGTCAATGTTTGTTCTGGAATGTCACAGGGCTTAAAACAAAGGTGACAGACCACACCTGGTGTGACTTTGTGAAAGGGTTCGATGTACTTAGTGTCCAGGAGACATGGACTCAGGACCATATACATATAAATGGTTATAAAACCTTTCATACTTCAGCAATGCCATCACCTCACGGGAGAGCAAAGGGGGGACTATGTTTTTATGTGTCGAACTTTTTGAACTTGGGGAAAATTGTTTTGATTAACGCAGACTTATATTATCAGATTCTGTTGCTTGACATTGATAAATCGCTGAGTTTGCTGGTTGTTAATTTTTATAATAATGTACCATCTGATAGATTCGAGGAAGTAGTGAGGTCCATTAACACCGTTGTACAAAACTCCCAGGCGTCGGCCGCTAAAGATATATGTACTATATGGGGCGGGGATTTTAATTGCAATATTTGTAATTATGCAGATAGTGGGTGTTGCGGCATCTCTTGCGATAAAAATCAGTCTTTCCAGCACTTTACACATAATAATGGGGACATTTTAAACGAAATTATGTTCGAAGCAGATTTAGGATTCGCAAACAAGTTATGTTTTAATCCAGCGCCTTTTAACCCGACTTATAACGGGCAAGGTAAATCCTCGCTTATTGATTTTATTTTGGTGTCTTGTAGATACGCCTCCAGAGTAGAGGATATCCATACCCACGGGATAGCAGTGAGCGACCATTTTCCCTTGAGCATATCTATGTGGTTGGAAAGAAGTCTGGATTGTACCAGTGATCATATGGTTCATACTATAGGGAATATCACTCGATCTAGGCAAAATGGGTATGCTCTAAAATGGGACAAATTGAATCCAGATACGTTCCTAGAGAAGGTTATCACAAATTGTAATGAGGCGGTCAAGGTCTGCTTAGATGAAGGCTCCTCGCATAAAGAAACTATAGCCATTTTTTTAGCAAATACGAATTACATCAAGCAGGACTTGTCAAGGAAATGAATAAGCCCAAATTAGGGTGGTTTGACGGAAAATGCTCCAAGGCCCACATCAAACTTAAAAAGACTCTACACAAAGTGCCCGGAATTTTGGACGAGGTCAGGAAAGCTCGTAGTGAGTATAATATGGCATTAAAATCAAGGAAAATGGCACTTAAAAATTAAGCCTGGCAGGAGTTATATTTAGCATCAAAGACAAGGGACTCCTCCGCCTTCTGGAAGGCAGTCAATGCGCCCTTTCTGATGGAGAGAGACAGGGCGTCTATTGAGATAGCCATTAGTGAGGCTGAGTGGGTGGAGCATTTTGCCAAGTTATATAGTAATCCCATCCCTACGCCTGTGGATGAGTTGATGGCTGATGAGTCTTCAGGTAACATACAATGTTATGACAACATCAACTTGAGATTTGATTTGAGTGAGGTCAACTTAGCTATCGAGTCAAGCTTGGGAGGAAAGGCCCCCGGGCCGGATGGTATTCCGGTTGATCTTTTTAAACATAATATTTTATTGCGGGGCCCTTTATTAACCCAAGTTTTAAATGCTTGCAGTACCACTGGCCTTTTACCATCCTGGTATGAATCAACATTGGTCCCGATTTTTAAAAAAGGGGACAGGTCAAATCCAGCCTGCTACAGGCCGATATCTTTGCTTGACTCTACAGTTAAAATTATTGGGAGAGTCTTGCTATCTAGACTACAAGACTGGGCGGAAGACCACTCGATTCTTAGTGATTTACAGTTCGGCTTCCGCAAGGGCCTGGGCATGGTTGATCAGGGCCTAAACTTAAATATGATGATCGGCAAATATACCAAAGCAAAAAGGGGAAGGCTGTTTTTAACGTTTGTAGATCTAACTGCAGCGTTCGATTGTGTAATACACGAACTATGGAGAATTTTAAAGAATATCCCCTTCGCTGCGTTCGACGGAGTCCGTTGGGCGACGCGGCCCCGCCCACTCCGCTAAACGGCCGCACCGCCGCGGTTAAGCGGTTAAGGGGATGGATAGCTCTATAATATCTTTTTTAAGACAATTGTATGCAGGGGCAAATGCAAGGATCCGATTTGGGGTTGGAGGGGAATGTACCGAGCACTTTAGGGTGAAGAGAGGCGTGAGACAAGGGTGTGTCCTGGCACCCTTCCTCTTTACACTATATATTAATGACCTAGGAAGAACTCTGGAGGAAGAGTGTTAGGACCTCCCACAAGTTGGTAAACGACCTATACCCGCATTATTGTATGCCGATGACGCGGTTCTCATGTCTCGCACCCCAGTGGGGATCCAGAGGTTAGTGCGTAGTTTTTCTAAATATATGTCCAAACTAGGCTTAAATGTTAATATTTCAAAAACATTTGTGATGAAGTGTGGATTAGGCAGCAAGAAATGTAGAACAGTATTGTTAGGCTCTAAATATATTGAATGCTGCAGCACTTATTCCTACCTAGGGATCCTTTTTGATAGAAGGGGAACATGGACCCAGGCTATTAAGACAAGGTGGTTGCTGTTTTTAAAAGCCGTAGCTGCACTCATAAATTTTAGTAGAAAGTTAGGAAAACAAGCACCAGAGGTTTTACTACAGATTTACAAGGCTAAGTGCATCTCTATAGCCACCTATGGGGCAGGCATCTGGGGCTATGAGGAGGTTAACCCATTACAAATTATTGAGAATAGGTTTTTAAGATTTTTATTGACTGTTACCGATTGTACCTCCACCTTCATGTGTCACACTGAATTAGGCATGACGTATATTGCTGACATATGTAAAATCCAACCTGTACTCCTGTGGCACAGGATTTGGACCTCGGAACAGTTGGAGTTAAACAGATCGATATTAAGGGATTGTGGCAGTCTGGATGGGGTACAGCATATTAGATGGCTTGAGTATATTAAAAACTTTGTTTGTAATCTTGGTCTTCCCGAATACTACCTGGAACCATTAAGCTTACGTGAAGTACGGAGGAAAGATTTTAAAGATAGCTGCATGAATTATTTGGAAGATAAGAGAAGAAATGTGGAGTTAAAGAAAATAACTGTACAGGCCCATCAACTTATAGTCTCCTCTGCTAGAATGCAGCCTTATCTAGGGTCACTAACAAGAGACTATGATAGATTTTTGTTGACTCGCCTGAGATTGGGTATCTTCCATAGACTAGTTACCTACCCGTCCCAGAATGACTGGGCAAGAGTACTGTGCAATTGCCCATGTGACGACGTGTCCGCCCAATCGACTATACATGTTTTGTTCTTTTGTAGATTTTACTCCTGGAATAGGAAGAGGTGGATTTTGCCGATCTTAAGAAATAGTGGTCTAAGACAATGCCGCCCCGCCTTCCTGTTTTTACAATCATTAGGAGAAGAACAGATCATTGTACCAGTTTTATTATTTTTAAAGAATGTCTTAAAATGTAGGAATTCAATTGTGATGTAATCAAACTGTTAGAGTTTACTCCCCCCAGACGTGTACCATCTTTTCATAATGAATTTTATATATTTGTGAATGTGTAATCTGTGGTTGCTTTTATTGTGCTTTTATGATTATTATGCATATAATCGAATAAAGCTGATTGAACTGAACTGAACACTGATGATACACAGTTCTACTTGAAAAGTCTTCTCTGCTTCTGACATCCAGTGCCTCAAACACTGCCTGCATATCACCCAAACCTGGATGCCCAGCACCTACCATAAGCTCAACCCAACCAAGACAGAATTTCTGTTGTTTGAAAAAGCACCCAAAAGCAGTGTGTGGTTTCAAATCTTGCATACTGTACATTTCCCCTACATATACTTTGGAAAGAATACATGTATAGTGCACAGCTTTAATGTTTGGTCATAGATGAGGGCCATGCCTCCCTAAAAATATACTTATGGCTACGTGCCTGCTAATACCCCCATACTCTATTCTATGCTGGATGCTAAACAATTGGATATACGGTTGTGCCGGGCTGATATCCATAGTCTTCTATGCATCACCTCTAATCTGGAACTCAATAGGTCAAACCTTTCGATCCACCACCAGCGCCGTAATCTTCCCTGCCTACTCCAAATCTCAACCTAGATGGAGATGCAAAACTAATCTAGACCATTCCACCCGACCCAACAGACTTGTCAAACACTTTTCGACCAAAGATATCCTCTCCCTTCTCGTTTTATATGACCCCGCCCCCACATACCACGTCTCACCTTCAGATAGGATTCAAAACATTATCACCCAGCAGCCAAGGAAACCACATACCAAGCCCAGACTCATTAATAAATCTAACCTCAAACTTGTCCCATTGCACATTCTTTGATTGCTGTTACCAAAACCAACCTAAAATGCTCACTACTCAACTGCAGTTCAGTAGTAAAACACACAGCCGACATAGAGACCCGCTTACTCAACTTGGACATGGATTTCCTATTTCTCATGAAACCTGGCTAAATGACTCCTCTTTTATTATTCTAGACATTCTAGTTCCACCCAGCTACTCTATTATCCATCAAGATCTCGCTAACCATCTTGGGGGTGGTATTGCTTGTATTTATCGATCTAACTTCTCTGTTAATCACTTTCCTCACCAACATCTGCCTGTGAAAATATGATAATCAACATCTCAATCAAAGACAATGCTACTGCACTCTGCACGTGTTCTGCCATCCCCCAAGTGATAATCATATTTTCATCGAACAAATCATAGAGATCATCTCCAGCAACAATGCCCCATACAACAACCCGATTTTCCTAGGTGACTTCAATATTCATTGCAACGACACCAATGATTCACATGTGAATTGCTTCAAGGCTTTTCTTCGTCACCTCAACCCGACCAAAGTCTGAAACAGCCCTACTAATATAAAAGGGGCTATCTTAGACTTAATGATAGCAAACTCAAGGAGATGATGGATGGAGCGCTGAAACTTTTCAGACACTCACCCCCAGTCACAGATCTGGGTTGAATCCATCATCGTTCTTTAGCTCAATTTACCACCCCAGTTCAGACCCAGCCATATGCAAATCAGTGTTGACCCTGTTCCCTATGGGAACAGTCCAGCCCAAACTGCCAAGCCAGGTCTTCCCTGGACCGGAAACAAGCATCCTGGGACTGGTTTTGGGGTAACACCCCATATCAGCCAGGCTAGCTTCAATCCAGTGGCAAAGTGAGCAAGGTACCCATGTCTTGGCATACCCTGCCGACTTAGGGCGAACAAAGAAAACACAAAGATATGATGGATGGAGCACTGAAACCTTTCAGACACTCACTCCCAGTCACAGATCTGGGTTGTGAATCCATCATCGTTCTTTAGCTCACTTTGCCACCCCAGTTCAGACCCAGCCATATGCAAATCAGTCTTGACCATGATCCTTATGGGAACAGTCCAGCCCGAACTGCCAAGCCAGGTCTTCCCTGGACCAGAAACAAGCATCCTGGGACAGGTTTCTAATTAAATTTTAAAAGAATTCATGCGGGGGTGCATGGACGCCCCGCAACCCTGCGGACCACCACCTCCCCGGGGCTTTTATAGATTTAGTGCGGAGGGCGCAAGGCCCACCCCCGCAGCCTGGAGGACCACCGCCTCCCCGGGGGAAATATAAACAAAGGAGGGGGGCCACCCTTCTGGAGCCCTAGATGGCCCTGGGGACCATCACTCCCCAGGGCCGGCTCCAGCAATGTCCCAGGGTGCCCAGCCTGGGACACAGCAGTTTGCTATGAAGCCATAGCAAAATCTGCTCCGCTTCTAATAAGCGAGAGCAGAAAATGATCTGGTTTACTAGAAGTGGAGCAGAATTGCTTTTAGACAGAGGGCGCTGCATGTTAGCATAACAACATCTACCTTTCTGCCAAATTTGGTGCAATTCTGTGCAGCGGTTCAGGCTGTAGGTTCGACGACGTAGTTCCTATGGGAATTAACATTACAAACGCACCCTCATTTCGTGCCCCAATTTCTCGGTCCCACTGCACGGATCACCCCCAAACTTTCCATGGCACACAGAACCTACTTTGACACTTTTCTTAAACAATTCATGAAGATAATGATTTTGGTGCTGTTTGACGAATCTTCACGAAATGATCCCAAAAAAGTGCACTGCTGTGTGTTATTGTGCAAGGAAAGTTTCGGGGCGATCTTTCAAGTTGGGGCCTAGAAAAAGGGGGGTAAAAAAAAGTGCGTTTCCCATGTTAATTCTGATAGAGATTTTAGAAAGGACTACAGCCCTAACTGTTAAACAGAATTACACCAAATTTGGTAGAAAGATAGATCTTGGTTTAGAAAGCGACCTTTTTGTGATTTGGTGTAAATCTGTTCAGTAGTTTTTGAGATATTGAATTTCTAGAGGTGTGAACCCTCAGCAAATCCTCACAAACTGGTGCAGTTTGGGAGGATTTGTTGAGGGTTAAATAAGTGTAAAATAATATTTTTAATTGAAAAATATTATTGCAAGCATACGTTTTCTTTTTTTTCTTTTTTTTTACTTTTGTGGGACTAGGCTTGCAATAAAAAAAAAAAAAAAAATAATAACCTTTGCTCCGGCTTGCCAAGGACAGATCTGTTGGCTTCGTCAAGGTTTGTTTTTCATTTCGGGCATAGTTCTGCACTCAAATGATCAAGCACTAAGGAAATGATAAATTACAATGTTTCGTCACAGCTGTTGATATGCTTTGTGTTTGATAGACACAGACATTGCAGCAACTGACTGCCTTTTGTAATGACATTTCAAAAGTTTATCAGCAGTCACTCGATACTGTAACATCCTGACATGTTTTTTCCCCACTGAGAACTGAAGTAACAGCTGACAGCCTATAATTAAGAAGGCAGGTTAGAACAACACAGGCAGAAGAAAACAATGACCAATTTCAGGAAACATACAGTTTCCCAGTGTTCTAAAATAAATTGTCTGGTGCTATTTGTATGTTGTACTAACAAAAAGAAGACAATATCCTATGCAGGGAGCAAATATGCACCTTATCAGTTTTCTTCAAGGGGCTTCTTTCTGGTGAGACTGCATTGGGTTATTATCAAATCCCTGCCAGTTCTTTGGAATACTATGCCATTATTTAAATAAATGCAACAATTGCTTTGTTTTACAGATAAAAATAGCAATTGTATGTTTATCACCAAAAATATTTCCTTCTCAGTTTCTGAAGGTTTTTAAATTATACTTACATTCGACCATACACCTGTACTCACAATGTTATCGTAATAATACAATGACCCATTTCTAATTTTAGCTCTATAGGAAATCTGGGTTGGATGGTACCACAGCAATCAGAAGTTACTGGGGGCACCAAATCGGACAACTGGAGACTATCCCCTCTGGTATCCTGGGGACCCCAAACAGCAGACACTCAAACTGGAGACCTGTATCCTTTTAGCACGACTGTCAGGTAAGCGAGCCAGAGGAGTCCAAGGCTTGTTCAGGGGAGGCACTGTGGGCTAGGGACTCAGCCCTCAGAGTTCTACCAAGCAACAATTAATACATTTCTGTCTAGTCAGCAATTTTTCTAATAAGCAGCAAAATTAATTTATTACACACAAACAAAAGTCTTAAGAAACTCAAGTTACGGTGAGGAACTCTAGTGTGTGGATGTACCCTCCCACCCATCAGAAATCAAATGTTTTGTGTGCTGTGTTTGCAGTGCAGTATCATCAGTGTCCCACAATTGTATTGAGTTTCCTTTCACGACCAAGAATGTGAAAAGCATGCTTTTATTATCTCAGTAAGTTTGGCATACACTGGTTATCACACTATTTATACACTAGGGGCCATATGTAGGTAGCTAAATACCGGTCGGTAACGGCCGAAATTCGGTAAATCTCCCGTTACCGACCGGTATTTAAGCAATCGAGATGTAGGAGGCCAAAAAGAAGGAATCGGTAATTATGAATCGGTAAATACCGATTCATCATTACCGAATTCAAAACTACCCATTCGGAAATCACCGATTCCTTATTTACCGAATCGGTAAATAAGAATCGGTAAAAACGAAAAAAGAGATGTAGGTAAATTCGGTAGTACCGAATTACATGAAATTCGGTATTTAAGAGTCGGTAATTAACACTGACTGAAAGCAGGTGGTAATCATCTACAGCGAATATAAGCAATCCCAAAATGCAACAGTGTGATCACTATGGCGGCTTTCTATGTGATTGCAAGGCGGCTACGTCTACAGGCAGCAGGAGTGAGGATCTGGAGAAGGGAGGAGCGCATTTACAGACAGCGCATCACAATCTTCCAACAGACTGAGGCTGAGATCCATGAAAGGTACAGGTTACACCCCCACACCATCCTGGACTTGATAAGGGACTTGCACCCACTCCTGGAGCACCCAACACCAAGGGCGCACGCCATACCACCACATGTGCAGGTGCTCTGTAACCTACATCTACTCGCATCTGGCAGTTACCAGGGGGTGATAGCTGCGGTAGGCGGGGTGTCTCAGAGTTGCCTGTCCCGTTTCTTCAGAAAGTTCCTGGATGCCATGATGCAGAGAATGCACCACTACATTAGCTTCCCAAACACACAGGCGGAACTGCTCAAAACCAAGACAGACTTTTACCAGATGGCACAGTTCCCGCATGTCATAGGCTGTATTGATGGCACACACATTCCAATATGCCCACCAGCAGCCACTGAGCATATCTACAGGAACAGAAAGTCCACCCACTCCATAAATGTGCAGGTAATCTGCGATGCTGCCAACATAATCACTGACATCGTGGCCAAATTTCCTGGGAGCACCCACGACTCATACATCTTCCAGAACAGTGGGATCTGCACACGCCTGGCTGCGGGAGAATTTGGAGAAGGATACCTGCTAGGTAAATCACTGTGACACTCACTCATACTTACTGCAGATGAATGTGTATTGGTGTATGTGACTAATGGCACTCTCTTCCTCACCTAGGCGATAGTGCATATGCCGTGCAGTCATTTATCCTCACTCCCTACCTAAACCCATCAACCCTGAGTGAGAGACGATACAATGTGGCACACAAATCAACACGCAACGTTGTGGAGCGCACGTTTGGACTATTGAAAAGCAGGTTCCGCTGCCTCCACAAAAGCGGAGGCGCACGTCAGTACACACCCATCATCTGCTGCAAAATCATTGCAACTTGTGCAATGCTGCACAACCTTGCCACAAAGAAAGGTACAGAAGTGGAATTAACAGATTTTGAGGACAATGATGATGAATTAGCACAGCCAGAGCCCAACGCAGCAGGAGTGCCACCAGCAACAGATGGGAGACAGAGACGGGCAGAGATCACATGGAACTATTTTTAAGTAAGTAAGGAGACACAGCCAGTTGTTGTATGTAATGACGTAGTTTTAATTTCTGGGCACTACGCCACAACACAAACGGCCAAACTTGGCATTCCAATTTATGACATCCATAGTAGGAAGTCATGGGTTACTTCACCCAATTATGTCCTGTAAGTGTGGGCTGCATCAGCGTCTGCGGCCACGCACAACAGTACTGGATGCCATTAAGTGACTGTCCTCACTGGCTGTGGAACCAGTGGCAGCCCCATGCCGTCTGCTGCTCCTCCGGGTGTCTGTTACAGGGGGTAATGCTGCTCCGACTGGTCGTGTCCTCGCTGTCCCCAACTTCCACAGCACCAGTAGTGGCAGACTGACTTGTCAGCAGCACCTCAAGAGCAGTGGTCACCTTTACCAGCCCCCTAGTGACATCAGTGCTGCAGTGCGCCAGGCCCTCCTGCATGGCCACGGAGCGCCTGCAGAGCAGAGAAGTGGCAGTTGCTAGGCGGTTCACTGCCCTTGTATGGTGCTCCATTTTCTGCCTCTCCCTGCGCCGTGTAACTCTGTCCTCATCCATTTTGCTGCACAGCAGCATCACAGACTGGGACATGTCCCGCATGCCTGCAGCCATCTCCTTCATGCCCTCAGCCATTGAGCCTATGCCCTTGTCAATGTTGGTCATGTTGTCATTGAGGCGCCTCATTTGTCGCTGGACTGACTGTATTGCCTTTCCTTGTAGGCGCTGCACCTTCACCATGCTTGCCTCCAGCCCTCCGAAGACACCATGGCTCTCACCCTGTGGAGGTGGACTGCTCACACGAGCCCTGCGGCGGCGTCTGGCACCTGTGTGTGCTCCCTCATTGGTGGACAGCAAACCAGCATTGCTACCATCCACTGGCACAGTGGATGTTTCCCCCCCCTCGAGTCTTCTGAGGAGGACTCAAACTCCAGCAGTCTGGCAACAGCACGCCTCCTAGGTCTCAGCACTGCAGGTGGTGTTGATGCTGGTGAGGCTAGCAGTAGTGGCGAGGCTAGCTGTGGTGGTGAGGCTAGCAGTAGTGGCGAGGCTAGCTGTGGTGGTGAGGCTGACTGTGGTGGTGTTGTGTGCCCTGCACTCGTACTGGCCTTCTCAGTGATGTCCTTCCGGGGTGCCCTCTCTCCCTTGTCCTGAGCAGTCCTGCGCGATGTCTCGCCTGTGGACAGAAATTGTACATTAGCTCAGTGTACCTGCAGCCCTGCATAGCAAGAATAAATATACATTTCTGCCACACTATCTCATTGTCTTCTGCCTGCTTATCGCTGATGTGTGTCACATGCCTTGTTGTTCAGTGCGATTCCTGTCATGATAGGGGTTTCACTGACTACATCTCCCATAATGCATTGCTGGTTTGCACAACAATCTGTACTGGAGTGGGATTCACAGAGCCCAATTGGGGATAGGGGAAGGGGGGGCACAATGCTGTGCATGCTTCTTACCTTGTTTAGAAGCAGCCCTGGCAGAGCTGTCTGCATCCCCGATCCCACAGACACTTTCTGGCTCTATCGTGGACTCCACGAGCCGCTCAAGTTCAGTCAGGGCAGGTGCCCTGTTCCTTCCTCCTCCTGTCAGCCTGGCTTGTTTCTTGAGATCAGCCATCTTCTTCTTGGTGATGCTCCTTATGTCATACCACCGCTTCTTGAGCACATCAATGTCCCGGGGGCTCACTCCAATGGCATTCACCTGAGACTGGATTTCAAGCCAGGTGTTCCTTTTCACTGACTCTGCAACTTGCAGGGACTGCTTTCCAAACAGCTTTGCGTGCTGCTTCACTACCTCCTCCACAAGGACCTGCAGTTCCCTCTGACTGAATTTCAGTTACCTCTTCCTTTCCCCTCCTTCTCTTTCTGTGTCCTGGCTGGCCATTGTGCAAGATTTGCAGGCGAGGTTCAGGCAGTGGCTCTGTTGCTCTCCTCTGCACTCCCAGCCTCTCCAGAAGGTTCTGATTGTGTGCACCTGCCTGGGTGTTGCCACTTCCTGGTTGGGAGGGGTGGTGGTTGCACAGGATTGGCTGATTCCTCAATTGCTGTTTTTTTGAATTACCGATTCGGTATTTACCGAATCGGAAAAACCGATCGGTATTGTGGATTCGGTAAATATTTACCGATTTTTAACGATTCGGTATTATTTACCGAATTTTTACGTACATCGGGAATACCGATTCATAAATACCGATTTGGTAAAATTCGGTAATTAGGAATCGGTATTTCCAGATTACCTACATATGGCCCTAGGTTCCTATCATGAACACTAATGAAGGTAGGAAATTCCTTTCACCACATGCGACTGTACAGAATAGTGCCAAAACAGGTATCCTTTACAAGCTGTGACAAATGCCCCTGACCAGCCTGCTTGCACATGTGTGGGCAGAAACATGTTGGATCTTTAGTGGATGAAGGTGCCATTGTATCCTTAATCATCGAATACAATATTTTGAATGATACCTGAGGTACCTATGAATAAAGGCATTTTATCAGGTTTACCTCAAGGTATTTTGACATTTATCTGGATCCTGGCTTTAGCTCGTCTAAGCTTTATGAAGAACTCCCTCTCAGCAAGGTCAGGTCCGTCGTGGTAGTATATCTTACCAGGGCCGGATGAGGTTGCCGATGATGATGCATGCCGCAAAATGTAGATAAGGCTTTCTCATCTGATAAGATTGGCTTACTAGCAGATCCTAGAGTTTGGGCAAATGCCCAGCTAGGAGTGGCAATGTGTTTCTTAGGAGGGTGTACCATGGTTCTACCTCCGGCTCTCTTTTAGTGTTAACATATATCACCCCTTTAGCCATAACGTGTTCTCCTAGTAACAGCACACAAGCTGGCCCAGACCCATGAACATCACCCTGAGTGTTTTTAGGATGACAGAATGAAGTTATCTGCAAGAGCTCTCCTTGGGTCTTAATTAACTCTGCCCATAAATTACACTGCGAAATTGGTTCCTTCCCTCCAAGACTTCAAAGAGAACATCCCGTTTGACTAGTGCCCTACATCTGCCTGTTCCCATTTGCCCTTTAGAAGAGCATGCCTAGGTTTCTCTGTGTAGTGTCAGCGGATAACTCTATGCATATTTCTCTGGCACTTCCTTCCTTTATCAGAAAAATGCTAATACAATGCAGATGCGCTCTATTGTGGGTCAGCTTGGATCTACCAGTAGAGTAATTAACTTGGCCCAGCAGGGTAGTCCAAACTCTGAATCTCATTCAGAGCTGGTTCTGAGAAATATTGCAAATAACAAAGTACATAAAGCAGCACAAATATGGTCAAATTAAAATTGTATTAGTGCTCAGGATCTTTATAAACCGAGACTCATCACGCTAATCATTGATGCACTACTGACTTCCACTCTAGTCAACGAGAAAGGGGATTTTTAGTCATGTTCCAGGACAGAGCAGCTTATCCCAACTGTGTGAGCAGTATTTTAAAAGATGGACACTAGTGGTTATCTCTCAAGTCTATTTTAGCTCACTCATGAGAGGTCCAATATCCAGCATTCTGGAAGAATTTAGAAGGGTGAGCTCTATTTTGGTTGGTTTAATGCATATTTTTACTCTACCAATAAACTCAGATTTAGTCCATGAACGTCATCAATGGTGCATTGGCCCCATTGGCTTCATCAAGCCATAATCTTGTTTGAGTCCAACATATCCTCCATTTTGAAAACATGTTGAGGAAACCACTACGTTCCTACATCCAAAACAGTTAGACATCATGTTTATCATTAAAAAAACAGTTAAACTGTATTAGAGCACTTTCTAATAAGTGCAAGTTAATGCAATTATTGTGTAGAAATAACGTATAGGCCTAAAACATCTAAAGTGGCTCCCATTTGAAGCAAGGATCCAGTTGAAGATAGTCTGCATGACACACAAGGCTGATCGCCATAACACTCCCGTCTACCTGCCCAATAAACTCAAACTATCTGGGGGTAGTCATTCCTTAAGAAGTCCCACTTCTGGACGAGGGGCATGAGGTTGAGGTGCCAGGCCATGTCCAGGTTTGTGGAGATGTAAAAGCCCAAGTATTGAAAGCTCATCCACCGGATGAATATGGACCCTTGCCATTCCACCGTAAGACCGTCCCCATGGATTGGGACGAGGAAGGACTTACTGTGATTAACTCATAGACTGGAGGCCATTTCGTAGAGGTGGAGGATTTCTTGTGCTCGAGGCTTGCTAGATGTGGGTGTTTGAATAAGGGGAGGATAATAATAAGCATTAATGGAGCGCGACGGCTACCTCAAACAGAGGTGTCCCGGCAATATCGTCCACGTATAACTTGATTCTGTCATCGAGTTGAGCAGTCCACTGCATTTCCTTTATATGTGCATCAATGCAAATGAGGCATGCCAATGGTATGGTGGCAAGAGAAAAAGAGAGCGGGGAGAGGGGGCAGCCCTGCTGGGTCCCCTTCCACTCTGGAACACATCATAAAGGACTCCATTAACTTGCACCTGCACCATTGGTGTGGCATATACCAATCTCACGATCGGCCAAACTCTAATTTCTTGAGGATCTCAAGAAGGAAGGACCAGCTGACTGGATCAAAGGACTTCTTAGAATCAATTAGGAGAAGGGTCCGCAGGTTACCCTGCATTGCGGCAGTGCCCAAGGCAGTCTGAACGCACTGTGTACAGTGGTTGGTGATTCGGTTAGGCATGAAACTAAGCCCGGACGGCGTACTCCGCTCCGCCAGCGGAGTTTGCAGAGTTTTACCAACTCTGGCTCTGCTCAGAACGCAAAATTGAGGCAAAACTCCGATTTCGTGGCAGAGCGGAGTACGCCCCTCAGCCCCTGCACCATGCCCCAAAAAAGGGTAAAAAAAAAACACTTACCTTCTCTTCTGTCATTTGGGGGCTGCCCTCCTCCTCGCCGTGGTGTCTCCTCCTTGCCGTCGTCCTCCTCCTCGCGTTGCCAATCGCAATCCCCTACGTTTTACGTCTTGCGTGAACTGCAAGATGTAAAACATAGGGGGTTGCGACCGGCAACGCGAGGAGGAGGACAACGGCAAGGAGCAGACACCCCGGCAAGAAGGAGGGCAGCCCACAGACGACAGAGAGAAGGTAAGTGTTTTTTTTTTTAACCTTTTTTAAAAAAAATTGTGGGGCTAGGGTGGAGCGGAGTTCCACTGAGTCTGGGTGGATCAGGTTTAGCAGGGCCTTCAGCAGCTGGGTGGCCAATATCTTAGCATAGATCTTGGGTTCTGCATTGATTAAGGGGATTGAGTGGTATAAAGAGCGTTGCCCCGACTGCTGCACAGCTTTGGGAATAACCACTATGTAGCGGTGTCAATCCCCGATGGGAAGTGCCCCATGACAAGTACTTCCGAGTACATCTCTACTAGAAAGGGGTTAAGTGCATCGCCATATTTCCGGTAGTACTCTAGGGGTACCCATCAGGCCCAGAGGTTTTCCCGGATTTCATAGCTACTACCGTAGACACAGGTTTGTCCCATTTTAGTGTCTCCTCCAAATCAGAGAGGCGGGTGGGGGAGAGTTGCAGCAAGGGAATGTCGCTGAGAATTGGGTGGTCGCGCTCGGCCGGCAGCAGTGGCAGTCAGGCATAGAGCTGTTGGTAATATGCTGCAAATGCTGCTGCGATCTCAGGAGCAGTATGCCGGCAAAGACCTGTTGAGTCCACTATTTCGTGGACAATTCTGGAGGTCAGATTATGAGTGGCCTGCAAGTAAAACAATTTGCCACTTTTGTCACCCCATTCATATACCTGTTGGACTGAGGCCTTCCAGCACTGCCACGCCTCTTCGAGGGAGATACTAGGAGGCCTGGGCAACTGACAGTTGGCGCTCCAGAATTTCACAGGGGTCACACCGAAGTTTCCTCTCCACATCCTATACGAGTGCCTCAAGGGCCCCACTAGACCACCTACTGTTGTGTAGAGTGGCTTTGTTCAAGATCATGGTCCTCCCCCGGTTCCTTTATACTCTCGAGCACTTTCCATATTTCATCCTCAACAGTTGGTTTCAGACCCTTAAACCCTCTATTTGCAAACTCTTATGGGTGAATCGCCGTTCTTGCATAGCAGTGGGTAGGGCCTGGCAAGTGACGTATGTTGGTAGTCTCTGGTCTGCCAAATTCTGGCTCTATTATTGGGCATCACAACTAGCAGTCATCAATGATTGGCTGAAAGGTGGCTGGGACAACCTTTCTTATCGACTGGAGCTTGCTCGCTTGGGCCTGGACACTGTCATTGGGCTGCTCTATGGTAATCCAATACCCCGCTCCCTTCCTTGCCTGACTGCAGCGGTACTCAATATTTGGCAGTTACGCAACTCACTTCCCTGTGGGAAGGGCGCTGGCTACATCACACTGTAAACCGTGAGGGCTTCAGGGGGTGGAACAGAATTGGACTCACTGCCCTTGGGGATGTTTGGCAGCATGGACACCTCTGTTCCTTTCTAGAACTGCAAACACAATTCTCTCTGGAGTGCTCCCAATTCCACAAACACTTACAGCTGCGCCACACCCTGGCCTGTCACTTGCGAGATTCCACCCTTCTCCACTTGAGGCCAAGATACTCATAGGTCACCTTGGGAAGGGACAAATTCTAGCATCTATCGCACATTAGTCCTTCATGCCCCAGAGAACTTACCTTCCGTTAAGCAGAAGTGGGAGGTATTGTTAGGCCCCTTGGAGGAGGTGGACTGACGAGACACGCACGCAGCCCCCCCCCGAGAGATCACGGTCTCCTCCAGACTGCACCTCACCCAACTGTACTACTTGCATATCTACTACCTCACACCCTGGCGTTTATGGCACATGGGACGGTTCCGCACCCCACTTGCTTTAACTGTCCTGCCCCACACGCTGACTTCTTTCACATAGTTTGGTCCTGCAGGGATTTTGGCAGGAAGTAGAGGCTACCCTCTCCCGTGTCTTGGAAAGGGAGGTGAAACTAACTCTGCAGATCAGCCTTTTGTGTATTCTGGAGGACCAGGGAGGGCCTCGAGCTGAACATACCTTGGTGGCGGTCAATACCCTGGTTGCTAAACGGGAGATCGCCCATATGTTGTAGTCACCCCAAGGTCCCACTCTGGTCGATTGGTAAAAAGATGTGAACTGGTGTGCCATGATGGAAACTGCCAGTTTGCTAGGCACAGGGTTATCCACAAAAGCACAAAAATATCTGGTGGAAGTGATGGGCATACTTTAGATAAGGGTTGAAGATGCCCCCCAATATATGGCCATGTTGTTATTGTATGCAATGTACTGTTGTCTATGCGTTGCATTTGGAATAGTCTATATTCTATGTTTTGTTTTGTTTGCAAAAAATCAATAAAATATGTGTTATCAAAAAGTGAAAATATCACGGGTATACAGAGCGGAGAGAAGGTACTTAATATTCTCAATAACAGAATACAGTTTATTTTGAAGGAGCTTATTAAAGCAAGAACGATTCCATGCAAGAGACAAGAGCTGAATTTTATCAAGACGTCACACTTGAAGAAGCAGAAAGATGCTGAGCCTTTGGGAGCGGCATGGTAGCAACTTACTGTTCTTCACCAGCTTTAAAAGTGTTCATGCCAAGGAAGGGCTTACAACCATATGCAGAGGAAGGGCTTACGACCATATCCCATGAGGAAGCCATAGGAAGAAATGATTTTTAAGAGGACGTTTCATACATTTTTGGCAGTTCTTTGAACTCACTATATAAAATAGTGCATCTGTTCATACTCAAACTTTACTGGAAAAATATATTTGTATTTTATTCTGACACAGGTTGTTGGGGTGCGACCCTTCTTGCCTTTGGGAAGGTTTGCCTTCTATTGATTATGCTTTTTTGTTTATTACGAATGATGCCTTTAAAGGATTTTTTTCATTTTAGTGGAATAACATTCATTATTTTCCTAACTTTTTTTATTTTCTATAAACTGTGGTATTTTTACCAGTATGGATTTAATGACCATGATCTGCATCAATTTCTTTAGCTGCTTTGATCCCATTGAGGCACAGTAAAGATATACTGCTTCAGCAGTGGTGCAAAATGTGAAAATTGAGTAGTGAAGGGTCAGTGAACACAGTCACAACTGAGAGGGCATGATTGTATAAATGCAAGCTTGCATAAGACTATTTATCTGCAAATACACAGGAAAACTATTGTCACAAATACAGTGTCTTGTTGTTTGCCTCACAGTAGTATATCTTATGTGGAAATGGAATGATATCTGCAGAATATTCTCCTTCACATTTGTCATTTTTCACAGAATATCTGGTTATTTTAGAAACAAGTTGTGCACACATTTTTAGTGCCATACACATCAGATATTGTATATTTCATTTCATCTTGTAACGCAGAGATGGGGAAGGGAGACCTCTGTTCTGAGATATTTGTTGCTAATATACAGTAGTACAGTTTTGTGAGGGCAATGGAAAACCTAGTTGTGTCTATTCCTTTGCTGTCTTTTCTCTTTCTAAATATTTCAATATTAATATTATTTTACGAAGACTAATAATTTAGGCAGTCTTGATATGTATGGTATATAAGGTATCCAATTTGGATACATACTGGTTATGCTCCAACATTGACATGAGATGGATTTATAACAACCCTTGCTCCAAATTGCACACAGTAAAATAGCTGGAATGGAACAAGAACATTAACTATTTAAAAAAAAAACTTTCAACTGGAATAATAATGGTATGTATTACTTACTTGATAATAAAACAGATATAGCTCTTAAACAAAAAGAGCACGTAACCGCATAACTTCAGTGGATGAATCTATTAAGTACATGGCAGGACCTTCACAGTGCAATGGACATGAACGGTTCTTCCACCACAGTGTTAAAGAAAGTCCTGGTGCATCTACCAGAAGGATTTTATTTTTAAAAAATAAAGCCTGCTCACGCCAGAAGAGCTTTCTTCGAGTCCTGAAACCAAATTTATTTATCAGTGTCACTGACATCACACTGATTAAGTAAAGTCAAAGCCATTAGAGTCAAAAGGTTTCACTTAGATCGGTGCTCAGGTGGCATATCTCAGCCCCAAGCACTGGTCTAAGTAGGAGACAAACCACTGGAAAGGGGAAAATGTCCCCTTTTCAGTAGTACCCTGTATTGGGATCCTCACATGATCACATTTGCCAAGCAGGGATTCACCCACCAGACACAAAAGAGGAGGGAGTGACCCCCAGGAATGGTTTATCCCAATCACCCCCAAACAGGGGGGCTGAAAGCCCATGGAAACATAATATATAATTGCCATGGCTTCAGGCCATGCTCCCGCACCATAATGGCCCCAGAAGTCTTTCTGCACCCCAGGGGCAATACAGGGGGGGTTGCCCACAATATGCTCCCCCAGAGGGCAGAAAGTCCATTAGACATAAGGGAGATTGTTTTAGGAGAAAGAGAAGTGGCGGTTGCTGCACGCCTAGGCATCGGGCTGTGTCCCCCACACCTAATAGGCCTGCCAGTTTTTCCATCCCTAGGGGGCAGATTGTGGGGTTTACCCCATAGAGAATAGAAAGCCCCCTAAACACCTGGGAAAAGTAGTAAAAAAAATAAAAAATAAGGCCATCCCCATGGTAAGCAAGAGGAAAATGGGATTCTTTTGGGGTTAGTTTTGACATATGGGCCAGCAGAGAGAGGGTAATTCTTAATTTCCTTTCACTTGGTGAATGGCAACACTATTTGGGCTCTGGGTCAGGTGTCAACGAGGGAACCCTACAAACCCTGGACATTTCTCAAGCCTATAGATTCAGGTGAATTAAGGGTGCTTTGGCTTGCATGAATTCCATAATTTTTTCGTACCCAGAATGCACCGTAAACCTCACACTTTGGATAAAATCATGCACATTCCTCCCATTTCTGTTAGGGAAAATTCCAGAATCTGTGGGGAGTCACATAATTCCTACCACCCAGCATTCCCACATGTTTCCTGATAGAAATGGTACCCCACTTGTGTGGCTGGGGTGATCACCTGAGACAAGACTGCACCAAACAAGAGACCACTCAAAGACCACATTAACTTCAATTGGTCACTGTTTTCATCCATTGCGTTGTGAGCCAATATACTGCAGATAACCACAGCATGGAAAATGGGTAAATTTTCATGGCAAAAACTTGATGTCTCCATGTTGCTTTTTGGGGCCTATCATATTGAGGGCAATAGGCCCAGTTACACAAGTAGGATACCATTTTTATCGGGAGAAGAGGGAACTGCACCATAGTAGAAAATTTGTTATTAGCAATTTTATTTCTCTCCATTTTTGACTTCTAATGCATAATTGCAATATGCCGTCTGAATCACGATAGTATAGGTAACTCCAAATTCAGAGTTGCATAAATAAGAACTATTCCTAAACTCAGCACCTTGGGCCCATTTAAAGAATGCCTAGGTTTCCTTCAGACCCATTTTTCTTTAGATTTTATCATATTAATTACACCATTGTTTGTATACAATGCATTATTACTATAATCTGCAGCTTGGTTGTCGGTTGTTGATTTTGAGCTTTTTGGACAACCCAAAATATACCATACCCCTGTGACCAGAAGAGTCTGATCAACGTAACATTATTACTTTTGAAAATTGTCAACTAGAGAAAAAAAATTACATATGAAAATGTTGTCATCTACATCTGTTTTTTCCAAACGTATTTTCATTGGCATTTTCATTTCAGCAATTAGTTTATTTGACTTATATATTTTTTTTTTTAAAACAATACACAGTGCTTTTTTCCTGTTTTTCAAAAACCAAAATTGCTATATTTTAGGTATTTTCCTATGTCCTCTGGGGGGGTTCAACAAACTTTGGGAACCTTCAGAGTCCCCAACACATGGGTAAAAAGGGTGCAAATTTAGCTTGGATTCCTTTTGTGTACAGAACATTTTTTAAACTTAAAGTGCCACAAACATCAAGGAAAGAGCTCTACACTCCTCCACAGCTTTCAGAATATTGGATGGGTAGTTGCCTGAACTCAGAATTACCCGGATTTTCAGAGTTTTCACAGTGAAGGATGTTAGCTGAAGGAATTTCAATAAGCCATGTTCAAGTAATTTTTCAATTAAAATTTGAGTTTAAATAGTTGAGCAGACCTTTAATTTTTTCGAATTCTTGGGATTTAAACACAATGATAAAATGTGGATAATAGCAAATTAAACAGCCATAAGATGGGAAGCCATGGAAGCTGTGGAACTACCCGAGTACTCATTTTATCACCTTATAATCTGTACAACTATGGGAGTGGAACCATATCTGGATATGGTGGATAATACCCGGGATCGGATCTTACTAACTGAGGGCCTGATTTAGATTCTTGGCGGTACTCCCACGTCCCTCCGTAGCGGCAGTTTCAAGTACTCCGTCGAGTTGACTGTGCCCCATCCGCCATATTTAGATGTGTGCTGGCTCTGCTCTCCCCATCGCCATCAGGCCGGTGGTATTCTGCAGAGCCTATTTAGATGTCCCCATTGTGCTGACAGTGGCAGTTTGATGATGGAGTGAGTCCCTGGTAGAGTGCACACTGGTAAGTACAACTTATTTTCATGTCAATACACATATATGTTGTGCGTGCCTCAAACACATATGTAGGTAATGTGTTATGCCCCTTTTTGATACATATTGCATGCCACTCACACAACATGCAACAACAAAAAATGTTAAGTATCAATACAGGTGTGTTCATCTTACCTTGATAAAATTGTATGTAAGAGCAATGCAAAAAGACACACGCCTACAGCAATTGTCAACACATGATTCATAGTAAGACGATTGTAAACATTGCCTACCTTAGATACCAGTGACAACTGAGTCATTTGGCTTTGTGGTAGAGTCGGAGCAGCAAGGAAGGGACCTGAACGATGGGGTCCAGGTCAAAAACAGAAGTGGTAAACAGTGAAAAAGGTAAGTTCTTACCTCATTGCCTTCTATTCCACCAACTCAAAGTAGGAGGTATTCCTGCCACAGTTGCCTCAAAGGAAAACCAAATGGTGATTAGGTTGGTTGTCATTTTGGCTGGACTCCCACCAACAGCAACTTTAGTCTATGGCGCAGTCAACGCGGGAGAGAATTCCTGGCGAAGTCGGCGGGATTCTGGCAGTCTTTCATCCATGGATCCACCAACATCTAAATCGAGCTTGTGGACCATCAAGTAGGAAGGCGGTGAGACCGTTCAAAAAGTGACGGTGGGACCGTTACCACAAAGATCTAAGTCAGGCCCTACATTTTTGATTTAGCATTATCCAAAGTATTTATGCTTCCCTCTAGCCAGTTTGACAGGTCATCTATCAAGATTTGCCCATGTGATGAGCATTCTACACCAACCTTCTGCACTTTACCTTTTTATGGAAATTTTGTGTGTATGCCAAAAGATTTTTAGTCCCTATACTAAGAAGATCTGGTTTTGTTACATGTAAGTCAGCACTGCAATTTGTTCAGCATCTTAGTTCGCCCTTAGTGTGCTCCTTTTAAAAAGCTGCCTTTTGTCATGGGAAAACTGCTGTTTTAACTTTTTATCATACATTTTGATGTAGTGTGAATTACTAGATTAACTGTTTTGCCGGGGGTTATCTAACTTTATATATGTAATGTCTGTATATTTTATTGTTTTCATGATTGTTTTTAAGTGATTGAATAAAGCTGTGCCGATGATGATGGACAATTAAAGGTTGAGTTTTAATGATGCAGTATTCTGAACAGTGAGATCAAAGAACTGCCCCTTACTGCATGAAGATTTCTCTGTAAGAATCTTTTCTTCTTATTGAAATAGTTTTAAGCAGTGATAGCTTTCTCATGATATAGGAATGTAAGCCCTTCTTTGGAATGAAAACTTTTAAAGCTGGTGAAGAACACCAAGATGTTACTTTGCCTTGTCGAAAGACACTGCATCTTTCTGCTTCTTCAAATATGAAAGCTTGATCAAATCCAGCTGACATCTCTTGCATGGGGTAGTTCCTGCTTTAATAGGCTCATAAAGCTGCAGAAAATATTATGTAACATCTCTCCACTCTCTAAATCCAAGGTATTTGCACCTTCGATGTTCAACTTTCACCAAACAACTACACATCCATTTCTTATTTTAATTTTGCTTTTATGAATACAAACAAAAACAACATCACAATTGCACACTATATTGAGGTTGATAATATTGACCTACCAAAATTGTGCATACATTCAGTAAATACACTGTGGAAGGGGGTTACGCCCCCATCTCCCAAAATGTCACGGAATGCATTTACTTATTAATGCCTTGCAGAATGTTCAGGCACCAACAGAGTAGCATGCTTGTCCTCCCAATCTCACTTCATACACATAGCAGACTCACTAATATGACTATGGCATACTAGTCGGTTGTCTGACAGAATATCCTAAGTAGAAATATCGAGAGATACAAATATTGTGTCAAACATATTGTTCACCAAAATATTGTGTTCCCATACTTAGAATGGGTATTTAAATAGCAAGGACAACCCTATGGGCCCACGTGGACCAGGGTAGGGATGTATTATTACAGCAATTGTCCCGTGGGGCTCATTCAAAAGTAGTACTGTTATGTCCCGTATAGCGGCCCTAATGTAGACCCGTTCATAAATGCCCTAAAATGGACGTATTCATATTTGCCCTAATACGGTCATATTCGTACTTGCCCTATTATGGTCAAAGCCGCATATGCCCTATTACGGTCATAACTGTACATGTCCTATTATAGTCATGATTCCTTATATAGGCAGGATCTTTCACCTACATTGGTCCTCGCTAGTACACAACAAGCTCTGAGGGCTGAACGTTATCTAGTCTGTGGTTTTGAATACAGCAGGGTTTTTCCCAAACACAGGCCCACACTGTACTCATCAATTATGCATGGCTCTCTAGGAATACACCTAGGTGACTCCTCCACAGGCACCCAGGTAACAACTGCCGCACAAGCTGCCGCAGCACCGACTGTTGGCAGTGCTACATACCATCTATGTGCGATTGACGTTCTCTGTGAGGCGTTGGATTTGTCATCTGCAGTAGCTAACAATAATGTTGTGCTTCCCAGCCAGGACACTTAATCTCGAATTGGCTCATCGCGTCCTGGGAAAGAATTCAGCTTCTCCACTCGTTCTCATAATAAACGAGCAAATTTGGAACATTTCCTAAATTGACACTTTCGCTTAAGAAAAGCATGGCCTTCTTTAGCTTTGAGGGACGCAACTTATATAGAGAAACAAAATAGGCATTTCTTTTTTAGTGGCAATTGGAAATAGCTGAATTATAACATTTTTGAGGTTTTTTTTTACAATTTTAAAACCATGTTTTTACTTGCTTTTAAAATGTTTTTAAATTGTCCAGATTTTAAGTATGGTCATTGTCATCCTATTCGGAAGAGGAGTGGGTGTTATGTCCCGTATAGAGGCCCTAATGTAGACCCGTTCATACATGCCCTAAAATGGACGTATTCGTATTTGCCCTAATACGGTCATATTCGTACTTGCCATATTATGGTCAAAGCCGCATATGCCCTACTACGGTCATAACTGTACATGTCCTATTATAGTCATGATTCCTTATATAGGCATGATCTTTCACCTACATTGGTCCTTGCTAGTACACAACGAGCTCTGAGGGCTGAACGTTATCTAGTCTGTGGTTTTGAATACAGCAGGGTTTTTCCCAAACACATGCCCACACTGTACTCATCAATTATGCATGGCTGTCTAGGAATACACCACCTGCATAATATATATGTACAAAGTTCACCCCTGACTTCTTTCTCACGCCTAACAAGGGCCAATACAAACCATACGAAGCAACTAGAGTCTTCAGGGTATAAATACACCACATCTTACCCCGGTAAGATAGAGGGAACCGAGACTTCCATGCTGACATACTGACCAGAGACCCTGAGGCTCCTGCATGCAGTCGCTCCAGCTGACAGCGGTCTGACACAGCCCTTGCGGGGTGTCCAACTCGAGACCAGGACGGGGTCCCACACTCTCTCTATTCAGGTATGGGGGTTCGATTAAATCCTAGAAGGATTCTTGGCTCTTAGGCTTTTAGACCTACACATATGCTAGGTACACTCAGGTACACCTAGTTATGCATCGTAGGAGTACGCGCACTTTCATAATGCCTTTTATATTCATGTATGTATTCATGATTATTGCAATATGGTAGAACTGTTCTATCCCTTCGCTTTTATCGTACTGCTGATAATATATCTCTGCTATTGTCTGCTGGTTACGGCAGCACATATATTTTACACTAGAATAACAACTGTTCAATAAATACTTATTGAAATGCCCAGACTGTTTATTCTGTGTAATTCTCTGAGACAAACCGAATAAGTAAGCACGAGTGACTGAGCGAAAGGTAGTATATTGTTTCCACGATTCTGAGGAATTTGGGTTGTCATGGTCTTAGGTTGCCAGAAACTAATCTCTCCCCGGTAAGAGGAGATTCTAGTGGCACTGTGAGCTAGCTAATGCAAATCAGGCAAACATACGCGGTGGGGGTGCACAGAATCAGTCTGCCACCAAGCCCACGGTTTATGTTATCCAAACGCGCAGGTCCTGCATGGGTACTATAGGAACTACACGACATGGCGCCACCAACGTTGGTTTGGTACTTATTTAACAGTAGAATCTGAGTAGTTCAGTTGTGCTATTCTCAGAGAACCTACTCACAAAACCCCAGAGACGTCTAGAGTGGGTGGGCACAAAATCCGCCGCAGCTGAGTAGTACGAAAATACTATTTATTGGCTGTTGGTTAATCAAGCTTGGAGGACATTTAGTTCCTAAATTGTGCATAACACCTCATCTTAGTTCCCTGTGAACACTTCTTCCTCTAAACATGCCTGACTCCGAGGCAGGGGAAGACAGAGCTGACCTGAACGTTTTAGAGGGAGAAGAAGATCCTGAGGATGCAATACAGATTGCACCAAAATTCAGAAGGACGGTCACCCTAAGACTATTAGAAAATGGCTTACCAGCCACGGGTGGCATAGTAGTTTTCGTGATTGAGGCACACGAATCAAACAAAACAGAGGTATTCTATTCATGGGTTACACTCCCAGCAGCAAATGCCATAACAAAGACATTTCACTACTATTTGAGAGGAAATGCACCAAGGGAATATGCCCCGTTTGAGGACATAGAGATTCCACTCACTTACCAGGAACATTATTACTGGTTTAATGGTGCCCTACCCCACGTACGAGATTAGGCCCGCTCGGAGGAGACGGGGCCACATGGCCAATACTAGTGGCTTACACACCGCACCCTGACATTGGAACAATGCCACAGCCAGAATTACTCGTACAACACAGAGATTTAATTCAAATCTACAGAAACCTGACACAATTTGTCATGAGGACTTTAACAATCCAACAATATTTAACAATCCAACCTGCACCTGGTGCAGCAAACAGTACTCCGACTCAGGGTACAGGAAATAAAATTACTCCTCAAATATTACACGCAGTAATGGGCAAAATACCATTCTGGATAGCTCAGAAAATAACTCAGCTTGACGCAGTATTCCCGAATACTACCACCTATGAAAAACACAGAATTCTAACAATCTGCTTGCCCATGGGGATCACACCACAAGTAGAGGACTGCACCTCTTGGGGTTCAGTCTTTGCTGCCATATAAACCAGAACACATGGTATCCCGTCCTTAGCAGTAATACCTGACATATTGAGACAGATACAAAATGAGTACGGAGCAGAACCTGCCCTTAACTTAGGGATGAAGTTACTAAATAACTTTGACCAGGTATCAGCCATAATACTAGCTAACATTAAGGGGGAAGCAGCTTCAATGGCGATCCGCCAACGCCCAAGGGAGTTCGGTCCAATAGATCAACAACACAAACTACCCAAAAGAATTGAAACTGCATATGCAGAACTAGGCAGAGACAGTCTGGGTGGGAAAGCATTAAAACCACAACTGGTGGGCAGTCCTGAAAAGGACACTACAAAGCAGACAACTACTTCTTCTAAAAAGAAGTGGGAAAATAAAAAACAACAAAAGTCTAAAGACAGCAGATCTCAATCCAGAGGTAGGTCTCCTCAACAGGAGCCCTCTGAAAGGAGGTATAACCTCAGGAATAGGGATAATATTAAAAACCTGACAGGTATCAGGATACTGATACTCGTTCCTCTCGTTCCTTTCAGGGTTCATCAAAAAACTCCGAGAGGGAAGGACGGTCAGAGGAGCGTACAAAGTCCAGAGACACGCAACGCGCTGCGGACTACGCACCTAAAAAAGAAGATAAACAAAAACAGAAACCTCAGTTTAAAAAGAAGAAGGTAGCAGGTCTCAAGATCAGACATGCCCAGAATTCTGAGGACACAGCTTCTGAACGGGGAATGGGCTCTGACGATGCTAGACAGCGCGGCAGAAGTAACGATAGCTTGCCAGAACCTGAAGGAATTTCTGGTGACAGTGGAGTTGAGTGAGTATATCACGGTGGAAACACCTGATACTCGGGTAAGTGTCCCACATAAGTTACATGAGATAACACTCCTGCTGGAGGGGGACAAGCCCAGAAAAATTAAAGGTCTCTTTTGGAAAAATCTGTCATCTGGTTATGACATTCTATTAGCAGAACAAGACTGGCTGCCAGCATTCGTCATGGAGTGCCCTAGGGGAGAAACTGTAATTTTTCCAGCCCTTTCCGACCTCGTTCCCATACATTTAAAACATGCATATGCGCAGGAGTGGGCGGTTGCCCTAGCTCCAGCATTGTACAAAAATCATGTTGGTTGGGATGAGGATTCAACCCACCACGTGATCCCGTTAAAAGTTTCCCCAAATGCTCAAAGGCAATGCCCTATAAAGCAGGAAGCTAAAAAACAAGTCAGGGAGATCCTAGATCAACTAGAATACCAGGGGGTGATTGAAAATTGCACTTCACCTATGAACAATCCTTTGTTTCCCGTAATGAAACCTGACAACACATATCGTTTAGTTTTGGATTACAGACATTTAAACACTTGCACAAAGACATTTGCAGTTCAAAATGCACACAGTGCCGCATTAATGAATAACATTGTGCGCAAAAAATACAAAACAACACTTGATATCTCAAATGGATTTTTCTGTCAAAATATAGCGCCTGAAAGTAGGTATCTGACTGCATTCAGTGCGTTAGGGTCCCAGCGACAATTTTGTCGACTAGCCCAAGGGTATAAAAATAGCCCCAGGGTATTTTCAGCAAGAGTAACAGAGTTACTCCAAAATTTGGATGAAGAAGCATTGTCCTATGTGGATGATATTTATCTGACGGACGATGACTTACCGAGGCACTTGACCTGGGTGAGCACCATTATCATGGGATTCGCCTCTGAGAGCTATAAATTTAATTTCAAAAAATCAAAAATTGCCCACCTCAATGTCCTGTTCTTAGGGTATGAGTTGTCAAGTGAAGGAAAAAGCTTAGCAGCTAACTTTTTAGAAAAGTGTGCGCTGCTCCAACCTCCAAAATCATTGAAGAATTTACAATCAATTCTGGGATTCCTAAATTTTGGTCGAACATACATTTTGGATTACGCAGAAACAGTAAAACCTTTCTACGACTTAATAAAACCTGATTTTTCAATCAGACAATGGATACAGGAACATACAAATATCCTGCGTTCCCTACAGGAAGACATGATAGCTTCTAAACATTTACAGACACACGTAAACGTACGCAATTTAGTGATCCGAGTAATAGCGGGTCAATGCGGGTACACTTATTTGACTTTCAATGAAGGCGAAACGGTACCAATCGCATACAAATCACACCTGTACACAAACGCAGAGATGCGTTTCACTTCAACAGAAAAAATCCTGACAGCAGTGCAGACCGCTGTAGCAAGAGAAAGAGCTCTGGCTCAGGGTAAGCGCATAATAGTCGTGACCCCGGTACCAGCATTAGAAGCTGTTACAAAAGCTAGCATTCCAAATGCAAAAGCCTTACATCCCAGATGGATACAATGGGCTAATTTCTCTTACTGCAACGGATGTTGAATACAGATTTGATCCAAGTTTAAAAACACAAGCATTTCTGCAATACGAACAAGAATATCCTCTTCCAAATGAGATTTTGCCTCTAGATCAGTATGAATACATTATTTACACTGACGGATCTGCTCAACCAGCCATAGGGAGAAAGCAAGCTTACAGCGCAGCGTGGGCGATTGTTAAAGGTCGCATGCACGATGGAAAGTTCCATCCGAGTTGCACTAAAACGCAATCTCTAGGAGATTGCACGGCTCAGTTGGCAGAACTAAAAGCACTGATACTGGCACTTGTAAACACGGAACACGAATTCCCCACACTAATTGTGTGCGATTCCTTTTACTGTGTACAGTCGTACAATGAATATTTACATCATTGGGAACAAAACGGGTTCAAAGATGCAAAAGGTGGCACAATTAAGCATAAAATGCTATGGGAACAGGTAGTGGAGTTGAGAAACGAACTACCAAGGGCTCACGTGATACATACACCGAGTCATCAGCGTGATGGCATTCACATTGAAGGGAATTCATTGGCTGATTAAGCCGCAAAGGGGGCTGTTCGCACAGCCGCCGTTGCTGCAGTTACTCGTTCAAAGACGAGGGTAGACGGCGAGATTATGGTAGCTGTCAATGCTTCACGCAAAGGCAGCACAGCAGTACCAAAGAAATTTCCACTCAAGTACTCCTACAAGTTAGATGCCCAAAACATTCCATATGCTCATATTCCTGGAGTGGGGGATAGAGTAATACCAAATATGGATCGTAGGCAAGGTTTAATTGTGGAGGCACACGAAGGGAAAGGTTCTGTACATAAGAGACTTAGGGAGACTGTTTCTTTGTTGAAACAACGCTACTGGTGGCCCGTGATGAGAAGGCAGATTAGAGACTATGTCTGGAACTGCGACATCTGCAAGCAGATGGAAGGGTCCACCGCAACACGTCCAGTACAGATACCATTGTTAGACAGCATTAGGTTGTCTGTTCGTGTACGTCCAGCTCAAGTTTCCTCAAGGTCTGGCCTCAGCGCTCGGCTGACGCTCGAACTGTTATAAAAGATTTGCGAATCTTTATCGGCACATACGCAGTTGGCAAGTTACATTCTGACCCTTGTCCGGGGTTTAGCTCTCGGGCTTACAAAGAGGCCATGGAAGGAATGGGCATAGCGTTGCAGTACTCCTCTCCGTATCATCCCAAGGGAAATTCCGTTGTGGAGAGGAAAAACCGGGACTTAAAGCAATCTTTAACAGCTAGGGTATTAGGCAAGGGCGGTGGATGGGTCGATCACCTTTATGGGGTCCAACGAGCTATCAACAACAAGCCAAGAAGCTCTCTAGGGGGTTTCACTCCTTACGAGGTCCTATTTGGGACAAGAATGTGGGTACCTGATCTTGATTGTGAAGGCACAGTGGCGGATAAAAAACCATTTGATATCCATGATCGTTTGGCTGTTTTACAGGATCTAAATGAATCCAGAACACAACAAAGTAACGTGCTCCAGAAACAGACCGCCACTGAGGAAGTCAAGGCAGTAACGGCAAGACCTGTCTGGATCCCAAAAATCGGAGATCTGGTCAGAGAAAAGATTGCAGACGAGAAAGAATTTGAGCCATCCTACAGAAAGCCTGTACCGGTCCTAGCAATCCAAGGCACAAGAACTGTACTTCTGCCACCTCTTGCCGGAAAAAAGGAGAAAAGATTTGTCTCAATCGACTTAATCAAACCATACTATGTGGCCGATACTAAACAGTAGGCCTGGTGGACTCCACAGTAGCAGACGGCCTCCTCTCGCTACAATCCAAGAAGTCCAAACAGAAGGGACTCATCACGTTTTAAGAGCCACCTGTACGGCATGAAGGACTAAGCAACAATGCTAAGGAACTCGTTCCACTTCAACAAGAAATTCATCTTCAAAATGAAAACAAACTTAACAACCAAGTTGCAATCAGACCAACTACAGACATCTACGTCAACATGACTCGTCAAGAGCAAAATCCGATTTCAACAAATCCCGATGCAATTCCAACAATTGATCGAACTGCTTCTGGCTATTTCATGAACTTTGATACGTTTTCACTGGATCCAAGCGAGCCGGAAACGACGCCAGAAAGAAATTCACACAAACAGAAACTCACTGACTTTTTGAACTTTTTTAGAAAGACTTATCTGGTGTCACCTTGGATTGACCTATGGTATATCACTGGGATTTTATTTTTTATTTTCTGGCTAGGTTGAATTATAACTTTTAGTATGCTTATCAATGGACGATACCTCCAGCAGAGCTCTACAGCCCAAAGAGTTAATTAGCTTTTAAAACCACACCAGTCTTCACATCGTGAACCAAGAGACTTGTCTTCAGTGAACATCACAGCAGTTCCTATACCGGACGGTATAGTATGGGACAAGATTGATTATGATATATTCGGTCCGACTGAACTTTTAAAGCTTAAACATGTATTTAAAATTTCTTTAAGTGATATCATTACCTCCAGTACATTTTCTGATGATTGGGACACTGAAACTGTAAACAATATGATGTCTGATTTAGAAAAAACTGCAGCATTTCCGAACAATGAAATGTTAGAAGGTATTTCAGACTATGATACATTGTACTGTTACCAACATTATGGTCATCATTTCTTGCACAAATCTATAACACCTAGAAATGTATTTGAATACCACCAGTGGGAACACTGCCCAACTCCTCCAAAAGGTAGTTCGCAAACTTTTGAACAGAAATTCACATACTTTTCAGGGTTCAACACATCTGACCCGAGGTCATTTTATTACAAAGTGGCAAAAACATCAGCACAGAAAATTATGTTAACTAACACCAAACAGATTTACTCTGCTTCCTTTATGGCCCAGTTGTCTACACAGGGTTTCGACCTATGGAAGGACACTATAGATTTAAAATCAATCTGGGGTTCGAGGGACTGGCAAGTCCAGGGAACAGAAGCGCTTTTTAGAGCATGCCTCATTCCACAGCAGATGATATTTCTAAATGAAACTGTGCAACAGACATCCTGTCTTGGACTTGCCAAGAATAAGGAACTGAACTTTCCCGGGTTTCCTACACCATCACAGATGGGTGGGGGGCAGAATTCAACTACACAAGGGGTAGGATTAGATGACATTCTCCAGATCAGATCCTGATTGGACGAAATGGCTGATTTGGCCCATTGACACAAACACCTGTCAACAGAGATTTATGAATACAACCGAAGGGTTTAGTATCCATAGGCCAGATACACGCTATGTACAAAGACAACACCCAGGGGTAGTGACATCCTATAGTGTTGGGAAGTTGTGCCTTGATTGGCTAGAGACCTCAACACTCACAGAAGTAAAACATCACTTGACCTTACTCACATCTGATGTAAACCTTAGGGATTTTTTACTAGGCCCAAGGACAACACGTCAGAAACGTTTCATATATGCTGGCATTTATGCCTACTATAATGAAAACTGGAAAATATCCCAACAGGAGACCGCAGAAAGAATACGGGAAATAGACCGTATTAACCTAGAGAAGGCATTAGCTGTAGTGGATAATGGGTTAACAACTTTGACCTCCAGGATTTACTCCTTAGGCAACATTGTGTCTTCGGCAATTGACATATTAGAACAAGATCTGGCCTTGTTACAACACGGGCAATCTCAGCTACGTTCTATTATGATGCTAAGCTGGACGCTGCAATCTCTGCGTGCAGGCTATGTGCCCTGGCGTTTTATAAACACCACGTCTCTGTTTTCAGAATACAATCTAACTGATAAACAGACAGAAATGGCACAAAGGGGAGCCAAATATACAATGCTGCGTATTGAGAAACTGGAAAGGTTACCATTCACTGTAGCTGAATCACCATCAATAGAATGGCTAATTCATGGCCAAATCACTCTGCCGGTCACTACGTTTCAGTTTCAATATTGCCAATATCGATGCCGGAATGGGGATCGAGAAGTGTATCTGAGTGGTACAAACTGCAAGAACGCTTTAAGCGGTTCTCTCATGTGTCAGGATATTTCACTACACGGAGCCTGTAACGGTTCAGTAGCAAACCTATTGTGTCACATGACTGGGACCCCAGCTGCAGTGATCACGCCAGTTTTCGAGCTGCTCTCGAATGGGAGTTACTTGATGCTAAATGGTCAAGGTTGCTGTGGGATGCTTCCGGGCGTCGCATATCTGGTCACTGTTAACTCCAGGGTTACTTGCTGTATGCAAGTATTGTTTCCGCCACTGAACACAGTCAGGGAGGCGCCGCTATGGCCTTCACTGAACGTTTCTTTCATACAATTTGATACTCTGAGCAGACTGCAAGCCATGCTTTTACAGCACCCCGTGCCCTTAACCTCCGCTCGAGAAACCTATGAACTTCAAGTTGCAAGGACCTCGACTGAGATACAGGCGCTTATACGTACAAACTGCCCCTTTCATTTTGTAGAAATGGTGAGACATATCTTCAATATGTCTGATACGAGCGGTATTGTACACCTATTTAAGACCATAGGGTCAGGACTGTTAAGCACCTTTCAGACAGTCCTCGGAGAAATCCCACATTTTATACACTCCGTATTGGGAAGCGTATTTGGAGGACTCCCGCTTATCCTGTTGCTGATTGCAGGGGTCCTATTCATAATACTACTGCTACGCAATGGACGGCCCAATTCCAGAGGGAATGGCGAACATACTCCTAGAGCGGAAATACCATGGACGAATGGTACAACTTCTGGGCATTTCTTGCCTGTGAGAACTCAATGCCTCCTGGTTTCTATCCTTTCGACCAGTCTGGGTAGACTGCATCTTACCTGTTGTTCGATGCCTGTTTATTGGAGAAGAATGCACATTGGATCTTTGTCTAACATTTCCATCAGATGCGCCTCCGGACACGGATGCAATGCTGGACCCCATAAAGGCCCATGCTCTGCGTTGTCCCCAGCGGCTTCCAATTCTGATGAATGCATTCCTGGAGAATCCACAGGTGCCGTTTGCTCCTGCTGGGTTAGGTGACTCCTCCACAGGCACCCAGGTAACAACTGCCGCACAAGCTGCCGCAGCACCGACTGTTGGCAGTGCTACATACCATCTATGTGCGATTGACGTTCTCTGTGAGGCGTTGGATTTGTCATCTGCAGTAGCTAACAATAATGTTGTGCTTCCCAGCCAGGACACTTAATCTCGAATTGGCTCATCGCGTCCTGGGAAAGAATTCGGCTTCTCCACTCGTTCTCATAATAAACGAGCAAATTTGGAACATTTCCTAAATTGACACTTTCGCTTAAGAAAAGCATGGCCTTCTTTAGCTTTGAGGGACGCAACTTATATAGAGAAACAAAATAGACATTTCTTTTTTAGTGGCAATTGGAAATAGCTGAATTATAACATTTTTGAGTTTTTTTTTACAATTTTAAAACCATGTTTTTACTTGCTTTTAAAATGTTTTTAAATTGTCCAGATTTTAAGTATGGTCATTGTCATCCTATTCGGAAGAGGAGTGGGCGTTATGTCCCGTATAGAGGCCCTAATGTAGACCCGTTCATACATGCCCTAAAATGGACATATTCGTATTTGCCCTAATACGGTCATATTCGTATTTGCCATATTATGGTCAAAGCCGCATATGCCCTATTACGGTCATAACTGTACATGTCCTATTATAGTCATGATTCCTTATATAGGCATGATCTTTCACCTACATTGGTCCTCGCTAGTACACAACAAGCTCTGAGGGCTGAACGTTATCTAGTCTGTGGTTTTGAATACAGCAGGGTTTTTCCCAAACACAGGCCCACACTGTACTCATCAATTATGCATGGCTCTCTAGGAATACACCGCCTGCATAATATATATGTACCAAGTTCACCCCTGACGTCTTCCTCACACCTAACAAGGGCCAATACAAACCATACGAAGCAACTAGAGTCTTCAGGGTATAAATACACCACATCTTACCCCGGTAAGATAGAGGGAACCGAGACTTCCATGCTGACACACTGACCAGAGACGCTCAGGCTCCTGCATGCAGTCGCTCCAGCTGACAGCGGTCTGACACAGCCCTTGTGGGGTGTCCAACTCAAGACCAGGACGGGGTCCCACACTCTCTCTATTCAGGTATGGGGGTTCGACTAAATCCTAGAAGGATTCTTGGCTCTTAGGCTTTTAGACCTACACATATGCTAGGTACATCTAGTTAGGCATCGTAGGAGTACGCGCACTTTCATAATGCCTTTTATATTCATGTATGTATTCATGATTATTGCAATATGGTAGAAATGTTCTATCCCTTCGCTTTTATCGTACTGCTGATAATATATCTCTGCTATTGTCTGCTGGTTACCGCAGCACATATATTTTACACTAGAATAACAACTGTTAAATAAATACTTATTGAAACGCCCGGACTGTTTATTCTGTGTAACTCTCTGAGTCAAACCGAATAAGTAAGCATGAGTGACTGAGCGCAAGGTAGTATATTGTTTCCACGATTCTGAGGAATTTGGGTTGTCATGGTCTAAAGTTGCCAGAAACTAATCTCTCCCCGAGAAGAGGAGATTCTAGTGGCACTGTGAGCTAGCTAATGCAAATCAGGCTAACATACGCAGTGGGGGTGCACAGAATCAGTCTGCCACCAAGCCCACCAAGCAAACGTGCAGGTCCTGCATGGGTACTATAGGAACTACACGACAGTACCTTCTTATGTGTCTTAGAAGGAAACAAGTGTTACTCAGACTTATTCAATTATTTTCAAAGAAGACAAAACACAGGACTGATATAGTTTGCATCTTGTAATATTTTTTGTCTAATCAAGTGTAACAAACAATAAAATAAGTGATCATAATGCAGACAACACATTGCTCCAATGGTGATTATATTTACAATGAAGATAGATAAAAGACACTGTAAAATTACCAACAATAGTATGCATAGATTTTTAAAATTCATAACAGGGTTTGCAAATGTCTGAGTGGAATCCCTTGAAGTTAAATTGCACATCGCAGCCAAATCCCTCTTGGTTGTTACATGTCATTCACCTACTAGTCTCTTTTTGATGTCTATGTAATGGGGGAGCCTGGGACACAGTTCTCCAGCTTCATACAATTAGACAAAGTTGTATGCCTGTAACTGAGTTTTAAATAACGCGAACTTGACCCGAAGGTATCAGAGCGCTTTACAAGAGCACCAGTTGCGTTACACAAGGACACACTCATTTGTGTTAGGCACGGGGAAATTAAGTGATTTTCCCAGAATCACAGGGTGTTGAGTGTCATTGCCGAGACTTGAACCCGGTTCCCCAGATTTGAGATCGACTTTCCTAGCCATTAGGCCGCATCCTCTCCACAAATATTCTCTATTGTGTCTAAGAAGTGAGAGGCCGGTACTTTTTTTCTGCCATCCCACTTTATACATATAATAGCAGGCTAATAGGTCTATGCGGTGCGCTAAAACCTGTGTGTTATATTGGGCAGAAGGAGCTGCCACTTTCTCCAATATATCATTGGCAAACGAATAAATAGCATACCCTGATGTGTGTGTGTTTGTGTGTGTGTGTGTGTGTGTGTGTGTGTCTCTCTCTATCCCTCTCCCTCTTCCTCCCTCCCTTCCTCGCTCCTTCCCCAGGAGCAAACTGTGCTAGGACATGTCCACTACTCGTGAAACATGATCACTCATATATTGCTTCCCCTTAAAATATAAGAGGAGCCGCTATAAATCCCATATTTCCTTGAAGAAATTTGCCAAAGAGGGCTCATGAACACTGCCAATACAAACCTTTGCGCCAGGACTTTAAAAATAAGCATTTACGTAAGGTAAGCACATTTCTATTTCGTTTTTCTCTCGAATGTGTGAGGAAAGTCTTTCATAGTTGACATAACCCAGTTGTAAATGTATGCTCCAATGTGTTCTTGCCAGATAAGATAAGAATGCTAGTTGGGTGCAGTCCGAGCACAGCATTATTTTACTTTAGTGTTGTTAAAAAATACAAGTCTTGACATCATGTATCCTCAGTGTGGGAAATAGAGATTAGAATGAAACAGGCTGATATGCAGGAAACTGAACTCTACAAACACAACAAAGGATACAGCTCAAGGGAACAACACCCACGGTGGGAATGAATGCAGTTGGCAATAGTCTTTGCTTCAGATACCATTATTTCTCATAGCTTGGACTCTTTTCAAATCAAATATAACCTGCATGATACTCACAGCCAATAATTACTGTCAAACATGGGCTTCAAACATGCGATCCACTTCATTAAAAGTTCATTGTAACGTGGTAACACGTTTGTGTATGCTTATTCTTAAAACGCGTCGCAGATGTACTTGACATAGCGTAACTTCCATCTAAGGCTGTAATCTCTGTTAAGTTTGCTACATTTTTTATTTTTTTTATATTTTTTCCCCCAAGGAGCAGCACTGCCGACGCCCTCAAGTGTGATTTATAAGGGTTGGAACTCCCACAATTCTGGCGTTTTATTCTCATTACTTGGAAGGCAGGTTGCCTTGTTAATTAAGAGGTTACTGTTGGGTTTGAGCTTCTTAGCATTCTCTCAAAGACCCCCACCCCCAGTGTTTACAGGGGCTCAGTTTCAGAGAAACAGTACTATTTCTGCCTGGAGCCCTGGGTAGCTTGGGACTCAGGTTCAAGGTGGGCTGTTAAGGACTGTCATTGGCAGAGGCAGACTATGCCTTTACAATGGTGCTTTAGTGTCAATTGGACTAACGCGCACCATAGAAGAAGCATACAAGTCAGTGGCAGTGGTAGGAGCATTTATTTACTGTGGGAGCATCCCAGAGGACCATACGGATATTGGAATGGAGGGATGTTCCAATATCTGAAGAGCAGATATGGGTTTTTCAATGCCTGATTCTTTGGCCTGTATGGGTCTTTCTGTGAGTGAAAGAGGTCTTGTTTTCCCCTGACACAGACTGGGAGACAGAACGTGGTTTAGCTAACAGAAGTGGGAGTCAATCAACAGCCAATTCAGGACTGTAGAGGAAACAAGGGCAGCAACCTTTGCACAAACTCTATTACAAAACTCATGTTTCTAAATCAAAGGCAAAGTGGACTCACTTTACATTAAATATTTCTTAATAATTAAAACATGTACCTTCGCACAGCTTGACGCAAACAGAGCTTTTACGTCATGGCTTTTTTTTTTTTACTGAGAAAGCTGTGCCGCGAGAGAGCTGAGTTTGTGATTGACCTGTCTGATTGTTTGAAACTTAGACCCCTCTGTTTTTGAAATGGGAATGTGCAGTAGGTGAATACCGTAGACCTGGGGGGCCGTTGACATGCTGCTCAGACATCTCCTCATGTCTGTTAAGGATTTGAGCAGCAGGTTCTGACACACAGACAGGATTTGGCAGTTGTGCTAGATGGTGCAGAGACGTTTTACCTGCAACTGTTTCTCCTCAAACCCGATCTTCCTAAAGGCATGGGGCATGCATCGCAAACACCAAATACAGGGCTGGACTGGCCGTAGCAGGCACTGGGTTTTTTCATGGTGGGCCAAAAGAGTGGGGGCCGATTTTTGACCCATGAGGACCTGTTTTGTTACTGGGGGCCAGTTTTGCCGCAGTGCTGCAATATCAGCCCCCTGTAACAAAAGTGGCAGTGGTGCTTGACTCTAGCAACCCCCACCCCCGGGCCGGCATTTCTCAGTAGCAATGCGCCCCCCCCCTGCACCGCCCAGCTGGGGCCGGTCCAGCGGAATTGCCAGGACTGGTTTCTGTTCCTAGTCTGGCCGTGATCAAAGATGTCTGACAGTTCTGCCGGACTAATATGGTGCCTCATGCCTCTGTAATCCAGAGGCATCCACAAGTTTGCTTGGAGTACATTTAGGCACCTATATTCAGGTGTTGAAGTAGGGGCAAACTGAAGACTGGATTCCCTCATATCATCAGCATTAAAGTGGATCAGAATCAGCTATGTTTTGAAAGCAAATCACCATTTTGTGCCTTTTGCGCTATCCTGTGTTAGGAGCAGTCTTTGGATCTTTTCTACTGAAATGGGGTTATGGTTGTTGGATTTGTATTACGGTCCTAGGGATACAAAAACCATAGTGACCTCAGTTGAAGGTGCAGGAAGCTCTCAGAATTCATAATATCTCTGAATCATGCTCTTGTAGGCTCGACTATTTTCTCCATCGATTTGTGAACAGTCACAGATCCCAGGTTTGGTGACAAATCACATAATTATATTCACTCAGATTTTATTTATGACAGGTAGACTCCTACTGCATAATCTGTCAACTCATAAGAAAGATGCTCATGTTTATTCACGGACTGAGCTTTCATAACCTTCATCTATTTGCTCCTAGGATGTATGCCCCTTAACTCACCCTCATTGGGAAAATATCACCCCCTTTAGACTTACCTTCACCCTTTGAACTAGCCAAATTGCCACCCAAAGTATTATCTAATTGAGATCACACACAGTGATAGCTTTCCTGTTCCTCCACACAATTGCTCACTTCCTCTGGTTTCATTGAGCCCACAATCCCAAACTCCTGTCCACTACCCACTCGGAGAGGGCAAAAGTTTAGAGGTAAGGATGGATGTACAATCTATTGTGTGAATGTTCCAGTTCTGCCCTTGTTAAGTAAGTACATTTGTTTTAAGCAAGAGGACCATGAGCCTACTTAGGATATCATTTAGAATTTGGCAGATGCAGTAGAAATGCCAAAAATGGAAGGTGTCACGTCAACCCCATTTGGAGTGCATACCTGTATAGTTTAATCAATTCTCAGAACAGGGCATCCAAATCAAGCTTTCTGTCAATCACCCATATCTAGGTAATATAATGTTAACTGTGGAACCACAAGCTACAGCAGGCACAGTGCTGTGAAATAAATCCAGGCATGATTTGACTTGTCATCAGAAAGAAGCCTATCTGAGGTTGGGTGTAAGCATGCAAAAGAATAAAACACTTTTGTATTTTGCCTCCTTCAAGCTTCTTTAAGCTCAAAAATTCGTTAATATCATCTTCTTCCGATGAATTGTGGCAAAGTAATGTTTACAGAGCTTGCCATTTTCTTGTCAAGTCCTTGAAATCACAAGAGGTGGGTATCCTTTACGCCAAATCCCCCAAGGACCAAAGAGAAAAGCTAGTGCCTTCATAAACTAAAACAGTGGGTTAAAAGCGATCCAATTTGACCCAAAGCTCATGGCACCAGACCATATTTATACACTGATGCAAAGTTTCCTATGTCTGTTCTTCGTGTATTTCTAGCATTTTTAATCTAGAGTGTATCCAATGACCTTTAGCTAGAACGTTAGGTTAGATAGGTTTTTTGATGATTAAGTAAAATCACATAATAAAGGCAGTAATCAATCATATTTTGTCAACATCACAATAATAACATTGTCAAAGTGGCCCACTCATCAAAGAATGTAAACATATTTTCAAGACACCTCATACAACACCATTGACATAATTTAACTAATATATCAGACACATGGTTTAAAAAATAGAGAGTAAAATTGTGTTAAGTAACTATTAATTGAGCTAAAATCTTCAATTTCCCTGCTACTCTAATGTGAACATCTGCACCAGTGATGCACCACCAGCTAAGAAGAACCCTTTTAAAACGGTGATCCTATTGTACCTTTATACATCTGAAAGGGGTAGCTAGTGGGGTATTTCAAAATACAGTCTTCGGCATTCTTATTGGTTTATTCTTTTATTCTAAAGTTAAAACCAGAATTTTCCCTCTGGAACTTCTTTTGCACACTTGGTCATTTACTCCTCACTCATGCCAATCACCATCTGATGCATCAATGTTCCCCCAAGATTAAACTAAGAGACTCTAATTAGAGTATATAAGCACTATTGTGCGTATTTAATAGATCAGAAACTCAAATAGGTAAAAATGTATAATACAAATCATCACAAATAATTAAACATCACAAATAATTAGACATCACAAATAATTAGACATTTTGAATATCAACAAAACCAATCATGTATACAAATACACACAAATTCTTAAAAACCATTAAAAACCTAGATTCTCCAATACACATCAATTGCAAAATAAACCACCCCACTGGACAGGAAACTACCAGACAATATAATTTGTCTTGCAACTGTTAATTTGAACACTAATGTAAACAGCACCCAGCAGGGGAAGAAATTCCCTGTCTGGTTCGTTCTTGCTGTCTCTTTTCAAATTTAACATAAATTTGCTGCGTCGACGCGTTTCGGTGAAGTTGTCTGAATGTAACCACCTTCCTCAGGACTAACCGTTATCTTCCCTTATCCAAGTTACACATTGATAAAGATAAAAACCGGTGCCGCAGCACTCGGGAAGGAAAAGATTCTCTGTACAATTTCGAGATACACACTTCAGTAATGTGGATCCGGATTCTTTATTTTATCCTTAGTCTCCTATTTTATTTATCCCTTCGTGCCTGTTATTCTTTGTTTTTATTAGATATAGCGAATAGTGCGATTGTTGTGCACACAGCTTCGATTAAAACACCCCCTTCTATATAGGCGAGTGAGAAAAATCTTCCAACCTCACTCCTGGAGCACGTCAATATGTAAGGCTTGATAAATCCTTTTCCTGCTTACTCCAGGGTCTCTCCTTGGTTACGTTTCAGAAATAACATTTATTATCTAATAAAACAAAGAATAACAGGCACGAAGGGATAAAGAAAATAGGAGACTAAGGATAAAATAAAGAATCCGGATCCACATTACTGAAGTGTGTATCTCGAAATTGTACAGAGAAGCTTTTCCTTCCCGAGTGCTGCAGCACCGGTTTTTATCTTTATCAATGTGTAACTTGGATAAGGGAAGATAACGGTTAGTCCTGAGGAAGGTGGTTACATTCAGACAACTTCCCCGAAACGGGTCGACGCAGCAAATGTTAAATTTGAAAAGAGACAGCAAGAACGAAAAAGACAGGGAATTTCTTCTCCTGCTGGGTGCTGTTTACATTAGTGTTCAAATTAACAGTTGCAAGACAAATTATATTGTCTGGTAGTTTCCGGTCGAGTGGGGTGGTTTATTTTGCAATTGATGTGTATAGGAGAATCTAGGTTTTTAATGGTTTTTAAGAATTTGTATGTATTTGTATACATGATTGGTTTTGTTGATATTCAAAATGTCTAATTATTTGTGATGTCTAATTATTTGTGATGATTTGTATTTGTATTATACATTTTTACCTATTTGAGTTTCTGATCTATTAAATACGCACAATAGTGCTTATATACTCTTATTAGAGTCTCTTAGTTTGATCTTGGGGGAACATTGATGCATCAGATGGTGATTGGCATGAGTGAGGAGTAAATGACCAAGTATGCAAAAGGAGTTCCAGAGGGAAAATTCTGGTTTTAACTTTCAAGTTACATAGGAGCTCTGTCCCTCTGGATTTGTAGAGCCCCTCTCCTTGTTTTCAAGGTTATTCCTTTATTCGTCAAGTCTCTAATGTGAGGTGACTGGAGCTTCTATCCATTTATGATCACGCTCCTCAGTTTTCTGCTTCTTGATGGTGTGCATGCTCATTTTCCCTTTGTTCTTATCGGTTCTTTGCCCTCTGTATTTATCATTTAATTTTGAGCTTCTTAAATACATTTTCTGTCACAGTGCCACTGAAAACAAACGTTCTCTCTTCCTTCAAAACAATCTTTAATTTAGCTGGATATTGTAATTATGCTTGGAGTTATGTTTTGTAAGTGGTCTTCAAAAGGCCAAATACATAAAGCATTATTTACATCTCTTCCCTTATTACATATGGTACAGCATTAATTGATATTCTTTGTGGTTTTCCTGGTTTTAAATTGATTTCCAGGAGCTCCGCTATATACTTTTGTCATCTCAGCACCCTCCTTTCCTTCAGAATGTTGAAACTCCATATTTTGCATCATCTTCAGTGATTTTGCTATTCCTCGCTGTGTATTCTGTTTCTGTAGTCTAACCCCTACCTCCACCAAACGTGCCTTTTTGCTTTCCACATCTGTAACTTGGCACTTGTGCTTTTCCTCTCTGTTCTTCCATTTCATTCTTTTAAAATCCATTGGCACGTTCTTCCAGGTAGTTTACTATTTTATCCATTCTGAATTCACACAATTGGCTGGGAAATCTAAGAAGTACCAGTAATGTTTTTGGTAAAATAATCCACTTTAAAATTTGGGGAGCCTTTTCTTAACACTTCCCCTTCCGGATTTTTTTATTGAATCATCTTATCATCCTCAAAGTATCTTAACTAAGACAGAAATCGCCTAATATTCTGAGTTACTAATAGTTTTAGTTGTTGTTTTTTTGCTTATTCCTTCTACTTTATCAGATATTCCCTTCTAGTCAGTGTCTACCATTCTTTCATCAATATTTGATTTCTTGAGTCTCGCTCTCAGTTCTTTGTCTGGAAATTGGCTTTAGTAGGCTTGATGTTGAATCATTTATTTTTCTTAATATTCGGGTTTATTTCAGAATTTTCATTTGATTACATTAAAATATGCCAATTAACCCTTTCCTTCCAATGAAATGCTTCTTATCCAGAATGCTGTAACCACTGTCTTGGACCTTTTCACTGCTAACCGTCTTCTCATTTTGATGCAAAGTTGGATATACTGTGTATAAATGAGATGTCTTGGAGTATATTTTCTAATTCCTTCCTGTACTGCTTGTCCCCTTTTGTCCCATTCCCAAGTCTTATTTTAAGAAAAATTCACAAATATTAAATTTGGGTTCTCGTTCATGCTGTGGTATATGACGGTTTGTTCTAGCAATGAAACAAACAGTTCCTGTCCCTAGGTTATTTCGTTTTTTCCCCTATATCTCACATTTGATGATTGTTTCAAACTCAATTGCAGTGGCGGCTCCCCCATTGGGGCGTGGGGGCGTCGCCACACTGCTTTCTCGCAGTGCGAGAAGGCAGAAACATAAATGGTAATGACTACCATTTTATGTTTCTGCTTCTCGCACTGCGAGAAAGCAGAAGTGCCTGGTTGGGGGTGGGCGGTCCTGCTCGAGGGCAGGGGAGTGGCTTGCCCACTGTTGTGGGTACTGACTGTTTGGTCGGCCCTGGGGCCGACCAAACAGTCAATACCCACAACAGTGGGCAAGCCACTCCCCCTGCCCTCGAGCAGGACCGCCCACTCTCCCTTTTTCTCTATGTAGGCTGCTGCATGCAGCAGCCTACATAGAGAAAATGAGCCGGCTGGGGCGCTCTCTGCTGCACCTCACCAATCACAACGCTGCCATTGCAGCGTTGTGATTGGTGGAGGGGTGGGAGGCTGCCTTTCCTGATGGCGATGAGAGCTGCAGCCGGAATTGGAAAACGCAGGACGGTGAGAGTCAGGACCCATCCAGAAGCTGAGGTGGCGCAGGACGGTAAGTTTTATTTTAAATATCTTTTTAATTAAACCCCTCCCGCCTCCCCCCATCCCCCAGGCGACTACCCCATTTCCACCCCCCCACCCGCCCGTCCTGCCGGCCGTGACTGCATACTACAGTGAATGCATTTATGGCTGAACATGCTTCCAGAACATTTGTCACTGTGTGCATTTTATTCTTAGATTTGGTAGCAAGTTTGAAGTTTGCCAGTGATGAGCCGAGTGCTAGCTAGATGTGTGAAGGCAGAATTTTTCTAATGAGAAACTGGAGCCGAGGCTGGTAGGGCTCGTGTTTTGGAGGGTAGACCGACGAGGTGGGACTTTGCGCGGGTTGAGTCTTTAATATCTCGGTCGTCTCACGTTCGTTTGCAAGATGAGTTTGTTCTGATCCGCATTCAGTGTTCAAGCCTCGTGGGTCCGTCTAATCGTCCCTTTCTTTTAAGTCCTCTCTATTTCTCATGTTTTACAAGCTATTTATTATCCTTCTCCTGTTGTTTATCTTGTTTAGTCTTTTACACTTTCGTCTTTGGTACAAACTGCTTCTTTATTGACGTTTCCTCTTCCTTCCACTGGAACTCTGTGACATTATTTCATGTTTTTGTCTTTTTTATAATGTCAGCACTGGCGGGGGGGGGAGAGTTACACATCATTATTATCAGTTTAACATCTAAATATGGCAATTGGCAAAAGAAGGGTGACCTGTCATGATCAGAAAAGGACCTGCCACTGCACCGCAATATGTGTGGCAGCGTTTTAGTAACTTTTTTTGCAACGATTTTTGTGTTAAAAACTGAATATTATAGAGAAGTGGCAAATGCAGCAAATCCACAATTATGCAGAAAACGCGGCAGCTGCAAATTCCTGTACCCTGGTTCTGGATGAGGGAAAGTAAGTTCACCTTCAAATTTGACTGAGAGGCCCTCGATTGCCAAGTTCATGATGCTGCTATCACTGCCTTAGGTCGTGATGGTTATGCTACAGAAGCGGATTGAACCAGGGACACGTTGGCGAGGACAGGCTCTGTTTCATTATATGTAACCTACCCATCTGGTGTGAGTAGAGCACGTGGCTTAGAGGTTTTGAATCTCGCGAGTCTTAAGGTCGAGTATTTCCTATTTGGCACCACTGAGGGGTTTGGCAGGAGTTGGGGGTGGTGGGCGTTACAAAGGGGGGGGGAAGCTTTAGACTGCTTCTACGACTTGTGCTAAATATGTACCCAATCCCTGGTGGCCCTCACGCTCATGACGTTCTGGACAACATCTTTTTATCCCCCCCACTGTGCCCATCTCAGGAGTATTGATGTCAGCCGGTTACTAGCGGGACGCTGGCATCTGCATTTGAAAGGCTCTCTGTGCCTCTCTCAGCCATTGGCCTGTTTAACCCTTGATTGTCCACAAGAAAAAAGGCAAAAAGTCAAGAACATAAGTTTTATTTTTCATTTCAGAAGTTTACATGTACGAGCTACATGTAAAACTCAGCAGTGGCAACTCTTTTGTAAAGTTTAACTCATCACCTTTCAATTGGAGATTGCTATATTCAGATGCCCAGATGGTAATAATGTGCACAGCTTTGCCCAGACACTTCTAACAGTTGCTGAAATGTCAATAAAAGACTGCTACATCATACACATAATTTGCTGTGCTTAGCCTCATAATTTATCTTATAAATTGGTGCTCCGTTGCTGCATAATTTCAGTGGCCCTGCATATAAAACCATCCACCATTTCTGCCTTTGTCAGATGGGTTTTACATTTTGACAAAGGTATTGAGTCCATTTGAAAAATCTGCTAGCTTCCCTTGTTAAAACTAGCCCCACCTTTAGAATCGTCTTCCATCACCAGGAGCTTTGAGGGCAGAGAAGGAGCAGGAGCTGGCTGAAGCTCCATGTGCCTCTTACGACGGTCAGCCTCGTTCGCTATGCTCCCTCGCCATAGGGCACTCATCCCGAACCATTACGCCCTACCACTTTCAAATGTCACCAGCTGCCACTGCTCAATAGCCACGGATGCTAAAGTTGCCATATTAAACACACTGAACATAATTGTTTATTCCTTGTTCTTTCAGAATTCACCCCGAATGCCTTCAGGCCCTTACTGTTAGCCTTGGTCAGAAATGATTTTCCAGATTCTTCTCCATCTCCATTTAAAGTTACCAAATTTCAGGAAATTGATTTGAAAAGATGCCTACAGTCATGTCATCAAATGGAGAGCTTTTCTTAAATATTCAGTCACTACTTTTTAAAATATTTTTAAGAAGCGATATGTGTCTCTCTTGAATATTAATATGATGGTGGTGGGAGGGTGTAGCATTATTTTTAATTACTCATGCCTTTTGTATATATATATATATATATATATATATATATATATATATACAAAACACAGCATCTCCAGTTACCGGAGCCCCCGACCCTTCAGGGCAGCCTCAAAGTCATGGGCATGGAGCAGCCATCCAATTAAATAGCAACGAAGTAGAGGCCCAATACTGACAAAAGGTTGGTTTATTTGAGCTTAAAGCACTGCAGCACATTTCCAATCACCTAACGTTTCGGCCTCCTGGCCTTGCTCACAGGTGGAAGTCGTGACACACTGGACGCCATTGCGCTCATGTGATGCTTTTTAAAGTTCTTTAGAGTCACGTGGCTGGATGTTAAAATACAACTCCCATAGTGCACCTTCAATAATATTAAAATGTGAAAACTGAAAGTCCTCATAGTGATTAATATCGACATTCTAAGTTCGTACCTTGAAAGCTGTGCACTTATGTTGGTGTGGAATGATTCACTTTGAACAGCCAGGTGAGTATTTATCAACGCACATTGCTGCATTCTTTTCGAAAGTCTGAAAAAATTCCATTTCGCCAGCACGATCAAAAAATGCATTTCTGAATCCCTTCCAACACGCGCACAGTTGATTTCGCCCCATTGGCATCTCCTAAATAGGCTGGGCGCGTGAGTGAGTCATGCCCCTCTTGAAATACAAAACACAGCATCTCCAGTTACCGGAGCCCCCGACCCTTCAGGGCAGCCTCAAAGTCATGCGGTCTGAAATATATATATACTGACGAAGGCCAGGTGGCCGATACGCGTGTGTTAGCTTCCTGATCTCCGAAGAATACTGGAATAAATATATTTGAAATCATTGAGTCCGAGTGCGCAGCCTTCTGTTTTCATGAGTGGAGACGGTGTGGGTTAAATATATATATATATATATATATATATATATATATATATATATATATATACATATACATATATATATATATATATATATATACATATACACTACTGCTCCTACAGAGCCTTGAAAGCCTCAACAAGGTGAGGCATCAGTGAAATAATTGTTTTCAGTTCCTCTTTTCAGCCCCTTCCACACGTGTATACACACACAATGTACCCCTAGACTTATCTGTTTCAGCCCTTAGTCATTATATCACCAATTCTTATTTTTGGGAAGAGCCTTGCAGCTGGGTGGATTGTGATACAAAGTGAAGCAAGTTACACCTTAAAACTCTCATATGCCTGAACGATTGAGGTTGAAAACATTCTCTGCAGTGTCCTCGGAAGCTGGAGTTATGGTCACTGGCACTCTTTTCCCATGCTGCATATACCTATCACAGTTTACACTTCAAAGATGAAAAGACACTGCTTACTATCTGGCTCTGTGGCAAATGATTCGGCCATGCTCATTACTTTTTTTAACCAGCACATCAATAGCAACATCAGCATAGTGACACTGAAGATAAGCAGAATGAGCAGTAGGGAGAACCAAAGGTCGGTAAAAGACAGAGATGAGAATGCACTAGGAGTTGACCAGCAAGCTGTTGACTTTTGTTTCCCAGCAAATCAGATGCAACCTCACAACAGTGTAACCGTGAAGCAGATAAAGTAACAATAACAGAGGGAAGATCAAAAGGTGGGTAGCAGACAAGTTACATCTTCAGAATGAGTCTGCAAGTCACCAACGTAGGATTCCATGATATATCTTGATTGGCAGTGAACATTGATACATCATCTAAGGTTCCTTGTCTTAAGAGTTGTGGCCTGAAGGATGAAGTAGAGGAATACAATTTGCCTCTCCACCACTAACCCCCTACTTCATCGACATGCTTTGAGGCGTCCCTATTCCCTTTTCATTTGGTATCAGATCATGGGTGGAATTGTATATCATTTTGATTATATGATGTTGAAAGTTGTATCGCTGTAGAAATAAAACCAAATAAATTGCCTTTGCTTAAGGGTGCCTTCAGTTTTGCATGTTCTGAGTCAACGGTTTCCTTTACTCCAAATAATTTTGGTTTTCAAGTCCCTGAATTGTGCGGATAGCTAAGACTTTTATGGGGGAGGAGACTGATTGCTAGTGGTACTGATATTTTTTCTTCTTGAGTACATCAAAATTAATTACTATCACAGAAAAGTGGATCAGGTGTTTCTTGTTAGCAGCCTTAGAGCAACTCTCACTGGGGCTGGGGCTGGGGCTGTGAACTTAAGAAACATCACACATTCATTCTCCACAGAAAAGGTCTGGTTGACAACTAGCCTTTCTTCCCATTTGACGATTTTATAATACTTTTATCTCTTAGCTATCTGTGAGAAGTTGGCCTGGTATATGCTGTCCACTAGTTATAGTGGGCACCTTGCACCAGTCCAAACAACTCCTTATTGATGAGCCTAAGCTTTTCTGGGAGACCTTTGATCATGCCCTTTAAGGTTTTGTTGAACCTTTCAACTAAACCATTGCATTGTGGGTGATAGGGTGTGGTGAACTTATAATTCACTCCACACTCCTTCCACATTGCAGTCAAGTAACTAGACATGAAGTTTGTACCCCTGTCTGATACTACCTCCTTAGGAAAACCCACTCTTGAGAATACTCCCAAGAGGGCCCTTGCCACCCCAGGCGCTGTGGTGGTCCTAAGTGGAATTGCTTCTGGGTACCTAGTGGCATGGTCCACCACCACCAGGATAAATCTGTGCCCAGAGGCTGTCTGAGGATCCATGGGACCAACTATATCAATCCCCACCCTCTCAAAGGGAACCCCCACCACAGGTAGTGGTATCAGGGGGCCTTTGTGGTTCCACCTGCCTTCCCACTGGCTTGGCAGGTGACACAGGAGCGACAAAACTCCTTGATGTCTTCAGACATGTGGGGCCAATGAAAGTGAGGAACAATTCTGTCCCAAGTCTTGTTTTGGCCCAGGCGACCTGCTAGAGGAATATCATGGGCTAGTGTCAATAGGAAGCCCCTAAATTTCAGAGGTATTACCAACCTCCTGGAAGCACCAGGCTTGGGATCTCTACTCTCTGAATATAGGAGTCCATCATCCCAATATATTTTATGGGTGCCACTAGCATTCCCAGCAGCCTCATCAGCAGCTTGCTTTCTGAGGGTTTCAAGAGAGGGGCAGCTTTGCTGCTCCTGGCTCAGATCTGCCCTGGAAGGGCCCCTGTCCCCAAGAACTCAACCTGATCAGGTTCAAGCTCCTCTGGGACAGTTCCTTCTTCAGGACTAAGATCATCTCCCTCAGGAGGCTGATCTGTATTCTGAGTCAGGGGGGAAGGCACTGCCTTAACCCTACTGCTCCTCCTCTTGGGAGGCACCTGGTCCATTCTTCCAGAATCCAGGGCCTGTTCAGTGTTAGACTTTTTGGCCTGTGACCTGGTCACAGCAAATACATGTGCAGGGATCCCTAGCATTTCTGCATGTGTCCTGAGCTCCACTTCTGCCCAAGCTGAAGTTTCTAGATCATTGCCAAGCAAGCATTCAACAGGGAGGTCTGCACTTACCACAACTTTCTTGAGGCCAGTTACCTCTCCCCAGGAGAAATTAACAGCTTCCAAGGAATGGTCTGTCCTGACATTGCTAGCATTGGTCACTTGGTACATTTCACCAAGTATAATCTGCCCAGGAGCCACAAGATTTTTTGTCACTATTGTGACACTTGCTCCTGTGTCCCTGAATGCCAAAGCCTCTTTTCCATTTATCAAAGGCTGCTTTCTGTATTTGCCCAAGTTACTGGGACTCACAAAGGAGGACATGTCCATGCCTCCATCACAGACCAGGACAGCCTGAGTTGGAACTCTGACTAGGCCAGAGCCCATCTCAGAACCCAGGGTTAACCCTACTACACCCTTATTCTCAGTACCACCAATTGTAGCTGCACTAGGGGGAACAGTTGCCTTAGGGGCAATGGTGGCTGGAGTTGAGGCTTTGGACTTTGTACAGTCACGTGTCCAATGGGTTTTCTGCTTACAGATTTTACACCATGGTTTCTTTTGGCCTTTACTTTTGTTAGATTGGGACTCCCCCCCCAGATGAAGATTTTTGGGGACCTTGAGAAGACTTCTGGTTTTTACCCTTTTCCCCACCCTTATCAGAGTTCTTAGAATCTTGCTTCTTTGGGTCACCACCTTGGTTCTGAACCTTCTGCCTCACCCTGGTTCTGATCCATTTGTCTGCCTTCTTTCCCAATTCTTGGGGAGAGGTCAGATCAGAGTCCACCAGGTACTGATGCAACAGCTGATTTTGACAATTATTAAGGATCTGCTCCCTCATAATTAAGTTGTACAATCCTTTGATATCACACACCTTACTGCCAAGTAACCAGCCCTCCAGAGCCTTAGTAGCACAATCTATAAAGTCCACCCAGTCTTGATTCTGTGCCTTTTGGGTATCTCTGAACTTTATCCTATACTGTTCAGTGGTTAGGCCAAACCCCTCAATCAGTGCACTTTTCAAGATTTGGTAATCATCAGCATCCTCTTCTCTTACAGTGAGGAGCTTATCTCTACCGTTGTCTGCAAAGGAGAGCCACAAGATTGCTGCCCACTGCTCCTGGGGGACCCTCTGAACTTTACAGGCCCTTTCCAGTGCAGTAACCCATTTGTGGATGTCATCCCCACTCTGGTAGGGAGGGACAATCTTGCTTAGGTTTCTATGGTCATGAGGCCTTTTCCTAACACTAGGGAAGTTGCTGCCACCATGGGACTCTAGTCCCAACTTTCTTCTAGTTTTCTGAAGCTCTAGGGACTCCCTATCTAAAGCCAACTGCTCTCTTCTGATTCTAAGTTGAGCTTCTTCATACTGGAGCAGTCTCTCTTTCCATTCATGAGAGGACTCCCTCCTATGAGAGGAAACAGAGGTCCCTATTGAGGTGTCAGAATGGTTAGACTCCTGAGAAGGAGATCTTGACCTTCTAGGCACACTCTCAACTCTCCCTGGTGGAATAAAGAGGTGGCCATTATGGCCATCCTCCTCATCTGCAGGAGGAGCTGGATTTCCCAGGTTAAGATCAGTGTCATCTTCCTGGTCAGCTTCAGAGGTCAGGTCATGGGTATCTTCACCCCTTGGCCTTTCCTCATCTGCTGCCCCACCCTCTTGCCTACCTCTTCAGACCCTGTGGGCCTTCTGAGATCATCCAACAGCAGTACCTCTATGAGGCGTTGGGTGTTTGCACTTTTTCCTGTCTTCAATTTCCTAGTACTACACAATGCTCTCAATTCCAAGAATGGGAGGTTGTCATACTTGGATGGTCGAAGCCCATTGGCTTCTGGGAGGGACCCACTGGTTCCTGGCCTTGAAGACATCACTAGTGAGGTGTGGTGTATGCACTACCTACTCTAGTGTGGCCTACTAAACTCTCTTGAGTTGTAGAAAGGGTGCGCTAAGCCCTTGACACACAACTCTAAGTTCAGTAGAACTTACTGCAATTTTAAGCTTGAATTATATGTACCTCAGGTACCTTTAGTGGTTTTCAGTTAGTCACTCACTTGAGATTATCTGGTAAAACAAAGGCAAGCTTGAATCCAACCGCTGCACACCAATGTGAGAAGTTGGCCTGGTATATGCTGTCCACTAGTTATAGTGGGCACCTTGCACCAGTCCAAACAACCCCTTATTGATGATAGGTTAAAGACAACCTTATTTGAAAGCTATCCTAGTGGTAGCTATGGAGAGCAGCCTTCAGGCTAAGTCTTGAAGGAGTGTAAAGCTGTTTGTTTTACCAGTCTATAATCACTTGAATGGCTAAATGAAAGGAGACCACACCAGGTATATATATAAAATATATGTATTTATTTCTAAATACACCCTACTAGTCTCTTTATGAGGCTAGAAGTCAAAGCACATATGTTACACTTCAATTATCACAGTAAATTAGCACAATATAAGATAGGCTCTAGGGGCGAACCAAACCATATATTAAGAAAGTGGTATAAGAACCACGACTTGACTAGACACAAGGCCTAGAGCCTGTAGAATCGCTGGGACCCCAAGGTAGTGACACAGGGGACCCACGGGGGACGTGTGCAGTGTTTGAACACAGCCGCGAGCTCCGTTAGCTTCTATGGGAAAAGTCGCGGTTAGAGTTTTAAAGTTTAGGGACACTTAGGAGTGGACTAGGAACGAACCCTTTTGGACTTAGATGGTTCTAGGGTCAACACCCACGGGAGCACCGGAGTACTCGTGTTACCTCACCCAGGGAAGTCGGGTGCATAGGTGTTAAATGGTGTCGGGTCGCGTCGTCGTTTTCAATGGCAGCTTGCTGAAAAGTGCTGCTGCCGGGAAGATGAGAAGTGTCCGAAGAGATCCAAGCCTGGATCGAAGATGTGAAGAACCTGAAAGCAGAGGGGACAGAGTCTGGGTCACTAGTCAGTGACCAGGGGCACGATAGTCGAATGCCCACCGATGTCGGGTGCTTCAGGTGCAAAGAGGTGAAGCTTGACTCTTCAGCCACGAGGACCAGGAGGCGTCAACGACAACCAGGAGCTGGATTCGAGCTGTCCCACAAAGGATGTCGAGTGCTGCAGTGTTGGTGCCCTGATTGGACACAACAAGCCTTGGCAACAACAACCCACGCAGGAGGAGGAAAGATGCTTCGGAGCAGACCAGCAAGGTCCTGGGGACTCCCCAAGCTTTTAATATTTATGTGTCCGAATTAGCACCTCTAATTAGAAGCTTTGATTTAATCCCGACCTCGTATGCCGACGACACCCAATTGGTGATCTCAACTATTGACAGGGATGTTAACTACTCTACCAAACTCCATGACTGTATGGTATCCTTGAGTAAGTGGATGAGTAGGCACTGCCTGAAGTTAAATTCTAGCAAGACTGAGGTGGTGCTGTTTGGCAAGCTCTCTCCTCTTTGGTCACCAGCCTGGTGGCCCAGTTGTTTGGGCCCCCTCCCTACTCCAGTGGTGAAAGCAAAAAATTTGGGGGTCATAATAGACGAGAAGCTTCATTTTAAATCTCAGATTTCAAAGGTGGTGTCCTCGGCGTTTTTACAATCAAAATGATGCGTAAAATCCTTCCCTACATTCCTAGAAAGGCTAGGAAAATTGTTTTAACCACTTTGGTTTTATCTAAATTGGACTATTGTAACGCTTTGTATATTAATTTGCAGTCCAACCAGCTCAGAAGGTTACAGTCAGTTCAGAATGCCGCTGCCAGATTGATTTTGGATGTCCCTAAGCACCAGTCCATCAGGACCGGGATTCAAGATCTGCATTGGCTTCCAGTTGGCCAGCGTGTAAAATTTAAGGCACTTTGCATCGCCCACAAGGCACTTCATGGTGACGGCCCACAATTTCTTCATCACATTTTTAATTGGTACTCTCCCAGTAGGTCATTACGATCAGCTAACGCCTTTTAATGCTTACCCCCAGAGTTAAAACTATGAACTGGGGGGTAGGAGTTTTAGACACAGCACCATTAGAATTTGGAATGCTCTTCCGCTCTCTCTTAGGAAGATTACATCCCTGCTTGAATTCAGGAAACATCTCAAGACCTGGCTTTTTAAAAACTAGTTTCCTGCGTCTTGTGTGGTCCGCAACGCGCCTAGACACCTATGGGTAGTAGTGCGCTATACAAGTTGTTATAACATAACATATATCAAGCGATGGAGAGTCAGGGCACATCTGGAGCAACTAGGAAAGCCCAATTAAAGTAAAGTTACCCTTCTCAGGGACCCAAAAGTCGACGGACAAGGGATTGCAAAGGGACCTCAAGAGGAATCACAAAATGGCGGCCCACGGGTCACTCGGAGTAGGTAGGCCTGCAATCTTCAGTGGATTCACTGCTCGGGGTCAGGGCTACAAGTAACCCAAAGCACAGCCTCAAGGATTGACGAGAAGCATATGCACTTGCAAATGTGCACGGTGTCCAGGGGTTCCGGATCCACGGTACCCATGAGGGCTACAGGTCTCAGCTTTGCTGGGGACTCGGGTCAGCCTCTGGGAAGTCTAGAAACCCACCTCCTGGGTTGCAAAGTCTTCGGCGTCCGGCGGGAGCTTTGGAGATGCAGACCGGTCAGATGAGTCTTTGGTGCCTGCTAAGCAGGGGAGTAACTCGTTTACTCCAAGGGAGATTCTTCAGTCATCTGGCGTTGAACAGATCGTCGAAGGTCCAGGATTCAGTATCAGAGTTTCGTCCAGGGAAATCTAAAGTCCTGTATCTAGGGGTTCCTTTCTTATTCCCAAGGAAGGGGTTGGACATACTCTGGGGACCCACCTATGGGAGGGTTTGGAAAGAGGGGTGGCTGCACCCATTTCCTTTGTCCAGTTTCGCGCCAGAGCAGGGGCTGGTAGCCCCTGCAACCGGTTTGAACTGGACTATGCACAGGGACACCAAATGTGCCCCCAGTGCAGGACTTCAAAGCACTCTGAGAGTGCACCCACCCAGCCCCAATACACTAAAGCCTGTCTGGGAGGTGGTAACACCTCCCTGTGACAGGAAACCTATTGTCCAGGCCTCCCCTGCCGGATTTTCGGTCAGCAGCAGGAGGCCAGACTCGTGTCTGTGGCTGCAGCATCCATTTTGTGCTGCCAGGGCTCTGTTAGCTGGTACCGGGTATACCGGTGCTGTCATGTCTCTCCCTCTAGAAGGGTGGGATCATACTCCCACACCAGTTACTGGTGTGGGGGTATGATTCCAAGGTGTTTGACACCAAACTCGACATGTTTCCGTGCAGCCATCCCAAAGTTAGCATTTACCGCTAGGTTATAATGCACTTAAGAGTATATGGTCAGGCTGCCTCACAGACAACCCCGGAGGATAGATTCCCGAAGGCTGCAGAGGGGCTCTGCTCATGCATGGGCACCCTCTCACACAAAACCAAGCACCCTGCCTTCAGGATTGATAAGGCCTGCCATAGGGGTGACTGATAGGTTTATATGTGCAGTGATAGGGTGAGATATAGTGAACCTATATCTCAGTAAGGGGTGCATGCACCACCTTACTCAGGCTGCTGTAGCAGTCCTGTGGTGTCATTTTGGAAGGCTGCCCAGGGGTGGCATAATACATGCTTCAGACCCTGGTAGGCCTCTGGGGTACCTATGCCCTGGGTACATAGTATACCATATACTAGGGACTTATAAGGGCACCCCAGAATCCAATCTGTGGTGTACCTAAGGTACAGGGAATCAATTTAGAGAGGAAGCAGCTAGGCTGGGGTCCTGGATAGCAGGGCCCCAGCCAGACTAAAGTCGAAAAACAATAAAACATCAGCAAAAAGTGGGGGTAACCATAAGAAGCAGATCCTACTCTCCTACACTATCGATTTCCAGGACAAATAAGTTTTGCTGTTTTCATTTACTATAGGTTGCCCTTGAGGGTGAGGAATAATTCATATTGGGTAGTCAAGGGTGTGGAAGCACAGAACACAAGACATTTTCTCAATACTCTGGTTGAACGTTGAAAGAAAGTACAACTGGGGCGTTTAAAAAATCATCACTGGTTGGAGAGGTTGCATACATAAGGAACAAAAGAGAGGCTGCATATGGAACACGATTGGCAGCTAAACTGTTTGGGCTTATGGCCACCATCAAAATCTCATAGAGACATGAATCTATAACATTAGACAGTGACACCAAAGTTCTAGGCTGTTTTGGGTAGTTTGTACAATTCTGTGACAGGAGTTGATCTTCTTGTCTAATCTGCACGCTACTTAGCTACTTATGGTCTAGTGGCTCAGCAGACTAATGTATCCACTGGAGGGATCTGAATTTGACCGCATGCTCAAGTATTGGAACCATGGTGAGGTCCACTAAGCCTTTCTTCTTCTTGAGATATGTAAAAGGAAAACCATTGAGTTGAATAAGAATAAACATCTGCTATTGAGCACAGAACAAAATCCCCTTGCAAATGTGTGCTTTAGAAGTACACACTGTCGTACTCTCTTGCAATATTTTATCATTTCCAAGTCATCTCTGATTGCTGTTCCTCTTGGAATTGATTAGTTTTAATTTGTTAAACTCGTGAATATTCAAATGTCCAATATGACGTTTTTATGGTGTTCCAAATTTCTATATGCATTTGCCTCAGTACTATAGTAAATGTAAAGGCATATAACTCGGGAACTATATGGAGAAGAAAATAGTGGCTGGAGCAAATGTATTTAACTTTTGAATCAGATCAACAATACATTTTGTACCTTACCCTGGATAATAGGATAAATACGAGTTCAAAATAGTATTCCTTCCTTCTCCTACCAATGTTGCTTATGAAAATTTGAATAGAAAGGCTACACCTAGTAAGAAACCATCAGTAGGAGCACCTTTGCTTAAGAAGGTAGCAGTCAACGGTAGTGCAGGCCTACACCAAACTATAGCCTTATTTAAAAATAAAAAAGCTGAAAAATCCTTTTGAAATCAAGTTTAGTTTTTCCCTATGGTGCCATGATGCGTGATTTCAACCTTAAAGGACCCTCATCAGTTTCTCATCCATTTCTGTGCTGAGTAGGCTTTTGGCTGATATCATGAGTAGTTCTGGTCACCTGTTCACCGTGTCTGTAAATGTGTCTGTGTGCACATCCACCTAAAAAAAAGTGCTCTTCAGTGCCCTGGCTAAAGGGTCAATACTTTATTTTGCCAATGTATTTTTCCTTTCCATTCTTTAAACTTTTAACATTCTTGTCTTGTTCATGTTTGCGGCATGTGAGTCTCATGTCTGTGGGCTATTCTCGCTACTGTTCCATTCCCTGCCCAGTCCAAAGGCTGGACAGCTTCATTTGTTTTGAAATTTTGGTATTGCCTTCTTTATTTTCCTACCATATGTTATTTTCCTGGTGTGCATGACTTGCACTAGCATGATCCATTTCATTCTGATAAAGGGAATGATTGCTTGTTTTAGGGGTAATCTGATATTCTGCTGGTAATCTAGTTTGAAATCACCCAAGTACTACCTCCGATGAAGCGTGAGCCTTTCCTCTCCATAAATGTACAAGAGCATTTGGTTTAACACCATAGCCAGTCATTGTTTCCACTAATTACTGGTGACTTGCGTTACTCCTAGTTCTAGTCTTCATTGTCATACTCTTTCCGCACTGCTGTGTTCTGGGACGGTCAGTAGCTTCAGTCTGTTTGGGTTTGGTTAGCCTAAGGGGAATTCTGGACAGGACTGACATTTGTATAAAGCACAGTATGACAGAAGCTTTATAACTAGGGCTCCCGGTTTTATGGTATTTCTTTTTTTGTCATTTCCGTCTGTATTTATCCATATTTATTTTTTGCTAATTTTATTTATCCATATTTATTTTAGGGTTTGCGAGAAAATGAAGCTGAAATTAGTATATTTGCACATTTATTTAATCGACAAATATGCACTCATGCTTGAATTCCTGCCAGGTTTCAATGTGCTGTTAAAGCATCTTTATTAAAATCCCTTTCTTTTTTAACCCCCTTACTTATCAATCCACACAGCTATTGGCTTGGCAGTCATGGCTGACAGTATTTAGAATTACTCAAAAATCAACCCAAATTCCGTTTTTATACGCATATAAAAATAAATAGACACAAAAATACATGTTTTCTGTCTGTATTTATCTGTAAAAATCAGTAAAAACGGAAAACAGGGAGCCTTATTTATAACGCAGCCTAGTGGTACTGAAAAATTACTGCAATAAGTGTATGTGCACTGCAGTGTATAGGCAATACTCCAGGAGGCAAAATTCTATTGAATGGAGCAGAATGTTTTGTCTTCCTTATTCTGGTAGTTCAAGTTGGAGACCGGCGTAACACTCATTTTTAAACAAGCATTTGCAATGCAATAGGTCTCGCATTTGCGAGAGTTTCATCTATTGGCATTGTAAATGACAATGCCTTTTATCTGTTTTAGTAATTAACACAAGTAAAAGGCATTGTCATTTACAATGCCAATAGCTCAAACTCTTGTAAATGCGAGACCTATTTCACTTCAAAGAACGAGCCGCCATTGTCCCGGGCTGCTTGGAAAGTGAAAGCGTGCATGGCACGCTGAATTTTGCAGGAAAGCATGTCGTGCCTGCAGTAGGAGAAACTCATTAAAGAAAATAGTGCTTACAGACTAAATAAGAAATACAGTGTAACAACAGAAGTAAAAGGGCCAGTCCTCATGGGAGGTTACAAATGAAGACAAGGCGGTACTAAGGAAGGACTAACAAGCCTATTAAGGAATCAGAAGCCAGCATATACAAAGGACAATGACACAAGCCAATGAAAAATATGGGTGGAGAGTGGGCGGAGCTTCAAGTCCAAACTCTAATACAGCATGCCTCGCAGAGCAGCGTATGCACTGCCCAGGCTCAACCTAAAAAAAAGGTGCCAGTTTTAGAGGTGAGATCCACTTCACCTTCTTGAGGTAAGTGATGGGGAACAGTAGAAACAAGAGAAACGAAGATTCTTTGCAATTAATCTGAACAATCCTGGTTATGGATTTGTGTAATAATAACCATAAAGTCATCTGAACACGGGGAACAGAATTTATTGCACAGACTACATATGTGGGGGTGTCCCTTCATGCGGGTCACAAGACCAACTGACCCTCTGGAACACTCACCACAAGTCCTCTGTCATCGACTGGGACACCCCACGGCACCTACGTTCCATGAAGCTACACGCACGCAACAAGAAATAGTCAGGGTCAAATCACACTTCCCAGCCCCTTATCAATTCTAACACATTTGCTGTTCTACTGTGGCCAGCGCGTGCATTAGCCATCTCTTAATGAGTATGCGGGAGGACGTCATCTTGTAAATGGAGATAAGTGCCCAGCTGTTGATAAAAAAAAGACCCGCCCCCTTGAAACATGATAAGAGGGTTTTGCAGTTTCCTCTCTTTTGAGGTTTGAGGCTTTGAAAGGAATTACAAGTCCTCATTTGGCCAAAATAGCCGAGTCGTGAACTGTCTGGCTCGGAACCCCTGCGCGTTTTTTGCCGAGTCCTTGCAGTAAGTGCAGTTTGCATTCATTTCCTTCGCACATTTAATAATATTTCTGTAATTCACCAATAGAGCTTGCCTTTTCTCTCGTGATGCTTTGTCTCTTATGTTTGCGACCTAAAATTATGTTACCTAGTGCAAATGTTATGATATTTTACAGAACGTGTGTGAAAATGTATTGTTTTCAATAACGTGATTTTTGTTGTGTTGACTAAAATCACTGCAGCTGGTTCAAGCAATCTGCTATCTGAATATTCGGCTTAATTTTTGAAATTCAAACTTCATTTTAAATGTTTTCTGCCCGCACATACAGCTGTTTTGGTTTGCGCGATCAGTTGCGAAGGACCGTTGGGTTTAGAATGTATCAGAATCATGTAGTATCACTTTCATAACTTTATGAGGTTATGTGCTGCGGTCTGTGGACAGATACTTCTAAACACTACCCTGCTATGTAAAGTTCAGTTTGCTCATATGTACGTAGATCCTAGGCAATATATATATTGCACATTCGCACCTCCCTTCTTGAGACACATGCGCTTAAGTAAAACGCCCAATTTTCACAGGCTAAAAACTGTTTATTTTGAGGATCTGCTGTGGCAAGTGAAGCGTCTACGAAAGACACACGCATTATCATAACAGAAAGCACTCCTAATCGGCTTATTCTTGAAATTCCATTAGCTCGATTTTTTACAGTCTAGTAACTTTCCTGTGCATTGTTTAGGAATTTTTAGGTCTGGCCTGGCTCATGTAAAAAAAAAAAAATCATATTTGGTCTCGCTTACAAACAAAGCTGTATGTAAGCCAGACCTAATGTGATTTTTTTTTCTGTCTCGCCAGTCTAATGTAATAAAAACAAATTTACGAATAAAAAATTGAAACAAATAAGCATACACATTGGGGCTTGAGCCAGCCCTTTCATCTGTTCAACTGTCATTCATATTTTCTTTCCTCCCACCAGAGCATGGTGCTTGGAACAGTGTGTCAGCCCACCTCAACAGCTGACTCTTTTGTACTGTGAGCAATGGCATTTATACTTGGTCCCATGCGCATACAGTGCCTGAGCATCTACCCGCGCGCGCGCACACGTACGCACACACTCATCTGCATGCACACTTACTTTCATGCATCCATTCACTAGCGTGCACATATACACCCACCATTCGCAAGCACATGCACGCTCACACATCCATTCACAGCACGCACGCTCAAATACACATATATTCATACATAAACACATGCACCCAACATTGGAAAAAACATACCGGGTCACGTCATGACATTGGTTGGGAGGTGGGAAGCTTCGGTGGGTCCTGGAGATTGGAGAAGAGACTGCCACCTCCTCACATTGGCTGACCTTGTCAAGGGTCAACAATGAGAGGAGGACCTTCCCTTACTCATCACAGGGTAGGATGGAGACACTGAGACTTGCTGACCTCACCCCATTCTGTGACAGGGCGTCACTGATATACAGTTGACCCAGAGAACTTCACGGCTTAAAACTGAAGCACCCAGGTTCTAGTCCACCGGTGATGAGCCCCCCTCATCATGAGGGGGAGGGCCTTGCAGCGCATTGCTGTGCTGAGGAGGTCACATCCACAGAGTTGTCCTCATGCCAGCTCCCCCTGTGATAGTCCTCCTGTCCAGCTTGACTGCAGTCTGCTACCCTCTGCTGCCTGTCTACCTGTTGCCCTCTGTTTGTGCCTCCTCTGCTCGTTTCTTGCTCTTTTGCCTTTTCTGCTTGTTTTTCTGTGCTCTGTTATGCCTGTTTCTGCTCGTTTCTGCTCGTTTCTGCTTGTTTTTCTGCCCTCTGTTTTGCCTTTTCTGCTCTCTTTTCTTCCCTCTGTTTTGCCTTTTCTGCTCATTTCCTGCTCTCCGTTTTGCCCTTTCTTCTAATTTTTCTTCCCTGAGTTGAGGCCTCTTCAGCTCTGTTTTGCCTTTTCTGCTAATTTTTCTGCACTCTGTTTTGCCTTTTTCCGCCTGTCTTTCTGTCCTCTGTTTTGTCTTTTCTGCTAGTTTTTCTGCTATCTGTTTTGCCTTTTTCTGCTTGTTTCTTTTCCCTCTTCCCGCTGTTTCCCTCCTCTCGCTACCCAGAGCCCTACCCCCCCGGGACCTACTTAATGGAGGCCACAGTGAGACCCCATTGAGGAGATCCTTGTGCAAACTCCCCCTGTGACAGTTCTCCTTTCCAGCTTGCTCGCAGTCAGCTACCCTCTGCTGCCTGTCTACCTGCTGCCCTCTGTTGTGCCCTCCTCTGCTTGTTTCTTCCTCTGTTTTGCCTTTCTGCAAATTTTTCTGCACCTCCGTTTTGCCTTTTCTGCTTGTTTTCTGTTCTCTGTTTTGCCCTTTCTGCTAATTTTTTTGCCATCTGTTTTGCCTTTTCTGTTCATTTTTTTGCCCTCTGTTTTGCCCTCTTCTGCTCCGTTTTGCCTTTTCTGCTCTTTTTTCTGCCCTCTGTTTTGCCTTTTTTGCTTACTTATTTTTTGCCCTTTGCTTTGCTTTTTTCTTCCCTGTTCCCGCAGTTTCCTCAAGACCTGTCGCAGGGGGAGTTGGCATGAGAGAAACCTCGCACCCCAGCACACAAATACCCCCAGAGGTGACAGTGCCGCGCTCTACATATGATGCTTGACTGATTGATTGAGTTGTGAAATCAGCAGCTGAGCAAAGTTCGGCTCAGGCAGAACAAGCGCCTGCTCATTTAGTTTACGTACAGCGCCTTGCTGCCTGACCCGAACATGAAAAGTGTCAGTCAGGCCGTCCTTTGCTCAGCTGGACTGACGCTCTTCATATATGAAAGCCTGACACTCACAGCAACTAACGCTATACTGCAAGCCAACAGCTATGTGAAACAATCTCAAAAGTAATATTTCTATTAATTTCCCTATGAATTTCTCAGAGTCAAAATAAATTTCCCCAGAGAAGATGAATTTCTGAATCACAGCAATGAATCAATAAATCACGCTTTCCTCCACTGAGTGGGGGTGAGTGTTGTTTCTTTAACAAAATTTGGTTTACAAATAGATGGATGGATGGATGGATAGATAGATGGAGTCTAACACAAGCTTGCCAATGGTAGACTTATTGGCTGCACTAGTGCTTGTTTCAAGTGTGCATTGCAGGCTCTGACTTTGGAACAATAGTATTGGATAAAGAGTTTGGGAACAAATTAGCCAGTGCCTTTTTTAAGTAATGTCACATTTTGGTATAAGAGTTTTCTGTGCAGTGTTGGTTGCAGAATTTTTATTGAATTATAACTGTATTTATATTGTGCTTCATATCCCTGCCGAGCTGTCTGAGCACATGTGGAGATGGTTAGCTCACTACACTGGGAGAGTGCGAAGGATGGATGTACAATAGTCAAGGACACTGGAATTTTTCTGCACAGGAGTAGATTACTGCACTTGCCAATAATCTGCAATTTCCGGCTAAAACACGACGTTGTGGAGAGGCATACACTATGTAAAAGTTAACTGGTCTGCTTCAATTTAATGACTGCTGCGTTTAGATGTTAATCTGGTACTAATGAAGTAAATAGTTTGCTTAAACAGTAATAATGTGCATCAAAATCACAAAGCAGCGACTTACTACTCCCACAGAATGTGCCTCAATGTGCCACTTAATTTGTCTTTTGATGCTGCTTAATTTAATCAACTGCTGCATAATGCGCTCCTCCATTGCTGTGTAATTCCACTGGCTCTGACAATAGCATTTGATAAAGCAATTATGAGCTAATTTAAGATGTTCTTCTGTTTCCTAAATGAGATCCTCCCATCATCAGATTTTGGCTCCGAAGATATTTTCAGTACAGTGTTGACACTGAGATTTTTGTTGTGTGTATAGTTGTATTTATATAACTCTTCCATACCCCAGTGGAGTTTACGAAGCACATTCATGGATAGGTAACTCGCTACTTCATGTGAGTGCTATTGATTATTAAACAATAGTAAAGCTTAAAAGAATCAAACTCACTTGTCAGAACATGTGCTTAATATCTACTAATAGTTGTTGTTAACCGGCACCCGTGCTCATTTTTAGGGGGCCGGGACTTATTTTTCATCATCAGACCCTTAACAAGAGATAGAACAGAAGAACACTAAGAAAAAAGGAGAGAAAAGGATAAAATAAAAAATATCAAAGCGAAAAAGCAGGGATGAAAGAGAACCAGCAAGAGCAACTCTAGGGTGGAGCAAGAAAGAAGCATGAGGTGGAGACTAAGGGCCCGATTCTGATGCGGGTTGGAAAAGCTTCCCGACCGAGGGCCTGATTCTGATGCGGTTAGAAAGGCCTCCTAACGGCATTTGCTCCTTCCAAATCGGATCGGGAACGTGTCTTCCCGACCGAGGGCCCAATTCTGATGCGGTCCCATTGAAGTCAATGGGAGTTCAACCAAATCGTATCTGGAAGCATCCGGATGCATCCTACTCCGCCGGCCGGACTTTCCCGATCCGAGTGGGTCGGACACCATTTCCCAACCGATTCGGTCGGGAAGCTTTTCCAACACGCATCAGAATCGGCCCCTAAGTATTCGTTAACTCTGGCATTTGGGAGCAGGCTCCTGGAAAAACGTTGTCCTGCCGGCACCTATTTATTGATATACAAATGAAGCATTGATCAGAGTCCTCTTCCGTCATCATTGCATTTTGAGTCTTAAGAGTTGTTCTGTACAGGGCTGATCCTAGATTTTAGTTGCCCTAGACAAAGATACATGAGTTAATAAGAGGGCTGTACATATATGATTGTGCTGCAATTGCATTCAAAGGTATTGTCCAACAGTTTAAAACCACTATGAATTAAAGTAACCCTATGATTTCCACTCTGGGCAAATGGGTCAAACCTCTCTCCTCCCCCCCAAAATAATAAATCCACTCACTTTCTAATTCTTAAATCTTAAGGCCGGAGATCTCACACTGGAAACGAAAAGTAAAACTATTTCAGAGTTCCATCAATTATTAGTGACCCCGCCCTCTCCCCACACCCACAATGCTCCATTTTGAAGCTATGCTTCTTCGCGGATGATACTAGTGCAAAAACAGCATGGAGTGGACTGAGATTCTCTTTTACTATGCGAAGATAAACAAGAGTATCTTGGGGGACATGATAAAAGAAAAATAATAATACATTTTTTGTATACATTGATTGACTTTCATAATGCGCATATTTCTTCAAGCTTTGCTCATTCATAATGCTTTAGTAATAGTCAATGTCACAGCACTCAGTAGACCTGGGAAGGGATACAGAGCTCTAGCAGCCCTACAGGAAAGCAGGTCACGCACCAGTGTCAGCAGCAGTAGAGGCTGCTTCTGATCGGACTTGTGGAAGCGGAGAGGGGGTCGGGAGCGGAAGGAATAAAAAAAAAAAAAATAGAAAAGCAAACTTACCTGGAGGTCACCATCGCAGCTGCCGCATCTTCTCCAGCAAGAAGCACCCAGCCTCCCAGGTACCCTGACCAATCACAACGCTGCCTTAAGCAGCGTTGTCATTGGTCTGAGCGCCGTGGTTCGGCGATTGTATGGGCTTGGAGGCTGGGCATGTTCTCCTCTAAGGCTGTATAGTACAGCCTGTGGAGAACATGCACAGCACGCATGACGGTTTGGCTGGCCCGAGACGGCCGGCCAAATCTTCATGCGCACTTTAGGTGCCAGCACCACTCCTCCGGCATCGACATCAGGGGAGGTCGGCCCCACCGTGCCCTATCAACTGGGCTGCTCTGCCGTGCAACTGCAATAGTAAAAATAAAATGATAATAACGGACGGCCGTTATTATCGTTTTATTTTTACTTTGCACTGCTTTAAAGCAGTGGGGCGATGTTCCTCCGCCTTAGCGGAGGAGCCGCCCCTGGTAAGCAGCAAGGACTTTGTTAATTGAGCAATATTATCGGCAACATGTTTTTAAAAGAAATGCAAAGGCACACAACTTAATTTCTTGGAAACCTAAAATGGCATATGAAGCAAACATTAGAAGAAGCACTTTATTTAAACATGCCTGTGTGCAAATGTAGAACAATTAACAATGCTGTTAAAGCCTAAAAAGTCTGGCTACAATTTTCTTTTAGATTTTTATTTTCAATTTTGCATAAACATGTACAACTTCTGGTAACAAGCAGAAGAAATTACAATGAGCATTTATCGTAGAGCATATATGATACGATTTGCATCAGTTTAGTTTGCAATTTCAATTTGACATATGACTGTTCATGGAGTCTGACTTCTGGGTCCATTGACCTCCACTCCCTTACACCATGTCATGCCATCCCTTTTTTGGCACCCCATTTTCCAGCAGTACTCAGGTTGTCAAAATATGCCTTGCTCCCTTCCCCCCCCAGCCTCCCCCACCCGGGCTGGTTGCCGAGTAGCGGTAGTCCTCTTCCAGATCTGGCATTGTCCCCCCATGTCCAGCAGTTTGTATCGCTTACTCCACCTAGTCCTGGGCTGCTGATGTTCTATCTGGGCCCTTGGGAGAGGGGGGTGTCACCAGAGTAACCACTAAGTTGTGCAGCATGTTTGCCCACTCCTGGCAATCTTTATCCAAGTGCTCATCGATTCAAACCTCCCGCATAGGCCTCTCCTCTGCCAACACCCATTCGGCCATATTTCTAGCGGGACATCCATCTGATAGAAGTCTTCCATTTGTCTAATAGTAGCCCTAGCTCTACAAACATATAGTGCATCCTCCCATCTTTGGGGCATAGGATGAGCCATACAAACAATGTTTCACTGCTGTCTACAAAGGTTGAATGTGCTTTGGTGAAAGTGGTGCTGACAAATGTTTTTTCCAAGCCAATGTTGAAGATGTTTTTTCATGGTATTTGGGTTTCACAAGATTATCAAACACAACCCAATCAAAGTTTTTATTCAAAAAGTTTATTTAGGCAGGTTTTTTTTACTCTTTTAAGGGAGGTTGGGGGATTTGCGCTCTTAACTCCACTTACTTTTGTTACTACTTACTTCCTCTCCCTCTCCCACCTTACTCCAGTTTTTCTCAAAATACTTTACTCCCCCTCCACCTCCGTTTTTACCCCAACCCGCTAACTCCCCTTTTTGCTTCTATCCGGTTTTATTTACTAACCCCTAACTCCCATTCCCAATTTACTCTCTCTTTTTATCAAACCTTACTCTCCCTCCTGCTTTACTCCATTGTTTTACAAATCGCTTACTTCCACTATACTCTTTAATTTTAACAGATCTATTATTCCCCCTCCTGCTTTACTCGTGTGTCTTACCTTTCCCACGAAAAACTATTTTCTTGGAGAAGGTATTTTGTCATTTTACCTTTTCTCTCAAATAAAGTTTCGTCATCTTGTTTAATAGTCTGAAATTCTTCATTTGAGAAATTCGTCAAAATTACTGATCACCGGATACAAAAATGCCTACTTCTAAAAATGTGATAATTTGTAAGTTTTTTATACGATTGTATTTCTGCATACTGATTCTCTTCTTACCTGCCAGGTGGAACCCACCACTCAGTATTTAGTTTTTAGCTCTGGCTATGTGCACCGTTTTTTAAATCATCTTTCAATCTGTCTAATTGGTTTGCAACCGAGAAATCGGCCAAAGGTGCTGATTAGAAAGCAATGCATAATTCACAACAAAATTAAGTAAAAATCAAGCTACCTCGCCCGACTTCATCACATGTCGCTATGATGTAACTTGCATGTGAAGGAGATACGTATTTGATTGTAGAATTCTGTGATGACTGTGTAAGAAACATTTGCCTGCCTCCTAAACACATGTTAAGAATTTTTGTATTTGAAGGAAGTGTTCTCAGCATCTGCCCTGGTCAGTAATTTAAAGTAACGACCAGGTACATACCTATTTCATCAATGAATTAACAAATAATGACCAGGAACTCTAAAGTGTTGTGAGAAATCCATGAGATTTCTACTACCCATAATGTTAGTGCAGAAGATGCAGTGGCACCAGGGATGAGGGTGTGAGTGTCACTTTGCCCGCAGAAGTAGCTGTCTTTTACTATCAACCACGAGGAAATTGCGCCCAGTTTCTGTGCTTTCATTCGGGCCAATGGCAACCTGAGCACAAGAGCCAAATCTTAGCACACACCAATATCATGTCAATAATACTCAAGATCATGGGGCCAACCAGAGCTACGCCCCCTTACTAATGAGTCACAAGTGGTGCAAAGTTACTTCTTTAATACCTCTGCCAAATCATGTTTGCTTTTCTTCATGAGTATTTGCATTAATATCAGAGATCATTTGCTTAGAGATGTGAACACATGTACTAGCTATAAACAGTGTCTTCCTAGGAAGATGTGACCCGGCGCAACATGGAAATGGAAACACCAGATTAGAACGTTTATGAAATGAGGTGTCCATAAATACAAATTTACGTATCAAGCCCAGCCTAGTTTTACACCTCAAAATGAAAGCCCAAGCAACTTTTGCACTATATATGGAGAACATTTTCACAAAGTAAAAATGAAGAAAATCATTTATTTCGATTTGCATTAATACCACACAAACAATATTCTTCAAATGAAAAGAAAACTAAAGCAATAGCACTCAAGAACATTTAAGAATATTTTACTGTGGCATAATTACCCCATACTCCAGGTATGCATCCCAACAGAAAGAGGAAAATGCGTATGGCTATGGTCAATTACACACTGAAAATTCCCTGTAGGTAATGGCCTCTTTAATATGCTTAGTGGGCACATTTATGTCAATCCAGAGATAGCCAAAAATATGTCAATAACATCTCCCTTTGATGTTCACCATCAGGTCAGGGCTACTCTTATGCCAGGGATTGCCACAATTTTATTTAGTGAGCCACAATATACCAAAAAATAACAATGTAAGCAACTGATTATTAATTTGGAAGGAATTATGCCACCGACTTATGCAATATCTTGCTTGTCCAAAACACAATTCTAATGAGAAAATCTTGCCCTGGAAGCTATGGAACAAACCGCATCATTATGTTTAGAGAAATGTGTATTAAGTATTTAACTCCTGCATGGTCGGTCCCAAGCTCAGCTGCGAAAGGAGGAGGGTTATGTGTGGTGTTAGCTACCCCACCATATAAAAAAATCCTAGCTACAGAAATGTCAACCAAAAAACAAAAAAACAGCCCGGCCTTGGGGCCTTGTGAAAGCCAGAGATCCCTAGAAGCGACAAAGCCGATCCACCCGCTTTTAACCAAGTTCATCACCATCATGACATGGAATGTGAACAACATGCAGGAGACAGGAAAGACACCCCAAGTGGCAGCGGATATGAAAAAATACAACCTTGCCCTGTTTGGCATCAGCGAGACCAGATGGACACAGTCCGGACAGAAAAGACTGGCTCCAGGAGGAATGCTGCTGTATTCTGGACACAAGGAAGAGAACGCCCCACATACTCAGGGAGTAGCACTGATGCTAATGCCAGCAGCCAACAGAGCTCTGATTGGATGTGAAGCCCACGGTCCAAGACTAATCACAGCTACCTTCCACACAAAGAAAAAGAGGAACAACATGAATGTTATCCAGTGCTATGCACCTACAAATGGCAGCAAAGAAGAGGGAAAAGAACAGTTTTACAACATACTCCAGTCCATCCGGGAGAAAACCCTTGAGAGAGACATCACCATACTGATAGGGGACCTCAATGTCAAGACTGGAAGCGACAACATCGGGTACAAAGAAGTCATGGGCAACCATGGCCTTGGCAACATCTCTGTGCCCTGAACACTCTAGTGATGGGTGGTAATGTATTCCCACACAAAAGAATACACAAGGCAACGTGGGTGTCACCAGACCATTCAACAAAGAATCGGTTTGGTCATGTCTGCATTGCGAAGACTTTTTGGAGGTTCTAAGGATGTGAGAGCGATGAGAGGTGCGAATGTGGCATCGGACCATCACCTTGTCATAGCCAGGCTAAAGCTGAAGAAAGCATGGATGGAACCGACAAATCAATGCCAGTGATACAACACCACCCTCATCAAAGATGCATATAAACAAAGGGATTCTCAGTCACCCTCAGTAACAAGTTTCATGTCCTGCAAGAACTAGAGGACAACAGAGACTCAGTAGAAAGTCAATGGAAGATGATCAAAGAAACAGTGACATCAACCTGCAGGAGGTACTGGATCCCAAGAAACACCAGCATAAGGATCTTGGATCTTCACCAAGACTCTCTGCAAAATCCAAGAGTAAAAGGAAAAGAAAGCTGCAGTCAACACCAGCCGAACAAGAGCAGCAAAAGCTCAAGACGAATAGACCAAAACCATCAAGGAAGCAAAGAGAAGCTTAGGACCAGACAAGCGAAGATTCATCAATAGTCTTGCTACAGAAGCAGAGGAAGCAGCAAGCCATGGAAACTTGAAATAACTCTACAAAACAACAAGAAAACTCTCTAGCAGATCCAGCTAGCCAGATAGCCCTGTTAAAGACAGCTGGGAAGACGATCATGGGCAATGCAGGCCAACAACAAAGATGGGTGGAGCACTTTGAAGAACTGCTGAACCAGCCCGTGCCAAAGTCTCAACCAGACATATAGTTAGCTGACAAGGACTTACCAATTGACTGCAGCAGACCAACCAAGGAAGAAATACAGTGAGCCATCAAACATCTGAGAAATGGAAGGCAGCAGGACCCAACAACATTCCTCCACAGGCACTGAAGGCAGACATTAAAACATCAGTAGACATACTGTACCCCATCTTTGGAAGGTTTTGTGAAGAGGAAAATGTGCCATCAGACTGGAAGGAGAGAGATCTCATAAAGATCCACAAGAAAGGGTACCCGAGTAACTGCACAAACTACAGAGGGATAACTCCTCTATCAACCACGGCAATTGTTAAGCGGAGTCATCCTGAACATAATGAAGGAACAAGTCTGTGCTCAGTTGCGAGATCAACAAGCTGGCTTCCACAAAGATGGATACCTTTCAGACCCAATTGCAATACTGCTCATGATCCTTGAGCAGTCGTTGGAATGGAACTCCCTCCTCTATGTCCACTTCATCAACTATCAGAAGACATTTGACAATATGGCCAGAGAGACCCTTTGGAAACTCCTCCGCCATTATGGTGTGCCAAATAAACTTGTAAGAATCATCAGGAACTCCTACAAGGGAAAGACCTGCAAGATAGTACATTGAGGATAAGTCACAGAAGCCTTCCAGGTGAGGACCGAAGACTTCCACAGTTGTTTTGCCTCACCCTTTCTCTTCCTGCTGGCCATGGACTGGATCGAGAAGACATCCATAGTAAGGAGAAGAAATAGGATCCAGTGGACACCTTAGATGCAGCTCAATGACCTGGACTTTGCAGACAACCCGGACCTACTCTCCCATACCCATCTGCAGATGCAAGACAAGACGAACAAGGTGGGAGCCACATCAGCAAAACCTGGCCTCAACATTCACAGGGGAAAAGCCAAGATCCGGAAGGCTACACAGTCAGCACAACTGCAATCACTCTTGCAGGCGATTCCTCGGAAGAGGTTGGGGCCTTCACCTACCTGGACAGTGTCATACAAGCAGGGCGCTCAGACCCAGGCATCAAGGCCAGAATCAGCAAAGCAAGGGCTGCCTTCATTGAGCTAAAGAAGATTTGGTGCTGAAAGGACCCAACACTGCAAACCAGGATCAGGTTTTTAACATCAATATAAAATTGGTCCTTCTGTATGGAGCAGAAACTTGGAGGACAACAGTGACCACCACCACCAACAAAGTCCAGACTTTAATCAACATCTGCATGAGTAAAACCCTCCAAATCCGTATGCCAAACACTATCAGCACCAATGACCTATGGCAGCAGACTTTTAAACTCCCTGCTCATGGAGAAATCAAGAAAAGATACTGGGGCTGGATAGGTAACACCCTCTGCAAGTACGCATCAAACACCACCAGGCAAGCCCTGGCCTGGAAACCTCAAGGGAAAAGGTAAAGAGAAAGGCCAAGAAACACCTGGCACCAAGGCTGACTGCAAGAGATGGGTTACACCTGGAGTCAGATTGAAAGATAAGCCGGGGACAGAGGTGGGTGGTGAGTCCAGTTGATGGCCTATACCCCAGGAGGGGTAGCAGGCATAAGTAAGTAGGTAAGTAAGTAATATGTATTTATGCAGTACCAAAACATCATTGAAGTTAGAAAACCAAACAATAAAGTTCACAATCAAGTTAGTTAAGAAGTGAAAAATAATAAATGAAATAAGCCAAAAATGGTATCAAAAGTGATACAAAATTGATTGTTTATTAAAAAAAAAATTAAGAAAAAAGGGCAAACAATAAAATTGTAAAACATGATTCTGAAGCTGGCAAGTGTTCCTTGAAGACAGGTATGTAAAGTTCAGGCTCCCACTGAAGCCTTAAATTGTGGTGTCAAAAGCTCCAATCAGAACAGAGCTGAATCCTGTAGCCAGAGTTTGTTTTGCCACTGAAGTGATATTGCGATTGTATCCTAGTTCCAAGGACTATTTTGGAATGTAACCACTTCTTTGGTTGTCAGCATCTTCCTGCAGGGCCAAGCATGAGTCTGTAGATTATAAGGAATCCTGGAGATTGGATACTTCTTTTTAGCATTTCCTCAGTAGCGTTGGACTTTGCTTCAGAAAGCTTAGAGTAGGGCAAACTGGCAATTCATATCCACCGAGATTGTTCCTTTCTCAGGATACCTTGCTGCCTTTTCCAGTTGTCCAGGGGCCACAAAATAACTGGAAAATGGTCTGGTGAGCCTGATCAATGAAAGTGGTAATGTCTAGTTTAACAATGGAAGAAAATAGAATTATGCAGGTATATCCCAGCTATATTGCTTGAGTTACAGCTAGTGCTTCTGGATTTCAGTTAACCAATTAAAATTGATAAAACACCACAAAAGGGATATGTGCTTTTCAGTAAAAACTGGATTTTGATTTTGCAAAAGTAGTACAATGGCTGCTCGTATCTTTTTTTTGATGGATGCTCCCACTATGACCCACTCAGACATGCCACTTAATTAGGTGTAATGACATACACAATGTCCCTGTGCCTCAGAACCTATTACAATTCCCTTTTTGGCAGCACAGTTCACCTCATATGCCTTCAGCTTACTGTTCATTGCATGTTACACTGTAGCAGCCAGCAGGCGTGCAGAGGAAGTCTGAACAGGACCTCAATTCTGTCTCAGTGGCACAACTATGATGTCATAATCCCTCAATGACAGTAGGGCAGCGCTTTGTTTTCTTTATCACAATTGTGGTAACAGAGATTCCTGTGCACACGGATGCTTCTGAGTCAATGTTCTCTCATAAAGTGCTGCATCCAACATTCCTCCTGTTCTTAGTTTTGCATTGAAATCCTAAACAATACAGCTCAGAAACATGAACAAGAGACTACTGCTCTGGGTTTTCAATAATTTACTGTATATTTTGCACAGTGCAATTTCAGTAAAATTTTATGTATGGACCCATCCTAAGGCTGAGCACCAATGTAGAAATCGTTAATTATACAACCCCATAATCACCAAGTTAAACATTCATTTCTGCTGCCTCCATGTCAAAATAAATCTAGCAACGTATGCTGCCACAACAAGACTTGGCGCTTGGCAACATCACTGTAGAAACCATTCTGACCCCATTTAAGCGAATCATACTTAGCTGTGCAAGTTATTTCCTTCTAGATGGAAAATGTATGAGGAAAGTGCACATATCACAAAGATAAAGTGCATTGGGAAACTCTCACACATGCCTGACAGTTGCACATTACCCACACTGCAAGTCAGTGCTTAGTTGTCTTTATGCTGAGTATTCAATACGTACAAAATCCCTGAGGCATGAACAATTTAAAATTAATTTTGATCACTATGTGAACTGGAGATGTTAAGACATGATGCAGACCATGAGGTTTCTTGACTACCTCAGCTGACACTTGATTCATCATCACAGTTTGTGGTCACCAAAGAACCTATAGCTAACAGCCTTCATATCAATTCCATAACAGTCTTCTCCCCTATTACCCGGCAAAGGGTCTCCAACCTTTTCTGCAGTGAGAGCTACTTCTGATCAGTGAAAATCATTGTGAGCTATTGAAGGCTATGCAACTTAAGCATTGTTACCAGATGCCCCCACACCAATTTACTTGACGTTAAGGCTAATATCCATAGAGCCAGATGCTATGGTTTGAACAAAATACTTAGACTAGAGGTACTATGACAGGGCATCCATGTGTGCCAGTGAGAGTATGGTCTTGGAGGATGTATGAACATGTGTGCCTATGAAGGGGATGCATGTGTACAGGTGACTGGGAGACTGTGTTGTATGTTCTAGTGGCACAGGACATACCTTTCACCATATGTGGCACTGTTACATGTATAACGCAAATGGGAGGAATTTAAAGTGCAGAAACATTTTCTGTAAAAACTTTCAAAATATGGAATATTTTTCTGCAATTTAAATTTCTCCATCTTAAAAAAATGGCTGTATTTTTCACTTATAAATATGGCACTGTATAGAGAAAATTAAACCGAAGAGTTAACTTTGTTTGTATGGATTCCATAAAACTCATCATTTATATTTTCTCCCATTTCCAAGTGTCACATTTACAAACACCAAGCATCTTGCTCCCAGTGGCCTGTAGACATAGTACCATATTTATAACCGAAAAATAAATTTGTTTAAATGGGAGGAATTATAAGTGAATATGCATGCATTATAAAATATTAAGACGTATTTGGCTTAATTGAAAGTGGAGAAAGACATTAATACATAGGGCCCGATTACAATGTTGGGCAGAAAGTCTCCGACCAGCAGTCAGAGGCTTTCCGCCCGACATTGTAGTTTTCATTATGACCGCCGTATTAGGGTGACGGCGGTCGGAATGAAACCAGTGGGGGGATTCCGACACGGTTTCCGTTGCACTCAAAGGGTTATGATGGCACTTTCAGACAGCCATTTCATGTTGGCCTTCCCGACATGAAAAGGCTGTCAGAAAGTGTCTATGGGGCCCCCTGGCAGGGCCCCCTTCCGCCCTGGCCTTCTACAATGGGTCAAGGGGGCACTAAACACCCCTGCATTGTGTGGCAGGCACTGTGAGGTGCCAGCTGCACGGTGCAGGGAGGTTTACAAACCTCCGTTTGTCAATGGAAGCTTGTGCTGTGGGCCTTTTCCACCTGCCCCACAAGCTTCCATTGACAAATGGAGGTTTGGCGGTCGCATTGTAATACTGCGGTCGGAACCGCTGACCTAAGGTCGGGCGGTTCCTTTCCACAACGGTCCGCCCAACATCATAATTAGGCCCTTATAGTTTCATAGAAAAAGTTTTCTTCACTTTAAATTTCTCCCATTTGAAAAAAAAGACAATTTTTCAGTTATTAATATGGCATAGTGTCTACTGGCTACTGGGAGCAAAAGGCATGCTACTTCTGAATGCGGCACTTTGTAATGGAAGAAAATTTAAATGAAGAGTTAATTATCAAGGTAACTTTTCATATTATTTTGTTTCCCATTTAAAAGCATTCAGAAACATAATTTTGTTTTCACACTCCAATATTGAGGTAACAAGGACTTATTTAAGAGTTAAATACTTCAGTTCTTCAGCTGTGTTACCCATCATAGCCCTGAATCTGTCTGAGCACTGCTCATTATCAGGCTCTGCTATTTGTCGCCTGATGATAATAATGAAAAGTAAACACAGCCTTCCCTTGAGTTAAAAGCAAAATGTGACCCTGTGCTTATTTAATTATAAACTCAAGGCTGCGAGCTACTTTAAAGGTGTCTGGGAGCTACTGGTTGGAGACACTAGGGGAAGGGTGTACTACAGTGGCAAAATAAAACTTTACCTTCAACTCTAAAAATCCTGCCATTGAAGATGCATATGACGAATTAGAAATCAAAAACAATACTCGATGAAAGGGAATGTTTACACTTGTAATGAAGTGGGAAAAGTAAAAGTTAGCCTTGGCATAAGACTGTGGAAAAAGCTGATGTAGTCAGAGCACAAATTGAAAAACAAAAAAAATAAAAGATGAGTAGCAAATGTCAAACGGTACTTCTATACAACTACGTTTTAGGAAGCTCAAAAGCATTCATCACCTTCCCCACCATCATTTTGAAAATACCCTGCCTGAAACTAAATTCCTCTAGATTTGAGTTGCTAAAAAACTCCTTTTCAGGACGTTTTTACTTTAGCTGCTTTAGTCTTACAAATTCAATTTTGAGATATTTACTATATCTACTGGGCCTATAATTATATGTACTTGGCTTACTTTCAAGATTCATTTTACTGACACGGTAACAAGAGTCTCCTAAATGACTTTCATAAGTTGATCCTGCAGACCCATCAGTGCAAGAGAGGGTCTTCCTTCAAATGGCTTTGTCTGAGCAACAGGAACTGTCTGCTTCTGTACTAAATGTGGGAATTAGGTTAGTATTTGAGCTTCCATGTTGTGCACAGCATGCAGTATCTCTGTAATGTTGCATGTATTTCAGCAATGTAATATTTTTCTATGCTGTAATATTTCAGTTTTTCATATAATAATAATTATTATTATAATAATAGTAATTTATTATTCGAAATAGTATGTACCCAACAGATGGATGGAAACTACTTTCTGGTCACATCAGGTATCTTTTCTTGAAATGTAGGTATGTAAGAGAGCTTCAGCTGGTGATCAATGTGTTGTCCACTTGTAGCATTTCTGGATTGTCTCTTTGTTCAGTTGATTCCTTGCTTCATCCACATTAGTTGGCATGTGCTTCCTGGGAGATTTTCCTTGACTCCAGTTTTTTCTCCTTCCAAGGGCTAGTCTGCTTTAGAGATAATAGCAGGCTCTCTGTGAACTCTGAAGCCTGGAAATGCTTCTAGAGTCAAGAGGCCTTATCTTCATTCAAACAGAAGCATTACGTCACCATCAAGAGGACCTGCCCTTGACAAGTTGAGATACCAAAAAGGCTATGGGCCAAGTCCAAGAACTATTAATTCTCACTAATAATTTAACACTACAAGTGTAAAGCTTAACCTATGACAATACTGCCCTTCATCAGCCACTTACAGTTTTCATCAAGCGTCATTAGAACCAGAATAGGCTGGTCTGTCTGATCAAAAATGTGTTTGTACCAACACAGGTTAAAGGAATTTTTGGAAACCTGTCAGATTCATTTTACCTTTATTCCTCAAATTTACAATGCTTGTACTGTGAACTTAAAGGGAGATCTTTTAAGACCTTGTCCAACTCGACTCTCTCAAAATCAGAAGCCTTTGGAAAACTCACTGATTTCTAGGGCATGCAGTACAGGTTTTGTGCTCTTGCAAGGAGACCTATTATGTAATAATTAAAGGCAGCTTAGACAATATTTCGCAGTTCAGAATACTTAATTGAACACAATGTACACAAAAAAACTTTACAGACATGGACATTTTGACAAAATAAAGTTTACAGAATAGCAGGGTAGAAATCTTAGCTCAAATTTCTGAGATTCCTGAAAATATCAAGAATTCATTTACATCTTTTCTGAACCTAGTGAAAAAGAACTACCACCACATTAACCATTTGACTGCTCATCAAATTGATTCCCGCCACAGTTGTACCTTTTGGCCAAATATTCTCCTTCTCTTTGAGCAAAAATGAAGCACTTAAGCAATACTTTGATATTATTTTGAAGAATTTTCAGATATCTCTTACTAAGTTCCTTGTAGGATCTTCACAGTTTTTTCTTCAAAATAAAAATGTGTCTGAGCTTCAACCCTGTGTTGACCAAAGGGGTTTAAATCAAGTAACAGAAAAAGATTGAAAACATTTACCATCAATATCTGACATTCTAGATCTCGTACAAAGAGGTGATATTTTCACCAAGCTAGATTTGAGAGGAGCAGATCATCGGTCGCATACAAAGGCTGGTCACAAATGGAAGACAGCATTTCAAACACCTATTAATAATCACGACTGTCTAGATGATATACAGCTGACATCCTGACGTACTCTAAGCATGAGGAACATGTAAAATAGGTTCATCTCAATCTCAAACAACACAAACTGATTTCATTGTATCAAAAGCTTTTTTATAGCCACTCTGACAATTTCTTTGTTTAACCATCAAGAAACTAACCTAATTCAGCAATAACAGTTTAATAAACACTTTCCTCTAACACATTTTAAGACAACTGATTAATTTTTTATCAATGAAAATTGTTTATACCTAGAGAAAGACTATCATTCATAATTAAGTTATATTAATGAGGATATGACATCCGGGGGGGGACACAACACTGCCCACAATGAACCGTCTCTATGTTCTTACTGACTCTGCGGCCACAGCTCCACATTGCAACATGGCGTTGTATAGTGGTGCACACATGAAACACTAGCAGAGACAGCCTTTCTTCTTTCTGGCAGGTGAATCTTATAGGGTTTTTTTCCTGCCGTTGTGAGACCTAGTTAGTTACTCAGTGCAAATGATTTTGGAAATTATTGAGGTAAAGGAGCTACTGTTGGACTAAGCTCATGGTGTTTCAGAGCAGCAAAGCAGTGGAATCTGAGATGGGTGGGCTGTAACACTTGGTAAGTGTGCCATCGTGCTCAAGTAGTTGGGGGTTAAGCTGCTTGAACTAGAGGTACCACAACTGCATAAGCTCTGTTGTTGTCAGTCCATGGGCAGGCCTTTCTGCTGGGAGAAAAAAATCTAATGAATCCTTATGGACTGTGAGGCTCACCGCACAGATCAAAGCACAGAACATTACCAGAAAGTACTGGCCACAAAGCGCTCTGTAGGAGAGCTTGACCTCTAAAAGTGGATTGGGCTTCACAGCTCCATCTCAAAGTTCAGCAGTATTTTGTTAACAGAACCAAATGATCAGTACCATTAGGAAGGAAGCAGCACTACTTGTCTAGTTCCCAACATAAAAAGACTTGGTGGGACACCAATACTGAACTGATTGTACTGGATACATTACTTGAAACTATACAGAGAGAAGTCAGAGAGATGAAGACAATGTAATCCTTACACTGGAGTAGAAATAGTAAGTTTACCCTTACAAAGTCTAACATCTTTCTCAATGTAGCTTAGATTCAAGTGAGAAAAGTACATTGTATCCCTTTAATGTCAAATCCTTCCCCAATGTATCTTTGATTGGAGGGGGAGTAGTTCATTTACACCTTTCAAAGTTCATCACCTTCCCCAATGTAAATTGCTTTAGGGTGGGAATAGTAAAAAAAAACTTTTGATAGTTTATAGGTTTTAATAAGTAGGTATTAGTGTAGCCTTTTTGCATTATTACAAATTATATTTAAACATTACTTTTATTTTTACAAAATTTGAAACTTTTTTACATGCACTTTCAAATACTGTTCCTTTTTTGTTTTGTACACACTTATGAAGCTTTTCGCTGCTACACCTCCCCCCCTCCCTCCAGTGCTAAGCCTTTTTTTGGTTATTTGGGATAGCTCGTGCTTGGGCCTCCATAACATTTTGCCCACATAAGTAATCCATGCCAAATGTGCATACTTTTTTTCTCAACATCCTGGGGATTCTAAAGGTACCCACAGTTTGTGGAGTCCCCTAGAGGGGACCTAGAAAAATATCAAAATATAGCTACATTTTGAGTTTTTTCGGTAAATTAGGAAAAAAGTGTTCTGAATAAAATTGTCTGTTTTTTTAAATAAAAATAGTATCAAAGAATGGTTTGATGCACTTAAGTCACCTCAGGAACATGCAGAGCTGAATCAAAAAAACTAAATTTTACCCACAGTTTTGGCATTTTTCAAAGAGGTAGCACATTTTTCCTATTTTTTCTGCTTTCAACTAGTTTGTGGTGCAAACCACTGTGAAACTCATAGGTCATTCAGGAAAGCTATATATTGCTGAAAAGTATATGAAAGTCCAAATTCAGCAAGGGGTCATATGTGTAGAACCCTCAAGGTTTTCCCAAAGAAACCTACTATTGAAATATAGAAATATTGAAAACGAGTAGGAAAAAACAGCCATTTGTGACAATGTTTTCATCCGAAACGTTTTGTCACGATGGCCTATTTAGAAAAGCAATGTACCATTACGTTTGCTAGACCCATTATGGTTGTGGGGATATAAGGTTCTCTAAGAACCCAAGTAAACAGAGCCACTGTACTGAGAATAGACCAATTCATATGATGAAATATGGTGAGTGAAAAGTAGGTATCAATGGATGCAAGATATGGAGTTTAGGACCAGTGGTTATTTGTACATTTCTGGATTCGTGGGTACCTGTACGAGCATATGATTTAGAGGGTATTTTTCAAAATGTCTTTTTTCATACACACTGGCTTACATTTGGAAGGCACAAATGCAGTGAAATCCAATTGGTAATGATAAATGTCCTACTATTCTATGCTCCCACATGTCTCCTAATATAAATAGTACCTTACTTGAGTAGGTAGGTCTAGTGCCCACAAAAGGAACCGGCCCAAACCGGAACATGGGCTACATCGCATTTTTCCACTCAAAACTGACCCTTTTTTTCAAAGTGGGTAGCTGTGGATTTTGTGTCCTAGCTCAGCCGCACCTAAGAAACGCAGCAAACCTGTAATTTAAAAAAAAATCTAGACACTTAGGGGAGTCCAGGGTGGGGTGACTTGTGTGACTCTCCGCAGGTTGTTTTACCCTGAATCCCTTGCAAACCTCAAACTTTGAAAGAAACATATTTCCCTCACATTTCTGTGATGGAAGGTTCTGGAATCTGCGGGGAGCCACAAACGTTCTTCTACCTACCATTCCCCCAAGTCTTCTGTTGCAAAAATGGTACTTCACTTCTGTGGAATGGCAACAGGAAAGGCTCCAAAATACAATGTGAAGACATTAACATTTCCTGTCACTAACATGATCTGATTTGGTAATGGGTATAATGGCGTTTCTTTGTACAGGAATCGGCGACCACCCAGGCAAGTCTACCAAACCCAGCAATTTCTGGAAATTAGACACACAGGGGAGTCCAGGGTGGTATGTCTCATGTGGATCCCACAAAAAACTAAAAGTGCACATTTTCCTTGCATTTCTGCAACACAATCAGCAGGAATCCAGAAAATCCCTACCATCCAGCGTTCTTCCACTTGTCGCGATAAAAATGCTACCTCACTTGTGTGGCTGGAACTATTGTATTTTATTCTTTATTTGTATCAGTTAATTAAAACCATTACAAAAAATAAAAAGTTTAAAACAGCCCAGTTCATATGGTTCCCATGGTACAGTCATTCTGACATGATATTTGCTACATTTGTCTTACAATTACATACCCTAATGTGTTTGATGCGTGTATGCCTAGTGATATGAATGACACATTGAAGCTGTTACTAATTTTAAAGTGTGCAAATAAAGTGCAAGATATTTTCTCTAGTCAAAAAAAGTACGGTTCTATTAATGAGAGATAAAGCTATAAATTTACAGTTGGAATCATTTGCCATTAAATCTAAAATTCTTTACTTAGTTACTTTTAGATACTTGGTACTAAATGAATTATTCCTTTTTTTTAAATGTATGTACAGTCATGTGATGGGGCCCCTTAATTTTTTGTGTCCGCTTTCCGGAGGAGGGTGCTTATTTGTGTTAAAAAATTTACACCTCGGCAAATCAATATGCTGGATGATCCCTCCAACCAGCAGATTACGGCCTGTCTGCAGGTACGTATATTTAGTTAATTAAAAATTGATTTTAAAAGTATCTTCCTTGAGTCTTTAATTTTGGGGCATACGCACAATAAATGGGCTATTGTTTCGTTGAAATATCTGAATAAATGACAGTTTGTGTTTTCTCTTTCCATGAAGGTAGGAGATCTTTTGAGTCAAACTCCTAAGCGATATTTGATGAAGCTCCTTTTTAATTCTGTACGAAAGTGCTCTAATAGGTATGCTTGAGGCATTAAAAATGTATAGGAGTTTATAACTGTCCAAGCATGTTGTTGTTTACTCAGCGTTTTTTTATCTTCTAAAAGCGATTTCTTCTTTGCAGTATTATTACAAACTTTGTTGAATGCTGCCATGTCTTCTGCTCGATCTCACATATCTTGGACCTCGAGTTTGTCTAGTGATACTCTCAATTGTTCACCCCATGAGTTGGCTAGTTTTTGATCCATTTGAGCCTTGATTTCTTCCCAGCATAAGCTGCTCAGTGATCCAGATTCTGAGGATCGAAGCTTCCAGCACAGTTTCACAAAGGAATTCATACTTTTGAATTTCTGGTTCCGAAGACCAAATTCTAGGCGGATCTGAGCTGGTGACGCAGATTTGGGAAGGCCGAGTACTGCCTTGTACACCTTGGTCTGAAGCTCATTCAGTATTTCAATTTCCTTGCCACACCAGGTAGCTAAGCTGTATGACAGGGTAGGTAGTGTTTGCGCTGCCATTACTTTCAAGAGGTAACTGTAAGACGGGCAACTCAGTTTTTTGTTCAGCAGTTTATACGCAAAGATCAATGATTGGGCTTTGGATCATAATTCCTTTTTATGTTCCCTATATGACATACCTCCCCCAAATGTACGCCCAAATATTTTTATGCTGGTGTCTCTTCTATTTTTTCAGCCTCTGCATACCAAGTGAATTTGCTCTCCTGGGTATCCACCAGGTGTACCACCTTAGTTTTCTTTTTATTCAACTCCAGCCCTTGCCGTTCCAGGTATTTTGTCAAGTTGTTTATGACTCTTTGCAGGCCGATTGGGCTTTGGCTCAAAACGACTGTCGTCCGCATACTGTAGGTAGGGAATTGGTTCCTTTGCGAGTTTAGGAGGATGACTTTTGGCTGATAACATGTAGTTGTTGATGTCGACTAGATACAGGTTAAAAAGGCTTGGTGCCAGGACGCAGCCTTGTTTCAGGCCATGCGTGGTGTTGAACCTGGCTGACACTCTGCTACCATCTCCGAGTTTGACCCTCGGCCAGGTATCACTAAGGAGGACGATCATGGCTTCGAATAGATGTATTGGTAGCCCCCATTCTTTCAATTTTTCCCAGAGACGATTTTGTGGGACTTTATCGAATGCGGATTTCAGGTCTACAAAGCATGCAAAGAGTCGAGATTTTCTTTTTATGGCCTTTTCTGTTAGAAGTGCCAAAGTTACTAGGTTTGTGGTAGTTCCCACACCGGATCTGAAACCTGTTTGGAACTTCGGTATTGCACGTTTTTCCTCCGACCAGGCTTGAAGATGGACTAGGATGCGTATAGTTTGGCCTCTACGTCAATCAACGCAATTAGCCTGTAATTTTCTGGCAGGCTGCGACTTCCATTATTAAAGATGGGATGAAATATATTCACTTCCCAGGAGCTTGGTAGCTTATTCTGGCTGAAGATATGGTTGTGGCTGGGACTAGTGCAATTTCACTTTCATGACGTCAGTGTGCCATGTGCGGAGCTTGTCATTACATTCTAAAAACAAAAAATGCCTCGGGCTACTGGGGAAGCTCTTCTCCAGCTCCTGAGGCTTAAACAAGTGAAAGGAAATCCCTCTAGTGCTTGCACCAGAGGGATTTCATGCCTCGAGTGCGAGGATGGCCTGGATCCATCCTTAGCACATGAGGACTGGTGTGGAGGACGGCACAGAGCCGTCCTCTGCACCGAATCAGTTAACATACATTGTAATTAAATATTACATTTTTGCAGCGTGTACAGGTTTTTTTCTTAATACAATCCTTCACATGTACATTTTATGAATCAACATATGCTAATTTTTTTTAGCATAGTTTAAAACTTTTTTGATGAACCTCTTCTTTACATGAACAGTTTTGCAATGTTTTGGGAAACATAGGCATACAGAATATATATTAATAAGCAGTACAAAACAAAAATGCACTTTTTTTGTAATTTTGAATAAATGTACACTTTTTAATTGTGTACCATTTAAATAATTTTAAATACATTTTCCATTTTTATAATACATATAATTATTTTTATACTGTGTTTTTATTCCAATTGTTTTGTATAGCTAGGTAGTCTTTTTTATTTTCATGTAGAGACCATTCCTTTAACCTCTGCCTTGCTTTTTTAGTGTATTCACCTAATTTTTGGGTTGCGCAAGATTCCCGTCCCTGGCGGTTCCCTGCTGCTGTTCTACAGATCAGGTCAGAGTACATTTGAGCTACTTTCTGAATATTATTTTCTGGTAGTGTGTGCAAGTATTTATTTGTAATTTGACGTTTTGTGTTGTAGTGCAATAGGCATTAATATATTATGCATGGTTTCATATAGATTTTAGTGTTTTGTAATATGATTATTTATTTATAGTTAAAAAAATATTTGTAATATTTACGAGGTTAGTTTTATTGCGCGGCTGGATTTAAACTTATTGGATTTCTAATTCACCTTTTCAGGTTTTTTGAAGGGTTATATGTATTGAGATTTTTCATTGTGGATATGCATTTTTATCTATTACATTTTTTGAAGATTTTCAAAATCTATTTTTGTGGATTTAATTTTGTGGATTAATTGTAGGTTGCATTTTATTTATTATTAATAGGTGGGGAATGTTGATTTGCTTTATAGTTGTTTCACTTTTTATTTTCCAGTCTAACTGTACTCTTATTAAATTAAATATTTTATAATGAATAGTAAAAATAATAAAAAATATTTATGAATAAATTAGTATGGTGGTGTTTGTTCTAGTTTTCCTTTAGGTTGAACTTGTATATATATAGATTTTTTTAGCCTAGTGTTCTTGCTATGGATTCTAGGTTTGTGTTGTAGCACTCACATGTATGGTGTAAATATGTGTGATTGGTGGAAGGCACGATTAAAAGTGCCATCCATCATCCACGTTGTACTTTATGTTAATCATAGTATGTTGTTTTCTGTTGCATAAATTCCTCTTTTTCTGTCGTTATTAGTGTAATCATACATAACGAAGGGTTCCTCACTGTGTGTTGTAGTTAACATATTGGGACAATTAATGTCTTAGAAGTTTTTTAAGAGCAGCATAGGTTTCATTTGTAGTTTTTCTGGTTTGTACGATAAGTCTTTTTAAGTTTGGGATACCTGGTAGTTGCCCTGTAGTGTACTTAGGAGCTTTTGGCAAGATAGGTTTAAAAATAGTTCCTGTAGGTTCTTGAGAACTAGTGCTTGCTTCCCTAAGGTTTTGTAAAACTTTTCCAACTTCTACTTTTGTTACATTTAGTACTACATTGTTTCTGATAGTAGCCCTCCATTAACATGCATTTGAATAATACTTTGTGCATTTCCAGTGCGCATACTCTACGATTCTGCTCTCATGACTGTAAATACATTCCAAGTGAGACAATATTAGCTTTCCTTTTGAATAGTGATGGAAGTGCCTCTTTTCAGCATTATATCTGTGAACTTTAGAATTACACATCAGGGGCCTCATTACGATGGCGGTCGGACGCTCTGCAGGATGGAGACTGCCTGACATGTAATCAGCAGCTCCACCAACTATATTACGATGCGACCGCCGTGAAGGCGGTCGGAAACATGCAGTTTACTATTGCGACTTGTGGTGCAACCTGGAAAAGGGCCGCTGCACAAACCGCACTAGTAAAATGCATGTCTATAACATACAAACATCCATGCACCATGTTGCAGGCACCATGTGGTGCCTGGCACACGGTGCATGGATGTTTGGGGGGCACCACATGTGTCCCCCTGGGTACATAGATGAGGCCCACGGGTGGCGTGGGCCCTGCTAGGGGCACCCAAAGTCACATTCCGGCAGTCTTTTCATGGCAGTGGGACTGCCATGAAAAATCTGTGGGAAACTAACATACTAATCCCTACAGTGGTGCCTCCATGGGCACCACCTCCATTGTAGGAATTAGGCTGCGACCCCCGCTCCGATGGGCTCCTTGAGCATGTTGAAGTAGGGCGGTCTTTCCCCCTCCCAAATCGCTTCGACCCGCCGGCATCATAATCCAGCAGCCCGCCCACTGCCCTAGATCGGCCTGTCGGTGGCGGTCCACCCGACATCATAATCAGCCCCTAAATGTTTGTAATAACTACATTTTTAATTAGCATTAATATTTAAACCTGCATGACTTTTTTTTTTACATTACAGATTTAATGTTGCTTAATTTGAAAAGCTGTTTTTTTTTGAAAGTTATGAGGCAGGTTTGTAATTTTAGGGTGTTGAAGTTAAAGGTTTGTTAGAATTAGATGTTTGAAAAATAGATTTGATTATTTCTAGAGTTTATTTTATGCTAGTTTGTTTTATAATTATAAAAAGGTTAAGGTTATATATTCCAAAGTTATATTTAATTACCTGTGAAAGTGTATTTGTGGAGTTTAGAGGATATGAAGGGTGATTCAGGTATTTTCATCTTTTTGTTTTGCTTTGCTACTGTTTCCTATATTGGGAAATATAAATAGAAAGCATTTTATTAATGTTGGCATTATTTACTTATAATTAATTAAGGTTATGTTATTTACTTTTTAGAATTGGCTTTGTTTTAGTAGTTTGAATCTCTTTTTCTCTGAGTAGAGTCTAGCAGAGTACTTTCTTGAAGTCTTGGAGTTTTTGCTGGAAATTAATTTACTCTTTTGCGTGCTTTTTGAAAGGTTTATTTAACTTTGTGTTAAATTTTAATATGTATTTATATTGTATATGTGTTGTATTGTTGTTTTTTTAAATGTTGGCTTAATCTTATATTTTCTTTTTTTAGTTTAATGATAGTTTAATATATTTTATATTGTATTTACAATATAAGTTGTGTATATTTAATAAATTAATAGTAATATTTATTCTGCTATTTTAGTAGTTTTTACTTTTAAAATATTAGTTTAATTGAAGTTAAATAGAGTTGTATTTGTTTTATATAATATTAACACTATTTTGGTTCTCTATATTGTTGTTTTCAAGATTTGGTTAGTGCTCTTAATTTTCTATTGTTGTGGCTGACGTGATACAACTGGCAGTTTTATTAAAAATATTATTTTTTGGGGCTGACCAAATGTAATTCCAAACCATATATATTGTTATATGTAGTATTCATATATTTTGCTACTAAATATTGTCATTTTTTTATATTTGAGTATTGTTCAATAGATTTAAGATGATTGTGATTTTGTATTTCTTTATTTTTGTTACTGATATCAAGGTATTTTTAATATTATTTATGGCACTATTTCTGTAGTCAATATTTGTATTTTCTTGTTTATGTATTGGATGATATTTTTGTTAACTAGTTTTGGCAATATTTTTGCAAATTGATATTGTTGGTGCCGATATTATGTCATACAATTGTTTTTATTAAAAATACTATTATTGGGACTTGCCAAAAGTAATTCATGTGTGTAGTTCTACCTTAATAAGTAAGCATTTTTGTGCCACTTTACTTGCGTCTTGGAGCATGTTACACTTCCTTCTGATATTGAGGGGCAGATTTACTAGATTCTCACGGAGCGCAGTACAGCAGCCGCAAATGCTGTGCTGTGTGAGAAGAAGAGAGCAGGAGAGCACCATGTTTACTGAAATATGACACTCCCCTCCCCTCTCAATAGCGCCAGTGCAGAAATATGCTGTTGTACGCCAAGGACACACCTGTGCACCATAGTGCAAGGGTGTCTCATTGAGTCTAGCATAGGTTTTGTACTGGAAGGGTACGCCCCCTTTGTGCTAAGTAATGCACTGCTTTGCACTACTTTAAAGTGATTTTCCAGTGCTTAACTTGGTTAGCGCTGGAAAATAGATTTGCAAATCACTTTTCTGATGCAAATACAGCGCTAAAACTTAGTAAATATACACCCCAGTCTGTTTATTTTTGACAGGGACATCTGATTTTAAAGTTTAATAGCGCATTCCAATACTACTTCTCCCTTTCCACAGTGCATTTTTTAGGTATTATAAACAGGTTTTATCTAATTGTTAAAGAGGACTATAAACCTGACATGGACAAATCAAAAACAGAGTTCAGAAAGGAGACAAATATGATGCCTGCTGTACTGTTGCTTAAATGTGTGTGTAATAATGATGAACATATGATGGTAAAGAGCTTGGGGAGGTGAGTGCTGAGAAATCCAGAGAAATGAATTACAGCACTTGTATTACACCCAGTCCACAGTTTATAGTGATGTTATATAGAGGAAGGGGAATAAATGACTTAGGCAGAAGATCTTCCCCTTTATTCCAGATGAATTTAGAATGGCAGTGGTTATAGTGCTCATTACATCATGCCTGTATTATTTTGGTGCTCTATATTTTAATACCAACAAGTCCACGCTCAATAAATTACAGGCCATCCAAAATGCTGCAGCCCGGTCGGTACTGGATGTCCGCAAACATCTCTCAGTTAAGGAAGGCATGTGCTCCCTTCATTGGCTACCTGACAACAAGTGTGTGACTTTTAAAGCTCTTTGCATGGTCTATATGGCACTCCATCAGGGACATATGCCCCTGACAACTACTGAGATCTCCATCTAGGAGGAAGGTGACCATTTAGAGTTTAAGAAAGGCCAGATGGAGTGGCCGCGCTTTTTCGTTGGCAGCAGCCAAACTCTGGAATTCGCTGCTAACCCATATTGCAAGTTCTAATTCTCATGCAGCTTTTCGTAAGCAGCCAAAAACCTGGCTTGTTTCTCATCCGTAATGGTGTGAATGGCTCCTTTTCCTTTTTTCATTTCAGCAGCTCTTTCCACTGATAGTGGTGATAGTGCTTAGACGCCTTGTGACTTAACGGCCCTTATAAAATCAAATTCAAATACGAGAAGAATTTGTGGTAAACTGGATGCAGGAAAAAGATGGCTAGGATAAGAAGGAAATATCTTTTGAGGAAAATCTAAAGTCAGCAAGTAAAAAGCAAAGCATCAGTTGTTGAGGTTCATTGACCAGGTGGGCAGAATGTTGACAATGATGCTTTGCTCAATAGAAGACCACAATGGTACAAGAAATGAACATTAGACCAATGTATAGTCTAAAGGTGTCCCTTTCTGATCAAAGTAAAACAAAAGGTTTTGGCTGTCTCATCCAGAGGCCATACGTAAACACTTTAAACCATTGGTTGTTGTTAGCCTGATTCGAGGTTCAACTCCAGGTCAATGTATATGTCATTTGTGATTTATGGAATTTTACTGTGCATGGAATTACATTGGAATAGTAGAGCTATAAATTCACATATGGATTTTTTATTCTGCTTTGAGGCCGAGTTCAGTATTGAACTCTCACAAATTGTAATATTGAACAGCAATTGATGGGCAGAGATGGTGATCTCAAAACACATCTGCATTGTAACGTGCCCAGGAATGCCTGCTTCCCCGAGGTAGAGAAGCTTCAGATGTGCCACAAGGTGATGGTTTTCTCTGGGAGAAAAGAGTTGCTTCCTCACAGCAGAGGTGGCAGGTCTAGGAGGCATGAAGAGGTGTTCGGCTGGGAAAGTGTGATTTCTTGATGTGAGCTTTAGTATTAGGTGGGTTCCAGGTGCATGACAGGGGCTCCTAAAGGCCTTTACGCAGGTGTGCAACTTGAGTTTGTTTGTGGAGGTGACACTTTCAGCCAATGGATGATGCTATGCCTCCCCAGGGAAGAGTCACCTGCTTTGTGAGGACATAGTGCTGTTTTATCATAAATACATTGCTTTAGTTGGGTGGGGGGTGTAAGGTTGAGCTTTCATTGCTTTACTGTATCGCCCCAGGAAAGAGGCGACAGCTTTAGGTAGACATTAGCTGCTGTGCCTCAAGCAGATATTGTGATGCTTTATTGCAACATTTGCTTTGCCCTTAGACTTTTAGCCCAGTTTTGAGGAGCTGAAGTTTCAAGCATTATTCCTCTGTCACTTAGGGGGACAATGGGGGAGAGAGAGAGTAAACTACCTTATAATAAGGTCTTCTATCAACATACCTGATAATTGAATGCTTGAGTGCAAGCTTGTGATTATCTCCTGCTAGGAAGGGAGCTCACTTTGCAATCTGCTTTGAGAATCTGAGCTCATAAACGTTCCCATGACCTTTCTTCCTTCCTTCCTCAATGTCCTACCCTGAGGATACATTAGCAGCAACTCACTGGAAAAAGCAGCCATCAGAATCACATGAGGGTTAAATGAAGTTCAGCTTAAATGAAGCTATAATTGCAAATATGGTCATACCATGAATTATGAAGACAAGTATGTGAACCCATTTTAGACGGTTAATTTTGCAAACATGCTTAAAAATGCACATAGATAAATACCTAATTGAACACATTTCATTGCAATATGCAGACAAAGAAAGAGGGACATAGGAGAGAATGAATATGAAGGGAAAGAGGGAAGGTAGACTAAACAGAAGAACAATGCTGCTTGAAGTACTGCAAGAAGGCAGTGAGAAAGAACTAGGAAGCAGCAACTCATACACTCATCTATCTACTCATTTGTATATACACTCTGAGTAAATCCTTCATGTATCAATCGGTCCAGCCGCTAGCTGAATCAGCTGTGTATGGGGGCAAACATAAATGTTAAAGAGAGTGTGGCTAAGGTTAGAGCCTTGAGGGACACTGGAGTAAATTGTTTCGAATTTGGGTCGGCAAGGTATACCAACAGGAATCTGTTCGAGAGATACTCTATTACAAAAGATATATAGAAGCCTCCAGTTCCAGAAGGTGTGCTAATAGCCGATCACAAGAGACAATGTTGAATGCAGCAGATAAGGGCAACAAGGCAGAGGCGTTGCTCTGGTCAACCAGCATCATCAAATCGCCAACAGCCGTGACTAATGCCAAATATGTGCTGTGCGAGGGAAAGCATACAGTATAGAGCAGAAAGTTGATTTAAAAAAAATAAGAAAGCTGTTTGTTATTGGATTTTTTAAGTAGAGAAAGGAAGTCAAAAGATGGTATGCAAATTTGTTAGAATGGAGTGGTTGGCTGCAGGTTTGTTTAGGAGGGAAACAACAAGGGCCTGTTTATATGCCTCCAGAACCATGGATAGATTTATAGACTTGCTACAGATGGAAAGGAGAGCTTGGTCTAAGAGTGGAGGTCCCATAAGCATAATTTGGGGGAGTGCAAGGGTTGAGAGTGGACTCCGAAGAGACAGAGGGCTAAAGATCAAGTAAGACAGAGAGTAATTGGGGAACATTCTGTATCTACTGGGTTGATAAGGGAGGGGAAGTGTAAGATAGTCCTAGATTATAAGGCTACATGGATCAGTACTGTGAAAAGTTTATCAAGTAGAATTCATTTTATTGAAGAAAGATAACTCATTATCCAGACCTTGTAAGGGCTATGTCTTGGAAGTCGCACACTCAGGCTGGGCTAGAGAGTTCACAGCTTTGAAAGTCTCTCTGGAAGATTTCTTGACCACTAAACTTTTGCTTAAAAAGTTTCTTAGCAGCACAGACCCAAAATTTGTATTCTTGCAGAACTGCTGTTAAATTTAATTTATTTTCTAAAAGGTAGTTAGTTCTCTAAGCAAGTTCCAACTTTTTGCAATTAAATTCGACTTCCCTGAGGATAGAGCCTGTACCAAGGAGCCATGTGGCAAGTCTGATTAGGGCAGCAGAGAGAGGTAGGAAGTGCCATGTCCAGAGGATGGTTGACCCAAAGGTTAAAAGCCGTATTGTCAGAATTTAGTGACGAAGTAGCGTGGGACAATGTAGCAGAGGATAGAGAAGCCTGGAAGGAATTACGAGTGTGCTTAGACCATGGGTGTTTCTTAATTGGAGGCATATAAATCAGGTAAACAACAACATCAAGAAATAGAAGCCCAGAATGAGCCATGGATCTCCAGCACAAAGATCAGATGTGCACCGGAGTCAGTCAGAGAGATTCTCTCATCTACAACAATTGATTATCTTTAGGGGTCTGGGATCCTGTGGAGTTTTGAGACACTTTTTCTGAAGATGCTAATTGTTAAGCAGCAGCACACACTGGCACAGTCTTCCCCGGGATGTACCATAATATTTCCCAGGTCTCTTCCTCTCATTTTCTTTGTATCTACACTCCATGCAGCATTACCAAGACCTGAAATGTCTTTCCTTCTGTTTGAGAGAAAATTCTTGTTTCTAACCTCACCTGACTAACACGTATAGGACTAGATGTACTAAGCCTTTTTGAGGTCGCAAACAGGCCAATTAGCAGAATTGGGCCATTAGCGCACGCAAAAAGGCATTTCCAAATGTACAAAGCCCAAATTGCGATATGGTAACCTGTTACCGATTCACAATTTGGGTTTGCGAGTCGGTATTTGGAAGAGGCGCGTTTAGGGCGTCCCTTCCAAATACTGATTCGCATTTGTATGTACGAATGTTTTGTGACAGAAATGTGGTTGCAAAACATTTGCACTTTACCGCCAACTGAATGTAGGTGAACATATTCGCAAATGGGAAAGGGTCCCAAAGGGACCCCCTTCCCCTTTGAGAATCGTTGAAAAAATATTTTTTAAGAACAGGCAGTGGTCCAAGGGGGTCACTGCCTACTCTTAAGCATTTACAATGCAATAGGTCTCGCATTTGTTAAAGTTGGAGCTATTGGCATTCAAAATGATGTTTTTTACTTTTTTATTTGCAGTAGATTAATATGATTTTCATAGTGCTATTGCTTTTGGTATGACCTTGTGGCGCTGGAGAACGAGTTAATGGGAAATAAAAAAAGAGCAAGCCTCTGATGAAGGGAGGTACAGGGTAACTGGAGAGCGATGGGGCAGGAGGACAAGGGGGGGGTACCATTAGGAGAGATGAAAGGCTGAGGTGAAAGGAGGAGTCCGGTATGAAGCAGAGACTCTGGTAAAGGAAAGGGCAGGATGACAAGGAGAGCCCATGAAGTGCTGGTGGGGAGTGCTACAATGAGAGACTGAAAGATTGTGATTAAATAAGTGACTGTGTGAGAAATGGAAAACCTCTGGAGAAAGGAGGGACTGAATGACGATGGGAGAGATAGCCCATGAAGTACCGGAGGGGAGTGTCATTAGAAGACAGTGAAAGGCTGAGGTGAGAGGAGGAGTCCACTAAGAAGCAGAGAGCCTCTGGTGAAAGGAGGGACAGTGTAACAAGGTGAAAGGAGGGACAGTGTGTCAAGGAGAGCGGAGAAACTGCCATAAAGTACTGGTGGGAGAGCCGGAAAGAGAGACTGCATGGATGAGAGGAAGGAGAGATTAAAAGGCTGGGATGAAAAGAGGGAGTGGCTGAAAAACCGAGAGCCTCTGGTGAAAGGAGAGACAGAATGACACGGAGAGCGGAGTGACAGCTCATGGGGAGTGCCATTAGGAGAGATGAAAGGCTGAGGTGAAAGGAGGAGTCAGGTATGAAGCAGCGACTCTGGTGAAGGAAGGGGCAGGATGAAAAGGTAGAACCTGTGAAGTGCTGGTGGGGAGTGTCACAATGAGAGACTGAAAGATAGTGATGAAATAAGTGACTGGTTGAGAAATGGAGAGCCACTGGTGAAAGGAGGGACAGAATGACGAGGGGAGAGATAGCACTCCCCTCCGGTAATTCACGGGCTATTAGAAGACAGTGAAAGGCTGAGGTGAAAGGAGGAGTCCACTAAGAAGCCGAGCGACCCTGGTGAAAGGAGGGACAGTGTGACAATGTGAAAGGAGGGACAGTGTGACAAGGAGAGCGGAGAGACAGCAATGAAGTAGTGGTAATGTTTTTATGCATGTTATTTTATTTGCAGTGGACGTTTTGTTTTTAGTAAATTAGAGTTACAGCTATTGAGGCTGTAAATCAAGCGATCAGCGCTCAGGAGACAGCGGGAAGGGAAGTAGCTCAAGGTGGAGGAGGGGTGGGAGATGAGAGGCTGGGGGACAGAAGAGACAGTTGGGTTAACAGTGAACAGCGGGGTGTGGTGATCTGGGTACGGGAGAACAACCAGCTGTTGGCCCAGCACCTTCGGAAAAGCGAATCAATTTGTTTTCCAGTGTGAAATAAAGAAATGCAAATACATAGTGAAAGCGACTCCGTTCTTAAAGAATGAAAGGCGTGTTTAAAGTCAAAGCGTTGCCATTTAGAAATCAATAAAGATGCGAGGCGATGCGGATTGCTTGCTGCCACACCTCCCTGTGCATTTTCCAAGGTGTTTACTTACTTCAGCATCTGAGTCGAAGCAAATAAGTGGGTAAATGAGTTTTTGGGATCGGACAACAAAAGTTAACAAGAACTGAGTAAAGACTGTTTAATAACTCTTACCCAGCACGTGGACAGGCAGAGAATTAGACCCCGGGTCTGATCGCAGTCAGGTATGTGTGCGCGAGGGTGGTAATTAGGCAGCCAGATGTGCTCTGCTAATGGCTGACAGCGGAGACTGCTGTGTGTCGGATAAAAACTAGCTAGAATGAGGCACTGGGGCATTAAGGAGGGTACTTGCATATGCTTAATAGCAGCATCGACCAAAAAGCACGCCATTTTACTCCTCTAATTAGCAGCGGTCTGGGTGTTAAAGCTTTGGAGGTTGACGGGACGTTTTAGTCCCTGCACTGGAATTGCTGAATTACAATTCCATCAGAAGTAAACATTTGTGTTTGGAAACAGTGTGTGAGTGACCTCTGCCCCGGGGAGCAGCTGTGCAGCGCCAATGACAGAGCACAGCTTCTTCCCAGGGAAATACAGGCTGGCTTTGAGGAGCACATGTCATGTCGCATAGCGCTCATGCGCGCCCCTGCAAGAAGCGTGTGTAGCATATGCCTGTTGAAATAATGTTCAGGGGCCGTCCAGGGCTACCGAAAGCACCGCTGTGCATTGCAACAAAACAAAAACACAATTCAAGCACGAACTGAGTACAGACTTTTTATTAACTGTTACCGAGCACTGGACAAGCAGAGGATTAGCCCACCGGACTTGAAAGGAGAAACGAAATGAAACAAGCAGACAACCATAATGAGCTCGGAGCCTGAGTCCCGGCTTCACGAGCCAGCCACGGCGCTGAGAACCCGGACTTGAAAGGAGAAATGAAATGAAACAAGCAGACAACCATAATGAGCTCGGAGCCTGAGCCCCGGCTTCACGAGCCAGTGACGGCGCTGAGAACCCGCTCCTCAGCAAGCGCTGCTCCCGAGACACTTCGACTGGTGAAACCACGGTGTCCCAGCAGGCGCACCTACACACAGCACAGTGCCCAAGCAGCCACGTGAGAGACAAGGAAGTAGTTCCTAAATGAAAAGATAACAGCCCAGCAGCATAACTAAACTGTAGTTGGGCAGTGCTGCTTCCGGAATAAACGGAAGTGACTATCGGATCGCCAGCCAACAAGAAACCAGCTAAGAAGAGCAATGCCAGAGTTAACCAATGGCAAGCGGCAGGAGAAATTACCCTCATTATTGTGTTTACTATAGGTCTTGCGATGACCTAAAAATGAAACTTAAAAGTTTCATTTTTTTCTTTATAAACGCATTCCGTTTTCCTTGAAGGAAAATATACTGCGTTAAAAAAATAAAAGATTGCTTTATTTAAGTGCAATCACAGACATGGTGGTCTGCTGACTCGAGCAGGCCACCATCCCTGTGATGGCAGGCAATCATTATGAGTGAAAAATTGCGACCTACCTCATTAATATTCTTGAGGTTGGTCTATTTGCGACCCACTTGAATTTCTTTTTAGGATAACGGGGTTAAATAAACGCTTTGTACATTAGTAATAGCGATTCGCAAAAAATCTTAGCTCTCTTCACTTGGGTTCCACTGCTGCTGTTTCGCTTTCTTCCATAGGCTAGATAGTGGACATCTTTTTGTAATCAATATTTGGTGAATTTTAGAAAAGGGAAAGGGCAAGAAGAACACTATTACTAGAATTGAACAATGTTGTTGAGGACCTTTGAAGGGTAGAACTATGTACTCTTGAGACTGGCAAAAATTACATTTTCTGATTCTAGCCATTCTATTAAACTGATAAGAACCTCTGGAGCAAAAGCAGGCACGGCTCCTCCGCTATGGCGGAGGAGCGTCGCCCCAGTGCTTTCTCACAGTGCGAGAAGCCAAAACATAAAATGGTAATAACTTTTAGTTATTACCATTCTATAATTGCTTTGTGGGCAGGCGGGTGGGCGGGACTGCTCTGACAGCGGAGGGGAGGAGTGGTTTGCCCACTCCTGAGTGTGCACAGACTGTTTGGTCAGTCCTCTCGGGCCGCCCAAACCAGTCATGCGCACTTTGCCCTTCTCCCTGCAGGCTGCATTGCAGTCCGCATGGAGAACATGCCCACCCCTCTAGTCCCTGGCGGAGTGCCATGTCACCGCGAGCTATGCCGGCCGCTACTGAGGAGAAGGGAAATGCGCTGCAGTAGACAGAGTATGCCGTTGTGTATCATGTTTTGTACATACAAATTTGTGACTATTTGCATTTTATTTTCACGTACAGGTTCAAGCCCTTGAGCGTCATACAGAAGCACAAGTGAGACTACCCGAATACATTTAAGAAGACATATTACAGGCTGACAGAGTTTGGATTCGCCCCGTGTACAAATGGCAATATTTTGGCACCACTATGCTTCTTTAGTGGTTTGTGTACAAATACGGCAGCTGCCACTGTGGGTATTTCTTTTGATGCTAACTCCAGGTGTTGTGGTAGCAGGCAAGGAAGTAGAAACAAGTGTTCTGGAACTGATGGAACGCGCTCCTTTAATTGATGGGTAGGTGTCCTTTGTCAATTACAGTATACTTATTGGCACTTGTGAATTCTCTGCATTATGTGCAATATTTGTTTTTTGTTACGAGTGCTAGATTCACTGTACTGGAAAGTAGAATCAAGTAATTACGTTGATGGAATAGAACAATTAATTTAGAGCACCGCCAAACTAGTATGCAGCTTGGGAAATAATCAGACTAAGAAAATATGTGCAAAGCCTTCACGTTTTCTCCAACAATCTTAGTTAATTAACATGATTCAGAGGAGAAATAGCTACTGGCTGACATATTCAGGGACCACTTCACAAACCTATTTGTACATGTAAGCTTAGCGCAAATGTACAAGAGCCTGTTTTTGGAGTGTGTATCCATATTTCTCCTAATAATAGAGTTTTTACATTTTAATTAATTGCTTTATTTAGTGTGTTTGATACCATGCCATCCAATAATTTCTGATCTGTTAAGTTCACATTTCATAGAAAATTCACTTTAATTCTATCAATTTCTATATGGTATGTTTACGTTTTTGATTTCAATTCTGCATGCTAATGCATTGACAGTATTTCCATTCCCCAGAGCCAGCGCGTCTTTCACTCAGACAAGAGCGTTCCCAAAACAAAAAATAGATAATGTCCAAAGGAAGGTCATGCAAATTAGTTAATTCTTATATTTTATTCTCACTTCTTTGAAAACATGCACAGTCTTATTTTTGGAGTATTGGTGGTGTTATTTGTATACTTTGTTTATCTAGTACATTGGACTCTGTGATAGATTGAAACAACCATTGGCAAAGCTAACAGGGCTCGTCTTTGGGACCTATTGACAAAGCCAATGCCTTTTGGTGATTCTGTATTGGATCGGCAAGATGCTGTGCAACATAGCCAAAAGAAAAATGAAAAAGCAAGACAAAAGGTGTGATAAAACGAAACAAAGTAGGGCAAAAGTTTTTTTTTTTTTTTTTTCTTTTTTAAAGGTAGAGGGGTTGGCAATAATTTGCTACCTGGCGCCTCCCTCAAAATAAAATGTTTAAAACAAAAAAGAGATTGGGAGGGGGGGCAATGGAGAAGTGGGTGGGGGGTAACCAATGCTAAGTGGGCAGGGGATGGGGAAAAGCAGCATATGAGGAAGAGCAACACAAGGCACTAGAAGAATCACATGAACGAGAAAGCAACATGGAGTGCAGGTGAGGGAGTGTGTGTGGCTGGGGGAGGCACTCAAGAGCGAGCTTGTAACACGAGGGTGACAGCAACACAGAGTGCTGGGAGGGGGCAGGTTTTAGGGACCATTAATAGCGACCATGGGAGAGAAATGGAACACACATGCACTCTTATGGAGTGCTTAAGCAAAAAGAGAAAAGTAGTTCCCCAAAAGTGAGCAGTGGAAGGATAGAAGACAGCCAACCAGAGAGATGGTAAAGAGGTTGTGCTCCAGGGGAAGTACAAATACAAGATGGACAAGCTGGGACAAGAATAGCTATGCAATAAGAAGCAAATAAATGAGCGACAATAAAGCCAACCAATGTAAGCAATGGGCAGGCTGTTAGAATGACATTTTTCACTCTGAAGCTAAAAATCAACTTTGCCTACTGGCATGTTCTCTATATATTTATTATGTGATCATTAACACAATGCCACATTGCAGCAGAGAAATGAGTTCCTGTCAGGTACATTAAATTAGGAATCTAATCATCTCATGTAAATGCTAATTTTCTTAGCTCTGGCATATGAGATTTATTTAGGAGTATCGGATATACAGTTATGCAATTTAAAACATGTATTTGAAATCTATTTGGTTTACAATTGATCAATACCCTACACAGATAACATTATTCAAATGTAGTCGTTTCAAGTGATGGGAAAGACCACCACATTTAGCATTAAGCGGATGTTCTTCCATTTTGTTATTGTAACATGTGGTACAATTGTCTTCACATCCATTGCTTTCCTATTCCTTCATATGGAACATGGAATTTTGGCAATTGTCTACATTAGTATTATATGACAAGACTGAACATTACCCAATAGTGTACCTAGAGTGTGACTGGGAGCCTGCCCTACAGGGGCTAAAACTATAATGGGAAGGAGATAGCCAGGTCTCCATGTTCTTTAAAACCAGGCATCTGTGTCACAGGGAACACAGATGTGAAATTGTGTAACTGGAGATTCAACCAACCCTTTGCTGTAGACTCACTGACCAACTGAGTGACTGTCCTTAAAAGAAAGTCATGACCAGCCCACTCTCATTGGTGGAGCATTTTAGGAATTGTCTTGAGCAAAGTAGATATGCAAGAGTGCTGTACATAACAATCAGATAAAATGTCATTGGGAAGAAAGCATTTGCAAATATATGAAGAGATCACAATTCGTTTTTAAATATAATTCTATTGCTTTTTAAATAGTGTGTAAGTACAATAGTATTTACCAAGATGTATATAAACATTAATAACCACAATAGTAAAAAACATTTGTGTTAAGACGCTAAAATCTTAAAGAAAGTTGATAATAACTATATTAAGATAATGAATGTATAAACACATTAATACAATACTTAAACCAGAAACAGAACAGGCAGTAGGGGAAATCCGCGCAGGTAAGTGATAACAGTAGCTTCAAAGGTATCCTATTAGATGCTAGTGCTCAAAGGTCACCATGCAACGACCACCTCACGTTGCAATTTGTGGACAAAGTTGCCCACTAGAGTACAAAGTAAATAATTGGCAGCCCGAGCAGATAGCATGCATGTAGTAGTAACAAAATAAAGTCCAAATATCCGTCCTGAATGTATTCTTCTTTGTTTATTCCAAAATTGACAAGATATCATTCACTGGTATCCATCTTCTTTAGCAACATGATTTTAAAACACAAGCCATGCCAACACGTGTTTCGTCCATACGGCTATACGCCTAGGACTTCATCAGGGCTAAAACAAGAAAAAATTGACCTAATTACAATACAGTACTCTGTTTAAAACATATGGGAAAATATACATTCTTCTCCCATAGTGTAAATACCACCAATGCAGTGAACATGGTACTTTATACTACAAGTGAGATATCTCCAAGTCAACAGAACAGGGCAACTATCTGTTACTCAGAAAGTCCCTGAGAGTATAGATAGTACCAAGTGCCAGTAAATTTTAAAGGAAGATCACCTCCAAAGTGAATATACATTCCCAAAGTAGAAAGGAAAAAGAAGGGAAAAAGATTAAGACATGCTGATACCTCAAATAAAAATCAGCAAGACTAATACAACTTAAGATAATAAACACCCATGCGCCTTAATGCATGATAAGTCAAATTGACTACCACTTACCAAAGATCAGTATTACAAGAACCCTTAAATAATTGACGGTCGCATCAAGAAAGAGGTCGTAGTAAACCTATAAAATTAAGGGAACACGATTCCTTAATGTCTGTTATAATAACAAGAAAAGTATAGTCCAGTAAAAGATTCGTAGTTGGTGGTACAACTATACTAAGGTTTTATATAAATAACCGAGATTACATAAGCTCTCTTCTAAATTCTCTCAATTGAGTACATGATTCAATAAGCGCACCTAAGAATAAAATACAATAATATTCCACACCTAATATCCTGAACTATATCCATTTCTAAACGAATAATAGTAACTATAATAAATATCACATATGCGTGCATGAATAATTGTGCACTCATAAAGATTTTTTTTTACAATTCATACCTAAAATTAAAATGTGTCCTTTCTTCTAATAGCACCCATAGTCCAACGATCAGTAATATGAATTAAAATTCATCGCGGTCAGCCACATATCCTATATATTGGATATAAGAATAAAGTTCAGAAAGAGCAAGTGCAACTATCTCAATAGGTGTCTAGGCCTTAAATAGGGTATACACGACCGTAATATCAAATTCTAATAAATTAAAATAAACATGAGGTCTCTTGAGAGGAACCCGACTTCATAAAGGGTCTTTGTATTATAAAGGCATATCGTAGTCTGAACATAATACGGGAAGTTATTGCAAAAAGCAAGAGGATCGAGTCACTACCTCCGCATTATAAAGGCATATCGTAGTCTGAATATATTACGGGAAATTACTGCGAAAAAAACAAAAAAAAACGGGAGGATCAAGTCACTACCTCCGCATCTGAAGGGCACAACAAATTACAAAGGTTTATAGAAAAAATGTAGCCCTAAACTCACCGCCCCAACGACTGCGTTATGCAGTAGAATTATATATCTAATCAATCCAAGATTAACTTATACTAGATAAACCAGCGTAGCTTGAAACTCTAAGCATAGCCTCCCATTGAAGACACTAACACGTTATATCCAGCAGCTTACCTAAAGCCGACTTCATCGGTAGAAGATCCTCGTGTAAGAGTATCAGCGTTCAGAACACGCGCCATCTTAGAGCTATATGTTAAATAGCCTCTAAGTGTAGAGATCAAAGACAGACCACAAGTTCACTCGCACTAACTCGAGTACTACGTAAACAGTTAAACCTACGCCATATTGGAACGTGTAATTTATATACAAGTTCATCAAGATTTCGATATTAGCCTTACATTTAGTACCGAATAATAAAAAGGACCCAGCCGATATAATAAGGAGAAAAGGGCTCAATATTTCCTACATTTTACTTCGTACAAAGAGATTTTATGAAAACCGAGTATATTATTGTAGACGAACCATAACGCTCCCCTAACAAAATTCAAGAGGATTAGAGATTCAGTCGATAGATAAATCTACTTGAGTTCAAATGCTACTGACCCCAATTGGTCAAACACTCCACGATTGCATCAAAAGGAGCTTGGTAGGCTAACTCAAATTCTAGAACACCTCCAAGGAAGGGATAGTGAAAGCAACTAGTAAGAGTAGATAGAGAACAGAGAGAAAACACACAGAATAAAACATTAAAATACAATCTAATTCAGCAGTAAGGAGATTAGGGGACAGTTACTACATACTGATTCAGCACATATGTCTAATAAAATGTCACCTTAGTACATTTCCGTTAAGTTAGTATGCCCATAAATTAGATGGTTATCTCCTACACCAATTAGGTACATAAGTTCATTTCTATAGCATAACATCAATAACATCCATGATTACAGTTAGCCTGAAACTTAACATCAAACACGGGAAATCTTAACATGAATATATGTCAGATATTCTGGGCAGTCACTGATTTTAAATGCCCAGAAAATATTGTAATTCATTATCGATATTAATCCCCTGTTCAACCGCATGTAATTTGAGAATCCAGCGTGCTTCAGCCTGCCGTAGTCTCAATTCACGATTACCCCCTGCAATCAATAGGTACAGATTCTATGCCATGAAATTTAAATGATAGCTGTTTCTGTTGCTCTATACATTCCAAAGCATGATGCACTATAGGGTATCTCTCATCCATATTTTTCAATGCTCTAAAGTGTTCAGAGATACGTACTTTTAGATTCCTAATAGTACTTCCTACGTAGATCTTAGCACACTTGCATATTATGATATAGATCACATACTTTGTATTACAATCTATATGTTGGTTAATATAGTGTTTTCTAGAGCCATTATGTTGGAATTCTAGTGTTCCTGAAAGGGCAAATTTACACATACTGCAATTTCCACATTTGTGGAATCCCAGGTTATGTTTGTGTAACCAAGTCAGATTCCCCTTCTTCTTGTTAGGATAGCTAGGGCTAATCATATTGCGAATTGTTTTGCCTTTACGATAAGTCAAACTAGGGCACTTCGTTATGTACTTGTTCAATTCTGAGTCTGTAATTAGCAGATTCCAGTGATGTTTTAGGATGTTAAAAACTTTATGTGACCATGGATGGTAGTTGGCAACCATTCTAACTGGTTCTATTTTTCGAGTTGTTTTATTAATCCGAGGCTTAAGTGTCTCAGTCCTCGTAAGTACATGGGCTCTCTTTTTTGCTTTATCAATGACTTTGGCCTCATAGCCCCTCTCCAAGAATCTCCGTTCAATATCCATGGAGCATTGAAAAAAGTCTAAATCTTTACTGCAATTTCTACGTGCCCTATAAAATTCCCCATATGGTATTGAATTGATCTGTATACTAGGGTGGGCACTAGCTGCATGTAAAACGGAATTGCAGGCTGTCTCCTTTCTATACATTCTACTGTTTATGCTGTCATTTTCTACAAACAATTCAACATCCAGGAACACAATTTTCTCAGTACTGTGAGACATAGTAAATTTCATATTGTACATGTTGGTATTAAGGTACCCAAAAAAATCATACAGTGCACTCTCACTCCCAGTCCAAATTAAAAGGCAATCATCGATGTATCGACCAAAGTACACAATATAGTCATGCCATGCGGCACCAGAGGGGCCCCAGACATGCGCCGCCTCAAACCTCCCCATAAAGAGGCAGGCAAACGACGGCGCAAATCTGGAACCCATCGCAACCCCGCATGTTTGCTGGTACCATTCTCCATCAAACAGGAACACATTATGTTCTAAAATCATTTTGGACATTGTTATGATCATTTCAGAGTGTTCCAGAAGTTCCACTGGTCTCTTATCAAGAAAATGGCGGAGTGCTGACAGTCCCTGCTGATGTAAAATATTGGTGTAAAGAGACACCACATCCAATGTTACAAGAATCATAGACTCATCCCATACTATATCCATGACTGTATTCAGGATGTGCTTGGTGTCTCTAATCGTGGAGGGTAAATTGTTGACATATGGTTGTAAATATGTGTCCACAAATTCAGAGATTCTCTCCGTAGGGCCTCCTATGCCGGACACTATCGGCCTACCTGGAGGAGCAGTGGCATTTTTATGGATTTTAGGTACAGAATATAAACAGGGGTATCTAGGTCTATCTATTAATAAGTACCGATATTCATCATCATTCAATAACCCTGTCGTGTTCCATTTTTTCAACTGTTCATTGATTACTTTCATGATTCCAAAAACAGGGTTATTAGATAGGCTTTTATAACACAGAGTGTTGTTAAGTTGGCTCTTGATTTCACTCTCATAGTAGTCTCTTTCCATAACAACAATGTTGCCCCCTTTGTCTGCTTCCCTTATAATGATTGTATCATCAGACATAATTTGGTTGAGTGCAATTCTTTCTTTAGATGTTAAATTATAAACACGAGACCAGCGTTTACGTTGGTTCATTGAATTCTCAAATTTATCCAACTCTTTACTAACAACCTTATAAAAGGCATCAATGTTATTACCAGAGGCTAAGTGAGGTACCCATTTAGATTTAGGCTTCAGGCCACTATCTTCACTTAGATCAGTAATACACTCCAAGTCTTGCAGGACCCTATGCATAGTTATAGGGTCTTGCTCATCTTCTGTAATCGACAAAAGTAAAGTCGTATCTCTAATGTCTTGGATTGATAAATCACCAACAATCAAATCTGGGGTACATTGTTTATTAACCAGCGTACTGGAGGCAAAGAATTTTTTAAGTTTCAAGTTCCTCACGAACTTATATAGATCTATTTTTACATCAGTTATGTCACATTGTTTAGTTGGACAGAAACTCATTCCTTTACTAAGGACAGAAATCATATCAGGGGAAAGTGTGGTATTGGATAGATTAATGACCTGGATCTTATTTAGCTCGTCAACTATTGTTTGCCCTTGCTCCATGAGCGAGTGTTCACTCTGTCCCTTATTTCTGAGTCTGCCTCTCCCCCTGCTCCCTCTCTTGGTCTTCCTCTCATATCTTCTCTCTGTCTGTTGCCATTCTCCTTGTTTCCGATACGTATACGTTGAACCTCGCGTAAAAAACTATTGCCCATAGCTGCATTGGGTGCTCCCTCTACTGTTCTCTCCTCTTCTGTCACTGATAAAATACTGGATGAAGTAGTACTGGTTGCACTAAGTAGAGATGATCTACTGCCACCAATTTGTAAGTCTTGCCTCACTAGATTATCGAACTTCTTAGCAAACGTAAAGACTCTACCATTACGATAGTCTATTTCATCCCGTTTTAATTTGCGGGCTTTCTTTTCTTTGATCTCTTCCTCAAATTTATTCAATATTTCCTCCAGGATGGCGTAGTTCTTTTTGGCAACTTCTGGAAGTTTGATATCAGCAATCTCTTTCTCAAGTATATCTGCCTCTTCCGCAGCTTTTAGTACCTTTCTCTCAGCGTTCTCAATGAGCAGATTCATAAGGCGCATGGAGTTCCCTATGAGTTCTTTTTCCCAGAGGAGGAGCAAGTCCTCCTCCAAATCATCATAAGTGGGGAAAATGTTAGAGCGGAGGCCCCGAGGGATCCTCCCTAGTTTGATATACTCCTTAAGTGTTGCCCCATCCCACCATTTTCCAATCTCTATCTTTTTGAGTCTCTCTAATCTCGAAAACTTAGCTTTTAGGCCTTCATTGGGCCTAACATTACCCTGGGTCACAGCTTTATTCACTGATATTCCTGCATTAAGATTTTTAAAAAGCTCTTCAGCTACTTTGCTTCTTTCACTCCTAGAGCACATATTTACCAATATTTTACAATACAAGTAGTACACTACCCGCTGCAGCCCCAATAAATACTTAAACCAGAAACAGAACAGGCAGTAGGGGAAATCCGCGCAGGTAAGTGATAACAGTAGCTTCAAAGGTATCCTATTAGATGCTAGTGCTCAAAGGTCACCATGCAACGACCACCTCACGTTGCAATTTGTGGACAAAGTTGCCCACTAGAGTACAAAGTAAATAATTGGCAGCCCGAGCAGATAGCATGCATGTAGTAGTAACAAAATAAAGTCCAAATATCCGTCCTGAATGTATTCTTCTTTGTTTATTCCAAAATTGACAAGATATCATTCACTGGTATCCATCTTCTTTAGCAACATGATTTTAAAACACAAGCCATGCCAACACGTGTTTCGTCCATACGGCTATACGCCTAGGACTTCATCAGGGCTAAAACAAGAAAAAATTGACCTAATTACAATACAGTACTCTGTTTAAAACATATGGGAAAATATACATTCTTCTCCCATAGTGTAAATACCACCAATGCAGTGAACATGGTACTTTATACTACAAGTGAGATATCTCCAAGTCAACAGAACAGGGCAACTATCTGTTACTCAGAAAGTCCCTGAGAGTATAGATAGTACCAAGTGCCAGTAAATTTTAAAGGAAGATCACCTCCAAAGTGAATATACATTCCCAAAGTAGAAAGGAAAAAAGAAGGGAAAAGATTAAGACATGCTGATACCTCAAATAAAAATCAGCAAGACTAATACAACTTAAGATAATAAACACCCATGCGCCTTAATGCATGATAAGTCAAATTGACTACCACTTACCAAAGATCAGTATTACAAGAACCCTTAAATAATTGACGGTCGCATCAAGAAAGAGGTCGTAGTAAACCTATAAAATTAAGGGAACACGATTCCTTAATGTCTGTTATAATAACAAGAAAAGTATAGTCCAGTAAAAGCTTCGTAGTTGGTGGTACAACTATACTAAGGTTTTATATAAATAACCGAGATTACATAAGCTCTCTTCTAAATTCTCTCAATTGAGTACATGATTCAATAAGCGCACCTAAGAATAAAATACAATAATATTCCACACCTAATTGGTGTTTATTATCTTAAGTTGTATTAGTCTTGCTGATTTTTATTTGAGGTATCAGCATGTCTTAATCTTTTCCCTTCTTTTTCCTTTCTACTTTGGGAATGTATATTCACTTTGGAGGTGATCTTCCTTTAAAATTTACTGGCACTTGGTACTATCTATACTCTCAGGGACTTTCTGAGTAACAGATAGTTGCCCTGTTCTGTTGACTTGGAGATATCTCACTTGTAGTATAAAGTACCATGTTCACTGCATTGGTGGTATTTACACTATGGGAGAAGAATGTATATTTTCCCATATGTTTTAAACAGAGTACTGTATTGTAATTAGGTCAATTTTTTCTTGTTTTAGCCCTGATGAAGTCCTAGGCGTATAGCCGTATGGACGAAACACGTGTTGGCATGGCTTGTGTTTTAAAATCATGTTGCTAAAGAAGATGGATACCAGTGAATGATATCTTGTCAATTTTGGAATAAACAAAGAAGAATACATTCAGGACGGATATTTGGACTTTATTTTGTTACTACTACATGCATGCTATCTGCTCGGGCTGCCAATTATTTACTTTGTACATTAATACAATACTACATGCTGTAAATATGTATATTTAATGTATATATGTGTTTTTGTGTAAAACATCTTCATAAAAAATAACCGATTATGATATAATACGGAGAATGGCAACTAATTTAAAAAGACAACTAGAATGGAAGAGATGAAAAAAAGGAATGGCAGAAAGAATACTAAGTGTGTGAAATAGAAAGCATGAGAAATAGGATACTGTTATAAATTGCATGAATAACTGATTAAATGAGCAAAGATAAAATAAAACATATATAGAATTTCATAAACAATAAGATTTATTGGTAAATATATTACATTATTATGATGGATGGCAAAGAACATTTTGCAGAGTATATTTATTAAGAGAACTTTGCTTATTTCAAGATATTAGTTAAAGGAAGCCAAAATAAATCTCTCTTTAGTCCAACACTGTAAGCATAAAATATATCTATTTTGTGATTAGCTCAGATACTATTCCATCAGGATCTGTAAGGGAGTTCATTAAAATCTTTCCAACAGTACATGCTCTTCTGGAATGCAATGGATACGAGCAATGCTTATATTATAATCACTACTACTAGATAAAGAACCTGGAAATATATTTGTCAAAGATAGTAAACAAATTCGAGGACTATTGACTTCATATGCCAGAATAAATTGGCATATTTAGAGTGAAATAGCATGTATTACAAACTTTCATCTGCAGCATTATATGACCACCATAACATTTTTTTAGCACCTCGCATTTTATGTATTTTAATGATGTTTAATTAAGTGTATTGTATATAAAATATATCATTTTGGTGGTATTTGTAGTTCTGAATGTCTTAAAAAAATTTAAACATTATTTTGTTACATAAATCAATGGGGCAAGAGACAATTTAGATTCCAAATTGCATTCTATTTAAAGTTTAGATGGAAGAGAAACATATTCTAATTCTTTAGAAAACAAAGCATATTTAGAAGTAGAGGCATACCAAATAATATTAGCTGGTGATATATCACTACTTTTTCAAGTAAGATTATAATTATTGTCAAAATAGGCTTCGAAAAGTACATTTATAATAAAAATGATCAGGCATATTTAAAGATATTTGGAGTCCTTGAAAAGTAATATTAATATCTTCATAAAATTAAGATACCCTAACGATATGCTTTTCATACCAATCGTTCAAATTATTAATTTTGTTTTAATATTAATTTGTTGCCCCAGACAATAATTAAGAGAGAGTTGTCAAGAAGCACCCAATGTGGATATGTGTGCACATTATAAGCATGCCCTAAGATACAAGCCTATCTAATGCAAAAATAAGCAAAATAAAGCCAAAAATCAGGAAGTGAGCCTCACCTCTATCTGTCAGGTCTACACGGTTTCGGTCCAAAACTAGGCGATTCCATGTCAGGTGTGGTCTAAGGTACAAAAGATTACCTGGTCCTATTCAGTCAGGCGGCATCTATTTACTTCACAGGGGCTCCTGCAGAAGTAGTGCTGGCAATTTCTTTTGAGATTCCTGGCGGAATTCAAAGATGGCGGCCAACCGGGTTTTTCTCTCGTGGTTGGCTTTCTAGTGTTTTAGGCAGCGAGAGAAGTGTGCTGGTAAAGCAGAGTGCGCACTTCAACCGTGATTCCTGAGGAGAGCAGCAGCTGTGTATTACGCATGAAGTTTCTGTCAGGAAAAACTCATAAGAGATTAGCGTTTCCAATCTCTTTTCCGCCTGTCTTGCGCTTGCATTTTTCGACGTCGGTGTCTTCCGAGAGTGATTCCCAGCCTCAGGTATCGTGAACTTAGTATTTTTCTACACTCGCAGTGGAGGTGTTCTTCCTAGTGGATATTTGGAGGAACTTCTGAAGACAGTGAAGAAGCCTCGCTAAGGTATATTTTTTGAGACTTTTATTCCTCTGGTTTTTTCATTCAATTCTTAAAGAGGAATTTGTGAGACAATATTTACTAGTTCTTCTCAGGCTAAGTCAGCAGTAAACATTCTTCTTGACTGAATTCCTAATGTTTTTTTGGCAGTTGTGTAAAAGGAATTCTTCAGACATTTCTTTCTATCTATAAGTGAAAGACTTCTAGTCTTTAAGGCGGAATTACATTTATATATGGACCTCAATGAAATATGCGCAACAATTCTCAGAACTATCTACTTAGATGACGAACGAGCAGGATTCCTATGTAGACATAAATATATATATATTTGTACTTACAACCAGCAGCTCCGCATCAGCAGATCACCAGTCAGTAACCTATAGAGAAAAGGAAAAAGAAAAGAACTTTATATTTTCAACAAATTTCAACTTGCGCAAAATCTTATTAACATAAGAGAGCAGCTAATCCATTGCTAAATACAGGTAACAGGAATCGCTTAGTTAGTGAGTGGGAACAGCATAGGTGGGAGGAGGGACTTAATGTAAAGTAGTAATCCTTTTGTTTGTGTTTTCAGATGCTCGTGAAGACCCTCGCTAGATTGCTGTGAGGAAGAAGCATAGCAGTGGCAGTCTCTCTCTATCTTTCCCAACCCCCTTTCCCCCTCTCTACTGGGGGTGGACTGTAGTAGTTAGCTTGCAGTGGAGTTGGGGATTTGGGAAAAGTTCTTCTGCTCCCGTGGAAGCCAAGTTTCAGGTTCGTGGTACTTGACACTATCACATACTATTTTAATTTAGAAATAGTGTTCCGAGGACATTTTCTATTTCTTAAGAAGTCAGGTGATAAACAATCAATGCTTCTGGAAGTGGATTTTAGAATTTTAAATGGTACATTGGTTAAAAAAGTGAACAGTATTTTGAACAAACAAGAAGATGAGGGTGGCCGTGAGGGTGAGTCCGATGCCTTGCCTCTAGCACGCGAAAGCTTCACCCCCTTGCTAGAGGTTGTGTGCACGCCAAAACGGCCGGCAGGGAGCAGCTTATGGGTCAGGAACGCCGGATTTGGATCTGGAGACACAATGAGTCTGGGTGCGGCAGCCGTGGATCTCTGAATACGGCGTTGCACAGTTAGTGCTCGATGATAGCATAAGGAAAGCCACTAAAAAGAGCAGGCACGGGGATGGAGGGAGCCTTGCTGAGGTAAGGAGGTCCTTTGGGGTTGAGGAATCACCCGGGTAGACCAGCCCTGCCCAGCTGATGGTCCCTGAGCAGGTGTGTACCCTCTATATATATCTTAAACAAAAAAGGACGAACCCTCTGTGTGGATGTGGTACAATCACTAATTACGTTGGTACATGGACCCACTAGGTTAGTTTAAAAGACCCCTCACACACCAACCTAGTTGGTGTCATGCTTCATCATTGGGGTCCCAACCGGGTGGCCAAATGCCGCCCGGTTGTGCTACAACGCCTGGTTACAGCGGAGCTGGTTGGTGTATATGTGAGATGTGATGTAAATTAAAAATATCTCTGAGAATCCTTGCCTGTGAACTTTATTAGAGGCGGCTCAGGATATGGTTAAAAATAAGTGTGGTGCAACTAGAATCAGAGATTGTTATCCCTAGTTGACTATGTGTATGGTCTACATGTTTCAGCCCGCAATGGGAATTATGTGGGGCTTTCTTCAGGACCGTGTGGTGAAAAAGTGAGTGGCAAAGTGAATAGTGCCACGTGAAAAGAGTAAAAAAGTACCTACACACGCGCTAAGGTGTGTGGACTAAGTGTCTACGTACTTACGGACACTGAAAAAACCTGTGGGAGGAAAGAGACAGCACAAAACATATATATGCATTATTGTTAAGCAACATAAAATGCAATCTTACGTCGGTACTATGGGCTGGTACAAAGACCGACCCTGTGATTGTACGCATAGTCTAAACGTCGTGGGACATGCTGCATGCGAAGAGTGACAAGCAGCCTATATTGATCGCCCCAGTCTTATAGATGCTATGAAGCTGAAGAGCTTCCAGTGAGATCGAAATAGCTAAGTTTGCTCAGGGTGGTGAACTAAGCATAGATTATCGCCTGTCCAGTGATAAAATTGGCCTCAACGACAACATTCCTTGGAACAGTCTTAGGAGAACATAAACTCCGTTTCATTACATCACTGCTCACTTTTCATTGAGCATCCCTCCTATAGCTGAGCCCTTGCAGAGATGGCACCGCCACAGAACAGCTTCCAACCACCTATGACTTTAAATTTCATTTTTATGCCCTCACTTTGGGCCCCCGGCACACCTTGCCGTGCATCTTCCCCCTCTTTGCCTTTTCTTTGCATTGCCTCTAGTGTACGTTTCCCCAATCCGGGCTCTTCTTCCCTAGAGACCCTTAGTTTAAAGTACCCTGGCCATTCTGCTTCTAGTTCAAGCAGCTCACTTCCATACCGGACCGTTCCAATATGGCCGCCCCTTTTCCATTCACATTCAGAACCATAGCGCATGCGCACCCTTCCGCCTCATTCAGGGCTCCCAGATGCAGCCGAGTGACTGCGCACGGCAACGCGTTTCCTCCACGAGCATACCGGCACGTACTCCAGAGAGGCCACGGGCTTAAATAGCATTCTCTTTCCCGGGCTACACACCAGCCGGGATGACGGGATACCGCACTAGGTTCTTAGACAGGTTCCACCCCGATACCAAGTAAGGTTGCGTAACTTCTTCTTTTTCCACAGCAGGATTTGAGCACGCTTGTGTTTTCGTGCTCATCCCAAATTTTGCTTTTCTCCAGATTCGGTCATCGGATGTGACCCCTCCCGAGTCCCGATCGGCTGCCCAATCTCACACATAGTGTAATTATGCTTCAATATACAGCGTTGCTAGCAGAAGCGCTCTCTCTTTTAATTGTTTTTAATATAGCTTCAGCGCGCCGCGTGATTACTAGTGCCAAACGCTTCCGCTGTACGCGCCGCATGATCACATGTGCCCACGCTCTTGATAGGCACTACCGCCACTGTAGATATTTTCTGCACAGTGCCCCACATGACCACCACTCACGGTGGCCCCTGATCATCCGGAGTTTTAGGGTGCCGACTTACGACAATCTATGCTTAGTTCACCACCCTGAGCAAACTTAGCTATTTGGATCTCACTGGAAGCTCTTCAGCTTCATAGCATCTATAAGACTGGGGCGATCAATATAGGCTGCTTGTCACTCTTCGCATGCAGCATGTCCCACGACGTTTAGACTATGCGTACAATCACAGGGTCGGTCTTTGTACCAGCCCATAGTACCGACGTAAGATTGCATTTTATGTTGCTTAATAATAATGCATATATATGTTTTGTGCTGTCTCTTTCCTCCCACAGGTTTTTTCAGTGTCCGTAAGTACGTAGACACTTAGTCCACACACCTTAGCGCGTGTGTAGGTACTTTTACTCTTTTCACGTGGCACTATTCACTTTGCCACTCACTTTTTCACCACACGGTCCTGAAGAAAGCCCCACGTAATTCCCATTGCGGGCTGAAACATGTAGACCATACACATAGTCAACTAGGGATAACAATCTCCGATTCTAGTTGCACCACACTTATTTTTAACCATATCCTGAGCCGCCACTAATAAAGTTCACAGGCAAGGATTCTCAGAGATATTTTTAATTTACATCACATCTCACATATACACCAACCAGCTCCGCTGTAACCAGGCGTTGTAGCACAACCGGGCGGCATTCGGCCACCCGGTTGGGACCCCAATGATGAAGCATGACACCAACTAGGTTGGTGTGTGAGGGGTCTTTTAAACTAACCTAGTGGGTCCATGTACCAACGTAATTAGTGATTGTACCACATCCACACAGAGGGTTCGTCCTTTTTTGTTTAAGATATCATTATACCGGGGATACGGACGCACCCCATTTTTCCCTTGCTCTCTCATTGTTTTGCCCTCTATATATATCCCACTTTGCATAATTCACACAATAGAAGTGGAAGGACTTTGTTTTTCTATAGCCAATCTCTCATGCTACAATAATGCCAGTGGTCTCCACAGTTAAATATTTTGAGTAAGCAGGTTACACTGTGTGAGGTCTGAACAACACTTGGCATTTCCAACCTGTAAGGTGGTAGAAGCAAGGAAAAACCTCTACTGATTTGGATGGATAAAAGCATGTGACAAATGGTTGTGAGGGGAGCAGGAGTTGGAGCCCCAGCGTTGAGCCCTTCCTCAGTGAACCAGAGGGCAAAGAGGAAAGCTGCACAAACGTGCATTCTTGTGGTGAGGAAAGAGAAGAATTCCTAAAAAAAAAGGTGGAATAGCAGATACATCAATGGAGCAGCTATCTCCAGTATTCTCGACTAGTATATTTTCTCCCCTATGTTTGGTTTATCGGGATCCTGAGGGTATGGTACAACACATTCCAGAACGAATTAAAGAACTTGAGCAACGAGTGTCAGACATGGAAGATCACTCTGAGCTGCGACAGTGATATTCGGAAAAAATTACTAGCCTCACAATAGAAAATGGATGAAACGGAGAACTACGCGAGACAATCTAATCTGCGCTTCACCTGGATTCCAAAGGATAATGAATGTACATGGAAAAAATTATTTAAGAACATACACTTCAGAGTCCACTGGAAGACGTTACCATAATGAGGGTGCACAGGGTTCAAGCATAAAGTTTAGTGGGAGCCAAGTACCCAAGGACAATGATTGTAAATTTTTCAGATTTTCACATAAGAGAATCCATTCTAAGCAAGGCAATTCAGAAAAAAGGATATTTTGCTAGCTGATGTATCAAGAGTAAAAGTATTTTCTGATATGTCAGCCTTTGCAGCAGCACAGGCTTCTATTATCCAACAATCCAAATTGAAAATGTTATTCAAAGGTCAATTTCATCTATGTGTTACTCTCGAGAAAGCTCATGATGTACTACAAAAGGTGGTACAAGCAAGTAAAGGCTAGTGCCAACCAGGGGGTAGACCAGTTAAAGAGAGATAAAAGATTACTGTGGCTAACGGGAATAGGCTGTAGTTACACCGTTTACTGGGGGAGGCCGTGGGTAGAAGGATAAGCACTAGTCACTTGTTTCATGGCAGATCCAGTTTAGCCATACAAGATGCAAGGTTTTGGGTGTGGTATACAAGTCTACTCTGTTAATAAACTCCTCTAATCTGTTAGGTTTAGATCTTATGTACTTTATTCACTTTTATATATTAGCACTTTTTCTATAGACCCGAATTGGGTAATCTTGTTACAGTAGCATTTTAGGATCGGCTTTTAGACTGAAAACAGTGTTTCTTAGGTTTACAAGCTATCAGAGTTTTCTCTAAGCATTTTGTAGGTAGGATCACTTATGCTGTTGGCTGGTTACCACATCTAGATACCCAAACCATGCTTCTCTGTTATAAGGTTCTTATTTATCTAAACAGTAAAAGGCCTATGGTTGTGGATACAAGTTAATGCACTGATGGGTTTCATCCAGCCAGAAGGGGTAAAAGATTTGGCTACGCCGTACGAATTTGTCAAGTATGAGTCACTTTGGCGCACAAGCACTTTTTTTCACCTACATGCTAGCATTATATTTTTGTTTGTGTTGTCGAGAAGAGACATCTGGAGGGGGTGGATGTAAAAGCATGTGGGTAGGTGCCAGATCATAGCGCCAACATTTTGGGTGGGCTGAAGAAGGGAGTTAAGGGCCATTCTCTTCTTCGAAAGGGGCAAGGTGGGGGTTTGGAAGGGGAGGGATTGGATGGGAAGCAGGGGTATGCAGTCAAAAAAGGGCAAGACGAGTAGTTTGGGAATGGGCAAGGTATAAGAGTATTAGGAGAAGAGGGGGGAGGTGGTAATTGTGGTAAGCAGGGGTACGGACCAAGTCCAGGAAACATAGACCAATAAGGTTATATTTATGGGGGGAGTTTATTGCGCACAAGCAGTGGTGATATGTTTAAATTGAAGGAATGTCACAAAAGGATAAACATAATCTCCTGTAATGTAAATGGGCTTTCAAATGCATGTAAAAGTGGGGCATTGTTAAAATGGTAGGGATTTTTTTTCCTAAGGTACTGTTTCTACAGGAAACGCATCTTAAGTCTAACACCCCCAAACTGTCGCTGCCAAGGAAATCTTCACAAGCGTACTTTGCTTCGGCCAATATGGCAGTTCGGGGGGGTTGGTATTCTGTTTTCGAGTATGTTGGATTGGGAGGTGAGAGATGTGATCCGGGATGAGGAAGCGAGATGGATCTGGATTGAGGTTAGAGTTGTTGGGGTCCTTCTTATTTTCTTGAATTATTATGGGTTAATCTATAATGATATTAAAGCTTTACAGCAGATTTATGATCTGTTAATAAACGTAAAAGGTCCCATAGTTATGGGGGAGATTTTAATTTTATACAAGATCTAGGATTAGACACTTCAAATATGACTAAACAATTATTAAAACCAAAGACTTCAAAACTGATTAAGATTATGAAGGAAGATTTTGCCCTAATAGATCCATGTGAGTATATCACCCAGGCCTTTCCCAGTTCACATATTATTCTGCAAGGTTCAAAACAGCTTAACAATTGGATTTTTATTTGGTAGATAAGAGATTATAAAGAGGAGGGTCAGATATTATTACCAACTCGTTTTCAGATCACACTATAATCTCCTTAGTCGTAGTATTAGGAAAATCTCTCAAAAGAAATCCCTGATGGCAGTTTGATAAATCTCTGCTTACGGACCAAATATGGATTGAAGAAATATGTAAGTCTATACAGCTGTTTTTCAAGGATAATATAAATACTGCCCCAAATTTTATGGTGTGGGAAGGCCTTTTCTCATGGACAGGTTATCTCTTAGAAAGCTAGGGCACATAAACAGAGGGCGCAGAAGATAGAAATTTTACAAAACACAGTAGAACGGGTTAGTAATGAACTTAACTCTATGATCTCAAGAGGTTATGGGGATAAGGCATTACAGCAAGAACTGGTGAAAGTGAAAGACCAACTAAGAAACTTTTTTTTCTCGAAGATATTACAGCCAGCAGATAGAGAAATATCTAGCATGGTATACTAAAAGGCAGAAGAATAGGCAAATAATCACACAAATGAGAGACCCTAGTACTGCAACTATGGTGGAAAATAAATTCAGATTATAAGCTATTTATGAAAATCTGGGCGCTCTGTTGCTCCATGTGTGCAACAAGTGGTCCATGCTGACTAAACAGGATTTTTGCCAGATTGATCAGTTGTTGATTTTCAGTCGACAAGGCTGCAATTTTAATGATGGCCGCAGAAAAAGAGTTCAACCTTGTTGACTGGCAGGCTCTGTTTTTTATTTTAGGGGCGTTTGGCTTTCCATCCCAATTGATAGCATTGCTAAATGAAGTTTACAAGGGGGCCGAAGCAAAGATAATTATTAATGCAGAACAGGTGGGAGAGGTTGAGATTCGGCGTGGCACGCGTCAGGGATGCCCACTATCCCCACTCCTATTCTCGCTCTTTATTTAGCCACTCGCAGTCAAAACCCGCTCTAATTCATCAATATTAGCCCCCATAATGGGGATGGCAAAACTGTAACTTTTTGCCGATGACATAATCTTAAGGCCAAAAGTGCAAACATACAGGAAGCGCTGGAGGAACTAAGGCCTTTACAGGCCTAGGTGGTTATAACGTCAACCAGTCCAAAACAGAGTTGCTTCTGTTTAACTCTACAGATGCCCAGTTGCCAGCAGGGCTACAGACTTTACCACAATGGCCTACGAGATACTTAGGTTTATATGTAACAAATGATTTTTCACAAATCTTCCATTTAAATTATGGGAATACCCTTATAAAGGTAAGAAAGGTTATTAGAGAGGTGGACGCTATTACCCTTGTCATAAGTAGGTCGAGTTTCATAGGTCAAAATGTCAATACTCCCCTTGTTTGAAATCATGTTCCTGAACCTCCCTCTGAGAGTGCCGAACTCATATTTTAGGAAATTAGATAAAATTATTCGTGAGTTTATATGTGCAAAAAAACAAGCTTGGGTAAAACTTTCTACCCTTGAAATAGGCATGGAGCAGGTGGGCTAGCATTACCACACTTTCCAACATATTATCAGGCCTCTTTGGTTAGTCAGTCAATACAATTAGCAGCAACATCATCAAAGTATGATAATTTTATTCTAAATCATATGCTAAAAGAAAGTGCAATTAATTTACCAGTTTTTCTTTGGTCAACGAAACTACCTAAGAAAATGAGGTATAACGTCGAAACGACAATAGTATCACGCAGCCAGCTAATTTTTTAAAGCATATAATGTACCGGCGTGTCATGCACTTACTTCTCTCCAAGACTGTGGGGTTTGGAGCTTACAGCTTTCACAAGGGGTCTTGCAGTCTTGGAGTGACCTAGGTTTTCTGAAGTTAGGTGACTTTTATAATCTTACAAACCTGTTAACATGGGAATCAATGTTACAGCAATTTGGCAGCCAAAATACAGCTCTATGGTTAAGTTTTAACCAATTAACCAGTTTCCTAAAAAATAATTATATGATGATTAATGAAACAGCAAGAACAATAATAAGAGGGATCGACGTTAAGAAATTGTGTGGAATAGGAAACCGGTACCGCTTGCTATGCCAGAGTGCTAATAGTAAACTTATTGAGGAGCTGCTTCCAAAATGTTTGCAGGACATGGGCTGCAGGTTTAATATTAAAGAATGACAACTATTGAGTGAGATTGGTCACAAAGACTCGAGAGTGGCAAATTTTAAGAGAATGGCTTTTCTATCTAGATGGTTGGCATACTACATGCCTCATAGACTTCAAAAAATGTTCCCATCAACTCCAGATCAATGTTTTAGATGCAAGATGAACGGGGCGGGGGGGATGAACTTACATATATTTTTTACATGCCCTAGCCTACAGCAGTTTTGGGAGGAGGTTTTTAAGATTATTTGTCATTGCATGTCAATGGCTATCCTTCCATCAACATTGTTGGTTTTATTTGGCTTCTCGCATATAGGGCTCCAGCTAACCAAATATAGGCAATATTTAATTTAATTGCAATAGCGGTAGCCAGGTCCTTGATACTGCAGAATTGGAACTCATCAAAGGACCCGACAATAGGTCAGTGGCTTACTAAGTTGGCCCGGACCTATCAGTTTGAGGAGGAATATGCAAAGAGGGTAGGGGCACTCCGCACATATAAGGCTACATGGACGGACTACTCCTCAGTTTCTTTCTCAATGTAATATAAAGATCATTATGTAAGCTAGATGAAAGAGGTATGTGTTGTAGAGTATGGAAATGTCCTGCTCTCTGTGGTAGAGGGTAATGCTGCTTTATAGATTTTAGTACTGGTTTTATGCACATTGTATAATTGCACTATGAGGTTCTAAAAAAAAAAAAAGATTATGGATGCTGCTATTATGTGGACTATGTGTTTTGAGTATTTGGATTTCAATGAATTAGATGATTTTTTCTTGAGAATTGTTTTTATCTGCCTTATACTTGAATTTGTATTAGTAATGTATGAACTTTTGTATCGCCTGTCTCTTTTTTCTTGCGCAAATAAAAATAAAAAAATGAAGATGGGGATGGTGAGCATCTTAATTTCTGATTGAAAGATTAAGGGGCCGATTCCGATCTCGGTCGGAGGCGCACCCAACACTATTCGGCCGGGAAAAAAGCCAGGCGAATGCCTGTTTCCCGACCGATTCGCACATTCTTCCGAACGAGCAAGTACGATGCGCACAACTGCATAGATTCCGACCCAGTCGTACTCACCCAATCCAGGTCCTGTTCACCGACCGAGCCGGATCCGTAAACGCAGAATCGAGTCGCACGGAAGCCAAAATGCAGCCCCGTCCGGCCGGACAAGTACGATGCGTTTTCCGTACGCGCCGAACCCGTCACTACGCACGGCACGTCAAAGCATCCGGGAGAGGCGCACATAAGGTCCGATTCGCGCCACAACACGATCCACGGCTACGAGACGAACACGCCAGCGACGAGGACGAGGCGAAGCAAAGAGAAAGACGAACGAGACGAACCAACTATGAATCCCATCGTGCCGATCCTACCAATACTCTACATCTACTACCGGAACAGACACGGACGCGTACGGCGCAGAAGGTAAGTCAGACACCAAGCACAAAAACAAACTACACGTACCCGACATATCACACACACACAGAGGGATGCAGAAATTACTTACACCAGCAACAGCAGCACCATAGGGGCGGGATGGCCATCACCAATGCCACATATACACATAGGGGCCTGGATGCCCACCACCACTACCACCCCTACTCAGGGGGTGCCAGATGCCTGTCACTACTCCCACCTCCACCCAGGGTGTGCCAGATGCCTACCACTACTACCACCCCTCCCCAGGGGGTGCCAGATGCCTACCACTACTACCACCTCTATCCAGGGGGTGCCAGATGCTTACCACTACTACCACCCCTCCCCCAGGGGGTGCCAGATGTCTACCACTACTACCACCCCTACCCAGGGGGTGCCGGATGCCTACCACTACTACCACCTCTACCCATGGGGGCTGGATGCCTGTCACCACTACCACCTCTACCCATGGGGGGCTGGATGCCTGTCACTACTACCACCTCTACCCATGGGGGCTGGATGCCCACCACCACTACCACCCCTACTCAGGGTGCCAGATGCCTACCACTACTACCACCTCTACCCATGGGGGCCAGGATGCCTGCCACTACTACCACCTCTACCCATGGGGGGCTGGATGCCCACCACCACTACCACCCCTACTCAGGGGTGCCAGATGCCTACCACTACTACCACCTCTACCCATGGGGGGCAGGATGCCTGTCACTACTACCACCTCTACCCATGGGGGGCTGGATGCCTGTCACTACTACCACCTCTACCCATGGGGGGCTGGATGCCTGTCACTACTCCCACCTCTACCCAGGGGGTGCCAGATGCCTACCACTACTACCACCCCTCCCCAGGGGGTGCCAGATGCCTACCACTACTACCACCTCTCCCCAGGGGGTGCCAGATGCCTACCACTACTACCACCCCTCCCAAGGGGGTGCCAGATGCCTACCACTACTACCACCCCTACCCAGGGGGTGCCGGATGCCTACCACCTCTACCCATGGGGGGCTGGATGCCCACCACCACTACCACCCCTACTCAGGGGGTGCCAGATGCCTACCACTACTACCACCTCAACCCATGGGGGGCAGGATGCCTGTCACTACTACCACCTCTACCCATGGGGGGCTGGATGCCTGTCACTACTACCACCTCTACCCATGGGGGGCTGGATGCCTGTCACTACTACCACCTCTACCCATGGGGGCTGGATGCCCACCACCACTACCACCCCTACTCAGGGGGTGCCAGATGCCTACCACTACTACCACCTCAACCCATGGGGGGCAGGATGCCTGTCACTACTACCACCTCTACCCATGGGGGGCTGGATGCCTGTCACTACTCCCACCTCTACCCAGGGGGTGCCAGATGCCTACCACTACTACCACCCCTCCCCAGGGGGTGCCAGATGCCTACCACTACTACCACCTCTACCCAGGGGGTGCCAGATGCCTACCACTACTACCACCCCTCCCCAGGGGGTACCAGATGCCTACAACTACTACCACCCCCACTCACAGGATGGCTAATACATGACACAACAAGCACACACCAACATAAACAATGCAACATAAAGACATCCCCCCCTACACCATGACAAGCGTGTGTAGACTGTGTCAAATGGCTACAACACTGAACAGGACTTTGAACATACAATGTGACCCCCTATCACATGTGCCACACATAAATGTGTGTGGCCCCCACAATGCAAGCAGACCATGACCACTGTGGCAATGGGGTCCAACCCCCATCATCACAGTGACCAAAATGTAAGTGTGGGGCCCATAGCTGAAGCACATCTTGAACATTGTGGCAATGGGGTACAAACCCCCATCATCACAGTGACCAAAAGGTAAGTGTGGGGCCCATAGCTGAAGCACATCTTGAACATTGTGGCAATGGGGTTCAAACCCCCATCATCACAGTGACCAAAATGTAAGTGTTGACATTGAAAAAGCTGCAACTGCCAAACTGCATGGATGATTCCTGGTCACAGAACAACAAACACATCAGTGGCAAAGTAGTGCTTGTGTCCCATAGCAACATAGATTGGGGGAGGCAAACACTGCAGTGCAAATAAGACATACCTTTGGCCATGTGCAGACAAACATCACCCATGGGGGCTGACACTGTCAACATTCATCAATGACACAATGGCAGAAGTGACCATCATAATGCAGACCCACATATTTGCACCAATGGGCAAACAAATGCAGATACCCTGTGGAGACTGTAGATGTGAGGTGAACAGATACCATACCGTGGCAGCAATGGGACACACAAACAATGATCATTGTGCTGACTGATGACCTAGGAGTCCCAGGGACAGCAGGGGAAACCCACCAAACAACATACAGCCAATGGCACACTAAAGACATGCCAATGCAGTGGTGCAGATGCACAAACACAAACAGGCAGACCCACACTGCACATCAAACACAACAGGTGAGGGGGTGCCAGTGTCCCCAGGCAACCACACAACACATGATGAGGCCTGAATACCAATTACACAGATGTGCATACAGTGCCACACAAAGGTAACTCATGGATCCAAATCCCCTATGTGGGCAATCAGGCATTGTTAGATGAGAGGGAGCACTAATCACACATGTCACACAAGCATGTAGGAACAGCAACTGACACAGCAAGACACAGACACCACAGCACTACTCCCCAGGGTCCCCACAATGTGGTGACCCTGGGCTGCATTACAATCCCACTGTGATGACAAAGCTAGATGTCGTTCACACTGTGAACCACAGTCATGTGTCCTGAGCAACAAACTACCATCACACCTACACAAGCACAAATCAATCAGCACGGCCAGTAAGCCAAGGCCAACATGGAGGCAGGGGTCTAGCCGTGCAACAACTCTCATCTGCACACACTCAACACCACACACCTCGACCTCCAACAATGTGCAGCAGTGAAGCACACATGCACTGGTGACATGGCACATGCACCCATGACAATCCCATGGGTGGTGGTGGGAACCAAGGTGCAGAAACATCACACATGGCCACTCAACAAGACCCTTGAATGTCTGACACACTGCACACTACGCTGTACATGGACATGACGGCAATACCACACCAACCAATGGGACCCCAGCCACAGTCCCACACCAATGAAGAAGCCAAGGTCACCCACAAAGAACACACATAGACAACTACCAACATTGCAGCCCTGACCCTGAGGAGTGCCAGCAGTCACTCACACAACGTGTCACAATCACTGAAAGCTAACACAAACTGGAAATCACATGACAGGTGTAAACAACAAGTGCCAAGGGGAATCCTGACTGTGACCCATCTGCGTCTGCCCACAAACTCAGCCCTCACAGCCAACACACCTATGGGTGACACCCTGATGACCAGTAATGTGCCATGCACCCACATCACAGAGAACCCAGGGAGAAGACTTTGGGGGAACATAGGTCAACTCAGCAAGCATCACAAACAGGAACACCACCAGGGATCCCAGCATGCACAGCAAAATGGAAGTGAACACACAGACATGCTCATACAACACACACCTTGGGTGCAGGCGATGTCACAGGAGTACACACTGCCATGAGGGGACTCCACTCCTGTGTGAGGAAAGCTGTGCCATATGTTGCCACAGTAGGGCTCCATCATGTCAGCAGAACACTTGGTCACACAGTCAACAATTTGCACCAAATGAAGGCTCCCATCACATCAGCCTGGTCATGGGAGTGTCAACGAAATCATCAGCACAGATCCAACACACATGTATAGCAAGTTGCACTGACAACACAGATGAGTCCTTCCCCATTGATGCCCAAACCTGCATGTCCAGTGGAGATGGCCACACGGTCAGGGAAGTAGAATAATTGAACAATGGCAAGCACAACAGATGTGCAGGGGTGGAAGCCACAGATGTGACATTGCTAATGTAAGTAGGAAATCCCATTGCCAAATATTGAAAATATGACACCCTCAGATGCTGCTAAGGATGACATGGATACACCACAGGATAGGACACATTCCCCCTGGACCCCATGGGTTCCTGAACAGTAACACTTCATTTTCATGAGACCAAATATCACCATCACTGCAGCAAGGGCATGGTTAGCATCATCAACATCATGTACATCAGAAGCAAAAGCACTAGAGAACAGAAAGTCGCTTTATTCAGCATATGTGGGTTCAATAGTTGAAGTCCAGTAAAAAAAAACAAAGGCCAATGGCCAGTCCATCCTGAAAGTCAAAACAGGGTGACAGTGGCAGATGTCACCCTACGCATGCCTGCACTGATATAAACCAGGGACAATCCCCTCGGAGGGGTATATGGGGGGGCAGGCCAGGCACCGCAGGGACAGGATCAGGGCTCACCAGAAGGAGGCAGGGAAGGGGTGGTGGGTGCTGAAGAGCCACTGACAACTGCAGTGGAGGTGTCTGACATGGTGTGTCCGGGGGCGAGGGGCACTCCGCTCCGTGTGGGTGGGCTTCCTCTTCCCCCTGAATGCTGGATCAGCTGGATCGGAGGGGAAGAGGCCGAGGTCACTGAGGAAGAGCCGCTGTGTCTTTGGGGTTGCAGGTGAGGCAAGGGAGCGGGCTTTGGAGGGAGAGGCAACTGAGGACTGCGCAGTGCTCATGGATGCGTGTGTGTGTGCCTGGGCCCCATCCCCTGTGAGTGTGGTTTCAGTCCCCTGACTGTGCATGTGTGTGCGTCTTGTTTGTGGTGTGTGTGTCTGTGTGCTGCTCGTGTCTGTGCTGGTGTGTGCCTGTGCCGGTGTGTGTGTGCTTGGGACAGGTAAGGTGCTGGGGAGTGTGGATGGGGCAGAAGCAGGAGGGGTGAGGGACTGTTGGAGGAGGGACACTGCTGCCGTCAGGGAGGAGTCCATGGACCTATTGCCCTCTGTAGGGCAGACACGCCCGATGAGATGCCCTCCATGAACGACACCAGCTGAGTCAACAGAGTGGTGTGTGCATGGAGGACACTCAGCATCGCTGTCTGCCCTACATGGAGCTGGCGAAGGAGGTACACAGACTCCTCACTCAGGGCAGCAGGGGACACAGGGGCAGGGGGTGCGGTGCCTGGCCCGAAGGAGACACGCTCCCGAACATGTGAGCCTCCACGGACCTCGGGAATGGGAGCCGATGGGAGGGCGGTGGTGGTGGCGGGGACAGCAACACTAGCTGGGGTGTGGTGGCTGCTGACACCCGCATCCACAAGGGAGTCATCCTCCGAGCTGCTGTGGTCCTCAGCTGAGGTGGATGCTGCTGAGGACTCCTCGGTTTGGCTCCCCTCGCCCTCCGTGCCACTGGGTCCCTCCGACCACTCCTCGGCTGCTGACCCAGTCTGGCTCTGCGGCTCCTCCTGGTCCGTGGAGCTGTCCCCTCCTGTGGCTGGCTGTGGATGTATCTGCAAACAATAGGGGAACAGACAGACATCAGTCACCTGCACCGAACGCACACACCACAGTAAGTACAGCACATTACAGTGCAAGCCCAGGCATCCTTAGTTGAACATTGCCAAAAGTGCCCAAACAGAATAGGAGTAGCCAATTGTCAGTCTGATGGTCAACCATGGCACTCACATCCCTCCTGGCCTTGCACACATCTGTCTGGTGTCTGTTGGATGGCAATACCCCAGTGTGGACACATGCACCACCTACACAGTAGTTGGACAGTGCAGAAAACACGGTGAAGCATGTGAACATGCACACATCACAACTCTTGCCACTGAGTCAGTACAGGTGTCCGGATGAAAGGGATGCCCAGAGTCAAATATGAAATGCATGTGATGCATACCAGCGACATACACCATGATGCACCCATGTCCTGATAGCCATTGCCACAATGGTGTGCATGTAGCACATGTCACTCCCCTGCAGGATCACTCATAGGAAGTTACATGCCATGGCACAGGCATGCCTGCTAAGTCATACATCACTGTCTCCAGTCACATGGGCAGGGCAGCCAGACAACAACAGTCTGCACTGTGTCACAATAGTAGGTCATGGGGAATGCAAGTCCTGGAGCTGAACAAGTGCACATGTGCATCCCCCACACACCACATCATCTGAACCCTTATCTGTCCACGTCATACCGATTGGACATATGGGAGACCTGTAACACAACCCTCTGAACCTGAGCACCTCACCATCTGCTGTGAATGGGAAACAGCTGCCTGAACTTCACATTCGCATACCCCAGTCTGCACGGTCAGGTGATCAAACACCTATGTGTCACCCAAGTATCGTCTACTATGGTCACATCTCCGGTGGCATGCTGAGCCCCAACCGAGAGACACCCCAGCAGTCATGACAAGGAAGCCACAGCACACTGACACAGAGGCAGACACCTGAGGGGACATATCACTGAGCACAACGTGTCAGCTGATACACGGGAGTGGGAGTACAGAGTGTATTGTATGGCCTGGAGTAGGCATGACTGTCCTGCCCCACATGAATGAGGGATGATCCCTGGACAGTAGGCAGCTGGCTAAGTATGTGTGACACACGTAATATACACACTCCTGGGGCCCAAGCATTGTTCCCACCCGCAGCATGGGTGTGTGCCAGATACCCCAGGCACATGTGGTGGATCAGCTCAGCAATTGTACCACATATCAAAGTAACACGCAGATTACATGTCAGAGCACAGGCATTGTGTAAGCAAAGGACCCACCCATGATGCCCACCACAGAGTTAGGGGAACAGATGCTGTCCCCCACCTTGAGTCAAGCAAACTGCAAGGACACAGTACCCAAGTGACAATTCCCTGACTGCAAGGGCCACACCTGGGTATCAGATAAGGAGTGGGCAGTGCACAATAGAGGGACATGGGTCCTGGACCACATGACTGATGTACTGTGGAAGTTCAACCAGGCCAGAGGAGGGCACATAGCATGGCAGACAAAGTTCACAATGCAGTCATGGACTCACCCCCTCCTTGCTGCTCTCTAGCCTTCAGCTGCCCATCCAGATCAGGGAAGACCACCGCCAGGATCCTGAGCATGTGGGGGGGTCAGGGTCCGGTGTCCGCCCCTCCTGCGAGGAGGCGACAGCTTCAGCTGGACCCGTGCGATCCTCCGGGTCCAGCCCCGAAGGTCCTGCCACCTCTTCTGGCAGTTGCGGATCCGGCGCTTGTAGTCCCCCACGGATCTCACTGCCCGGACGATGGTCAGCCATATCTTATGCTTCTGGTGGGCATCAACCTGTGAGGAAGACAAAGTGAGAATTCCATTACTACACATGCAACATATCCGTGGATTACACAGTTGGATATACATGTCTCAATCACAGGGGCACATGATGTACACAGGCAGTGCAACGATGGCTATGGACAGTATGCCAGCAGTTACTACATGGTATCATTGCCTGGGAAGTAAAACCTTGGTTAAATGCACTGTCACTGCACTATACCTGTTCAGTGCATGTAACCACACACTATGGGGGTGACAACTACTCAGTGAGCCTGCTAGCCAGTGGCGTGCAGACTGTTAGCCTTGCTAGTCAGACAACATGCACATTTAGTAAGGCAGTGGACAGCACAATCACCTGCTCCCCTGCTTTCCCATACAGCTTGCTGTACTGTGGAAGGAGGCTGTCCAGCAGGGCCTGGTTCTCCTCAGTGCTGAAGGCTGGGGCTCTCTCCACAGTACGTGCCATTGCAGGGTCCAGAGGGTGCAGATACAGCAGCAGTGGTGGTGGTGGCAGATGTCGTCCAGGAGCATGTAGTGCAGGCAAGTGAGCTCTCAGGGGAACAGCCAGCATTATATGTGTGCTGCAGGGGCAGATACTATCCCATGTGTCCAAAGTGATAGGTCCAAGTCTTTAGCATCTTCTGAATCTGGCCAATCCATGGAATTGCACCACTTACACACGCCCACAGCGTCCTTCAAAAGTTCAACTTCATGACACCCATGAATTTGCAACATTGTTGTGGGTGACCAACTGAATTTCCAGCATCAGACTCGCTCAAGATTTGAAAACGCGTCCGTTGCCAGGCCAGGCCATAGCCAATGGATGCGCACCGATCGGTCCATTGCTGTTCAATGCGTATTGCGGATACAACGCATACCCGCTCACATCGGATGCAATGGGCCGGCCGGGCACACCGATCGGTCCATTGCTGTTCAACGCGTACCCGGATACAACGCTGTACTCGCTCACATTGAATGCAATGGGCCGGCCGGGCACACCGATCAGTCCATTGCTGTTCAACGCGTATTGCGGATACAACGCTGCACCCGCCACATTGAATGCAATGGGCCGGCCGGGCACACCGATCGGTCCATTGCTGTTCAACGCGTACCCAGATACAACACGCACTCGCTCACATTGAATGCAATGGGCCGGCCGGGCACACCGATCGGTCCATTGCTGTTCAACGCGCATTGCGGATACAACGCTGCACCTGCTCACATTGAATGCAATGGGCCGGCCGGACACACCGATCGGTCCATTGCTGTTCAACGCATAACAGGATACAACGCGTCTCGCTCACATTGAATGCAATGGGCCGGCCGGGCACACCGATCGGTCCATTGCTGTTCAACGCGTATTGCGGATACAACGCTGCACCCGCCACATTGAATGCAATGGGCCGGCCGGGCACACCGATCGGTCCATTGCTGTTCAACGCTGTATTGCGGATACAACACGTACCCGCTCACATTGAAAGCAATGGGCCGGCCGGGCACACCGATCGGTCCATTGCTGTTCAACGCATATTGCGGATACAACGCGTACCCGCTCACATTGAATGCAATGGGCCGGCCGGGCACACCGATCGGTCCATTGCTGTACAACGCGTCCCTGTACAAGTCACTGGCATATGTCACCATGCCTGTCACAGGTGAATATATGCCAGCAACATACTTCCCAGGGAGTGAGGGGCACACCTACAACACCACACCCTGTCCACACTGTATCCTGAGGCATGTAAGGCTGCATTACCTATTCCGTGTATGGGGGTGGACATGTTGTTCTGTGGGTGGCACTTGGGGGCAGCCACTCCCAGGCTGTGCACGTGTTCATGGGGACAGAATCCTTGGTGTTTCATGTACATGACCACTGTGATGTGCAACTGTTCATTTCTGTGCATGTGGCATGGTCACATTTCACGGTGGTGTATGTGTATGTCATGTCACATACCCCCTGAGTCCCATGTGTGACGGTATGTACGTCCCAGGGTGACCCATTGCCACAATGGTGATGGTCCTCCACAGTCTGTGTGCATGTTGTGTTTACAATGTCTCAGATTCCATGTGCACAATGGGAGACAGTCTCCACATCCACGTTGTTTGTGCATGGACTTTGATGTTGTACGTGTGTGTGTCACAGACGTCCATGTCTGTCCTGCAGAGGCAACAGGGACCACTACCTGTGGGGGTCATGGTTGTTTTGCTGTGGTGTATTCATGATACACCATGTCATGCCAGTGTCCATGTGGCAATACAGGGTCCCTGGGAATCTACCTGTCGTTGAGCTGTGATGCCTGGGGCACATCTGTCCTCACATGTCAGTGTGGGGTGTGTTTGGAACGTGGCAGCAGGAGATGGGAACTGTGACACGGCCTCATGATATCCCATGGCACAACCTGGGACTTGTTGATGCCACTTGTTGAACTGTGATGTTAGATGTTGGCCATGCATGTGCCATACATGTCCTTACGGAACTGCACACATCATGTACTTGTGCCTCATAATGATGTATCATGTGATATTGAGTATGGTCAATGCCACATATGTGGGGTGACTGACAATCTTTCTTTCTTCACCTATGCACTGCAGGGCACCAGCTGTCCATAGACCATTCCCTGACCTTGCAACCATGGTGGAACAGGACTGCATCCGACGGTACCGCTTCACCAGGCCGCTGATTGAGGTGTTGACGGTGCGGTTGGCCCCACATTTGCAAGCTGGCCGGACATACCCTACAGCGCTGACCCCCAAGGTGAAGGTGATGGCAGCCCTACACTTCTTTGCCACCGGTACCTTTCAACACACTGTGGCGACTGCTGGTGGGATGTCACAGACCATGTTCAGCCGTGTGCTCCGCGATGTTTTGGAGGCTATGTTGATTTACCTGAACCAGTACATCTATTTCCCTAGACTCCAACAACTCACTGACGTGAAGAGTGACTTCTATGCCCTGGGGAGGATGCCGCATGTCATTGGCTCCATTGATGGGACACATGTTGCTTTGGTACCACCACAGGCCCAAGAGCAGGCATACAGGAACCGCAAACACTACCACTCGGTCAATGCACTGGTGGTATGTCTTGCAGATATGAGCATCTCACACGTCTGTGCCCGTTTCCCCGGCTCTGCACACGTTGCCTACGTGATGAGGAGTAGTCGCATCCCGAGGATGATGTCACAGATGCGGAACCAGCGTGCCTGGCTTGTTGGTGTGTACTGACTTAGTGCCATTGTGTGTGTTCTGCAATGTAGTGTTCCACCCTCTTTTCCAACTCAGCTAATGTGCAATTGTCTGTATGTAGGTGACTCCGGATAACCCAACATGCCGTGGTTGCCGACGCCCCTCAGGAACCCTGTGACACCAGGCCAGATGCGCTACAATGAGGCACATGGTCAGACCAGGAGAGTGATTGAGCGGACCTTTGGTCTCCTGAAGAGCCGCTTCCGCTGCCTGTACAAGACAGGAGGGGCCCTCCCATATGCCCCAGCAAAGGTGTGCAAGATTGTCATCGTCTGCTGCATGCTGCACAACCTGGCAGTGCGGAAGGAGTTGCCTCTCATCCTGGATGACGATGACCAACATCCGCCACCTGTGGAGGATCCTGGCCTGGACCACGATGCCAGTGAAGATGATGATGGTGATGTCCGCACACAGCTCATCACCAACTTCTTCAGCTGAATGTGAGTATCCAGAGATGTCATGTCAATGATGTGAGTATGCATGATATGTGTTGGTGGTGCTCTGGTGCTGTTTGAGTGTGTCCATGTGCTACATGACTGTATGCGTGTAGCGATGTGTCCTTACAGGTAGTCTGTACTCCCCAACAGTGTTGACATGCTAACTTGGTTCTGGGTGGGTATCTTGTGACATGTATTGGGCATGAGTATTGCAGTTCTGGTCTGTTCTTCAGTGCTTTTGACTGTGTTTCATTTCTGTCCTTCACAGGGTACTTTCAGAGTGGTTTGGTCAACTGTGATCCCCAACACCGTGATTCGACTTCCAGGGTGGTAGCTGTCGTGTCCCTACAGGTGATGTACGCCACACCCATGGACTTCCTTCCTTCTACACTTGTTGACTGTGTGCCCGCTGCCAGGTGGGATTGCCTTGCATCTGTAGTGGTAACAACATGTTGCAAATGTGTAATAAACCTGTGCTTCACTTTGTGATGTGCGTTGTCTGTGGTCACACATCTGACTGACATTTGCTTACTGCACCAGTAGGCTAGTTGACAGAGACTGTGAATAGGTGTTGTGTCTGTGCATTGCACCGTATTTCCTGGCAACATCAGTGTAGGCGATGATTCAGATGGGCTAGGTGTGTATATGTTGTGTAGCCCTGGTGGTGTGTCTCCCTCATATGTTTCACGTTGCCATGACTCACATGCCTGTGTTGTACTTGCTGTAGCAGTTAGCATGCACAGTGTAATTTCGCAGGTCATCATCTCCATGACAGGAACCACGTTGGAATCACAACAGAGGCAGGTATGGTGTATTAGTGTGTTTATTGTCATACATGTGTGTGTATAGTGCACAGGATGGTCGGTGCTGTACATTTTGATTTCAATCCTAAGTTCCTAGATGAATTGGAAGTTCTGGTAGCAGATATGTCCAGAATAAAGTCCACAGTCATCTTATACATTGGTCCAACTTGTACTCCCCATGTCATGTGGGGGAGTTGTGTTGCAGTCAACAGGGTGAACAGTTTGCGCACAAAGGTGATTATCCAGTACAGGTTTTGGCTTCCTGGGGGTTGCACATGGCCATCGGCCTCTCACTTGCCCCTCCTCGGACGACCCCTTTTCTTTGGGGGGGACCCTCAAGTGCAGGCTGCTGCGGTGCAGGGGTCTCTCCGCCTGAGTCATCCTCCCTCCCTGTGGCAGTTGCAGTTGTTTCAGCACCAGATGTTGTGGGCACACAGGGAGGTGTTGACTGGTTGCTGCTCATCTGGCGGAGGCATTGTAATATGTCCCTATGCACCGCCGTCATCTCTTGCAGTGTGTCCCACTTGGACTCCACGCGGGACATGTGCGAGTCCAAGCGGGCATGATGGGCAGCCTGCTGCTGTTTAATGTCCCTGAGGAGCCCCACTACCTGGCTGAGCTCTCCGGTGCTGGACTGGTACGCATCGGCTATGCGTACCAGTTGTGGGTCATCATGCAGTCCAGACCCCTCTGCGATCAGTGACCTATGTCTCCCACCCCTCCCACCACCCCTGGCGACACGTGCAGTACCTGAGGTGGCAGCACAGGTGACCCTGGGCCCCCTTGGGGGTTGTTGGTGGTGTTGGTGTCCATGGCCCCACGTTGGTCCAGGGTCCCTGTGCTGGTGGTGGTGGTGCTCCTTGGTCTGTCCGTGTCAGCAGGGGTGGTATGTGTGTTGACAGTCGTTGGAGGGGTGGGTGCAGGGGGTGCAGCTGGTGGTCCTGCTGGTGCTGCATGATGACTCGCTCCGGAGGTGCCAGGTAGGTCTTCATCATCCGAGGAGGGCAGAGGCTGTTCCATGCCAGTGAGCTCCGTTTCCCCTTGAGCCCGGGACAGGGACTCCTCAGCGTCTGCTGCTGTGTCCCCATCATCACCTGTTTTTGGGAGACACACACAATGTATGTTATGTTTCTGCAGGCATGAATGGTTGACACATGACAGTTGTGACTGTACCTCTGGATGCGGGCCTGTACATTGCATTGTCCTAAGTTGTCACAGTCAGAGGTTGATATTGGTGTGGCACATTGTCCTGCATACTTTGGGCATTGCTATATGAATGTTGGGGTGTGTACATGGTCTGCATTGGTTGTATTTGGTTGACATCCGGCCCTCCTTCCCACCCAGCCAGATATCCCACCATGGAACGTGCTTCCTTTGCAGGGAGTGCAAGTTGTCTTTCAGGATGTCAGTCAGTGGTGTCCTGCTGTTGGTTGGTGCACAGTTGCCAGCAGGGCCTTGTGCTCCCCACAGCAGTACCCAGTGTCAGCCATCTTGTCAGTTCTTGTCCACTCCCTGTGATGTGCGCATGGTTCAGGGTGGTGTTGATGGGACAGTTGTGGGGGTGACCAATATCTGTGACTACCACTCCCATCATGCTATTGCCTCCACCCCACTTCCCAGCATGCCCATACTTACTTGCTTTTGGGTGTACTTCACTGTGTGAGTGTGAGAGCAATGGCAAGATGGCTGACAGTGGTGTCCTGCTGTTGGTTGGTGCCCAGTTCCCAGCAGGGCCATGTACTCCCCACAACTGAGCACCAGTGTCAGCCATCTTGTCAGTTCTTGTCCACTCCCTGTGATGTGCGCATGGTTCAGGGTGGTGTTGATGGGACAGTTGTGGGGGTGAGCAATATCTGTGACTACCACTCCCATCATGCTATTGCCTCCACCCCACTTCCCAGCATGCCCATAATTACTTGCTTTTGGGTGTACTTCACTGTGTGTGAGTGTGAGAGCAATGGCAAGATGGCTGACAGTGGTGTCCTGCTGTTGGTTGGTGCCCAGTTCCCAGCAGGGCCATGTGCTCCCCACAACTGAGCACCAGTGTCAGCCATCTTGTCAGTTCTTGTCCACTCCCTGTGATGTGCGCATGGTTCAGGGTGGTGTTGATGGGACAGTTGTGGGGGTGACCAATATCTGTGACTACCACTCCCATCATGCTATTGCCTCCACCCCACTTCCCAGCATGCCCATGCTTCCTTCCTTTTGACTCTGCTTCCTGTGGGGTTGTGTGCCTGTGCTGACAAGATGGCTGACAGTGTTATCCTGGGGTTAGTTTTGCTACAAGTCCCATGTGTGTCCCTGTGCTTCACACTGCATGACCCAGGGTTGTGGTTCTTTGTGGGATATTTGATTAGAGTGTGAGGCAATGCATTCTCCCAGGTGAGTTGTGTGGAGTTTGTGTTAGGGGTGTGTGTGAGTGGAGCTGCTGGTAACTATGGTCAGTGCTGTCAGTCCTCCTTCCCACCCAGCCAGATTCTCCACCATGGAACGTGATTCCGTTGCAGGGAGTGCAAGTTGTCTTTCAGGATGTCAGTCAGTGGTGTCCTGCTGTTGGTTGGTGCACAGTTGCCAGCAGGTCCTTGTGCTCCCCACAGCAGTAGCCAGTGTCAGCCATCTTGTCAGTTGTTTTCCACTCCCTGTGATGTGAGCATGGTTCATGGTGGTGTTGATGTGCGCATTGTGAGGGTGGGCAATATCTGTGACTAAGACTCCCATGATGCTATTGGCTACACTGACTTGCCCAGCATACACAAGATTCCTTCCTTTCAGTGGGCTTCACTGTGAGGTGGTGTTTTAGTGGTGGCTACATGTCTGGATGTGTTTGTTAGTTATATTTGTGCCACTGCCTAGCTGTAGTTGTAGCTGTGTTTGTACATGTGATGACACAGTTACATATCACTATGAGATGGCATGTGTTGTGTTTATCTGACTGACTACACATTTTGGGATGATTCTGTTCTGGTTGGTGTGTATTTGCTTAGGGTGCATGGTTTGACTCTCCCCTTGACAGTGATGTGTGTGTATTGTCGCACAATATTGTGTACATTTGTTGTGTACTCACCAGGCTCTGGGATGTTTTCTAGTCCATAGACGCTCACTGGTGGTAGGATGGCCCGCACCTTCTCCTCCCAGGGCCTGAGGTATACTGGTTTGGCAGGAGGGCCACTGCCGGTGTGTTGGCTCAAGAGGTAGTCCTTCTTCAACAGCTCCCTGACCCTCCTGCGCACGTCATACCACCTGTTCTGGATGTCTACCTTTGTCCGCAAACATGGTGATTGTGCGTTCACCCTGTCGACGATCCTCTCCCACATCTTGGTTTTCTGCGACATGGGTGTCTGTTGGACCAGTGTACCAAACAGCTGTGGCTCTACCCTGAGGATCTCATCTACCAGGACTTCCAATTCACTATCTAGGAACTTATGATTCTTCTTTGGGGGCATGGTGATGGGTGGTGATGGTGAGTGATGTGTGTGTTGGTGTGCAGGTGAGGGTGTGTGAGTGTGTGTTCTGGGTGTATGTGAGGGTGCTATTTGTTGAGGTGCTGATGGTGTGTGGCTTGTGTGATGGATGAGCTGTGGGTGGGTGTGTGGTTGCTGTCTGTTCAGTGCTGGCTGGTAATTTGAATTTGCAAAGGATCATGGTAGGGATTTGTGTCCTTTATATGGGTGGAGTTGTGGGTGTGTCTTTGTTCCCTGTCCCCCCCAGTATTTATTGCCTTTGTAATTGCTTGTTTGGCCTTTTTTTGTGTGCTTTTCCCTTTGTACTTTTTGTGCATGTAGGAGACGTTCTTGTGACCGAGTCGGACCCTGCAGCTGTCTCGTACAAGCTTCTCCGAGTTGTTCACGCTGTGTTTCTGCTGTTTTCTATACTGCGTACGCGTCGGTCGCGGTGTATTGGGTTGCTTCTGCTCGCAGTTTTGTATGCATGTTGGTCGTACGGCTTGGGCTCCGTGCGACTCGGTCGTGTTTTCCACGCGTTGCATCGTACTGCGCGGGTCGGACTTTGCGGGTACGCTTTCGCTCGGGTTCATTCCTGGTGCGTGTCGGTCGGCTCGATTCGCGTGGTTTTCCGGCCGGATGGCTGTTTTCCGCACGGCTCGGTCGTTCGGCTTGTGTTCCGTACGAGTCGGTCGGATTTTGCATACTTCTCATCGCATTTCTGCGGGTCGGCCTGCACCTGTACGTGTCGGTCGGTATTAATTCCGGCTCCGAGTCGGTCGGTACGTTTTCCGGCCCGAATCGGAATCGGCCCCTATGTGTTAGGGACTTAGGATTTTAAATATTGTTTACATGTCATGTTCACAAATGCTCCTCTTCTATTGGGTGCCACCTGATGTAAAGATAAGGTCCGACTCCATTTTGACTAGGCTAAGACTCCATTTTTGATCAAATATTTTCAGAATTAACAGAGCTGCTTTGATGCAGGTGTCGTCTGTTCTTATCTTTCCAAGAACCTGTGAAAGTGTTGTTAATGACATTGATAAGACATCTGATGAAACATCAGTTTCTATTTCAAGATCAAACAAGAACAATAGCCAAAACAGTGTACTTTAATTGTCATATTTTTACAATATTTGTTTATAAGAATGCATCTTAGAATAGCATCTTGATGTGTATTGGCTGTACCAGACATTCCTAAGGTGATGTAGGAATTTTCCACCTCAGATAAATTATGATATAAAAGGTCCTGTTGCTTAAGTTGCGACTTTGGTGTTACTCGACAAGGTGTGCTTTGCCACCACAGGTGAATCTGGTTCAATGCACCAGCAATGAATGTGAAAGACAAGTTATTGTAGCACCACAAGACATTAATCAATAATGTGTAATTGACATATAAGTATTGCTTTTGGGTCACTAAAAATCCCATTAAGGGATCGGGGCCACCATGAAAACAGCAACAAACCTTATTAAGTTGTTCACCGCATCGCACACATTGTACTAAGAAGAATGAACACTTTTATGTTAAAAGTATTTATTACTAAAGGAACAATCTGTTTCTCAGTACATCTAAAACAACTACACAGGATTTTATAACAGGAAGAAGATACATTATGAATAACGAAAATAGAATGAACATCTCTAGCATTGTAAAGAAATGTTACTGAAACATCATCTGAAACCTGACACCCTATTGTCTACTTCTAAGAGCTATACCATGAGAGCACGGAAAGCAGAGCAACTTGCAGTCTAGAGTTTCTTAGGGAGAAGACACACACAGCATACTTTGTTGACCGCAAAGGGTGTCTTTATCAGCGAAGGCACGAACACAGTGTTCCCCGTGAAGGGCAAACACATGCTGCAGTAGCAGTCAATCAGTCTCCCTTCGGGACTCAGAATTTATCAGCTTCAGGCGAGATGTAGCATCTGCGAAGTTTGCCTGCAGTAGGTGAGACCATCTCTGGCAGAATCTCAGGCGATACTCGGGATGAAGGACCTCTCCTGACAAGTGGTCAAGTGGTCATCCTTATATACTAAAACGTATCAGAAACTGCAATTTCTGACAAATTTAAGAATGTCTGACATAGATTAGGCGCATCATGGTATGCGTCCTAGACATTTCCTTATGAACATATAAGGTAAAAGAATGTCAATTCAGACTACAATATTTTAGTTATATGTCTGTATGTGTTCTTAATATTCCTTGACATGGTGGAAAGTAGACATTTGACCCAGATAAATGTCGCATTGATGGTCGTATCTGTGTCAATAATCAAATGGCTTGATGATTTCACAGTTCTTAGAAAGATATGGCCAAGTGACCTCTGTGTTGAATGGCAGATATGACAATGATTCTGCACAACTCGGGAAAGATGGCGACTCTCGTGTGCAAGAGGGAAGATGGCAACATTCTCGAGTCAGTGTCTACATAAGATGGAGTCTGACCATAGAGACTTAACATCAGCCCAACACTTGACCACTTCTGAGGAGAGGTCCTTCATCCCAGATTATCCCGCAAGATACTGCCAGAGATGATCTTGACTGCCAAAGATACTGCTGCATTGTACTTTCTACTGAAAGCTGATAGTGAGCCCAAGTCGGGGAGAAGAGGAGCTGATGCGACATGTGTTTATCTTTCGCAGGGAACACAGTGTCCCTGACTTTTGACAACTACAGTGCTTTGCTGCAAACAGGCATGCAGTGCAGTGATAAAAAATCTAGATGCAAATTAATATACTACCTGCTCTCCTAATGTATGCATAGAAGTAGGTTTTCAGATGACATTTTAACTGTGGTGGAAATGTTCATTTTATCCTCATTGTTTGCAACAGTCACATGTGCTATTATTATCATATTTTCTGTGTTTATTTTAAATGTGCTAAGCAACAGATTAAGACTGTTGAAATAAAACACCTTTTAGTTAAAGTGTCTTTTACTCATGCAGTTTGTGTGTGTAATATTCAAGAGAACAGAATACGTTTTTTTTCCATTCACCATGGCGTCCCTGGATCCCTGTTTAGGGATTGTTGGTAACCTAAAAGCATTGATGCCACTTCAACTATGTATTGCGTGGGGTTCTGCGGGGCTAAAAAAAACCTGTCTTTCACGTTCAAGCGTTGGTACATTGAACTAAGTTCACTAATGTCACCCATGTGTTTAAAAACAAACCTTGTAGAGCTGGGCCAAAGACTCAGTTTATGCAACACACTGAAAATGAAGACACCCAGATATATTTCAGGTAGTGGTTATTTAGTGGAGGAACTTAAGTTTTGGTGGAATTAAACTTAGAGATAAAAACAGAGTAGAAATGCATTTCATTAGCTGAGGGAGTTAAAGGGGATTCCCAATTCGCAGTATACAATAAAACATTAGAGTAGGCTAACAGTTACATTTCTTCATTTGCAAATGTAATAACTTCAGTTAAAGAATTATATCATACAGGCTATGAAAATGATTAAAAATGTAATGTATAAAAGCAAAGGAGATTGAGGGCTTTCTTACTGGTAGCACATTCAAATTTCTTATGCAGTGAAAAATTCGAATATGAAACAAACAACATTAGGACCAAAACCAAATCAAGACAATCCATTGATATGATCAAGAGCCTTCTCAGCACCCAATAAAAACATGGCTAGCTAAATCCTCCCTGATATTACCTTAAGGATAATATATGATAGCATTCTAGCACTGACTGAAGCTTGGTCCCCATTCACACAACAAATCTAATCAGCCTTAACTGATGAAGGGAGTGCCAACACCTTTGATAAAAATGGTACAATGTTTAAATGATGGTCCCTGTAATGTTTAGGTATTATTTTGATTAAAGTCTCATGGAAATTTCCCTTTAGTGCTAAATTAGATGGAAAATATCTCTAGCAAGTTAAAGCAAAGTAGAAATAAAACAAAGGCAGATATTCTTAACCTGTGGTCTGCAGACCCATCAGTCTACTCAGGGGTCCACAAAGTTTAGAAAAATAAATAATAATAGCAGATTAATAAAGTACACACATAAAAAGCAAATTTGAAAACTGAAAATTTAAATAAACTGCAAATGTAAAGGAATTTGAAATCGAAGGATTGGTTTTCTTAGTTTATTTCGTTGGAGTAGTGCAAGTAAAGCAAACAGTAGCATGGCACATTGGTGGCTTCAATGGAAGCAATAGTATGCATAAACAAAAAGAGTGTGCATTAAAAGAAAAGTGCTATGCTGCAGTTTACCATATAGATTTGTCTTTAAAAATAAAATATTGAAAACCTCTGACCCTCCCTTTAAAATTCCCATAAAAATTTTAATTGAGTCTTGTACAGTTTTTGTGAAAATATTTCAGATTTTACATATCTCTTTGATAGATACTTGTTTCTGAAGTTTTGTGTATTTTTGAGGTTCAAATCATTAAATTGCTAAGGTAGGTTTCCCCATCTTCCAACAGTGCAAATGAGAGGCTAGGTGAATATGTGAATGTATGGAGGGACCTGCTATGTGACCTTTTGTACCCACAAGATGCACGGCCACGTTAGAGGATCAGTGCAGATGTGAACTCCTTGGCAAAGAATAGTGTGCAAGGAGGATGTGTCCTGTGTGTCACCTTGTATTGAATTGGAACGCAACATTAGTTTAACACAAAGGGACTGGCAGTAATTTGGAAGGGGAGGGCTGTTCCACACTGCAAGACCTTTATATATGTTATATGTTTTGTTTTATCACTGAACTTAATAAAAAGTCAAAATCAAAGTCTACATATAAATAACCAGATCAGAAATATAAAAGTCTGGTTTGAGAGCAGTGAAGAGAAGAATATTTTCTTCAATTTCTGAGCTACGTATTTGCCATGAATCTAAAATGAAATGTGAATTAATGGTGCCTTTAAAAGCCTTCTAAGTTCTTTCAAGAATAAATTTACATTTGAACTCCTATCTTACAAAGTATCAAATTCTTGATAAAAGTCTCCAGCATCTGCATGACTATCATTTTCACATATCATTTAATTTCATTGAACAGAATTCAAAAAACCAGGATTGTGCCTGGACAAGAACATAAATGTTAAATATAATAATACATGTTTTATTAATAAAAAAATCAAACAATAGCCATCTGCATTACCGATCAGAACCTGATATAACATCTCCATTTTCAGTGCTTTGTGGCATAAAACAGCTAAACTTTCTTTACAAATGACTGAAAAGAAGTAAGGAAGATTTTTTTTTGCTTGGAATCTGTTTATTCAAGATTTTCCAGGAAACAATACAAGACATGAGCACCAGTACTGAGGTCACACCACATTTACATGTGACGACATAATAGTACCGTTGCGAGCAACAATATTCAAGTATCAAATGAGCACTAAAGATGTTACAGGTGCAGACTACCCAGCGAGGGGGTGTTGCAAACAGTTAGACATGCCATGGGTCTAAAACATTGAAGCCAAAGAGTATAACTAGAAGGGGGTCAATGGTGGGGTTCATGAGGCTACCAAGCCAGAGACATGCCTGGGGGTGGCATATATGTCGACATCTGGTGAGGTTGCTAATGAAAGAGTTGCAGTGCTTTAAGCGGGGTGGTGTGAAACAGGTGTATTCTAAGGGATTAAAGTAATCAATAAGTGGTTGCCAGATACGGGTGAATTTAGCATAATTTTGGGCCAATTTGTGGAACAGATGTTCCATTGACATAACATGTCAAAGACATGTGAAGCATTGTCAATTGGGCGGGCCATGGTTTTCTTCTAATTGAGTACTATAAGCTGTTTGGCTGCGTCTAACATATGGCCAATGGGCCTCCAGTCAGAGTCTGTCACCAACTCCACTTCAAGGGGTCGGACCCCCGTAATGACCATTGTATAGGAAGCAGGAAGTGGAAATCCTACAGCACCTTTTATGTGACCCAGAATCTCCTTCCAATAAGTAGTAATGAGAGAGCATGACCACCAAATGTGGCAGAAGACCCCCGGTTCAGATTTGCAGCGCCAACAGAAAACAGAGGTAGCGAAGTAGATAGTGTGGAGGCTTGTCAGTGTGTAGTACCATTGTGTCATGATCTTGTGTGCTATCTCTTGTTGAGGTATACTACTGTACGTTTTTTAACACCAAAGAGTTTCCTATTGTTTTTGTGAGATGACCTCTGCAGTGCTTGTCTGCCATTGCGTTTGATACGTGTGAAGTTGTAGGGCCGTAGTATGTTGGAGTACTTGGTAGGTTTGAGAGATCAAAACCCTAATACATTGTATGCTATAACAAATTTCTCAAAGAGTTTTTAGGTCTGTATAGCCCCCTGTACAATAGAGGGGTGGAGTTCCCAGTGGCATAGTTGGCAGTATTGCAGCTGCGTCGATTTGGGGACTTTAAAGCCTACTTCGCATTGTTCAAAGATTTTAATAGCTACTCACACAAAGAGACCGTGCAGATTTCGACGCTTGCTGGCCTCCCAGCTGGAAAACGTGTGGCGGCCACAGGCTGGGGTGAAGTCCGGGTTACAAGCAGCTGGTGTGTTGGGGAAGGGAAGGTGGTGAGACCCCTCCTAAGTGCCAACTTGTCTCAGATCTCGAGAACAGTCTTTGTAAGGGTGGCAAAATATTTACTCAGGAGTTGGGCATGTTTGGGGAGCCAGGATAAATTCTAAAAAGAACGACAAGTCACTGCTCGGTCTATATGTAAAAAGTGCTTATCGCTTTCGCGGACCACCCACTTGGAGATATAATGGAGATGAGCCGGCAAATAATAGTCCAGAAGATTGGGGCAGGCCGTCTCTGGGCAGCCTTAAAACTGAGTTTGATAGCCTGAGCGTTTACCTCCCCAGATAAAGGAACTTGCGTCTCCCTGTAGGCGCAGGATGTCATCAGGAGGGATGGGATTAGGCAAATATTGAAAAAGGTAAAGAATTCTGGGGAGGACATTAATTTTTATGATGTTGAGTCATCCCTGCCATTATATGTGCAGTGGCTTCCAGCGACAGAGATCTTCCAGATGGACTTTTGATATTTTGGCCAGTTGGCTTGTGTCCAAGATGTCAGAGTGGGGGTTACATTGAGGCGTAGGTACCTAATAGTGTGAGGGGAGTACTAAAATAGTACTAGTAATTGAAGGGTGGGGAGGTCCTGTTTGGGTATGGTGAAGTTCAGGGTGTACAATTTGGTCATGTTAACTTTAAAGCCTGAAACCTGTTCAAAGGTTGAGAGGCAATGTACAACTGCAGGAAGGGAGGTAGCGGGTTGAATAAGAGTAAGGAGTAGGTCATCTCTAAAGAGGTTTATTTTATGGTAGGATCAGGTCCGGTGGGATATAGTCTTCTGAGTAAAGGGTTTGGTAGTTACTGTGAAAATGCCTGTTGCTTTGCCCTTTCGGTGGTTGCCCTAGTCAGGTCACCATCCAGATTTTTTCAATATGGGCCTTAGCTTGGTGTTGGCACAGATTACTGGTAAGTAGGGTACCCACTTTGTCCCCCCATAGTATTTCTGCTTCAGAGTCAGGAGGGCTCGTTCAACCCTATTGGTCCTATGGGCCCTCAACTGTCCCCATACAATTGAACGCTGTCACTTGTTGCACCCTTTGGGGGCAGGCTGGTCAAGGCATTCAAGGGCTGTAAGGTCAGCCACCAGGCCTGTCTCCACCAGCCGTGATTACCTTGCTCTTGCGATAGCGGTGGTCGAGAACACCTCCCTGATGGTAGCTTTAAACCCATCCCAAAGTATGTGGGGTGATACATCTGGGAAATAATTAAGTTCAAAATAGTTCACAATCCCTTTTTGGATCTCTGCTGTGTCCACCGAGTCTCTAAGTAGTTGTGGAGGAAATCGTCACCATGGCGGAATTTGACCAGACCAGTGTTTCCTGCCCACACCAACCCAGAGATTGAGATGTCTGAAATGACCGCAGCTTCCAAGTGACAAAGAAGGGAGCGAGTGAGGAAGAAATAATTGATGCGGGAGTACAAGGCATGAACGTGTGAGTAAAAGGAGTAGTCCCACGTGTCAGGGTGCTTGCATCGCTAGGCATCCCAACCCCAGGTCCGTAATGTCACGTTTAAGCTGAGCAGACATCGTCCCCGTGCCTTGGAAGATAGCCGAGCTGGGGTCAAGATCCGGGTCCCAATCCAGGTTGAGGTCACCCCCAACTATAATGTCACCCACCTCATTCAACAGTTGATACCGGAGAAGCCCCCGGAGGTAGGGCTCATACTCCTGCTTGGGGCATAAATATTAAGGAATGTTATGGGTGTGCGCCCGTAAGAAATTCAATATCAAATAATGGCCATCTTTGTATTTAGTAGCCTTCAGAACTGTGGCGCAAAAGCTTGCCTTGTACAGGATGGCCACCCCCAGTGTTTTGATAGAAGCATGGGCCTAAAAGTGATGGGGGTATTTCGGGTGGGACATAAGGTGGCAGTCCTCCCTCAGGAGGTGTTTCTCCTGGAAGATGATGTCCGGATCTTGTTGAAGAAGGTATCGCCAAATTTTCTTCTGCTTGTTAGGCAAGTTCAGCCCCCGGATGTTGAGAGACAGTAGTTTAGTGTGCTGTGCAGTGGCCATGGCATGGATAAATGAGTGTAGACTATGTGCTAATAGGTGTGTATAAGATGGTGCCTGGTAGGGCACATTCATGGTGGCTCAGACATAGGGTGCCTTCTTCTCAGGAAGGGGGAGGCAGAAAGTCAGAGCTCTCGCTAAAATGTTGCCAGAGGGGTGAGGAAGCTGGGTAGCCTTAATGTCAATGCCATGCTAGTCAATGTGTGGTGGTTTGAAGTTCTGACCAGGAGGAAATGGGCAATCCTCCCTCACAAGTCATCTGTCCAATAAAGAATTATAAACAAAGAAAAAAAACAATAGGCAAACAGGGCCCAACACCTCCTTCCTGGTCCTCAGGGGACAAGCGCAGAAGCACGCAGGTCCACCGGAGGTGTCACCCTCCTGGGTAACGAATTGAGGTGGGTGAGTTGCAGGGAATGTTTGCTGTACCAACAAAAAAGTGTGTGCTAATTGGAGTAGCAAAGGGCAGGGGCCGATTCTCCATTAGGGCTCTGGGGCTGCGCCCCCCCTGAAAATTATTTCCCTCACATTGCTGTACATATATTAAATAGATCAATGTATTTAAGTATGGGCTGTCTGCCCCAGGCTGCCTGAAGCAGGAGACGGACGCCAGGCAGTAAATTAACTTTCTGAACTGTGACACATGACAGAGGGCTTACTGTTCTAAAGCCCTTCATAATTAATCAATGCCATTGCAGTCAATGGCAGTATCTACTGTAGGCCAGTGATGCTTTTAGCGTCATGGTTTCGGGCGCTGAAGTCTCCATCCCTGTGTGAGGCAGCCGTCCGTCATTCACAGGCATAGATCCCACCCTTTCCCATTCATCACATGTGGGAATGGATGCAAGCACGTATGTTTTGGTGCACTGTCCTCAGTAATTGTAAGTGTTTGAATGCTAATCTTCTGTTATGTATATTGTTCTGAGACCCCTTGCCACCCTAACCTCCCCCAGTGTGACACACTGGCTGCACGTCGCTGGCCCCGTTAGAAGTGGAGCTGCTGCATTTGTTCCGCCATGAAATGGATCCAAAAGACAAGCAGGCCAGTGTGCTTGTTCCCTTGTGAAGTTGATACAAATATCTGAGTCAAACACAAAGCGAGAGAAATGTGCTTACAGTAGACAGTTATCTGTTGTATGACATTAAAACTGGCCCTGATATAAATGCATTGCAGTTCTAATGCGGTCTGCCAGCAGAGTGTCTTTAAATCAGCTGCATGCCTCACTCAAGTACTACATCCCTGCAGGTACATGGCCATGCTGCTTAGTCTCCAGGCCAAGAGCACGGAATGCAGACTTTAACAAGAACATGTTTTTAATGGCACAGTTTTATGTTCCCAAGGTTTGATGAAATAATACTCTGAAAATAAAAGCATTGTGTGTACTTTTTGTAATTTGATTTACAAGATAAAGGTGGACATTAGCGATCATAGTAGTCCGTACCATGGCCCTCCAGCTCGCATTACTACAGTCTCGCACAGCAGTGGGCAAATCAGGCACCAGCACACCAGACGGGTCACCAGGTATAAAGTCCAGTGGGCAGGGAGAGGCCTTCAAATGTGCATAAATGGCCACCGCAGGCCGGTGCACCAATCCAAGGCTACCAGGCGGACTCAGAATGCGCTCCGGCTGAGGTCCGTGCACCGATGGATAGTCCAGTGCTCTTGTACCGATCCGTTAACGCCCCCCCACACCCATTCAGTACCTCACCGCAGGGGGGTCCTCTTGCCTGCGGTCCTCTTCTCAGCCACACTCCTGCTTGGTATGATCGTGGCTTGGGGGGCCCCATGGTCAGATATTGCGGGGGGCCCCAAACTGCCACGGAAGCAAGCCAGGCTCTCCAGATGGCAGACTGCTGCAGTGGATAGCGTGAGGCAAGAACCAGATGCCTGGCGCGAGTTCTCTGAGGGCCCAAGAAGGAGGATCAGTGAAGCCGTGCCAGACCACAAGATGCTCGGTGGCTCAGGAGGGCCCGCAACTCTGTTCAGTGGCCTCATTAGGCAGTCCTTCGGTAACTCACGTGGCTGCGGAGGAGAGAGAAAGACTGTAAAGCCGGCCCGAGGACGACAAAGTGGCATAAGAGGCCACGGGATCTGGAGCTGTGGCATGACACATTCCACTCCATTCATGTCTTCGTAGAGAAGATTTTCAACCCACTGTTAAGATTGAAATAGCAAGTAAGAACATTTCAGTCCTTTAGCAGAGTTTTCCGATCCCATGCCTTCCAAGATACCATGTTAAATATAGCAGAACATATTCAACCAATTGAGGAAAATACCCATAAAGTAGAAATATAAGAGAAAACAAAAGAAAAAGAGCTTAAAAATATAAAATATAAAAAAAATAAGCATTCAAGAAAAAGGATATAGAATTAAAAAAAGAGCAAAAATAAAAAAATCAACATGTTGACGAAGTGGATTGATTAACAATATTCAAGCTGTCCATGAATAAGGAGGCCCAAAAAGTTAAGTGTCCAGGCCAGCCAGATAGTGATAATAGTATCACCAGTAAAGATACAGCAACCCAAGAAACACTCACAAATACATACAAAATCCACAGAGACTCAAATGTTTTTGCCCTTTGAATATGCAAATAATTGCTCATGGAGTAGTGATACCTCTGCAAGAGATGCAACCTTGTTCTAGTACTAAAGATGTCTAAGGCAATTATTATTAATATTATAAGTGGCTGAAGAATAAATACACATGGAAAGAAATTCTCCTGAATAATAATAGTCAAGAAGTGAAACTATTCAGCACTTCTGCATAGAATGATGGCGGCAAACTAAATGAACATTATGGAAAAATATGAAAAATCAAGCTCAAGTTAATTCAAATAGCACTGAGAATTTATTTTATTTTAAAAGTTTTATATAGCGCTGGCTAGACCCAGAGGTATCAGAGCGCTTTACATGAGAAGATAATATAAAGCAAACATGGCATACAAGTAGATAAAAAGATAATGAAACAACGTGTGAAATATACAAAACAAAATAAATATACAGGTGCAAGAGCTATACATTTCAAGTAACTAGGTATATGATGTTCGGGAAATGGACAGATAGTACTGGACAAAATGTAACATGGTGATTGGAGATCAGGTCACAGGTTAGGACCCCAATAATAATTGGGCCAAACATGACGTATAAGTAGATAAAAGATAATGACAACAACATGTGAAATATACAAATCAAATGGATAAACAAATCAAACAATTAGATAAACGAATCAAATAGATAAACAGGGGAAGGAGCTATACATATCAAGTAATTAGGCCGATGATGTTCATGAAATGGACAAGTATTACTGGACTAATATAACATGGTGAAATTGGAGATCAAGTGCAGGTCACAGGTTAGGATCCCCAATAATAATTGAGGAGGTGGATTTTGAGGTCTTTTTTGAAGCTGAAATACGAGGGGTTGCAGCGCAGGTTTTTTGGGAGGGCATTCCAGATGATGGGGGCATTACCAGAGAAGGAGCGTGATTGTGTGGCTTTTTTTTATGCAGTGGTGGTATAAGGAGGAGGGAGTTGGTGCTTCTCAGGGGTCGTGTGGTGCCCGCAATGAGGAGTTTCTTGGAGAGGTACTGCGGAGTGTTTTGGTGGAGGACTTTATGAGTGATGCAGGCAGTTTTGTATGCAGATCTGCCTTCAATAGGGAGCCATTTAAGAGATTTGAGAGCCGGGGATATGTGATCGAAGCGTTTGCAGTCTGTAATGAGCCTGGCTGCAAGGTTGAGCACAGCTTTGATTGGAGCAAGGTGGACCTTGGGGATTCCGTTGAGGATGGCGTTACCATCCTCAACGGAATCATCCTTAGAGAATGCTGCAAGATTATGAGAATATATTTTAGGTCAGAAATCCGCGCATGAATAGCAGAGTATATCAGTATATCTAAGGGATATAGTTCTATATGCAAATGCTTTTCATGCACCAGAAGACGGTATGTACTAGCATGTAGCTTAGGCAAAGTATAATGTTGCAGAGGTAAATAATTTTTGTGATTCAGGAAAACAAAATGGTGGCCATTAGGGTGAATTGGGATATGGCCAAAAATGAACCGGTCAAATGCAATATAATTTGCCACATTGAGAAAAGAAGTTCCAACTACTAAACCACGTTAGAATTGTGGGAATGCTGTGTGCGAAATAAAAAAAGCCATTGTTACACCAAAAGAGTAGTCTCAAACTGTGACATCCTGCACACAGGCATCACGTTTTATGGAGTATACAGTTTGAATGGTTCTAGCAGTTCAATATATATAGAACTCCACTGTCAAAGGAGCCCATTCCAACCCGTGCGGCCATCTTCTTCGGCAGCTGATGACTCTGTACATTTCATTATCATAATTAATAATACATTCAGAAAACAAATATTAATTACTAGTACTTGTGGACAATTTGACAAATGAGTAGAGGAAATGTTGCTTTGGCCAAAAAGACTTCATTTAAAAAAAAAAAAGTGGTCGGTCGTATGACTTTAGCTGAAGGGCTGCTTGATGCAATTTTAAAAATGTTCAACATAAGTAAAAAAGAAAGCATCAAAAACACATGAGAAAAAATAATTTATCGGTGAACTGAAAAAATGCATCCACACACATCTGCAGATGACCCAACCATCACCAGTCAGTGTTGCTTTGACCTCCAGAGATACAGATGTTTTCTCAGAGTAGCTTGGTACATGGTTTGAAAGTGTCAGTGCCCCTCAGAATGGATCTCCTCAATGCAGAAGCGGCATTTTGATCTTCTCCATCATAGTCCCTGTGGCATAGGTTAGTCTGTACCAACACACAAGTGGTGTCACCGAGCCCTGGTACGCTGAGGTCCCCTAGGTGGCATACACTGCACATATTGTAACATGCCTCACCATGCTACCCTATTGGACTGCATGGGATGAATAGTTTTCAAGTCAGCAATTGATGTGCAGATTATATATCAAGGTGCTACCATTGGAAGTGTAAATCAGCACACCAGGTGTCATCTGCACTCATCATTGGGGCAGAGGTTGTTCCTCCATGCTGCTAAGTGCTCTTTCTCCCCTTCCTTTTCTTCGCCCATACTGCACAGTAGATGATGCTGAAGCTAGTATTCAAGAGCTGGGAGGAACATTAGGTAGTTATTCTAATTCATGTTGGGATTCAGAGGTCTACAGACATCATCAGACCTTATTACATCCATGAGACTCACTTTAGATAAATCTATTCATGTGGAAATGTATTCTTGGAGAACATAACTGAATCTGAATTGTATATCAATAAAAGTATGACACTGAACATTTTTTTTAATATAATTTGGGAGAAAATCAATTCTTGCCCTATTCTGCCCGATTCATTTGCTCTGGACTGGTATTTTGATCGCAGGAGCAGCCGAGGCCTACTGACAAGTCCAAAGCTACTGGTACTTTTGTTAGAAATGCAAAGCGGTTTTTCTCCATAGTTACCATAACTAACTTTTGATATGTCAAGGGTGATTGTACGCAAACATTGTGCGCAGTTCTAAAAATATAATTTTCTGCACGATTGCAAATAACTCACTATAGGTCAGTTCTGGCAATCACGGGTAAAAATGGTTTGCCTCTCCAAGCAGAGCTTATGAACTGATGAAATGAGATGTAATCCATTGAGTTGCAAGTGGTTTTACTCCTCCTGAAGTTGTTTAGTGATTAGAAACCAGACTGTTTGAATTTGTGGGAGCTCATTCACGGCGGACATCTAAATTCTCTCGCCCATACAGTGCTTAATTTGTAAAAATATAAGTGCCAGAGCTCTTGTTAGGAGGCCACTGCAGCTTGCACCATACATTGCCCCTGCTATCCTGTCAATGATAGTAACAATACGACTACTAACCATAGCGCTCCTACAATAGTGACAAATCTTGACTATTTCAGGCCCCCAAAAGCTATAAGAATTACTTGGTCGTTTTTAATGTATATTGAATTAATAATTAATGTTGGTGTGTGGGGTTCTCTAAATTAGCCAGACAGTGCCACCTTGTGGCAAATTGGCACAAGCGCTGGGGTTGACAATTAAGTGCTGGTGACGAGTACTGGAAACCACCGGGCTCAAATTAAGCACTGCACCCATAACATTCTGATTTCCTTCATAATTCCTCATTTTTAATCTGAAAAATGAACCTCCGACAAGGTACTCTAAACCTACCCACAACTGAAAGTTTTGTCATACATGATGACAGTTCCTTGTGACATGCATCAGACCCTACTTTCTCCATTTTGATCACTAAGAGTGACAGACTACTACAAAGCTCTGTTCAGCATAGAGACACAAAGCATGACCCAGTTGACTTGGATGTCTACAGGATGTTCAGACCCTCACTGAAACTATTCTAACAGTTTTCTTAATTTGCAAAACAACTTGGCCTTAATAACCAATGGTCATTAACCATGAGTATGCTTCTGTTTTTAAGGCATAACGACCTCCCTCTTCAACTGCGGAAATTATACAGGAACCGACTGAGTAAAATTGACTTACACAACATCAACAGGACAAACACCAATATACAGAAACTAAAATTGGGGCGAGTTGGTGCTCAGGTAATGTAGGTTTCTGCTCTTTAGTTGCATTTTTGGTTACTTAAAGAAAACTGATTTATGGCATTTCACATCTCCTAATACTGAGAATACTGGGCTCACTTCAAAGCATCCTCTCTGAGAAAATCTATAGATCAGACAATGCATCTAAACTCACTCATATGGAAAATGTTGCATGGGATGCGCTAAATGGCTTCATTCATTATTTGGTGGTATTTGTTTTCTTCCTTTGTTTTTGTCTTTTCTGCACTTTTTAAAGTGCATACAAATTAGTAAAAGGAAAAAAAATTCAATAGAAACCCATGTTAAAGGTTTCCACCTTAGGAGTCTGTTGGTTAGACTGTTTATTACATGCATGAATAAGAAACATTGGTTTAAGAAAAAAAAAGTCTGCCAGACTTAAATATTGTTTTGTTCTAAAATACCCTGCCTAACTGATTTATGACCTGAGGCCTATGTGCTTATTGTCAGTAGTGGTAGGCAACACGCATTCAAATCAAATTGGGACCTTTTGCTTCTATCCCAACACCTCTATATTTCAGAATCCCTTTTGGCTGCAGTTTCTCTTTAAACCACATTTTTCACAGTGTACTAAGGAATTATGTTTCTTAAATTTATGACCACACAAACCCCTCGATGAATTACATAAAACTCTCAGTTACACTGAGCTTACTTGCCTGCATTTGGAAGTTGATATATCCCGTTATGTTTTTCACGAGTCATTTTCTTTTATCTCACTTCATTTCTTCAACAGATAAAGGGCTTAGCTTTATTGTTAGTTTAGGTGCTCTTGTTTACATTATGAACACGTCCTATAAGTAGAGGCTCCAGAAGTGAACAATATATAAATTTGATGGCAGTTGAATGCTACGGGTATTCCCATTACTAAAGACAATGCACACTGCAAATAAACCTAGCATTTTTTCACATACTAGGAGTCTTAAAGCTAAGCCCAACACAATATGACTGTGCTAGGTTGATGATAGGGCACATGGGGAGCAGGAGTAGTGATTCAAGAATATCATTGGAAAATATTTTCAATAGTCAGGTAGGGTATTTACAGCTTAACCTCCCAATAAAAGTGACTGCATTATAAGCAATGTACATATTAAACAAGTTTGAACATACACAGGAACAAAACATCAATGGCAAAGTGAGATAACAGAGAACATGTAACCCTTTCATGTCAATGGAAGACAGAATAATTGGTGGACTGTGAGATCCTGAATTTATTTTTTGCTATAAATATCCCAATGTTCATACTCATTGTAAAATTTATCGCCAAGTAATAGACAACTACAACAGCACTTTTTTAATACAAATGTCACTGCAGGTGTATATATAAATTGTGAGACTCAACTTACCACCATGAAAAATGCACAATACACAAACTAAGGTAATTGAGCAGGTCTGACTTGAAGAAAGATGGTGAAAACACAATTTTCCAAATCCTAAATTTCCCAACATCTATTGCAGCTCTCTAACCAGTGGTGTGCAGGTGATTCCATCTCCTCAAGATCATGTGTTTTCCATTTCAGGCTCTTCACTTTCAATTCATTGCTTTCCGGTATTTTAGTAGAATTAATCCATTTTAAATAGATCATGACTACAACATCCAGAAATGCTTCAGGTGCTCAAACAAACATCCATGACTGAAAACGCAGTTTTCTGATGGTGCAGATTAAGGAGGCCACCTACTTTGATCCCACATTCTGCCCAGTGAAAGCCAGGCCAAAATGCAGCAAAGTCACATTCAACACTAACCACATGCACAGCTCACCCTGTGGCTTGAATGACATCACTGAATCCTGCATTCCATCTACAGACTGCTTTCTTCATACTGACCATAACACTCAACACTCCCCCCAGTGTTTTAAAGAAAGGGAGCAGACAAGAGTTTGATACTAAACAAGAAATCTCCCTTATCTGAAGATTCAGCTATGACTCCCTTCTCTCAATAATCAGACTTTCATCTATCCCCCCCCTATTCACATTGCCTTGCACCAGAACACACTAAGGGCCTGATTGCGAGTTTGGCAGTGTGGGAGTGGGCCGCACCGCCACAACCCGGCTCCCACACCGCCAAACTCGTCCACACAACGCCCGCCAGATTCTGAGTTAATTCATAGTCTGGCAGGAGGTGCTTTGGCGGTCCCACGGCAGTGCCTGTCAGAAAGGCACTGCAATGGGAGCGCCAAATCACATTCCTGCACGGCATGGACTGTGAAGCCCATGCCGTGCAGGAACTGGAGGCGCAAGCAGGAGAGGGGCACACCATGTGCCCCCCTGCAATCATCCCGTGGCCCAGAGGCAACAGGGGGTCCTGTGGGGCCCCCTTAGTTTCTTCACCGCCACAGTTTTCATGGCGTTCTCACGGACATGAAAACTGTGGCTGAGGAAACTCATAATATGCGTGGCAGTGCTGCAGCGGCACTGCCAGCATATTGCTGGGCCAGACCGCCACGCCACAGTCAAGGGATCACAAATCCCAGGCGGTTGCGGTGGTCCTGTGGCGGTGGGACCCCTGCATTCGTAATGCGGTGGTTGGATCACCAGTACAGCGCCCCCAGCCGCGCCACCATGACTTTGGCAGTCCGTTGGACCGCTAAACTCGTAATCAGGACCTGAGACTTCTAGACAGGTTCATAAAGTAGTTCGATTTTCTGCTTGACATCCTTCCACAAAAACATTTCCTCCGCCATGGTAATTTTCACCTACTCGTCACATGTAGGAATTCAAACTAGCTTTCATTCTCTCTGAGGAGACATTATCAAGGAGAATACACTTTGGCCAAAAAGTAGAAAGGTAGTCTCTGTAACCTCATATTCTACATCAGTCCAAACCCTTCTCTGACCTAACTAGTGCCACGCATTGTTCAATACAGCTATCAACATGCTCTCCTCTTCCACCGTGCTCATCACCTCCACTGTGTCATCATCATATGCGAAAGTTTCTACCGCCACATTTTAAATGCTATCCAATCCCTCAATGACCTTCTAGAACAAATATGTTCAGCCTTAAAAAACTAAAAAACAATGAAACATCTTAACACTAACATCTTAACTGTCCATAATGCCCCCTTCTCCTTCCACACATTCTCCATCTTCAATCCATAGCTCCAAATTTGGATCACCCTCAACTTATGACAACTGAAAAGAGAAATGAAAAATGCCTATGCAGGCTGTGGATCTGCCTTAATTTTTTAGTCTATCCGAGAGACTTTTCCAGTTGTCTTATGAGCTTTGTGTAATTAAAAATAAAGAACACATACATATGTACACACAGAGGACCTTTGGTCAGCCCTCTTTATTCTTTGATCAATTCGATGGTCATTTACATTTTTCCCCACCAACAGACCATACAGCCTGAAGTAATGGATGAGCCCCCTCAAGTCTTTGGCTCACTTGCACTGTAAGTGATTGTCATTTTGCCTGATAACCTAAGAAGTACAGTTTAGTTCCAGGGCTGGTGGGCCACTACTTTTACGTTGCCAATGTTTTTTTCTTTCCATTATTTGTACTTTTTTAAAATTCGGTCCGTAGTTTAACAGCACAGCTCTCAAAGAGACCTATTGCTAACAATGCACATATAGTAAGCTTTGGATCTTCCCCTTTGAACTGTTGACTAACTTTGACCAGGCTCTTTCAGCAATTAGTTTACACTTTGTCAATCACATCTTGGCTCAGACCATTTGGAATATTCATGTCACCAATGCCATTGGCTGTTTCTCTGTATCCCTCCAGATCCATTTGAGGTCTTTGTATGAGTATCATACCAAGGATGTCATGGACCTTGGTGCAAGTAAGAAAAATGGCCCCTTTGACTGCTGGTGGGTAGTAAAATACAGCAATTCTCAGTATTCAATCTGAACTGATGTAGATGACTCTTACTCTTTTTCCTACCAATTGAAACTGTACTGTCAAGATTAGTATTTACAAATGCAACACATCTGTTACTTTCTTGCCGCTATTTTGGGCCTGGCGATTATATTGCATGGAACATGCTTCTCATATAAATATGCTGTGTGATGTTACACCTCTATATCCCTGTATAATCAAAATGTATTTAAAGTTCTTTAAAAAGATTTACCCAGAAGGTAAACATGTATGTCTTCTCCCAGGCGGTGGTAGTGTCGGCCTTTATTAAAAAAAAAAAAAAATAGGTTGAAGATGATCCACGTCCGCTGCAAAAATGCATTCTTCTTTAGTCTGGCAAAGGTGGTCTATGGAGAACTTGTTGGTGCTTTTTACATCAAAAGGACTGATTGAGAGATCAGGTGTATGTGCGAGTCTCAAAAAAGATGTGAGCCCTGAGGACAATCACAGGGTTTACCCATAGAATATACGCAAGAATAAACATAGGAAACTCACATAGGAAAATGCACTTGAGACAAGTTTTAAAGTGTAAACCATGAAGGTTTATTTAAAAATTAGGAATCATTACAGAAGGCAAAAAGGCAATAGTTAGTCAATAAAATGAGAATAATGGAAATATATGTGAATATCATTCTCAGCGTCAATAGACCCCTAATCTAGTTATTAGCCAGAACCGAATACCATCTAGAAAAATGTAACTAATGAGCAAAATGTCATAAGGACTGTACACTTAAAGGCAGGAGAATATTTCAAGTGCAGTTGGAGAAACAGACTAGCATGGAGTCTATTCTTTAAGGTGATCAAAAGGGAACTTGGCTCACTCACCAAATGCTGAGTTTTTATACACTTTCAGACAGACAAAACACACCGTCACTGTGGTATGACAAAGGAAGTTACATTTCTAAACCCAATAGTAAAACAGAAAACACATCACAGGTTATAATGACCTTTTCTATATATCTCTTGGATATGTTGTCCTATGCCTTACGCAGAAAGCAAAAGCACTATTAAAAATTCAAACAACACATCCATTTAGCTGAAGGAAGTGGCCATCATTAGGTCAAGCATTCGAGACCTCTTGTATATACTTTAGTATATACTTATATGTGTATGTACTTTGTGGGCTCTGGAGATCAGCCCTAGGACTTGCCTGCTTCCGCTTAGGGACTTTTTTTCTGTTCAACTGCCTCTATTTAACTGTCTAGATGGAAAACGACCAGTAGAGGTCAGTAAAATACCAGAATTGCTTTCTGCTGAGGGACTTTCTTTTTTTTATTTTTCTGGCAACTGCCTCTATTTAACTTTCTTGATAGAAAACGACCAGCAGAGGTCAGTAAAATACCAGAATCACTTTAGCATTCTCTAGATTCCAGTCCATAGATATTGTCTTCCACAAGCAGCCGTAGACAATAATATTTTTTTCAAACTTGTATTTTCAGTGATATGACCACCGAAGGCCCTGATTTTATATTAAAAACAGAGCTTTGGAATATATCATTTCCCGCTGAAAGGCAATATTTCTCTCCATGTGTTCCCATACCTGGTGTGTCACACAGTTTGGTGCTTACTTTCCCTCCATGTTAAAGAACAGCAGATGTTTCAGCACCCAGGCTAATGTGCTGCATAGCTAAATACATCTTAATCACATGCGAGACGTAAGGACATCTGTTTTTAAGACCGGCAGTTTTGAAGGACACGGATGATCGTGAGTCGTGCCTGGGAGCATGAATGTCATGAAATTGCAAATTTTCGGAGGTTGATAAACGCTATGTGCCGAATGTCATATTTAACGTGTTGTGAAACATCTGAGGGAGGGCGGGGTAATATATAGAAGAGTCATGTATTTTTTCCATCTACAAAAGCATGATTCAGTATAATAACATTAATGCATCAGAAAGAGGCATTCTGGGATGAGTAGTTCGAAAGAAGCAGGAAGTTAGATGATTGGCGGAATAAGGGGGCGGAGAGAAGGCACACGTAGTTTAAAGAGTGAGAGATTACGTATTGAAGAAAGGAAGGAAGGAAATGTAGCGGGAAGAATAGTAAAAGTAAGCACGGAGAAAACTTTGTGACTGAGGGGCTACGTAGTAGTAGAGCATGACAGGTATAATCTAGTGGTGGTTTTAGATGGATAAGTGTTCCGCTGGGTGGGAGAAGTCCGTTGAGACATAGTTTCTGATGGTTTGTGATTAGAGGGAAAACGTTAAATAGGGGCAAGTGTAAACCAAGGCATTGTGAAGTAACCTGGATGTATATTGAATTGAGGTATCGAGTTTCATGATGTAACGTTGGTTTTTTAAAAAATTTGCAGTGTATCCCTGATGAAGGGCAAAGATGCCTGAAATGCATTGGATTGAGGATGTTTTAAATGTACCCGTCGTGTTGCAGGATGAAAGGCCTGTATTGGCAAACTGCAACATTTGAAATGTTGGAAATACATTTTCCGTCTCACATGTGATTGTTAAAACGAACTTTAACTGTGCAAAGCAATGGATTAATTTGGCAATAAAAAGATAAAGGAAAATGGATAAGTGAAGTTACCTTTTGTTAAAGGATTTCAGCTGTGCGTTCGTGAAAGGAACGTCATGTCGCTCCTACCTTTGATTGACCCATACCTGGTGTGTCACACAGTTTGGTGCTTACTTTCCCTCCATGTTAAAGAACAGCAGATGTTTCAGCACCCAGGCTAATGTGCTGCATAGCTAAATACATATAACGTCCCAAAGGCGAGAACGATTGCAGGAACACCAATGTTACAAGGCAAGCAAGACTATAGAGTTAAATGAATTTTGTACAATTATTTAACAGTGAAAATCACAATTGAGGCTTCTGGGTGCACAGTCAGGGAAAGGGAAAAACATGTCACTACATGCAGGGGTGTAATACAATTGAAATGAAAATATATATCTATCCACATCATGTTAAGTTAAGATTTTCACCATGTCAAAATACAAACATCTCAATTGTGTCTCATTAATATCAGTTTGATGCACATAAATATTAATTTAACATTTTTCACCCCAACCTGAATATTAATAAGTGATCAAGCTGAAGAAACAACCATTTAGAAGAATAGGTTAAGCGTGCTTTACCACAAATTTCTTATTTTTGCCTTACTACCTCCTCCCCAAGTACTCATTTAGGCTATCATTATCTGCGACTACTGGAGCCAGGAACCTACACTTGTGAATATTGTGAGATTCTGTAAAAGTAAAAAAAAAAAAAAAAAAAAAGAAGGTTTGCAGTTGTGGCACTTTTAACTAATGACTAAGGGCCTAATTGCGAGTCTGACTGTCTGAGGAGGTGGTGGTGGCGGTTCAGCCACCGCCGCACCGGTGGTCCAACCACACCATTATGACTTGGGTGGTTAGATTGCCATGGGACCGCTGCTGCCAGTGAACCGCCGTTCCCTGGTGGTGGTGCAGCAGTCCTGAGGCCACAATATGTTTGGCGGGACCGCCGCAGCCTCTAGAAGACTGCAGCACCAGTGGTCTTCTGACCGCTGTATTAAGAGTTTACTGCAGTGCCAGTGGCGTGGCTGCGGACTTATTGTGGCGGTGGTGATTACTTTTCCAAATATATCGATGCCCGTGTGAGCATTTCACCTGCATATGTGTCGAATGAACACATATGCATGATACATGTGGAAAAATACCACCAACCCATTGCCGGAGTCCGGCCTATATGTTGGAGGTCCAGGCAATGGGTATATGGTACAAAAAGGACTTCCCTATAGATCACCACAAACAGTGACGTATTCCTCGGGGTGAAGATGCTGCTGTGAAGGGGGCACCTGGAGAAAGGGATTCACATCGAACTTTGCCTGGAAGAACAGGAAAGGGTGAGTACGCACCCCAAATCATTCATTTCTGTGCACCTGAAGCTGGAGGTCCCACCGCCGTGATCAGCTCATAGAAAAGCCAACTCTTAATAAAGACTGTGGTTAAACTCCTCTGTACTGCCCATTGGCATCTGCTTTACCCCCTGACCACAACCCCGGCGGTCTGCAATGTGCTGGCAGTGTCGGTGGTTCAGCCGCGGCCTTTGCAATAGCAATCCACCCAACTTGTAATACGGCGGATCGGACACCCGATCTCGCCGTGGTTGGACAGTGGGTACGGCAGTTCACGGACTGCCAAAATCATAAAGCCTTAAAAGTTTGAATATGTTAAAGCGTTTTTTCACAAGGGGGGGGTCGAGATCGCCTCCTCCCTATCTACGCACAATTTATTAGCACAAAAATGCAACTTTTGTGATAAGCTCTGGGCCTGGTTTTCAAAATAGAGATAAAAGAAATTTAAGGGATTCCTAAATGCAATTTTACTATTTTGTTTTGAGATTAAGGCAAGGGTGGTTCTTCACTAATGGTGTGACCCATTTCTGAATAATTGTAAATCTGCAATTCTTGCAAACGTTGTTCACAGTTAGAATATTGCAAATAATGTTGTTCATATTTAATTTTAACATTGATCCCACTTAAAGTGGAAGCTGATGAAGTCAGCAAAGAGCCAGTACTGTATCAGTGCAACGCTCTATAACCCACCAATCACCCGGTCTGTAACATTATACACCAGCATACAACACATTAAAATAATCTAATTTTGAGGGCATCAGAGTTACAAAGTTACCAATCACATCCACACCACCGTATGCAACAGTTCAGCAACTCTCACCACTGCAGGAGATTTGGCAAGTCTGTTGTGTTGTCCTCTGCTTTTACCAGGTGGATTAAATCTTCTGAGTCTCACTGCCTGCCTCCTCTTATGATCATGCTAACAAAATTATGGATGCCCCTTCTCTTCGGGGACCAGAACCCATGTTTGTGTGTTGTACACCACATCCTTTCTTACTGCCTCAATGGTGGCTATTGCGCTCTTCAAATATCTGAGAACACAATATGCAAGATGGTTGTCAAATCCCCCAAAACTTTGCCAAATCTCATTACCCTCTCAGATGGAAGAGGAACACAGCACTTATAAATAATTATTGTTCACACAGGAGTTTGGCAATTTTGCTCCAAAATCGTGAAGTACAATGTATTGTGTTTTACCCATGGCCCCAAGTGGTATATTTGGAGGCTGGGTGAAGCTAACAGTTTATTTCTGCTAATGATGTGCAGGCATCACCTCGCAGTGGATGATCCACTTCAGGTAGCCTCTATATTATGAAGATATAGGCTAGCTCCTTTTCAGTTCTTTGATTTCCAGAGGATATTTGGTTGTCCCAAAAAACAGAGAACGTTCCATGGTAATGTGACTATGAATAATATGAGTTTACTGTATGACAGGTTTTATCAGAAACTTGATTGACACACACTCTCCTTCTTAGAAGGACATAGTGAGTCACTCATGCATAACTTTGGCTGACAGTTGACAGATTTCGTGGGTTATCTTCCAGAAGGAGGATACAAAGGAAAGACCAGTTAACACTGGTGATCTCGGATATCATAAAATTTATGGCATCAGACAGTTTTATATTTTACAACCTTTGCAAACTGCAAATTTAGGATTAAAATAAATACTTCCCATCTGTCAGAATAACTTGTTAAGTACCTAACAAATGATTTATACTTTATACTTTGATATATAATCACAAAATAAATATGGCACATACATCACCCTCAGAGGAGAGGTGTTCTTGTTTATTAAAGTATGTGCGTCATGACGTAGGCATGAGTATGATGCAATACATATGTACTTATTCTTGAACCACTTCTGGGTCTGGATGGGATGATGTACCCAAAGCTAAGAGCACAGGCACTGATATTTAAATTATGTTAATATAGTTTTCTTATGAAGATAAAAAGTGTAGGCTGCCTACTTTCAATCAGAGCAAGCATTGGCAATGCCAATAGGTCTGGTTTATGAATGAAAGTGCCTTTTGTGTCATTGATGGGTTAGGCACTCAATAAATCATCATACATGCACTCTTCTTTGCACTCATGCATTCATTTCTCCATCCACCGATTTATTCTTGCCTTCACCCTCTGACACAACCGCAATAAATCACACACACTAAGCAATATGGCTGTGTCCATGTGCTCATGTAAAGTGCTGCGATACCTTTGGGTCTAGTTCGCGCTACATAAAGCTTCCTCCCAAAAAATATATGCAATATAAATTAAAAGAATACAAGTAGAACAAGAAAACAAGATATCTTCTAAGGAAGGTGGGCATATGATTGCAATAACTAAACATAGCATCGGGGTCAGTCTTGCAGAGGTATTGTACGTAGTCTATCAATGTTTTAAAGTTCCAGCATAGCCACCATGTTTACAACCAACTTGTTTGCCATCTTGGAATGGTAAAACATTGATGCACTGTGGCAACATCATTACATAAAGGTTGCCTGGTTTAGAGGAAGAGGCAACGTGGGTGCGGTGCACTGCAAATGAAAAAACTGACAAGCAACAGACCAGTTAGCATTGTCTGGAGAGCAGTATTATCCACTTGAGAAAAAATGAATTAAAAAGTGGAGAATCGAATAAATGAAAAGGGAACTATAAAAGGAGAACATTTAAAACTAAAGAACAGGCCACCGAGCCCTGACACTGAAGGACACTAAGGGCCTGATTTAGATCTCAGCGGATGGGTTTCTCCATCATAGCGGTGACCAAAATCCCATAGGATATCATGGGATTTATATTTCAGCGGATGGGATATCCATCACCATTGTGATGGAGTAGTTCGTCCACCGAGATCTAAATCAGGCCCTTAGTTTCAGGTGAATGCGCACATGTCATTAGAAAATAACTTTCCTAGGGCAAGAAAGCCAGTCATTGATGTGGACTGAACCATTACCCCATGCAGCATACTTCCATGGATGAAAGCAGAATGTAATTGACACACAGACAGACCAATAGCAGAGGAATGCTGACCCAAAGGCTCTTTATACATTTTTAAGGAGATATATATATATAATATTTTAAAAAACATTATTGCAAGATCCAGGCAGACAGCTAGGCCTATCAGACTTTCCAAAGAGATTCTATCAAGAATTATTACATTGCAAATCGTAGACCCCCCTAGGGTTTGTGAGAGGGGATAATCGACACCAAAATCCTTCCCTAGAATGATTTTGTGAAATTTTGTTTAACAAAATACTAGACTGCACTCTTTAACATGCTACAAAAGCAATCCATGTTTGAAGTCCTATTGGCTTCAACATTTGTATTATAAAGTAACTAAATCAGGCCTACTGTTTTTATCATAACTTTTAACAATAAACAGATCAAGCCAATGACATCTTAAATAAGCTTTCCTAGTGAACCAATAAGACCTACACCTGTTATCATTTGTTTGTCTCCATAGCCAACAAGGATTCGGACAGTGCACATCTTCTATACCCATGGTTTGTCATAGGGATAACCAACCCACTAACACTGGTCTATAATTGTAATCTGTGAGATTCCAAGTAACAAAATACCAGTCAAATAGTTTTTAGTACAGAGTAATAACAATCTACCATAAATGCCTATTGACTTTACCATATGCTTCTCACAATCAACATGTCGGGTCTATTGCCTTTGTTATAGAGTTATAAAATAAACTATCAGGCCTATAACCTTTATCATGGGCTAGTTGCTATAATCAAATCAAGCCTATGATTTCAAATATAATCTTTCCTAAAAGGCAACCATCAGGTAAGAGGTTAAAAATATGTACAAAAGTACAGTCAAATAATATAAAATCCCTGCTAATTGAGCTTATTACGGATTACAATAGCGCAAATTCTCTATCCCTTTGATTTGTTCTGGTGGGTCACAAACACCAAAACCCTTGCTTACTACTGTAGTCGGTAGTGTTTAATTTGTAAATAAATAAGTGTCAGGGCCCTCGTTAGGGGGCCACTACAGCTTGCACCACCCATTTCCCCTACCAGCATTGCCAATGACAGTATAAACACAACCACAAACCATCATACACTTACAAGTCTGACATTTTAGACTATTTCAGGCCCCCAAAGCTATAAGAATGGTTTGGGAGGCAGGTATTGCAATTTTTAAAGTATATTGAATTAATAAACAACTGTTGTTGTGCTGATCTCTAAATTAGACCAACAGTGCCACCATGTGGCAGACTGTGATGAGTGCTAGTGTTGACAATTAGGAGCCCAGAAACCACCTGTTCAAATTAAGCACTGGCCGTTTGCAACATTCTGTGTAACAAAATGTCTGCCTACACTCTTCAATACAGTGGAATCATAATTCATCCTTAAAAGTCCATTGCCTTTAACAAATACTTTTCACAATAAGAAAGCAAGGCCTAATTGCTTTATCATAACTTTTCATTATGAACAGATCACATGTAAGGAATCTGACAAGTTTTCCCGATGAACTGATAAGTTTCAAGCTTATTTTTATTTGCATAGTTACTAAAAACCATTGCAACATTTTAAAATAGCCAATAGAACTGATGTTGTACCCCAGTAAAACCATTAAAACACCTACTAAAAATGCTGTACAGTGGTTAAAATAGTCGGTGTGATCGTTAAAATGAATCAGTGATTCGCAGAGTGAAGTGCAGTGCGGTTCAATTAATGCATTACTAAAGCCAGAAATACACGTAGTAAGGTGCCGTATAGTGCATACATGTTTGGCAGTGACAGCTAATGAGTTTGGCACCTGCTGAGATTTTATACATTAAAAAGGTGCTCTTTCCTTACTGCGACAAAGAGATGCGGCGACCAGCTTGCGGGCCAATGTCTCCACAGGCAACTTACTACTGATGTTGCTGAGGTTGGGTTGTCATTTTAGGCATTTTTTGTTCGGCCAGCGTGAGAAATTTTACCGTTCTGCAGTTCAGTTGCGTGGCCCCCGGGTCAAAGCATGCCAGCACTGCTTGCCTCCTGGTGTGAATTCCTTTCTGCTTGAAAGGGGCCTTTAACAGCTGTGACCTCTCTTGCTGCAGCTCCCTGCATGTGCAGATTAAGTGCAGAATGTCTCCTTGTTCTGTGTCGCACAGCCTGCAAGTGCTTTGGGTTGTTGCCCTAAGCCAAGGTGGAAGGTGCTGAGTGCATGGAAGAATGCCCAATCTATGCCTTAGGAATTTTGTTTTTTTTGGTTTAGGATAACCCTGATTGAAGTATTTTTGAGTTGCGAGTGTTTTATAGGAATTTAGGGTCATCCAGGCATGAGATCTGGCTGAGACTGTTGCCTTGGCCTCCACCAGTGAGTTGTTTTACGCATTTCCAAACCTGTTTTTTGAAAGTTAAATGATGAAGTTGTGTGTTCCAGAGTTCGGTGAGCCTGGTGGTTTCCAGAGATTCCTGTAGGTAACTTCTTGTGTGGGAAGTTTCCCTGTGCTGGATTTCTTGCCATAGCAGTTGATTTAGGGTGTTTGAGGTGGCAGTTCTGAGCTTGTTCCAGCAAATAATGTAAGATCCATGCCTCGCCAGGGATTGTTGTATTAAGCCGAACTCCAGCCTTATTTGAGCTGGTGAGGTGAAGGGTGGAAGACAAAACATAGGGGGTGATTATGATGGCGGACGGACCTATGTCTGTCCGCCATCGATGCGGGGACTGGCGCCACCTTACGGTCCTGCATGTCTGATTACGATGCGACCGCCACCGTGGCAGTCGCATCGTGCATGGTTAACATTGCGGCAGGTGCTGCTGGCTGCAGCACCCGCCGCAATGCTAAAAATGCATGTTGTGCATTTCCCCGCACTACATGGCAGGCACCACGCGGTGCCTGCCACCTGGTGCAGGGAAATGGTACCCCCCCCCAGTGCACACCCACCTCCCCCAACACAAGGGGGGCCCGCAACGGGCCCCCAAATGCAATCCGCGGTAGCCTGTGAATGGCTGTTGAACCACCATACACAGGCTGGCGGGGATGCAGCATCGTAATTTGACGGACGGTGCCTGCTAGGCACCGCCACCATTTTGGAGATGCTTGCTGGGTCCGCCAGGCAATCGTAACAATTGCGTGAGGTGGACCCGTGGCAGCCGGACTTTGCATCCGCCAGCACACCGCTCGCCATCATAATATGGCGCAAAACCAAAGGGAATGATGGACGGAGTGTTGAACATTGCAAGCACTCACCCCCAGTCAACTGATCTGGGTTTAATCCATCATCATTCTTTAGCTCACTCCGCCACCCCAGTTCAGACATGGCCATATACAAATCAGTCTGACCCTGTGCCTCATGGGAACAGTCCAGCCCGAACTACCAAGCCATGTCTTCCCTGGACCGGAAACAAGCATCCTGGGACCGGTTTCTGGCTTACAGCCGTCATCAGCCAGGCTATCTTGAATCCAGTGGCAAAGTGAGCAAGGGACCCACGTCTGGGCATACCCTGCCAACTTAGGGCGAACATAGCAAAACCAAAGGAGATGATGGACGGAGTGTTGAACATTGCAAGCACTCACTCCCAGTCAACTGATCTGGGTTTAATCCATCATCATTCTTTAGCTCACTCCGCCACCCCAGTTCAGACATGGCCATATGCAAATCAGTCTGACCCTGTGCCTCATGGGAACAGTCCAGCCCGAACTGCCAAGCCATGTCTTCCCTGGACCAGAAACAAGCATCCTGGGACCGGTTTCTGGCTTACAGCCGTCATCAGCCAGTTGGCTTGGCAGTTCGGGCTGGACTGTTCCCATGAGTCACAGGGTCAGACGGATTTGCATATGGCCATGTCTGAACTGGGGTGGCGGAGTGAGCTAAAGAATGATGATGGATTAAACCCAGATCAGTTGACTGGGGGTGAGTGCTTGCAATGTTCAACACTCCGTCCATCATCTCCTTTGGTTTTGCTATGTTCGCCCTAAGTTGGCAGGGTATGACCAGACGTGGGTCCCTTGCTCACTTTGCCACTGTATTCAAGATAGCCTGGCTGATGACGGCTGTAAGCCAGAAACCGGTCCCAGGATGCTTGTTTCCGGTCTAGGGAAGACATGGCTTGGCAGTTCGGGCTGGACTATTCCCATGAGGCACAGGGTGAGACTGATTTGCATATGGCCATGTCTGAACTGGGGTGGCGGAGTGAGCTAAAGAATGATGATGGATTAAACCCAGATCAGTTGACTGGGGGTGAGTGCTTGCAATGTTCAACACTCCGTCCATCATCCCCTTTGGTTTTGCTATCATAATATGGCGGGCAGAGAAGTGCTTCGAGATGGCGGTGAAACCACCACTGGGAGGCAGCCAGCCGGTGGGGGTTGCGCTGCCATCGTAATCACTCCCATAGTTCAGTATGCTTTAACCAGCGTGCTTTCCAGTAAGTTGGCATCTCTCCCCCGCATTGCTTCTCTGCCATAGGTTATCGTAGGGAGTAGTTTGGCTTGAGCTACCTTCAGGAGCGGGCTCAATGTAGGCCCCGTCAATTTATTTGCAAGGTTTTTCATCGATATTGCTATGGCCAACCCTCTCCTTATTTCTTCTTTTTGGCGAGCGAATGTCCCTTCTTTATCAATGATAACTCCTAGGTACTTGTATTTGGGTGTTGGTTCAAGATGTGTACCTCCCAAGTGCCATCTCCTCTGCCGATTTCTTTTGTCATTTATCGTCATTGTCCGTGTCTTACTAAGGTTAATTTTTAAGTTGGTCTCTGTGGCATAGTTCTGCATTTCCGGGAGTAGATGTTGGAGACCGACGTAGGTATGGCTGGGCAGCACTACATCATCTACATACATAAGATTGGTCAATATTTTGCCTCCTAGCCTAGGTGCGTGTGAGTTACAGGTGTTAAGAGCTTGCGGAAGGTCAGTCATGAATAGGTTGAACAGGGTGGGTGCAAGCACGCAACCCTGCTTCACACCTTTGGTTGTAGGGACATTTGAGGAGAGGTGAGTCCCACTGCCCAGTTTCATCTGAACCGAGGTGTCTGTATGAAGAAGTGACAAGATGTTTAAAATGGCCTGTGGGATACCCCAGCGCGCCAGCTTCCCCCACAGTCTGCCCCTCTCAACGTTATCAAATGCAGCGCTAAAATTGATGAAGCACAGATGTAGTGGAAGGTTGGCTTTCTTAGCTGCGTCGATGAGTAGGGAGATTGCGAGGATGTTTGTTGTTGTGCCAGCCGTTTTGCGAAAGCCTGTCTGGTTTAGTGGTATTATCTCATTTTCCTCTGTCCAGGTTGTGAGATCGTCTAAGACAGTGCCCGCAAAGTATTTTGCTTCATTGTCGATCAGTGCTACCAGCCGGTAGTAGCTCGGCAGTGCCTTGTTGCCTTTTTTGTGTATCGGAACAATTGTTGAGCCCTTCCATGATCATGGTAGTCTGCTTAGTAGCCTACCTCCAGGAAAAGAGGTTGCAGGATGTCTGCCCAGTCAACCGCCTTGGCTTTGAACAGTGCCAGTAGAATGCCATTCGGTCCTGAAGCCCCTTCTTTTCTCCCTTTTGCGATCTGCTTTTTTATTACGAGTGACCGTGAGTTGCTGGCCTCACAGGCCAGTATGACGTCTGTGTCTGGTGTGTTCGGCACTGGCGTCTCATTGTGGCCTGCTCCCAAGTGATCGTCTTTTGGCCATCTGTTAATGTCCTGTATGCCTGAGCCTCCCATTTGGTCGTTAAAATGCTTATTTAGAAATTCAACCCAGATTTCTTCGGAGATGTGTGACGAAATTCCCTCATGATGAGGGTGGATTATGTCGTTCACCGTTTTCCAGAAGCGGGCGCTGTCATTGTGGTTTAGGTCGTGAAGAATTTTTGCCCAAGTTGCATTTTCTTGCTCTTTGTTAATTTGCCATTTCAGTTTTTTGAGTAAAGATCTTTGATTCCTCAAAAGTGAGCGGGTGCTTGAGGCCCCTGGGTGTCTTCTCAGCATACTTAAGGTGCTGTTTATTGATTTTTTGAGGAGCTTGATGCGGTCTCTTTGTGCTTTCGGCATCTTATTTCTCCGGCTTGAGGCCTGGGAGTGATCTTTTTTGATTGAGGGAGCAGCCTGATGTTCTAGTAATGTGGCTGTAAAATGTTCCCATTGGGATATTTGGTCTTTTAAGCTTGTCGCTTGTGATTTGAAGAATAAAATTGCAGCTTCTGACAGGGATTCTGCATTGGATGCTGCGCATTTGATCCTCCTTAGGTTTGAGGTATAGATGGGCCCCAGGGCTAGTTCTCGCTGGATAGGGATAGGTGCAGTGGTTATTAGCAGCCTTTCTTGTGGATGGCGGTCGCTCTCCCCCTTGTCCCCCATTCTGAACCCCAGGATGTGTGGAAACAGTGAGAGGTTTGCAAACGTATAATCTAATATGGAGCTTGTTGTGGGAGAGTAGTATGATGGAACAGGAGGTGAGTTTTCAGGGAATCTGCCATTGAGAGCTCTGAGGTTTAGATGTTCTAAGTCTTCCAGGAGGCAGCTTTTCTTGCGACTCTTGCTACGTATGTTGGTGGGCATTGGATTGGAATGTTGTAAATTGCAGATTGTATGCAAACCTCCTCACCCCCTGATGTACCGAAGAGGTAATGGTTAGGTCCCCAGACAGGATAAAGTTTGAGATTTCCATCTCAGTTGCATACTTTATTACTTGGTCGGTTAGCCTTTTTGAGTCTTTCGCTTTTTGTTTTGGGTGAATGTATGTGTTGATTAAAACCACCTATGTTTGTTCGCCCTGGAGGGAGATGGTGAGCTTGACTGCTGAGGTAGCTGCTGAAATAGAGCCCACAAGCGCTGCCGATGTTATGCTTGTCGTAGATACATAAGTTGCCAGCCCCTCAGAGCGGTGTCCAAATTTGCCTCCCTTTGTGGCCGATGTGGCGAAGCACATGAAACCCTGGATGTCGTGCGGGTCGTGAGCCAAGAATAAACTGATAAGGCTTCTAGCATTTGCCATTAACTTGACACTATTTATATGACACAAGCCAACTGAAGTGTGCCATAAACTGGCAATCATCATGCATACAGTTATCAAATTACAAATAGGTACAGAATTACACTTGGCAGAACAATATACAATCCCGCTTAGTAGGGCCTAACAAGAATCATCACCTTGAAAATATTGTACTCCAAGGGTTTGTCAGAGTGGGTGACCAACACGGTCAGTCCTGGAAGAGTGGCAAAGAGCAGTCAGGCTTTACTAGAGGAACATGTGTTAAGCATTTCAGAGTACCAACATGGATGATTAGTAATTGACACGACTCAAGAGAAATCCGACAGATTTATATAAATGGAGTGTATTTTTATCTTACTTTAGACACCAAAACGAACGGAATAGCATACCTGTAACCAGAGATTTAGATTTTTAATGCAATATTAAATCAGTGCAGTAAAATACATAGACAAAATAACATTGCAGTAAATGGCAAAATCCACTTGTGACAATACAGTTAGAAAATTACAAATACGTTGAAAAGTACAGTTTGCAAAAAATATACAATCCCTCCCAGTAGGGCATAACAAGAATCATCACAGTGAAAACCCCTGGGTTTGTCAGAATGTGTGGCCAATGCCAAAATCCCTGCAGACTATGGAAATGACTGAGAATACATGTAACAAAATATCGGTCTGTTGCCTACAGCATAAATTGATAACAACAGACTATTCAAAGTCTAATGGCTTTAGCAAATACTTTTCACAATAAATGAGAAAGGCTTACTGCCTCGGTCATAACTTTTCATAATACACTGATCAGACCGTTGGCATCAGAGATAACGTTTTGCAATGCAACGATCAGGCATATAGTTTGCAACCATAAGCAACTCAGGCCTACTGTTTTGAATGTGTGCTTTTCCACAAGGCAACCATCAGGCCTACAGTCATATCATTAGAAAAGTATACAAAATTACAGTTGACTTATCAAAACACTATCTCTCTTATGAGAGGGCCTAACAAGGATTCTCGCAGAGCAAATCTATAATCATGGGTTGTCAGACATGGGTATCCAACACCAAAACCCTTGACTAATACCCTAGAGTGATAACAATCAACTCTTAAATGCCTATTGACTTTAACATATGCTTTTCACAATAAATAAATCAGGCCTACAGCCCTTTTGGTAGCATTTCATAAAAACAGATCGGGCCTATCATTATAATCATTGGCTTGCCACTATAACCAACTCAGTTATGCCGTTTTGAGTATAAGCTTTGCAACAAGGCAAAAAGTGAAATACAATCACTTTGCTTAATTGGAAGCACATAATTGCGGTCCAATCAAATACTTAACTTGGTAAAACCAACACGTGGGAGGGGCCTAAGAGCCTCTCTCAGTAGTACTTTGAAAGCTCTTTTTTCTTTGTCACATAAGGTTGGTGACAGCTGCACTGTCAAGGCAGGCTTAACAAAATCATGTAGATTAGTGTAGACCTGGGCATTCCATGCTGCTCTCAAACACACAATTGAAATCTAAAGTTAAAAATGGAAACTGAGGGGATCTGAACTGCTGCAAAAGAAAAACACTAGAAATGATCTACTTAGCTAAGACACTTTCACAGCATTACAGTACCAAGTGTGTGCCCCCGAAATTGCTGCTTCATGAGCAAAAGTGAGCTTTCTCTAGACAGTCATACTTCTGCAGGCTCAGGCAGCTGGATAAACCATCAAAATAATTCCAGCTGTGTGCAGAGGAAACACTTTTTCTGTGGCAGCACATAACTTCTCCCAAAACAAAACATGCTCCTATCCTCCAGCATGTGATGCGAGACAAGCCAATGCCCCTCTTTGTAGTATTCCTGAAGGCAATTTTGTAGGTTGATAACAAAAGGTTAAGGTACAGCTGTGCTGTCAAGAGCTAAGACCTAAAAATGTGTTAGTTCAGGGGGTTCCAGCTAAAAGTGTGTAGAAATTGGAACCATCTCAGGTTCATTTCCATATTGGTGAAATAGCCATCGGATGCCAAAAGGGCTGCATACAGTGGTCTTGCCATAGCCTCAAGGTTGCCTGCCTATTTGTTTGCCATCATCAGTGCATGAAGATATGCCCATGCATTCAGATTCCATGTCCAAAATATAGAAATATTGATGGATGACTAGTAATAAAAGGGCAATTTTGCGCAAATGGTTCCGAGCGACATCAAATAAACAAGTGAGTTGGGTACGATATCCCTTGGAATCCACAGGTGGATAATTATTGGTTAGCAATTTTATGATGTGCATATCACCCACCAATGAATACCCACAGCAAGATTATAAAATGGATCAATTGTACATTGGGAAATGACTCTTAGGGAGAAATGCTGCAGACATTTCACCTCACTGGGCTCGTTCCCCCTCACCACCTCTACCATGCTCCCTCCATAACAAATCCTATTAAAAACCAAAATCTGGCATCCTGCCACCCTCCCTCACCATTCTGTAAACCAATAATCCTGATATAAAAGAAAATATAAATACTTGCTGTCCTGCTACCCTCCCAATCCAACCTAAGCAGTACCCTGCCACTCCCCACTCAAATATTTAAAAAATATAACTGCATAACTGGTGTCCTGCCATTGCTCCCCCAGCATTATTAGTGTCCCTCGCCAGCCTAAACCTAAAACGATTCTTTTAAATTTTAATACTTGTTGTCTTGACACTCTGTCACCATTCTCTAGGCAATTCCTACACCATCCTACCCAACTGCCCAGCTGTTCACTTTCAATTAGAACGCAAAGACACGGTTGCATGTTGACAGTGGCTGTAATATCCACTCTGCACATGGCATCTTCCCTGATTTAGGCTGAGCATGTAACATTGCTCGCTGGCAGTGCTGAGGGGGTGGCATAAGGGGGAAAGTTGGCTCCTTGCAAGTGTAACTATTTCAGTACAAGGCACAAGGCATTTTATGTTTTTGTAGATTTTATGTTCATTTCGAGGCCAAATTGTTAAAAATTGGATCCCTAGTTGGCAGAAGTTTGCACCCTCTCCAAGTAGGGACCACAATCCTAGTCAGGGTAAGTCAGATCCACAATAACCTGTTCTCACTCTCTGGTGGCTTGGCGTGGAACAGTCAGGCTTAACTTAAGAGGCAATGTGTAAAGTATTTGTGCAAAAAGTAAGAAATCAAAAACGGGAGGTACCCTTCAATTTAAATAAGGGACAGGGTAGATACAGTCAAGAAAAAAGAGTCCCTACACATTTGATAATAAACACTAAAAAATCACCACAATGCTGAAAATCAAAATAACAATTAAAATTTGTACATATAGCTATGCCAAAAGTATATAAAAAAGTTTTACTAATATACTACAGTACTAAAAAGCAGTGGGTCAAGGGCAACAAATGGCAAAAAAGATTCAAAAATATTAATATTTATTTGCAAAAATATACACAGTCAATATTAAAAACCATACATCATTAAAATTTACAAATTCATGTCACTTATGATTACAATCACAGTTAGAAGAAAACAAAGTTGTCGACGCTGCGTTTCGGTGACTAAACAAATGTACACCTTCTTCAGGACAGTTTTCTAAACAAAAAAACATTACAAAAAACAGTATATTATTATAAAAACATTTGTTGCTGACCTATTATACACTGCTAACAACATCAAACAAAATTTATTATATAATGGCAGTATTCAACAATTGATCAAAATTACAACCAGTAATTAAAATTACAACCAGTAATTAAAATTATGCTCCACTAGCCATAGAGGAAAAGTGTTATATTATTGTTACTTCATATACTCAAAATTCATGCACCCTCTTAATAAATCCTAAAGGTAGTGGTGTTAGAACAAGTACCACATACCTTAAAACACTGTAGACCAATTCTAACGTTCAGTGCTACAGCACATTTCAATGAACCAGATTTGTAGGGGTGATGGGTTTAAAATATTCACCTCGTCAAAACACCTTGGATTTATAAAAGAGAAACACAAGCAAAAATTATGTGTTATATAAGTGTTTCCACTACGAACGGTATATCCAAGTTATAAATATATTAGTGGAATATACTGTAGATGGCCAAAAAGTCTACACGTACCTTATTGTTAATAAGACTTATAAGTAAAAGGTGTTCGTTGATGCCACCGTTCTAATCTGAAACACCAATTGTGCCAGAAACCTATGGGGAAAATTTATGCAAAGGGTATTATACCAACGGCACCCGATTCATATTATCCACTGCCCGGATACAATAAACGAGCTTACCAGTAAAACTGGAACATCAATAAGAAGGGATACGCCGTGATCGGAGGTATCAAATCACCAATAGGGTTCTTCACCAGTATTGTGCTCGATATCTATGATGAATAATGTAGATTAGTCCCTCAATCACTAAGAGGGTCAATAGTTTCAAATCTATAAAGAGACATTCTATAATCTGATTCTAATGTAATCACGAATCTCTATCATAACTTAGAGCCGTTTGTCTTTAGTTTAAGCTTTTAATGTGTTTTTAGCAACAACGCACCTAAAGGTCACATCAGTATGCCACCAATCGCGTCACTCAAACAAAACAAAGCTTTGCATAACCAGGTTAACCTAAAACGAGTGAACCATGTATGCGGATAAATTCATAGTATATAATCGTATAAGAGTCTGAACATGCCCACTGGTTTAAGCGAAATATCGACATGTAATACTCTTTGTCTTGACCCTATGTGTCACGACAAAATGCGAGTGTTTATCAGAAGCCATAAATAGCACACATTGTTATGTCCCCCTAATCATTTACGAAGGGTTTAATGTAATTCAATTTTGGAAAACAGAAGGGAAGAGCATCCAGCTCCAAATATTTGGTATACAATATATATACACCAAGGAGCTTACAAAATGTAACTACTGCCCTGTTTCCGTACTATTATACCGCTCTTGCTTCTAGAGTAGTTATTTATGAACAAGTATAGGATCCCCACGTCTCCCCGCTTACCGTATCCAATTAGAACGGCCTCCTTGCGATCAACATAAACGGCTTCCGGGTCAGGATACACATTCGTGTTTGACCCGGAGCTCCTATTTGTACTGAGTAGCGGGCAGGTCACATGATCTACACACTTTGCCATCATCGAAATCATCGACGAATATTCGCGGTGTAAATAACAAAAGAAAGATTAAAACGTAATTACAGACTCATATCCTATTGTATATCTAATAATAAAGAGTCATATTCTATGTCCTAGCCAAAGGCAAACCAAAGAAACGTAAACACGGCGGCCATTTTATACTAGTATCACTCTATTAAGGCACCTCCCTAGAGACCCTGCCTACTACCCTAATATATTAGGGGGGATAAATAGAAACCCAATACCTATGATCCTCCATACCATATAACCACCAACCTATGGTTTACCAGACGCCCACATGCATAAACATGCCATCAATTGCATATATTAGTACCACGTAGATATTGCAGCCATATTCAAGAATCAATATACCAAAATACCAAAAAAATATTCTACTCTGTTATATATCTACACGGGACAAAATCCCACGACCATACTCAAACCAACTAGAGTCATCTCTCGTTGGGTCCTTAGTATTGTATTATTAAATGTAAAAGACAAAAAATGTCAACAGTACTTGACCATACTATAAAACAATATCGGAACGGATTGCTGAAATACAGGATATAATATCCCAATATGAACAGGGTGAGAAGGATCAAATCAACTTCTCCCAATCTTCCTTACTGTTTAATCCCTTCCTAAAGGTATTAAAGCGGGACATAAAGAATTGTTCACGTTTCTTTCTTTTCAGAGTTGAGTCCCCACCCCTAAAACTCATATGAATAACTTCTAAACCACACCATTTTAAGTCTTCAATTTTATGCTGTTTTTCAACCCAATGTTCTACCAAAGGGGCAGTTTTTTTTAAAGTTCTTATCGCTGACTTATGTTCATTTATTCTTATCCTAATCTCTCTTGAGGTCTCCCCCACATATCCCAAAAGACATGGGCACATGATGAGATATATTAAATTTTTGGTGTGGCAATTAATGAAGTTATTAAAAATGTGAGTTACACCATTATGGACAATCGATGCACCCTTCAAGATGTTAGGGCAATTATTGCACCCGCTACACGCAAATGTGCCCGTTGGTAGTGGGGCATTCATTATGCGCCGTTGACTATTGTCATTAATCTCTCTATAGGTATGTACCAGACAGTTTCTAATGGTACGATTCCGCCTAAATGAAAACATAGGTTTGGGTAATGAGTCTTTATTTTGATTGGTGATCAGATGCCAATTTCTATTGACGATATTTTTAATTTGATTGCTAATATTACTATGATTAGTGACAAAAATCAAAGATGGATTATCCGCTGCTATTTTCTTAGATTTACTCACAAGAAGAGAATCCCTATTAAAGTATCTGGCTCTCTTGTATGCATGTCTAATTAACCTTTTGGGATAACCCCTTGCCACAAATTTATTAGTCAGTTTTTGAGCATGTTTGTCGTAATCTTTGATGTTTGTGCAATTCCGCCTTAAGCGTAAGAATTGACCAAAAGGAATATTATCCTTTTGGCACATAGGGTGATTACTATTGTAATGAAGCATCGTGTTTCTGTCAGTGGGTTTAGTAAATAATTCTACCGCAAGTAGTCCATCCACATGTTTAATTTTAATATCCAGGAATTCGCATTCATCCTTATTTACATTAGAAGTGAATTTAAGATTGTCATCTCCCAGATTGATCCACTGTATAAACTCTGCCAATAATTCTGCAGAGCCGGTCCAAATGAAGAACACATCGTCTATGTAACGGCACCACTCGGAGATATTTTCAAAGAATGGTGCCGCCACATTAAAGACATGCTTCTCCTCAAACTTTGCCACATATAGACCGGCCAGACTAGGAGCACAGGTGGCTCCCATGCTAGTTCCCTTGATTTGTTTAAAAAACTCCTTTTCAAATAAAAAGATATTATTTTTTAATATAATAGTGACACATTCAACAATGAAAGTCGCATGGGATCATCTGCATTGATGAATTTAATTTCTTGAACAATAACAACCCGATCATCCCAGCATTATATGGTCTTCCGAAAGTGCATAAGAATATTGAGGACCCCCCCATGAGACCCATTGTCTCTAGCATTAACTCTCTGACAGAGCCTCTCAGCAAATATGTTGATGTTTTTTTGCAGCCACTAGTAATACGACAAAAAGCTTACATAAAGGATACTGCGGCTATGATACAGAGGATAGAACGTTTAGAATTTAATCCTGAAATACAGAGCCTCGTGACCTTGGACATCGAGGCTTTGTATACAAACATTCCTCAGGACAATACAATTAGTATGATTGAGGACCTCCTCAGTATTGAGGATGAAGATTTGTCTCCACATGCGACTTTCATTGTTGAATGTGTCACTATTATATTAAAAAATAATATCTTTTTATTTGAAAAGGAGTTTTTTAAACAAATCAAGGGAACTAGCATGGGAGCCACCTGTGCTCCTAGTCTGGCCGATCTATATGTGGCAAAGTTTGAGGAGAAGCATGTCTTTAATGTGGCGGCACCATTCTTTGAAAATATCTCCGAGTGGTGCCGTTACATAGACGATGTGTTCTTCATTTGGACCGGCTCTGCAGAATTATTGGCAGAGTTTATACAGTGGATCAATCTGGGAGATGACAATCTTAAATTCACTTCTAATGTAAATAAGGATGAATGCGAATTCCTGGATATTAAAATTAAACATGTGGATGGACTACTTGCGGTAGAATTATTTACTAAACCCACTGACAGAAACACGATGCTTCATTACAATAGTAATCACCCTATGTGCCAAAAGGATAATATTCCTTTTGGTCAATTCTTACGCTTAAGGCGGAATTGCACAAACATCAAAGATTACGACAAACATGCTCAAAAACTGACTAATAAATTTGTGGCAAGGGGTTATCCCAAAAGGTTAATTAGACATGCATACAAGAGAGCCAGATACTTTAATAGGGATTCTCTTCTTGTGAGTAAATCTAAGAAAATAGCAGCGGATAATCCATCTTTGATTTTTGTCACTAATCATAGTAATATTAGCAATCAAATTAAAAATATCGTCAATAGAAATTGGCATCTGATCACCAATCAAAATAAAGACTCATTACCCAAACCTATGTTTTCATTTAGGCGGAATCGTACCATTAGAAACTGTCTGGTACATACCTATAGAGAGATTAATGACAATAGTCAACGGCGCATAATGAATGCCCCACTACCAACGGGCACATTTGCGTGTAGCGGGTGCAATAATTGCCCTAACATCTTGAAGGGTGCATCGATTGTCCATAATGGTGTAACTCACATTTTTAATAACTTCATTAATTGCCACACCAAAAATTTAATATATCTCATCATGTGCCCATGTCTTTTGGGATATGTGGGGGAGACCTCAAGAGAGATTAGGATAAGAATAAATGAACATAAGTCAGCGATAAGAACTTTAAAAAAAACTGCCCCTTTGGTAGAACATTGGGTTGAAAAACAGCATAAAATTGAAGACTTAAAATGGTGTGGTTTAGAAGTTATTCATATGAGTTTTAGGGGTGGGGACTCAACTCTGAAAAGAAAGAAACGTGAACAATTCTTTATGTCCCGCTTTAATACCTTTAGGAAGGGATTAAACAGTAAGGAAGATTGGGAGAAGTTGATTTGATCCTTCTCACCCTGTTCATATTGGGATATTATATCCTGTATTTCAGCAATCCGTTCCGATATTGTTTTATAGTATGGTCAAGTACTGTTGACATTTTTTGTCTTTTACATTTAATAATACAATACTAAGGACCCAACGAGAGATGACTCTAGTTGGTTTGAGTATGGTCGTGGGATTTTGTCCCGTGTAGATATATAACAGAGTAGAATATTTTTTTGGTATTTTGGTATATTGATTCTTGAATATGGCTGCAATATCTACGTGGTACTAATATATGCAATTGATGGCATGTTTATGCATGTGGGCGTCTGGTAAACCATAGGTTGGTGGTTATATGGTATGGAGGATCATAGGTATTGGGTTTCTATTTATCCCCCTAATATATTAGGGTAGTAGGCAGGGTCTCTAGGGAGGTGCCTTAATAGAGTGATACTAGTATAAAATGGCCGCCGTGTTTACGTTTCTTTGGTTTGCCTTTGGCTAGGACATAGAATATGACTCTTTATTATTAGATATACAATAGGATATGAGTCTGTAATTACGTTTTAATCTTTCTTTTGTTATTTACACCGCGAATATTCGTCGATGATTTCGATGATGGCAAAGTGTGTAGATCATGTGACCTGCCCGCTACTCAGTACAAATAGGAGCTCCGGGTCAAACACGAATGTGTATCCTGACCCGGAAGCCGTTTATGTTGATCGCAAGGAGGCCGTTCTAATTGGATACGGTAAGCGGGGAGACGTGGGGATCCTATACTTGTTCATAAATAACTACTCTAGAAGCAAGAGCGGTATAATAGTACGGAAACAGGGCAGTAGTTACATTTTGTAAGCTCCTTGGTGTATATATATTGTATACCAAATATTTGGAGCTGGATGCTCTTCCCTTCTGTTTTCCAAAATTGAATTACATTAAACCCTTCGTAAATGATTAGGGGGACATAACAATGTGTGCTATTTATGGCTTCTGATAAACACTCGCATTTTGTCGTGACACATAGGGTCAAGACAAAGAGTATTACATGTCGATATTTCGCTTAAACCAGTGGGCATGTTCAGACTCTTATACGATTATATACTATGAATTTATCCGCATACATGGTTCACTCGTTTTAGGTTAACCTGGTTATGCAAAGCTTTGTTTTGTTTGAGTGACGCGATTGGTGGCATACTGATGTGACCTTTAGGTGCGTTGTTGCTAAAAACACATTAAAAGCTTAAACTAAAGACAAACGGCTCTAAGTTATGATAGAGATTCGTGATTACATTAGAATCAGATTATAGAATGTCTCTTTATAGATTTGAAACTATTGACCCTCTTAGTGATTGAGGGACTAATCTACATTATTCATCATAGATATCGAGCACAATACTGGTGAAGAACCCTATTGGTGATTTGATACCTCCGATCACGGCGTATCCCTTCTTATTGATGTTCCAGTTTTACTGGTAAGCTCGTTTATTGTATCCGGGCAGTGGATAATATGAATCGGGTGCCGTTGGTATAATACCCTTTGCATAAATTTTCCCCATAGGTTTCTGGCACAATTGGTGTTTCAGATTAGAACGGTGGCATCAACGAACACCTTTTACTTATAAGTCTTATTAACAATAAGGTACGTGTAGACTTTTTGGCCATCTACAGTATATTCCACTAATATATTTATAACTTGGATATACCGTTCGTAGTGGAAACACTTATATAACACATAATTTTTGCTTGTGTTTCTCTTTTATAAATCCAAGGTGTTTTGACGAGGTGAATATTTTAAACCCATCACCCCTACAAATCTGGTTCATTGAAATGTGCTGTAGCACTGAACGTTAGAATTGGTCTACAGTGTTTTAAGGTATGTGGTACTTGTTCTAACACCACTACCTTTAGGATTTATTAAGAGGGTGCATGAATTTTGAGTATATGAAGTAACAATAATATAACACTTTTCCTCTATGGCTAGTGGAGCATAATTTTAATTACTGGTTGTAATTTTAATTACTGGTTGTAATTTTGATCAATTGTTGAATACTGCCATTATATAATAAATTTTGTTTGATGTTGTTAGCAGTGTATAATAGGTCAGCAACAAATGTTTTTATAATAATATACTGTTTTTTGTAATGTTTTTTTGTTTAGAAAACTGTCCTGAAGAAGGTGTACATTTGTTTAGTCACCGAAACGCTAGCGTCGACAACTTTGTTTTCTTCTAACTGTGATTGTAATCATAAGTGACATGAATTTGTAAATTTTAATGATGTATGGTTTTTAATATTGACTGTGTATATTTTTGCAAATAAATATTAATATTTTTGAATCTTTTTTGCCATTTGTTGCCCTTGACCCACTGCTTTTTAGTACTGTAGTATATTAGTAAAACTTTTTTTATATACTTTTGGCATAGCTATATGTACAAATTTTAATTGTTATTTTGATTTTCAGCATTGTGGTGATTTTTTAGTGTTTATTATCAAATGTGTAGGGACTCTTTTTTCTTGAAAGTATTTGTGCAACACATTAATTACATTAACACAGGGAAAACACCACTAAAAGACTCCACACCAGTTTAGGAAAATCGAGAAGATTTATCTGATTAAAAGAAGACCAAAATGACAAAATCCAATAAGTACTTGCCAAGATATAAGTGTTTTAAAGTATGTAGGTTATTGTAGTTCTAGAAGAGCCTGTAAGCTTCTATTACAGACAGCACTGCTAATCAAGGGTATTCCTGTACATCGTCCACAAACAGGTTGCATTTTACATGTTCATCCCTGCAGACCTATGATCGAATTCATATGCCTCAACACTGATGGTCTATGTTCTAGAGATGTATCTGACTTTATATTGTAAGTCACTATTTTCTGCTGAACATTTTTGGAGTCCATCCATATTCCCTCTTGTGATCATTCTGGAACTTTGAAATTTGGTTTATGACTTTTTTCATAGACTCATGCTTATCGTTTTATTGGACATTTTAACCACATGCAAGTAGCATTTTATGCTACACGTCAGTTAAGTAAATTCCCTTTTTCATTTATATACTTCATCCTTCTTGGTGACAGCACATCTCGATTTAAAACTTTATTTCTCTATGGGAGCCTGTCTTCTTTCCTTTTCTTGGGACTAAGGCAATAATGTCTTTCTATGTTGATATATCCTATTTTCATAACCTCTGTAGTTTATTGAATACTCACTAAGATGTTCACCCTGATTTTTCTACTTTCTTTGCACAATTTTGGTGGTATGGTCTTCCTCATAACCAATCGGGGTTGGTTCGATGCACAATGTGTTTAAACATCTTTTGTTGTTTGTTTTATGGTAAGATGTACACGTCTCTTTTGTGCTGTAACTTTCAAAGAAATGAAGCTCATATAATTTACAATAAATTGATTCATTATGATTTTTTTCAACATGTTTGTATATTCTTATATGTTTTGTTTTAACAGCCCTGGGATAGTCTTATTCAAAGACAAAACACGTGTTGGCTGTGCTGGTCATATCTGGACAACTGTGTTTGTGAATACACTCTGATGTTTTTTATCTTGTATTAGAGACAGATCCAATTCACATTGTCTGTTGTATTGCTACATATGTACCACTCATATGCTTGGCACATTGGTTGCTACTGAATTACACGTTTGCTGTAAACATCTTATTTGCTACATTTTAAAATCATGATATTGTTGTCAATAAATCAGTCTTCTTTGCCATCATATTAGGTTTTGATTGGATGTCCTGTAATTGTTTTGTGCTACGGATATTTGTTGGATGTTGTACAAGTCACAGCTTTGGCGGTGTACCTAGGTGCACCTCTTTGTAGCAGGGGTGCTGTCTGTGGTAGCACACTTTACATACTGTTCTTCTTACTGACCACATTTGTGAGAAGGTTAATGTGCTGGGCACATTTCCCCACTGCTGCTACATTTGTAATAGCTTCTATTAAGGTATTTACGGTCCCGCTGGGGGGTTGGTAATGCTCTCAACAGTAGAGCGATCTGTGCACAGTGTTTTTCGGAAATCGGGATGTGTTCTAAACAGGGGGCTGTGAGGAGTGCAGCATGGCTACAGGTACCACTCAGGTCCGGTTGCAAGTAAAAGAAGCACTTTGACAGAAGCCGAGGAGCTGGGGAAAGTCACTAGCTATCCGGGACCGCCCAAGTCTGTTTTGCACACAAAAGGTACCTTTACACGAGGCAGCAGGGATGGGGCACATATACAGCACCGATGAACTCCAGTACGGTGCTCCCGCGGTGGCTATGTGATCGCTGCGAGTCTCCCTGTTCAACTGAGAGCGGCTGGGGAAGTGATGATGTCGCAGTTCTCAGTGGTCTCGTTGCCCTGGCAACAGTTAGGGGAGAGGCTGAGGTGCTCAGGTGTAGGTAATGCTTCTATTGTCAGCACTCTGCCATCACCCGAGAGTAGAGTGCAACTTCTGGGGGACAACGGAGCATCGAGCTCCACTGCAGATCCGGAAGGGGTCGACCACGGGTCTTGATATAAGGAGCGCCGAGCTCCACTGGTAGACTGGTCAGGGAGTGCTGCCCTCCGAGAAACGCTGATCGATGCAGGGCTCAACTGCCGGACTCACAGATGGCAGAGTCCGGTAGTGGCGTAGATGTTGATGAAATCTTTTATGGCCCTGAGACTTCGTAAACAGGGGGCAAGTCAACAAGCCCTTGGAGTTCTTGGGTTAAAAAAAAGGTAGTAGAGGGCAGTTTCAATTCTCCCTCACTGCCAGAGGTAGCAGGCCAACGCAGAAGACCATGTTGCAAAGTGTCAGTCCCTTCTGGCAGCACAGCAATCAGCAGGCCGCAGGCCAACACAGCGAAGCAAGTAGCAAAGCAGCAGTTCCTCCTGGCAGTGCAGGTCCTATTCTTGGCAGAGTCTCCTCAAGATCCAAAAGTGAACTAGTTTAGTGGTGTCATGGGTCCAGTACTTATACCCAAAGGCGCCTTTGAAGTGGGGGAGATATCACAGAGGCCTTTGAACCTCTCAAGGTCCAAGGCCTTCCTTCCCTGGCTCCAGACACACTACAGGGGCGTTTGGAGCTCTTTGTGTGGCACAGCCCTATTCAGGTGCAAGTGTCAGCTCCTCCCTCCCAATCTACCTCAGGAAAGCCCATCAACCTAGTGATGGGCCATCAGGATGCAAATGTCACACCCTAGTTCCCTTTGTGTGACTGTCTAGAGGGAATGCACAAAGCCAACTGTCACCCTAACCCAGACGTCTATTCAGAGACAGGCAGAGGCACAGAATGGTTAAAGTATGACAATGCCAACTTTCTAAAAGTGGCATTTCCAGACCTGCAATTTAAAATCCAACTTTACTAAAAGATGTATTTTTAAATTGTAAGTGCAAAGACACCGAATCCCAATTTTCTATTCTCTCCCAATGGGAAATTACCCATTTTAACCTATGGGAGAGATGGTCCTTGCAGTAGTGAAAAATTCATTTAGCAGATTTTCACCACCAGGACATGTAAAACTAAAAAGTACATGTCCTACCTTTTGAATACATTGAACCCTGCCCATACGGCTGTCTAGGGCCTACCTTAGGGGTGACTTATATGTAATCAAAGGGAAGGTTTACACCAGGCAAGTAGGTTAATTTACCAGGTTGAAATGGTAGTTTAAACTACACCTATAGGCTCGGCAATGGCAGGCCTGAGCCATGTTTAAAAGGCTACTGAGGGTGGAACAATCAGTGCTGCAGGACCACTAGTAGCATTTAATTTACAGGCCCTGGGCATATGTAGTGCACTTTACTAGGAACTTATAAGTAAATTAAATATGCCAAGTGTGGATAAGCCAATGTTAACATGTTTTAGGTATATAGCATATGCACTTTAGCACTGGCTAGCAGTGGTAAAGTGTCCAGAATCCTAAAGACAGCAAAAATGAAGTCAGCAAAATAGGAAGTCAGAAGGCAAAAAAAGTCAGGGAAAACCACACCAAGGATGCCAAGTCTAACACAAATCAATTGTTCCACTTTTAATAGTGTCCAAGCTAGACCTGCTTTACTGTTTTTACAATTACTATCCACTAAGTACATCTAGTTTCCTATCCCTGGCTTTCTGAGAGAGGCAGTCAAATTAAGATGATCAATGAATTTCTTTTAATTTTAAATGTTTGGATTAATCATTTTGCCTGATTTTATATTTACCATGAATTTAACTAGATGTATAAATCATGAATTTGAGTTTCCTTTAATGAATTGTACTGTTGGCTTTGATGTATATTTATTGTTCCTGCATGGATTATTTCTTAGAAACCAAACAAGAGGACTTTTGATGATGACAGTGGCTGTCACTTAGACAAAAGTCTACCCAGATCCTCAGCAGACAGGACCACCCTCATTCCCTTGCCTCCCTCCGGTCTGCAGAGACCCAAGAGAGGTGGAGTAGAGGGCTTCTCAAAATCTGCCATACTTCCACTTTCTTCTAGTGTCTGGTGACCCAGGAAAGTCATGGGAAATTTGGAAGATCAGGGAATTGAGTGGTTCTCTTGGTGCTGTAACAATATTGGAAAACAATTTTATCTTTCGCTCGTGTTGCAAGAACAGAGAGTAATTTCATTTCAAATCCTGTATCCACCTTAATGTTTTCCAGTAGAAGAGGTTATGCCTACATAGATCATTGAGCTACTACATCACCTTCAACCTGCGGACAGACTGCACAATGTTTGTTGCTCTCCTTTTGACTATCCCTAACATGGACATATTAACAGAAAATGTCTTGAAATGATTATTTGCAGCAGTTAGACATAAGTCCTTGTTTCAGCGAAAGGGCCATTGTGGATCCTATCCAGGAACACAGTATTGCACTTTTATTCATAAGCAGCATGAAAGAAGAGCTCTGAGGTCTTCCAGGGTCATGCATGAGCAGCACACCCAGTACAAGCATACTCTTTGAACTCTGATACTTCTAATCCAGTGCCACATTATAATAGCGAGGCTACAAAAAAAACCCTTGAACTGGATGAAAATCTCATGCATCAATGTAAGAAACTTGAGAGCTCTGCTTTTGTGTGCTTTGGGTTTCTCAAATAGCCTACTTCTCATTTTAAGTACTGCTTTGCTCTATCAGTCCATTTTGGACTAACAAAATTTCCTGGATAATAAGCAAATGGAAAGAAAAGCAAAATCCCTTTTCTTAATGCTAAATATTTTATATGGAGAAGGAGCTTTATCCAGCTCCACACATCATTTTTCCAGACTTGAGTCTTTTCTGAAGCGCAAGACAAACTCAAACAACTCACTTTTGATCACACGTCATGTCCTGCATTTCTAGATGTTAATCACGAGGACCACTGTCTGTAAATCCCTGTCTAACAACAATAAGAACAAATATGCTCATACTGAACATGTTAAATTTTACTTTACAGTTCTGGTCAGCTTATGTGCTCTGCAATGCTCAGAACAAAGATGCAGTGCGCTTGACACTGGAGCAAATAGACATCATCAAGCGCATGTGTAAAGAGTATGAAGAGTTTGAACTTGTAACCTCGTCAGTCGGTAAGACATTTTAAGGTCTGATGTTAGCCAAAACCTTATGATTTCCCAAAAATTATATGTATAATATACTTATGTATAGGGACTTTAGCCAGCCCTCTTCAGGAACTGTTACTGTGCCATTTTAACTTTTCTCCCGCCCAGTACAAAATACATCATGAGACAGTGGCCAAGCCCACTTTATTCATTGGCTAACTTCATTGTGGGTGATGGCATTCTGCCCCTTCACAAGGAACACATCAGCCCAGAAAGTAGTTTTTCTAAGTATCAGGGACTACTTTGGCAATGTGTGCTTTTTGAGAGCCCAAAATATTTTTGCTTTTAGCCAATATTCTTTTTTAAATTAGAATGATAAAGGCCCAGTAGTTTCCACAATAATTAGGTTTTGCAAAAATCATGACAGAATAAAACAAGCATTGACAGGGCCAAAATTGTGTTAGCCAGACATATTGGTTTTGCCAATGCATGTGATTTTATGTGTACATAAACAGGTGTATGCTTTCATATCCACAAGAGTTCAAACATGTTGAAAGGAAACCGGTCTATCAGTCCTCAATGTCATGAATTACATCATTTAACATGTCATGAGTGATGGTATATGTGAGGTCATAAGCAGTGTATGGCAGAGTGGGACGCCAGTGATAGTTAGCTCAGGTAAACTATAACTAATGAATATCAGTGTTTTTTTGTGATTTAAAATGTTATTTTTTTTATATTATTTCAACACCTAGCTTGATGTCACTTCGAACTTAGTTTTTTCAGTGAATTTCTAAGGGCCTTATTCCTATGTCGGTGGGCCCACCACAGACAGGCCATCAGTGGTGAGCCCACCAACATCTACACAATCGGTATATCCGGCAGTCAAAGGCACTGGGCGGAGGGACCGACCGCTGCTTTTCTGATGGGCTCCAGGAGCCCATCGGGGCAGGGGTGGGACTGTAATCCCTACAATGGGGGCGGTGCCTGCTCAGGCACCGCCATAGGGATTACAATGCCCGTTTCCCTCTGCCTTTTAATGGTGGTCCAACCGCCATGAAATGCAGACGGAAAGGGAATTTAGGGGAACCTAGCAGGGCCCCCATCCCCCCTGGGCCTCCGCTATGGGGACTGGGGGGCACATGTGGTGCCCCTCCCCCAAACATCCATGCACTGTGTACCTGGCACACATTGCATGGATGTTTGAAAATATGCGTTTTTCAACTGTAGCTTGTGCAGCAACCCTTTTCCGGGCCATAGCACAAGCTGCAATTGAAAATGGCATATTTCCGCCGTGCTGATGGTCGCACTGGAATACGGGGAGTGGAACCGTCGACTACTAGCCGGCGGTTTCACTCTCACAGCGATGCTGGTCGGATGCTCTACCTGCATCGTAATGAGACCCTAGGTTTTTTTAATGAACTTATTACCATACCCACCATGTTAATCTTTGATTTTTCAGTGAATTTCAGTTTTTTTATATTATATTTGGACCAAATCTGGCAAACACTGGTGTGCAGCAGGGGATTATCAATGGAGCTTGGCAACTGGTCAGGCCTTGTGGCCAACTATTGCTGACATGGCCTTCTAACCCGACTCTTGTCTACACACATCCTCTGGTTGTGTGCAAAAGATATTGGATGAATACTTTTAATTTTGTTATTTTGGGAAGTTCACAGTTTTTTTGTTTGACTTTATAAAGTTTTTATGGTTGGAACTACATTTTATTTTTTCAGGTCTTTTTAAACTTTGTTTTACTTTTTATATTTCTATTGCTCTTTCCACAAGTCTGTGTTCTGAGTAGAGATGGTCTTCCAAGGCCTTTGAAAACATTATTTTATTAGTTTCCTCACAGACCACTAATTTGAGACAGAGCCTGCAGTAGATCTAAAAATGCTGAATCTTCTCAAACCTTTCCTCCCATTGTTGACACAGCACTTCTGTGGAGTAGTCTGTTGCCCTTCATCTTCTTGAATCTTCTGCATCTTAACACGAGCTATGCTGTTAGGATGCATAGCCGTCAGATGCTTCTACATCCCACTAGTTGCTATGCGGTATTGCCCACTCCTTTGCCCTTTCCTATATGCAGCACCATGATGCACAAAGAGCATGTAATTTGTGCACCTATTTTTTGGGCCCGATGGGCGTTTTTAAAAACTGCCACACCACTGATTATTTCTCAGGATTCAGTTGTTGTGGTGCTCCAAACGTGAATGGAATGACAAAAAGGTCATCCTCTGAAGCTTCACCTGTGACAGGCCTGATGTAATCTGCCAAATTTGTGATTTTGTGCAAGGAGGACTTTAGCCGTGGGGCCGAAAAAAACGAATATTTCAGAACTTCCAGAATGCTTAAACACCTTGGGGCACTGCATTCCCATCAGTTCAACATAGCAAAACTGTAACCTGATGAAGAAGAGGGAACTTCTACATCTTCTGCAACTCTCCCGAGTCTCTAAGCTGGAGATACTGTTCCAGCAGATATTCTTAATGCACAACAATGGAATGTAAACAGTACCTACTCAAGGACTGGACTGTTGTATATGGACTGTGGAAAATTATTGTCAGTTGGATTGCCGCAGTTTGTGAATGCAGGTGGCTGAACATGAAGCCATTTGGAAAAAATTGCTTTTTTTCCACCCAAGTTCTGATGCCTTCTTTTCTCCTAATTTTTCAATTAACAGCCCCTGCCCTCCAAAAAGACAACCTTTAAACATTTTCAAAACTCTCCAAAAACACAAAGATTCCTATTAAAACCACCTTTCGTTGTTAAAAGATAGGAAAAATGATATTGTTTGTCATGTCTTGCTCTTAACGTTAATTTAGCCTTACAGCCCACTATAGCAGGATATAGTGCCCATTAAAGGTCTACATTAGTGTTATAGGCCCAGGCTAAATGCAAAGGCCCATAACAAGGGAGTGGGCCTCTGTTGGTTGGAATAGACAGCTACCTTTGGCTATAACTCTATTAGAACATTCAACCCCATGAGGACATAATGTTCTAACATCAATTTACAGCCTATTGATTTTGGTTATACTGCCAAATAAAGGCCACTTCCAGTGTTATAGGCCCAAGCAAAAGTATTACAGACCTTCATCTGTGTCCTTATGGCAAGTCGCTGTGCCAACCCCTGAGAGCAGGCAACACTACACTGTGGATGGCCTTTGGTCGTGCACACTGAGGGCAAACCACAGGGTCTGCTCTCCAGTCAGGCAATGCACCTAACCCCCCCCACCCCCACATTGTGAAATCATATTCATTTTACCAGCACTGAAAGAAAGACAAAATGCTATGTTGAAATTTAAAAAAAAAAAAAAAAAGGTCCATTTACTTTTTTATTTGTTTGAGAGGCACAATTTCCTGCAAAGAAATCCAGTACTGTAAATTACCAGAAATAATGGTGAATACTTACTTTCTATAAAATACAAGCTTTGAAACTACTGGTAAATAAATAAATAAATATATTTTCACTGAGAAAAACAAAGGTTAAAGTGACGTGTAGAAATAAGATCTTGAAACTGACTAACAGTGACAAAAACTAAAGGTTAACGTGATGTTACAGTTAGGTATTGAAATGAGATAACTTGTGTTTCATAAACAAAAACTCAGTGAAATTCGCCAGTTATAGTTTAGTGAATGAATAATAACGTGCGCCCCTATCATGCACTGATTATGACCTCGCATATTACTTCACTCATGACATGTTAAATAACCTAACTAATGACTTAACAGAGGACTCCAGCCATGCCCTGAACCCAACCCATCTATGGTGGACAACTTCCTGTGGTACCCAAAAATCCAGATATCTGAAACAAATTCTGAGAGTTAACCCCTTTGTGCACAATCCAAGCCCCCCTTTAAATGCTAATTTCTCAAAAACGTCTAAAAGGATGTACTCCAGATGACAAAAATCACAATTTCTGAGTAAATTTCTGTTTGCCAAATTTGGTGAAATTCCATTCAACAATTTTTTCTGTCTCAGAGAGAAGGTTTCCTATGGTAATTTAGATAGGAAATCAACATTTATGACTTTCCATGAAGGAGCTGAGGTGAATACACATGGGTGTTGTGCAAATTCTTCAAACACCACAAAAGATATTAACAAAACTAAAAAACTCTTCCTATGAAAACCTTGCATAGCTATAATTACACAATGGCGACACACATATTTTCAGTATTCATTGGGGAACATTAGCTTCTTCCAATAAGGACAGAGAAAGACTTTTTCTGAACCAGTTTCGAATGTTCTAATTGTCAAACGTGCTTAGTTTAAAAATGTAGATGAGCCATACTTCATGATTAGTTTGCTTTTGACTCTACAGTTAAGATCTTTGTTGTTCTTTGTTTCAAAAACAGGTATTGACAACAGTAAGAAAATAGCATGTCTGATTGGCATCGAGGGAGGACATTCCATTGACAGCAGTCTAGCAACCCTTCGGATGTATTATGACCTGGGTGTTCGGTATATGTCCTTAACACACACCTGCAATACGCCCTGGTAAAATACATGCATCTCTTCCTTCCAATTCTGATGGAGTTAATGGAATTAAGTTTACTGCAGTCTTGATGATATAGTCAACAGGGTTTCAGTGGGCTGTAGTAGTGAACCAATCACTTTAAATTGTGAAAAAGCCATTGATATTGGAATATAGTTTTTTACAGTGTGGCATTGTCTTCTTATGTGGCCTCGTGGGCAGATTTAAGTATGCAGTTCCCTCTCGGCCAGAGCCACGTATGATAAAATGATTTAGAATGTGACAGCTTTCCCTTGGAGATCCATGCAAGAAATAATTTGGTGGGAAGGAGCGGGATGGGGGATCTTGTTAAGTACTGCCACATGTGTAGATGTGGTCTATGTTTTTGGATGCCTTAGCAGGGTATTAGGTGGTAGGCTGGTAGACAATTGACATGAAGAATCTAGTTTTGTGAAGAACTTTAAACTTGAATCTTCCGCTTGCTGTTTATGGATGGGGCTGTGGGTGAGCCTCTGGGTTGTTAGGTACCAATAATGGAATGAGTAGTACTGTGTATGTGTAATACTTTAGCGGCCTTTATAAATCAGTACTAGTCAGGAACTGGGGTCATATTTCTATCCATCTGAGTCAGATATGGCGATGTTATCTCTCATTTGTTGAGGGGGGACCACTCACCAAGTGAGTGGACTTGTGCACTTTTGATATGTTCAAAATGAATGCAAATGAAAGTAGTTGTAGTGCAGTGTTTAAGACTGGATTGGTCTTCTCTGGGCTGTTACGTTCTATGCTAAGGAACAGATGGGCCAAGCCCTCTGCCACAAATTGTTTCTGTTTCCTTATAAATTGGACTGGTTTGACCACACATACCATGTTCCCAAACAGCTTAAGTTCATTGCACCTTTTTTACTGTATCTAGTACTTTCAGATCACTGTCACAATGAGTAAGTTTCCATCACTGACTGTTCTGAGACCCTTTACATCCATGTCTGAGTTTCCTTTCCCGCTGTTCCACAATGATGTTATTGATTTACAACTCACAACTTTCTAGTTATCTTGCTTTGTCTCCTCCAAAACTCTGTACTCTAGCTCATTGTTTCAGGCTGTCCTTTCTTATGGAGAACTTTTTCTATAGTTAATCTTTTCTTGGGTTCCTGTTCTTGAGATGCACCAAATTCATTAGACAAACTACCACCACACTTTGAAGAGATGTGATAAATCTTGCTCATCTCCAGGGCTGCAGAGGCAGAATCTAGAGACAGCCGTACATCCAGAGAATGGTAAACTTTCCCCCCCACTAACCGAGGCACCCAGCATAGCCCCCTTGTGGTAAAATACTTTCTAGCAGATCTGATATTCCTGTCAGCCCCTTCCATCTAGAAATTGTGCCTCAACAGGTAACGATCCATGAAAATCAGCACACTACATTTTCCTCCACCACCCATAAACTTTTAGGAATTCAAATATGATACCTCTTAGGCAGAGGGTTTAGGTTTGCTATCAGTATGAGCTGGGAGTAGAGTGTTACATATTGCATAACATTGGCTGCTAGCAAGCACAGTCTCCCTTGTGGAACCTCATATGGTAGGTCCCAGAAGGTCGGTCTGACGTGTAGGTAAGGTATGGTGCTACATGATAAGGATTGTGTGGTGGTGCGAACGTGGAAATCTTATTAAAATGACCACAAATTACATCACTTTAAACTTACTAAGCAAACCTGGAAGTTCTGCGCCTTCCTAAGTTGATGAATCCTTCCCACCATTTTATAATTAGAGCATTGCACAACAAAGTCATCATTATTTGCATTGGATATTCAGCCGATAAAGAGGTTTGGCGAAGTTTCAAAAGTTTATTTTTCGCTTTAAGAGATTAGTCAATATTTGTATTCTGCTTTTATTCAGGTTAGTCAAATAAATCAGTTACAGTATATAAAATGACAGCGTGTTCCATTCAGAATATAGTCCCTATTCTAAGCTAAAGGACCTATTCTATCCTAAAGAGAATCCATAAAAAGTACCTCCTTCTGGAGCAAATTCAGATAACTAAGAAAAGGGCGAACTTCCCATAAAGGATAGTTTGGAGACTCAACTGAGTACTCCAAACTGTTGCAGTAGCAACTGTCTAAACTGGAAAAAGAGAGAGAACCACAGCAGTAGCTAGCATCAGCATAAAGACAGAAAGTCAACTCACTTTGCGTATGTGCAATAGCTTATGGAAATGGAGTCAGCACAATAAAGTGCTAAGAGGCATGGGAGGGTAAGAGTGCATAGAATGCCTTGCCTGTCTAGCTAGGAACATGTACTATATAGAAAAACCACTAAACATGTTGCAAAAACACGTGAATATGTGATCATCCGATGGTCTGTCGACTTCATCCTCGCTTCCCACGTTAAACGTCCATGTCGGCATGACATCATTCAGAGGTGGCTACAACGTATTACAAAAAGTTACCTTTATGAAAGTTCTCATGAGAACCTTTTGCAAGCGAACTCTATTAGCTGTTTAGTATCCCATTGTGTTTAAATGAGCTGCTTTATGGAATAAAACATTTAAATTCTGGTATGTCCTGGTTAGACCACAAAATGTAAGCTGCACTCAGAATTTTCTTTTCATTAATACTCTTGTTTGTTACGAATATGTGGCAAGGAAAACAATCTAAATACAGTGAAGTCATATGGTGTGAGGAAAAGAAATACATTTTGCAGGAAACAGCGCATTTCACAAAAAGGTCAGGCTCTATAGTTCAGTTATAACGTTACATCGCTATTTTTGAAAGACATTTTCTTAAAGGGATAGAGAAGTATAAAAGAATAGTGCAGCCTAGCAGTTGGAGAACAACAGAAATGAGAGCTGTCTGCAGAATTCAAGCAGCATTTTCCACTTTTGCACATTTAATGAAAGCACATTTTCTAACTTCTACTTTTTTATGCATTTCTATGTTGATGTTTAAGCACATTTGCATATTATTATGTGGTAAATGTTTCATAAAAAAGTTTCAACTTCCTCAGTGGTGGTGTGTGATAGGATGTGGAAGTGTATTCCTAAGTGTGGTATGATCTAGTAGGATGTGGTAATAGGTTTTTTGTGAGTTGTGTGTTGATATGTTGTGTGTTGAATTGGGTGGTGAGGCGAGTTATTTTGCATAGTGCAGTTTTCTTTAGTATGGAGAAGAATCGGGATATCTCATTTAGTGTTGTATAGTGTTTTGAATGCGGTCTGTTGTGTTCTGGATCTATTGAGCAATGATGAAATGGGGTGCTTTTTGCTGTGATTGTGTCAAGGGTTGGGACATTATAAGGCTGTGTGTTATGGTGCGCTTTAGTGTGGCATGGTGGTGCATGAAGTTGAATAGGGTGGTACCAAGTAGGGTGATGTAGTGCTTAGCATAGGTGGGAAAGACAGAAAATTAGGCCAGAGTCTAGCCAAGGGTCTAACATTATCTCTAAGATCCTAAACATGGGAAAAGCCATCAAAATATTGAATTAAAATACATAAATACAATAAATATTTCAAACTTATCAAGAGCATTTCTTTAACATTGGGAAGGATTTAAATTTAGAAAAACATTAGATTTTATCACTGCCTTACTGACATTCATAGAAACATTAATAAATTACCATCTCCGTCTGCCCTGATAACACCATTCATAAACAATGAGGCACATCAATTGTCATATGACCATTATACGTGACCTATATTGTTATGGTAGATGGAGCAACCTTATAGCCAATGAATGCATTTAAAAGAGGTTTTTGATCAGCGCACTTCCTAAGCTGATTTATGACACGGTGCTCTTAACTTCACTGTACCTCGTGTTCCTTGATCATCCCAGGTAAGTAATTACTTGGAGCCACACAATTTGGTGAAGAAGGGAAGTTCAGATTGACCCCAGGTTCCTTGGCTCTACATTGTGCTTTTCAGCCACTGACAGGCATCTCCTTCTAACTCCCTTTTAACAATAATGGACAATGTTTGCCTTTAAATCTTAGAGGAGCTAAATATAGTAAATACACAGAATCCCAGGTTAAGTCCAGCTGACACAAGAGGTGTTTAAGAAACTTACTGAGTAGGGAGTGGACATAGCGAGGACGTGGGAACCAGAGCTCCCAACATTTCAGCTGGGGAACCAGTTTCAAGTGTTCGCATTGTCTTGACCACCTGTGATTCTAGGCAAATCACTTAAAATTCCCATGCCTAAAAAAATGACTGTGGCGTTGTGTAAAGTAACTGGTGCTCGAGTGAAGCACTTCAATACCTTTGGATCGAGTTTGCTCTATATAAAAATGTCAAGAATAAAATAAATGAATAATGCTCTGTTTTATGTTGATATAAGTGGCTTCAATTGACATAACAAAAAGACTGATTGCTGGAGCAGCCAAAGCCCCTCAACACCTCAGTAAAGCAATTACGCCTACTAGCAAAACCAAGGGGTCCAGGAGATGCTATAGTGTTACACCCCTTCACGGAGACAAAAGCGAATTTCAAAAGCTGTGCTGTACAAAGAAAAGCTGTACAAAGCAATTCACACACTGTTGTGTCTTTTGGCTTTTTCTTATCTTTGTTTACGGCACCACCAATAGTTTAGATGCGTTGGTGCACAAGACCCTGAAGTGCTGCGAGTAAGCACGGAGAAAAGAGTATAGCGAGTGATTTTTTACACTTTCCTTTTTTTAAATATATTTATTGTCAATTTCAAATCCAAGTGCATTATACAAAACATATGACCGTTATTTTATCCTGGTATAAAAACCCCGACCTCACCCACCCCGGCTACACGATTAAACAACATCTATTTACCAGTGGTACAGAGGTACAGATCATATTTCATTAACTTTCATACAAGGGGAGATTAAAACGAAAGAGGAGGCCTTTAGGGGCGAAAATACATACATCCTAACAAACACCTAATTTAAGTGCATCGTGCATAACATCCTCAATGCCTTGCTTCTATCCAGTCCAGTAACGGTCCCCATCTCCGAAGGCCCTTCCTTTTACTACGGATCCCTTACCTTGAAAAAATTGCTTTTTCTAAATTACATGTTGCCAACACCCTAGTTAGCCATTGTTGCAACACCGGTGGATTATTGTCTAGCTATGCCAAGGCTATACATAGACGAAAAATGGTCATAGCAATAAAGACCAACGCCCTAACTCTTAACAGCCTCTCAACATCAGATACACCCAGAAGCATATCAATAGGAGTCAAAGACACCTGAATATTTAGTTCGGTACTAAAAAATTCAGCGATCTGAGTTTTAATCAATACCAGCGACTGGCAGGTAGCAAAGATATGTATGATATCAGCCCCCCTAAGATGACATCTAGGGCATCGCGAGCCTTTACCATCCTCCCATTTGATGATCCTACTAGGAGTGTAATATAAGTTAAAACAGGTTTTATAGTACTGTACATGTAGTTTCGAGGATAAGAACGTCGATTGAGCCAAAGTGAAGGATTCCCCGAAAACAAGATTCTGGGATGGACAATTGTTCTTGCCATCTCAGAGAATGTTTGTCCATGTCATCCTTCACCCGTTTATTAAGAAGGGAGTAGATAACACTGATTGGAGGTTTGCGCCCCACTGTCAGAGCGTCAGCCGGATCACACCTTTGGAATCCGATCGGCCACCTCCCTTGCATTTTAAAAACTTCCTGGCCTGTAAGTACTTAAAAAAATCTTTATGGCTAATATCAAATTAACTCCTAATCTCTTGAAATGATTTAATACCCATGGGAGAGAAGAAGAAGAAACCCACCTTATAAAAAAGGCACGTTCTAACCCAGCGTAAGGTGTGCTGGTCCCCGAAAATATCAGGCAGATATTTATTATCATTCAGAGGGGTGTAAAAGTTTAGCCTGCCCAGACCCGTTAATTTACGGACCATACACCACATTTTAAAAGAGTTCAATAAGATCTTAAAGCGGACCCTCTTAAAGTAGTTCAACTCGATTTGCCTTCATAAATTTCCCCACACCCATTCACCTACCAGTAGTTCAAACGGAGAGGGGAAGTACTCGGCTCCTATTTGCAGGGGTAGTCTCTCTTGTAGAAGGGGCCCCATATTCTGCAAACTGGTAGCCCAATAATACAATTTTAGATTCGGAAGCCCCCACCCACCTCTATCTTTGGGAAGGGTTAAATATTTTAGAGCTCTCCTCAGTTTTGCGTATGACCAGACGAAACTGGGAGATCATTTCATCTAGTTTTTTAAACCAAAGGTTTCCAATCTCTAAGGGAATAGCACGAAAAAGATAAAGGATTTTGGGGAGAAAATCATTTTAATAACGTTACAGTGGCCGGCCAGGGATAGGTGCAAGTTGTTTAACCTATATAGATCTTTTTTAGATTTCTCAATTAAGGGCTCGAGATTATATTTAATGATAAGATCCAGATTGGGCACAATGGTAACTCCTAGATATACTGTGCTAGTAGATACCCGTGAGTCCTGTAGGGAAATCTGAATGTTGAGCAGTATTACAGTTTTTCCCTATTTAATTAATAGCCCGAGATGCGTCTGAACTCAGCCGCCTCTTTCTCTACCTCAGCAAGAGCTGTAGAGGGTTCTGGCGTAACTAGGGCAATATCGTCAGCATAAGCAAGTGTTTTTGTGTCCCAACCGTTAAAAGACAAGGGAGGGATCCTAGCATTAACCTCGAGCCTGCATATAAGTGGGTCTATGTAAAGGGCAAATAGGAGTGGGGAGCATGCGCACCCCTGCCTAGCCCCTCTTGAAGTCTCGAATGAACCTGATGGTTCCCCTGTGATAAACACCCTGGCCTCTGGCTTAACATAGAGCGCCTTAAGAGCTTGCCAGAACTCGGGTCCTATATTTACCTTTTCTAACATGCCACAGGTAATGCCAGGAGACCCTATCAAAAGCTTTCTCGGCGTCCAGCAGAATCAAAGCCATAGGATCTCCCGCCACCTGGCCTGCATCGAACAGTGTAATTACATATCTAATGTGGTCCGTAGTGCTTTTCCCAGGTATAAACCTGTGTTGCCGCCCAGAAACTACCATGCTGATGATTGGGGATAGTCGGGAGGCTAGCATCTTTGAGTATATTTTAGAGTCCCCATTAATCAGTGTGATAGGTCTATAGGAACTGAAGGCCCGGATACCAGAGCTCACATTGTATCCTTGTTTAAGGGTGCCTTTCTGGAAAAAACAAAGTGGGACTGGGAGGCAGAAATTCAGCGCGCCCACAGGTTTCCCCTAATGTTAAAGAAACCCCGGCCCAACGAAGTAGAAAGACCTAGGGCGATCTTGGTCTACTTCAGGAACTTTTTGCTGCGTCAAGAGATTTTTGAGCAAGCCCGTCCCAACGCGAAAAAGGACTTTGGGGGGGGGGGGGGGGGGGGGTATAATTTATTGTTAGACCAGATTTTGCTCATGCGACGGTAGAGAGGCGTTGGCGGCTGCGGCAATTGTTTACCCCATTTCAGCAGGTCGGGCCAAGGTATACCTTCAGAACCCTGCTCATCTGAAAGTGATATACAAAGGGCATACCCATAGCTTTATGTCCGAGATTGTGGCCCAGGAATATCTGAAAGAGATTAGTGGGCATTCAGCAACTAGAGTAGGTAATTTAATCTTATGAGGCTTCTGCAATTCCTTGCTTGCTTATATATTAGGTAACAGGCTACCACTTTTTAGATGGAAATGTCACTGGAGTTCAAAGCCTAGACGAGTTTTTGGGCACCTCAATTGTAACGGGGTGTTCTGGTTAAAATCTTTAAGTTTATCTGTGGGGGCGGGGCAGGGGGGGGAGTGACCGGGGATGCTTGCCTTCCCAGGTGCCATCATTCAGGCGCGTCGCCCGATTGCTCAGTTGGTGGGGGGAGGAGGGAGAGGGCAATGGAAAGGGGACAATGGGAGAGGGGCACTGGTGGTGGGGTCTGGTGGGCGCTACACAAGATGATAAAGGGTACAGTATTACAGGAGGAGGAGATGGATGTCAGGGGAGGGGGCATCTATTGGCTGGCCAGTGTCAATGTGATAGGCTCAAAGTGTTTAAAAGAAACCTAGAGAAGAGGGGAGATGAGTAAGCTGAGAATTGCCTCTGATAATATCTGCGGGCTGAATGATGAGAAAAAGTGAGCCAAGGTAGCCTTTAAAGTACAAGTTCTGGGGGCTGACATAATATGCCTCCAGGAGACCCATATTGAGGGGGGCCAGATATCATTGTTAGATACTCTGGGGTTTAACCTGGTAGGTGGCACTCTCCAAAGCACTCGGACCTGTGGGGTGCTAATCTTGGCCAAAAGGGACCTTATTCAGTTTTTCACACAACCGTGTACAGATAGACTGAGGAGATGGGCTATTTCAGAATTTCGATCTGCTGAGTGCAGCTTCACCTTGTGTTCTGTCTACGGGTCAATCCTAGACGATGCGGGCCTGTTTGACTGGCTGACTAACGAGCTGGTATCTTGGCCCTCGCCTTTTGTTTTATATGGAGACCTAAACATCAACCTACCCACTAGCTGGTCATGTGAGGAGCAGTATAAGTACTATGGAAGGAAAGCAAGGGTGTTCCAGTCTCTCAAATGCCTCTGTAAGGACCACATCCTGATGGATGTTTGGCAATTGAAGAGACCAACTGAACAGGGATATACCTTCTTTTCCTCCCCTCACCAGTCGCATGCACGACTAGATTACTTTTTTGTCTCACAATCCATAAGCCAAGAGTGTGATATTGAAATCTACCCCGGGTCATGTCCGACCATAATCCTCTCGTCGTGATTCCAAAGGGGGGCCTCCGCAAAAAGGGCAATAATTGGAGTTTTGAACGTGCACTACTGGCTAACAATGAATATCTTAATCATATGAGGAGCTGAATATAATTATTTCTCAAAGAGAACTTAGGCAGCACGTCATTGGAGATCGTCTGGGATGCTCTGAAAGCGGGGATACATGGAGAAACCCTGCAGTTCACATTGACTAGGGTGAAGCGAGAAAAACAGAAAATGCGGGAGCTATATGCCTTACTTGCCCTAGAAGAGAGGAAATTAATAACGGCTACCCAACTGGGGGTAAATACTGAAGAGGCTCAGTTGGGGGTTATGCTAGCAAAAGCAGCTATTAATGATATCACATCAGCAAAGATAGCTGATAAATTCACAGTCTATAGGGAGCAAGCTTATGAACGCAGCAAACAAGTCGGTCGTACTCTCGCTATTAGAACCAGACAAAAACGAGGTCGGAGCGAAGTTAGGGTAATTCGGGATCCAGTACAGGGTATGATCTCTGATCCGGTAAGAATTAGGTCCGCATTTAAAAGATTCTATCAGGTGCTATACTTAGAAACCGGTAAGGGGGAACGATGAAGATAAATTATCTAGACTCAATACGGTCCCCCAGATTTGGTAAAGGAGAACAGCTGGGTTTAGAGGAGCGTCCTCTTTGGGAAGAGATTTTAACCGCTATCTCCTCCTTGGCAACAGGGAAGGCAGTCGGGATTGAGGGTATACCAGAGAATTTTATAGAGTATTCGCGCCGGAACTGAGGGATTGTCTAACTGGGCTGTTTAAGCAGATTTGTGAAAGAAACAAGCCCCCACCCTCTTGGTTGCAGGCAAAGATTGTGGTTTTCCCAAAAAGGAACACTTTCCTTTCCACGGAGAAGAACGTACTGCTAGTTATTTTTTACACTTTTCTTTTACACTGCAAACTGTTTAACAAGCATTATCAAGCCAATAGATCTCTTTCTGACCTATTGGCTTTACCAATGATTTTGCAGATACTATGCAGCACCTGAAAAAACAATATGTTTTTGAGGGACAAGAAAAAAAAAGATGACTGTGTTGCAGTGCAAGCATGGTAAAAGTTTATTATACACTTACTCTTCTTACTACTCTAACTGTACTAGGCCCTTTACGATTAGACAATCTACAGCATTTCCATTTACCACAAAGGGAATGATACTCTGGTGAATCTTTCTCCACCGATAGGAGGGGTGGAAATTAGGGTGGTCAAAACACCACTTTAGCTGTCCAATGAGAACCATTAATTGACAGCTAACTCTCATATTTGAGATCAGATTTAAGTACACCAATCTCAAAACCGTGCTGTGGAAATAAAGAAAAGCAACAGGAAGACCCAACCTCCTGAAGAAGTTAAGTTAGACTAGAATAATGCAGACCAATAGCTCTGCAACAGCAACACAGAACACAAGAAGTAATACCTGATGTTCTATCAGAGCTTGCTGATTCTCCTTGCAACGCATTTATGACATTAGTAAAATAGCACAGTTTAAATGGAAGAACCAACAAGACTCAATAATAGACTCAGATATTAGATTAATTTGGTTATTGTATTAAAGATTGAAAATCCATAGCAATAAGCGATCTTTTGAGAATTTCAGTTAAGCATATCACAGCTTGTATGAAAGCGCCAAACATTTAGGCAAGGCTTTATCAGTTAGTTATTATAAACAAATTTTAATTTGCAGAATAACGGAGTCCAATTACCATGAAGGACAGAAGGATAGTTTGTTTGTCTAACAGCTCAAATCCTATGAAGAAGGGGAAAAGGGTTCAAATTTAAAGTCCATTAAGGGCAAGTCCATTAGCATAGAACATAAGAAATAAAGCAAAATGGAAATGAAATGGTTCGGCAAAGAAGGCTTCAGTCCATCTGCTACTAACTGTACCATCAGCAAAGCAGTCTGACAGTAAGACAATAGTTCGTAGTAATCATCAAAAATAGATCAACATAGCGTCCTCTTGCAAGGGGAAAAGAAAAAGCATGGCATTGCCTCTACCTTGGGTTTCTTCTTTTATAAAGTCTTTAACAGGGTCCCAGTGATGTAGCATCACACCACCATCGGAAGACTGTCATAGGCTCAGGTTAACGTAATGTCACCTAGGACACTCTCAACAGTAAGCTGCTTTCCCATGCTGGTCATCAGAAATGAATGATTCGGGAGTCCACAAATGCCTAACATCAGTGAAAAAGAAAGACAAAGTAACCATTTATAGTCACAGCTGGAAACCTGTTTCCACAGGAATAATTCAATGCGAACACTGAAGAAACATTTAGAAACGTCAAAAGTTAGACATGTACTGAACAAATAAAGAAATATTTCACTTGTTGTAAAAAGACCATTGGTCAGGGGAAAGGTCTGCATTAGAGAAAAAGCATATTAGAAAAAGCCTTTATAATGGCATTACACACTATAAATAAAATATCAAATATAATGTAATAAAATCAATTCAAAATAGGAATATGTAGAACTTTCACTAGACATTATTACATGGAAATAGCTAACGTTAGAAATATCCTACCACAACGTTTCTCAATATTCAGATACGCATATTATTTTCTAAATTCACACCACAAAATTGGTTTTCCACTTTTCATAAACTATAGAATCTCTAGAAACATTATGCAAAATTCAAGAACGTACCCAGTTTCTACAAATGTTTGCACCAACTTTTCTTAATGGTGCATTCTAACAAAAGACATTACAAATGCTAGGCCACTTTACTAACAGCACAATTTCATCATTGGCCAATGACCTACTCCATCCCTCCCAAACAGGCTTCCGCCCACGCCAAGGCACCGAAACGGCCTTGTTGGCAGTGGTGGAGGAATCTAGGAGTATTGTTGACTCAGGAGGGTCCGCGGCCATAATCCTACTGGACTTGAGCGCGGCCTTCGACACGGTGAACCATCAAATCTTGGTTCACCGTCTCAGGAACTCAGGAGTGACCGGCACTGCCCGGTCGTGGCTACAATCCTTCCTGGAAGAAAGATTCTTCCAGGTTTTTGAAGGCGATATCACCTCACATGCTATTCCCTTACAGTGCGGAGTCCCTCAGGGCTCTTCCCTAAGCCCTACTCTTTTTAATGTTTATATGGCCCCGTTGGCGGATATTGTATCCCCCTTCAGGATCCATATGGTAACCTATGCTGATGACACTCAGCTGGTTGTTGCACTGAACCACCCTAACCAGGTGTCCAAGGTACTCCGCTCCTGTCTTGAGGAAGTTGCTAAGTGGTTGAGCCTTTCACACCTAAAGCTCAACGGTGACAAAATTGAGCTCATGATCCTTGGCAACTCCTTAAGCTTTGATTTAAGCATGATGTGGCCAGCCTGTATGGGCCCGGCGCCTACGCCCAAAACAGAGATAAAAAGTCTGGGATTTTGGATAGACCAAGACCTTACACTGAAAATACAGGCAAGAAAGACTGTAGCCTCATGCTATGGCCTATTGAGAATGACCCGCAAAGTCCTCCCCCTTCTACCTAATCATGCAAGAAAACTATTGATTCAGGCACTCATCTTAACAAGAATAGACTATGGAAACGCCCTTTATGTGGGTGCCCCGAAGTCAGTGATCGCTAAATTGCAGATCGTACAGAACTGTGCAGCTAGACTGCTCACAGGAACCCCCAATCGAACTTCCGCAAGATCCGCCCTGAGCTCCCTCCATTGGCTCCCGATGCAGGAAAGAATCAACTTTAAGGCCCTCTGCATCGTTCATAAGTCCCTGTCAGGGAGCGGACCCTCTATTCTTAAAACCATGATTCACCCCTACAGGGCGAACAGAACACTCCGCTCGGACGAGCTCCATCTAGCGTTGGTCCCTAGGATCAAGAAGGCCAGAAGTGGTGGTCGACTTTTTTCCTACAACGCCTCCAGACTCTGGAATGCCCTGCCGTTGTACCTTCGCAGGGAACCCAATCACTTCACCTTCCGCAAACGGCTAAAAACATGGCTCTTCCCGTAGGCCGCCAATCCCTCTAGTCTACCCGTTCAGCGCTGGGATGCTCCCGGGTAGCCATGCGCTATACAAAAGCCATTTTCATTTCATTTCATTCATCATTAAATGTTAATAAACAACATATTCATAAGAAATTCATTAGTGCAACTCATTTATATGTATTAGTATTACTTAGTATGCATGTTTTCTTCATCTTACATTTTAAAGCAAGCTTTTACGGTGCTTCTACATTTGTTTCAATTTCATGCGTCACTGTATCTCACATGTGCAAAGTGCACTTTCAGCTTTTAGTGTCTTTAATCAGCAAATGTGTCATGTATTATGATTTTTAAAATTGTGTGTCATCAATGGTTAACGCATGCATGAGCACATGCAAGTCATGGCATCAATAGACCACGTCATTCAGTAGGCACGTACATGTGTGATGACCTATGGTGTGCATTAACTTTGCCAAGTGCATGGACTTACTGAATGATATGGGCACCATATAATGTAATTTTTTATTGGCTTATCCAAGATGGCAAACACCACTTAGAGCAGATTAAAATAACAAAAGTGATTTTCACATACCCAAAAGTGCATGCATGAAAGGGCAGTGGACTGGCAGCAAATGGGAGCTGTGGGGGATCCATCAACTGTAAAATTACATTTTTAAGGACTGTGGGGAGCATTTAAATAGCTTGTAGGGAAAGTGGGTCAGTAGGGCAAACAACAGGGTGTGGGGAGCAAAGGATTTGGGGGGGGATTAATGAAAATAAAAATTCTATTGGGATGAGAAGGGAGCAACATGAAGTGCATGGGCTGTGTGGAGGGTATCTAGCAGAAAGAGATCAAACGGAGGGAGCAACAAGGAGTGCAGACAGGCAGGTAATTGCTACGGTGTATGCAGCACATGATGGAGAAAACGTCAAAACTCATGCACTATCATGGAGTGCCTATAAAAAAAAGAAAAAAGTAGTTCCCGAAATGAGACCAGTGGAAGGATGTGACCCAGCCAATCAAAAGGATGGTAAAGAGGTTACGCGCCGGGGCAGGGACAAACACAGTAAGACAAAGGAAGGCCATCTAATAAGAATAAGAAGCGAGCAAATGATAGTGACAATGAAGCAACTAATGGCAGTGGACATGCTCTATGCCCACTCCAAGATTTTGCTGTGTTCCACAAGAAGCTTTTGCAGACAGACAGCTTAAAGCTGTCTCATAGGTGAGGCCTAAAAATTACTAGCATAACAACCCTCTCTCAGCACTCCATGCCATCTTCACTATCAGCCCAACACTGAACCCCCTCCCTCTGGGTGTGAAATGTAAAAAGATTGTGGAACCGTTTCCTCCCTTCTCACTTTCCTCCATCTCTCTCTCTCCTGGCCTCTCACCATCCTCCATGTCTACCTCTCCTCATTCTCCTCTAACTCTTCTCCATCATTTCTATAGCTCTTCCTCGCCCGTTTTTTCTTTCCCCACTCTCAGTCTTTGCTTTATTCTCCTCTTCCATCAGTGTCCCCTTCCCTCACACTGATTTTCTCTCAGTCATTCTCCACCTGCCACAGTTCCTGTTGACTCCTGTTCATATTTTGTGCTTCTACCTCTTATAGTGTTAAAGGCTGTTTGTTACTGTGAGTGCCCCTGACCAGAGAGAATTTTGAGAACCATAGAAGAATGAGACTTACAATTTTAGAAAGTCAGCAAATAGAAATGTAGAATAAAGTCTGAAAGTGCGGGTTAGCCCAGTTGCTACAAGTGTTTTAAGTGCTCCAGGCACTGTGAGCCAGTGGTGCCACACTGCCTGTCCCCCCCCAGTAAGTCTGTCTACCAGGCACCAAGAGAAATCAGCATCCCAGAAAATTACAAACTATGTTAATTTTACAGCTGTTTTTCCAACTCAGCAGTGTAAGAAACCCTTCAAAGTCACTCCTTGCTTATTTCTTCCTCTAACTAACTCGAGCCCAAGGCTAAGCTCACAACTGTTGCTCTGACCTTAGTTGTGAGTTTTACATGTGGAACACATCCGTGAATCGAGGAGAGGTATCAGAGCTCACTTAGCTCAACACTAGATTTTGCGGGGTATGTTATTTAGAAGGACGTTGAACCCTTATCCACAAGAATGTCAAGCTTCATTATTGGGATTCTGCTTAACATTCCAGACCTGGTTTTTTCTGAGATGGGCTCCCAATCATGGTGCGCTCTTATCGTGTTGTGAATCAATGTGATATGCAAAACAGCCATAAGTTCAAGCTGACTAATTCCAACCCCCAAATAATACCCAAACAAAGCTTGAACAAGCTTTGATAAAACCATTTCCTTTGGCACATGGATGTCATGTCATGCACCTCTGTCCTGTAACAGCAATAGTTAGACTGAAATTAAAGTATTTAACCTGCTCCTTTCTCCACCTGTACGAAAGAAAAGCAAAGGATGAGTTTGTGGCAGTTTAGTGGAGTAGGGCATAATATTAAAATAACACATATGCAGACAGCAATTCCAAATGCTTTAATTGCTGGGTATTCATAATTGCATATAAATCCCACTTTGCAAATGGTATTCTTGCTGCAATTGTGAACACAAATAATTGATCCAAGGATTTTCCATACACTATTACATCAGATGAAGTCTGAGAAATGCCTCCTTAATTTCTTGTTCCCTCCCTCGTCACTCCTCTTTCTCTGTGTGCACTTCTTGGACTAGACAGTGACCTCCGATTCTGCGGAGTACCAGAAATGGGAGAAGGTGTGTGACAGAAAGTCGAAAAGGGGCAAGTATGGTGAAAGACGTTAAGCAGAAGGAAAGGGGTGGTTGAAATAGAGTTGAGGTAGAGAAATATGTGAAGTAGGTTGAGATGTAATACAAACAGATAGCTGAGGTAGGCAGAAATATGAGGAGGAAGAAGGAGGCAGGAAAAGAAAGGCATAGATATAGGTAAGATTTTAGAGTAAAGTTCATAGAGCAAGGACTAGGTAGAAGGACATGTAGAACTAGGGCGAGTGATGGGATGCACAGAGGAATGGGATAAAGAGAAGCAAGTTAGAAAGTTTGAGAGTGGGAGAGGTAGAGAAATGAGAGAAATGCAAGTTACGAAGTGTAAGGTGTGGTAGAGCGCAACAAAATAATTAGTGAGGTGTGAAAAGATGGGCAACTAAAAGAGAATGGTAATGCAAGCATGTAGAGATAGATGAGGTGAAGAGAGAATAGAAGTGAAATAGTGAGACATAGGTGTGGTAGATAAGGAGAGATTACGTTGATTCAGGGGTTAAGAGATAATTAGGTGCAAAGGGCGGAATAGAGAAAGGTGACAGAGTGGTATAAAGAAAATGTTGGATGGACAGGTGAGGCAGAGTGATACTGAACTGGAGATTCGTAAACACAGATGAGAGAAAGAAGAGGTAATAAAAGAAAGAAAATGAGTAGTGAGAAAGTGAGGCACGAGGAAAAAAAAGCTCTAGTGATCAGTCGTATGTTGTGAAAGGATCTGCATTTGGTGTGGTGGGGTACGGTAGTGTAGCATGTTGTGGTCTGATGAGATATGATCTGATCTTTGTTAAGAGTGTGGCATTATTATGATGTGATGCTGCAATATGTTGAGAGGTGATATTGTACAGGTAGTAGTGGTACTGTTTTGGGTTGTCATGTTATTTTGTGGTATGCTGGTGTGGGGTGTTGAACGGTGTGATTCAGTGTGATAGGAAGAGGGGAGTATACAGTATAGAAAAGTCTGTTGCAATCTGTTTGGGTAGACCATGTGATGCGTATGGCAATTTAATATAATGTGATATGGTGTTATGTGACAGAGCTATGCAGTGTTGAGTGGTGTCCTTTGTTGTTGTATAGTGTGGTATAATGTAATGTGTAACAAAAAGGAAGTCTTGTGATAACTGGATGAGTGTGTGGTGAGTTTTGTTAAGTGGTGTGCCAAGGTATTATGTGGTGTGCAATTGAGGGGTGCAGTGTTGTACAAAGTGTTACAGTGTGTTTGGTGGCAGAATACACTTTGAAAGGTGGTGTGTGTATGATGTGGTGTCCTTTGATTCATTTAGGTATGAAGTATTTTGGTATGATGTGTCATTGGTGAGTTGTGTCAAGGTGCAGTGAGTTGTGGTAACGTGATATGAGATGGTGTGGCATAGAATGTGATGGTGTGGCATAGAGTGGCATGGTGTACCATGGTCTTGTGGTTTCGAAATATGCTCTGTGGTTTGGGAATGTGTAATGGGGTGTTTTATAGTGTTGGGGGGTGTGGAATGATGTGTGTGCTGTGTTGTGGTGCAGTTTTGAAGAGATTTTAGATAGTGCATAATTGCGTGATAGCGATATATATTTGTATCTTGTGTGGTGTGGCGTGGAATGTTGCAGTGCAGTAAAGTGCATTGTAGATGGTATTCAGTGGAGTTGTAGGGGTGTAGTTGTGCAATATGGTGTGGAGTGGTCATGGGACATATGATGTGGCGTGAGGTAGTGTGGGTCAATGCTTGAGCTATCAAGGTGCAGCAGGTGGGTGATTTAGTGCAGTGTGTGTAGCAGAGATTTGTATGGTTCGATTGGGCAACCCCTTCTGTAATACAGATAGTAGAATCGCACATGTAGCACCAGTGCTATCCTATAGGGGTGTTCCCACATTTACATGAGGCATTGCCCCATGCAGATAAGGGAAACGTGTTTCCTCTATGCCTACTCCATTTTATGGACACAGGTGCAAAAGCACAGAGGCCGTCAGCAGGCGCACTGACTATCTGTCACAAAGAGGTTGTGCACAATCAATGCTCCCCCATGGCACCAATGGGGTTGTAAGAACATCCCCTGCAGGTGGGTGCAATCACTCACTGCACCCTCTTACAGGAAGATCTCGGTCCTTCTTTGAAGTACAGGCTGGATGTGGCCTGCACTCTGTAAGGTGGACCAGAATCTTCAATCAGCCAGTCTGTTGTTCACTATTGTGCTACCCACAGGGCAGTGCATTATTAGAAATAGGATACACTGCTTTGTTTTAGTCCAGCACATGTGGTTAAAGGTGTGCCACGGCGCAAACAGGGTCAGAGTGCCCGTACTGTAATCCAGCCCAGAGTGTCTAAACTTCAAGGATAACAGGCAGCTAAAACCTGCTTCAAGAACACTTCACTGGCTACCAGTTGAGCAAATAATATAATTAAGTCCTTATATATTCTATTCATGACTTTCTCAAGAACATATGTAAGAAATATCCTAATCTATGACAATATACACAACAATATATTTCAAAGATTACTGGCCTCCATGTGCAGCAACTCAAAAATTAGGTAATAATCTACAGCAGAGCAGGACTATCGTTTTTACACAACATAATTGATGCAAAGTTGTTCACAGTAATTCACAATAGGTTACTTCTGGATTTTCTGCTACACTTCATTCTTCCCAAAGGCTTTAACGTGCACAGTAGCAACTTTTTAGCACTTCTAAATACTTCTACAATACTTCAGCTACTGAAAACAGGAGTATTTTATGTCAATGCTTCGGACTGAAGAAAAAAATTATTTCATAATTCAATGGATGAATAAAAGTGAGTCAGACTGTACATGGATATCTGCATAGAGCTGCAAAGAAAGAATGTAGAAGTAGCCTTAAAGTCGAGAAAGGCGGGTATGGTCTGGTTTGCTGAGAAGTGCCTGTACTCTTCCTTTGAAAGGTATGAAGCATGTGTATTCAGCGCATGACCGTGCTGTCTGGTTAACGTTTTGTGTGTAATAACATGACATCATAGCTCTCTTTAATTTCATACAGGAGGCATCCTTGGAACGTTGAATTTGAGTTATGAGGCCTGTTTGCCGACTAATTGTTCCCAATTCCCGCCTCTGTTTGCAGACACAGATCAGTGGTGTCCAACCTGCGTCAAGACCGCAGGCTAAAGTGCCATATTATTTAGGATAACCACCCACTATTTAACTCGGCTCCATTTAGAGTTATTCTATGTGGTATTTATGTTATTATAGTGTCCTAAAAATCTGGCTTGGGTCCAGCCTCCTAAACCTATGTGTTCACTTGTGCTTGCCACTGGTTTACGTGGGACTATTGTTAATCTGCTTCTTTTGAAATCACTTACTGTGTTTGCTTTATGTTGGGCGACCTTCTCGTGAATTTACCACGGCCTCAGTCTTCTTTATTCCTATTCTGCCAATTTTTGTACAATGGCTTTCTATACCTTCTCCAGTAGACAACGCTTGTACAAAGTACATCAATAATAGATTCAGTTATTGTACTCTGTCTGGAAGAAAGACAACATGTACATTCTGTGACGCATTGTATTACTTGCTCCCAAGGCAGCTGCATTATTATTTTTTTGCAAATAGAGTCAATAATTAAATTCTTACAAAAAGCTTGGCAAAATTCCTCCTTTGCAGAACAAAAAATGCTAAATGCAAAGGCAATTCGCCAAATTTCCTAGGGCCAGATGTGTAACCAGCATCCTGGGGTTTTGGGGCAGCCAGAGCTGCTGTATGTTTAGTACTTAGCTGTTTCGCCTTACATCACGAACCGGCAAGTGGGTCAAGTATAAAAGGCAAAAGCCGCTGGGTTCTTTGCTGGGCCAGAATAAGACTCGCATATTGATTTTCACCAATGTCGTCCACCAATTGGAATGTTTCGTTTCCTACTACAATAAAACCTGTGCGGGACGCAGACCTTCTGCTCATAATTGTTTGCACTTCGAAATAGCATCCCACAAATCTTTGGTAAAAGAATAAAGTCAGCTTTTCATGGACAAAAATGTTCAGCAAACCTAAAACTTGGCATTTCTAATTTTTCTTTGATTTTCCTGTAAAGGGCAGAGACATCAGCACACGGATTGCATCCCTTTTACCCAAGAAACACCAGCCTGACAGAATTTGGAAAAGTAAGAATAACTTCTGAACGTTTTCAAGCTTCAATAGGTGGCAGGCAGTATGTAATCATTACAAAGTAAAATAATTAAGAGTGGCAACGAAAATAACATTTTAGAAAATGAAATATTGAATATATTATGCTGAATAAATATTTAAGGCCAATTTAGCTACATTTCCAGACATCTGAAAAATGTTTAACGTTGTAATGATTTTAACAACGTTACTGCGAGCATCAGTTTCTATTTTGTGTGAATTAATTACATATAGGAGATGGCTTTTTGGCTTTATTTCTATATTTATTTATTTTTCTAATTTTTGATGATTGTATTAGCTTTTGGCACCGTGGATATTCTAAAGAGCCCTATGGCATAAACAAACAGTTTTAGTGTTTCACTATGTACATGGCCATTGTGTCAAATGTTCATTTTTTTTGTTTCAGAAAGTGTTTTGGATTGCTTCTTGTCACTTCCTTTAAATTTAATATTGAGGGACAGATGACACTTAATTTTTAAACAACGGTTTTTCGTCAGAGTTTTTATTAGAGTGGTTTTCGTTCACTATAAATACTTAATGCTACTGCAGAATACATGGCAGCATTTTAGACGCATTTCTTCCTTGTAATGTGTCATGCTTTTTTTCCAATCATTTTATCATTTTTGTTTAGTTAATTTTTTACATTTCAGGATTCAAATTTCCGGATTATATGTGGGTACATATGCATCATGTTTTAAGTATCTGTTTTCAATACAGATGTATATAGACATATATGGGTTACAAAATTTGAGAAATTGGCTTTTATTTGAATTTTCGGGAAAATTATGTGAAGTGCAAATCCACCAATAAGCTCCATTTGGGATGCATTTTGTCTTAGACAAATAGTGCAAAAAACACCTTTGCCATTAAACAACAGCCAGTCGAGTTCAGGTTGTTTGCACTGTTCTCGTGTTAGAATTTTGCAGCAGATCTCTAGTGATTATCTTGTAACTACTATGAAAAGATTGGCAGTGTCAATATTATAATATATGCAGATTTTAAAATAGGTTTAGCATACTTCATGTATACCAGTTTATTGCTGACCCCTCCGTGTAAAAGCATATCAGACCTGTAAGAGTACACTCTGTGAAGGTGCACAGCTAGTGGTTTCATTCAGAGAATGATACTACATATAATATTAACGAAGCTTAAGGAGTTGTTCTCCCATATTTTATATGTCATTGTGTATGCCTTTCAGCATCCCTCAGCTCAACTGTCTATGACTGTCTCTTCCCTCTGGTTCACACACCTATGACAATATCTCATGATCTATTGGATGTGTGCAATCTGCAAACTTGCTCATATTTTTTACTTGGGTTACGCGACACTAGCCTCTCCTAGCGATACATCATCGAGAAATATCCTAGAAACAGAGATGGAACCCCTGAGATTGACTTCAGAACACTTATTATTTTGAAAGTGGAAAAAGACACTGCTCCAAAGTGCAGCTCGGTCTCTACTTAAATACTGTGGGACTTAGTCACAAATCATATTCTGTAAGTAAGTGGGGCTTCTAAATTGGACCTCGATTTCCTGTATTTAGTTATACCTTTTCAAGGAGGAAATTTCTGAATCAGGCCCTGTGTGCCCAAGACAACACCAGCCCTGAAATTTGTCCAGATATAATTATTCAGTGATTTAGAAATACAACAAATTACCTAAAGGATTTTGTTCTGTTTTCTAGAAAGTTGTAAAGGAGATGAACCGCTTGGGAATGATTATAGATTTGTCTCATACGTCGGCCAACACAGCAAGAGCTGTTATCGATATCTCGGAGGCACCGGTGATATTCAGCCACTCTTCTGCATTTTCAGTGTGTAAGCACCCCAGAAATGTACCGGATGATATTCTGCGCAGCATAGTGAGTAATTTCAATGGCATCATTAGAGTGATACACATTAACATAACTGTAAGCACCTTTTATCTTCCCTAAAATTTGCTTTATTGGAATGATTAAAGGGGGGCAGCAGTAGAAGATCCAGATAAAGATACATATGTTTTTCTCCAAAACGAGCAGTAAAAAGACAAAGGTATAAAATGTCACAATGTGGATGTTAAAGAAATTATACAAACCAAGTAAAAGTACAAGGTATTGCTTGTGTAGAAAGGGTGGATATGTCGTCTATTAGTGAGAGCCTTTCACATCTTTCTAATAAACAGTTTAGTTGTTGACTCCACAGGATATGCAACAGACATGACAGAAGGGTACAGAAGACATTGAAACAATCAATCAATCAGGGGTTTGTATAGCGCAACTACTCACCCAGGAGGGTCTCAAGCCCCGGGGGGGCTATTGGGTGTTCTGTGGTTTTATTCAGAAATAATTATAAAGTTCTGTTTTCTTTAAAGGAGCTGCTGGAGTGGTGGCTACAAAGCAAGTTGCATAATATTAGCCTCCGTGTCTTTAATAAAATCCAGATTTTCTGCCCACCAGGCTGTGGAAAATCTACATTTTTCATTGAAAGGTAGTATTAAGTTACCTATGATGTAGATATAAATTAATATTAGCGTAATCAGTGGAATATAGAGACAATATCAGTCTTTGACTGCCTTTCTCTGATGCCCAAACCGAAATAATTCAAACTCCTGCAGTTCCATTCCTAAAAAATAGGAACCATTTTTAAAATTAGCACTAGTCTGGAATTTCTGAGTTGCAGCATCACAACAAAGCTTATACCAATGTACAATGAAACAAGAGAGGTAACAAATACAATAGGGTTAGAGTTAAAAGACAGCCATAGCATTTAAATAGTTTTTACATTAATGTAAGAGCTACTTGTAAAGTAACCACATTATGGAATTTCCATGGTTAAAGAGTAGCAGCTCTTGAAAGAGTTTGATTGTTTCAGTAAGTAGACAGCAATCACTTCAAAATAGCCAGTGGATTTTGTGTTTTCTTGAGTTCAGAATATTTTATTAAGTTTTTAGTTAACAGATAGACAATACAAAAAATAGTACAATAAAAGTACCAAATAAGAATATATGACGATTATCAACATCAGTAAAGTTTAACAGGTACAATATAATATAATATATTGTTACAAAAAATTAAAAAGGGAGGGAGAAGAAACAATTATACATATGTTATTAATAATTATAAGAGAACTACTAATAAATAGAAACTGTGCAAGAATATCAATAAAAACATAACTTATAGAAAAATACATTTTAAGAAGATAAATAGTTATCAATAGGTTTCCAGAATAAATGAAAAGAATTACAATTATGAATAACACCATTCAAGGATAAATGAGCTCCTCTTCTAGTAAAAATAACCCATGACCACCAAACATGAACAGATAATAACGAGACGTCTTTCCAACATGAGGTAATGGATTTTAAAGCTGCTGATAATAGGAAATTAAAAAGTTTACCTTCTAAGTCAATTAATTTATGAGAAAACGACAGATTTACAAATGAGCAAGTTAAATGATAAATCATCATGAATATTAAGTATTTTCTTTATAACATCCCAAACTTCAGTCCAAAATTTAAAAATAGGACATTCAAAAAGCATATGTCTTAACGAACCAGTATGCAAATTACAATGCCAACATTTTGAAGTCGGGAGGAGTTTGGCTTTAAACAGTTTCAGTGGAGACCATAAACAATTATATAAAATATATGAATTTGTTTGATAAAGCGAAACAGGCAACCATCCTGAAATGCTATTAAGCCAAATAGTTTTCCAAGTTTCGTAAGGTAAAGATAAAGAAAGCTCACTATTCCAAAATGTCACAAGCGTATTAATATTGTCACTTTTAAATGAAATCATTTTTTTATACAATATTGAAACACCATGAGGCAAAGTAGAAAGAGTTTGAATATAAATTGATAAATCAGATTTAGCACTAGAAGGTATAAAATTAGGAAATGAATCTAAAATAGAATTGCATTAAAGTTCATATTTGAGTAAATCTGAGGAAGGTAAATTAAATTTCTCCTTTAGAACATCAAAAGAGATAAAAGCATTGTTATAATAAATATCTTTGAGGCAAAAAATACCAGCCTTAATCCATGAATGCCAACATCTAACATTTTTAGTAAGTTTTATGTTTGAATTATACCATAACGACATATCTTCAGTAATGGACATAGGTGATAGAAAAATTGAATCGAAATCATGTAATATTAACTTGGTGGATTTCAAAATAGCAGATTTATTAAAAAATATTGATTTATTGGACATAGTTAACAAAGAAGGTAGGGGAAACGGATCTATTAAACTCTTTTCTATAGAGAGCCATGTAGGAAGATTACTCAAATGAGAATGATTAAACCAAAGAGAACTTTGCTTTAATATAAAAGCTTTGTGATAACAAAAAAAATCTGGTATACCAAAACCTCCATTACCTTTAGACAATTTTAATTTTTTATAACTAATACGAGGTGCCTTATTGCTCCAAAGAAATTTAGTAAGAAGCCGATCTATATCTTTATTAAACTTCATAGGAAATTGGGTAGGGATCATAGCTAGGGAGTAAAATATATTTGGTGCTATAGTCATTTTTATGGATTCCATTTTCCCCCACCACGAAAGATGAAGTGGAGACCATTTAGATATTTTATCCTTAATGCAACTTAAAATAGACTCACAATTCAATGATATTGTAGTTTTTATAGAAGATGAAAATAAAATGCCTAGGTATTTAAGTTTTTCTCTTTGCCAAATTATATCTTTCATGGGTAACATATCTGAGTTACAATGAATATTTATAGGAAAGAATTCCGTTTTATTAGTATTTAACTTATAGCCAGAAAGTATGGAATAAGATGAAATAATTTCAAATAAAGGAGGGAGTGAGGAAATAGGATTACTAATAAATAATAGTACATCATCTGCATATGCTAACGTTTTGACATTAACCTCTTTAATTTTAATACCATTAATATCATTACATTTCCTAACTGAAACAAGCAAAGGTTCAATTACAAGAAGAAATAGGAGCGGGGAGAGGGGCAACCCTGTCTGGTACCTCTGAAAAGAGAAAATTGGTTTGAAGTTTGGCCATTAATAAATAAACGAGCTGTAGGAGTAAAATAAAGAGCAGATATCATACGAATAAATATGTCACCAAAATTAAATGCAAATAAAGTACGAAATAAAAACTGCCAATGAACTTTATCAAAGGCTTTTTCTGCATCCAATGCGAACACTCCTACTAGTAAAGGTAAATTAGACCCTTGTTCTATAACATGTAATAATGTTCTTGTATTATTAGCAGAATATCTATTTCTCATAAACCCCGATTGATCTGGATGAATGATAGAATCTAAAACAGAGGTTAACCTAGTTGCAAGTATTTTGGCATAGAGCTTACAATCTTGATTCAATAAGGAAATAGGATGGTAATTTGAAACAAGTGTAGGGTCTTTATTAGGTTTAGGTAATACAACAATTAACGCTTCAGTAAAAGAACCTGTAGTAGTCCTTGTGGAGCTAAAAAAGGTAAATAATTTAAATAAATGGGGAATAAGTTGTATCTGAAATTCCTTGTAAAATTCTGCTGGAATGCCATCTGGTCCAGGAGATTTTTTCTGTTTAAGAGATTTAATAGCTAATCGAATTTCATCTTCATTAATGGGCAGATCTAATTTACTTTTAGTCAAAGGGGAAATTTTGGGTAATCCACATGTAGATAAAAAGGAATCAATTAAAGAAGAATCATCAAAGTTAGGTTTATTATATAGAGTAGTGTAATAATTTAGAAATTCATTAACAATATCATTTTGCGATATGGCAATTTTCCCATTGGGCCCATGAATCGAATTTATTTGGGATTTTTTTTTTTTTAATACGTAGATAATTAGCTAAAAGTTATCCAGATCTGTTAGCATTAAAACAAAATTTGGCTTTAGATTTGGAGAGTTGAGTACCAGCTCTTCTGCTAAGAATGGAATTAAATTCATATCTAAGTTTTTGTAATTTCAACCGATACTGAGGGTCATTAGAAGTAATAAATAGCCTTTCAAATTTTGCAATTTGTTTTTCCAATTCTTAAATTTTAACATTAAAAGTTTTATTTTCATGTGCCATGAGAGAGATAGAAGCACCACTAATATAAGCTTTAAAAGCGTCCCATCTATTCACCAGGGATGTAGAACCTTCCGGGTTAAAATGAAAATAATCCTGGATAGCCTCAAATATTTTCAATTTGTTTTGTTCATTAAGAACAATATCAGTATTCATTCTCCATCTGGATTGTGATTTAAAATTTGAATTAAATTGCAAAACAAAAGATATTAAAGCATGATCCGATATATCAATATTACCAATGGTAGGAGTAATCACAGAATTAATTAATTGTCTGGAAATTAGTAAATAATCAAGTCTCGAATGTGAATTATGTGGATTAGAGAAAAAGGTAAACATTTTTTCCGTAGGAAAATGTAATTGCCAAATATCAATTAATTTTGTAGTTTTAAGGAAAGATTTAAAAGTAAAAAAAGCTTTTGGAGGACGAAATTTAGTGAGAGATAGTCTATCCAATAAAGAATCAGAAATAAGGTTAAAGTCTCCTCCAACTATAAGAGGAACGTTACCTAACTTGAGTACGTCAGTATTTAAATTAGACCAAAACATAGGATCATCAGCAGTTGGACCATAAACATTAATTAAAAACATAACAATCATAAATTTTTATTTTAACTACGACATATCTACCTTCTGTATCTGATGATTTACTTAAAATTTGACAATGTAATCTTTTAGCAAAAAGAATAGCGACACCATTTTTCAATAGTATCAACCCACTTTTTTTCATATAGTCTAATATTTTATCTTCAATATGTGTTTCCTGAATAAAACAAATATCTGCTTTACAACTTCCTAAATAATCCAAAATCTTTGTACGTTTTACCGGATGTCTTAAACCCTTGACATTTAAAGAGGTTATTTTAACATTATGACCATTAGCCATAATAGAATAGAGAGAAAAAAAAGATTTAAGAAGAGGAGAAACAGTTGAAGAAAAATATAGAAAATAGTAGTTCTAGAACAATGAGTAAGGAAAAGAAGGGAAAAGAAAAAAGACAAACATAAAAAAGACAACCACAAATAAACATTAATAACAGATATGAAACGCACACGCGCTCTACAAGCATGACCGATCCGTTGGAGCCAAGCGTGAAGAGAACTGCAAAATTAGTCTGAAATACATGCTAGAACAATATTCAAGAAGCAGAGTCATGCGTATCCATAGAATGCTGTGAATGCTGTTCCAGGAATCATTTTAAATCTTCCGGATGTTGGAAGGACTTAGAAAAATTGTCTTTCCAGATTCGCATCGTTGAAGGATCAAATAGGCCATACTTAAATCCAAGACTTCTCAGTTGAGGACGCATGTCAGAGAATTCTTTACGAATCTTAACAGGCTTCTTGGCAAAGTCTTGATGAATAAAGATTTTATTGCCATTAACCATTAAAGATGGAATTTCTCGTGCTGCTTTCCTTATCAAAACCAAATGATGGCGACGTAAAACCTTAAAAATCATTTGTGTTGGCTTAGTATGATGAGGATTGCGATGGGATGGAATCCTATGCGCTTTATCGATTTCAAATTTCTCCGGAAATTTAATGTTTAAAAGACCAGCAATCAAATTCTCCAGATATAGTCTGCAATTAGAGCCTTCAACATCCTCTGGTAAATTAAAAATACGCAGATTGTATTGCCTGTTGCGATTTTCCATATCCAGAAGATGAGCAGACATAGGAGAAATTTTTGCCACAATTGGTGTAAAGGCGTCATTTTAACTTTGTTATCATGTATTTTAATGGAATTATCAGAAACTTTCATTGACATACTAGCCATATCTTTACGTAGGTTTTTAATCTCTGACACAATGGTATCAGTGTTGGCACGCAGCGCATGAAGTTCGTCAAGAATTAATGCCAAAGAAGGCTCACTAGAAATCTGTTGTTTTCTTTTATTATTGGGGTTTTGCGCATTTTTATTCTCCATTTTCGTATTATAGAAATGAAAGGAGTAAATAAATGCGAAGTACAGGGAAATAAGATAAATGCAGAAACAATGCAGCAAGGAAAAGGCAGGTGCAGCAGCTAAAACAGACTGTGGGAGTGGTTAGGCCAAAGCCAGGCCCTTTCCTGAATACTTGCTCCACTCCCCTGACAGGAAATCTGGGCAGTACCTTAAGCAGAGCTCCAGGCTGATCAGGAGGAAGAAAAACACCACTACCAACGTCCTAAGCTCCAGGAAAAAAGCACCACAGCAGCAGGTAAGGCTTCACAAAGCTGCTAAAGCGTTTTCCAGTAGATTCTGACTGGAATTCAGGAATTAGTCGTCAAAAACGGGCTCCTCCGACACGGAGCTCACCGGGAGGCGGCCATCTTGTGCTCGCGCGTCTCGGATTTTGTGTTTTCTATAGACGCCATACCTACCTTTTCTCTCGACATTTAATACTCATGTCTGCTAGTCAGTCATTTAAACCAGGGTCTAGACTCAGGTTGGGTGTACTTTTTCTATAAGTTTTACATCATATAATCTGTTGCTCCCAACTCTTTTTGTCAAATCTTTGCTTACCGCTCACCCCCACATAGATAAGCTAATTCATTATCATAAACAGCTTATTTCAGGGTATATACCCAAAAACACGCACAGTTCATAGTATTATAAAGTTCCATCAGTAAAACAATAACATGCATTAATATTATTACTAAAACACACAGCATACACTAACTTTTTGACAGATCTGATATGCATCATCTCATACATCCCTTGTATAGCACTAGCTAAAAGTTGTTATCAAAGTGCAGTACTTCTTCTTAAGATCTTACGGTGCAAGAGCGTAATGACAAACCTGAGACAAAAACTTTGACAATGCAAAAACAATCTTTTTGGAGGTATCTGTTGTCTCATCACCTACCAGATGTGTCTCACACTCGGTGCACAACATAAGGAAATAATCAATTTTCCACTATATGCTGGACAAAAGAATAGAAAATGATGTTCAGTTTCCTTTAGTGTAGGACAAACTGAGCAAGTATCATTTGCCACAGTATGTTTTGTCTGTTTAGCAGAAAAGGAGTTATCTGGCAGGATGCCTATCCAGAATTTTATGTACAACGTTTTTTGCACTGTATGGTACAGTTCTATTCAGGTACGGTTTATATTCTGGAATGCATTTATGAGATATAAATGTATCAATTAGCCCCCATCTCTCTGTTCAATCCAGGTTTCTCCCAGACAAATTGCCAGTAGTAATTTGTAACCAATTTTCCTTAGTAGTTACAGGATTTTCCCATAGTTTCCCAAGGTTTAGCTTCAATAACCAAGATTTAATGTAACTAAGCCAAGGAGAGGTGCAATATTTATCTAAATGGATCAGATCACTTAACAGAACTCCATACGACTCAAGTTCATACACAGACCAGATTTCAGTCCAATACAACAGTGGTCTGAGATTGGCCACATGGTCCACCCAATTTAAGGCTAAATCAAGATAATATGGTATCAGTAGGGCAGTATTGGGAAATTTAAACAGTGAACTTAGAAAAGAGTTTTCACATACTCTCAAAGGGGCCATGTCTCAGTAGACCCATATTTCAGTTATGTATAGAGCACATCCAAATTCCTTAGAGATACAGACCTCTAAAGCTGGAGAAATTAGCCTGCATGAGGTTGCGTTGTACTTTTTGACTACTAATATTTATCTGTGCTGTAGTATCAACCTACTTTTGTCTATTTGGGGATCCCAAGACAGGATATCTGCAAATTTGAGTCTGAAGTAGTTGAAACTCTTCACTCTGTGGTTGGAGTCTTGCTCTACTAGCATTCTTGGTTTACAAGAGAGGTGAGGGTTCATAACAATGCATTTTGTTTTCCCTGCATAAATCTCAAGCCCTGGCCAGGAGCAGAAATGTGAAAATTGATTTAACAATGCTTGCAAGCCCATAGGGGTTGCTGATATCAGCAGGGTGTTGTCAGAAAACAGAAGCGCAGGGACGTTGGGCTTCCCTGATTTAGGTACATCAGTTTGACACTTATTCAGACAGTCTACCACCCCGTTAATGTAAATGGTAAATACATTAGGGGACAAAACACATCAATGTCTAACACCCTTGACTGTAGGAATCCTTCTTGTATGCTCCCAATGGTAACTCACCTTACTTGGGCATATGTTCCTGTATAAAGTTTCATCAAAATTGACATTAAGGAGTCTGGGATGCCGGCAGTCTTCAAGACTTCCCAGACTAAATTCCTAGGAACTAGTTTGAAAGTAAGGGTGGGCAGAACTTGCGGAGTTTCACTCCATGGAATTCCACTAAGTTACATAAAAACTCTGCAAGATTTACCGGAGCTCCGCGAGTGTGCAGAATTCGGCACGTTGCGCTGAATTTTAGCACCTGGAGCTTGTCCCAACCAGTAAAATCAACATGAATGGCACCACACGGCACGCCATAGTGCGCTGCTTCTTTTTGCCGCTCAAGTAGATTTTCTACTCGAGTAGCAGCTTTCTCAATGGGTATGGTCGCAATATACTGCGACCACCCGCGTCGAGAAATTCTCACGGCGTGGCATTCTCGTGCCTGAAAATCGTGCTAGGGGACTTGGCAACTTAATGTTGGTGAGTGACATGTGAGAAAACACGTGAGTGACACGTGAGAAAAAACTCTGCCTCTTGACGGAGTTTTGCCAGAACTCTGCATTACAAGCATAATGCAGAGTAGTCAGAACTACACAAACTCGAGATTGAGCTGCAAACGTTACTGTATAATGTATGGTCTTATGAGCTGTGTTAATAAAAAGATTTACAAAAAAAAAAAAAAGAACTACACAAACTCCGCCAGCGGAGCGGAGTTTATCGCCCACCCTACAGCAAAAGCAGCCTTCATATCAAGAAAAGCTATGCAGAGGTGATACTGCTTAAGGAAAATATACTTCAGCATAGTGTCTGGAAGCGAATGATCTGGTCAAGTGTGCTTACCTTTGACTGGAATCCTTCCTGTAGATCAGTCAACATATGATTTTCATCCAACCAATGATTCAATTTAGATAACACTTGTTTTCAGAAAATTTTGAAACCAGTCAGGTTTATTGGTCTGTAGTTTGTGAGGTTGTCATTGCTTCCCTTTTTGTGAATGGGAATTTTTTTTAATCCCTTCCAGGATTAAGAAATTTCTTCACCTGCAATTATAGCATTGGATAAAAAAAACAGGGGGGCATGGCCAGGCGCCAAACATGGTGGATGCCTGATCCTGCAGCTCTGACCAAGGAGCACTATCCAACCCCATCCTGCTGCACCGGGGCCCATAGAGATTGTAGGTCCAGCCCGCACGCATAGCTAATGGTTTTGGGGCATGGAGACGAGCTGAAATTACAGATGTGCGGTGTGGCAGAGAGCCCAGAGTCGACCCCACAGACATGAAAGCTGATGAACGCTGAAATGAGCAAACTGCATGGAGCAGCGGTCACCCATGAGGAAAGAAAGGCAGCAAAGTAGCGGTGTTGAGAAGCAGATTCTGAGCTGCGGTGGACCTGACCCTTCCAGGTGGAAACATCGAGCCAGAGTGTGGAAGATAGGATGCCGCTGGACTGTAAGCGACTGCCGGGCTGCAGGGAGGAGCCCGCTGAGGTGACTGCTTGCAGACCCATCCTGCATCCTGGCCATGACATGAAGAGGAGCCAAGCCCTCTGAGAAGGGGTAAGAACAGAACCGCACAGTACCGGGAAGAATTGCCTGTATGATGCAACACGCTTGACTGTGGCAGGGGAGCGGTTGCCCACTCAGGGTGGCTAAGGGAGCCTGCATTAGCGGGCCTCGTAGGTTGAGGACTGAGGTGATGGGTGGTAGAGGCGCATTTTGATTGAGCAGAGGAACATCAGATTGATAATGGCTGTGGAGCGGAAGAGATAGATCCATGCTGCCTTGGCCCAGGGACCTGTTTTATTCCTGTCGGAGGAGTGCAGAGGGCAGATATTTGTGGAGGCCCCAAAACAAGGGACTTAACCACATTGAACTAAAGTGTCAGGCCCCTAGATCTGCGCACTGAGACCGGGAATCTCGGAGGAACAAAGCATGCTACGGAACTCCCTGGCCCACAGAGTCAGTTGCAATATCATGGGATGCTTGCCGCATCTGCCCTGGGTAAGGGGGCCCCTGATTGTCCCAACTTCCGTCTCCAACTGTGAACTGCAAGGGGCAAGAAGGACTGCTCCATTTATCTATGCTGCAGCAGGCTGGGACTCGACCTGGGACTCGACCCGGGACTCTGACACTCCCAGGAGATCAAGCACCAACTGCTCAGCTGCGGTGGAACAGGTTGTGACTGGAGACCTCCTCTTGGTGGCCTTTCGGGACCTGAAGGAGGAGATCCTCACTATCAAATCGGACCTACGTGGGGATCTCCAAGTGGTGCGCAGAGACATGACGGAGCAAGAATTAGAGAGGAGGATGTTGAGAAGGGTCTTTATGTCCAAGTAGACGATTGTGACAAGCTCCAACAAGGACTGGTGGCACTGGTGCAGTGGCTTGACCTACTCCAAGACAAGTGCGATGAACTCAATAATAGGTCAAGATGGAACAATGTCTGCATCCGATGGGTCCTGCTGGAGGTACACCATGGAGACCTTGTCTACTATGTCCAGGACCTCTTTGCAGCAATACTGGAGGACCCAGACTGCACCGCCATCAATACAACACTTAGGGTCACTATGGGTACACCACTAAAAGACACTCCCCCGGACGACTTCATGAGAGTGCATTATTTTTAGGACATGCAAGACATTATGGCCATGGCCCTGACCGGGGGACAGATCTTTTTCAATGGCTGCTCAAATTTTGCTATACCAGGATCTATCGCAGCTCACTTTGGCAAAACGCAGATCCTTCAAACCCATAATGGACTTTCTGCAATCAAGAAGGATCAAGTATTGCTGGGGTCAGGCCTTCCGCATCATCTTCCAGTGGGAAGGCAAGACTAGCTCCCTCTTATCGCTGGAGGAAGCCAGACGACTCCTGGGCCTCCCACCCCGTAGGACTACTCAGGGACATCGAGGAACTCAGAGAGGAGGATTCATCCTGCGGGGGGAACCACGGTCCACAGGAGGTACAGAGGCAGAAAAACTGTCAACAAGAATATTGAGGTTGGAGAAACAAAAAAAATCCTCTCGCAGCTACAACAAGGGACTGGGGAGTCCCCGGAACTTGCACTCTGTGGAAACATGACAGAGATTGTGCAAGGACCCACAGAGCACTCATGACTGATGGACACACAACGACTCGCTGAACCCACCCAGATGTCCATCCTCTCTACATCTCACAGGAGAAACAGTGGGCCTGGTGGAGAGTGGTGAGGCACACACACTAGGCTTTTACCTCCCAAAGGAATGTCATGGTTCAATGTTTTTGTAAGGTGCGGGCGCAGGACACTAGATGTCTGCCAGGCGCCCCTACCTCAACTTGTTAAGTGTTGGTCCTTATTGTTTGTTGCAATGATTATGCAGTTTTGGTTGGGGAGGGGCAGGGACAGAGCCACCATACAACGTTATACACTTCGGAACGGTACCCCCTGCCAGCACACGCAGAGCCACACAGGGGAGAAAACCATCCTACATCACTCCCTATGCAGACACTACAGATGCTGAAAATAGTGACATACAATGTCCGGGGCCTTAATAATCCTACAAACGTCTTAGTATAATGGGCAAGCTAAGGAAGTCGGGCGGATATCTGCATACTTCAGGAGACATACCTGCTCAAAGTCTTCCCTCTCCATTACCATGCCTCTGCTCCGGCTAAGAAAGCGGGGTCTGCAATTTTTATTAGGACTGCAATGAAATTTTGAGAACGTCAGGTCCTTGCAGACAAATAGGGCCACTGGTTACTGGTGATGGGTGAATGGCTGGGAATGCCAGAAACGATAGGTGCGGTTTATTGCCCAAATACTGGACAGGAAGCATTCCTACTCCTGGTCATCCAGAGACTGTCAGAAGCCACGGACAGTTCCCTGTGATTGGTGGGGACCCAACTGCATCATGCACACCACACCACACTGGACAAATCTCAGCAGCAGGTGGGGGGCACACTGACATTGTCCACTGCAGGCCAGGCACAACTCTCAGATCTGGGTCTGACAGATGCGTGGTGGTACCAACAGCCATTACAGTCTGATTATTCCCACTTCTCTGCGGGGCATAATACATATGCTAGAATCTACTTCCTCCATGTAGATCAGAGGCTGCTCTCTCAAATAGAAGTAGTTTCCGAGGGCTGGTGACCCTATCGGATCATGGCCCGGTTCAGGCTACTCTCTCTTGGCCAACCTCACCCCAGGACCATAGAGAGGGGCCCTGGAGACTGAACGACTCCCTCCAGCGAGATCAAGTGTGCGCCACGTGATGACATAGGCTACACAGGAATATCTACAGTTCAACCCTACTGGTGAACTGAAGCCTTCAGTGGTATGGGATGCACTGAAAGCAGTTATTTGGGGAGTTCTCATCAGAGAGGCGCATTGCCTCAAGAGGATGAGGGATCTGGAGCTGCTTTGCTTGTGGGAAGACGTACTCGATGCAGAATGGGACCAGAAGGACTGCCCTTCCCTAAAATACTGAATGAGCCGGATAGCCCTTCGTGGACAGCTAGGAGTCCTGGAATATGACAAGGCTAACTATATCCTGGCCCGCATGGGTGCTCGTTTTTACAAGGGTGGTAACAAAGCTGGCTGCCTCCTGGCTAGTAAGCTACATACGCAATGCACCAAGGGATATATCCGGGAGGTCAAGAATGGCCCAGGCACTTTTGCACCACAGAAGCTCAGAAAGCTGATGATCTTCATGTATACTACCATTACACTACAAAGCCAGTAGACCGTAGGACCTGGGTGAGATATGGTACAAAAAACAGTTGGTCCCAATGGGAATAATTCAAGTCATATAATAAGTTCTACCCAATAACACAATTAACATACACCTTAATGAATTAAATGAAAGATTATTCATATTGAATATCAAATAAATACATTATATCATATAATAAAGTTGTTCCACATTGGATTGATGCTTTCTATTTTACAGATTAACCTCCTGATTCAATCGGAACACTGAATATTGAATTTAACATATATTCTACTAGGAAATGTCCATCATTATTATCCATTTCAGAAGTATACAGTCTTTCTCAGTAAGCTCCTAATGTATGCATTGTTGGCTCACTTCATGACTTTTTTAGTCTATTCTAATAAGCGGATGTGCAATTTAATTAACAGCACATCATCGCTGGACCATTAACTAGGTCCCTTTTTCCTCAGATTTGAAGCCACTAGCCCAATTTTGACACTTTGCCATTTTATTTACCCATGGTGGGTTTAAGGTGAGCTATGGCGCCATTATCTTTTGTTCCCCCGATCACCCACTGTATTGTAAAATTATCAATGGGCCCATTTAGTTATTTGATTGGTTTCCTTCTACCCACCATTTAGGTTGCTCCTTTCTCGTCCTGATGATGACCCCCTCCCAAGGGTTAATTGGCCTCTCTTCCTTTTAGGGGTCGAAACTTCCAATTATACCAACCCGGACTGGCATAATCATCCACCTCTAGATAACAGAGAATTTATATGCTGTATCTTACAACTGTGGATTAACATTATGTAAAGCATTTCCAGACAGGCTCTAATTGAATTGTTTGTCTACACTGTATATATATTAGCACTTGAATTTCCTATTCTTTTCTTATCTACTCACGAGCACTCTAATTAGCACTTACTTTCCACCCACTGTGGAGCAGCTATATTATATGATATAATGTATTTACTTGATATTCAATACAAATAATCTTGAATTTAACTCATTAAGGTGTATGTCCTTCATGTTATTGGGTACAACTTAGTATATGACCTTTTATAACTACTCCAGCACCCTCTACTCGGCAGCCACCCCGGAGATGGGTTCTCAGCAGTGGGCCTACCTGCAGGGGCTCCCCCATCAGCACCTCTCCAGGGATGACAGTATCGCCCTGGACACTCCTATCACACAAGAAGAGGTTCTGCATGCTGTAAAGCATCTCTTCGCCATTGAGCCAGACACATTTTAACATCTATGTATCCTCTTTGGCACACTTAGTTCAGAAACTGGGGATTTGAGATTTTCTCCTATGCTGATGATACCCAGCTAGTCATTTCTATTGGTGAGAAGAACCATGAGATTAGGACTAGACTTGTTAATTGTCTATCCGAGGTAGCGAATTGGATGACACATAACTGCTTAAAGCTAAAACCCACAAAACTGAGATATTACTCTTCGGCAGTGGCCGCTAGGTTTGGGACTTCTGATGGGGGCCACCTTCATTGGGCTCACCCCCGAAATCCAAGAAAGTAGCAAAAAACCTCAGCGTCCTAATCGACTCCCCCCTCTCAATGCAGGAGCAGGTCAATGCCACATGTGGCAAGGGCTTTAGACTACTTAAGCTCCTACGGAAGCTATAGCGATGGATTCGCATTGGCTGGCGCAGACCCGTAGTCCAGTCTCTAATTAAGAGTCGACTGAACTACAGAAAGGCCCTCTAAGTGGGCATATTGGCCCCTATTGGGGAAGTATAGCCCTTGACCTCCATGGCAATAGTTACAAAAAAACTTCAATAATAAGGTTTATGATGTGATTAACAAATTTATTAGATAATTCACAGTAGAAAAGTCTTGTATAAAGCAAGAACTCAATTTCTTAATTTCAAAGAAGCAATCTTAGAACAAGGTGCTCCTATCGGTGTTGTGGCACAGTGAAAATGACAAAGTGCATGGATAGTGTGCAAGTGCTATACAAAATTCAGGTATATACATGTGACTGATAAGGCCATATGGATGTAAACCAAAACTCCCAATGGGAGTATTGATGTCCTAAATCAACTTAAAAACAGTCCACTGTAGTAGTTGTCGATTTTTTGATCCAAAATACACAATTATTTAGAGAATGGTCATCATCAGGACAAAAAGATATACAGAGAAGACACCAGTAGACTGTGGCATAAGATCCCACAATCAGAGACGTGTGTAGTTATCTTTTAAGGAAACATAATTCTGGCTTGCATGTGAATTGGCAAGCAGCTGGGATAAGTAACAAATACTGTTGGAAGCTCCATGTGGGTATGTTAAGTCTCTTAAAGGGTGATCAGACGTGGTGTCACCGGAATGCCATAAATATCAGGCACTTATGTTGTTTCAGCATGCTTGTTGTTGCTTCCTTTGAAAGCTGGACATTAGTCATATATCTGTAATGGGTATGCACACAAATACAACCTCTGAAAACGAATGGTGAAGCTGTCGGAAATCTGCCCAGAGAGGACTGAATAAATCTGTCAATAGTAGGGAAGCTCTAGTTTCTTCATATCTTAAAATATGCCAAATGAGGAATAAATGCATCCATTATCCATATGCAAACCACTGTCAGCCAATCAGTGGAGACACAGCTCCGGCCAGTGCAAAAGAAATTCTTTTTACGCACATGAAAATATATTTAGTGGTGGCTTCTCCACTAAGGCGGAGAAGCATCGCCCCACTGAGCAATTCAAAGCAGAAAAATTCAATTATAATAATGCAATGTTATCATTTTATTTAACCGTACTGGCTATGTTTGTTGGGAGGCGGGGTTGGGCTGTTTAGAGCTGGGGGAGGAGTGGGAGGCACTTCCTAGGTGCGCATGACATTTTGGCCGGCCCTTTTGGGCCGGCCAAACAGTCATGCGCACTTTGCATGTTCTCCACCCAGGCTGCATTACAGCCTGGGTGGAGAACATGCACAGCCTCCCAGCCCCTGTCGGAGCGCTGAACCACAGCACTCAGACCAATCACAATGCTGCTATTAGGTAGCATTGTGATTGGTCAGGGGAGTCTAAGAGGCTCTGTGCTTCCTGGTTCCTGCTACCTGGGAGAAGAGGACAGAAGGGAGGCGGCAGCTGGCTGGCCGGCCATATCCAGGTAAGTGTTTTTTTTTATTCCCTCCTCTACCCCGTGCCCCCGCCCCCCACCCAGTTTGGTAGCAGCCGCTACTGAATATATTTACACTCCTAAAGTATGCTGTGGTAGTGCACTGTCTTTCACAGACAGCACCATTGAAATGCGACTAAATTTGAACACAGATGCAGTTTTGATATCTAGGACTGCGGTCGCACGGCTGGCTTTGCAACTTCATCAACATGTTTCTTCTTCAGCTGCCAACCACAAACTTAACTGTCTGCCTGTAGCATAAAGGGTACTGTTAAAAATCTCTCTATATGACTCGCAGCGCCAGGACACCATTGGGTAACCATTGTACTTCATAAATGGAAAATAGACATACAAATCAGAGAGCACAAACTATAATGTCTGGAAAATGGGTTCACAAATATTTTTCATTTGCGTGTTGTCTAGTAAAGTGTCATGACTTGCTTTGATCATAATAAAATGTTTGTTTCCATCACACTTCAGAATTATAAAAAAATGTGCTTCATTTGTGCTTTCCTAAGTGCTTATTTATTTTGAAATATATGTATAGTTTATTTATAGGTATTTAAATGTTGTGTTAGAAACAAAAGACATCCTACAGCCTTTTCTTTCACACTCCCTGTACGCCAACAAGATCGTCACATAGTTTACTTTACAAAACACTCGCACATTGCAGAGAAAGAAAAGCAAACATCAATCTCCATGTTGAAAGAGTAAGATGCAATATGTCTGAAGACATAGCCTAACATTTAAACTCTGTCTTTGAATGCTCATAAAGTGTGACAAAGTAGAAACAAAATGTAAAGGCATCTTTATTGCGCACACATCCTCTGAACTCCTTCATTGTTATTTTTGGGAGTGCTGCAGCCTCCCCGCACCTATACTTCCAGTGGCTATTGGCTCAGTACTAGGAAGTGTGAGTTCAGTTTACAATTTGTACACCCTAAGAGGCAAGAACAAGAAGACATAGTGCCAGTCAAGGTTATCACTAGAGGAGTCCGGTTTTGGCAATGTTCAAACTTCGAAGATGATTTGGAGTGCTTGGTGGATTTTGTTAATGTTGTATATGTGGGCAGCAGTTCAGACGTTGTTGCGAAGAGTGCCATAAGTGTGAGTTTGCTTTAAATGTGGTGATGAAGTTGGGTACAGCCAGCTGGCCTAGGGAAAAAAGTTTAGTTCCTGACCTGCCGCTTTATGGGAACGTTGCTCCAGCATTATCTTTGGAGCTGATAGAGGCAACGCTATTGGCATTGACTACGATGTGGAGGATTTTGTAGCGAGTAGTGTATGCAGGTCTAGTGATAAGAGACTATATTGTAGCACTCTGCCTATGAAGTTTGTAGAGTGTCCCAAAAAATACTGACACAGAGAGAGTATAGATTTCCTCAGTTCGTTTCATACTTTGTCTGGAAACAAAGTTTGCCCTAGTGTTAAATGAATATTATTTTGGATTAGGTTTTTAGGTCTTTTAGATATGAGAAGTGTGATGTATACTTTTATGGATGTATTTTCTCAAGAAAGTGTCCCTCAGGAATTAGCATTGAATAGTGGAGCAGATGATGGTTCTAACTATTTCCAGATAGTCTAGCATAGTTGAGAAACTTCAGAATCTTTAGCACACCAATGGTTTCTGACTGTAACCAACTTTGCAGAGCCAGCCTGCACACCAGATTCCATGATGCGTGATGTCCCCTGGGTAGGACATCCTATGCCCCAGGAAATCCTGAGGACACACAGAACAGCCACTGCATGCCCTCCACTCGCAGGTAAGAGATGTGGGGAAGAGGAAATGGACAGGGACATATTGACTGGGTATGAACCAGGCCAGTAGCACAAGCTTGTTGGACGGCAGTGTGAGCACAGTGGCAGCCAGACAGCAAGGGACAAGGGCTGAGGTGGGAATTGATACACTGCCTTTGGGAGTGGACCAGGAAAAGGGGATGGAAGACTGCCACAAGTGGAGGCAGTTCACCTGCAGCCGTTTTCGGCATGAAAAACAGGTCCACGCTTCTGCAAACAATTATTGAAACTGTGCCTCTGTTTTGTTTTATAAAAAAAAACACTTTGCAATCATGGAAGAGAGAGTTTGGGTCATCATGTTGTTAACGGCTTAACCAAACAGGCTAATGGATGTACTTTAGATTACATGAGACTGTCTACCGTGTGAGACATTCTGCTACTTGAAGCAATGACATCAGTATTGTAGTATTACAGCTAAAATCCTTATTACGCTACAAAAGTGACACCACTTAAGATGCAAGGGGTGGTCGCACCAAAAGAAAATAGTTGTGTGGAGCTGTGTATGATAGAGGCCCATGTTAGGAAAACATTTCTCATGAACACTTGTTCCAATAATCTAATGGCAGTCTCCGTCATTATATTCCTCATGAATCCCACCTTGAGAAAACATCGGCCACCACCATGCCAAACATACCACACTTGCCCAAAAACTCCATGGGACCTATGTAATCCAAACACACCTTAGACCATGTATCACTTGCCTCACTCACCGAACCCATACCTTCCACTCCCACCTTCAAACGCTTCTCACTCTCTTTACACAACATGCACTCTTCCTCCCAAACTTTTACATCATCATTTATTCCAGGCCAACCAAATCTTTCCTTCAGACTTTTTTTGTCAAAGATTGTCCCAAATGGCCTTTATGCGCTTGCATGATCAGCTTCTGTTTTACCCCCTCCGGAGGCACATATTTCTACCCTCTCAACACCAAAGATTCATTTGCCCCACTACTCAATTATTTTTGTATTTTCACAAAACCACTCAATGGAGTTCTCACATCCCCTTCACATTTCTAACCCTCATGCATACTCCTCACCAAGTCCTTGAAAATCCCATCCATTTTTGCAGCTGCTTCCCACTCTTGGGTGATGGACTCAAATTCTCCTTCCAACACATCTTCAATATTCGCTACCACACAAACTAACTCTTCCTCCATCTTACCTTCATCCAAAACTCTCAACGGCAACCTGGATAAGCAATCAGCCTGCACAATCTTTCACCGAGCTACATACTCAAGATCGTACCTGTATTCTTGCAACCTAGATGCAAAGCATGCTAGTCTGATCAAAACTTTATTTGCACCTCCAGGTCTCAATACTCTCACCAACAGCTTATGATCAGTCCATAATGTAAACCACAGACCCCATAAATATGTGCGTAAGTACACAACTCCCCACGCCGCTGCCAAAGCCTCTCTCTCAATTACAGCATAGTTCTGTTCCGTTTGAGAAAGACTTTGAGGCAAAAGCGACGGGTTTAGCCACACCATTCTTTATCTGTATTAAAACAGCCCCAATCCCTTGAGCACTGGCATCAACAGTCAAAATAGTTTTGTTCTTTGCCTTAAATGGGGTTAAAATCTCTGCATTGGCTATTTCACTTTTTATTTTCACAAAAGATCTCTTGCCATTCAAACTCTCTGCCTTTCCTCAACAGCTCCCTCATACTGCAGATACAGAGGGTGGGCTGCAAGGAATCCAATGTTACAGGAAGCAAGAACGATTGCAAAAATAGTGGAGGAAGCGGACATATGCATGTAGGAAATGCAACAGTTGGAAAGTAAACTGGAAGAAGGAGTTAATGTATTAAATAAGAAGGACAATTTTACAAAGGGTGATTGTAAATGTAAAACTATGGAAGGTAAAGAAAAGAGACAGTTTGTGGAGAAGCCCAAGGAGAAAGTGAGTAGTAAGTGTGAGAACAGGATTTAGAGGGTGTTACAAATGTGGAAGCATGGGACATGCTGTGGATTTTTAATGTTGTTTTTCCCGGGACAAAGATTGTACGAGGTGTGGGAGAAAGCGACAAAGCATCCTCTAGCAAGAGTATGCAGAGATTTATCCAGGAATAGGGTGGCGTGTGTTGCAGAGAATGATGTCACACATGATATTGTACATTGTACTGTGGACAAAGGAGTGAGAATGCATAGACCAAGGGCAGAATTTAAAGTGATAAGTGTAAAGATAGATTTGATGGTTGTTCCTGGGTCACAGTACACAATTGTACCTGGAGACATTTTCTGAAGAGAAGTGGCCTAATGTAGAGTTACAACAGTGATATTTATCCGAAAGGCTATAGTGGAGAGAGCATACACATTGAGTCTGACTTTGAATTCAAGGGTAGGAGGGTGTCTTGGAGAGTGTATATGTCATGAGGGGTGCCAGCTATCTTATGCCGAGTGCAGCAATATGATTTACATATCGTCTTAGACCTCAGAAAAGGTACTGGCTATTTAAACTCATGAAAGTTTGGAAGTCATTTTGCAGAAATGTTCTAATGTATTCAGGTATCAGTTAGGCATGTTGAAGGGGTATTGTCACGAAATAAAAGTGAAAGAGGGGGCAGAACCGATTAGACATGCAGCCGGAAGAATTCCCATTGCTGTATGTGTGGAAGTCAAAAAGATGTTGGAAGACATGCAAGGTGAGGGTGTCATCGAACCGGTGGAAGCATCAGAATGGCTGTCTCCAGAAGTTATTACAAAAACAAATGGGGGGGAAACTAAGATTTTGTGTAGATTTAAGGTGCTTGAATCAATGCATTGTGATGGATAGCTTTCCACTATCGAATATTTCAGAAATGGTGCTAATGCTGAATAATGCAAAATTCTTCACTAGACTGGATTTGAATTTAGCTTATCACCAAATCAAACTACACGCCAAATCCAAAGCATTCACAGCATTTAAAAAGAGTAGGTTTATTACCACACTTTTGCATGGCAAATCCGGGGAAGGCACCAAATTGTTTCCAGTAAGAAGAGAGTCAGACAGTGCAGGTCATGCCTATCTGTGTCTTGGCACCATACAGCACAACACTGAGAGGAAAAAGAAACACAGGTACATTTGGAGAGCAGATGTCTTTCACCACAAATGATGTTCCAGCCATGCAACATCCATTCTGTCACACATACACAGCATACGGAGTACACACTCTATGAAAATTAGAACACTGTATATACAGGAATGGTTATAATTTATCATGGGAGCATGGCTGATATCTTTCCCATCACTGAAAAATACAAACCATGGCCTGTGTCCTTGAACTTCGAGTCAGATGAAATCAATGGTAAGTATCTATAAAACACAGTTTGAGGGGGCAGCAGATATACTCACTCATGGGTGAGGGCATTGTTGTGGTGTACTCTCTGATCTGGAGAGCCTGGTAGCCAACTGGGGAATAATAGCAGAAATGCAGCGCCCCTCTGTGGATCCACAGAATGCTAAGCACACTGAGAAAATGAAGCGCATTCCATAAACATCTGAACAGGAGCAGTGTGGCAAAACCTAACCTACCATGTAAGGACTGTCATTATTCTGTCTGTTATAGGCATCCTTTGCTGATGCTTAGATGAACTTATAGTGCCTTTCCTTAAAGGAGCAGAATAGTGCTGTTGGCTGGCATCTTATGGTTGGTTTCCTGGGGCGCCCAATAATTGTTGTGTATGCCCGCAAGCCTTGGTAACATTCATTCAAGTGACAAAGATGGTTGTACTTGGATGGTGTACTCTAGGGTCTGGTTTGTTTGACAAAACAGGCACTATTTAAAACATGTTTACATTAACTAAAGCATATTTTTTAGTAACTTCCCACTTTGACTTAAAGTTTCCAAAGTGGTACAAGCTTGTGTCTAAAGGAAAAGTATATTTAGAGATTTTAACCAGGAACATCAATTATTTCTTACCACCAAGAAGTGAAATCCACTCTAGAGAACGTGTCAGAAAGGCAGTAAATGTAAAATATAATGACATAAGATTTTCATATAAATGACAACATATTTTTTCATTTTCAGAAAAGGAATAAGGGTCTCGTGATGGTGACTTTTCATACAGAATTTGTCTCTTGCTCCAGCACTGCAAATGTATCTACTGTTGCAGGTTTGATGGCAGGCTTCTTGATTTCAATTATTTGTGGGTCATTCTTTTAATAGAATATATTTCTCTTGCTGTTCATTGTGAGACAAAGTGATGTCACTGGGCTACTGATGGTTTCTTAAGGCTTGAGAGAATGTTTACAAACATTCCTCAGTGGATGGGCCATTGGTAGGAGAAGGGTAATTTGCTTACAAATTGCATAATATTAGGTGATGTCGACAACAGCTCAAAGGCATATAATACTGGGTGTTTGTGGGCTCCATCCACTGAGTCAGATTGGTCAGGCAGGAAAAGTTCACCTCACTATAACCTATCTCAACATTAATGGTAGGCATGGGTCTGCAAAGGCCGATGAAGCTATGATCTGCTCAGTAACGTAGTTCACTACATTAGGGTAATAAAATGTGGAACAGGCTACATTTATATCTAAGTAGATCAAAAACTCATTAAAGACAATCCATTAGTGGTCTAACTATTTTTAACATCTCATGCCGGGCACATATCCCATGGACTTTATTTCCACTTTTAATAGGTCTTTCCTATGGACAGCTTTTAGCAGCCCATTGTTGAAGGGCTATTGTGTACAATAGCAATAGTTACAGTGGGCTTTGGGTCAGTCCATTCCCCCTTAGTTATTGGCATCCCTATTTTCTTGTTTCCTATTCAATGACTTTGCTTCTCCTTCTTGAGTCTGTCCTTCCACTGAAGGATGTTTTCTTTATTTCCTTTAGTTTGGATGGCTTGTTTTATTCTCCTGCTTACGTACATGGAACTACTTTTTTCTTTGCTCTCAGCCCTCCATGGGAGTGCAGGAGTTTTCTTGCTTTTGCCTCTTTCCTTCATGGGGGATACTTCCCTCTCCTCCCTGAGCTGTCTTTCAACCAGCTCTTATGTTGCTTACCCCAAAGATTAGCCTGGCTGATGAGGGGATTTACCCCGAAACCGGTCCCAGGATGCTTGTTTCCGGTTCAGGGAAGACCTGGCTTGGCAGTTCGGGCTGGACTGTTCCCATGAGGCACAGGGTCCAGACTGATTTGCATATAGCTAGGTCTGAACTGAGGTAGCGAAGTGAGCTAAAGAATGATGATGGATTCAACCCAGATCTGTGATTGTGGATGAGTGTCTGAAACGTTTCTGCGCTCCGTCCATCATCTCCTTGTGTTTGCTTTGTTCGCCCTAAGTTGGCAGGGTATGCCCAGACGTGGGTCCCTTGCTCACTTTGCCACTGGATTCAAGCTAGCCTGGCTGATGAGGGGTGTTACCCCTAAACCGGTCCCAGGATGCTTGTTTCCAGTTCAGGGAAGACCTGGCTTGGCAGTTCGGGCTGGACTGTTCCCATGAGGCACAGGGTCAAGACTGATTTGCATATAGCTGGGTCTGAACTGAGGTGGTGAAGTGAGTTAAAGAATGATGATGGATTCAACCCAGATCTGTGACTGGGGGTGAGTGTCAAACGTTTCAGCGCTCCGTCCATCATCTCCTTGTGTTTGCTTCCCCCAAAGTTTCCTATTCCTCTCAGCTGCCCATCCTGGTTGTATGACATAGGCACACATGGCTAAACCATGCATGCCTCTACTACACAGCCCCAGCAACAAATGGGTCTGAACAACGCATTCCTTTACCATGTATGCCTTTACCATGCATGCGTTTACCACACAATTTCGTGGTAAATGGATGTGTGGTAAAGATCATACCCCAACCCCCCGCTCTGAGCCCAAAACACTACCCCGATCCCCTCTTAGCCCTAAACACTACACCTATCCCCCTGAGGCCAAAACACTACTTTGCCCCCCCCAGAGCCCTAAACACTACCCTGACCCCCATGAGCCCTAAACACAACCCTGACTACCATGAGCCCTAAACACTACCCTGACCACCATGAGCCCTAAGCACTACCCTGACCACCATGAGCCCTAAGCACTACCCTGACCACCATGAGCCCTAAGCACTACCCTGACCACCGAGCCCTAAGCACTACCCTGACCACCGAGCCCTAAGCACTACTCTGACCACAGAGCCCTAAAAATACCCCAACCCTAAAGACTAACTGACTCCTCTGAGACCTAAACACTACCCCTATCCACCAAGCCCTAAACACTACCCGGACCCCCCCCCCCGAGCCCTAAAATCTCCCCCAACCCTTAAAAGCTGCACCCCAAAACCAGGCCCCAGCCCCAATTACCGCACTGTGTCCTCTCCCAATCCTTCCTGTTTCTGGGCCTGCCCATCCCAGCATCTAGACCGCACACTGCCTTAACCACGCATATGTGTGGTTAAGGCATATGCATGGTTAAGGCATATGCATGGTTAAGGCAGGCATGGTTGAGTTTGCGGGGAAACGGCACACGTGGCTCTGCCCGATTTGTAAAGGCAATTTCTCACCCATCCCTGCTCACTACCATCACCTATGGTGTTCACTTACTTAATACCAATACCCCCTCTTTCCTGTTGCTCCCCCACACCATGGTATCCACCGTTGTTTTTACAATTTGTTTGCTTTTTACCATTGCCCAGCAGCTGCTGTTGGCTACAGGGTTGTTCCTTTTCCGACATGCAATTTCTTCCTTTTTTTTTTTTTTTTTAAATATGCCCTTCAAGATTGGCGTTTACCATCTTGGAAGGTAAAAAACAAATGACCATGTCATTACAAATATACATGCAAATATCACGCTGGGGCTGCAGTGGCGTCATGACAGGTGCACATGCATGGTGACACATGCAAACATATGTCACATTTCCCTGTGTTTTTTTTTTTTAACACTGTTTTACTTTTTGCTAATGTTGAACAACATAGGCACAGAGCATTGGCATCTTCGAAAGGCCAGACCTGCGGGCTTTGTTAATATTTGTTTTCTTCTTTATTAAATCCTGGCCTCTCTCTAAATTGATTCCCTCGTGGCAAAGAGGTCCTTCACATCATTTCCTTTTAAATATTCTGAACTCTCGCTTTTTTTCCATTTCAGTTCCAACAAAACATTGAATTCAGACAGTGCAATCTCTGTTGCGAAGCATTGTTTTATCATGTTTCCCAATAAAAGTATTTGGAGCAAAGAAAAAAGTAAATACAAGTCTTCAAATATTAGAATGCAAAATTGAAAAAGTATAAATACCTATTAACTACTCACATATGACATTTTCAATGGTGTAGAAGGACATTTTCGATTTTCCTTTCCAATACATTTGAGTAACTTTTTTTTATAGGACATGCAATTAATTATGAATAGGTAGTAAAGTTCATACAGTCTCCATTCTTTGGGCACCCACATGCACAAATAAAAGACAAAAGTCCACGTGCATGCACGCAGGCGCACCTGAACGGCCCTAACGCGTCGTTTGTTAGAGATAAGGTACCATGCTTGCAGCATTTTGCATGGTGTCAAGGTGTCACACAATGTATGGATCAATTGGAAGCTATGCACTTGGATGAAAGGATGAAAAATAACGCAAAAAAGGCATGGTTTTTCTCTTTTTGATAAAAATGTGATTTGTTTTTGGCTTGCTGCTTTAAAGTTTTTTCTGCTTTTTCAGTTTCCCACATTATGAACGAAAAAGTGTGCTTTAAGGAGCAATTTCAATTATGTTCACTGATGTGGTTCCTTTCAAACATTTCCAAAATCTTTGCTAAGATTTCAATGCATGCATGGATATTCAGATGCAATAAATTGTTGTAATGGGATGTGATAAAGATTATATTTGCAGAGTCCTTCAAGCAATGCACTCCATGGCTTGAATGACTTCAGTGAAGACGATCAGATTTCCAATAAAAGAATCAAGTGCAATAGGAGCATGAGGAAGAGTTACACTCAATTTCTCAGGCATACAAACAAAGTTCTATTTATATGTATTAATTAATATGTAGGACGTTCCTTTTGTAAAGGTTCCTTTTATACACCGAGAAATGTGACCTCAAGGATTACCATAGTGCCTTGGAAACCTCATGGGAGCACCAAATTCAAACAGGACCCACCTGGAATCTCTGTAGACTATTTGGGAATATTAGCCTACCACTTACTGAAGATTAAATATTAGCTAAATGGATATTAGGTCAGATAAAACTACTTGCAATCAAAACAGTTAACGACCTTTTCACATAGCCCTACCTTCTGCAGCTTTTAAAAACTAGTAGCATCAAATATATTCTGATATATATATTATTTTATACAATGATCCTGTTATACAGTTATGTCATTTGGCGACTTGCATTTTCCCTCAGATCATTTTGACCACATCAGGAAGATTGCTGGCCCTGCATCCATAGGGATTGGTGGAGACTATGATGGAGTAGACAGGTCAGTAGAGCATAGGGTATTGACTATATAACATGTAAAACAATTGCTTAAAAAGCACCAGCCAAAATGAATATTAGTTTTATTTTGTGTGAAAATGAAATTTAATGTAGATTATTACAAATATCACCAATACCACAGAAACATTAGTGCAATACAAGGTATAGGTGTTCATGGTTTATTTACAACACATGAAAACAATTTAGATTGGGTAAATGTAAATTGCATAATGAGCTGCAACCAATGATTATTTAGACAATTATTGAACTGAAACACACATTTTTACACAATACCTATAGTAATGCTAGCAAATCAATGAATAACCTCAACCCCCAACAGTGGAAGAACATTTAATGGAGAAGATATCAAATAAAATGCACATATTTAAAATGGAGATCTTCTGCATGACATGTGTGACTACACCTCCTTTTGGAAGCCACTGAAGAGTTAGTCCATTGCTGAGAAACCAAGGACATAGAAGCTCTCTCTAGCATAGACCAAATAGGCAGTTTGATAGCATCACCAATTTGCCATCCTGTCAAAACGTGCAATGAGTCTCCCAGTAGGTGCAGCAGCTGCTCCTTCACAAAAAGATAGAGGAACAGCAACATGGATAAAGGTTTGACCACTGCCAGGCATGAGTCACTCCCAGTGGGAGGAGAGGGCTCAAGTAGTCCGACTTACAATATTGCCTCCCTGCTTCCATTTTCTCAAGCAAATCCCAGAGCTTGCCCCCAGTACTAACAGCATTGCTTACTGATTGCTGTGAGCTTAGGCAGGTGCTGTGGTATCATTACGCTCGTCAGCCAGTCACATGACCAGACCTGACAATTTACCTGTGTGAGCCAGTGGAATAGCAACAGCAATGCTGTGAGCAGGCAATAACATTTGTGGATTTGACATAGATTCAAGTTTTCTGCCGACCCTCTAAGCACTGGTATCGGAAGCCACAAAACATGCTCCTAACCACTATTCACACCATTATACAAGAGCTACAGCAAATTTACCTTAACTTCTATTACACATACATCTGTGCCGGCATTACTATTAAGTACATTGTATTCAAGTACATTTGCATCCGACACCTCCGTATGTGGTAAGTGTTTGTGTACTGGCTCTGAAGGTAAGCAAAGTGATGGGGCAAATTTGCTCAGCGATTCATGTTTCGGTCCTAGAAGGCAAATGTGATCATTTGATCAGCTACAACAAGCATTTGCAAAGATCATTTGATCAGTTAAAACGGGTATTAGCAAACTTAATTGGTATGGCCATGGCTACTAACTGTTTATTTTGCTTCAGTTATTATTAGTTTACATTTCAAGAAATCAACACATCAGTGATCTTGGAACAGTTAACCAATGATAAAGTGTTCCAAAAAAACTTCTTAAATAGTGGACAAAAAGTGCACGCTAATAGGGATGTATAGGCATCAATCTTGGATTGGCTTTTGCCATAAAGTATAATAACAACCATTCAAAGATGGCCGCCTATGTGTGTTCATTTGTGCCCAAGCAGGGGCAGCCATCTTTGAATGGTATTCTAATACTGTAACCTTTTAGCTGCTAAGCCTCCCCTCCTCCAACATTCTTAGGAAGCTAAAGGTACCCAGAGCTTGTACATTCCTCTGGAGGGAACTAAGAAAATAGCCAAAATATAGCCACATTTTGGTTTTTGTTTGGAAAATGAGAAAAAAAGTGTGCTACAAGAAAGCATATTTTTCTTTCTAAAAATGACATCAATGAAAGATTTGCTGTGCTAGGATCACAACCTTCTTAGCTTTCAAGAACAAGCAGAGTTGTATAAACATTTTTTTAAACACAGTTCTTCGATTTTTCAAAGGGGAGGTCCACTTTTCCTAATTTTTGAAGGTTCAACTTATTTTGAGTTTGTGGTGGAAACAGATGTGATCGTGCTGTGTGGAGCGATATTACACCCCAAACCCAGTTGCACAGCCAAAGTTAATTTACAATAATGCTCCGATTAAATCAATCTTGTTACTCTATTTCTTCCACTCAATCGCAATTTTTCTTGCTCTTCCTTGTTTCAACCACATGTAGGGTATCATGCTTTTTTAAAGCTTCAAGTGCTCAAGATGTGCCCATCCAGACCTCTCTCAAGAACACGAAGAGAACGCACAATTCGTCCAAAACAGTATACTTTATTTCAACCCAATGCATTTCGTGCCTCACAAGCACTTCTTCAGGGGTCACTGCAAATATCAATTAGAAAACCACCATTACTACATAGAAATTAGTTTAAAAATATAACAATCCATACTGTTCATATTACGATAATTGGACACTGGTTACACATTAAAGAAAAAACATTTTCTCTGTCTATATTAATTTCTATTATTAAATGTTTTGCTCTACACCAAAAATAAACCCCAAGTGCCTACCTACTTTGATTACATCCCTTCCCTACCACATAATTCTTTTCCCATCACATCACACTACCCACTTGCACTCTTCACGCTCTCAACTAAACGCTCATAAATAAAACCCCTCATCCCTGCAAAATATCCAGCTGCCCCCGTACCATTCAACTAAACTTAATCATGTTCACGCTGCACTCACCCCCCACTCATTTTCAGCTCTCCCACTCCAACTATTTACAAACCTCTCACGTTCACACTCTCCCCAACTACTACCACGCTTGACACTATCCATAATAAATCTCACCAGTCAAACCCCTCATTCCTGCCAACTATCCCATTCCCCCCGCACTCATCCACCATTCTACTAAACTTAAACACCCTCACGCTGCATTCACCCTCTCTCATCTTCAGCTCCCCAACTCCGTTTTCTTTCAAACTTATCGCATTCACTCGTGCCACTCTCTCACTCGCTCCATTCACATCTAATTTAATGTATCACGCTCACAACAAACCCCGACCACCTCGACCACAGGTCTTCACCTACCTGCAAAACATGCATCACGCTTTCATCCCATCCATTTCCGTAAAAGTGTTTACTAACCCTGCATATCCTCCCATTTAAATCTACGAACCAACGCTCCGCCCCCTCCCTAATTGGTGCTTCCTAATTGATCACCTGCTGCTCCTTCAGCTACCTAAAAACAACCCGGTGTCATAAACTACAACTCCCATACCCCCACGGTCCCGTGCTCAAGTAACCAACGCCAATCGGCAAAGATGCAATTTAGTGAACTTGCTCCGTTACAGATAGTTATACATATATTAACAGCCAATGTTTCCACGATTCCAAAAATAACCACGTTGGTTCGTAGATTTAAATGGGAGGATATGCAGGGTTAGTAAACACTTTCACGGAAATGGATGGGATGAAAGCGTGATGCATGTTTTGCAGGTAGGTGAAGACCTGTGGTCGAGGTGGTCGGGGTTTGTTGTGAGCGTGTTACATTAAAATAGATGTGAATGGAGCGAGTGAGAGAGTGGCACGAGTGAATGCGATAAGTTTGAAAGAAAACGGAGTTGGGGAGCTGAAGATGAGAGGGGGTGAATGCAGCGTGAGGGTGTTTAAGTTTAGTAGAATGGTGGATGAGTGCGGGGGAATGGGATAGTTGGCAGGAAGAGGTGTTTGACTGGTGAGATTTATTATGGATAGTGTCAAGCGTGGTAGTAGTTGGGGAGAGTGTGAACGTGAGAGGTTTGTAAATAGTTGGAGTGGGAGAGCTGAAAATGATTGGGGGGTGAGTGCAGCGTGAACATGATTAAGTTTAGTTGAATGGTACGGGGGCAGCTGGATATTTTGCAGGGATGAGGGGTTTTATTTATGAGCGTTTAGTTGAGAGCGTGAAGAGTGCAAGTGGGTAGTGTGATGTGATGGTAAAATAATTATGTGGTAGGGAAGGGATGTAATCAAAGTAGGTAGGCACTTGGGGCTTATTTTTGGTGAAGAGCAAAACATTTAATAATAGAAATTAATATAGACAGAGAAAACGTTTTTTCTTTAATGTGTAACCAGTGTCCAATTATCGTAATATGAACAGTATGGATTGTTATATTTTTTAAACTAAGATCTATGTAGTAATGGTGGTTTTCTAATTGATATTTGCAGTGACCCCTGAAGAAGTGCTTGTGAAGCTCGAAATGCATTGGGTTGAAATAAAGTACACTGTTTTGGACGAATCATGCGTTCTCATCGTGTTCTTGAGAGAGGTCTGGATGGGCACATCTTGAGCACTTGAAGCTTTGAAAAAGCATGATACCCTATATGTGGTTGAAACAAGGAAGAGCAAGAAAAATTGGGATTAAGAGTGGAAGAAATAGAGTAACAAGATTGATTTAATCAGAGCATTATTGTAAATCTACTTTGGCTGTGCAACTGGGTTTGGGGTGTAATATCGCTCCACACAGCACGATTGTTTATCAGTGTGCCATTGGGGCAAGGCACATGCCCAGTGAGCACGCATCCTTTGATGACAAGATGAAATGGACTAACTTTGAGAAAGAATGGTGTGCATACCATCACCTTTTGATGAACATTTAAGGAAACAGATGTGAAACACATTGTTAAACAAATATATAGATTTATGGGATCACCAAAGACAAAATTCGGAATTAAACAAATGTTATTTATTATGATCCCTCAAGGTTTTCCCAAAAAACGAATCATTGAAATAAAGAATTAATGAAAATGAGCAGGAATAAATAGGCATTGAAGACCATATTTTCATCTGTAATTTTTTATCACAATGGCAGATCTACAAAAGTAATATACCATTATGTCTGATAGTCCCTTCTGGTGACTAGGTTATATAGGGCTTGTATGTTCTCCTAAAACACATGATACCCAGAGCCAACAACTGAGCTGCAGCTTATAATGATTTTTAATTGTGTCCTGACTACTATGCATGCATATGGTAAAATATAAGGAATTAAAAATGGGTATGAAGGAAACCTATGTATTTTTGAAATGTTCATAGGATACTGAGTTTAGGAACAGTTGCAATTTGTACACCTCTGTCATACCCATATTATCATTTGCTTCAGAAATGCCTCTATTTGGGAGCCACAAATTCAAAGAAATCCAATTGGTAATAACAAATGTTCTACTATTCTGTTTTCTCAAAAGTCACCCTATAAAATCGGTACATCACTTGTGTGGATGGGCCTAGCACCTGCATCTCAAAATATCCCAAAACATAACTTGGAGACTCCCATTTTCACCCAGCAAAATCAATGCTTTTTGTTTATCAATGTGGGTAGCTACAGAGTTCAGGCACTAACTCAGCCTCCACCCAGGGAAACCTACCAAACCCATACATTCTTGAAAACTAGACACCCAGATGAGTACCAGGTGATGTGATTCGTATAGATCCCACAATGTTTTTTTTCCTCATATTTATTTGAAAGAAAGTTCTGAAATCTTTGAGGAACAGCATTCCTACCACACAGCACTCCCACACTTCGACCAATAAAAATGATACCCTGGTTGTGTGGCTGGGCCTAGCTCCTTAGACAGAAAACTCTCCAAAACACGTCATGGAGACATCAATTATTCTGAGAGAAAAATGCTATGGTCTGGGGTTGTGGGTAACTGGCAATTTTGGGCCCTAACCAGGGGTTGCCGGCATGGCTCGCGGGTCGGGGACGGGGGGCGATGGGCTCGAGGGAGGCTTTAAAAAAATTAAAATAAATAAAATAACATAAAACTTACCTTGCCGCCGGGCCCGGCGTCTTCTCTCCTGCTGCCTGTATCTGACTCCAGGTCGGAACAGGAAGCAGGCAGCCAGGAAGGAGCCATGGTTTAACATTCAACTGCGAGATCAAAAAAGAAGGATCGCAAGAGAGATTTGACTTCAAGCAGCGGCAGCAAGAAAGGGTAAAAAAAACAGACAAAGGCAATCTTAAGGAAATGCAGAAAAAGTACAAGGAAAAATTAAGGGAAGCAAAAATAGAGTACAAAGAAACCATCTGGAAAAAATTACTGTGGGCAAGCAAATTGCCAATAAGCAGGGAGTTCTGGGGAATAATTAACAACTTGACCAAGGGACCAAGACTCCAACAAGAAGCAGGAATAGGCGAAGAAATATGGATACAACATGTGCAAAACATGTACAACACTACGGACCATAATAAGTATGCTACAGCAACTATGGCTTTTGAATCATCTCGAGAGAAAAAGTGCGTAGAAGAAAAACAAGCATTTGCAATGCAATAGGTCTCGCATTTGCGAGAGTTTAAGCTATTGGCATTGTAAATGACAATGCCTTTTATTTATCTGTTTTAAAAACAGCACATAAATAAAAGGCATTGTAATTTAAAATGCCAATAGCTCAAACTCTCATCAATGCGAGACCTATTGCATTACAAATACTTGTCTAGTTTGCCTGCAGAGTGGATGCAGGAGGATTTTTTTGATCAATTTCACTGTGCTGTTAAAAAAACACCCATCATATTTCACATGGTTCGCTTTTTGGCAAATCATTCTGTTTAACTCTCACAAAAAAGCAAGTTTTACAACAGATGATGCACACTCAACTACATACCACACAGTATACATACAGACACCTCACGCACAGAAACATAACCACGTACCACGCAGTATGCACTCACACACACATAATCACACATTACACACTGTCAACACACAGCACATGTCTAGAGCTTACACATAATCACACATATAAAGCAAAAAACACACAGAGCTCACACTATTAGTATCCATACCCCAAAATTAAATGCTCGAGACCAGCATCAGCAAAAAAAAGAAAAATATAAAAACACACATGGAGACACTGACGCGCACACACAGCCACAGAGATACAGCCCACAGCATTGTTGCAGCATTTTTTAAGTCTGTTTCAGTGGAGGCAGTGTTAACACATGCCAAGCTGTGAAATTCATAAAACCTGAGAAGAAAAAAGGGATACAAAGATGCCCAGCAGACGAGAAACACTGCTTTCTGCAAAACTAAAATGTGCAACTGTTCCCACAGGATGGGCTGGCACCGCATGCGTTACATCCTCACCACAAGGGCCCCTTCATGAGGGTTCAGCACTTCAGGGGAGCAGGAGACATTAAACAACACAAGTTATAAAACATTTAGGTGGCTGGGCAAGGAATAAACCGGGTCCCTCTGCGTTTTATGATCTTTGATATTTTGGATATAATGTGTCCGCACTCACCGTCAGCAGGGTCTCGGCTGCTGTGTCAGCAGGGGGGGGTGGGGTCACAATTGAGGCAGACAACTTATAGGACCGGAAGACAGACAACTCGCACACCGGAAAACTGGCAAGTCTTAGGACCGGAAGCCAGGCATCGTGTGGGACCGGAAGCCAGGCACAGGTAATAAACCGGTTGTTAGGGTATATATACACCGGCTGGTGTCAGGCGCCCACCCCTTCCAGGGCTCTGCAGACACAGCCGTAGATATGTGTGCGAGGAACGGCTAGGCATCCCGAGTTAATGGACACGCGAACAGGCACCTTTTGTTTTAACCAATGAAGCGTTAGGACACGTGTGATACTTTCGGGTTGAGGTCGCGCTATATAAAACTGCAAATAAATAAATAATAAGCATTTTAGAAGATTGCTATGGTGCCAACCAGGTAGGGTTAAACATTGCTCTATCAGAGACCCCTCTCCAATGAGCCCTGCTTACTTCCACAGTTCCAAATTCATCTTGAGAGAGTATGGTTGAAATTAAGTGTTGGCGCATGAAAACACGAAACTGCACGCACGCCCTAGCTGTAAACCTTCAAACAAAGCGTGGCAGCGAACACGAACCCCAGCATTCCCCAGATCCGGAAGCTTCCATCGTTCCAATCGCAGGCTGAGCCGCGGGTCCCCATGCTTCTCATACACAAGTGCCTGGCACCAACTGCTCAGGCAACAACGCCTTAAGTCTCCAGGTACACGACCCCATAATCCTGAGGACACATCTGCGAGCCGCTGCATCCTCACGCCGAAGCGCCACTAATACGTCACTGGAGGGGGGGTGAGAGCAGAGAGCGGGGGGTGGAGAAAACAGAGAAACCATTACCAGCGCGGCGCTCATGACGAGCGCCGTGCTGATTATGTATGATTAACAGAGCGGGGCTCATGACGAGCTCCGTGCTGATTATGTATGCAAGTGAGTGTGTCATGCTGCAACTCAGCATGCTGGGCTGCAAAAAGCCTAAAAGAAAGTTCCCCTCGGAGACACATGAACCACGCAAGCGGATGAAAACTGCAATTGGGCGGTGCTGCTTCTGGAATAAACGGAAGTGACGTATTGGATCGCCAGCCAACAATAAGCCAGCTAAGAAGACCAATGCCAGAGTTAACCAATGGCAAGCGGCAGGAGAAATTACCCTCCATATTCTGTTTACTACAGGTCTTGCGACAGCGCATGCCCTGTCTAGGCTCGACCTAATCAGTCCCCAGCCTCATGAAGAAAGCCATCAGACAGAACCAGAGATAAGTAGTAACGAACAAAATAATCTCACCGACGCTAAACAACTAAGATGAATAATAAAAAAACTAAAAACGGAGGGAGCAGCGGGACCAAACGGGCTCCCAAATGCTCTATTCAAGCAAGCACCTGATTTTTGGGCAGACTATCTCACGCCCCTCTTCAACCACATTTATAGCCAGAACAAGGTTCCAAACTCCTGGAAAGGGAATATATAATTCATCCAATATTTAAACAAGGAAACCACAGTAAGCCAAAAAACTACAGACTAATATCCCTGATCGATGTAGAGGCCAAATTATACGCATCATGTCTCCAAGCTCACCTCCAAGATTGGATAAATGAAAAGAGCATAATTCCAAAGTTTCAAACAGGCTTTAGGTCAGGGATGGGAACAACCACAAACTTGGCAACCCTGGCACTTTTAACAGAAAAAGCAGTAAAAAGAAAAACACGATTACTTGCATGCTTCATCGACCTGAAATCAGCGTTTGATAGAGTGACCAGAATTCGACTTTAGGAAAAACTAAAAACGTGGGGGTTACCAACCAAATTACTGGATGCAATGATCGCCCTTCATAGTGAAACCTATGCGAGAGTGAAACTAGGCGACGGGAGTAGAGTATCAGCCAAAATAAATACACAGCATGGCCTAAAACAAGGCTGCATCCTGGCACCGAGCCTATTCAATCTGTTTCTAGCAGACATAACAAAATACATGCAATCAACTGAGAGTCACCCGCTTACTTTGGCCAAAGAGCCAATTCCTTTTTTCTAAAACGCAGATGACATCGTGGTGTTGAGTCAAAGCCCGATTGGTCTGCAAAGAGCAATAAACAACCTAGTAATTTACTTGGACCTGGAAAACCTTGAGTTGAATAAAAAGAAAACAAAGGTTGTATGCCTAGTGGATCCCAAGAAAAATAAGTTTAAATGGTACGTCAAGGGTGTTCAAGTGGAAGAGCAAGCTTCTTATAAATACCTAGGTATAAAACTGGGGCAGGGCACGACATATAAGGACCAAAAAATGGATCTAAGAGCGAAAGCCCAAACACTAATCTTCGCCTTTAGATTGTTGAACAAAAAACTGAGCTGCCCGGCCTACACCCACCTCTTAAAAGTGATGGCAGCACAAACATTCCCCACTCTGTCATACGGCCTAGAAACATGGTGTGGCAAGGAGTCAGAGTTATTGAACGAGCTCCAGACCAAGGTATACAAGGCCGTCTTCAATCTCCTTAAGTCCGCATCCCCTGCACAGGTACAGCTAGAATTTGGCCTTCAAAACCAGAAATTTCGTAGTATGAATTCCTTTGTGAAGCTGTGCCATAAATTTCGATCATCAGAGCCCCGGCTCATTGAACAGCCTATGCTGGGAAGAGATCAAAGCCCAAATGGCCCAAGAAACACCCAATACATGGGGAGCTCACTTGAGAAAAGCTTTGGTGGAACTAGATATTCAACCAGTATGGGAGAGCATGGTAGAAAAGGCGAAATTTAACAAAGTAAGCAACGATTCTGCAAAGAAAAAATCCCTCTTGGAAGACAAAAAAAAACTTTGTCCAAACGACATCACGCGTGGACAGTGATAAACTCTTACACACATACAAAGCCCCAAGCTTATCTAGCAGCTCATTTCTGTATTGAGAGAAAAAAGAGCTTCATTCATCACCGTTTAGGAATGCACCACTCGAAGGATCTACTGCCATCATGGAAATGCAAAAAACAAGCTGCGAGCTGTCGATTATGTGGTTACGCTAACGAAACAATAACTCATTTGTTGTGTGCATGTCCCGCAGTTAAGGATTTAAGGAAATCCTTTTTAAAATCTATTTTCAACAAGCTAAACATTCGCACATGTAGACAAGCCGTGATTAGCTGGATGGAGGGATCCTCAATTATTTTATCTTGCCGGGGTGTAAAATATTTTACACAAATAAGGAAACTCCTCCGGCAAGAAGACTCAGAAAATAAGAGTGTTGGCTGAAGGAATAGCTTTTTGGAAAGGGTTTTAGGCACTATTTACAATTGGTCAAATTCACACCAGGTTTAAAAGTAGGATCAATATTTTAACCATTCAACAAAATTAAATGCACTGAACTTCTTGTTTTTAAGGTTTTTTTTTTTTTTTTTAAAGAAAAGAAAAGACTTTTAGTATGAGTTTTTATTAATTAGACAAATAAAGATTGATTGATATATGAATCATCATAGGCTGTTCGCACATTACAGACCCTATTCTCCTAGGCACGTTAGCACTTTAACTATACGGCTTGATTTGTCGTAACAGTCTTTAACCAACCATGCTGCTTGTGTTTCATCAAACAGTGACCGCTTGCGGCTTCTGTTTATGAATCTTCATTACGTTATTTGCACTTAGAAAGATACATGCCTTCAGGCACAGAACTTTGCACTTTACCCTTAGCTTTAAACATGCATCACTCATTTTTACACATTGTCTGTATTTTATAAACTGTACATTGTTCGTCGCTGCCCTACAAATACTCATGTCAAGGTCCAGTGGCACTTTGGGTGTTCTTATTGTGATATTTGCATTTTATGTACCTTATAATGATTTTAAGTAATGACACAAACTTTGAACGTTAAAAAAAAAAAAAAAAAAAAAAGCAAGCAGCCAGGCTCCCACCCCTAAGCCAATCACAACTCTCCAATAGAGTGTTGTGATTGGTCTGAGCGCTGTGACACGGCACTCAATCAGGGGCTGTAGGGTTGGGCATGTTCTCCATGCAGGCTGCAATGCAGCCTGCATGGAGAACAGGGGAGTGCGCATGACTGTTTTGGGCGGCCCAAGAGGGCCGACCAAACAGTCATTGCACACAGGAGTGTCTACCACTCCTCCCCTGAAGCTCCGTCCACCCCCTCACGCACTGCCGCAGCAGGAGGTAAAATTAAAATGATAATAACATTCCGTTATCATTTCTATTTTTTCCTTTCTTTGCTGCTCCTGGCAGTAGGGGGGCCCTTCTCCGCCTTAGCGGAGGAGCCGCCACTGGCCCTGGCTCTCCTGCCACCCAGGAAAACCTACCAAACACAGACATTTCTGAAACCTAGATATCAAGAGGAGTCCAGAATGGGGTGTCTTGTGTGGATCTCAAAGCTTTTTTACCCAGAACCCCTTTAATACCTCAAAACATTAGCTAAAACACATTTTCCTCACATTTCTGTTAGAAAAAGATCCATAAGCTAGGGGGATCCACAAATTTCCTACTGCCCAGAATTCCCACCCAGCCCTTGGTAAAAACAGTACCCTACTTGCAGGGGTATGAGGGCCAATGGACAGATCAAGCACAATCAAAACCAACCCTTTCAATGCAATGTGGGTAGCTGTGGATTTAAGGCCTAGGCTCAACCGCCACCCAGGCAAACCTACCAAACCCACATATTTCTGAAAACTAGGCAGCCAGGGAAGTCTAAGGTTGTGTGACTCGTGTGGATTTCATAAGAGAATTTTACCCAGAAGCCCTTGTAAACCTCAAAATGTTTCACAAAAGAACAAGTTCACTCTTTATAGTATATACTTGAACTGTAGATTTCTCCCCTAGCGAATATCCCTAGGATCCAGTCTGGCACCAGGGTGTATTCACAAAGTGGGGAATATGCGGTTTATATATAGAGTATTCACCAGAAAGCATTACCGAAGGTAATTAACTTGTTCTTCTGATAGATACTTAAAACCACAGATTACTCACCTGTGAATAGGCACCAAAGCAGCACGTCCCATGGTGGTTTGGGTCTGCAGAATTGCTCAAACCAAAAAGTCCTATAGGACCGAACTGGCTAAGTGCCCCTACCCTGGACCTCAAAATCACACTTCGGATCTAAGGGAGAAACCCCTGAGGAGAGCGTACCACTCCCCATCAATGTACTAGACTCACAAAAAGATACGTTCTCAAACAACTGGGGGGGTTAAAGGAAAATATTTTCTTTAAGGACGACAACCCTCACTCACCCGAAGGTGACATGCTCCCTCATGGGACTCCCTCCTCACACCGGAACCACAAGGTCCCAGGTGTGGGCTACAACTCTCCACCGAAAGAAATTATGTGGAGAGGAGCTGAGGTTTTTTCAATGGGGGAGAGCAATGAGATGAGTGAGTAAGGGGCAGAGTGCAAAAGAAATATGTAAAATGTCTTAAAACTGTCTTATGGGACCCAATAACTTTATTCAGTGGTACCCTTGGACAGAATTAAAAGCAAAGAGGACTAGGGGTTAAGAGCAAATATACCCCTGCTAGAGGTCAACATGTTTCTGCCCTCACTTGACTCCAGCCGGAGTTCATGTGCATTCCTCAGGACCAATAAACAAAACAAGTCACTCTGCATACAATGGTAAAACACATCCGATGGTTATACTGGCCGTTAATGTTTAGAGCCGTGATAAAAGGCGGGTGATTAGTACACCAACTTCATCTGAAGAAAAAAAAGTAAGATTGCCCTTATAAGTCAATTGCTCACAGGGTGTTTGTAGAGCACAATCTTATTTTACCCCCAAACAGTGCGTCATAAGAAAGTAAGCACCAAAACAAGGTTACCTGATGGAGGGATAAAGTTTACCGCTCTTCAGCCATAAGGTACCCCACAGCAGTCTTTGCTACTAAAATTAAGAAAGGAGGAAAACAAATGGCAGTGATATGTAGGCGATAGACCACTCAGTCTCATCTAATAAGTATTGCATGGGACAGGAGAGCGTCGAATGGGTTATGTGCAACCCATCAAAGTGTGTAAGGAAGAAGGGGTGGGTCTTAAAAAAGGAAGGTGTGCCCAGCTTATCCCACACACAAAGTCTTTAGACCAAAATAGACATGTCAGCCTAAGTCACACACATCCTACCTTTACACAGTCGATTTTGTCAGAATTCAAGGCTGTGTACAACGAATGTATGCGCCGTCTCCTACATATATGTTCAACAAACATCCCATCAAAAATATATGCTATCCTTTCAATTAAGTCCAAGACAAATGGAATAAGAATTGTTTTTAATTCTGAAAATAACAGAAAATGCTGCTATATATGCAAAGGACATGACAAACGCTCACCTACCCAAGTGAGAGGTGTATAACCCGTCTAATTGTCGAATAAGTTATGGGGCACACAAAAACACCCAAAGAAACAAGGACCCTAACCCCCAAGGAAAATGGAATGACCATCACATTAAGGATTCACAACTCATTTTAAAATAGTGCTTAGGGGTTATGAAATCGCAGGTACAATGAAATACAATGTCTTGCATCTGAAGGAACTACGATGCTCACCTATCCTCAACTTCACCTTACGTGTAGTCATGTGTATGTACTGTAAATTACATGGGCAGGGCAAGAGATAAATCACCCCTTCTGTGTTGCAATTTGTCAAGGAATGTAGCACCCACGGGGTAGTGAGGCCCAAATCTACAGATAGTAATCTCGATGTAAAGGGACAGACAGAGCATGAGCAACAGGGATAATGTCCCTTTGCTGGTGTAGTTGACCATAATGTATTCTGTCTAACCGGAGTGGGTAAACCCCACGACTGTGTATGTACTATCATGTCTTTGATGTTTCTGCTACGTTTTAAAGCAAACAGAGGTTTTGGCAATAGATTGCAGCCACTGTTCAGAATGTGCCAACTCTTATTGATCGATTTCTTCACCACATCTCTCAGATGGCTGTAAGTACTGACACACACCAGATGATCCATCAGGCTCTTTGTGACAGTGTCGAGTAGGGCTTCCCTATTATTATTTCTTGCTCTTTTACAGGCTGTCTGTACCACTTTAGTCGGGTAGGCATGTTGCTTCAGATGGGAACTGAGCGTATGTGCATGTTCTTTGAATCTTTGTACTTCTGTACATTTACGTAGTAACCTCAGAAATTGCCCCACCATGAGATTATTTCTAAGCGAATGAGGATGGAAACTAGTGTAGCTCAAAAGGGAGTTACGAGCCATGGGTTTAGTATACAGTTCAGAGTAATCCCTCCATCTTTTGGATACAGTAGAAGGTCAAGAAATGGTTTTACTAAACTCATAGGTAAACCTTAGATGGGGGTTTCTTGAATTCAGCCAACTTACAAAAGTGTCGAGAGACGCAACTGAACCTTCCCATACCACCAGTATATCATCCATGTACCTCTTCTAAACTTTCAGGTTGGAAGAGTATGGATTTTCCAAAGGATAAATATACTGGGTCTCGAAATTATGCATGTACAGATTTGCCATACTAGGGGCAAACGTACTGCCCATAGATGTCCCAGTGATCTGTAGGTACAGATGTTCCCCATACTGAAAAAAGTTTTCCTTCATGGCAAGAGTGGCACATTGAAGCACAAAGGAGGTGGGTGTCAGATCTTCTTGTTCTCGTTGGTTCAGCAGAGATCTTATAGTGTCCAAATATTCATCCTGCGGAATATTAGTGTAAAGGGACTCTACGTCAAAGGATGCTAGGACATGAATCCCTGGATCAAAAGACATCTCTGTTAAAGTGTTGAGTATATGCTTAGTATCTTGTAGATACGAAGGCATCTCTGTGACAATCGGACGTAGGAACTGGTCCACGAATTGAGAGAGAGGTTTGAGTACAGATGCTATCCCGGACACAATCGGTCTCCCCGGTGGTGGTATGGTGGGTTTATGGACCTTAGGTAACACATACAAGTAAGGTATCTTGGGTTGTTTTTGAACGAAGAATTCCACTTCACTCTGTTACCCAGTTCGAATTCAATGCATTGCCTACCATAGTTTTGATGTTGGTCAACAATCTCGGAGTAGGGTCAAGACTCAGTCGACGGTAATATTTTCCATCGCTGAGTTGTCGAAGACATTCAGATTAATAAACATCCAGGTCCATGATAACCGTGGCCCCACCCTTATCCCCGGGTTTGATCATAATCTCAGGATCAGAGCTTAGCGTTTGGAGACAGAGTAGTTCCTTCTTGGACAGATTGATAAAAGGGATTCTAGCTGAAGGCCTCAATCTGTCAAATTCTTTTTATCATGGCTTTTTCAAAAGTGGCCACTTCAGGTGGAACCAGATGGAGAGGTGGATTAAAAGTGGACTTAGGTTTAAGACCTGTATTGGTCTCTCGATTGGGGACCTCATTCTTCTCATCCTCTTGGAAGAAAAATGTCAATCGAACTTTTCTAAGAAATTGAACTAGCTCCAAGCGTGTGGCCAAATCATCTCCCAAATGCGTGGGTACAAATCCTAAGCCTTTATTCAAGACATCGTGTTCCAGAGAGGTCAAAGTATTGGAACGGAGGTTAATAATCAAGTTGTCAGGGTGTTTGTTGATGGAGACGGGTCCCTCGTCATGCTCCGTGTGACCTGCTGTTCGATCGAGGGATCTCATTGTACCCTCTGTGTCTTTTGTTGGCTGCTTGACCTGGATCCCCTTCTTCTGCGGCCTCTCCCACCTCGACCTTGTTCTGAAAAAGGATAGCTTGGTACTCCAAAGGGCATGGGATGGAACTGCTGTACCAGTTACCCCCATGGTTGAGGTGGCCACCATGGCCCCGGAGGGAACTGTGTGGGGGGTCTACTGTATCTACCTCTTGATTGGCGATTCCTAGGTTCGAAAGGAGTGTTATAATCACTTGAATCAGAATCGCCTGAGGTACTCCATTCCTCTGAGTTTAAAGGTCCAGTCATCTGTGCCCTGTCTCCCACCTCTCGCTCCTCTTCAGTTGTTATTCTTGGTGGATGCAGGTACATAGTCATCATTTATATATGGGTACACTTTCTCATGTGTGAAACAGTCCATATCTTTTTTCAGCTTATTCATCTTATACTTCAGGATCTCTTCTCTGGCCTCCGTCAGTAGTTTATTGACCTCTTCTAATTTCTTTTTATAAACTGAAATCTGTACAGTCACCTTGATCTGAGATTCTAGTTGTTGTATCTCAATCAGTAATTGGTCCGCAACCTCCTTAGCTGTGTTAATCAGAAGGATCAGCCAATCTCGCGTACACTTCCACGAGATAAGCGACCATTTCTTTTTAAAGATCTTATTGTCAAGGAATAGACGTGGAATGTTTGTAACAATGAGTTCCGGTGGTGCTATGTTGCCTCTCAGGTACTCTGTGAGAATGGCTGCATGCATAGCAGTTCTCAATTGTTTTTTTAGATTGGAAAGTTTATTCCATTCTTCAGTCTGATTCATACTTGTGGTCAATGTCGTATCTAGAGGAGTGGGAGTCTGGAGTATTGACTAAACCATGTCTTCCTACTCTGGACCTGCCTATCAAGGTAATAGTGATTCTGAATATGTGAATTTACACGGAAACCATCCGTCACCCCGCATGTTGTTACAACGACCACGTTGTAACAACACAATACCATTACCCCGCAAGTCGAAACCACGACTTCCGGAGGGGGGAGAAGGTGTTGGATTTAAAATCCAACACCTTCCCTACTGACCGCACAAACTGGAGTTAGAATAGTAAATTATACTATTCCAACATCCAGCGCCCCCCTCCGCAAGTCGTGGTAACGACTTGCGGGGTAACGGTATTGCGTTGTTACAACACGGTCGTTGTAACGACCGCGTTGTAATAACATGCGGGGTGAGGGAAAGTGGGAAATGGAGTCATATTCGAATTTACACCCACATCGGAGCCTGAGAGATGTCCAGAACAGCTACTCTGCATGCCAATGCAGTGGTAGCAGCCTTGACGGGTCGAATGAGTCCTCAGACAGTCCAGAGTCTGCTTCTTGGCCAATGAATAGTCAGTACTTAATTCGATTTTAAAAATAAAATCCTACATGTGCAGCAAAAAATAGACCAACACAGTTATACAGCAAGGCAAAAATATAAATATTAACATACAATTGCATAAAAAAGTAAAAAGCAAGATCAGTAAGGGCTATCCCTATCAAACGGATATGTAAAACCCAAAAAAACTGACACATTGTAGATATAAAAAAGCCTAGCCTGATAAAAATCTAAGGACAAAAAAAGAGTTTTTCAAAACTTATACCGAAAAGATTTATAAAAAGGACATATCTGTAAATTGTGCAAGGTATCACATTTGGAGAAAAGATCACATGAGGGTGGATCAGAATACTTATACCAGGTACCTTCAGAATAGAGCAGTTGATGAAACAGATCCAATCATAAAAAAAGCCAAGAGATGACGCTGAAGAGTAGGCATTTCAAAAAGAAGATTAGGCTCTATCCCAGGTACTGTTTTGACCAAAACAAATTTTCTATTAAAGGGACTTGGCAAGTGCTAGACCTTGCCTTTCCACTGTCGTTCTTTGATAAAAGGATTCTTTTAGCCATACAACATCTTTTTTGGTAATGCTTAAAGGATTAAAATATAACTCTAGCCGCCCAAAAATTCTAAAATTCTCTCTAAAATACACCAGTCAGGGAATATAACACGTTATCCAATTTCATACTATCGAAAATGATTACCCTATTCAAACTTAAAGCAGCCTTTAGCCAAACAGCACACTTTAACACAAGTGGGTCGCAATTGGATGTAATCCACAATGTAACTCATACCTAGCTCTTCATGCATTATTTCACTTGGGGTATATTGTCCCACCTCTAAAAGACTCCTAAAGTATTTATTCTCTGCTACCCTTAGGGGATCTAGATTTGTATAAACCCAAATCTCACACCCAAAGGTATAGATGGGGATACATTTGGCTTTATAAACCTCCAACATGATTTTTAATGGCTTATGACCCATTTGAGTAGAAAAGTTATTAACTCCAGCACAAGCACTTGTGAGATTACAGGTGTTCTTTTTTTATTAAGGGTTGCCAGCTCAATCTTGAATCTATTAAAATACCTAAATATGTAAAATGATCAGCCTTGCTTATAATATGTCCCTGAACAGAGAGAATAGCACTTTTCATGTTTTTAGGCCCCAAGACCATCATGTGTGATTTATTAAAATTAGTACACAAATCCATGCTACTCATGAAATCATAAAAGCATCAAAAAGCAGCTGCAGGCTTCCAGCAGTGCGGGCAATTAAAACAGCATCATCAGCATACAAAAGGGCAGGGAGCAATCTGCCCCGGGCTCTTGGCACTTCGATGCCAGAGACAAGGAGTGCATTCTCTGAATGGTTAACATACAGGGTAAAATCGAAAGGGGGCCAGGATACAACCTTGCCAGACCTCCTTTCTAAGAGCAGAGTGCTTTGTGCATTCGCTGTTACTACCATAGCGGACCAAAGCCGTCAGCCCACAATGGAGATCCTTAAGAAAGCTTACCAAAGTCACATCTACCCCCATGGACCCCAGCTCTGCCCAAAGCTGCTCTCTGTTGATCAAGTCAAATGCACAGCTGAGGTCCACAAACGGTAAATGAAGGGATCTCTTTTTCGTCCACACATATTTATTGGCTAAAAGATAAAGATTAAGACTCTGCTTCACAGTGCCCGTCCCCGCACGAAACCCATATTGAATGTCTGTCAGTATGTTCCATTTCCTCAACCCACTGAGGAAAGCATTTCAGTACGACCCTACCTATAATTTTGACCTCTATCTCAATTAAATAAATGAGCCAGTAGCAGGCAGGGTCAGACCTATCCCCTTCTGAAACAGGTCTAATGGCAGAGTGATGCCATGACTCTGGGAGGGAACTACTAATACCAGCGTTAATATAGTGTGTGATCAGTGGGGCCCACAGATCCACCTGAGTCCTAAATAGGTCACCTGGAGCCCACTTTGCCCTAGGAGCCTTACCTACATGCAAAGACACAAAAGCGTCTCTGACCTCTTCCCATTGTAAGGTCAGTCTAGCACCCTGTGCCAGGGATTGAAAAGAAGAGAATGGATAGTTCCCCAGATATTAAGTGGAAAAATGGTCTTCCCATGCCTAAGCAGAATATAGTGCAGCTTGTTTGTACAGCTTGTCCTCCCTAAATAAAGGTTGGTTAATCACTTTCTAAAACCGGGTGCTGTCTTCAGCTGAGCTTGCCAAAAAAAGGTCCTCCCACAGCTCTATCTTCAGCTCCTTCTTCCTATTGTTAACGGCTGCTTTATACAATGCCCTGTGCTTTCTTACCTCCTCCCTGTCCCTTGGCTTTTGTTGCTAAAAGTGCCTTACATGCATTAGTACAGTTATTGTCCAACCAACAACAGGTTGCCAAGATATCCCTCCTAGCTGGCCTTGAAAGGGCATCATTAATATAAGACCCAATCTTGTCATAGGCTAACAGGATTCTATGACAGGAGGCCCCTGGATTCAAGCAGGTCTGAATTTCTAAAAGGCAGGATGTGCCTAACTGAGTAAGAAAGGTCTCAGGAAAATTTTTACACCACTTTAGTCTACGCCCCTGGTCAATTGTCTTAACCTGTGATTTAAAATAACCTTAACATTCGGACTGGCCTGTTTCCCAGTAGAAGCCAGCAACAACTGGATTATGGTCGCTGGCTACATTCCAGTCTACTGAGAAAAAATTAAGGGAAGAAAACAGATCTGCTGACACATATGTGGACAATATAGGATACCTTACCAGAGCCATTAAATGTAGGTACACTATTTCCAGCACTCAGACTCTCCAAGCTCATAAGGCTCACCATATTAAATTCCACGACAAATCATTCATTAAATCCCCCTGATGGGTATGCTTAAGATACATTTGGTCCTTATGATCATCTTCCTAAATATCCCCTCACCCATATAAAGACCAACCACCTATAGGGGTGCAAGTCAAAATCCCCAAGGATCAACAAATTAATGTGAAACCTTGGACAAACTGCAGAAAAGGAGTGCAAAAATGTACTTAAAGAAGACATCACGTCCTCAGACCCCCTCCCATGGGTTGCATTATAAATATTTAAACAAATAATTCTTGTGTTGTTCTTAAAGGATAGAAGAACACAAAGAATATGAGGAGAAATACCCATAATCGCCTCCACTTTATAAGCTAAATCCAATTTGACAAAAGTCACAAGGCCCCCCACTTGCTCTTCCACTAGATGAAGGGGAAGCCTTGATTGAGAAAGAGACATAACCATCCAGATAAAGTCCCAACCTTGTATCCCAAGTCTCCTGTAATGCTATAATATCGTACGTACCAAGGGACTTGGACCAATCAGAATCTTCAAGTTTCTCCCTCAAACCTGCTATGTTCCAAGACATAACCCTAAGAACCCTTAAAGTTGACAAGCCCATGTGTAGCACTTGGGATAGACTTCACCCCCTGACCTTGATCAAAATCTTAAAGCGTGAGATCAGGGGTCAAATGAGTCCTCAAAACAGTCCGGAGGCTGCTTCTTGGCCAATGCATAGCAGATCTGAATACAGAGGACTATCAAACTCAATATGGTCCTTTTCTGTACTGCCTTACCCTCCTTTGTCCCAGAGGACCCCACTAAGAGCTGATCATCCACACAATGGGCATTGGTACGATCAATGTAAAAACTCAAGGCTCAGGGCGGAGTCTCTGTTCCTCTCTCGAAGTGTGGGGGAGAGAAATGAATATTGGAAGAGTGATGGATTGGCCAACACAAAAGAGAGTCACAACTTTCGGTGGAAATGCAGCTGTGATTTTCAACACCAGTTTGTCTGGAAAAATGTGGCATATGGAGGCTGAGCAGACAGAGCCTGCAGTTCACTCACGCTACTCAGTGAAGTCATTGCAATGAAAAAAATGGTTTGAAGAGTCAGGAGACGCAGAGGACAGCTATGTAAAGGCTCAACTGGAGTACACATGAGGAATGTAAGAACCAAATTAAGGTCCCACTGTGGAATCAAAAAAGGTTTTGGCAGGAACATATGAACTAAACCTTTAACAAAGCACATCAGTTGAGTTAAACACGAACAGGTTGTACGGCAAATTCAGAAAGGGTGAAAAGGCCAACAAATAATCTTTCTCAGTAACCACAGCAAGTCCTTCTGGGTTAAAGAGAGCATAAAAAGCAACGCATCCAACAACTTTTCTTGCAATGGGTCTGTATTGTGGGAATACCACAAAGCGACAAATTTATCCCAGGGTCCAGCATAAACAGGTTTTGTAGATGGGGACACCTGGCTTCTAAAAGGACATCCATGACCTTGGGAGGGAGGTCAAAAGGAGTCAAGTGTTTTTGCTCAATCTCCATGCGAAGAGGTGTAGATTGCATAGTCAACTAGCAGGATGCAGGAGGACAAGGAGTTAAGAGTCTCACGAAGACCCGGAATCAAGGCTGAAATATCGGGATCATAGCCTGAATGTCCTGGACTTCCTGAACAGGAGGGAGGGCTTGAAACTGCACGGTATCCTGAACAGCTCCTGGTGTGACTTTGGCAAGTTGATCGAGAACTCTAAAGACATAAGCAGATTCGCTGTCATCTGGAGGTGGTCAACAAATGACTATGGTAAGCCCACCTTCAATAGCCAGTCATCAAAGTGGGATTAGACTGGCATAACTGACCTCCGAAGGCATACTGGGACCACCACCATCACATTTGTGAACCCCTGAGGGGCACTGGATAGGTCGAAGCGATGCATGGCAAACTGATAATGACGCCTGTGGGACTGTAGCCCAGCAATATGAAAATTGTCATCCTGCAGGTCAAGGGCTCCTATCCAGTCTCAGGGATCCAGAGCAGATAGAACCTGGGCCAACATGAATATCTTGAACTCTTATTTTTTCAGGGTGCAGTTGAGAGGTTGAAGACCAAAAATCGGACAAAAGCCTCTATCCTTCTTCTGCACCAGGAAATGATTAAAGTAATAGCCAGTCCCCATTTCCGATGCTGGAAAACTCTCTATGGCTCCTTTTCCCAGAAGAGACTGGATTTCCTGATTCAAAGTGGACAAATAATCCTCGAAAAACTGCACTGATGGGGGTGGGATATGCGACTAGTCAGACAGGGATGGCAGAACGTATGCTTTTTGGAATATCTGGAGCACCTTTTAGTTGAATGTGATGCTCTGCCAACCATGCAGAAAATACATTACCTTTTCTCCAACAGGGTAGCCATGTTCTGTTGGGTGCAAGCTAAAATGGCTTAGAGGTAGAAGCAAGAGGGGCTTAGCGCTGCGCAATATGCTGCACCTAATGGGCCTGAGTGTTAATGGCTGTATCACTGACCCCCGCTTCTTAAGGACTGAGGGGTCTGTTGCTGGGGCGTTGGGCCTTGACAATGTCTTTGAGCCAAACCCCTTACAAAGCCTTGAATGGGGCTTAGTTGAGGTTGTGTCGGATTTGGCTAAAAGTCAAACAAAACAATCGGGTTCTCCTTCAGCGTCAGAGGGGCTGAGTAGTCTGCTTTATCTCAGAATAAAGTGGTGCTGCCAAAAGGCATACCCATCAGAGACGTTTGGACATCACCCAAGAAACCCATTGGTCTCACCCATGCGTGGTGCTGAAGCTGATGCCTACTGCGCAATGTGTGGAGGCATTGGGAAGAGCATGTTTTCCTCTGCTAATCTCACCCTTTGTTCTGTCAGTGTTAGCAGTCTTTTAAGAAGATACTTGCGTGTTGTGGGACCTGGTGAGCGATGTCTTACAGACAGTCCTTGATGAATAGTGTGCCAATATACAGCAAATATTTAAGGATTGTCAAGATGTAGCAAAGTATGTCAGATGCTCAGGCTGGACGCTACTGACTGCTTATGCAGCGTAGGTGGGGCACAGTGTGGCTACGGCATAGGGTTTGGAGTAGTTTGGGTGTTGGGCACAGAGTTGGGGCATACCCAGGAGTGCGGTCTGGTGGCACAGACAGTATTGTGGGTGGATCTGCCAATGGTAATCCAACAGGAGGTCTCCTCAGATCCTTAGGGCTTGAAGGTGCACTGGAGAGAGCTGGAAGGTGCAGGAAATTTGCAAAATGGCTTCATTGATAGTTTCTACCTATTGTGACATCAATAATGGACACAGGAACTCAAGTTGCATCAGGATAAGCTGTAGAATTGGCTCTTCGGTAGGATAGCGGGAACGAGACTGATAGGCACCTCGACGTTCCGGCAGCATCCCTCTTCATGAGTGGCAGGGCGTCAAAGAAGCCCGCTACATTTTCTTGCATTATTTCTTTGATTTAGATTTACCTGAAGAATTAGAGTGTGCAGAATATCTTTTGCAAGAACAGTCTAGAGCATGGAAGCAAGTCAGACTCTTCAATCAAAACCACACAGTTTAGCTTTACAGTCTCAGATCGCCTTGTGGTTCACATGGGCGCAGTCCCCACAAGTCTTGGAGTCGAGCCGGGACTCTAGACACCAGAGACATACCTTGTGAGGGTCTTCACAGACTTCTGCTTTGGACAGTCGCAATAAGGCTTAAACCATGTAGTTTTTGGAGGAGACATGTTCCCTTGCATACTGCGTGAACAAATCTTTGAAATAAAATTGGCAAAAGATGAGAAGAAAGTTTGGGAGCAAGCTCTAGATCTGCATCCAAAGGCACAAAAAGAAAAGAACTAAGGTCAGTGCACAGCGGTGGTGCATATATGTGGCTCCTGGTGTCACTTCTGGGATGAGATGAAGTCGACTCAGAGCTGCATTATTTCTGTGAGGGCAAGTTCTGGAATCTGCAGGGCTCTACAACTTTCCTATCCCCCAGCGTTCCCACACATCTCTTGATGTAAATGGTACCCCACTTGTGTGGGTGGGCCTGTATGACAGGAAAAACCCCAATACACAACATTGACAGATAAACTATTTTCACTTGAAACCCACCCTGTTTTTTGCAATGTGGGTAGCTGTGGATTCAGGGTCTAGGCTCGGCCGCCACTCAGGGAATCCTACCAGACCTGGACATTTCTGAAAACTAGGCACAGGAGGAGTCCAGGGTGGTGTGACTTGCATAGATCTCATAAGGATTTCTTACCCAGAAGCCCCTGCAAACCTCAAACTTTAGCTAAAACACACACATTTTTCTCATATGTGATGAAAACTTCTGGAATCTGCTGGGATGCACAAATTTGCTATCACCAAGTTTGCTGATAAACACTACTCCACCTGTGTAGCCGGGTCTAGTGCTGTTGACAAGAACAGATCAATACAAGGCATACCACCCTGGACTGCCCCCAGTGTCCAGTATTGTATTGCCTCTTTTGGGCTGGGGTATGCCACTGCCAGAGTGTTATGTTATGTTATTGTAGTTTATAAAGCGCGCAGCTACCCCCAACGGGAGTGTCCCGGCGCTGGTAGCAGAGAAGAAGGGCAAAGTGCGGGCGACCTCAGGGTGCTATGGGAGACCAAAGAGCCAGGTCTTCAAAGATTTACGAAATGTGAGTTCTGAGTTGGCTTTCCTAATATATTCTGGCATGGAGTTCCATAAGGTTGCTGCTCTGAGGGCGAAGGACCGTCCTCCTATTCTGGCCCTAACAAAGCGGGGTATAGCAAGAAGTTCATGGTGATTGGACCTCAGGTTCCTAGACTGGTGATATTTACGAAGTCTCTTCCTTAGATACTGAGGGCCAGTGTTTCTAACTGCTCTGTAGGCCAGAGTTAATGCCTTGAATTCTGTCCTTTTCACTGGAAGCCAGTGAAGGCTCCGTAAATGAGGAGATATGTGATGACGCAACGGGACATTTCTGATAAGCCTGGCTGCTGCATTTTGTATCGTCTGCAGTTTTCTTATTAAATAAGCTGGCAGACTTAAGTACAGGCTATTTGCATAGTCCAATTGTGACGTAATCAGTGCATGCACTATTGTTTTCCTGCAGTCCAAAGATAGAAAATAGAGGAATTTCCGCAGGGTCTTCATTTTCCAAAAGCAGGACGATGATACATGGTTCATTTGGGTCTTCCATGAGAGGGTATCGTCGAATTTAAACCCAAGATTCCTGGCTGAATGTACAGGAATAGGCGGAGGGTTGAGCTCAGCAGGCCACCATAGGGCAGATGGTGGGGCTGATGGTTGATTGAAAAATAAAACTTCAGTTTTATCCGTATTTAATCGCAAGCAATTCTCGGTCATCCAAGTTGATATTTCCCTCATGCAATGTTTGAACCTTGTGAAAGCCTCCTCTGAGTGGTCTTTAAAGGAGAACACAAGCTGAGTATCATCAGCGTATGAGATGACACCTACCCCAAGTTGCTCTATAGGTGGGGCAAGAGAGGCCAGATAAACATTGAAAAGAGTAAGGCTAAGAGACGAACCCTGAGGGACTCCACAGATCAGGGGACGGGGGGATGGGGTATAAGGATGAAGCCGTGTTTTCTGGGTTCCAGCTTCTAAAAAGGAGCTGAACCAAGCTAAGGTGGTCCCTATCACTCCCAGTTGCCTAAGCCTGTCTAAGAGGATCTTGTGGGACACCGTGTCGAATGCCGCGGACAAGTCGAGCAGCACCAGCATAGCACATCCACCCTTATCCAGAGTTTCACGGACCGTTTCTGCTACTTCAAGCAGTGCGGTCTCAGTGCTATATCCTGATCTGAAACCTGACAGAGTCATGGAGTAATTTATTGGACTCTAAGAAGTTGGATAGTTGTTTCTGTACTTCTTTTTCCAGGATCTTGGCTGGTGCCGGCAAGAGAGAAATAGGTCTAAAATTCTTCAGTTCTGCGGGGTCAGCATCCTCTTTCTTCAAGATAGGCTGGACTAGTGCCGTTTTCCAAATTGAGGGGTATACGCCTAATTTCAGTGAGGTGTTCCAGAGTAGATTTAAGGGGGGTTTAGTAATGGAGCAAGTAAACTGAAGAACCTGGCTGGGCATTGATCCATAGGAGAGCCAGATTTTATTTTTTCTAATTGTGAGAGGGAAATTTCTGGCCTAAAAGGGTTGAATTCTGACCAAGTGTTAACAGGGAAGGTGACATCATATTGGGAGAGTCACATCCTGGAAATGAGGAGTAAATGATTTGAATCTTTTCCTGAAAGAAGACCGAGAGGTCTTCACAGAGCGAGGCCGAAGGAATTATCCTACTTTTCAATGCCTCTGGTTTGATAAATCCTTGAATGATTTTAAAAATCTCTTTGGAGGAGTTATCTGAAGAATTAATTTGGTTAGTAATGTGGTCCTTTATGCACCTTCGTTTGAGCCTGTGAAATTGTTTCAAAGCAGTTCTGTAGGCAATTTTGGCTTCAGGATTATAGGTTTTCCGCCAAGTCCGCTCCAGCTTCTTACAGAGGCTTTTTTCCTGGCGGAGTTCTGGCGTAAACCATGGGGCAGAGGGTTTGTTTCTGGCTGGTTTCTGGGCTTTCATAGGGGCAATTTTGTCCAGAGCGGACGTAACCCAGTGGTTGAAAGTTGATGCATCCCTGTTGGGTTCGCCAGTAAATACCAAAGGGGTGTTTAGTAAAGCAGGGCCCATTACTTCAGGAGTAACTTTTCTCCAATTTCTTCTCTTCTCAGACTCAGATTTGCTAGGGACATGACTAATGATGGTGCTGAGATTGACTGGTATGAGGCTATGGTCTGACCATATAAGGGGGATGGGGTCTTCTGTTATTAAGGAAGGAATGTTAGTAAAAATAAGATCCAATATGTGCCCGGCTGCATGTGTAGGCTGAGATACTTTTTGAATTAAATTTAAACCTTTCATTGTATCGGCCAATTGGGCGGCCAAGGGGGAATAGTCATTGTCCATATGGACATTGAAGTCGCCCAGGACCATAAAGTTTGTATATCTTAATGAGAGATCGGCAATTTGATCGCATATCTCCCATAATTCAGAGGGTGTGGAGTCAGGAGGTCTGTAAATCAGCATTCCCGCCACCGAAGAGGACGGGGAAGTTTTTACATTAAAGGACATTGCTTCCAAAAGGTGAGTGTTGTTGATTTTTTTGTGAGATATCTCCCACTCATTTCTTATGATAATGGCAGGTCCACCTCCTACTATGTTTCCACCTCGATTTACCGTGACAATTTTGTAGCCCTCAGGAACGGCCAGCATTATGTCAGGGTTAGAGCTCTCTTTCAACCAGGTTTCAGTAAGGAAGATGAGATCCCAGGATCTATCTTCTAGCAATAGCCACACATCATCTGCATGCTTAGCAAGGGATCTGCAATTAATTAAGCATGCTTTGAAAGTTGGCCTAGTATCAGCGGTCTGTTGTCTGGAAGGTGTGTCCCTATCTAAAGCTTTCCACCTTTTACCCAGAAGCTCTTTATCAAAGTTAAAAGAACAGGAAGTACAATGCGGCACCTGGCTGGATATAGCCTGGTCCAGAGTATCAAAGTCCAGGCAGGTAGGCCTCGCACAACCATTTACTCTTAGCTCAAGGATTTGTTCCCTGGACAGTAATGATCTAGTAATTGATGGCATGCGGGCAGCATGGCTGGCGCTGGACGCGGGCCGGACGCGGACGGGCGCAGACGGGCTTCCTTAGGCACGCCTTTGGCGCGTCCGCTGGCACATCAGCTGATATGGGCGAGCGTGAGGTTAGCTCCGCCCTGTTCAGCTTGATTGGCGCAGTGAGCCCCGCCCTCCACACAAACGGCACCAGCCACGGTGGACCGGGGCAGGGGAGCAAGTATAGTGCAAATGAGCAAAGCAGTAAACAGTGCAAATGAGCAAAGCAGCAAATAGGTAAGAGCAAGTTTTTTTAAAAAGATTTTAAAAAAACGTTCGCACACTCGTACACTTTAAGAAACGCTCTGAGAGCACAAGCGGTAACCGGGCACTCGCCGCCCCTTCTTTGGTTCGACCCTGCACCTTTTTTTGCCCCACTGTAATATTCCTAGTGTTATGTGGGCTCTCTACTCTGTGCGGGCAGAGTAGGGACTTAACCCCCTATCAAGCAACCCCATCTGCTTTCCACCCTCATCAGGCAGTCAGAAAGAGTGTATTTGGGTGCGGGCATGGTCCTAGGACACAGTGGGCAACACACACCTTTAACATTTTTTTAAAAACTGGTATCTAGTATGTTTCTAGCCTACCGGGGCAGATTGGGGATAACCCCCCCCAATCTGCTTCCCAAGGGGGCTGAAACACTGTCATTTCTGCTTTTGTATGGGGCGTGGCCTGAAGTCCGGCCATCCCCACCTTTTTTATTTGCTTTCACTTCCCTGGTGGCTAGTGGTCTTTCTGCCACCCCAGGAGGGTGGATAGGGGCAATCTGCCTCCCAGGGGACAGAGCAGAAAGTCTGTTTTGTTCCCTTTGAGGAGAGGCATGTCTTTATGCCCTGGTGGGCTGCCTCCACCCCTGATTTTAAAAATCCCTGGTGTCCAGTGGGCTTTCTACCCTCCTCCGGGAAGATTAGGAGCAAGCCCCCACTATGCTTCCCAGGGGCGGCAGAAAGACTGCCTTTACCCAATTTGGGGTGGGGGCATTGCCCTATGTCAGGGTGGGCCAGAGCCCTTTTTAAAAAAAAAAAAGAATTTTCTTTCCCTGGTCACTAGTGTACTTTCCTTTTTCCTGGGGAGGGGTGGGGAAGATTCAGGGTAAAAAGTCTCATCTGCAACTGCCAGAGGCAAAAAGACTTGAACAAGGACAATTTGCTGCTCCCCTCCCATAAATGATGCTTGTTGTCTAGAGGAAGCGCTAGACGATCCCATCTCATTGTGATCACCTGGTCTTTACAGGTCAAGAGAGGTATTGATGGAAAGATGAGTTCCATAGCTTTCCAGCAATACCTTCATTCTAGAACAGTTCCCTGCGAGCATGGAGGAAGGGGCCATTTTCGACGCCCTCCACGCTCCCAGGGAAACCAAGTAGGCATTACCTTAGTTGCAGTCCTGCAATCACATCAGCGGCAGGACTATCATAGCCCTCTCAGCAGGAGCACTAGAGCCCCATGCTCCGACCCAGCAGTGTGTTACGAGGTGGGACTATGGAACAGCAGCAGAGCAGCAGCTGCTCTGGTGCCAGGTGTTTTTACGTAACCTACATATCAATAGCACCTGGTTATGTGTGCTGTTGACATGGATGACACTTCAGTAGTGCCCATGGAGTTAAATAAAGATACCTATTCACAGCAGTGGACACTCAGGATTCAGGGCAAAGTAATATATATTTTTAAAAGAAATAAGAAATGAGTCCAGCTTACCTGACACTGAAGGAGACTATATTTTTGTATTTCCTATTTTTAGAAGGATGTGCATGTTGTTCCAAGACAAAATGTGACACTCACAATAGGGGCACCAATGGCAGAAGTTGACTGACCCATTGCACTATGCTGCATACAGTGGTGGGCAGAAGCAAACTGAGAATGACAGTTTAACAAACCAATGAATGACGACCGATGACCAAAAGCCCAAATATGCATGTTTGTGTGCACGTAAAGAAGAGACAGAGAGATAGACAGACAGTTTGATCTGCACCAATTTCGAAGACCCAACTGACAAATGATATTTCACCAGTACTGTTGTTTGCTTCTATCTGTGGAACTTACAAAGATTGTTTACAATAGTAGTTCAATTTGGCATGTCCTTTGTTATTTTTCTGCAGCTCAGGGACTTGGAGTCCTGTTCTATCTGCCAGCACTTGATGCACTTATTGAAGTAGAATGTTGTATCGTTTAGACACTAGTCTAGAGAGATTAATCACGTCAGGTGGTGTGCTGAAACTGAAAGTGGTCCAACCCATTACTAAAACTGCAGATGTGAGCTGCTGTGCTCACCAGTTGCACAAGAACCAAGTACAGAGAAGAGGTATTTGACGGTCATACACCTGCATCCAGATCAGCTCAAAAGACCAGAATTAGTCAGGAAAGGGAGTTTAAACGGGAGGAGAAGCTGGAGGCTACCTAAGGGCAGAAGCAGTGGGAAATGTACATTTATTTTACCCAAAGTACTAAAATTACGTCACTAGCCATAAGTGAGTTTACCTCCCTCCCCCCACACCCCCACCCTGAAATCCCTCCCAGGAAAACTTAGTTCTGCCTTTAAAAAGAGTGAATAATTTTATGTATGATTTCTCGGCGGGTACCTAGCTACAGAATATTTGTGAACCACCACACATTTGGAAGTCTTCACTGTATTTTGCATAGCTACGTTCCTATTAAGGTCCACTTTCCTTACAACTAATCCTAAATTATCATGTAGGTTTATTTCCCGCTATTATAAAAGGCACTTTGTGCTTTGAAAATGCTACTAATCCACAGTCTGAGCATAAGTATCTCAAATTATGAATCTTAAATGGCCTTTTTGCATCTAAGCTACACTTTGGCGCACAAAAAATCCTGGCGGCTAACTCAAATTGTACAGTACAGCTGTTTTTTCCTAATCCAAAGTACATAATTTGCCTCTGCAATATTCTGATTACTTTTAATATAGAGGTAGACTCCTTCACCTATTTCACGTTTGTTCCTTCTTTGCAGTAAAGTTCTCAAATTTAACACTCATGGGGAAAACCTACCCCACCACACATCTATTACTAATCAGTGTATCTAGCCTACTTGGAGAAAATTAGTATAAAATCCCTAATTTTTTTGAAGTCATGATTTTTTCCCTGATTTCGAAGTGTCATGTGAAGTTTTATGCTGTGGTTTTCCAATGACATTGCAAGTTATATGCATGTGTTTGTCTCTGTAGCGTCTAAGGACCGAGGTTACTGCACAATTATTGTTCTTCTCTGCAATCTTATAGTCATGAAACCTCGAATTTTCATTGCGGGTTTTTGACCACAGGTTTCCAAAGGGACTAGAAGATGTTTCAAAATACCCTGCACTGGTCCAGGAGCTTTTTGACAGAGGATGGAATGAAAGTGAACTGGAGGGGGTACTGCGGAAGAACTTTCTCAGAGTTTTTAAAACAATAGAACAGGTAAGCTTGCAAATGCACATTAGTAAAATTGATGTGTTACAAGAAATTCCCACATAAAACCACAAATGTTCAAGATCAGAAATTTAAGGTTATCTGTCACTTACATTCTCAAAGAACACTAATCGTTCCATCTTTACATAGGCAATGTGATGGTGATGGTTCTCAATACCGTTCAAGCAATGATCATCTCTAAATTGGAATATTGCAATGTTATGATGCTAGGTCTGCCCATATACATTCTTTAAAAGTGGCAGCATATTCAAAATGCAGCAACCACCTTATCCTAGAGCTAAGTTGTTAAGTGTCACTGTCCATCTTCCTGCTCTTCACTGGCTCACCATTTGCAAATGTTGTATTTTCAAGGTCCTTTCTTTTGTCACAAAATCTTATATAGCCTGCCGTATGAACATCAGATATATGTCCACATTCTTCTCTTCTATACTCCCAGACGAGGTCTGTGCTCTAATACTCAGCATCTCGTGAACATTCCCAAATTCAAGAAAGCATACATTGGCAGCAGCTCTCTCTGTGGTCATGGTTAGCGCATGACATGCTCCTACGCTGGCCATCGTGCAGAAAAGCACCTTCGTCCAATCTGTAAACACCTTAAAACTCATTTATTCTCCCCATCACTCTGTTGTGGCACAGTACAGCTCATTCTCTTCTTCATTTTAAAACAAGGATTAAAAAAGAAAATACTGTGATTTCGAAACGTTTTAATTGTTTATATCTTTATAAGCTAAAGGTAAACAACCATTAATAAAATTAGAATTAAAAAGAAATCATGACTTGTCTTAAACTACAATCAACTTCTGTTGAGAGTGCATGAGAGCACATATATCACTTGTTTCTAATGGCTTGTGGAATCACATGCAAATATATAAAAGGTGCAAGTCTAACGCATATCAGAGAGTGCACAAAACTCGAATCTATTTATCATAACATGATAAATATAGGAAACTAACATGAGTCATTACCTGCCAGCTTATCAATAGGCTCATTTGTCATGATTTATTCGCGGTAGGGTTGATGTACAAAGAAGGAAAGTGCTTCCTTAGGCCAAGTACAACTTGTCACTGGGGTCAAAACCATTAAGCTACTGCATTACAAGGTATCTATATTCCCTCTAAGTTACATGCTTTTTGCACCCCCTAAGCCACGAGAACGATAAAATAACAATGCAGCAATAGTAACACCAAGTTAAAGCCCCTCTACTGAAGTGCAGCTCTGATGTGGACAAATCAGCATACTTGGGCCTTTTAAATTAATTTTAAGGATGATGGACAGAATTACAGGAACATTTTTTTCAGCATTTTCGGGGCTCAAGCACCCATTCAGTCCCTAAGGATCTAATGGAACTCATTCCCCCAACATTCAGAGCGCCAGGAAGCACAGGTGCAGACCTGTGTCAGAGGGGGCGGGGCCTATTCCCATTGCACTAAGGAGCGCATCCAGGGACATTTTGGCAGCATTTTCGGACAAAAGAAAACAAAAAGAAAAAGATTAAGCTACTGCATTCCAAGATAACTATATTCCCCTTAAGTTACCTACTTTTTGCACCCCTTAATCCATGACAAAGATAAAAATGACTTAATGCAGCAATAGTAATGCCAAGTCCTCTCTACTTAAGTGCAGCTCTGATGTGGACAAACCACCATACTAGGGCCTCTTAAATTAATTTTAAGGATGGTGGACAGAATTACAGGAGCAACATCCAAGCCAGAGACCAGTGTTCCCAGAGCGTCGTGCAGAATTTTAGGGGGCATGGTGACAAGGGTCCCATGGGAGAAGGTGCCAGCAGACTAACGGAAGTGAAACAATAGGGTGTTGACACTTTTCCAGTTACTCTCGCACGTCCAAAGTAAGCAATACATCTGACATAAAACATGGATTTTTTTGAGTAAAGAGTGACATGCAATTAGAGGGACATATGCGCAAGAAGTAGAGAGCTACACAATTCGAGCAGAGGATTTTTGCTAGATAGGTCGATATTCCCAGGCACGTTAGAAGCTCATCTATAAAGAAAGGGAGCATTCAAGAGACTCTTTGAAGTGTGTCAAAATCATTTAGAAGTGTAAACCACCTTAACAGTTAACTCTTGGAATACATCCACAGCAGTGGGCTTTAAAGTCCTTGTCCAAAATGCATGCAAACAAGTAAAAACAAAGCAGCAAACACACCAGTGCTGTATGTTTTTGTGCGTGACAGTGAGTAAACACTTTATGTGAAGTGTACGTATGTTAAAGTAATTATTTTACCAAGTAATCAATCAATGAAGGACTTCAATTGGCAATCAGTAGCAATAGATTAAGAGAACTGTGCACCATAGAAGTTGCTTAATCAGCAGTGGCTTTTTTTGTTGATCATAATCAGCGAGGAGAAAAACAGCATGAGGACTGCCTACTATAGCCACTGAAAGAATCAGTGTAATTAAGTAATAGTAGGTGAAGGTAAATGTCATCTGACGAATACTAGTCAGTATGGGTTTACTTGCACCTCTCTGCTTTCAACTGAATATTGACAGGACTATGGGCTTTACTAAGTTGACACTGGTGCATTTTGAGCTCTCACTTATTTCTCTTTCTCTATTCTATCAGTTCTCAAACCAAAGCATTCCAGCTTGGCTTCCACGCCAGCATCTTTGTAAACGCCAAATAGTTTTTTATGTATTGCCTTCAAGGAGGAAATCAAGGTTTTCTGCCCCTCACGAGGACTGACATGTTCCCACTGATCTGGGAATCATTTAGTAACACATTCTCTTGTGTGGTACTGTTGAAATGCAACTCCAGTTCGAAAAACTATTTCCGGTATAACTCTTACTGTCCTAAGCTGCACCTCTTTTCTTTACTCTAGCTTAGCACAGCTCAATAATTGCAACCACAGTGTGCTTCTTGAACTGTGAAAGAGTCTTGTTCATACTCCACATGGGTTAAGAGGGAGCTATCTTGCAATATTCAGTTTGGATTGGCAACCCTCCTCGCATCTGTGTCGACTGCACGCTCGCAATGCTCCACTATGTGGCATCTTCCACTGTGTGTTCTTTCGGGTTTTCAGATGTTTGGGTCCCTTCCCAGAAGAGGCAACAGGCCCCCTCCCCATCTCCCCCCCAAGTCTAACTTTTTCTTACTCTCAGATTCAGTCTGGAGTGCCCATATTAGATACAGCTCCTTTTCCTTTGGGACTGTGTGCCACAGTAGCATGCTCCTATGTATATCAGCCACTATCTCAATAATAACACCAGATCCACACTGGAGAATGAGGCCGAGCCTCAAGCAGGCTACTTTGGCAATTCAAAAGTCCTACAGCAAGAGCCTATCAAGTTAATCTTCACTGACAGCCCCCTGAGCAAACATCAAACTGCTTCCTGGGGTCTTCAATGGGGAAAGAACTGTGCTCCGGGATGGAGGTCACAGGAACAGCTCCATCAATGAGTCCATTAACCTTTCCCCTTCAACTCCATTCTTTCAAAAAGAGGAAGACGACTGACCTACGTTCTTATATTTATTACCAAGTCTTAAATTACACTAAATTACATCATTATCAAAGAATATAGTACCGTTAACATGAGAAATGATAGATCAGGTACAAATACTGAGACAACAGGGGTTAGGAAAATTGACCTGCATTATGGCGAAAGCACTAAATCGCACAAGATGTCTCTTGTATCACTTTTAGATTTACCTCTTTAAAGCACAAGTGGCAGAATCATATTTCAGAATGGGTTTCCCTTCCTCAAAGTCTCCACTGAAGTGATGTGGAATTACCCGAAGAGATCTCAAAATTGTATAATTTGAATCGAAAACTAGAAGGCAAACTATTCACTGAAAAAAACAAAGGTTACAGGGATGTTATAGTTAGCTTCAGATTTGACACACACAAAACCATAGAAATTCGCAGTTCTAGTTATCTCAAGTAACTATAACTCGTGCCCAAAGGTAACTATAACTCATGCCCCCGTGATGCAGTTCTCATCAATAATTTCACTGCAAATGTTGCAGTGATATTATCAATGAGGTCCTAGAAGATGTCATGAGTGATGTAATATGTGGGGTAAGTAGCAGTGCATGGTGAGGGTGTGAGTTATAGTTTCCTTCGGTCACGAGTTCTAGTTACTTTTGTGTGTGTAAAATCTGAACCTACCTATAACGTCCCTGTAACATTTAGTTTTTCCAGTGAATTTCTAAGGCTTTTTAATTTAATTTCGTAACTATAATGTCCCTGTAACCTTTGTTTTTTTCATTGAATTTCTAGGGTTTTTTAATGGTATTTCCTAACTACAACTTCCCTGTGTGGGTGTGTATGTGGGTGTGTATGTGGGTGTGTAAGTGGGTGTGTGAGTGGGTGTGTGAGTTTGTGGTGGGTGTGTGAGTGTGTGGTGGGTGTGTGAGTGTGTGGTGGGTGTGTGAGTGCATGTGCGACTGGCTGTGTGGGTCTGTTAGTGGGTGTGAGAGTGGCTATATGGGTGGGTGTGTGGTTGTGTGAGTGGGTGCGTGAAAGCTGTGTGGGTCTGAGTGAGTGGTTTGGAGGGTCTGCGGGAGTGTGTGTGGCTGCATGGGTGTGTTAGTGTGTAAGTGGTTGTGTGAGTGTCTGAGTGGGTGTGTGAGTGGCTGTGTGAGTGGTTTTGCAGGACTATGAGTGGGTTTGGGAGTTGCTGTATGGGTGTGTGAGTGGGTGTGTAAGTGAGTGTGTGAGTGAGTATGTGTGTGGATCTGTGAGTGAGCATGTTTTTTTTAAATTGGGGTCTGTATCCTCCCTGAATCCACCCGAATCCGAGAGGATCCGGGGAGGATCTGCAAATCATCACAAGATAAAAAAAATAAAAAGATTTTTGGACAATTTCTTGCCCATGAGGAGTCCCTCACAGACTCCTCCATTAGTCCCATTGGGTCAGGGTAACTCTACCCTGACCCCCTTATATTACTTTTTAACTTTATTTTCCCAGCTGGGAACTGAGTTTAGATTAACACAATGGCAGCCACAACTTTACTCTCAGGTTGCGGTCAGCCAATCACTGCATTGATGGTGGTGCATGGATTTGCGGATCCGAGGAAGATCCAGGTCTCTAGATATACAAATTTGCTTTCCCAGTAATATCTCAAACTCTACTGAAAGGATTTACACAAAATAATAAACGCTCTTTCTGGACCAAGAGCTAGCTTTCTGCCAAATCTGGTGTAATTCCATCCAGTGGTTCGGGCTGTAGTCCGGTCTAAAATCTCCATGGGAATTAACATGGGCAACACACTTTTTTTGACCCCCCCCCCTTTTTCTCGGCCCCCATGATGGATAACCGCAAAACTTTTCATGCACAAGAAGACCCAACTTGCCACTTTTTTGGAACATTTTGTGAAAATTCGTCAAATGGAGCCAAAGATATAGGCAAGACAAAATATGCTTTTCCTGGGGAAACTAGGTTCTAACTAGGCCTGTGCGGAGTTTGCGTAACTTCGTGACTAAAAATCTCCACCGCACTATAACGAGCACTATAACGAGCTCCACAAGTGGTGAAGTGAGTTAGGTCGCACTCCACCACTGATTTTTATTGCCGGGTGTTTATCCCATGCTGAAAACTCTGCGCAAACGGCACCATGAGCAGCACAAAAGGGAGCTGTTTCTTTCTGCCACTCGAGTCAAAGTGCTACTAGAGTATCAGCTTCCTCAACGTAAATGGAAGGTTTATAAATGCGAGCTGTAGCGGTCATCCGCGACCGCCCGAGTTGAGAAATCTCACCGCGAGGTGGTCTGGAGTAAGATTTTTGCAAACTTCGCGAGCAGAGCAAAATTTCACGCCAAGGCCTAGTCCTAACTACAACTACCTACTAGCGACCACCAGAAGGTATTTTTAGTTGGTCTCCTCCTCCAATGAAATATGGTATCACAGGATATTAGTACCTATGTAGTATGCCATCATATCACCATTAACACCATTAATTTAATACTGCTTTAACACTGGAGCCTTTTGTCATTTGTTCCTTTCATCATAGGACTACGAGTCTCCTTGAAACTTTCACATTTATCAAAAAAATATTTAAATTTCTTGTTGAACTTGATTAAATAAGCTGCGATTGATATAGACATACTTTATGTAAATATATCATCAAGTAATTGTCTCTTTTTGAACAATAAATGGATTCTTCACTGACCCACCTAAGATGCATACTTCTCATGAGAATTTTGAGTTTTACATCTATTAGACCTCAGGGGTCATCTGCTGTGTGAGAAGAGGCACAAGATACCACCTCAATTTATTGTCCTTAATTTTCCTAAAATCAAGTGATGAACAGTGACTATGGCAGCTACACACATTGTGTTTCACAATTCTCACAAGACCCTATCTACCGGAACCAAGCAAAAAATACCCAGAAAATATGTGAAATACTGGTGACTAAATAATTGGGGTTAATGCAAGATTTGCATGCATATAACAATTTCATCAGTGCCTAATTCTTTATTAACACTCCAATGGAGAAATGTATTTTATAACTTGTACTGATCTAATTTCCCAGGAAGATACTAGGTAGTCTTTTTACCTATAGTACCTTCTTCCAAGTGAGCTGGAGATATGCTTCATCTTGTCTCATTCAAAGTCTTGATGCCAGTGTAGTAAAAAAAGACAATGGTGTGACAGAAGTGTTGGTTGCATGTGTACTGCACATAGGTCAGCGCTACCTGTGTCTCCATTAGCCTATGGTAGGCACTGTGTTTTCATTTTTGCTCTTGGAATTCTTCCAGATGGGCTTAGATCAGACCAGTGTACACTTTTCCCGCTCTCATCTGGGGGTGTTTAGGGGTTCTATTAGATCTATAAATGCTACAGTCTAAGGACACTGTACTTGGGATACTCAGCAAAAGCAGTGTGCACCTCCAGAAATGTTCCTTCATAGAGACCAGCAGTCTATTCCATGTGATCTCAGTGGGAAGACAAGCCAAGAGCTAACTTGGACCAAAAGAACTGCAGTGCGAAGAAGGTTGCCTTTGTGATTTTGAGATAATTGTATGTTTTAACATTAGTCATGCACAAGAGGTCTGCAAAGCACTCAGCCTGCAGCCATTGTGAACCATTGAGGGACTTTGATCTGCATGAAACAAGATAATCTTGACAGTGTGAAGAGTCTTACAAGGATAGATTTGCCAAGGTAGGAGACAACGCTATATTGCAGAAAGACTGAAGTATCCATTGTTTTGATACAGAGTCAAACATTTATTTCCAGAACGTGGCAATGATGGCCTACCCACAAGCAGCTTCATGGTCTTTGGACAATGAATAGCCATAGCCAGAAGTCTTTCTGGACACATCTCACCAGTGATAGTGCCAGAGTAACACTTTAGTCTGAATAATGCAAGGCTGCCATAGACGCAGACAAACAGTGAGGCTTTATCTGCTTCCTAGGTAGGTAAACAGTGATTGGCATGCCAGATACAAGCGAACTGAGTTTTTTTGTCAATAATTCTACTTTCTTCATATTCAACATATAGCATTTTTTAGATTACCAGTTCATTCACAGAGGATCCCTTTTATCTAGAAAGCCTTAATGCTAGTTCTATCAGAGTAGTGTAGTTCCTATAAACCTATATATGATCTGGCGTTTAGACAACATACACTGTAGGATTGGTGTCCAGACTGAGTCTAGACACCCCCACCGGGTATGTTAGCCTGTATACCAGCTAGCTCCCAGTGCCACTAGAAACCCCTCTTACCAAGGAGAGAATAGTTCTTGGCAACTATCGAACATGACAACCCTGATCCCTCAGGATCATGGAAACAGTGTAATACTTTTCGCTCAGTCACTCGTGCTCACTTTGTCTCAGAGAGATACACAGAATAAACGGTGGGGACGTTTTTCAATAAGCATTTATTGAACCAGCGTCATTCTAGTGTAAAATAGGTGTGCTGAAACAACCATTATACATAAACGGATATAAATGATTAGAAGCACTAACAGTGTAAAAGGATGGTAGATTTCTACCATTGTGCTAAAACAATGAATACAGGCAAGTATATAAAATACATGACAATAAAATGCGTACTCCTACGAGGCGACCCGAACTAGATGTACCTAAATGTACCTAGCATGTATGTAGGTGTAAAGCCAAGAATCATTCTAGAATAAAGTCAACCCCATTACCTGAAGCGAGAGACTGTGGGACCCTGTCTTGGTGTCGAGATGGACACCTCGCAAGGGATGTCAGACCACTGCGAGCTGGAGTGTCTGCGTGCAGGAACCTCAGCGTCTCGCGTCAGTGTGTCGGCATGGAAGTCCTTTTCTCCTCTCACTTCCTCAGCAAGATATGGTGTTTATATACCCAAAGTGGTACCCTGAGGGGTTCTACCTTGCTGTGTCATGTCGGACTTAGGATGACGGAAGGAATGGCCCTTATACATAGTTATTATGCAGGAGATGGTAGTCCTGCTGAGTTTCCAAGAATCCTCATGCATAATGGTTGAGGCCAGTTTTCAGGGAAAACCCTACGTCCTGTAAGCAGTAGCGTAACAAGGTAAAAGGTCAGTCCCAAGAACTGTTATGTAGTGTAATAGTAGGGGAGAATATAGGTGAAAGGTTAGTTGACTACCTGAGCCTATAATGGGGTACCTATATGAATCAACAGAATTGCTCAGCAGAGAACATGGAGACATTGTATTTAAGAACCAGTATTCTGCAGCCTTGTGATTCAACTTCCCAAGTGTTCTCTCTAAGCTTTACTTTCTCTGGGTCTGCGATATAATAGCTTGGCAAGAATTGCAGTGGTCCCATGCTCTGTAGTGGGCTTAGTGCCCAAGCCCGCTGGGCACATTGAAAACATATTTAAGGTCAAATTGCTAATTGCAATCAGTTCTTTGAAAAAATCCTCCAAAAAGATATGCACATTTTACTCTGTCTCCTACAACATATCCACCCCCCACATAATAACCAGGACTTCCTTTATTTTTACTTCCTGGTTTTCTAGATTTAACTTGCGCTAAGCAAACAGACTTCAATTCCTACATCAAGTAGCCAACACAGTAGTTTCTGACTGAGTAATGCTTTAAGCTACTTTTCAGAGATCGTGCCTTACAATCAACACATCTACTCCTACATCTTTGATCGTTCGCTATTATTCAGAAACTGATCATTGGTCGACTGCTATTTTGATATGGAAAATCGGCAAGAATGTTGGTAATTTTAAATCTATGCATTTCACATGCTACTCCTATTAAGATGGGCTTAATTATTGTTTTAAATGAGGTGCAACATGAGTGTCAATTTTCAACTTCTCTCCACTACCATTGGCCTTAAGTTAACTACATTCGGTCACTAGGTTTTTACAAAATATATTGTTGCCAGCTACATTTTAAAGGATTTTAGCAAATTAATAGATTATTCGGGGAACAAAGGGGTGTCCCAGAGTTACCAAAGATCACATTCTGTTTCTTTGGGTGCTAGCTATACCCAAGGAGGACGATCAATTTCTAAGTGTCAGCAAATGTTGAGTCTTCAGATTACGAAAGGGACCTGAAGTGATGGAGATGGCAATGGTGATTAACTACCTATTAGGATCTATGTTGCACAACCAAGAGAACTTAAATAAAAAAAAAGTTAATCTTTTGTGAACTACTTAATTCCTGATAATGCCGTAGACGGCTATTGAAGATTAACAAGAACTCGGGAAATGAAGGCGCTAAGATGTCTAGTCAGTATTTTCCAGGAAATACCACAGGTTTTAAGATATTTAATACTGTCTAAGCAAGCATGTAAGAATATAAATGAATATCTAAAAATCTGTATGCTGCAATATATTCTATCTACAGGGAGTATGTTCTTTTCATGTATGATTTGTTTTGAATATCTACAGGTCAGAGACAACAGCAACTTGAAGCCAGATGAGTCAGAAATCCCAATTAATGAAGTGGATAATCCATGTCGTTTGAATTTTGCAAAAATTGTCCTAGCAAACAAGAAACATAATAATATATCAGGAAAAAACTCTCAAGAAAGGGATGCGTCTTCGGTCATAACGATTTTCAGTATGCTCACATGTATATGTTTGCAACTAATGACAGTTCGATGAATGAGTGCGTAATTAGGAAGTATCTACAATTTGCTTTTTTTCACATACAAGTTATTACACATCAATAAACATAGCACTTTACATCATTGCACATTTAGATTGAATTGATTTATCAATGTACAAATAATCTTTCGAAAATGTTGATTGTAATGCTTTCGAGTAGATCACTCGTGGTAATTTCAACCATCGTTTCATCTACCTCAAAAGACGAGGCAAGCTTGCCCGGTTCATAACCACAACATTGGCACTAATAGTTTCATTTGAACATAAAGCAGTTGATTTTCTTTGGTGGTCCACAACTAAAAAGTGGGTTCTTGCATGTTAAAAATGTTAATGCAATCAATCTAAGGACAAAAATAAAGCAACCCGGCAAGAAAAGAAATTTGAAAAATGACATACAAGAAGAGAGAATAAACGGATGGAAAGGTGTGCTATTGGTCTCTAAAAGTATTTGTAATTTATTGAAAATGGACTACAGCGGTTCGGAACCACTAAAATTTTGAGTAATCTAACAGTTAGTCCGCTTAAAGAACAGGGCATATTCTGTGACTCAATTGCTTGTGTTTTTCGAATGATGGCAAAATAGTAAAAACTGTTTGCAGATGCGCCCACTCATCTAAAACAAGCCTCACTTTCTCTAGCAAAATTCTCAAAAATTGTGAAAGTTGGAAGATTAATGGACTACAGCGAACAATCATTTGGAAACCAAAAACGATTCAAGTTGTTCCATTGGTTGTGCAATAGTCAGACTATGGCCACGCTGCTAAAAATACAAATGTGTATGTATGTCTATTTTTTAATCAGTTGGGTCTCAGCCCCATCCGCTGCTACAAGCTACTAGATAGTAAATATATGCCCAACCCATATCCACATTCCTTTTGGACAGTGAAAAGCTTAATAAATTCTTTAGTCATGAGCAAACTTGATTAATGCAGCGGTTTGGCCATTCTCAAATTGCGTTCCTGCTACTGGACAAGGTCCTCTAATTCATCATTGAAACTCTCTTTAATCTACCTAGACAAACCTCTGCTTCCTACTACTAACATGGGGTTGGATGGCTCTCTGCAACAAGCTAGGCTTTATTTAAACTGTTTACAATATCATACATGGGAACACTCAAAAATACCTTACCCACAACCCTCTTGATATGCACCAAAAGTAAACTAGCGACTACCTTCTGATCCAGATTCAGATCTTTCAGCCTTCTTGCTCCTGAGGATTGACATATCCCATCCTTTCCCACTGACACTTAATTTTTACTGAGATTCATAATGTATGACAAGCCTCATCTACTGACCCACCTACTTCCAGAATACTAACCACCGAATTAAGAATTTAAATATCTAATGTCTCCTGTCCACTTTATTTCCAAGATCTACACTCTGGCATCTACAACACCTTTAAATGTGATTAACAAGTTAACAGAGGTTTCATGCGTCTCTGTTGTAATGCTATACACACCCACCATAGAAATGCTTCAATAAACAAACAATTGTAGAACTAATGTGTTGTTTTTGCCACATATTTGGTAACCTAACCACATGATTATAATAAATGAATGGGTTTCTATTGCTACACCTTCCGATAAAACTTTAGGAGAATTTATTTTAAGGCATACAAAACCTTATTGCTCTAATTAGGAGTGGCTGGGATATTTGCGATGTGTGGTAACTCAGGTTACCACACAAATCCCATTGAGGAGCCTGCCAGCTAAAGTCACACTCTCACAGCTTCTCAGGGAAACAAGCACACCAATTGCCCGGACATGCGGATTTTGGTGTGCTGACCACCAAATTCAGCTATTCAGTTCCTATTATCATGGGACAGAACTGATAAATTCCATACCAGTGGTGTTAGATTTTATCAGGTCCAATAAATATTGGCTCAAGCACTGCACCATTCGTAATGAGGGCCTACCAATCAAACCATCAGGATTTATAAAACGCAGCAAATCACCAGTGAGAGTCTCAAGGCACTGGAGTTGCTAGCTGCTTCATGGTGCTCTTTTCATTTGAACAACCATGTCTTGAGTCCTTTTCTGAATTCCCGGAGTGATGCAGCATTCCTGAGGAGCAGGGGAAGTGTGTCCTCCACTGTTGGATCAGCGGATCCAGGGGGATGTCTGCAATAAAAAGGAAACGGATCACAGGTTTCTGGCTGGTTGGAAGGTCATTCGTTTCGGAATGTATGCTGGTCCTTTATCGTGCAGGGCTTTGTATGTGTGGGTCAGCATCTTGAACTGCCATCTCTTCTGGATCGGGAGCCAGTGAAGCTTCTTGAGGTGCAGAGTGATGCGAGTCCATCTGGGAAGGTCAAGCATGAGTCTTGCCACTGCATTTAATATTGTCTGAGTCTCTTCAGGAGGCGTGCAGTGATTCCTATGTAGAGTGTTACCATAGTCCAGCCAGCAGGTGATGAGGGCTTGAATGACTGTCCTTCTGACGTCAATTGGGAGCCACCTGAAGATCTTACAGAGCATGCATAGGTTGTGGAAGCAGGCGGACAAGACTGCATTTACCTGTTTCTGCATAGATAACTTGCTGTCCAAGATGATGCAGAGTTTGTGGGCATGGTCTGTGGGGGCATGGGGAAGGGCTGGGTTCAGCAGGCCACCAAATGTTGTTCCATGGCGAGGTGTTGTTCCCAACGATGACTTCAGTCTTGTTCGAGTTGAGCTTGAGACAGTTGTCCTTCATCCGGTTGGCGATGTTCATCATACATCTTTGGAAGTTGGTTCTGGTGGTGGAGTGCTCTTGTGACAGCGAGAGAATGAGCTGGGTGTCGTCGACATTGGAGAGGATGTGGAGACCGTGCGATCTGACTGTGTTGGCCACGGGGTCATGTACCTGTTGAAGAGGGTTGGGCTGAGAGGCGATCCTTGTGCAACGCTGCAGATAGCCTCCTTGGGTTCCGAGGTGAATGGTAGGAGACAGATTCCCTGGGTTTTTCCAGTGAGGTATGAGGCGATCCATTTGAGGGTGTGTCCCTGGATTCCAAATTGTTGCGGTGTGCTGATCATGATGAGGTGGGAGACAGTGCGGAAGGTGGCTGATAGGTCCAGGAGGATGAGGCCTGCTGTTTTGCTGCAGTCTAGGAGTGCCCTGATGTCATCGGTGGCTGCTATCAGGGTTGTCTTGGTGCTGTGGTTGGCTCGTAATCTGTATTGAGAGGGGTCCAGGAGGTTGTGGTGTTCCAAGTGTTTGGGGAGTTGCTGGTTGATTGCCTTTTCGAGAACCTTCGCCAGAATGGGGGGCAGCGAGATAGGCCGGTAGATCTTCAGATCTGCTGGGTCAGCAGATGTTTTCTTCAAGAGGGGCCTCACTTCAGCATGCTTCCAGTCCTCAGGGAAGGAGGCCATGATGATGGAGATGTTCAAGACTCTCGAGCTCGTCACCAATTGTCTTGCTACAGAAGTTGAAGATGTGGTGGGGAAATGGGTCTGTGGGTGCTCCAGAGTGTACGGAGTTCATGATGGAGATTGTGGCTTGAGATGCGAGAGGGTCCCAATAGGTGAGCAGGCGTTTGTGGTTTGTGTTCATGGGTGTGAGTAGGCTGATGCCGTCGGCAGCGTGGGTTGGGGTTTGAAGTTCTCGTAGATGGCTAAGATCTGGTCATGGAAGAAGTCTGCCAGAGTGTCATACAGTTCTTGGGAGTGGGTGATGTATTTCCCGGTGGCCCCAGGGTTGGAGAACTCCTTCACAATGATGAAGAGCTCCTTGCTGTAGTTTGTGCTGGCTTCTATGCGGTCTGCTAGAGCGTTCTTTGTTTCTCTCAGGAGGTGGTGGTACTGGTTGAGTGCTGTTTTGAAGGTAGTATGGCTGTCTTTTTGCTAGTATGCCACTTCCTTTCTAGTTGCCAGCAGTTGCGTTTGGAGGATTTCAGCTCCGCAGACAACCAGCTGGCTCTTCTAGCCAGTACATTGGGTTTGGTTGACTTGGCAATTGCATCGCCACATTACAAGATCCAGTGGGGGAAGATTTTAGCAGCCTATTTTGGTTCGGGTGATGCGTCTGGGATTTGGGAGTTGAAACTGTTGTTCCACTGGTCTTCTGATACCTTTTTCCAGTTTCTGCGTGTTGAGCTGGGGGGTGTGGTACCAGTGTTAGTAGATCCTGAGACGGTGATGTGGACGCTGTAGTGGTCAGTCCAGGTGAACTGTGATACATGGTTGTACTTGACTCTGTTGCTGGATGTAAAAATGGGATAGAGCGTGTGCCCTGCAATGTGGGTGGGTCAGTGACAAGTTGTTGAGGCAGATATTGTTCATGCTTTCCAGGAGGTTGGTTGATGTCGTCGGGGTCGTCTTGTTCTCAACTGCAATCAGGGAGTGTAAAAGATGATAATATTCTAACTGGGAAATAGTGACCTCCAGATTCTGTTAGTGTAGGTTTTTAGTATTTTGGGGAACACTGAAAAACAAACATTGGCAAAGCCATTAGCTCTCGCCTACAAGAGCTATTGACTTTGTCAATGTTTTTAGCTATGTTACACAGCGAGACTGCTGTGTAACATGCCTAAAAGTTATGGGGAAAAGTGGTATGAGGTGACCAGTGCTGGCTGCGTTATAGCGTTTTTTTCTGGCAGGGGTGTGGCAGAAGGACAAGCATTGTGAGCCAGCAGGAGGGATAGCAAGCACTGACGCATGAGGATGTGGACAATTCAAATAATATCATACATAAGCAGGCAGCTTTGCCTTTGGGATGTGTGCAACTCATTGTGCAGGCCTGGAATCTGCATGCTTCACCAGGGCTAATGGGGCCACAAGGGGTGAAATATATTTTGGGTTAACCACTGTGGATGCCTGCTTGGAGGCAGCTGAGGGAAAGAATTGTCGAAACAGACATGGTGGAGCGTGCGTGGACTTTAGAAAACAAGGGGAAAAGAGTTGTAAAGCACACACAGCAAATTCCCTGCAGTGCTTTGATATAGGTGTCAAATCAAAGGTGAAACCCAAATCCTTCAAAGATGTCTGTAGCAAGATAGCAAAATGAAACCAGCTTCTGCTAACCAATGAAAAGAATAGAAACGAGAGGAACGATAAAGCGAATCAACAGTAAGGAATGGGTAGACTTGAAGCCCCTTTTAGTAACTCATCGCACGCGACAGCACATGCACGGTGTCAGGCTGACCTAAAAATTGTTGGATAATGGGCAACCATTCTAACTGTACTGGTTCATTTCACACTGTAGAATGCATTATTCCGGAAGAAAGGCTTCATCATTGTGAGGCATGGATTATTCATTGGCTTAAACATTAATTGAGTGTTAAAGGTTATTTTCCTAACTATTGCTTACATCAAGGAAGGCTCACCTTGGTTTCCAACAAAAATAACTCATCTCCATTACTTTGTGTTAGACCTGTCAACCTTAGGGTGGTCTTCCCCCAAACTTTTTGCCTTCCTCCTGCATTTTTGGCTAATCTCCTTTTTGCAGCCCTTAAGACTCTGCACACTTTACCACTGCTAAACAGTGCTAAAATGCATATGCTCCTTCCTTAAAACATGGTAAGATTGGCTTAACCTCAATTGGCATATTTAATTTACTTTTAAGTCCCTAAAAAAAGTGGCACTTCATGTATCCAGGGCCTGCAAATTAAATGCTACTATTGGGCCTGCAGCCCTGATTGTGCCACCCACTTAAGTAGCCCTTTAAAGATGTATCATCTCAGGCCTGACATTGCAGCCTGTGTGTGCAGTTTAAACGGTTTTTTCGACCTGGCAAAATAAACCTCTTGCCTGGCACAACCTAAACCTTCCTTCTTAAAACATGTCACCTCTAGGGTAGGCCCTGGACAGCTGAAAGAGCAGGGTGCAATAGTATTTAAAATGAATGAAATGTACTTTTAAGTTTTACACGTCCTGGCAGTGAAAAACTCTGAAATTTGTCTTTCAGTACTGCAATGCCTACCTCTCTCACAGACTAACATTGGAGTTAACTCATTACCTTTAGTAAGCTACAACTTCCAACCAGGAACAAGTAACCAGTTCATTTTGGTGTCTTTGGAACTGTAATGAAAAATCCTAACTTATGGTGAAGTCGGGTTTAAACTAAAAGTTTGAAATTGCCACTTTTAGAAAGTTGGCATTTTCCTGTCTTAGCTATTTAGTGTCTGTAGCCTGTCCCTGGGTCACATTGACTGGGTGTAGCTGACGGTTGGAATTTGTGTATTCCTCCTAGACAGCCACACACAAATAGAGAGCTTTGGTGTGCCTGGTTGGACTTTTACTGGCAGGATGGGCAGACGTAGCAGAGTGCAGCCCTACTTGCACTCGAATAGGCTGTGTCCATCCTCCACACAAAGGGCTGCATACCCCCTATGGTTAGTCTGGAGCCAGAACACAGAAGGCAGGACTTCAAAAGGAAACCTCTGGAAGCTTCTCCCCCACTTCAAAGGCACAACTGGGTATGAATAGTGGACCTCAGATACCAACTCTTCAGTACATTTCTGGACCTGCGTATACTCTGCCAGGAAGGACTGCTGTGCTGCTGAAGGACTACTGCTCTGCTGGACCACTGCCCTGCTGGACTACTGCCTTACTGTGCTGACCTGCTGCCCTCTTCCATGGGTGAGAAGGACTGGACATGCATTTCATGTACCTAGAACCACAGAATGACTCCTAGGGCTAGTTGGCTGGCCTCCTGATCTGAAGCCTCAGGAACACAACAGGCTTCCAACAACCTTGCACCTGCACCTGGACTCTGCCATCAGTGAGTTTTCCCTGCCATGTGGATCCAGTGGAACAGAAGCATCTTTGTTGCTGCACGGCAAAACCCAGAGCAGAAATGATGCATCACTGCTGCTCCTTGTAACAAAACCATCAAAAAGATCTGTATCGCAGCCCATCGTCTCATCAGAACCACTGCTGTGTGACGCATCCTTGGTGAAAGCCTTTGCATTTCTCGTGGACGGCAGCTGACAACGAGGCCCGATTCTGCATCGCAGCCTCAGAGCTCATCGGAACAGATGCACCGATGCGATTGTGCGAAGCATCCTCAACGTCTGACTTCTCATCGCAAGCCCTTGTCAAAGGGATCCTTGACGACTATGTAAGACCTCACACCGCAGCCTCACTGCATCTTGGAACGGACGCATCAATTTGGCTGCGCAATGCAACTTCGACATGGATCCTCGCAATGCTCCGCAAACTAAGATTTAAGGTACTCTGTTCAGCGGGTCTAACTGGGTCCCTGTAGCCAGCCCTACTCCATAGCGGTTAGCCTGAATTCGTGTCTTTCTCCCCCTCCGGTGCAACCAGATATCCGCAGTTGCCACTTTACAACTTTTGGCAATATTTTCACTAAAATATTTAACACTGAAGATCCTCTTTTCTACTGAATGCGTTTTTGCTGTTTTTGTCATGTTATTTATTAAAAAATACTCTAGTTTTCGAAATCTGGTGTGGCTTCTCTCATGGTGTGTTTTCACTGTGTTAGGTTTTGAAGTGATGCACAAATACTTTACACATTGTGTCTGAGTTAAGCCTGGCTGCTCTGTGCCAAACTTCCCAAGGGTTGAGCACAGGTTAATTTACGGTTTGCCTGTGACTTCACCCTGAGAAGAATTGTGGTGACTACTTGAGATGGGTTTCACCCCACTCAACCAGCAACCCAATTTCTTACACTGGTATTCAGCAGTGAGGATTTTGACTTGTGTGTGTGCAGTGCCATACTGTAATTTTGTGTTACACTACCACCACAAAGACAAAACTTATGGCATTTAACCAGCATAGATCTTTCAGGGGGAAAATAATAATGGATTGGCTCCCCCTGGAGCAGATGGATGCTTTTGTCTATCTGGGCATCAAACTTCACAAGGACATGAGGTGGAAGCCTCATATTGAGGTTATGGCACTAAAGCATCGACAGCTAGCTGGCACCCTTAGAAAGGAAGTTAAAACCTCTTTGACAAAGCCCATTAGCCCGGCTCTACAAATTTACGATAGTAAAGTGGTGAGCTCAGTCCTTTATGGGGCAGAGTTGTGGGGCTTAGAAAACCTGAATCAGCGCACACTAGCAGAGAACGCGTTTTTACGCACAATTACTAGCCTCCCACAGAGCACACCCACCCTCCCTCTAAGGAATGATCTGGGTAGGAAAGCTCTAAAGGACTATGCTAGGCTTCGCCCAATTCTATACTGGTGAAGACTATGGGTAACGCAGGAACTGTCAGTATACACAGAGCTTAAGGGATGTTATTAATTCGGATCAATTTCACAAAATTAGCTGGCTGCGAGATCTGAGAGACACGTTCTATAAAATGGGCCTATCACACTTGTGGGATCTCCCCTTTACCTCGACATTCCCTCCAAAAAATATTCTTAAAGAAATTTATTGGGGAAATGGTCGTACAAGAAGAATTCAGATCCCACGACCCCTCTTCACTCACGGGTCTCTTCCTTCAAATCAAACCATGCCTGAGCCATGAGCTATACTGGGATATAATTACAAAGCCTTTGGATCGGAAACTCTACTTCCAATTTAGATCTGGCACTTTGCCGTTGAAGTATTTCTCATCCAAGTGGTCTCCCACCGGGGATAATAAATGCCCTGCCTGCGCTAAACAAGTAGAATCATATTCCCATGTGCTCTTTGCTTGCCCTGCTTACGCGAGTCTGCGGAAAGTTTGGCTGGCCCAGCTCTGTAAGAATCTGGGCACACGATCTCATAACGTACCCTTGCGAATTTTATCCTCCGATTCATCTCCCAGGTATGCAATCCCTGTTGCCAAGTTTTTGAGGTGGATGTGGCAGATTCGCTCTAAATTAACTAGGGCTAGCAATTGTCCTCAATGAAACCATCTACTATCCAACATGAATACGGGGGCAAATTAGGCTAAGTGGGGCTCATTTAAGCCTAAATCCGGCGCATGTGATCGATTACAGTCAACGTTCTCTTTCTTAGCCTTGTTCTAATATGCAACTCTTGAAAAGATGGCACTGTTTGCTTTTTTTGCACAAATGTACTAATTTAGATTTTAACTCAGATCTTAACTTTTGTATTGTGGAGCTATTTTAATCTATTTGTTTTTATCTGTATGCGGTTTTATGACTTGTTCAGTCGAATAAAGCTTTCTTGACGACTACCACCACACAAATAATTTTTCTTTTTCCAAATCTACCTTATTCCTACTACTGGACTGACTGAAACCATACTTGCAGTAATGGAGTTTGAGCTGGCCAACTTGGAAAGCAACACTGTGGCTTAGCTGAAACAGTTATGCAAGGAAAAGGGACTACAAATTAAGAAGGGCACCAAAGCATTCGAGCTGCAGAAAGCTCTGAGTGCCTGGACAGAGGTTCACCAGTCAACGATGACCACAGAAGAGCAGGATGATGAGGATGATCTGAATGAGCAGGATTAGGTTCTGGACATAAGCCCTGAATGCAGCCTTCAGTGGAGGAAGATGGCTCCTCTCCTGAATTTGGAGCTCCCTGTCAGATTAGGAAGCAGTGTATCCTTGTATGGCCTCTCCCCAGTAAAGCTGGCGGACATGAAGGTAGAGAGGGAATTTCAGCTGTAGATAGCCAAATTAAAAAAGCAGAAAGAACTGCCACTTGAGGAAAAGAAACTCAGGATGAGGAGAAACTTGCTTTGGAGCATTTAGCTAGTGAAAGAGGACAGGAAGGTCCGTATACCCAAAGACCTGGTAACCAGTTATATGGTGGGAGATGACAAATGTTTTTCAGTTCATGAGGTGACCCTGAGAGTACACAAAATCCCAGAGGAGCACTGGTGGAGGGAGGGCGTGTGTCTGTGGAAGCATATGCTTCCAGTTTGGAGTGACACTCTTCTGGCCCTAGAAGTAGATGACCAAATGTGGTACACCCCCATGAAAGCCATCCTTTTATCTAAATTTGGGTTGACCCTTGAAAAGTATTGCCAGAGGTGCAGGGACAATCACAAGCTCGCAAATCAGTCTTGGGTGGATTCATTGGACTACTCCAGCAAGGCACTGAAGGGCTGGGTCAATGATTATGATGGGCTGTACATCTTTATTCTGGTGGAGCAGATGCACAATATTTGTTTTTTAGAGCTGCACCAGCACCTAGTGGGCAGCAAGCTGACTGGCCCCAGGAAGCTTGCGGAGGAGAAGGACTTCTGGGTCAGCACCAGAGTGTCAAAAGGCATCTGGGGGGACTTCCAAAAGGGTAGTAACCAGTCCTAGTCTGAACCCAAGAAGGTATTTTTTGATAGACAGGAAGGTTTTCCCCTCAATGCACAGTATGGGCACTCCAAGGGAGACCGCAAATGTCTTAAGAGCCCCCTGCTGGTGTGTAGACACCTGGTTTGCTGAGTATAGCGCTTGAGAAGGAGTGTGTCCCAGTTAGTGGTGGGGAGCAGACAGACGTGACCCTAGTGTTCCTGTGGAATAAGAATAATGTGTCAGCTTGTGTCCTCAGAGCAGGTCCTCCCTAACACATTCCACCAAGTAATAGTCGCAGACAACCGTGAGAGTATCTGGTGGCTCTGGTTCCCTTTGAGTGGTGGGGGTTTCAAGTTCTCTAAAAGTAGTTGTGAGCCCTGCCATGCCTGTAGTGTCTGTTGGGCAATGACCTGGAGCACAGTATCAGGAGGGAGGTAGAGCTCAGGTCACACATGGAGATGTTGGGATTGCTTGAATGGGTCTGTATCACCACAAGGTCCATGGCTGCCCGAGAAAGGAGTCAAGGTCACATGGAGCCTGAAACAATGGCCCAGGTGGCTGCCAGGACAACTGGGAGCAGGGGGCACAGGAAAACCTCCTACTGGGGTTGGCTCAGAACATTCCTTGGCACGACATTTGGGTCAAGACAAGACATTTGCCAGGTTTGTTGCCCACTTCTGTTAACACCAGATGAAGATAGCCTCAGTGCATTCTGTAGGTCCTGCCCCACCTGACACGCCAGTGAGAAGTCAGGGGTAAAGAATTCAAGGCTCCCTTGACCCCATTACCTATCATTGGCACTCCATTTGAGAAGGTGGGCATCACCATTGCTGGACCCTTTGATTCCAAGACCGCTCTAGGCAACAGGTTTACCCTGATCTTGGTGAACCATGCCACTCGCTACCCAGAGGCCTTCCCTCTGAAGTCTGTGACTACACCTGCTGTGGCCAGGGCCCTGCTGGGGATTTTTACCCATGTGGTATTCCCCAAAAAGGTAGTGTCTGATGGAGGCAGTAACTTCATGCCAACATACATGAAGTTCATGTGGGATGAGTGTGGACTAACTCATAAGTTCTCCGCACCTTATCACCCCCAAACAAATGGTTTTGTGGAGAGATTCAACAAGACCCTAAAAGGCATGATAATGGGCCTACCTGAGCCCATGAGGCTTCAGTGGGACATCCTCCTTCCATGCCTTCTCTTTGCCTACAGGAAGGTGCCACAGTGGTGGGTTGTGTTCAGCCCCTTCTATCTCCTCTATGGCCACCCAGTTAGGGGACCTCTTAGCCATGTCAGAGAGGGGTGGGAGCAAGCTCCCAGGAAACCCTCTCATGATGTGGTTAACTACATGCTGGCCCTTCGCAACCAGATGCATCGCTTCTAGAATAAGGTGAAAAGCAATCTGAGACCAGTCAGGAAGTTATGAAACTTTGGAATGACCAGAAAGCCACTCTGGTGGGGTTTCAAGCTGGCCAGAAGGTGTGGGTTATGGAGCTTGTGGAACCCAGAGCTCTTCACGATCGCTGGACTGGTCTATATGATGTATATGAGCAGAAGGGGCAGTCTGCCTACCTGGTGGATCTCCAGATCCCTAGAAACCCCTTAAGGCCGCTCCACGAGAACTGCCTCAAACCACACTTTAAGCAGTCTGATGTCTGCATGTTCCTGGTGATAGATGAAGGGGCGGATGAGGAAAGTGAGTCTCTCCTTTACCTCCTGACTGCCCAAGAGCATGATGGGTCAGTGGAGGGTATCATTCTCTCCCCTACACTCACCCCCAGAACAGCAGAGAGACTGTCACCAGCTGCTGGGGCAGTTTTCCTCTCTGATCTCCCTCACCCCTGGACGCACACACCTGTGCGTCCATGACATTGACACTGGAGACAGTCCACCTGTTAAAAACAAGATTTACAGGCTGTCAGACAAGGTGAGGGCCAATATGAAGGAAGAGGTCTCCAAGATTTTGGCATTAGGGGTGATTAAGCCCTCTACGAGTTCCTGGTCCTGCCCTCTGATGCTGGTATTCAAGGCTTTCCCACAGGGGCACAAATGCAGAACTTAGGTTCTGTGTGGACTGCAGGGGGCTCAATTCCTTCACGAAGACTACCACACAACCTATCCCCAAGCTGACAAGCTCATTGACATGCTGGGGGCTGCCAAGTTCCTGAGTACCTTTGGTCTTACATTGGAGTACTGGCAGACTGCTCTGACGGGGCAAAAGAGAGGTCTGTATTCTCGACCTCAGAGGCCCACTTCCAGTTTAGGGTGATGCCCTTTGGCTTAGAGAATGCCCCTGCCACCTTTCAGAGATTATTCAACAGGGACCTGGTTGGGGAGGAGGCATTCTGTGCTCCTATATCAACAACATAGTTTTCAACAGCTTCAACTGGGGAGAACAAATGGACCACCTCCAGGAGGTGCTTCAGGCCAAACAGCAGGCAGGTCTAACTATCAAGGATAGTAAATACCAAATAGTGCATGGTCTGTGGTGTGTCTGGGCCACATGGTGGGAGGGAGCAAGGTGCAGCCCCCTTTAGGCCACGATTGAAACTATCCTGGTCTGGCAATCCCCCAAAACAGGGATTGAGGTGAGGACCTTCCTGGGTCTCACAGGATACTGTAGAAAATATGTTAATGGATATGGCACCATTGTTGCCCTATTAACAGAGTGGACATCAAAGAAGCAGCCCAGAAAGGTGATCTTGACAGTGCCCTGGCAGAAAGCCTTTGATACCCTCAAGGAGGCCATGTGTACAGCACCCTTACACAAGGCTCCTGACTTCTTAAAGGAGTTCATAGTGCAGACAGATGTGTCAGAGCATGGCATAGGGGCAGTCTTAGCACTTAAATGAGGAAGGCCTAAACCAACCTGTAGCCTTCATTAGCACGAGGTTGCTTCCATGGGAATAGAGGTGAGGTTTGATTGAAAGTGAGTCCTTTGCTGTGGTCTGGGCACTGAAGAAGTGGAGACCATACATATTTGGGACCCCCTTCTGGGTTCAGACGGACCACAGGCCCCTCAGGCAGCTCATGCAGATGAGGGATGAAAATCCCAAACTGTCGAGGTGATCCATCTTCCTATAGGGAATGGACCTTCAGTACACTTCTGGACCTGTAGATACTCTGTCAGGAAAAAAAGACTGGAGTGCTGCTGAAGGACTGCCACTATGCTGGACTGCTGCACTCCTGGGCTACTGCCTTCCTGGACTGCTGCCTTGCTGCACTTCTGCCTTGCTTTGCCAACCTGCTGCCCTCTTGCCTGGGTGAGAAGGACAGGGCTCCATCTCTTGAACCCAGAACCCCAGAGGGACTAACGGCTAGTTGGCTGGCCTCCTGATCTGAAGCCTCAGGGACACAAAAGGCTTCTATCAACCTTGCACCAGCAACTGGACATTGCCATCTGTGAACCTACCCTGCCATTTGGTGCCACCTTAATCCTGGACCCGTGGGAGTGGGCCTACGGTACTCGGCCAGGCTCTGTGGATCCAGTGGAACAGACGCATCTCTTCTGCTGCCTGGCACATCCCAGAGCAGAATGGACGCATTGCTGCTGCTGTGTGGATCGGAACTGACACAAAGACCCGTATTGCAGACAGTCACCTCAACAGAACCACCGCTGTGCGATGCATCCTCGGAGCAGGCTCTCATCTCTCATCGAAGGCAGTCTCAACGACAATGAAGGACTCCGCACCGCAGCTCCTGTGAACTGGTGCATAGCCCCGACTGCGCAACACATGCCAAACGCCGGACTTTGCATCAAAAGACCTCATCAATGGGATTGTCAACTGTGCCATAGGACCTTGCACAGCAGCCTTACCACATCTCAGAACAGATGCATCACTTCGGCTCTATGATGCATCTTCAACGCCAATCCTCGCAAAGTTCTGCAAACCATGATTTAAGGTACTATGTTCAGTGGGCTTAACTGGGTCCCTGTAGCCAGCCTGTGCTCCATTATGGTCAGCCTGAACTTGTGACTTTGACCCAGTCTAGCATGACCAGATAGCCAGAGTTGGCGCTTTATGCCTTTTGGCGCTATTTTCACAAAAATCTTTACAATTGAATATCTCTGGTTCTACTGATTAGATTTGTCGTTTTGGTCTTGTTTTATTTATTAAAAATTACTCTAGTTTTTTAAATCTGGTGTGGGCTCCTCTTTTGGTGTGTTTTCACTGTGTTACTGTTTGAAGTATTGCACAAATCCTTTACCCGTTGCCTCTGAGTGAAGCCTGACTGCTCTGTGCCAAGCTACCAGAGTGTTCAGCACAGGTTAATTTAGGGTTTGCTTGTGACTTCATCCTGAGAAGAATTGTGGTTACTACTTGAGAAGGTTTGCTTTGACTTCATCCTGAGAAGAATTATGGTTACTACTTGAGAAGGGTTTCACACCCACCTCATCCAGTAACCCAATTTCTTAGACTTTGTATTTGCATTCCTTAAAGGATGTCCTTGTGAGGAATTCTTCTCTTTTCCCCGGTAGACAAATCCCGCCTTCCCTTTGCCGTCGTTTGCTAAGATGGAAGGAGCTATAATAACAAAAATCACAATTACAATACTATTTCTAAGTTCAGTCAATAATGAGATTTGTAAGTAGTTTTGGAGGGTTTTATTTTCTAATTAAAAGTTTACGTAAATTCTGATTCTGTATTCATTAGCCAAATATCAATTTGATTATAGAATTGATAAAAATATAGTTAGATCAGATCATATCAAAATAATGAATTCAGTGCGTTCTATAAAGGAAAGAATCCCTATTCTAAGAATAGGGCGAAAATGATGTCAGTCGGAATCCTTGAAGAGTTCAAAAGTGAGCGGCAAGAGTGAGAATAGAGCATGAAGCTCAAAATCAATAATCAATAATTGCAGAACTTTCAATAAAGATAAGTTCAAAAGATTCAGCATAGTGTAAATAGGCATTGGCAGAAGGAAATGCAATCAGCAAGAGGTAAAGTACAGACTATGGGTCTGATAGAGTACCAAAAGGGCTTTGAAACTACACTAGGAACAGGCGCGTTTATAAGACACCATAAATCATTATTGCAATACATGTTGCCTTGTTCTTTCGTCTTCAGCCAATGAGAACTCAGTATTCTTCTGGGAGCAAATACTTCCCTCTGGTTATCACACGTCTTCAGTCGTCCATGCAGGCCTTATCTCCACGTTTGCAATTTTTGTTAATAAATCTAACTTCACGTGGGACACTTCTAGTTTGAGTCTTCCTTTCCCATGATTTCGCTACATTTCTTAACCTTCTAATATAACAAAATGTATTTTAACTAATTAATCTGTGTGAAAGCATTACAGCAGCTGCAAGAAAAGAAATTATTAAACCAGAAATCCATTCATTTGAAACACAAAATGTTAAAAGACTAAGTCATGACATGAGCAATGCTTTTCAATATGTGTGTTTTCTTCTTTCTCAGCAAGTAAAACAAAGGTTAGTTCAAATTATGAATGGTTTTCTGTGTGAACAAAATATGCTTAAGGAAAACATTTTCTACATACTATCAGTAAGAAAAGTATTCCAAAGAAGAGGTCAAATTCTGTCACATGCTGTAAATTGGGTGAAGCTTTTTTTCACAAACAAATTATTTTTTCATGACTACAGCATTCCTTTCTAAGTTAACTGAAACAGTTTACAGAGTTTCAAGCAATCTGTCTTCTAAAAGACAAGGTTAAGGAGAGGTCAGCCTTTCAAGCATTTTGTGCACCTTTTCACATTTTATTCAAACCATGTGTTAGGAAGCTGCTTAAAGCAGGTTGAGAGGCCTACATTATTGAGTAGGTCTGTGTACTGTATTTTGCACATTTAAATCTCAAGTCACTTAAGTATAAGCTGCATGTTAATTCTGCAAATATGATTTCTTTTGTAAATTAATAAAAGCATCTTCAATTTCCCCCATCTGATGGTTGGTTATCTTAACCATCACACTATCTTCATTTAACATGCGAGTTCTGATCAAAGGGCACTCTCATCATCTATCGAGTCAATCTTGCACTAACCTGGAATAAACATTAGTTGAGTAATCTTTCTCCTTGCAACTTGTAAGAGAGACTTTCAATTGCTCTTCATCATTCATGTATGTTTGTCTTTTAGTTATGTTTGTAGACCTAATGTCTTTCTTAGGTGTGGAGTAAAGCCCTACTAGCACTATTGTTATCATAATTACTGATATTACAAATATTGAACAAATAATATTTTTGCACTTATTTCTGAGGCAACACGTTTGTCTAGAACCAGATTGTGTAAAGTCAAGTTCAAACATTCAGCATATAGTTCTGTAAGAAGCTTCTTATTGTGATTAGCTTTTATGAACAGTTTTTCAGCAAAGCAATCTTTGTATAGACAACCTTAACCCTATTCTATGTTTTTCAAAAATGTTATCCCTACTCTTCTACTGCTCCATTGGGCTCAGTAAATCTTCTTTAAAAAATGATTACTTGGTTTCAATCTCTTAATGCCTTTACCTTTCAAACAAACATCTCTCCATATTATCAAAGTTCTATTTTATCAAGTAGCTTTATCAAGGAGGTTCGAGGTTCACAGTTGCGATGCCATGGAGGTTCAAATAGTTTAAATTTCACATCACACAGTTGATCCAATGTGACATTCAGTACTATGTCCTCATAGTAAGACCACTCAGGTGCTGAATACCTTCAACAAGGCACTCTTGCTCTTTTTGGATCTTATCAGGTTTTTGTTGGTTTCCTTCTGTATCACTTTCATCACTTGTCTTTGTCTCCTCAAGAATAGTCGATGGAATCAGTCCTCCTTGATTACTGTTCTGTTGCCATTCAACTCCAAGGGTAACTCTTCTCATTTCATTGCTTATTTCTTCATCGGAATCCTTTGGCTGTACTGACACTGTCTCAGTAACGTCTTCACCTTGAGTCAGTCTCTGCTTCTCCTTCGTTAGAGATTTTAATGCCACTTTGTGAGACAACAGGCACTTGAATTGGTGTTGCAATCTGCAGATCTTCACCCCTTTCTTCTTGTTGCTGCTGTTGTGATCATATTTCTGCTCTTTCTGGCCTCACAGCTGGTGGTGGTGCAGTCACCAATGCTCTTCATTCAGGTTCAAAGAGCACAATTTCTTCTTCTGGATTTCTCACTTTCATGGTGTGCGATGCATGCACCATAATTTGGTACTGAAGCACATTTAACAGCCGTGTCGGTCAACAAAATGACCTGAAAGGGGCCTTTCCATCTCAGTTCCCAACAAGTTTCTGTGCTTCTTGATCACAACCCAATCAACAGGATTGGCACCATTCTTGATATGGATCTTTAGTGGCAGCTACAACCTGGTAAGAAATAGAACGTACCACATCAGCCAATCCTTTGCAGCAATCTAGTATCATATCATCTGTGATGTTCGCAAGTGCTTTTGCAGGGACAGCAGGCAATCTCATGGCACGTCCCATGAGAATTTCATGAGGTAAAAGACCAGTTTTTCTATCAGGAATACTTTGAGTACTCATCAGCACCAAAGGTAAAACATCTGGCTATTTCAGTGATGTTGAAGCACACACTTTAGCTAGTCGAGACTGGATAGTCCCATTGAGTTGCTCGACTATACCTGAAGCCTCGGGTCGATCGCTGCAGTTCAGTCTTTGCTCGATCTGTAATGCTGTGCAAATCATCATCAGGACCTCATTGTTAAAGGGGGTCTAGAGAAGTCAGCATTCCGTGCCCGGGTATTAATTCTTGCAATAATAGTTTTGCTACAGTGAGACTGTCATTACTTCAGGTTCGGTAGGCTTCCAACCAACTTGAGCAGACGCATACCATGACCAGGAAATCTCAGCCTGTTGCAGACAGGCATCTCAAAGTCCATTTGCATTCTGTTGAAAGGACCACCTGATCTCCCTATGTGACTTAGTGCAACGTGTGTCCTTTAGCCTGCATTGATTTGTAGACATATCACACATCGATAACACTTCATCTGCAAGCATCCTGAACCTAGATTTAAACCACTTCTGTCCAAAGAGACATGTCACGGCATCCCTCCCTAAATGTGTGTAACAGTGGAAGTATCATGTCATTGGAAACAGCAGACTATCAGGTAACACTGGTCTCCCATCAGCTGACAACCATATGTAATTAGCATTTTTCTCACAACCTGCTCTAAACTAACTTTGTTGTTCTGCTTCTGAAACATTTTCTTGTACTCTCTTCAGTTCATCCCAATTTCATCAACAAAGAAAATAAAGTGTCTTTTTCAAACTTGCATGCAAAAGTTTAATTAAATGTGAAGGCCATCAGGGCACAACACTGTGCAACTGAATCAGCATATCCATTTCCCATGGCAATGTAACTGTTACCATTTTTAAGGCCTGCACATTTAAAACTGCAATTTCTGCAGGCAACTGGAGAACTTCCAACAAATTTCTTACTTGTATTCGATTTCTAATGCCACTGGCTTTTGAGCATTCCCATACATTTGAGTAAGCACTGAGAGACTTAAGCCTTCCCTCTCACTACAAAATAATGTAAAATCTTTACTGTAATCTGGCATTCCTAGTGCCAGGGCACAACAAATACTTTCTTTCAGCACTAGGAAGGCTTTCAAACAATCGTTGTTCCATAGATGAGGATCAGACACATCAGTAAAAGCTTAGCCACTAGGGAAATTTCAGTATCCACTGTTTACAGTTGCCAACCATTCCCAAAAGCATCTGGACTTCTCTTTGAGTTCGATTTGGATTAATCTAAAGAATTGCTTACCCTCTCTCTGTTGACACCTTTCTAGCTACTTTTTCAATTATGTGTCCCAGATATTGAATTTCTTTTTGACAGTACTGCAGTTTACCTGGAGACACCTAGTATCCATTCTTAGCAAAAAGGTTCCGAAGTGCAACTGTATCATGCTTACAAGCTACCCACACTTCTGATGCCAAAAGTAGGTCCTCAATATATTGCACAAGAACGGACTTGCAGATCCATCTGCAATGACTCCAGATTCTTTTTCAAGATCTGGTTGAAAATGGATACACTTTATGTATACCATGTGGAAACTCCCTGCTGAAAGACAAATAGGAATAGGTACTGACTATCCTCATGTAATGGGACTGAGAAAAAAACTGGCAAAGATCAATGACAGTAAACCATTCTGCAGTGCACAGAATTTGAAAAAGTATGGAGGCTGGATTCAGTACCACCGGACACAATGGAACAACTATGCTGTTAATACTTGTAAGATCCTGCACTATTCTGTACTTCCCATTGAGGGTCTATAAACTCCTGATTGGAGAGTTACATGGACTCCCAATCAATTCCCCAAGAACTCCTTTGCTCATCATATCTTCAGTTGTGGGTGTGATTCCTGCAACTGTCCCTAGTGTCAAATTGAATGGGGGTGTTCTTGGATATATTGCATCTCTTTTTAATGTGACTCAAACTGGCTCTAAACCTTTTAATAATCAGATATTTTCCTGTGAAGTTCCATACTTCTGGGTTCACTGTTTCTTTGAAATCTGAGGATAATTCTTCAGTTGTCATTACTGGAAACAATCCTACAGCTATTTCTTGTTGGGCCATTTTAAACTCTATGTCCTCATCATGAGTCTGAAATTTCACACCATCCAGTGTATAGTAAATTGTGCAATTTAACTTGCACAATAAATCTTTCCTTCTAGGTTTACAGGGCTTGAGTCACAAACAACAAATTGATGACTTTCCTCAAATGAACCTATTTTCACTGGAACATTCTCTGAAACTGGTTAATTTGAAACTCCTACAATTTGGATTTTTGTTACAGAGAGGGACTTCAGCTGTTTTCTCAGTGGATCTGGTAGCACTGGTATCAATCAGAAAATGATTCAGTGTAATCATTTACCTCACCTTCTCCGAATGGACCACTCTGGTCTACCTCTAAGACTACACCAAGCACTTTATCTAGCTCCCCCCCTCAGGCTCTGTCATTGAGAAATGTTGGAGCTAAAACAGGGCATTGTTGGAGCATATCTTGATTTTGATTTTGGAAAGGGTTTAAGTTTGCCTTTTGCATCTCGTTTAAATTAAATCTTGGATTTCCCATATTTTGTGGAACCATCTGCATTTGTTGCACTGGCATACTTTGCATCTGCACTCCTCTCTGCATCTGTAAACTTCCATATGTGGCATCAGGATTAAACCTAGACTCCCGCTTCCAATGGCTGACTCTGTTATAAAGATGGCAAGGAGTCATTTACTTCATCGGTGCAGCATTTATACCTGAACCTGGATGAATTGGAACACCTCTACCTTGTGGAACACCAAGCCCTCCTTGAGTACCCTGTACTCCTGCTTGTGGAACAACACCTTGCATGCCTCCTTGGTTTCCTGCAATAGAAGGATTCTGAAAACATCTCTGAGCAAACTTTGTCTGGACCAACATAAATTCCTCCTTACGCTTTTTCTTTTTCATTTCTTGTTCATCACTGCAATATTTTGCTTATGTCAGAATCTCATCAAGCGATTTATTCTGCCAACAAATCACACTCTGCTGTATATGCGCACTGATCTCTGATCTCAACCTAATCACAAACTGAGATACAAAGAATCCCATATCACTCTTTTTAGGATATTCTCTCCCACTGTGTTGTTGAAACACTTGAAGTAACCGTTCATAGTAATCATGTACCGACTCTTGGGTAGTTCATTTAATTTGTATCCAATCAAGATCATTTGGAGACTTTTTACCCTTCAAGAAAGTAATCTACAGGAGATAGTGCATTAGTGTTTACCTACCACTTTCATTGCCTCTTCACACGGCCATTGTACAACAATCTTGCATTCAGCCCACAAATCACTCAGCAGTACAATATCAAAGAAGGTACTCAAATCAACCCACAAAACCCTTGAAATTATCACAAATTGATCCGCGTGTGTTTAACACTGCACAGGCTTGTCTCTCATCTTTGGAAAATAATTTGTAAATGCTGAAAAATCACCTCTGCTCCATGGTACATGAACATACACTCCTCCTGCTAATTCTCTCAATGGATAAGATGAAGTTTTTCCCTCACCATGTTTATTATTTTCACCAACTGTGTGTATTGGTTTCTCTTTCTTCTCATGCTTTCTTGCCTATTTATTTTCAAACTTTTCAAAATCACTCCATTTACGAATGCATTTTGTAAATTCTGTGATGTGTAACCACATTCCTGAAGAACGCATCATATCAATTGCCTCATCATCTAATTGAACCCTGTAACTTCCCTGTAAAGGGAAGCTTTTGGAAAGATCAACCTCATACTTTCAGGACAGCTCAGTCAACCTATGTTTAATTGCTGCCGCCTTGCAATTTCTTTACACAGGTAAACTAACCCTTTTTCTTGATACAGAATCAAGTGTTCCAAATCGAAATATCCCATAATAATTTCTTCTAGTTGAACTTTTAAAATGTGAAATATTTAGTTCTCTCTCTTAGGTTCTGGGTTAACTTGTTGCTCTGTGCTCACTGGCTTTTTAAACCCTGCAGCTTCCTCAAACCATGGTGGAAAAATCCTGTCTTCAAATAAATTTGTTTCCCCCTGTGCTATTGGGATTGTAAAGACAATTCTTCCCCATCTCTCAATGCCTGAACTGCTTGGGGTGGCTTCCATGCAATAATCCGTGAATTCTGAGATGTGGGATAAACCCTGATGTAGTTACTCCTTAAACAGCTCCTTGAGCTTCTTGATTTGGGACAATATTTATTAGGGCAATCACAATAAGTCTAGGCACTGTCTGCACAGTTGCAATTTGTGGTATTTGTACTGCAACATTCATAAGTGAAACAGTAACACCCTGCAGTATCACTGTTGGTGTTAACACAACAGGTAGTGGGGAAATTTAAAATGACTTTAAAGGTCTCTCAATCTGTATTACTCTTAGTAAGCCACTGTAGTACTTGTTGGTACATTATTATCAATATTTGTTATGGGGATCACAAGGCTTAGCTAACAATGCAGCCAATATTTCATCCCCTGAATCATTATCTGTTTCAGGTTTTTTTGTCATACTCTATCTCCTTGCCCTGTTTCTTATTTTTCTGCTTCTCAGTAGTAATGCCTGGGTATAATCTAGTTCCCTCAACTATAGCTTTCCTCCATCCTTGTTGCGCTTCATCTCATTGAGCATCTGCATTATTACGCACTGCTCTTCTAGTCTTATTCTGGTATTTTTCTTTTTGTCTCGTGCTGTCTTTTCCCACGTGCTTAGACTTCAAATTGTGTGGGTCTAGGTGGGGGCTTTATTTCACATAACATTTCCCTTAATCTGTCAATAATTCTCAATTCCAAAGTACCATATTTTGGAAAACTCAAAGGACCCCCTTTCTCAGTAATCTTGCACCATTGGCAAATCCACAAACATGAATGTAATCCCTAAATTTGATGTCATATAATGTGCAGGTGGTGCACCCGCTAGTGGTGACTCTTCCCCTTCCCATATTGGAATTGTCACATCACCTCTCAAAAAATTCTTAAAACTTTTAAACCATTTCATCTCAGCCATAACTCAAAAAGATTAAACAATACAATTCAATGTTTTGATTCTATTCCGCAAATGTCATTTCTTTTCTCCAATCCTGTTACAGCTTTAAATTCTTGAAGACTTTCAACCAATCTCAATGCGGTATTCACACCTGAACTATTACAGCAGAATGACATCAACCAATCACAACCGAGAAACAATATAATGTATGAACTCACTACTTGCAGCACCTCACCTTCCTTTACAATTTCTCTTGCACACACAATTTCATTTTTAGACAAACATAAAATATTTTTTTGCCTGGTCTGCTATAAAAAACAGTAGCAATTTCAACAATTGGAATATTAAGGTTGTTACACCCTCTGCCTTTACCACACAAAAAGAATTTCACATTCGCAAGTGAAATCTCGACCAGCCCGAAATCACCCTAGTCAATGCAGCGTCACCCTTTGTGCAATCAGTTTCTGTTAACCTCAATCAACATTAGTACAATCACAACAATGTATTAATGTCCCTATCTCAATTGTGTAGGTGACGGTACCTCACACTGTAGAACACAGAAACCTGCAAACAAGAAATACCATTTGACGATGGGCACTTAAGTGTTTTACACTGGTCTCAATATCCTGGGACCTTAGGCTATGTCCAGCCTGAAACTCTTCAACTTCTTCACATATAAACATTAAACATCTCCATTCATTCAACCATTCACTCTCATCTCAATAATACACCAATAAACACAATTACAATAGACAATGCATCACCCTATTAGTACTTATACCTCCAAATCAGCAACTGCCTTCGAAAACCACACCTTGTCAGTTCTTCAAGCTCTGGCCATTGGATTTCAGGATTCAGGTATTTTATGCCAACGTGGGTAATTATTTTATAGCTCCCTGTTCAAGGCGTAAACCATAACTCTGCTACTAGAAAACTGGAGTTGGGGCAACATTTTCAATATTATAATTCCATCTTTTTCTCACCATCAATTTCAGAGTTAAACCCTGTTCCCGTGCTGGCTTCCGAGTATAACTCCTTCCAGGTGATGGATCTTGGCCATCGTATTTTGAATCAGGAGCTATTTCATCATAATATGTTAAATCACAATGATAGTTCTACGTTCAGTTAATGATCAGAGTTTAAATTAGTTTTAAAAGTGTATTTCTCATTAAGAGTTTAGTAAGATTCTTTTTGTTCTTTTCATTCAGGTTAGTCAATAAATTCTAGTAAGTTTACAGAAGTCTCAAAAAAATATAGTTAGAACAAATAATCAAATAATGTATCAAGCGAGTTCCATAACGTACAAACACCTTATTCTAAAGAAACAGAACCAGAATTGAAAATTTTTAGAACTCATGAAGAGTTTGAGTTCAAAGGAAAATTGTGAGATAAAGTGAGCATAAAGCTCAAAATCCAATTAAAGCAGCCAAACTTTCCATTGAGAGTAGTTCATAAAACTCAACGAGTTTCAATAATTCAAGCAAAAAAGCATACAATTGCAGTAGCAATCTGTCAAAATCGAGCATAAATAATATAGCAAAAGAGAACAGCAGCAGTGGCACCCACAGCTGTCAGTCGAGGGCAAGAGAAATGGAATGGGAGTCTAGGTATAGCTGTGTCGAATGAGTGTTGATCTACACTAGGAACAAGCACTAATAAAAAAGTCAAAATAATGTTGCAAAATGTATAGCAGGTCTGTCCTCTTCTGATCCAATCAGGGAGCAGTATTCGTCCGAGAGCGAGTTCAGCTCTTCCTTTTTCATGAAATAACATGCAGCTCGCAAAGTTTTATCACAAAGTTTGTTACAGACATCGTACGTATGTAGCTTCGATTCATAAGCCTCCATTTTCATAGGCATCAAATACAGTTTAACCTTCTAATGTTAAATGTTTCATTGCGGAACCAAGGAACTATGCTAAAGAAGAGAAACACCGACTTACAAAAATACTGTTTAGTAATGCATTTCATCAACACAAACAAGAAATACTGTTTTAAAATATACAGCTTTTCAATTCAAGTATTATGCGAAATATGATCAAAATAGGAGGTTTGGTTATCACAGTAATATGTTTCTTAGCAAAATGTAATACATTTGTTAAACTAGAACATTCTGCAGTTATGACCAATATTTCTAAGCATGTCACGTCAGGTCTCTAAATTCCATTATGCCCATTTCAGCATTGTTGAGCTCACTTCTAGCTAAAAGAAGACTTGCATTTAAACATTTTTGCGGCCTATAATAATAACTATGTATGCATAGTGCAGTCTGCACATTTAAAATGTGTGTCATTTCATCTTTAAAGTTTTACGTTAATGATTGTACACAGAGCGGTTATTCTAATGATTTGTATCTTAATTAGTTAGCTTCTTAATCCTCCATTGACATTGCTCTGATTTTCAAATATATGCAGATCATGATGCATACAAGAAAGATGTAGATGTACACAGACAAAATATCATTACATCCATGTGCCTTCTGAATACCAGAGCATGTTAACTGGGACCAGCACGATAAATTTAGGATTAGAGACAGGAAAGAAGGTGTAATAGAGGTGACCCTAAAAATTGCTCTGAACTGTGGGTATTCACAAAACATTTCCCATTTCCCACCGTGGAAAGACAGTAGAGTAAATGCCTTTCCAGCCTAGGGAAAAAAAGGAATTGTACCCATAAAGGGACACATTTTTCCTGTGGGGAGAAAAAAGTTATACTTGCAAAAGTACAATTTACATAATTTACTCCGGTTTAACTTGGATTTATGAGCCTTCTTATGAATAGAAGTGACATATCACTAAAGGCAGATGGAAAGCGAGCAAACATTATTTTAATTAAAATGCTAAATTCTCAGTAGGATCTAAGATATGCAAAGGTCTTTCTTAAGAAGTTACCTATGTACAGAAAAGAAGAAATGTCCTCAGCCAATCTGGAGACGCAACAAAATATGGGAAAGACAATATCATATATTCAAGATTTTTTTATTGAAAAAGTAAATAACCACTGAGTTCACAACGTACAGCTCAACAAAAGAGCGTGCAAGAAAATCAAAACAATAAAGCACTTTCCAGTATGGTTATTATTTTTACTGGTTATCCCTCCATCTACAACTGGAGGTGTTCATTTATTTTGTCAATAAGGTAACAATGTATTTTTACCAGCAGAATTCTTAAACAAAATGGTGAAAACTGTCCAGTCTCCCGTATTCCGCAGCGTTCCACTTCTAAAAGCTTTTCAAAAACTGCTTGTAAAACTAGGTTACCTTGAAAACCAGCACTAACTGGACAACATTTTACCATCCTAGCCCATGACTAAAAAAAAAGATTGTTGTGAGAATAAAGTGAATATTTGTTAATGTCGATAAAAATGTAGGAGGCTGCCCTAGCTCTTCATCTTTATTCCAATGCAATATTGTACTAGCCAGGATTGCAAATTAAAAAGTGATTTAAGTATCTGCATGATTGAAGTTTACTGTACCTATTAAGCAATATGTGGGTGCCTGGTTACTGAGTGAAATTTTGGACAAGTTTTTCTTATATTGATTAAATAACTGAATTTGAAGGCTATTAGACCCACCTATTTTAAAATGGGAAATGTAAAAAAAACAAAATACTGTCTTACTGTAGTTGCAGAATCTAGGCTTGACAAAAATGCACTCACATAACCGAGGCAACAATACATCTATCCCAGGTGTAACAGCAGCTACATCAACATATTTAGTCATATATGCCTCTCACAAATAAATATAAAAAAAAAAAATATGGACCTGTATTGAATAGCAGATCCACAAACTTTAAAAGCTATGCCTTGTGTAGCCATCTACAATATGTTCATAAATCTTATGCACTACATCAAGACAATACGTTAAAATATCCTATTTGTGTATCAAAAAACTATACATATTCAATCAATACTGTTAATTGTAGACCTGGCAATAATCATAGAAAAGGCAGTTCTTCAGGGGAGTACGACAGTTATGAATTTTGTTTTGGGAAATACAAGTGCAGCATTTTAAGTTAAATAGAATTTCACGGTTAAATCGACGTCTACACTATTTAATAAAAACAAAACTTCCTTTTTGTTGTGTTCCAAGCATTTTACAGACCCTTATTCAACACTATAAATGCATAAATGGCGGTTCCCAAAAATAATTCTCATGGGCATGTCATGTATTCAAGTACAGTAAGAATTCCCTACTTGTAGATTCTTTAGAAGCTGTAACAGTGCCCAAGCTTCAGGGCAGTCCTTTATGACCTTTGCCACCAACCTGCTAAGGAATGTCATTTATTACATTGACTGAGAAAAAATGTTGCGGATCCCTTAGCTTCTTTTAACAACGTCTTCAACAGATAGGGACAATTCTGAAGTGGAAAATTGTGGGAGGAAGTAGAGGGATGCAATTGGACATGGACGTAAAACATCTGTTGTCAAGGACCTCACTAATAAGATTTTTCTCCAGGAAGTACATTTGAAAATTGCTCACTCTAAATGGCTTTCTTTTTACCAGAAACAAAATAAACTGCATTGAAAATTGTAGTGCTCACCTCTGATGAGCACAAGTCCTCATACAAACCTTACTTCTCATTGTAGCGATGCCCTGGAAGGAGCACATCCTATTGATCCCCAATACCATGGTTCACCACTAGTGAGCCATGGGCATGAGAGAAGGAACCTCATCTGCAAAGTTTGTGTCTAACCACTGCCTCTCTGAGACAGAGACCTTTATGGGAATGTCTGAAAAGTAAACTCCAAACTGAATGAGACCTTTAAATTGTCTACTGATGTTATGGTTCCTTGATGATCAGTTTGGAGGTGGGGTGTGAAACAACTATTTGTGGCTGTGGGTTCACCATTTGGCCTTAAAAATATTCAGAGCTACACATCTGTTATACTGTGAAACATATTAATGGATGGGATTCTTACATAAGGAAGCAAAACTTTAAAACAAACACATGATGTACATTTCCCTTAACCACAGCCCCAAAGGTCTGTGGTTTAAACAGAAAAAATAAAAATTGTTTGTAGGCATGGTCAGGTTGATGCACAGAATTGAACTGCTTAACGTAATATTGCAATCAATATATGATTTTTGGAGCTGAAATTGACTTAGTTGGAGACTTCACCCCTAAATAAATAGATGTAGATTCAAAAGCCATGCCTTACACTTAATGCAAATGCTGGATGGAGTAAAGTAATGTGGTGTGTGCAGAGTGTTGAGCTCTGTCATTGCTTGCGAGACTGTGCAGGACACAGAATGTTAGAATTGTAAACCGCGGTGCCACAAAACTGGGAAAACACTTGGTTTACCTATTTTATATAGACTTGCCCCACTTTTATGTATGTGTTAAGGGCATTTAAAATAAAAAAATGTTTTAGGGGTGACCATCCACTTACATAAAAAAAAAATACTGCTTGTAGGACTTGGGAAACCTACTCTTCCGTACAAGTTCATGATACAACTGATTGAACATTTAAAATAGGCCTGAGACAGGAATGGAAAGACATCTTCTCCTTTTGGAACTGGAATGTCCTTTATCATTCAGAAGGCAACCAAGGAAAGGAGTGCAAGTGTGCAGTTCAGGAGTAAATCGTGATGACTTCCCTACCACCACCTCGCACAAGCAGCACCCTCTCCAGGCCTTCGGTTAAGACTTCTAGAAACTCCATGTCTGTATGGAAGTAGTTAAAGATTCAATAACAATAGTTCAGTTTCTGAAATTTTTGCAACACATAACCATTAATAATGTTTCACCATCAACATTACTTAAAGCCCTGTTAGTCAACATAGAGCCAAAACTATTATTCTTCCTAAGTTGACATGACAGCATCAAACAGAACAAATTAGCTTTACACCATTTTTACAAATTTCTTTACCAGATCTGAAACAAACCGATGTCTCCAATTGACTTCCATGTTTAAAGGTTAAATGGAAATGATTGTGTTTCCCCTCCTATCTTTTAGTGACAGAAAATTCAATGGAAAAGACTCAAACAAAATTGCACCCTTTGGTTTTTACCTACGGGCGAAGAAAAGTTGACCTCTACTTCTACATTATTTACATACTCAAGTGAAAGGTTCACCTACCTACTGGTCATGCCTCCATCACTAAGATTAGGAAAGTGAGGGAGAAGAAGGGTAGGCTTGGATGTGGCAAGTTGGCCCCTTTCACAAAATTAGAACTTTATAAGATTCATAAGGCTGCAGCATTTACATTTTCCACCCTGGAAACACTCGTACCTGCACACAAGCAAACTGTTGAAGTAAATTCTACTTCCAGGATAGAAGCATGTAGGTATTATAGGTGTATGGAAAGGTGTTCTTCCACAGGAAATGTTACTTTTCCTGTAGAGAATAACACAAAACATATAGCGCTAGCTCTATGTTATATTTAGCCACAAATAGGTCGATTTTTCGAGGTGACAGAGCCATCTGGTAAAACTTGAGGGTTTTTCAGATATACTCCTGAAAAACTATGAGAGGAATATATGTGCATCATTAACTTCTGGAGAAAAAAATTATCTGTGAATTACAAGAAGACTGCAAGCCTAAAGCAAAACGGGGTAATTTCTTGTCACTTGGCATCAGCATTGCAATTGGATATGTGGGTCAGGCAAAAGATTAGCATTTGTCTAATAAACCACGCTCAAATAATTGCAGCACTGTGCATCCTCACCTGGCATTTGAAGGATGCAGAAGTTACATTTAACAGTTGTGTACGTTAGATCCAGACAATCTGAATTTTTCGTCTTCCATCAATGCATGTCAAGTGAGGAAACTGAGGTGACAACTGGATTTTTGAGTAGCAGCAGTGTTAGAACTGGGGGTCTCTAGTTGGCAGAGATAGGTACCTTTGACCAAATAGGGACCCTTGCTTCTAGTCCGGGTAAGGGGGGTACACTCCTGAAATAACCCCTGCTCACCCCCTTGGTAGCTTGGCACGAGCAGACAGGCTTAGTTCAGAGGCAGTGTGTAAAGCATTTGTGAACACATACAGTAATCCAGTGACAACACTAGAAATGGACACCACACAGGTTGTATTATAAAAATAAGTATCTTTTATAGATTTACCACAAGGCCATAAACGACAAAAATAATCCACAGTACTGTACTTTAAAGATGGTAGAATTAGCTTGAGTCTTTTAAAATGGAAATGCGACACTGAGTTCAATGTACCTTAAGATGCGTAACCCACGGCAACGAAAGTGTTGCAGGGAAGGTGATGCGGTAGTCCCTTACATGCAAGGACGGTGATGCGTTGAAGATATGGTGCAAAGAAACAAAGTGGCGTCTTCTTGATGTTGCGACAACGAAGGGGTGATGCGTGCACGCCCGACGGCCGTGCGGCGATTTCGATGAATCTTTGGAGCCGCGACAGGCCCTGCGACATGCTTCCCTGGCGATGTGACGGCGTCTGATGCGAGGTCGATGATCTTCTCCTGGATTGTGGGGCGCCTCGTGTTGCGATGCGTCGGCGTCTGATGCGAGGTCGATGCTCTGCCCCGGGGATGCGACGGAGTCTGCTGCGACGGCGACACTTTTCTACGGTGCTGCGAGGCGCTTCGAAGGATGCGAGGGTGTCAGCGGCGCGCTTCTTCGGGGATGCGCCGGCATCTGCTGCGGCGTCGACACTCTTCTCCGGCGATGCGAGAAGCAGCGGCTGCGGCGACACGCTTCTTCGTCTTGAGTCGCGCTTCCAGCTCCCAGCGACACGCAAGTGTGTCAGAACGTCCAAATTCCCAGCAAGGGAATACAGGGGAGCTGGTGTGTGAAGTCTGTTGTCCCTGAGACTTCAGCAGGAGGCAAGCTCTGAAATCAAGCCCTTGGAGATCCTTCACAAGTTGATGAAAGTACACACACAGTTCCCTTTTCCTTTCTTTGGCAGTCAGGCAACCACTGCAGGCAGATCCCTCTAGCTTAGGGATAGTCTTCTCCTCAGTTTCTTCTAGGTTCCACTCCTCAGCAAAGGTTTCTTCTTGTTTCCCAAAAGTGATCTAATTTCCTAGGGGGTCTGGGTCCCCTTTTTATACACCTTTTCTCTTTGTTCTCTGAAGGCAGAGAGGCCTTTGCCTAGTCCAAAACCAGTTCTGGTCAGTCCTGGAGCACTTTGTTTACAGGACTCCTTCTTTCCTTTCAGAATGTGGGGCAGAGTGCTCAGCCGCCCGGCAGGAGGTGGAGCCAGCATTGTGGAAGGCAGGCACAGCCCTATTCAGACCCAGGTGCAACTCCTCCCTCCACTCTGGATGCAGATCTCTCTATTCAGCCCTGTGCTGACTCACCCTGTCTCCTGGAGTCCCCCAGCCCCTGACACTCACAAACCCAGACAAGGAATACACAACCTAGCAGAGGCAGGCTTGGATAGTTAGGCAAGAAAATACCTGCTTTCTAAAAGTGGTATTTTCAAACACAGAATGTTAAAACCAACTTCACTAAAAGATGTATTTTATCATCCTGAGTTCAGGCATACTAAATTCGTTTTTCTACCATGTTCCCTGGGTCAGTTAGGATTATAAGGTGTAATAATCAAACTGCCCGGTCTGGCCTATGGGGAACAGGTAGCCTTGCAATAGTGAAAAACGAAAATGGCTGTAATTCACTATTAGGACATGCCACACACACCAGGGCATGTCCTACCTTATACTTACAATGCACCCTGCCCTAGGGCCTTCTTTAGGGGTGACCAACATGCAGTAAAGGGAAGTTTTAGGGACTGGTAAGTGGGTGCACTCACCAAGTCGACATGGCAGCCCTAGGCTGCACACAGGCTCTGCAATGGCAGGCCTGAGACACACTTTACAAGCTGCTTCTGTGGGTGGCACAACCAGTGCTGCAAGCCCACCAGCAGCATTGGATTTACCAGCCCTGGGCACACTAAGTGCACTGTAGTAGGGACTGACAAGTAAACCAATCATCGAGTCACTAATACATACATCAATTTACAATAGGGAGAGCATATGCACTTTAGCACTGATCAGCAGTGGTGAAGTGCCCAGAGTCATAAAACAGCCAACAGGTCAGAAAAAATATAGGAGGAAGGCAAAAAGTTTAGGGATGACCCTGCAAAAAGGGCCAAGTCCAACAAGCAGTAGTAGTAGTTTTCAGCTGTAGTAGAGTAAATAGCTGCTCCAACAAGATATGTAAAAATACCTGCATGCAGGCTAATATTTAAACTTTAAAAAAAAAAAAAAATTGTATAGGTTAATATTTGGTACACATTTTTTCATAAACAAATGTTCTTCAGAATTATAAGATTTGCCTCCAAATATTTTTTTGCACAAAATGTTTGCAAAAACAAGCACTGGCAAGGCCAATGGCATGGGCCCTTAAAAGGCAGAGCGATTGACTTTGACAATGCTTGTTCCTATTTGCATTAGGAAACGAATAATTTGACAACGGCTCTCAGTATGTGTAGAGCCATGCGCACACATAGGAAATCATCCTGGATTTTTCAATACGCCTACGTAGTTATGTACTAGCAGCCACTTTGGCATATTTTTAAAAACTTTTATATACTGTTCCAAGATGTCAGACAGCCATTTTAGAACAGTAAATATAAAAAAAAGAAAAGCAGATTTAGCAAGATTCCGTGCAAAGGAAAAAAGCAAGCAGCCCGCTACTGGTGTGCTGCTGCCAGCCCTTGCTGAAAACACAATAAATAAATAAAAGGGCTGGTAGGAAAAAGGGGCACGCAGACAAAAAGAGAGAAAGCTAAAAAGTTAGATAGCAGCCCTCACGGAAATGAAATTTAAAAGAAAACCATGGCAGAATGGAAGGTGAGAAATTAATGGGGAAGCAAGCAGCCCAGCAGGAATTGAAACAAAGGTGGGGGAGAAGGAAGGAAAACATTAAGATTTCCACATTTCCCTCTGAAGGAGCAATCTCCCGAACAACTCCCTGGTTTGCCTGCCTCATCAACTCAGAGCTCTACATATGGTTGAAGTGTAGCTATTTTATTTTTCTGGCTACCCCTTTATACATGTTGGTAATGTACTGATACATTATTGAACAATGAGTATTTGAATATCATCTTCACTCCTCTGCAGTGCAATAACAGTTCTAACCTAAAACATAAGCCCTTGATTAATTGAGAAGCCATTCAGTCTCAGTTCTAGCACTGCCACTCTCAGCCTCAGGACTGTTTTTTCTAAATGGTGTTGAGCCATAAAATGTGCCTTCCCTTCTTCTGTGGTGGCACACTGATTTGTTTATGCTGTTTGGCATTTCACATTATTTACTAAGAAACCTACAGTCATTAAAAAGTTCAGTTTTTTAGTGGGGGATGGGTGCAGTATGTTAGTCATCACTTTGTGAAACTAAACTCTTACCAATGAGAAAGGGTGCATCATGGAATTCATCTTACACACAATTGTATAGATAGTTAACATTCTCTTAACTTGCTTTTACTAAATATTTTTCCTGTCAAACTGTCAGATCTCATATAACTTAAACTGCAAAAGGCAGAAGTCCCTTACAGATTTGTTCAATCTTGTTAAGTTAAGTAGAAATGCCCAGTTTAGGAATTAATGTCTTGCAAATGCATGCCTTTACCAATAACAGTTTTTCCCAGACATAACATTAGAAATCATTTGCCTGCACTAACACACAAAACAAGAGCACAAGTTAAAGTTCTGGACCTTGTGCCTAAACCACAATGAACTACTTGTGCACTTGGACAAAGCTCCAAATTTGCATTAAAAATGCATCCAGGACAACTGTGAATGGTATCTTAAACAGGAAAATTACTGTACAATGTATTGTACAATTTGCAAATCACTATCTTGGTTTAGCATGATAATTTTGTAAAGAATTGCTGACTGTAATCCTAGACAGGTAGAAGGCCTTCTCTGTACATCTGACACATTCACCTTGGAGTAAAGAGAACAGTTTGCATCAAATATTAAACAAATCACAAATAGCCACCAATTAGGTTTATTATAAAACCTTAAAGCCTGCTAGTAGGAAATCCCAAAAGAAACGTTTCTTCATGGTTGTTTCAATTTTGGAGTCGGTTTACAAACTGCACTTTGTAGTATTTTTAGTAGTACTACAATAGTACTACTCATATACCACAAAATGCTATTTACAAACCTACGTGCAGAGGTCTACCTAAGCTGCTTTTCTATGCAGAAATGTATGCTCCGGTGGTGGAGATATCTGCACACGTACACCTACATTTTTGTAGTAAATGTGGGTGGGGCGGTGGTAGTGACTGAAAAATGGAAAATACTTTCTACAAAATGGCTAAGGTTTAGGGAGGGTTAAGGAAGGGTTTAGGGGGGTACAAACACCACCCACAAAAAAGTAAAAACCATTGTTATTTATAAATTGCACTTCTAAAGTTACTACAGCCAAACAGGGCGCAAAACAGTAGTGAATGTAATCCAGGTCAACCTTGGAGTAGTTCCAGCACCACACATGGTAAGCCACTAGTAATGCAACAGAACACTCCTCTAGAAAATAATAGAGGTGCCAAATATCTATAGACACATATTGGAAAATAAATAAACTTTTTTTTTTTAAGATTTAATAATTTTATAAAATGTTTTAAGTAAATCTTGTGTAAAGTTATTACATTTTTTTAATCATCCAATATTTTTTTAACTTTAAAGCTTATTCTGTTAAATTTTATAACATGACTTATAAAACTTGCAATACACCTGGTAATGCAAAGAGTGATTGTTCTGAACTCCCACTCTCATTTATAGGTGAAATACATTTCAAGACCAACCAATCAAATCCAGGCAAATCACATAAGAAATGAACACATACACCCAACTACTTTTTCTTCCTTCACTATTTTAACGAATGGGTTTGTTGTGTTGCCCCTCATTTTGAGGAATAATTATTTGAGGAAAAGAGAGCAAGTTAACAGGAAAAGGATCAACATCCTAGGGGTTTCCAGGGAAGGAGTCACTGCCAAATTCAGCTTCTCACCCGAAGTGATCTTTGACATGGTTTCAGACTGAGAGCAGAAACTTGTTTCTTGTGCAGACCTCTCCTAGGCTATACCTTTCCAGAGGGTCAGTTGTGACAACACAGGCATCTCACAAGCAAGCCAGTCTTGATGTTTGCATCAGGTATACTGAGATGCATCACTAGAAGAGTGCAGCAGTTTATTGCCATGCCACAGTCCCTGGTGGAAAGGCGAAGGCTGGCATGGGAATTTTATTCTTATGCCCACTTCCCTTGTGTGCTAAATGCCACTATCCCATGTGGCACTTCAGCCAACCTTTGTACAGCACACCTTTTCCACAACAGACACTGCTGGCACTTCATCTATGTGCAAGCTGTCTGTGATACTAGGAGCCGCTTCACTGATGTGTATGCTGCCTTTTCTGGAAGCTTACATGACAGCTACATCTTCTGTCAGTCCTATTTGCACAATGCTATATGTAGAACAGATACCCTCTCAAGACATTTCACATGTCTGTTGCAGATGATGCAGAGTATGCTCCTTCCCCATCTCCTCGCATCCTACAGATGTCGAACTATGCTGCCTCAAAGGAGATACAATAGGGTGCACATAAATACATGACATTATTTGAACGCACTTTTGGTCTCCTTAAGTTGAGATTCAGATGTCCAGACCATACGGGGAGAGGGGTGCTGGTATACGCCACCGAAGTTGTGTGCATAATTGTTGTAGCCTGTTGCATGTTGCACAACAAAGCTATGCAACAGGGATTAGAAAACGAGATTGACCCTGATTTACAACCATATCCAGATACCAGGGGTGGGATACAGAATAGAGGACAGAGAACATTGGTGTGGATCAATTAGTCAACTAAGTTTTTTTTTTTACTGCTTGTTTTGTCACTGCATTTTCATCTGGGTAGTCTCTTGTCAATGATAAATTGTGGACTACCACACCATACATACATACATACCATCCTGAAACAACTCTGTCTAAATTACATAAGGTCATCAACATACATGTTATGCTCTAATAAAAAATAAATTGCCACTTCACTTTCTATAACAAATACTTTTCATTTACAACATTTAAGTACAAGTTCTCACATAGCAAACTCTTGCTTTACAACATACATACAGAAAAACTTACTTTTGACACATAAATGATGTACACAAACACTCAGTTACAATTTTTGGGATCCTCTAAATTTTTGGGGATCATGCCCAGGAATCGCCGTGCTGCATGCGGAGGTTTCTCCTTTGTATGCAGAGGTCACCCTTCTGCATGCACAGGTCTCCCACCCTGGGTACGGAGGTCTCCGCCTGAGTGTGCATCATAAAATATAGTTGTAAATTTGCTAGTAGTAACTTTACGGTTATAATTACATCTATGCAGACTTCACCCCCTAAACTGAGGGATGGAGACATGTAAATCTACACTTTGGAGTAACTTTACACTCGAAATTGGTGGATAGGTAAAAGTAAAAAAGATACTACAAAGTGTGAGAGTAATTTTACACATGAATAAATCCACACATGTAAATGCACCTTAGTGAACAGGCCCCATTGTCACCAACATAGTTTTCTTTCAGGTTCCAAGAGATACATTTTTAAATCATGGGTGTTTACGAGTTCGTATTGAAGTACATCAGAATTCTAATGATTTATACTCCTCATGACCACAGTGAACCTGAACAGCTGCTATCTCACTTTGCATCCCCTACTGTACCACTCTCTGAAACTTTATAGCTGCATTTCTGTAACATAAATAGCCTTGTGTACAGTACTCTGAGGTGATATGTCCCATCCTATTACGTATAGGGTTAGAGCGGGACTTTATTCTTTTTAATGCATGATATCTTGCATAAATCTAAACCATATCTGGTTTTCTTAAAAAATAAAAAAATCTTACCCATTTTCCACACTATAGCGGTCTTTGTTCACTTTACAAAGAGACTGATAACATTAGCATAAAGGTGGCATGTGTAGTGCAATGCATTGAATAATATTGCTCTGTTGAAGGATACAATTTTCATCTCCGTCTGTGTTTTTTGGAGGGCCTGGCATGTTCAAGAGAACAAGTCTGGCATCATGTGACTTGTTCACAATAACTTCATTCAGCTTGACAGCTGTGTGCATCCTTCGGACATTGGACTGGTTTCTGTAAATGAATAAATATAACTGAAGTTTTAAAAAGAACTTCCCATTGTCTAATTACCAACTATTGTACTTCTACAAGAAAATATTATCGAGTAAAAGTTCTTATACTCTAAAGTCTACCACATATATAATGAATAGGCAATGGCATACAATAAGCCAACATGCACAAATACAAACTCTTCAGAGTAATAACATTTACCAAGTAAATGCTTAAAGATGTAACCAGCAAAATAACTTTAAATCAAAAGCTAAGGCTATTTTAAACCAAAAAAATGTGCACAGGCAATACTATTTTCAAACATGAAAATATGAAAAGATCTTGTTCTACAATACTCTTTGATAATCTTTGCATCCTCCAGAAAGTGATGTCCGGTATGAACCGACTTTCCTGCAGGGCAATCTGGAGAGCCATGAATGACGGCTAGTTTGACAAAGGTGTGTTGTGGTAACTGCTCCATCTCTTACCTGTAACAACCTCCCTCAGACTGTCAGTTTAGATTAGGATTACCTGCAGTCAGGTGGGCCGCACAGAGAGGGCTCTTCACCAGAATAGGGTACTTGTGGGAACTTATGGTCCTCTTTTTTCAGAAGCAGCAAAAAGCTTTTCGGGCATGAGCACATTTCACTTTTTTTTTTTTTTTAACATAAATAAACATATTTACTGCCATTTATGTTGCCAATTAACAGTTGTCCTATGTGTGGCTGTACATCTCATCTGGACTCTTATTAAAATATTGAGGATTCCGAGACACCTTTGCCAATGACTACGTGTCTAGATGTGGTGAAAACGTCCCACAACAGGTTTTTGTATTTGTGCGGTTGTACCAATAATTGTTGCCCACCCATTCAACCACTTAAGTAACGAACCAAAAGTTCAGTGCTCTTGTTAATCATAGTTACATACGAAAACACTTTTCAGGTCAAAAACAGAGGCAACTTGTTCCCATGTGGCCTGGGCGATGCTGGGTCACTCACACGGGTATGGAACCCTAAGCCACTAAACCACAGATGCTCTTTTGGGTGCAGAAAATATGAGTAGTTACTGACAAGCAGAGATACAATTTAACGTTCAGGGATCGAAGTTAGAACACCTGTAACCCAACTATTCAGAATGTCCACCTGGCAACTATCAGGTTGGAAGAGGACCACCTCAGGTTTCGTGAAATAGAGCAATGTACTGTTTTAAATAGTCTTTAAGCAACATTCTGCGTGGTTATGCTACTGTGCTGGCAGAGCCGCCCACCTGGCAATCTTCTCTCTGCTCTGACACTACTCCAGCCATATGTACAGCACAATGAGCAAGTACCTTTCCTCCAGCAAAGCTCTTTCTGGTAGAAACTCAGATTCCTCACCTTTCGGATATTCCCCAAGCATCAGACTGGGTTTGGAAACTTTTGAGCAGTACCCCTGCGTGCTGGTAGAGGGCGTCGTGCGGCTCCTCACTGATGCCGTTCTGCTCTGGAAAGAACGTGCAGGGGCTATATAGGCACCACTCCTGTGTGCTTGTAATCTTATTAATGGGTAAAGCCCAATTCACAGAATGGGGAGGATGGGAGGGTTGGTGAGGAATCTGCATGACTGACATGGAACTGCATTACAAATTTTGGGTTGTTTTGGAAGAAGTTGGTGTATGGCAGGTTAGCACAGAGAGCCTAAAGCAAGTTCACTCTCCACGATGAGGTGATGATGACGAGGAACACAGTCTTGAGGGTGAGGAGCCACAAGAGACAGCTGTAAACAGCTCAAAGGGAGTACACATCAAATATGTGACAACCTAGTTAAGGTTCCACTGAGGCATGACAAAAGGAGAGGGGGGAAACAAATATTGCAGAACTTTAAAAAAACGCATCACAAGCAGTGACTTAAACAATGAGGGCTGGTTTGGCAACTGTAAAAAAGGCAGAAAGAGCCAAAAGACAAAGGAAACAACAGAATGTCAAAAAACTTGGCCAAGAGGGGGTTAATCTGGCATGTGTCGCACCAGACTACAAATTTGTCCCACCAACAAGCGAATACAGTTTTTGCTGAGGGAGACATCAACCACCTCCGGAGGAAGGTGTTCGTTCACCAGTCGCTGCTCAATATCCATGCATGACGGTCGAGCTTCCAAACGCCTGGGTGCAGAGCCCTGCCCTGTTGTGACATCAAATTCCTCAGGGAAGGGAGGCCTGATCGGACGACAGATGCACAAGCCCAGGAGTTCTGAATACAATACACTCCGTACCCAATCCTGGGCCACTATGATGACTTAGGCCCAGTCGTTCCTGATTTTCTTAAGAACTCAAGGCAGGAGTGGTATCGGCAGAAAGGTATACAAGAGTTCCAAGTTCCACTCTAGGAGGAATGCATCCCATTGCGAGAGGTACCTCAGAAACTCCAACGCACACAGCTGCTGACATTGAGCACTCTTAACAAGGGTAAATAGATTGAGCCTAGGTTCCTCACATTAGTAGAAGAGTCCTTGCACAAGCTCCAGGTGTAATTGCCACTCATGAGCCACTAGGCATCGACTACTGAGCTCATTCACCCTGGTGGTTCAATACCAGGAAGAACCCTTGATGATCCAGCCATCTCCAGAGGTGTAGCACCTCCTAGCACAGAGTCTAGTACACCACATCACCCTGCCTGTTGCAATATCACATGGCAGTGAGGTTGTCTGTAAGCTCCTGCACCAGCCTCCTTTTGGTGGTAGGAAGGCCTTCAACAGCAATAAGATGGCCCTTCCCGCTTGAAGGATGATATGGAGCCTAGCCTCCGCCGCAGATCAGAGGCCTCTGATATCATCCTCTCCTAAATAACCACCCCAACCCACATGGATGCATCAGTCACCACTATCAACTCGGTGTGGGGTAGGGAGAGGGGTCTGCACTGACCTAATCGTGGTCTAGTAACTACCACCACAGATGTTGGCCCCACTGAGACTTCAGTCCCACTGCAGAGCTCGCATATGCCATGTGGTGTGCTTGAATAGCTGGATGCCGGAAGCCTCAGAGTCAACCTCCATGAAATCCAAAACAGAGGCTGGAAGCTCGGGATCATAGCCTGAATGTCCTGGATTCTCTTTTCTGGGGAAAAGGCACAAAACTGAACCATATCCAGATGGCTCTGAAGAAGGGGAGCATCTGAGAAGTAATCAGGTGCGACTTTGGCGAGTCAATAGAGAAATTCAAAGATGACGGGAGGTTTGACACAGTCTGGAGGTGGTTTATGACTGCATGGGGTGAGCCTGCCTTCAACAGCTGGTTGTCAAGACTGGAAAACCGGACCTTCACAGATGTGCTGCTACTACCGCCATCTTTTTTGTGAACACCCAAGAGGCTCTATTGAGACCAAAGTGGAGCACAGTGAAATGAAAATGCCCCTGTCCCACCACGAACCATAGTTTGCGCTGATGGGCCTGAAGGACGGGTACATGGAAATAGGCATCCTGCAGGTCCAATGCACTATCCAGTCTCCAGATTCGAGAGCACCGAAGACCTGGACCAGTGTAAGTATCTTGAAAGTTTTTCCTTCCAGAGGTGTTGAGAAGGCTCAGGTCTAAAATAGGACAAAGACCTTTTCTCGTGCTGGCACCATCACAATGGCCCCTTTAGCTAAAAGGGTTTGTACTTCCTTCCATAAGACAGATCCTCAGTCAGTCGCTCTGCAAATGATAGAATGTGCGGCAGAGTGACTATTTGCAGGAACCATCTGTCCGATGTGATGGTCTGCCAAACAAGCAAGAATCATCGGAGCCTGCCTCCAACCAGGTTGCTGTGCTCCACTAAGGGCATGCTAAAGTGGTTTGACAGGTGTGGCTGCAGGAAAGACAGTGGACTGAGAAGCATGCTGACCCAGACTACAGGGGTGGTGGGAACCCCTGTGGCCCAGAAATTTCTGGACAACCCAGCTTGAAATGGCTGATGGTATGGGGTACCTCTGCCGAAACCACAAAAGGTACGGTAGTGCTGAGGGAGCTGGCGAGATAGGGTAGATAAACCCAGGGAGCATGCTTTGGCCCTGCTCTCAAACCATTCCAGAGCAGAATCTGCCCTGTCCCCGAACAGGCAAGTCCCATCAAAGGGCATGTCCATGGACGATTGGACCTCGCCTGAAAAAAACGGTTGACAGCAGCCATACGTGGTTGTGAATAGTTACGCTGGTGCCAATGGCCCATCCAATCGGTGGTGTCTATGCCACAACAAATTGTGAAGTTGGCCGCATCACAACCATCCTGTATGTTTTGGGTTAGGACAACTCGGAGATCTTCTGGGACACCTGGGAGGACTTATGCCACAGAATTCCAAAGAGTATGGGAATAGTGTCCTCAGAGGCAGCTGGCATTAAAACATTTGAGGAGTATGCAGGTGGAAGAAAATACTCTTTCCAAAGGTGTCCATTCATTTGGACTCCATATCATGGGTAGTAGTCAAAAAGTTATTCAGGTAAATTCGACTTTTAGATGCCTCCACCACCAAGCTTTCTTGGGAGTGGTGCTGAGACAAGAATGAAGAGTTGCGCAGGGCAGTGGCATCTGGTGATTGACCTAGGGCCCGAGCAAGGTTTGGCTCAAGACCCCAAAAGGGTATCTATGTCTTAATGAAAGGCAAGAGGGGCTCAGTAGATGCTTGCCCTAGCTGCAGCACTTCTGTTAAAACATTGTTTTTGACCTCTTAGGAGTGGAGCTGGAGATGAAGAATGTTGGCTGCTATATGCATGACCCTGGCTCTCTCCTCAATTGCAAAACCAGGGGGGTGAGAGAAGTCCCAACTCAGGGAAAGTAACCAGGTCACTGGCTTCTTGAAGGTCATTATACCAATTCTCCTTGCGGTGTGGTTGCCCAAGTTCATCACTGCATCATAATCATTGTTTGATTCCATGCCAAATAAGGAATGCAATATATGTGTCCTTCCTTGTGGATGTAGCAATTCAAGTGGAGGAGGTGCCGCCTCAATGAAAGCAGAGCGTGTACTCAGTCGAGGTCATAGCTACACCAACTCCTAGTCAGAGAGCACAATGGGCACCTCAGCCTCCGATTGAGTCGGCATTGGCATTGGGGCTCCACGAACCAGTGTGTCACTGAAGGCAGAGTAGAAACAGGAGCCGGAGGAGGCCCAGTGGTGGATTTGGGGGGGGGGGGTCCACCTGGTGCAGAGGGCGTACACACAGGTTCTAACCCACATGGAGGGCCTCTTGGCTTCTTGGGGCCTGAAGGTGTGTCAGTGGGAGTTGGTAAGGATCCAAAGAGTCAGAATCTGGCCTCATGAAGCGCAGTCACTGCAGGCCATGGGGTTGGGGCCCCACCCTAGGCATCACAGGAAACATGATGATCTGTCAGACACTTGTTTGCGATTATACTTACAGGGTTTAAAATCCTTCATTTTGGTAGGTGAGATCTCTTGCACACTTTAGGATTTTGGATGAGAAGCCATCTTAGAGATGAGAGGTAGTTCCTGATCCACGTATGGTGGTGCAGAAATAAAGGAACTGATAGGAATTGGCTTTTTGTCGACTAGAGCAGAATTTTAATATTACAACTAACTGTATATTGGATTTGTACACCAATGTGATGTGCACATTTTTTTATTATTACATATAATGTTACATGCTTTCTTACAAAGTGAGACTATAAACGTAAGGCTTGATATATGGGCTAACAGTGCAACTCAAAATGGCTATTCACTAAGATCACAGCAACTGTACTTGTCCCACAGCAGAGGAAGATGTCACACTTGTTCAGTCCTTTGCAGTGCACAAAAAATGTACTTAGAGACCAATAATAAATGCAAAATCAAAGTTGTGTGAGTCCAGTTTGAGCCGATCAAGACACTCATCTCTGTTTTTAGGTAGTTTCAAATTGTTTGAGTCATATGTTTGCAGAAGTTGTTTCTTCCTCTTTACATTTTAATAGCTTTATGAAATGGTATGAAATTGTGTCATTATGAATCATGCATTCAATATGGACATATTGACAGGTTCGTAGTTGTCACTTACACATGAAATAACAGACTATAAAATGATAGGTTTTAAGATTATATTGCATATTGTACAGCAGCCACACACATCACATGTAGTATCACTGACAGGTTGCAATGCAGTTATGAAAGGGAGCACATCACATTTTATTTCCACCCTGGAAAAAGGCTTAATTTTTTTCCCAGCCAATGTCTGGCTTAAAACCTTTCCAGCATGGGCTGGGCAATAGATCACCCCCAGATTTATTGGGGGTACAGTGGAAAGGATACCTCCGGAGGAAAAGGTATTTACCTGCCAGAAAAAAAGTATGCGTTTGCACAGGAGACCCTCTTTAGCAGGATCCCAAAGGGACTATCACATGAAGTTCCCATGAATGTGCATGGAAACCTGTGCCTGGAAGGAGCATTATAAGCGAATTCCTGGCCATTTTTTCGAATCCCAGTAAGTAGCAATTCTGCATTCAGATGAAGGTGTAAATCTATGGGTGTAGGCTTGTTACTTTCTTTGTAAATTGGGCCCAATAGGGGGAAAACTAAAGGACTGATTATGAACTCGGAGGTACATGCCAGTCCCTGCAGAAACAGCAATTTGTGTTGGGATCCCAATAACGAGTTGTGTGATAGATATAGCACCCCTGCAGCAAAATAGGTCAGTGGAACAATTCTGGAAATAAATCTGATAGATTTACTGCACCCAGAAACTACATCACCTGGGGGTAATGGCATTTATGGGTATAATACCAACCTCCCTCCCCTCCTTCCAAAGTTTCTCATAATTCGGAACCAGGCCCTTAGTGATGTTTCCCTGCTGTTTAGGAGAAAGCATATTTTGTGTTTAAAGTAACTATTGCATAAAAAGCAGTTCAAACAATAAGAACACTTACAAGATTTTCCATTCTCTGTTAGCATGATCAAGAAAGGAAAAAAGCAAAAATATTAAACATCTTACTCTAAAGAAGCATTGTTCTGTGTGCCAACAGCAGCTACACACATCTGCTGTGCTTACGAACCATTGTAGAGCAACCGTACAAGGGCTGCAGATCAATTTGCTTATGTCAGAGACCATTATTATGGAACATAGTAAGTACAGACAGTGATAATGTAGAGTTGTAGTCAAGTAGACTTTCCCACTATTAAACAATGTAAAATGTCTGCACAAGTTTGACATGCAAATTAGGTACTGAAAAGCGCAAAATGATGTATGGCAAGTGCTTTGTGGACCTATAATCCAGGTGACATTTAGTAACCTTTTTCCTGCACAATAGGTGATACTTTCCGAGTATTGTTTTCACACACATCAACCTGACATCAAGACTGGGACACAAATTAAAGTCTGTGGAGTTGCCCCATTAGGACTACTCCCCACCCAGCCCTCTGAGATAACGATTGCAGGGTTATCAAAATCTTCATGGGGTCGAGTTAAGGGGGAATGCTGGTGGAAACCCAAGGCTCCCATAAAATTATAGATTATCAGGGGAGTGGGTAAATCAAGGCCAGATTCCCCAGCAATCCCTTATTTTGCCTCGGAATTTCACAGCGAGATTTAGACTGCTGCCAAAAGCTTCAGATGAAGTAAAGAGATCAGAGTTGTTCCTGCAATTACCATAATTGTAACGAAGCAAGTTACTACTATTAGCAGCCCAATCAGAATTAAAAAGCAACTCCTAACGAGGGTGTAAATAGGTTTCTGATCCTTTCATGGTAGGAGGAATTGAAGTGTTGGACATATAGGACATGTGAGGGTATGCTTTGAAAATGGGGGATACAGAAAATTTTTGAACAAGAACAATTCACAATCATAAGCACTAATATACATTCACACTTGAGTAACAAAAGAATGACGGTAAGCTGTACTGTTAGTACGAACCCACTGGCGTGAGGTTGAAACAAGCAGGCAATGGAATAAGGTGGAATACATCTTAGAATACCATTGATATTTAGGTAGCTATGGACAGTAACTGTGTTGGCATTAATAATTCTTTAGAACCTTCGTTATATAAAGATACCTTTGATCAAGGTTATCAAACATTCTCCTCTTCCATATTTGTTTAGCTGAGCAATGTTCACCATTAGGTCTTTACCTCTAGCAATGCAAAGCCTGAACTCCAAATGCTCTTGGAAACACTCAAGGGACACATGAGCAAAAACAGTTTACTTAGTTTTATTTCTTTTAGAACACAGCAGTGACTGGTATTTCGTGATATTTTTACTAGAAATAAAAAGTGATATGATAACAGTAGGTCTTGCAGAAAAGAACCTTTTTACTTACACAATACTTCCTGAATAGCATGCTTTCAAAACCATACTTGCCTTTCCTGTGAGTGACTGTGATGTATATTTAAGTAACCCTTGACTACCTCACACTGTATCTAGAGACTTTGTCTATAAAAGAGCACACTATTTGTAGAGATGACTGGCAGTGGGACTCTAAAAGAAAGGTCTAGAAGAAGAAAATCAATGTAAAAACCCACACACATTTGTTTGTTTAAACATATGCACTGATATTTTTTTCATATCAACAATCTATCAGTGTGGGTGTATGTAAGTTTTTTTTGTTGCTGCACATGTCTGACAATATATGTGTTCGTTTGTGTTCCATAGGACACCTATAGACTTAATTAACTCTACTGTGGCTATATTTACTAACGTGCTTCTCACAATGTTCCTAATATTCACAGAGGTCACACTGGATGAGTGGTCTGAAATTCAATGTGACAATTTTAGTAACTAGTATCTAAGGAGAGATTATTCTATAGTTTGAAAAATAGCAGCCATTTAAGTTATCTGATTGAGAGGTCGATGTAAAATAATTTTAGATGGCAACTCAGTGTGGTATGGTGTGGACTTTGGAACTTCTGTTGCAGACATACACGCACAGTCCCAATCAAGAGAAAGATATGAACTTAATTCTGGTTCCAACTGCATATTCGGCTCTCTGCACTGTGATGATTTATTGCACATACTGTGGTAAAGTACATTGAAATAATCAGCACATCGATACACAAGGTTCTTCAGTTTTTATGGTGTGACTAAAGCTACGAGGTGAGTAATAAAAGCAGAGGTAGCTAAAAAAAAAAATGAAGAAGTTGAGATTGTTGGCAAAAAGGTACACACATCAATTAGGGAATCAATGAAAGCTGGTAAACTAGAAAGACAGTAAGGCTTTAAATCATGTGTGATTCAGTGACTTACCAAAGAATTGTGCAAAGTAGTCGGATGGGCTGTTGGTTTTGCCCAAGAACAGAAAGTACCAAACACAGTAACCTTTGTATTTCCTGCATTAGGATGCAACCAGCTACAGCAGCTCTTGCACAGCATTGTTTTAAAAAAAATATTTGATAAACAAGACATCAAGTTTTAAACTGGATGACACACCCAATAATGTGAATGATAATCAAATTCTCACCCACTTAAGATTTATATATTTTGGCCTGATTCTCCATATCCAAAAGTAGCAATATGTAGACTTGAAATAGGCGTGAGAAGTAGCATATGGGAACGCTGTAGGGACCAATATGATAATCTGGTAGATGATGGTAGAATAGAAACCAATGGTCCTACAGTTAAGACCTAAACCATGACATGTCTTTTTTCTTTTAGTCCTTGTACTGGTTTAAAGAATATTAAAAGTATAATCTTCTAATTGTCTCTATGCTTGGGCCTCAACTATCTCTTCATTTTAGGCAAAATTTAATTTTACTTTTTATAAATCACCACAATTTTACCTCACATGGTACATATGCCACATAGAGCACAGTGTGCACATTGATTAAAGCAAATTTTCATCTGTCTTGAAATGCGAATTGTGTACACTGAATTATGTTGTGCAATCAGAAACTAGTCTGTTTCAAGCAAGTAAGACACACTCACAATACCAATTCACTTTGGTTTCACATGCTGCTTCCTCAAAATCACCTTCAGCAAGTTGTAGTATTGGCCAATAAATATACTACTCCATATTGGGATACAAAGAGCCTCATTACTGCTAACCAAGCTTAACTCTGCTCCATACCTATGTGTGAGGCCATAGATAACCAATTATGGTACATATGTTCAGTCCAGGTTGATTTATTTTGCAGCAAACATTTCTACTAAGCCTGTACTTACGGTTTGATACTAATAAGTTCTCTGAAATGTTCTAATGCGTGGTTCCTCCCTCGTTTTTCTGAGTCTAATTTTTCTTTTGTCCAGGTCATTTGAATTGGTTCAGCCACAGTCTCCACTTCTTCTTCTTCATCAGAATACAGACTTTCCAAACGGATTATTGAATTTCTATCCTTGACCAATTGTGCCTAAGGAAGTTTAGAGTTAAGAGAAAGTGGTTTTTCTTTTAATTGTTATTTAAATGTTATTTAAACGTTATTTGTGTGGCACTGTGTGTGTTACGTTTCAAACATTAGGGAACTCTATCAAAATGAACTATAACAAGCAATAGAACATAAGTTAAGCTGTAAAACATGGATACAGTTAGCAGTTACCTAAAAGCGGAACAGAGTTTGAAAAAACTAATCAACAAATATAGGGAGTCGGTCAAAAGGACACAAATTTCATATAATAAAGTAGAAGCAAAACATTTCACTCAAATTGTACAATAATGGCCACAATAATTTTTCATTTAAATATTGAATGTGCCTGTATTTTCTATGATTGACCTCGATTCGTTAGTCACTTTCTTTACCCTTGTCCCAAAATTACAACTAAAAAACGGAGAAAATACACAGAGAAAACCTAAATGGTCAAAGCAAACTGTTTTATCCTAAAACAACTTTATGGATGTATTGTAATGCTACTGTCAATAATCAGAGATACTCTTTAATTGTCGAACGAGAGACACTTGTACTAAATATTGATCGATACTATATATGTGTAGAGAGGATCACATGTAAAACAAAGAAATGTCCATTAAAAGCCATTTAGAATGAAAAAGAAGATGTATTGTAATGTGAAATGAATTAAACAATTGAAAAAATAATTAGTTTGGCAATTGAGGGGGTAGGTGTAGAAAATTTCAGGTATAACTATATTTGCATCATACTTTTGGGGGTTAACTTGCATTAGTATCTATATCTCAGCCAATTATTTTGTCCCGTGGCCTCTAGTTAATTACAAGATAATCTTTTTTAGGGAAGAAATTAAATATTTCCGAAAGTCTCTATAAGTTAAAGTATTTATAAAATGGCACACAATCAAAGAGCCTTTTATATCGAATATTTGTTCATATTTTACAAGCACTAAAGTATGTTAAAACACATTATATATTGGGTCCCTCACTCATATGCAAAGGTGTAATATAGACAAAAAAGAAATGAATCTGTGAGTGTAATGTCACAAAATATATGAATTTGTAAAAATGAATAACTGTTACATTTCCACTACCTAAGCATAGCCTGCATAGCCTGCATAACATTGCACCTATTAGTTACCAATTAAAAATGAGATTAACTATAAACACTAAACCTAAAACCTGTTAAATTTAAATTATTACTTTACTGTGATTGATTTTAAGAAATGACATGCTACATACACATTACCTTTTTACTTCCCAAGGTTTATGTATGATAAATTTATGAAGATCTATATCGCACTTTGTTAATTATGTATAGCAGTTAGACTACTAACGTGTGATAATTGTGCTTTCTAAGTATTTATTAATAGTTGCCAATTCACTATTTTAAAGGTCCTATTAATTTCACCACCTTTTTATTAATTTTTGTTTTCAAACTGACTTGTACGGTTGCAGCATCAGTGCCTAATTTGTGCAGTTGGTTGTAGGCAAAGGGCACCAAAGCTTATTTTTGTGGACCAGTGTTTATTTTTCATCATCAGACCTAATGGAAGAGATGGATAGGTGGTAGAGGGAGAAGGAAGAAGCAAAAGAAAGAAAAACTGACAATGCGAGAAAGGAGGGATAGAAGATCGACAAGAGTGTGATAAAGACACAAGAACTGTAGAGTGGTAGAAGAAAGGGGCATGAGCAGGAAGTAAGACCAAGCAGCAGGAAGACAGATGAAGTAGCCTTGTATTCTGTAACAGTGGCACTCAGAAGCTCTGGCACCAAGATGCGAGGAAAAACAGAGGGCCTGCATTTTTTTTTTTCACATTAAGTACTGTAGCTGCTGGGAAGATGTGATCTGTTGATAAGCTGGTAGTCAGAAGTTTATAAGATGCCAGCCCAGTGAGTCAATTCTCCTGCTGAAGCAACCTGCACGCCAGAGGTCTAAAATCTTGCAGGGCGACTGTTTCTTTCACTTCAGTGAACACCGCTAATATTGAAAGTCAAAATGTAACATTAACTTGGACAATGTGTGAATAATAAAAATGACTGGTATGCTAATTTTTGCATTTTATATTAGTCAGTCACTAGTTCTGTGAACTAACAGTGTATATTGCAGAGTTCTGTGTGCAAATCCAACAGTTTGAATACAGCAAAGAACTTCAACCATTTATCCTTTTAAAATGGAGATAAAAGTGCAATTGAAATTTATAATTTTATGTGAAAAAAAAATGTTCCGATAGGCTAGTCCGTCTGAAAAACTTGCAAGGCTGGGAATGCACAAGTAGCTTATCAGGTTTATCTGGTTCAATGTTTCGGTTCAATCATATGCTGACGGGCCACCCTTTAATAGGAGATAAAACCTCTGAACACATTCAGGGTACTCCCACCAATGTGGTTGGGGCATAAACCATTAAAAAAGTCCTCAATGAAAGAAAAATATTTTTACCTGCACTCCTAAATTATGCCCTTTGAGATGCAAAATTACTCCACAAAGAATGAGCAGGAGTGTACTACAAAGGGCATGACCTAGAACGTCCGATGGTGAGCTGTAATATTCTAGATAGCAAGTGCAGCAATAATACCCAGGATAGCAAAGCCCAGTTAGTATCAGCAGTATTACTCATGAGAGGATGAGGTGCATCACAAAGAACATGGCTAACAACATAACAAAAGCCAGACAGCACAAGAAGAAGTAACATCGTAGAGCATAATATCAATCATACTAAGATCATGTTAAGCCTGCCACCACCCTGTGACCCAATACAAGCTACAGTGCTGCCGCATGGTCAGGGCCACGTGATGCAAGGGCGTACTGCAGGCCCCTGCAGGGGGGCCCCAACCCTTCAAGGGGGCCCGAGTCAGCCCACGTTCAATGAATAGCTGAGAGATATGGTGGACCCCCTCACCACATTCTGCAGTGAAGCACATCATTTTGTGTTACGCAACAGATGTAGGGTTGATGAAATTAGGGCCGGCAAGCAGAAGCAGTCTGTGAGGAGGTCTTTATATCATAGTGCTCACATGCTGTGGAGATTGGTCTACACAGCCTCAGGGGAGTACCTTAGTAATTCCTGGTTTTCGCCGAGTCCATTTACAAGCTTATACCAGAGCATACTAATTCCAATGATAATTCTCTTCACACAGCAATGGAATATTTCCGTGCACCACTGAACTGATGAGGTGATCCACTGTGTGACTCAGATCAGTCAGTGCACAATGACAGCTAAGTAGGGTGTCAGTAATACTTTCCTCCTCCTCCTACATATCTTATGTTCTGACCCCTCACTTACCAGAACATTTGGAGATATACTGGGAGCTCAATGCATTATTTTGAAGCATGTTTGCAAAGACTGGCTAAAAAGCCATAGTTTATGAGATAGTTCTGCACTGGAGTGCAAACGGCTCCTTTTAGCAACCACAGAACCCGGCAGCATTACTTCAGTCCTACAAAAAGTGTATTTATGTTCCCCAGAAGCATTCATTCAGTATAAAAGATGTCTAGCTTAGGAGATCATTTTGTAGATCACCAAATACCCCCGCAGGCATGGCAGATCACAGACCATTAAAAGACATATGTCTGAGCACAAATATTGCTCAACGGACGTTAAATGTCAGGAGAAAAAAAAATGTCACACATCATACAATGTGTGACCGGTGATGAAATGAGCATCAGTGTGCTGAAGAAAGTGGTCATCAGAGTTCATGTCCATGGACAATTCATGCATGCCTGCCTAACGATGCACAACCAAGAAATCCTGTACCATTGCTATGACACCTAACTTACTGTGCCCAGAAAATAGCCCATGACATCACATACTACTAAGAGGAAATTAAACTGTTTTGGCCCATAGTCATTTAAAAGCTCTTTTTACCCTTCACCAGGGCAGAAAAAATGAGCACTAAAGAGGGGTGCAGACAGGGACCTTTTACTCAAAAGGAAATAAATGTCTGGCGTTAAAATTAAACTCTGAGCACCAGCACTACCGAGAGGGAACAGAAGGTGCAAAACAAAACACACAAAGAAAGAAAAAGAAACCCACATATGGTGGGGCACAAATAAGGACTTGAGCGAGACCCAGAACACTTTGCAGTAGATATCCGCTGCGTCAACGCTATCTTTATTGTGGAATTAATCCGGAGCATGACTTCCAATTCGCCAAAGTTGTTTGCAAAAACATTTTCTTATATATTACAGGTAGAACGGTTAACATATCTTCTACAGTAAGTCTGTGGTGAAAGAAAGGGAATAGCTGCAAAGGTTTATTTTTGAAAAGACCTAAGTTAAGAAAATAATAAAATTAAGCACCGTGTAGGAGGGCGGGCATGCAAATATTCACGGATGGCTTTGTTTGCTCTGTAGTGTAATTATAGTCTGAGGTGGACATTTGCATAGATACAATCCTGAGAGGACAAGAAAGAAATATGCAAACTCACTCGTGATGTGGAAACGTTAACAGGACACTGGGTAGCTTGTTCTTGGCTGCGCTGTGCTTTATCAAGGAGGCAAGTGCAGGAACTCAAGATCCCCATTAAAAATGTTGAACTAATATTTGTCATCGTGTTACCCTTTTGGCCCTTCAGCACCTTTTTAGTGTAGTCTATTCCATTTTGTTGCATCTATCTGCTCAGGAACACAGCTCTCTTTAGCAAGACCGGACAACGTGACTCCAGCTGTAAACATATATTCATAGTTGCTTCTGAAAAGCTGGGAGTAGCTGAAATCCGACGAAGAAATGGTCTACTGAAACAGCTGCAGTCAGAAGTAAGAGTTTCTCAGTCCACAGAGCTACAAGTTTAAATAAGGCTCCGTTTGATTTAATAAATTTACCAGGAGTACCAGAAAGCAGCAAGGTAAGGGGTTCAAAAGCAAGATGTTAGTTATTTTAGCCAGCCCAAATGAAATGAAACTATAAAATGCAAACGAGAGAAAAGAGATTAACTATAGCACACATTTAAGCATCTCAGTGTGGTACTTAATTTTTAACTATAAAGACAAAGCCTCGAGCAATACAAATGGAACGCAACAACTTTCCAAGCTCCTTTACCCAGGGTATTCTCATGGAGTGAGCCGTGGTAATTCATCTAAAACTAGAGCAAGCATTGGTAAAGCCAGTAGGTCTGGCACAGATTTTTTTACAGGTATATGCAATAGAAATTAAAAACGTAAATGTAAAATAAAAAAAAGCAAGCAAAATGAAAGGAGGGATTGAAAGAAACGTCCCGGCACGTAAATGCACTACGTGTTAGGTGGATGTGCACATGTCCTCAGGAATAATAATAATGTGGTCACTCATAATGCAAGAATGCCAGTGGCTGAAGTGACAGACCCACTGCATGATGTTGTATGCAGTGGCGGAAGTGAAATATGAATGACTAATTACCAGACCAGTGGATTGAGAGCTCGCACTCAGAGCTCGTCCATGTATCTATATAGGTTTCTTTATTGCGTTTGCTTGTGCCTCTTGGGGACATTGCTCAGCACAGAATGAGGCACTATATCAAACCTCACACCTTTCGCACAGGTTTGGTAAATTAAACCCGTCTGAAAGGTCCGACAGCTCGACAGAAATGCGTCCGTTTTTTACTCGTTACTGCTATGTCAACCAATAACATTTTAAGAAACGTTCATCTGATGACTGCTATGCTTGGTATGAAGAATACAGTTTGTGCATGTATATATGTGCATACTTTTTATTTTTTTAACGTGTGAGGCTGGTTATACAAATAAAGCTATCTTTAGGCCAGATATAAAAAGACAAATTAGGACTGGGAATAGAGAATTATTTTTATAATGGTTAGTTTAATGTTACGAAAGTGTATGCTGAACTTATTTATTATGGATCTTAATATGTCCGTGTGCATTACACACTAATATACTTAATTTTACTAGCATAGATCATATTATAATGTAAGAAGCAGTTTTTATTGTTGCAGGAGATTAACTTCACTCTGACTTTATTGTGAAGAATTTGATACCTCCTAATTGGATCGTAGAGGCCTTTCTTTGTGGCATTGAAACGCCCAGAGGACCCACCTGGTATCTGGGTCTGCTCCAGCAAATCACTATCCAGCATTCCCAACCCGCACAGAGCTTAATTTGTAAAACAATAAGTGCTGGGGCCCAAAGCTTTCCTCACAAGCCTGCAATCGGAGCTACGAAAATCAGGGCGGTTGAATACCAAAGCTGCAAAAACTTGATTCCACCCTGTGCCTCTCCTCAACCACCAGCCCCTTCCTCTTTTTTCACTCTTGGAAGTTCTTTTACATCCCTGCTTTCTTCCTTTGTCACTGTTTTTCCACCTTTCTCTTCCTCTTTCTTCCCCCTTTTTTGTTTTCTCTTGCTTGCCATATATATGTTCTTGGAGGGAGTGACTTAATGCAAAATGATGGGGGCCCCCCCTGCGAAATGTGATGAGGGCCCCAGAGTCTCCCATATCTCACAGATATTCATTGTCTTTGGCAGTGGCGGCTCTCAGAGGGAGTGCTGCGGGGCGGGACAGGGGAGGGGCTGGGTGGGGGGGTAGTGGAGTCGGATATACGACAGGCAGGAGTAAGGTAAGAACATAAATAAATAAAACTATTTACCTTGCGCTCGCTGCATCGCCGAGTTGGCGATGCAGCGAGCGCAAGGTAAATAATTTTATTTATTTACTTACCTTACTCCTGCCCGTCGTATCTTGACTCCACTACCCCCCACCCAGCCCCTCCCCGTCCCGCCCCACCGCTCCGCAGCACTCCCTCTGCGAGCAGCCACTGGTCTTTGGGCTGAATGGGGTCCTCTTGAAAGGCTAGGGGGCCTTTTGAAGGGATAGCCCCCCTCTCCGTATCGCAAGGGCTGCAGGGGCTTGCATTATGCCCCTGTTTGGAGATATGGAGGACACATTAATTGATGCATCTGATTAGGCTGAGCCAACCAGACAGAGCAGCTGTCTTATTGCGAAAGAGATTGTGGGCATACCAAGAACATATTGGGCCTTAATGCCTTTTCGCTGCATAACATTGGTTGCTTTCCTGTCACTTTCATTTCCGAGCTTCCTAATCATGTCTCAGTTTGTCAATCTTGTGTATCTACATTTCATGGAGTATAGCATCTTTGTCATCTCTTTTGACTGGCTGGCTTCTGTACTTCCATTGCTCTCCCTTAAAGCACTTCTGTTTTATTTTGAATTAAGCACTTCATGCGCACTGCACACTCACTGCATGCGTTTTCCATCTGTGTCTCTCATGTACTTCTCTCCCCCTGCACTCCATGTTGCTCTCCGTCACCTGTGTGCTTCTCGTCACACCTTCCATGTTCCACTGCGCTAGTGTACTTCGCCTGTTGCACTCTAGCCCATGTGCCTCTCCCACTTCTGCTCCACATTGCCCTCAATGGTTGCTTCTTCTCCCCAAAACCACCCTCTGTGCTGCCTCCTCCAACTGCACCATCCTTCTCCCTCGCCCATTGTTTCTTGCTACCACCTCTTTACCTGCACCCCTCCTCCTCTCTAGCTTCACCTCCCCACCCTCCATATTGCTTTCATCCCCCTCATGTTGCTTTCGCCCACAAGCACCCTCTGTATTGCTTCTCCCAACCACGGTGGTGCGCTCCCCCACTTTGCCGTCTATATAGCTCCCTCCATCTGAGCTCCCCCCCAACAAAACAAACCTTTTTTACAGTACTTTTGAAAAAAAAATACTGATCCAACTCAAATAAAAAGAATAGCTTCCATCATTTTGTAGGCGTGCACATGTGTAGTATGCGTGCCTACATAATAACAGAACCTCTGTCATTGCACTTTTTTTTTTCTTTAATTTTTTTCTTTAGTCATGCTACGAAGAATTGGGAATGATGCACAGCAAAACTGAAATCACTGACAAAGCCATTAGACCTAAAACCAAGACCTACTGGCTTGGCAAATGCTTTTCTTATTGTTCAAAGGGATTGACTTACCTTTACACTTTAACTTTAAGACATATAGCATCTATTATACAACCATTTGCATTAATTATGTTATACATGGCCTGCATTATGTGGATCTAACTACGAACTTGTATCAATTTTCCAGAAAACTACAATTTTACGCATGCCTATGGACTTCATGTAGGGTAATGTGTGATGCTTTAATACTGAAGCTCGGCTTTATTGCTGTTAATGTTTCTTCACTTACTTTCAACACATTTTACCCTAAAGAAAGACATTGCGATTTCCCATATTGATGAGGGATGAACCATCATTATATTTAAACTGGCGGCATAGTGAAGTGTCCAAAGATGGGCTGTATGATGATGGGCTTTTCTGGGGCAATACAGAGCCAAGCACCTGATTTATGAGTCTGCAATGCATAAAGTGAATTTTTTTAACCCAATATTTCTCTGAGATAATACTTTATTTTCCGAGTTAGTCGTTTATTTTCAGATAGTGCACAGCTCAGAAATATTAGGCAAGATTTGCCTCTGTATTTCTGAGCTGCCCGTCTGAAAATAAAACACAAACAGAGAAAATATTGGGTTAAATGAAATTACTTCATGCCATTCGGGCACATAAAATAGGCTCACAGCTCTACCCTGGATGAGTTAGTGCTTTTCCAGATAGTACAGCTCAGGTACATTGAGCAAGATTTGCCTCTTTCTGTATCCGAGCTGTGCTGTCTGAAAATAGAAACACCAACAGAGAAATATGGATGGAATTAACTCACCTTACACCATGCAGTCGCATAAAAGAGGCACTCGGCTCTGCACTGCCCCAGAAAATACCATCATGAATTGGCCCAAGGTAGTGTCCTTGTGGGACTTTGATAGGGTATGTAGAAAATCAGTCTTTTCTGCATGGACTCCCCAGAATTTTCGCTACTTGTTGAACCCTGTTTTTGCTGGTTTTAGAACTCTGTGCACTTTGCCCTACCCCTAAAAATGGTTAATTGTACTTATCCTAATTGGCACATTTACCTTGTCTGTAAATCCCTAGTGTATGGTGTAGAAAGGGTACCCAGGCCTGGAAGTTACATGACACTTGTGGACTGCTGTATCTAGTGTGGCATCCACCAAAGTGGTAATGCAAACATGGCTACAGGCCTACCCCTGTGCAGCCTGACTACTGCAGAAAAAACCCTGTAATGTGACCAGTTAAAATAACGCTTTTTGACAGTCATAAGTGATAAGTCAACCCGACGTAAGGCTTGTATCCCACAGGGAAGGGTGCATGGTCTTTAAAAATGGGACATGTAGAAGATTAATATTACCATGTCTCTATAGCAGTAAGGCCCAAAAAGCTATTTTCACTGTGGCAGGCCTAGCTGTCCTATGTAGGAGTACACATTAAAATACTAATGGTGCTAACTTGGAAAGGGAACTAGCTAGAAAAAAAATTAAGCCACTATTTTTAATAGTTATTAAAAATCCAAGTAAATAGTGAAATCGGATTTTTAGTATTAAATCGATTTTTATTAGCAGAACACTTAGCATGAAAATACATTACAGCATCGCCTACAACCCTGCGGGCCGGCTATTGCACATACAGACCGGGAGGGCGGGACAGGGGGATAAAGGCTCACCCAGTCGGATAATTAACACAGCATGTCGCCTACAACCCAGTCAGGGCCGGGAAATCGGATTTTTAATAAATATTAAGGACACCTAACTTTTAGAAAGTCACCCTTTACATTCCTGCGTTTTCAGAAGGCTAATTAGCATTCTTCTGTCAGCTCCCAGTCTGTGCTCAGCCTTGAAAGGGTGAGAAAGAGGTGTGAAATGACACCCACAAGCAAACAATAGAATAACCTGAATGCGCAGAGATAACCCATCTGAACTCAACAGACAATGCCATGTGATGGCTGTGGGCATATTTTTGACACCACAGTGTCAAATTCTACTTGACAGGTCTGTTGAGCCACATGGCACCCTTTGGTGCACTTGAAAGGGAGAGAACAGGATGCCAAGACAATTCTTATCCACTGTCTGATTGCTGAAGGACCCTGTTTTTGTCCTACCAGGCTTCTGTCGCTGGTTTTGTGTGGGTATAGTGCCTGCTTCAAACTGGATTTTAGTGTTACATGTGAAAGGACAGTGGTGATTTCCCAAGAACACTCCCATACAGCCCAAGACCCTGACATATGACATGTTGGGCCTGTTTGCATTAAGGCACACAGGAACTACTGGAAAAGTAATTAGGGTTGGCCCTGGGAACTTTTACTTCATTGGCTAGGGAGTGCCCAAGAGTCACCCCTACCCACTGGTTGGTGGCAGGCATATGTGTCACCCCAAGGCACCTAGACAGAACACTTTGTGGATCTGAAGTAGATCAGAAGAGGTCTGGACGGTCTGTTGGTGACCTGAAAGGATTGGGCCTGCTTCCTATTGTACCCAGGACAAACACCTATACTCCAAGGGTCAGTTGGCTGCCCACCTGTTTGGCTACAAGGAAACAAGCTGCAAGAAGCATTTTCAGTGGCAACTGGACATGGGCTGGACACTGCCGTTGGCTTCTGACTGACACACTAACTCTCCAAGTGCCTCCCCTGAGGTTCTGTGGGGCTTTAGAAGTGTCCTCCTGTAGGCACCAGAAGTAAGTTTTGAAAAGTTGTTCTCCAGACCAGTGGGACTTACAAACTTTTTCTCTTCCAGACATTCACTGGGACCAAGCCACTTTATGTATTTGTCCCAGGCTTCCTCGTGGTCAGCCTGAAATTGGACCTTGGTCCCGGTCGACCATGACCATTGACTATAATTGGGGCTTTACTTTTTCTTGCCAATATTGTTACTTAAAATGTTTAAAATTCATATATCTGATTTCCATTATTGGATTTTTGACATTTTGGTATTATTTTGTTTATTAGATTGCACTCATTTTTTAATACAGTTTGGGATTTTTCTTGTTTGTCTTTGTGACTTTATTACGGTTTTATTTCATAAATACTCTACACATTGCCCTAAGCTAACCCACTCTGCTCGGTGTCCCACCTACTAGGGGGATAAGCTCAGGTTGATTTAGGGACTTTGATGATTCACGCTAACAAGAGCTGTGATTATTCATCCCAAATAATAACCCACTTGCTTAAAGGTCTCATATCTTTTTTATAATTATGAAACTATCAGTATGTGTTCACAGTAAAACACTACGAGTAATATGAATCAATTTATGAATATGCTGCACCAGGAGATGGTTATTTTATGCAGCTGACTTGATTCCCATCATTTTAACCCTTAAGGTTTACACATTCCTTCAAGGTATTTGTGCAATATTGACAGTAGCATGAATCAAATAAGATGAACAATCCTTTGAAACAGAATTGTGATATAGTTCTTTAGGAGTAACATGCAGTTTGACCATCATTTCAATGCTGTAGATGGATGACTGCTGGGTCAATTAGGTGAAAGTATGGGCCACAAATATATTAAGGGTGACTCAAAAGTTGCGAGTCTTATTAAAACGGCAGCAACATATTGCAGAAGAAAGAAACAAGGGAAATTAAAAGAGGTTCTAGTAGCATATGTAACAAGCTGTAGGGACCATCGATTAAGTTAGAAATTAGGAAAGTTCTTTAATGAGTTTGATTATCTGCTGAAATTGGGAAGATTCCATTAAATGAGGTCTTTAACTTTTCAGGCTTCTGTCAGTTCTTTTTAGAACTGTTTTTAAATGTGTGCATGACTAGTATTGACACAGTTATACCAAATAAAATAAACTTGAATACCAAGCAGTGTAGCCAGAAATAACTCCAAATAGCTCAGTAAAAAAGCATCAGAAATGAAAATATTCCTGATTCTCTAAAAGAGGAACATCACCAATCATACTAAATTCATACTGAGGCAGGAGCCCCATCATAGAACCATATGGTTGCTCAATCTCTGAAAATTTAAAAATTCAGCAGAATATCTGTATCAATACCACCTATAATCAAAAGCAGCAATACTTAACCGTGCTGTAAACTACTTGAGAATATGACAAAAATATGTAGCTATGTAAGAGACGTATTTTTAATTGCATACTTTTTATGTTAATGTTTTATGTTTGTATTGCCTTCATTTGCAAAAAATAAACTTAATTTGCAAACATGGCATTCTGCGAAAGAGTTTTCATAGCAATATTTGTATTGCCTAGATTTGCAAAAATCAAACTTAATAAACTTAATTTACAAACATGGCATTCTACGAAAGAGTTTTCATAGCCAGGATTAACCCTTAAAATAACACTCAAAGAAGCTGGTTTGATAATTTTGAATATGCAATTCAAAGTCCTCCAGGCATCTCAGTCATCTACCAAGTAGAGCCTCAACTCTAATAGGGTGGTTTGAGTACAAAAGGAGAACAATCATCCATGAACATAACAAACATTCAGCTCCTCATTGAATTCTTCAAATAACTTGAACTGTTTATAAGTGGAATTATGTCCGTACATTGTCACTTGTTATGGAGTGAGGATTCAGGGGCCTATTCACAAAGGCATTTTGGAGTAAGTCATATTCCTGTTGTGCGGTTTAACATCTACATACATACCTTTGTGAATTGGCCCCCTAAACATGGAAAATTGAAATACATTAGGAACATTGAAGGGATATTCAAACACAAGTAGAACAAACAGAAAGTAATTTGTCCTCTCTGCAACTTCACTAAGAGGGAGTTGAGCATTTCCAGTTGATTCATAAAGGCATGTTAGACTATATAAACGAGTATTCAAGTAGAAGAACTCATAAGTGCTTTTTGTAATCCTCCCTCTTTCTTCTGCCTCAGTCTAACATACATGCCTCTTTTTCTCTAAATGTCAACTGTTTCAAAAGGGACCATAGCACAAAGCCAACATTCCTATTTCTTTGACATGACAGAAGTTCTCAACATAGCTCGAGGAAAGTTCACAAACCAGGTTCTGTCTCTGAGAACAGATACATACCTCCCTCTCCCTTTCATTCTTGGTCAACCTCATTTGCCGCAGCATTTGAGACCTTTGTTCCATCATTAAGGTTCTTTCATAAGTATAAGCAGAGATGTCACTGTTGTGCTGAAAAACAAAGAAAAAAAAAAACAATAAATAAGATACCTATGCCAGAACAGACTCTTACCTGAATTCAATATTTTACTATGATGTTACAACATCTTTTGCTAAATCATGACTTCATTCAGGGACTCTGATGTCCATACACAAAACAGCGTGTTTGTTTAGGATTTCTAAAAACAAAAATGTTATTTCAGGTCTTCAATTGTGTTTAATCATTGCATTCACAATTTGAAACAGTGGCTACCATTATGCACGGTCTAGAGCGGTATCATAGGAGATTCTGTTCTGGATTGTTTGGTGATGTCTCCAGGCCTGGAATTATCCAGCCTGAAAACTCTGGGCCCAATAATCCCAAGCCTGGAGACTATGGATCCTGAGACAACTACAGAGATTTGGGGGTTGCATGCAGCTGTGGAGCCCAACCCTCCCCTTCTTGCATTCTTCAGCAAGGCAGGAGCAGAAGAAGCTCACTCAAGCTGAAGGAATTAGGAACCTGCCTTTTCGCAGCTCCCTTCTACTGTGGACTGGCAAAAAAAATAGCCCCACCCATTTATCACCTGCGCCAAGCAGGGAAACACGTGCAACTGGACCCAGTGCTCCTTGGTCCACCTATTATTCCCCATTCAAGGGAAAACAGTTTGTAACCCCTGCTATCTCAAATATACTGTCCAGTAAAATGATTTCTTGCCCGGAAATTATAATGGAGTCCATAGTGATGAGTTTTATAATGAAAAATTTATATTTTAATGAAGTAATCTCACCAGAACCACTGTATGTACATAGCAACATTAGTAAATAAATGATTGGCAGCAGAATGTTTGCAATGCACCCAGTTTTGAATGCTTTTTGTTCATCCATATGTGCAGTAGGTGCCACAAATACCGCTGACCATACTTAAGACCCAGCCTCCTAGAGCCACTCACTTTCTTGGGCAAATTATTGTGCTTTGTTTTCCGGGAGGTCAGTAGTCTCCCCCACTGCTCCACACCCAAACTCCCATTCCATATAGGAGCTGAAATAAACATTGACAACCTTTCTCAAACTCAAGAGCACTACACTTCCTTTCTTGGATTATAGTGCAATGGGTACCTAGACTCTCCGAACTGGATAATGAAATCTCTTGATTCTTTTGTCTCTCTTTTAACCTGTTCCACTAAATACACAACACCTCTTTCTGCTTGGTTTTACGCAGAGATTGTCACCATGAAAATCTTTTGCAAACAAACCAAATGTCATGAGCAAAGAGACTATGACCTTTTCACAAAAATAATTTAATTGATGACATTTCCAACACCACTAAGGTAGATTGCACTAATGTTTAGAAACTTAGCAACTCCCTTTGCTTCAGTACTTTCATCTCAACTTTGGTGTCACTTGGTGAAGATCTGCCATTATTTCCACTCTAAAAGTTGTCTCTATTAAGAACACCTCCATCAATATTTCAATTCTCATCTCTCTCCTATGGCCCTTTTCACCAGATAGTCTTATCTATGGACGATGATTTCAAAAACATCATCTTGATAAAATCTCGCTCTCCTCTTCACCAGTGTCCTCCAGCCCAGCCCAATGTAGCATAGCTTTCATTGACGTAGATCCCATCAGATATCATGACCAGAATCACTTTACCCACAGACTCGGTGCCTACTGGAATTCTTTTACATAAAAAAAACATTCATCTGACCTTTAGGAGTTTTACCTAATTTATTCTCTGCAGTAAGGCCAACATTATTGAAAAGGCCTTTAATGCTGAACTCCATTTTGTCTTCAAAACATGCCTCTCTCTCTTTATCAAGTCCAAACAGCATTATATTTAGTGCATGTCATTGAACCTGTACTTGTTGCTGCATTGAGTAATGCTAGACCAATTCTGGATGGTGGCATTTTCACCACCCTCATCCTTTTGGGTCTCTCTGTGGCATCGGACAGCATTGATGATGCAAGACTAGTCCGCAACTATAACAGCAGTGGTGTTAAATCGTAAGCCCTTCAATAGATTAAATCCTTCCTTTAACACAGGTGCTAATCTGTTTCTCACCCAGTCTTTACTTCTCAATTCTGCTTTCGGAAATGCAGAATTCCTTGTGGATTCTCCTTGAGCCCTGCCTGTTCAATTGCTAATATTATGACCCTGGCCCCCCATATCACAAATTTTGATCTCCTTTTCTATGCCTACGAAGAGGACGCCCTGCTGCTGATCTGTTTAAATTGGTTTAAAGATGGCCATGCCAGTAACTTTCAATCTGGTCCAATGGCTGATGCCTATTGAACGTCTACCAATTTACTGAAACTATTTTAAATCAAAACGAAAGCGTCAGTTTTGATTGTTTCCCCTTCAAATTGTACTGCAGCTTGCTGGACTCAGTGTTCAGCTTTCTCAGACTTCCTATAAATAGTTTGTGTGAGATAAACTGATCATTGTCAACATGGTCATACACATTTAGCAAGTATTTGGCTTTTAGGTATCAAAAACTATCTTATTGCACATCAAGAGTAAAAGACATTTTCCTTCAAATGTAAACTAGACTTGAATCTGACCTGCCTTTCTGCTGATCCCTATTCTAGCCCAAAGGATAGTGTATAACATATGAATTTGCTGAGTAGGTCTGGGGAGAGGAATGAAGAGTCTAATTTGTAGAGTACCTGTTTCAACATAATCTCTCTCCACAGCCATATGAAAAGCATAACAGTCATGTTTAAGCTATTTTAATGTGAAGTGGGAGTGCACAAGCATAGAAACATCTCTCCATTCCTGTAATAGTGAGGGCCATCTTTTTGTATGGGTGCGTGAGAATGTCCCATTTCATTCTGTGTTGTTTACCAGACCATACCAATCTACAGAGCGAGCAGTGAGTCTCAAAGAAAATGACTTTTTCATTAAAAAGGACATATTAATTAAGATGAATAGGAGTTCAGGAAGTATTACCATTTTGATAATGGTGATACAACTTGCTATCGAGTGTGCGGGTCTAATCCACCTTCCCATTTTGGACGCTATCTCGGAGATCCTTGCCCCACAGTTATCCCTCATAATCATCTCTCTGTCTCAATTTATTATGATGTAGAGATATTTACCTGAAAGGTGCATTTAACTTATTCAATATTAACATCTGTAGCCAAGAGAAAAATTCGAGATTTGTCCTAATTAACATTAATACCAAAATAGCAACTACATTTTATGACACGTCTTATCCGTGGTAAATTTGAATTCGAATTTTATAATAAATAGAAGAATGCTGTCTGCTTGGAGAGAAAGAAGCATGCTGCTGGAGGGGAACATAATTTCCCGATCATGATGTCTCTCCCAGAGTTGGGGAGCCAATAGCTCCACTTCTACAAACTGAAATGCATTCTGATAGCAGCGGTTAACTCTGACGCAGCTAATGCGGTTGACATAATGAAGCTTGATAATGGAAATGAGATACCATCCAATATCCATTCTCTCTAGTATTATAGATAGAAAGGCCATTCAAGTACAACAAAACCCTTTTCGGCATTAAGAAAAATGGCTACGGCTTGAACATCTGAATGTATTTCGGTCATCAGTGAGAGGCGAGTACAGAGAATAAGGGGTGTAGATCTGCCAGGTATAAAAATGGAAGGATCTGGGAGGACAAATGTATTCACTAGTCCGATCAGTCGATTTGCAATTATTTTGGCTTGTATCTTATTATTCACATTGAGAAGAAAGATTAGTCAGTAGGATTGACATCATTTTGATCTTTTCTGGCTTTTAGCATAACAGTGCTCATTGCTTCCCAGGTAATGGACAGGAGACAGCCCTTCACTAGGTCTTCATGGTACATACCTAACAGGCGTGGGGCAAGCTGGTCTTTGTAAGCTATATGAAACTCAAACGTAAGGCCATCTGTGCCTGGAATGTTACCACAAATGAGAGCATCGCCTTCGAGAATCTTTGATTGGCCCATTGTTTTTTTCATCAACAAGACCAGCTTTACTCATGCATTAAGTTCATATCCTATAATCCTATACACATGCTCAGATATTCTTATCAGGCACTCCTGCCATTTCATAAATTTCACAGAACTTGCCTAGGTAGAATGTTCCAGTGCGGTGACGGGTTTAACCTTCTGAATGGTTGCTCCCTCCTCTTCTCTGACCCGTATTGGGTCAACACCTTTTCATAAAAAAACTTCCTATCTACCTATTCACATCATACTTCCTCCCTTTCCCAGATATATCTGGTGATAGGTTACCTCTGGTTTGCAGTGTGCTCCATACTGCCATATTCATTCATTGATTCAATTAAACTTCAACCAGAACCAGGTTTAATGGGGTGTAAATCTGAGATTTTCATCTTTCAAGGGCAGAAGAACACACACCTAAAATTGATACCATCCACTATGGTGGCACTGAAAACATGGCTACAGGCCTAACCTGTGCAGCCTGACAGCAGCAGCTTGAACCTTGCTGCACAGACCTGTCAAACTAACTGCTTTTGAGAGGTAAGAAAATCTGACTTTAAATGTTAAGTCGCCCCTCCCTCCACACAAGGTTGGGTGCAAAAATAAATTACCTGTAACTCTACAGGTGAAGTCAGATTTTTATTAAATATACTGGAAATGTAACTTTTAGAAATTTGCCTTTACCCTGCCTGAAGCTGCTGGAGGCAAATTTGCATTAGCTCACCAGCAACTACCCAGCCTGTACTTCACCTGACGGAGATGTGAAAACTGCTGCCAGAGCAGAGATGTAAGGGATTTGTATGTAAGGGATTTGTAAAGCGCTGGAATCACCCCCGCAGGGGTATCTCCACGCTACCATAGAGAGGGTGCAAGACAGACACAGACCAGTCCCGAAATAATTCCGAGATAATGGCCTAGGTGTGGAGAGGAGGTTTTCTTTCACTTGAAGAAAGACCAAATAGGGTGGATCCAGGAACTTCATCAACCTTAAAGGGGATCCGCCCTTTCACAAGTGAATGTAGGGGAGTCCAGGAGGAATCAACCTTCGACCGCCCTAGTCAAGTTTGCACCAAACTGGGTGGGAGGAATGCCACCCAAAAATCGATTTTCAATGACCACAAAGGAAGGGACTGCCATTTACCCTGGCAACGCCTCTGGGTGGGCACAAAGGCTCTGCAGAAGGAGAGAATGATTTCCTTGTCTAGGATTTTGGAACTCAGGTGCACTGTGGGAATGATTATAGTAGGTCAAACAGGAAGTTCGTCAAATGTGAGTAGGGTTGCCCCTGGGAACTTTAACCCTATTGGTTAGAGAAGAGCCAGAAGCAGTGCTGAATTTGAGCCGGTGGCTTCCAGTGCTTAGCACCGGCACTTGATCATCAACGTTGCCGTTTTTACGGAGCACCAGTTAAGGACACATACATATATGGTAGGGACTGGGAGATTAAGTGATTTGCCCAGAATCACAGGATGCTGAGCTGATGCCGAAACTCAAACCTGGTTTCCCAGCTCCAAAGATGGTGGTTCTGGCCATTATGCCTGAAGGTACTACCATCTCTCTTTTTACCTTTGCTTTATCTTTACAGGTTACAATATAAGTTGTATTGTGATCAAAAAGTATGCCGGATATTTTGTAAGTACTCACTACATGTGCCCGCGTCGTGCGTGCTTTAGTACATGTGCATTAAGATTAAGTGGTCCTGAAGAAAGCCACATTGACCCTCCGGGCTACCGATAGTGGCTGAAACATGTAGACCACACCCAGGATGAACAAAAAGAAGGATACATGGGACCAATTAAACATCCCCTACACATCCACCACTTCTTTTTAGCATTGACTGGGAACTCCTTAACGTCTAAATAAAGATTTGGATACTTTGGGTCACAGGGATTCCCGAGCCGATTTTAAAACCACCACGTCACATAAAACAATCACGAAAAAAACTACCAGCTTCGCAGTAATTCTGGCGTCGCGGCACACCCTGGAAGCATTCGGCAACCAGGGTGGGAACCAGATGATGAAGCATGTCACGTACTAGGTAGGTGAGCGAGGGTTCTTTTAAAACACCCTGCGGTTCCTATGTCCCTGTAATCAACACCCTATGGGACCAAAGGAAAAAGACTGGAACAACCAAAAATAGGTGGCTGATCCGTTCTATATTTGTTTTGTATCATTTGAACTGGGAAGACGAACGGAACACAACTTATCCCTCTCTCTATGTTTATGTTGTACTTGCCATTATGCCACATCCTCTCCCCACTTTTATGGTTAGTAGTTGGTTCTGTTTTAGGTGGCGCTGACAGGAGAAATTGGCTGGTGCAAGCTGCCACCTGACAAGAACCCCCACACTTATTTTTTTTACAAATTAACCACTGGCCAGAAGTCACCCCCATCTACTAGTTGTACCAGGCATATATGTGGCAGCCCATGGCACCATCCTCAGAACACTTTCTGGACCTGTGGAAGATTAGAAGAGGACTGGACCTGCTATCTGTGACCTAAGAAGAGCCCTGAAGGACTGGATCTACTCCCTCTGGTACCCAGGACAAAGAAGTGGATTTCAAAGGTCAGTTGGCTCTACTCATGTGTGGCTACAGGGACACAAAAAGCTGCAAGAGGCCTTTTCCCTGAAGTGCCCAGCTCACCAGTGGCAACTGGACCTGGACGGGACTTTGCTGTGGTTCTCTGTCTAACACCCTCAAAGGACCTTCTCCTTTGGCCTTAGAGGTGGACTCCTGTGGTTAAGGCACAGAAGAAAGTAAGGAATCTTTTGAAAACATTTTCAATCGAGCTTCAGCTGGACTGGCAGTATCAAACCAGCAATTTCACAGTATAGGAATGGATTTCAGCTTTTTCCCCACTCAAAGATCAGAAAAAGTGACAAAGGCCCATTCTGCGTTAGGACTTAGGAAAGTTTACACAAGAAATCTACAAAGCTCCAGAGGGACCAACCTGCTTCAGGTATCTGGCTTTGGTTCTACAGCAATAGCTAAAGTTTTAGTGGTATCCTACTCAGGGAGGACTTTTCTTCTCAAGAAGTGACAAAGTACCATTCATTGATGAGACTTAAAAGAATTTTATAAAATATTTATTTATTGGATTTTCAGGTAATAAACAACAAGTCTTAGAAACCCCATAAAGATGGTAAAGCTAGACCCCAGGTAACCTGGTACAGTAGTTTAGCATACCCATGCATTCCATAGAAGACAGAGGCTTAGAAGAAATATCAATGTTTTTCTTCAAAAATTTGAGAAAACCCCTTTCTGAAGTTGGACTTGGAAACCTTTTCAAACTTTTTCAAACGTTTTGACTTCCAGACTTTCACCAGGACCAATCCACTTGGTGTATCCCACCCGGGTTCGTTCATGGTAGGCCTAAAATTTTACCTAGGTCATGGTATATCACAACCAGCTACCACCATTGGTGTGTTATTTTCACTTAAATCTTAAAAAATGTATTTCTCCAGTTTCCCTTATTGGCTTTTTGGTGTAATGTTGTTTGTTATATTTTACTCTATTCTTTACATTAGGTTTGCGATTTTCATTGTTTGGTGTTTTGACTTTATTACTGTTTTGGAACTGCATAAATACTTTACAGATTGCCTGAAGTTAAGCTTGTCTGTTCTGCGCCATAGCTACCTGGGGGTTGTTTTCAGGTTAATTAAGTGACTTTTAGGGTTCAACCCTTAAAAGAAGGGTTAGCAATGCTGCAGGTGTGCAGTCCTTCACTCCAAATAATCTATTTTCTTACAGAGAGCATCCAGAACACCGCCGCCAGAAACATACTCAACCTCCCACACTGCACCCACATCCCACAGCACCCTCAGGAAGCTTCACTGGCTCCCCATTCACAAGCGCAGCCAATTCAAACTCCTCAATGCACACATACAAAGCCCTACATAAAACAGATCAGAATACCTGATCAGCCACATACACTTTTACCAGCCCACCAGAAACCTACGCTCTGCCTCAATTTAACTCGCAAACACTCCCCGCATCTGCAAAAGCAAAACAGGAGGTCACTTATTCTCCTAAATCACACCCAAGTCATAGAACAACCGCCCTCAACAAATCAGAGCCTCCTCCTCTTCACTTCTTGAGTTCCGCAAGAAGCTGAAGACCTGGCTCTGTGCATAAGCACCTTGGGGACCACACACCAACAAACCTGCCTAAGAGCCTGGATACCCTCTCAGGTGATTAGTGCACCATGCAAATCAACAATAAGAGTTCAAGTTCATTTACAGACCATATTAGAGATTGAGTTAATATATCTATATTTCGGTTAATCCATTAGTGTTTAGTGCTACTTGCATAAAGTCAAGAATAATCATGTGTGATTGAAGGGGACCCCAAATATAATTTCACCACTTGGATTGAGGAAGAGTGGCTATATAATTATTAATTTTGCAGTTAAAATAGATTAGGCCCTTCAGGAAATATAGGGCCTTTGGATATAGGCTCACCCAACACATGGCTGTGCCCCTCATTTAACCACAGGGCATGCACTGCATGTTTGCAAAATGCTGCTGGTATGTTCCGTACAAAACCCAGCAGTGCCGTTTGTGGGTTTTACGGACATGTCAATCCTATCATAAGTGGCAATGCATACAATACATCAATCCAGTATTCTGCCACTCCCAGACAAGCTAAAGGTAGGTGGTAGAATCCTGCTTCAAGCATCGCAGCGTTGACAACTCAAGCTTACCCTCAATCTCCTCTACCCCACTCCCTTTGGAGTGTAGTAGGCTCTGTGCAGTATTTATGGAATAAGCCCTTAATTGATACTGTATCATTACAGGTCACTCATGCTACTTAGGCCTGGTTGTAATAGCTGGGTTTTACATTTAGTTTCTGAAATAAGTGGCACTAAGATGTTACCTGGGAGTGACAAGAGAGAATAATAGAGCTTTATATTATAGTATTGGGTTACCTATCATCTTGTTTAGCATTTGTCAGGTCCAACTAGTAGAGGCTGCAAATCTGAAAGTATCTTGTGGTCTATTCCCATGTAGATCTCATGTCATAGATGGGGGGTGAGGATGTGCAATGTTTAGTTACATCACAATGAGAAATGAAGGAGGATATAACCCCTAGACAGTGTAGTGTGCATAAGTAATACATTCCAAAGTTTGGCACTGTGTAAGTGCCCAGTTTGTATTGCAAAGGCAATGTATCTAATGTGATGCAAGTTTAATTCCCTACCCTGGCAAGTTTAATTATAACAGAATTCAAGTTAGTGAAGCACCAACAAGTCAGCAGGTAAGGAACTTTGAAAAACAAGTAGAGGAGCTTGAACAAAAGTTCAGGGGAAGCGAGTGCAGGAGTAGGTAACCATGCAGGGAACCAAGCCTTGATAAATGTGTGCTTGAAGGGGCTATTAGCACTTACTATCTTCCATGAGGCTATCTCCTAGAAATGTTAGTGTGTTCTTCAATAACTACAAGTATTTTCTCATTTATATTTTTTGATGAGCGAGTTGCCCAGAAGTAAGGGACAATGATTAGGGATTCTAGTTTTTCGTCCTGAGGAAATCATGGACCTGTTTAGGGGTCTTATAGGGGCTGAAACATGTGGACCAGTGTTTGAATGATTGCTCAAGTTAATGAGTAACTCCAGCTGCACCAGGGGTACTGTTAATAATCCTGCCTACCAAACCCTGCATAAAATACTAGTTGTTGTTCCTATAGGTAATTTTAACACTTCCGTTTGGGTCCAAATTATTACTACTACAGTTGCTCTAATTTCCTCAAACCTATTCTTAGGTTCTTAAAGAGCTCTCAACCACCAAGGGCTCATCCATGTGATCTATCCATTTGTTCCAGATGAGGAGGGAGGCTGGTGATGAAGCATGCCACCATTGGTGGGTGAGAGCTCGATGCCCTAACAGCAGCACCTCTGCAAATTTTGTAGGTCTTTTTTTTAGAAATAAATGACTGCTACATGTAAATCCACATGTGCATGACTCCCCTGTCTTAAGGGCCCTACATTGGTTAGGAGTTGCCAAAAGATCCACCATCAAGCTTCTTTGTATCACCCACAAAGTAACACATAGCAAAGTACAACTTTTCACCAGTAATAAAATCACTAAATACATACAACAAAGGAACCTCTGCTCTATACTGGCACCCACCTCAAAATGTCAATGTACAAGGAAACAAATATAGGCGGAACATCTTTCTCTTAGCAGCCAAACTATTGAATTCACTACCTTCAAACATAAGATTCACTGACAACAATCCCATCTTCAGAAGATCAGTCTAATCTTGGCTCTTCCCTACATGACTACAATACTCACAACAAAATGTACGGCAATAGTATGGACTAGAAATACAAACATACATAACAGATATAACTAAAATATATATTTATATATAATTTATATATTTAGCTCTACTATATATGTATATTATACTAATGCATAGACTACACAGCAGTTATCTCCTTAGCGGTGGCCACCTGCATCTGTTGCAGTGGTTTGAAAAAGTGTTTTTAGTACAGCCTGGCCCACAGTAGCTTGTTGTTTTGCTTGCACATCTACGCAATAGTGCTTTGTGAAGGTGTGTGGTGTAGACCATGTTGCTGCCTTACACATGTCATCTATGGGGATGTTTCCCAAGAATGTCATAGAAGCCCCTAGTTTGCGTGTGGAATGCGCTCTAGGAGGTACAGATAATGTACGTTTTGCCTTTAGGTAACATATTTGGATACATTTAACAATCCACCTGGCAAGTCCAGATTTTGATATGGGATTGCCTTTATGTGGTGGTGAGAAGGCTACGAAAAGATGTTTGGTTTTCCTGAAAGTTTTTGTCCTTTTAATGTAATAAAGGATAGCTGTTTTGACATCTAGTGTATGAAGAGCCCTTTCTGCTACTGAGTCTGGCTGAGGGAAGAAGACTGGTAGGTCAATTGATTGGTTAAGGTGGAAGGCAGAGATGACCTTAGGTAAGAATTTAGGGTTTGTCCTAAGAATCACCTTGTTGTGATGAATTTGCAAGAAGGGTTCTTGTATGGTTAAGGCCTGGAGCTCACTAACTCTTCTGAGAGATGTGATTGCTACAAGGAAAGCTACTTTCCATGTAAGAAACTGTAGCTCACACCTATGGAGAGGTTCAAATGGGGGGCCCATGAGCCTAGTAAGGACAATGTTTAGGTTCCACGCAGGAGCTGGTGGAGTTCTTGGAGGGATTATTCTTTTAAGGCCTTCCATGAAAGCTTTGATTGCAGGTACCTTAAACAACGACAAATGCTGTCTGTTTTGTAGGTAAGCAGCTATGGCTGCAAGGTGTAATCGTATAGATGTGTATGCTAGATTACAGTTTTGTAGATGCAAAAGGTAACAAATAATGTATTGAATTGATGCATCTAAAGGATCAATTGCATTATTGTTGCAATAAATCACAAATCTTTTCCACTTGGCTGCATAGCAGGCTCTAGTGGTAGGACGTCTAGCCTCCTTAATAATATTCATACATTCTGGAGGTAAGTTAAGGTATCCAAACTCTAAGACTTCAGGAGCCAGATTGCTAGGTTCATTTGAGCTGGATTCGGGTGTCTTATTTCTCCATGGTTCTGTGTGAGAAGTTGTGGAGAAAGGTACAACTTTTGGTGTGGGACTTGCGAAAGTTCTAAGAGGGTTGTGAACCATGGTTGTCGAGCCCATGTTGGAGCAACCAGGATCATTGTGAGCGAATGTTGTCTGAGCTTTCGAACCACTAATGGAAGGAGTGGGAGAGGCGGAAAAGCGTACGCAAATTTGCCTGACCAGTTCATCCATATCGCATTGCCTTTGGATAACGGGTGTGGATACCTGGAGGCGAAGTTTGGGCATTTTGTGTTTAAGTGTGTGGCGAACAGATCTAGGTGGCCCCACTGTTGGAAGAATGGATGAAGAACTTGTGGATGAAGTTCCCATTCGTGAATCTGTTGTGTCTGACGACTGAGTAGATCCGCAATTTGATTGTGTACGCCTGGTAGGTGTTCTGCTAACAGGAATATTTTTTGCGGAATGGCCCATCTCCATATGGTTTGCACTAGGCAGGAAAGCTGCAGAGAGTGTGTCCCCCCCTGTTTTTGTATGTAGTACATTGCAGTCATGTTGTCTGTTCTGACTAGGACTGCTTTGTCTACTAGATGTACCTGGAATTAATTTAACGCAAGAAAGATTGCCAGTAACTCCAAATGATTGATGTGGAGTAATTTTTGCCGAGGGGTTCATATGCCCTGAATGGTATAGTTTAAGAGATGCGCTCCCCAGCCGGTGAGCGATACGTCCGTTGTTAGTACAATCTGTGGAACTGAGTCTATGAACTGCCGGCCCTTGGATAGGTTTTGTGTGTTCCACCACTGCAGAGAGCGATGTGTGCGGCTGTCCACCAACACCAGATCTGTAAGCTGGCCCTGGGCCTGGTTCCACTGATGTGCTAGACATTCCTGTAATGGGCGCATTTGGAGTCTTGCGTAAGTTACTATGAAAATGCAAGAGACCATCATTCCTATTAGTTGCATGACCACTCGAGCTGGAAGAGAGTGTTGAGGTTGAAATCTTTTTATGAGAGCCTGTATGCTGTGTATCCTGAGTGGGTTGGGATACGCAATGGCTTTTGTAGTGTGTAGTATAGCTCCCAGATACTGTTGTATGTTGGACGGTTGTAGGTGCGACTTGGTGAGATTTATTGTGAATCCCAAGTTGTGTAGGAGCTGAACTGTTTTGTGTGTGTGTGTGTTGAACACCGTGATTGTGTGAGCTGGCTGCTATGAGCCAGTCGTCCAGATAAGGGAACACATGAATGTGTTGTCTTCGCAAGTGTGCTGCTACTACTGCGAGGCACTTTGTGAATACCCTGGGTGCTGTGGTTACTCCAAATGGGAGAACTTTGAACTGGTAGTGCTGACCGTCTAGTACAAATCGTAAATATTTCCTGTGAGCAGGGTGAATAGGGACGTGAAAGTAGGCGTCCTTGAGATCTAGAGTGGAAAGGAAATCGCCCTGTTGTAGCAGTGGAAGGACCTGTTGCAGGGTGACCATATGGAAGTGGTCGGACTGTATGTATAAGTTTAGCACTCTGAGATCTAATATTGGTCTTAGAGTACCGTCCTTCTTTGGGATGAGAAAGTAAAGGGAGTAGACTTCTGATCCTTTCTGATGTAGGGGGACTGGTTCCATTGCATGCTTTTGTAAAAGGGAGGCAATCTCCTGTTTGAGAAGTGTGAGATGTTCCGTGGACATTGGCGGATGCCTGGGAGGCACGTTTGGTGGAGTAGACGTGAGCTCCAGGCAGTAACCATACTGGATAATTTGTCTCACCCACCTGTCTGTGGTGATGGAAAGCCACGCAGGTAGGAACTGTGATAGTCTTCCCCCGACCGGTGTGGAATGGTCTGGGGGGAGCGTAGGGAAGTCACAGCTTTGAGGCGGGAGAGGTGCGGGTATTGTTACCGCGACCTCTTCCCCTGCTATTATTACCCCTGTATCCCCCTTTAAAGTAACCTCTGGTAGTGGAAGATTGAGTGGGACTTTTGTATGAAGGGGTGTTATGTGTGCCAGTGGTTTTAGAGGCGCCTCTATACGTGGAGCGACGAAAAGACCCTCTATTTGCTGGAAATTGTAAGGCCCCATGGACTTGGCTGTTTGTGTCCTTTTTCATTTTTTCTAAGGACGTGTCTACTGAAGGCTCAAATAGGTGTTGTTGGTCAAATGGCTGGTTAAGGATTTGTGACTGCACCTCTTGTTTAAACCCAGAGATGCGCAGCCATGCATGTCTGCGCAGCAGGACGCTTGTATTGATTGCCCTGGATGCTGTATCTGCCGCATGGAAGGCACACTTAATGGAGGTATTAGTGATGGTTTTTCCCTCCTGTATAAGGTCGTTGGCTTTAGCCCTATACTGGTCTGGAAGGTGCTGAATGAGTGTTTCTAGCTCATCATAGTGCGCCCTGTCATATCTGGCGAGTAATGCCTGGGCGTTGGCAATACGCCAGTAATTGGCCGCTTGTGACGCGACCCGTTTGCCAGATGCGTCCAACAGCTTTGACTCCTTGTCAGGAGGAGGAGCTTCCCCTGTAGATTGAGAATTAGCCCGTTTACGGACATTTGAGACTACAAGGGAGTCTAGAGGAAGTTGTCCCTTAATATAAGCTGGGTCATTTGGGGCTGGCTTGTACTTTTTATCAATACGTGGGTTGATTACCCTAGCCCTGACTGGGTCTTTGAAGACCTCTGGAGCGTGTTTGAGCATGCCTTTTAACATGGGTAAGGTAGTGGAAGACTTTTGAGAGTGAGTGAAAGTCTCCATTAAAAAATCTTCCTCCGCAGGTTCAGAATGTAACTGAACCTGGTGGTACTTGGCTGCCCTGTCTATTAATTGTGCGAAGCCAATATTGTCATCTGGTGGGGATGGTTTGGATGGATAAGTGTCCGGCTCAGGCAAATCTGGGATATGGTGGTAATCATCCTATGAGTCTTGTGGAGGGGTGTTGTCATGATAGTCTTGTGGTGTGTATCCTTTACTGTGGTCATCCCCACCCCCAAAGTCTTCTTCATCTTGCTGAGGTACAGGTGAAGAAGGAGATAGTGGAGCAGTAGGAGAAAGAGGTGGAAGGGGAGAGATGGGTCTAAGAGGAGAAGAAGTAATATTTTTCCTCTTTAAGGGTAATTCAGGTGGGTCTGGAACTGGTAATGTCCTCTTTTTTGGAGGAATTGAAGTCACCTGACCTGTATGAGGGTCAATTCTTAATGTTTTTTGCTTTGGATCCACTGGATCCCGGCAAAAAAGTTCTTCGGAGTCGTCCGACTTTTTCGGCACCGAGGGTTTTTGGTCCTGGTGCTTTGACTTTGGTTTAGTAGAACTGTCTTTGAGCTTTGTGGTAGTTTTTAGTTCTGTAGCCTTTTTCGGTTCCGAAGAAGTGTGGTGCTTTTTCAGATCCGAGGATTTATCCTTGGTGTGCTTCGGCTCCGAAGGGGTGGTGGAGGCCGGCTTCGGTGTGGATGTAATGGGGCGTGGCCCTGTGCTCGGCTTTGTTTTGTCTCTGGGTGCCGAGGAGTGTTTTTCGGCACCGACACTGGGCTGACTCGGTACCGAGCCACCTGAAGGCCTTTGTTTGTGCTTCGGAGCCGGCGCGTCGGAAGACTTATCTCTGTGTTTACCCGAGCCCGAAGGCGAGGGTGTGACCGGAGCCTTTTGTGATTTTACCGGGAGAGGGGCGTCGAGTTCAGTACTCACAGTCCGTTGTCCTGGAGTAATGGGTTGATCCTCTGCATCGGAGTCGTCTGCCTCAGAGACGCTGATGTCTTCCTCTTCGGATTCTGTCTGTTGTTGGATCTTTGAGCCTGCATCAAAGACATCTTCTGGCGCCGAAGAAGTCGATCGAGCCATTGTGTGACGTCGAGCCCGGCGATCACGTATGGTCTTCTTCGATCGAAAAGAAGCGCAGGCTCGGCAGTCCTTGTCCTCCTGCTCCGGAGAGAGGCAAAGGTTACAGACCTTGTGGAGATCTGTGTGTGGGAATTTAGCACCACACAGAGGACATTTTTTAAATGGAGTTCTTTCCATTTACTGCAGGGCCTGATGGCACCGGTAGGCCCAACGGCCCGCGTCAACGACCGGAATCGAAGATGTTGTCAAAATTCTTTGGATACGCGTCGAGGGATACCCGAGCGAAACAATACCGTCGAGCTGTGAAGGATTGCGCGTCGAAGGGGGGATCGAAGAAGACACCGACCCGGAGCGCAACTTCTTACATCCGAACCCGATGGCGGAAAAAAACAATCTGGAGATGGAGTCGGTGCCCATGCGCACTATCACCCTAAGGAGGAGTTACCTATCTCGTGACCACAAAAGACTTCTAACCAAGACAAAAACAAGTGCAAACATCCGAGCCCAACACCAGATGGCGATCTATGCATTAGTATACAATCTACAGCTCATATGCCTCGAACACACACATATATATATATATATATATATATACACACACACACACACACATACAAACAAACACAAAGTTTTGGGGTGATCCATCAAGCGGGGGCCGAGATAAAAGGGGAGTACGCACCATGTGCCATCGGATTGTAATAGCGGTGTCGGGACTGCCGACCGGAGGTCGGTCTGTCCCAAGAGCGCAACAGTGTCGGGCAGACGCGAGTTCGCCAGGCATCGTAATGAGGCCCAAAATAATTATAATGTGTTTTTGTGGTGAAATATGTGTACATATTGCTGTATATTTAGACGTGCGTGTTTGTCTCTATATATTTATTTTGAATTACTGATAATAAAAAAATCATTTCCTGTTCAATCTTCCCATGCCTCCACTCTCGGACTCATCTCAAACCTCTTTGACTACTACGGACTCCCAAACACCCTTTCCAAACTCTCCCCCCCCCTTTATCCAATTCATACACCTAACAGGCAGACATGTCCACCACTCCCAATAACAACTCACTTCTTTCCTTTATTAATCAACTTTAATTGATACATCCCTTTCAAAACAATTACAGTAGTACCACGAGATTTCAATGAGCACTAACATAACACACTTACCACACTAATCCACAAGCAAGAAACAAAATGTAAAAAAATAATAGTGTTTATTAATCTACTACCTTCTTACCTCTAAGCTTGGGTTCAGGAGAAGTGTGCATGTTGCTTTGAAAAAATCACGAATTTCATCAAAACCGTGAGGCCTGCCAACAATAGGCAATTGCAGCCTTCCACCTGTGTTGCTATTTTGGTGTATGCTACCACGTAATTATCCTTGAAAACCATTCCTACTTTTTGGTGGATTTCAACAAAAAGATATTAAACCGATGCTGAGCATAATCGCAATGGGAACTCGTTGAACATGGATAGGCTTGGTATGAAGCTGAAGTGGTCTGGAAGGACCGTTCTTAGCAGTATTAAAATAAGTCTGTTCACTGTAATTCTAGCTAAAAAAAAATTCTCAGTATTAATATAGGACAGTGGGCAATTGGATCACATTGTGTACGGACGTTGTCTGGCTTAATTAATGTTAGTATTATATCATTTGAATGCTGAGCGCTCCATTAAAAACAATGGAGTGCACTAGGCTTATACTGGCTGGTAGAAGCCCGGAGAGCAACATTCCAATGTTTTTTTCCGTTTTACAGCTGTTGCTATGAACAAAGGCCTCTCGGTGCCCGAGGGGATTTAAACCCCCTCAGGCTCTGAGAGGCCTTTGTTTTTACAAATAAGAGCATTCGGCCCTCTAGAGGCAGAATGCGCTACTAGCCTTAGAGCCCTCCGTAGCGGCCTCTACCAACATTAAAGGCCCACTCGCTTGTTAAACGCTGGAGCGGGCCTTAAATGGCCGGTAGAGCCCGCTACGTCAGGCTCTAAGGCTATAATAGAGCTTCACTGAGAGTAAGGGGAAGGAGATCCTTTGTTCGTTACTCTTTGTACATTGCGAAGATTTATGGTTTAAGTTTATCAATGTACTTATTCCCGGTATAATGTGACCAACAGTCCTTCACTTCCAAGGGCCTTGCTACTTTGCATACTGCAAATTGCAGTTTTAATTTTGACTAATGAAATTCAGTTATTTGCTGCCAGTGCGCATCTCCCAATTACTCCAAAACCTTTCAGTTGGGCTGCCACATTATTGGGCAGTGAGGGCCCTGCTCAGTAGTGCTGTTATTTTGTCAATATGAGATTACTTACACCTGTGATCAGGACTGTCTTAATGTATATCAGGGACATGGGGTGAATGCTTCACATTTACAACACTGTGTACAAGTGGTGGCAATCAAGTGCACTGCATTAGGACTATGGCAAGGTTACTCTAAATCTTGCAACACAAAAAGATGATGGGCAGAATGTTGAACATTGTCAAACATTCACCCCCAGTCACAGATCTGGGTTTAATCATTGTTATTTTGCTCGCCACGCCATTCCAGTTTGGACCCAGCCATATGCAAATCAGCCTTGTTCGCCCTAAGTTGGCAGGGTATGCCCAGACGTGGGTCCCTTGCTCACTTTGCCACTGGAGTCAAGCTAGCCTGGCTGATGAGGGGTGTTACCCCGAAACTGGTCCCAGGATGCTGGTTTCTGGTCCAGGGAGGACCTGGCTTGGCAGTTCGGGCTGGACTGTTCCCATGAGGCACAGGGTCAAGACTGATTTGCATATAGCTGGGTCTGAACTGGGGTGGTGAAGTGAGCTAAAGAATGATGATGGATTAAACCCAGATCTGTGACTGGGGGTGAGTGTCTGAAAGGTTTCGGCGCTCCGTCCATCATCTCCTTGTGTTCACTCTAAATCTTGCCCAGAGCCCCTTTAGAGGCAGAAGGTAAATGTCGGAGTGTGGATCAAGAACATTCCTATACAATGCCAGCACTTCTTTCTTAAACAAATAATAGGATAAGGCAAACCCAAAGGGACTTTTCAGATGTAGGATTCCTGAGAAAAATCAAAACATGAAATGTTAACTATCAAGTTCTAATGCTCAATTTAGCCTACATATGTAAAAACTGAATTTTAGTATCAAGGAGAGCGATATCAATTTGACTAAGCTTTAGAGAGGCTAAACAGGGAAAACTTGAAATTAATTTAATTGGGAACCGTACTATGAAACCCACAACAACTTGAACAATGTTCATTACTTTATAAGGTTATATGATATCAACAGCCGTTGCAAGTCATAATATATATATATATAAAAAGAAATATGTTGTTTAAAACACTTATCTTTCACATCAGACATATGGAAATAACCAGGAGCATATCACTAAGAATTTACTTCACACTGGAAGTAAAGCAACATATAGAGAGATTGTGTTTACCATTTCTACTACTTCCACCTCTGCTTCTATTCGGAGATGATAGAGAAATGTAGCCAAGTCCTTCTTCATCTGGATGCTGTTGTCATCCATTTGAGCTACAGTGAAAATTCTCATCTTGCATTTTTTCCACACCTAATCACACACACAAAATTGTTCATTTAAACAACGTTCGCCTATCTCATTTCATTTTAAGTCAAACTTTATTCGATTTTTAAATAAAAATCATAAAAGCGTATAAATCAAACAATTCAAACAAAAATGTATATATGATTAAAAAAAAACAAAATCAAGAAGTCATATTAAAAAAAGAATAGCAACATGACCAGATAAACATATCATAGGACGTTACAAAACTCAAATCAAATTAGGCCCCATCTTCTTAGAATTGATATTAAAAACTTTTTCCTCGGTAAAACATAGTATTTACAAAACCGTGTACAGTGCATAGTCGATTGTATTGAAGTATCATCACACGGGCATAGAGGCAAATTTTTCGACCAATCATTAGTTTCTGGGAAAGTAATCAACCTAAAAAAGAACCACATCGAAAACGAGTTAAAAACATACGACAGAAATTACTCTGTACCTCTACCAAATACGGTTGTATTCCTAAACAAATTGTCATCAAATGGTTCTCCATTACTGTATGTTTCTCTCTTTCTATACACCATCGCTTATCCGCTAAGTGGTTCAGATAACACGTTTTTATCATTTTTCTGGGTATCGTTTCCATACAAGCTGGGGAATCGAAGTATTCTGGATGGCCAATCTCATACGACATTCTTTTTATATAACTAATCCATGGAATACTAGCCACCTTATCCAGTTTAATACAATCTAAAATTACATCTCTGTTAAAACCTGTTTCCACGGATGCCCATACCTTATGCCACAATAGGAGGGGATTAATTTTAATTATATCAGTGATATAAGTAAGGCCAAGTTCCCTATGGCAGTTATATGTAGCAGTAGAACTAGGGACCGCCAACACATAGCGGATAAAAGCATTTTCACAGAGTTGAATATCTTGTGACTCTGCGATACCCCAGATACCTGCCCCATATGTCGCAGTTGAAATGCATTTAGATTAATAAATATCCAATAACTCAGGGACTGGACTGGTCTGCAGCCTAATTTCTTTGAGAAATTCATAACTGCTCCTATTGCTCTTAAGAAGGTAAGTGTCCTTGCCTTAATAGCAGGTTTCCAGGACCCCTTCTCCTGTCAAAGTTAATTCCCAGGTAAGAAAATCTGTCCGTACTTTCAATTTTTTTATTGTCAATAAAAATGTCACATATTTTACTCCTCTTGGTTCCACAGCTCATTGTGTAGGTCTTTGTGATATTAACTTTTAAGCCCCTTTCTTTCATATATGTAACAAAATTGGTCACAGTTCTTTGTAAGCCTATCCGCGTCCGCGCCATAATAACTGCGTCATCCGCATACAATAAAATGGGGACAGGGGCATTCTGAATGATAGGATAGTCTTGTCTTTGATCAATCAGAATTTGTCCTAAGCTGTTAATGTATAACGAGAAAAGAAAAGGGGCAAGTATACACCCTTGTCTCACCCCTTTTTTAATACAAAACTTAGTTGAACACTCCCCCTGTCTCCCATATCGCATCCTCGCCCCTGCCCCCCTATACAATTCCTTAATAAACAATAGCAGGGGTGGATCAACGTCCATTTCTTGGAGGATGCTCCATAACTTCTTGTGTTTGACGCAGTCGAATGCGGAGCTTAAATCAACAAACGTTAAAAAAAGTTTACCCTCCTTTGCTAATGTATATTTCGCAATAATTAATGATAAATTTAGTCCCTGCTCAATCGTCCCGAGACCTGTACGAAATCCATATTGATAAATCGATAGCACACCTTTTTCTTCAGCCCATGACTGTAATTTGTTTAAGATAACCCTCCCTGCAACTTTCATAAAAGCATCCAATAAAGAGATTGGGCGGTAGCAGCTTGGGTCATTTCTATCTCCTTTTTTAAAAATAGGGATCACAACTGCATCCGTCCAGGTAGGAATAAACCTGTGGCGATTGCAACTGTTTAAAACATTCATTAAAAGCGGGGCCCATAACGCTATATTAGTTTTATAGACGTCCACTGGGACGCCATCCGGCCCCGGTGCTTTCCCTGGAGCACTCTCGGTTATAGCCCTACTAACCTCCTCAAGGGAAATATCAATATCTAGAGGAAATATTCTTGGCTGCACATTTTCTTCAATCCCCATTATGGCTGGAGCTGTCTTATTAGAATCAATGGTCTCATCATTATAGAGGCCCGCAAAAAATTCCACCCATTTCTGCTCAGTAATTGCTAGATCTATGATATTGGTCTCCCTATTCACAAAGAAGGGTGCATTGACCGCTTTCCAGAAACCGATGGTATCTTTCTTTAGGCATGCCTGATGCAGGGCCTGCCATGCTTCCTTTTTTAATTGTATCTTACGTTTTTTTAGGGCTAATCGGTATGCAGCTCTTGCCTGTCTTACTTCTTCCTTACATCTATTTTTACTATGAAGGACATTTTTCAAATGAGAGTGGGCCTTGCTGAAATCTCTGTCAAACCAACCCTGTGGTTTATACATTCCTTGCCGCTGCTCCTTCTTTAATAGATCCCGAGCCTCATCGGTTATCTTAATAAAAGCATTCAAAATTTCTACGTCATCCCTCGTCTGTGATAGGCAAATTTCAATGTCATCTAATGACCTTTTAACTAATTGTTTAAGAAAGGCCACAGGATCCACTTTTGCCCAATTCAATGTGTATCCATTTGTGCTGGCTAGATTAATATTGTAATTATAATTGGTATCATTACTCATAGTTGTTGATAAGCCTTTCATACTAAGATCTAATCGAATTGGGTAATGGTCACTCATTAAAATATCGAGGGTTTCACAGGAGGAAATAATACACGAATATCTTTTTGACATTATAACAAAATCAATTATAGAATTACATCCTCTCCCATTGAAAGTAGGCTCAAAAGGTACAAACGGTCGACATAGTTGGTTTGCATATCCCAAATCGAATTGAAAAATTATATCATTTAACAGGTCCCCTACAACTGTATGTGAGAAGTGTGTCAATATTTCTTCCTTGTAGTTGCCTAGGCCACAGATCCCCTGCTGGCTATGTTGGCATAAGAAGCAGTTAAAATCACCCACCCATAAGATAAGCATATCCTCAGGCGTTTTTCCATCTATAGTTTTTAATGTTTGGCAAAAATCCGCAAAGACATTCTTCATCTGTGCTTTAGGAATATTTTTATAGAAATTTATTAACATTACAACCCCTTCTCCCCCTATGCCCATCGTTAGTATCTGATAGTAGTCAGACGCGTTTACAAGTTTCACGTTGGTAAAACCTGCCACATTAGAGATATAGGTACATAAACCCCCTTTATTTCTCCCCTGATTACTAATAGTGGCTGGCGTATTAAAAGTTTGAAAGCCATTTATATGATGTTCTCCAATTACCCAGGTTTCTTGGAGACAGATTAAGGAAAATTCATCTATAAAAGTTAGCCACTGTTGATCTTTTACTTTAGTGGTTAGTCCCGCGATGTTCCACGTTAGTATTTTACAAAGTTTGGTGGTATTTAGTTTTGTCTGCCCTCCTCCTGGTTCAATAAGGGTCATGTCTCTCCTTTGGCTGTCCCCTTGCGTGATTAATGTTTTTATTTTACTAGATCCTTTTCCAGTATTGCCTTGTGCCATGGCATAGTTTTCATATCTTTCCCCTCCCTCTTCATATGGGCACTGCATGTGTTCTCTTTCTACCTCGTGCGTGGTATCAATAGCATGACCCTGTACATACGAGATCTCGCCCAATATAGGTGTCAAATTCACCTTTCTATGACCATCCTCTCCCCCTTGCTTTACTGTTGGTCAATATAAATCTTCCATTGAGGTTAACAGGTCATAACGGTTATGGAGTGGGATACATCATGGCTTTAAGTCAGTACGAGAATCCCTTACATGGGTACTAGCGGGAAGCTTGGGAGAGAATGATTTGGGGGGGTAGAAAGCCCCTAAAGGTAGAACATTAATTTCGTTATGTTTATAGGATACATTTCCTACCCTAGCAAGAATCGCGCGCACTAGCATAGGTTCACTGAATGTCAGAACTATACAATCTCCATGTAAAGCTTTTCGTTCCTTTCCCAGCCACCTAACTCTTCTTGCCATTTTAAAATGTTTGAACAAAGCATCGTTAAAGACCAGATTGTCTTCCTAACCAGTGCAGGGACTTATTACGGAGTTCCTCCCATGGTTCAGATTCAAAAATGTGTATTATTGGTACATTGGCCAAGATTACTACATAGGGTGTTGCTGCTGGTGGTAAATCAAGGCAATCACCCACTGTGGTCTCTAGATTTAACCTCGACTAAGTTAGAAGTGCCCCTATGTTAGTATTAGTATTTGATCTAATCTTCTCCGATTCCAGTCTGTCTGCACCGTCTATGGAATGGGAGTCCTTCCTGGGGTGAATGGATCTTTCAGGTGATAATCTAGTTGCAACATGGATAATATCACTATTAAGGGTAGGTCTAACATTCATTTTAGTGGGCTCATTCGTTTGTCTCCCTGTATGTGTAATCTTTGGTGTATCACTACCTTGCAAGTGCACCCCCCCTATGGTCGGTTTATTTATTCCACTTAAGTGTCCTTCCAAGTTTGCTACTCTATCTGTTAAATTCCCCAAGGCTCCAACCATATGACAATACACTTCTTCTATTCTCTTTGATATTTTTTCCAATAACATGGTTTGAACCTCGATTTGGGTACTCAGGGAAGGTATACCCGTACTGACAATATTTTTACGGGCAAGTTGTTTTGATGAGGACTGTTTGCCCTGTGTTTTTCTTTTCTTTAATATCAAGTTTTTAGACCGACTAACCGGGCTCTTTCCCACCGATTTCCCGCGTGCATTACCCTCGATCATATCTGGGTTCTTACTTCGCTTCAAGGGAGGTTGGGAATCATCTTGTAAATCACTCACATCTATACACTCAGAAATCTCTTGCCTGCACCCATTTTGCACACCCTGTACAATCTGGCTGTCACTTGAGTGTATAACAGATGTAATCAGTACACCATTCTCTTCCGTTTGCCTGCCCCGCCTCCCTTTCATCCCTTTTGTCAAGGATTCCTCTACCGTATTGATTTGTTCTTCAATTGCCCCCATTGCACCAGTCAGGTATGTCAACAATGATGTTTGTCCCGCCAATTTTAGATCAGAGTTTACCCCAGTAACTGTGTGACACAACTTTCTTTTAGTCATTTCCTTACTTTTTCCTAGACCCCACAGGTGGTAGTAAATGGTATATTGTTCTATGGGTGCTTACGCATATATTTGTCCATGTATATCCGTCTCGGCTTGGGGGGGTGGCCCTGCCAGGCCTCTGTCGGACTCTGACGGGCTAAAACGGGACCGTCTTGGCCCGGTCTTCGCCCGTGCTCCGTCCGCGCGCGTCCCGCTTGCGTGACTGAGTTTGTATTAAGTACCGGCGTCCAGGGGCCGGGCTGAAAGTGCAGCGTGCTCACCGGTCGACCAAATCAGGGACTGTCAAAGTGCGATGTGCAGTTCCTAAAAACATTGCAGAGCGGTCTCACCCCTTCCGTGACCGACTGTGTTAAGTACCGGCGTCCAGGGGCCAGGCTGAAAGTGCAGCGTGCTCACCGGTCAACCAAATCAGGGACTGTCAATAAAGTGCGATGTGCAGTTCCCAAAAACGTTGCAGAGCAGTCGTTACAAAACTCAATACATTCATATGCATAAGGACAGTGATTCATACACTCCAAAAGCTTAACTCGAGCTCAAGACTCCCACTAAAAACCATGTCACATAAAAATATAGCTGATAAGCGCTGGATCTCACCTGTCTAAAGTTCAAAGACAAGAGGAGAGGCCTTAAAAATTCATGGCGCAGCAAGTTAAATCTAAGGCAGGTTAGAGCAATATGCATGGTGTCACTAACAGAAGTATTGTAGCACACACATCCCGGGAGTTCAGACTTTTTAAACCAAACACCATGCCCAAACAACAGCTGGTGAAATATTCCCAGTCTAAAATAAGTCACAAGTCAGGGTTGGACGTTAAGCAATTCCAGGTGAAGATATGGATCCATCCCACTCACTGATTTCACCATAATATACTGCCACCTCAACTGTTTAGTGAAAGCAGAGGCCACCTGCTCAGCTGCCACTCAGAGAAAAGGCCTCCTTTAATCAAACAAGATCTTTTTTCACAATGCGACCCGGATCCGAAAAAAGCTCAGTTCTCCCCAAGTCCTTCAGAGTAGACTCAATACAACTCAGCCATGGAATGGGTGACCTATTTATTATCCAGACCCCTGCAATCACGAATGATTAGCCTATTTAACTTAAGCTCCTCCTTTAACCTTATTGAAAACCACAATGGTTTTTGTCCCAATCGCCGTGAAAAATGTTTCAGGCTGTATATAGCCCTCTTTAGGTGGACCATATTATACTTATTCAGGGATGTCAACTAAGTCCTGAGTCCAGAAGTTTTTTTTTTTTTAGGGAACTACCAGCACTGAATGTGCCCTTGAACAGTTCCTGTCAAGCCATCTGAGAAAAAGAGGATGTGCTACCGCCCCAGATTTGGTTAGGGACTACCTAATGAAACCACATAGGGTGGCCATCAGGATACTACCATCAGAAGCATCCTTCTCCAAACAAATCTGGACATCCGATTAACAAATAGATAACAACTCAGCATTAAAGACCTCTGGGATTGTCTTTGCTCATTTTAACCTAAGCCTCTAGTCTTTTAGGATAACAGGCTCATTGATAAAGGAGCAAGATCCCACCGGCTGCGTACCCCACAACAGAGGGACAGAGAGAGGGTTATGGTCACTGAGGCTATTCAATTCAACATTAAAATATTTTTCACTGAAAAGAATAAACCAGCTGAAACAAAAATGTAATCAGTAATAGACCTGCTCCTCGCTCCTTTAAAGCTGGGGCCACAGTCTGTCAAATCTGCATCTTTTTTACTCATTAGTGTCACTAAGTTATGCTCTAAGACCAAGTTGTTTATCTCATCAACATGTATATTTAAGGTGTACTTGGTCCCCACAAGCACTTTCAGTATCAGACAAATCATACAGAACCCTAGAGGAAGCACTGCGATGCTACTCTGATTGACTAAACTAATCATAAAATTGTTCAAAATAAAACCTGCTCTCCAAGCGTTACAAAAATTCAACAAAATGCAGTCCCCTTCATAGATTTTCGGAGAGTTCCCAATCCAGCCCACTCGCCGCGACAATATAATCTCCTCATACAAAACCTGCCCAATCTCCAAATTGACTCTCCCAGCCAGCCACTATACAACCTTATGTTTAAGTTGCTGATGGTTTTCCTTTTCAATCGATTTTAAGGGTGGGGCATTGGGCAAGAAAATGACATACAATGTGGATGTTGGAGGTAAATAAATAAACACACAACATGAAACATTACCCGGAGAAAACTTGCCTACAGTACCAGGGCCCGACTTGAATTTCCCACTACTAGGTGTGAAATGAGCTGAGCTGCAGGGATCCTTCCTCCTGTCATCCCAATGCTGCCCCCCAGCGTTGTTAGAGGGGTACTAATGGAAATTATTTCCGAATTGCCCGGGTGCTTCTCTATCCTTGAATGCCCTCTTGATTGAGATGGGGAGGGACTACAGGAACCACCCCTCTTGAGACTGATTATTATTGGGAGGAAGAAAAGATTCCCTTGGACACTTTGCTTAGAATGCCTGCAGCATGATCATGAATGAAGCCCACTGTTTCCTCCATTTTGCTCACAACCTCCTCCAGCTTAGCAATTTGCTCATGGAGGCCTTCAAAAGTAGATTTTCTTTTTTTTTTATTCTAGTTTGACAAACAGATCCTTGTTCGAGACATTCCCTGAGGTCATCACAAGAGGACTCTCTTTTCTCCCTCTGCAAGGTTTGTTGCCTAATTGAGTTTTTTGGGGAAACCCCCCTTTTCTCCCTGGCTCCTCCACTCACCACCCCATAATTGTGGAGAAGCAACCAGCCCCTGCTCCTGAATAAGAATATTAGTGTCTGGCGTGACCTGATTATCAGGACAGCACAAAGCGCTACCTGAGGCCTTTGAATTGCAACCGCAATGCACCTAGGGGTGTTATCCAAAGCCCCTTAGACAAGTTAGACAGCCTGCAGGCTTGTATCAACTGCTCCTCCACACTGTTGATCTCTTCTGTGAGCACATGTACAGCATTGTTAAAAAATGAAACAATTGTGTTGCCAGTCTGGGCCACTTATTGACCACATTCTGCAAGTCCAATTTTTGCTTGCCCATATTGCAAAATCAAAGAAGGGGCAGGGAGAATCCACAGTCTTGGCCACCCTCACAACATATCGGGCAGAAAGCACCCCTGGACACAGCAGAACTATGCAAAGTCAACTCACCCCTACTTATTAAAGCTGCGGACACAGGGTTGATAGCTCAGCCTCCCCCAGGCTTTGATGGGCGCTGCTGGAAAAAGTAAAGCGCTTTTAAGCACCTTCACAGCATGCCCCTCCTCCTCAGGCAAGGTGTCTGCTGGAGGTCGAAGTCCCACCCCAGCAGAAGGAAAGTGCGGTGTCTCAGGGCGAGGGATCAATGTTCCACCCCAACCCCTGCCAGGAGACAACAGACAATGAACAGGATTCCCAAAGCAGGTCCCGGCGTTGATGTATAAATATTCAAAGTATCTCACATGTACCTTCTAGTCATTCAGATATCCGATGTCAGAGGGGTGGCCCAGCCTAGCCTCCTCCGGGTGATGACTGGCACAAGACGGGCCCACCCTTGGCCCGGGTGCAGCTCACGTGTCCCATGGTGTAGGGGCTGGAAAAGTGCTTTATAGCGGACAGCCCCTCATTCTGGGGCTCAAAGTTATAGGACTGTCAGCCCCTTCCACAAATACAGCAGCAGCCAAAAGGTATCCCTATCAAAAAACAAATCTCCTTTTTAGGTCAAGCCTACAGTGCTTGCACTGCAGAATGATCTGTTGTATGTACTTTGTGGGGTTCGACTCCTCGCATCGCTGCTGACTGCCTAAGGAGAGCGTCGCTCGGAAAAGCTTGCTTTTCAGTGGCTTATTTGCTTCTATTTTCCACCTTCTCGTGGTTTTGCTCCTCCCCTGGAGTAGTGGCCTAGTGATGCTTTTGGTTGGCCACCATAAATTTCTTCATGTCCCACTAAAACCCCGCCTCCCAGCTCCTCCCGCTACTCATGCACGCATCTCTTGTTTGATTTACTATCCCACGATACGTTTTGATTTATTATCCCATGTATCTTCACTCTCCCAAGTCTGGTTTCTGTCTTCCACAACTTCCCTCTCCCACCCAGCTTTCTTCATTCCCCTCTTCACTCATTGTCTCTCTCTTAGCCACATCTCTCTATCCTCGCCCATTGCTCCCCTCTGCGCTTCCCCCTCTTGCTCATCTCTCGCCCCATACCTTCTTGGCAGGGAGCTCAGGTATTTATCCCAATGCGCAGGGGCAGGATTGGAATTTTCCAATAATGCCTCAGACAACGTCGGGCATCTTAACTGGCCTCGCGCCCTGGGCATAATCGGGCGCTGTGTTGGACTGAAAGGGGTCAAAGATTGAGTTTTAATAGGCTCAAAGTAGCGGCCATTGTGCTCGGATGAAGGCCGTCGATTGACAATAAACAGAACAATCCACGATGTGAGGCCCCCTCAGTGACTGAGTGGGGGAGATTGTGAGAGGCAAATCAATGACATCCTTGCAAACAGAGGGCAAAGGGACCTAATGATGACATGATGTCATACGACAACGTAGGCGGACAGAGCCCAAACCAGTGGCATAATATGCAGGTCTGTCTCCGGGTAGTACAGCGGGTTTAGTTTCAGCTGCAGCCGGTTTGTGGACTTAGGTTACCTCTCCTAGTATGTGAGGGTGTGTATGAGGTGTGAGTAGTGCAGTATTGTTGTGTCACGTGACACAGCCTGACAGGCTTGGTGAGGCTATGACATCAGTCAGAATATCCATTGGAGTTAGGACTGGTCCTCGGACAAGAATGCCAGGACAGTTTGCAGCCAGCTGCAGGAGTATGCTATGAACATGTGTCCTGTCAGGAGTCTGTATTGGGACCCTTTCATCAAGAGAACCACCCAGTAGGACTTGTTTAAAGCACTGTGTGGGGTCACTGGCTTTTTTAAAGTCTACTTTACCAGAGTGAGACACCTCTGCAGCGTTGTAAATCGCTGCTGATGAGAGATGGATACCAGAAGCACTATTTTATGTGAGAACTGCCCCATCCTATCTATGCGCTATGGCTCTTAGGAGCTCCCTTTGATGGAAGGGTGACCGGCATCAGGTAGGATGGATGAATGACAGGTGAGTGCAGAGAAAGTGCTTATGGATTATTCCAATATGATCTCAAACTGAGGCAGTGTAGAGACCCAACAGAAGGAGTGTAGAAATATCCTCAGACAAAGCTTTCTCTTCTCACTTGCATCTCCTCCTGAATGATACCCTACAGAGAAAGAAAATGCTCATGTTCTGTAGAAAACCATTTCCCACAGGCAAACAGAGGTGGGGGCAGGAGATAAAGAGGGGATACATCTTGGCGTCCTTGCCCCCACAAATAGGCTACAAGCTGAAGACCATGAAGATGAGGCCCGTAGCTCCGAGGAGGGAATTGGAGTCAGTAGAGGCTTCATACATCCTCCACCCCAGAGGGATAAAGATAGCTTTTAAGGACAGAAAACAAAAAAATGCAAGTCCCAAAGCCTAGACCAAGAATTCTCCTAAACCAGGCGACACCAAAAAGTATCTTGCAATACCAAAACCTATCTTGCAATAGATTAAAAGGGCAAACACACTGTAATAAAAGAGTTGTGCGCATCTATAATTGGCCTATTTGAGAGACCAGTTTTCGGGAGAACGTTGCCCTGCAGTGGAGTTGTTATGCGCAACCATTCTTATTAATTAAATGCCACATAACTTCTCTAACCTCCAGGAAAATAGAACCCTGGCAATTTTATTAATTCCCACCACTGATTGGTTTAATATAAAAATGTTTGTGGTATTCCGCTGTATTAAAATTTTATTTTGCTCGTTTGCCCTTTTCACCCGTAATACCAGTGCCTTTGTACTGTTATTTAATTTTGGCATGGGATTACTTCTTAAAGAAGGTTTGCATGATGTCTCATCTGACTAACTGGTGATCAGCGTGACCAGTCTTACTTTATTTTGGCATTTTATGTGAATCTATAGGCGTGTGTGTATGTCTTTATATGCAACTGCATGCTTATCTGTTTCTGTTCACATGTTTGTGTGTCTATCTGGATGTCTGTTTGTCTAATTTATGGCCTTTGTCAACAAGGCAATCCACTATTCTGCCCTACGTTAATGGATATAAGCATCACTGATAAGGGTGCTGCATATGGAATTGGTGGTTTGGGGCTGGCGTACTTTAGTCCAAGGTTTCCCGGCAGCACAGGCCACAGTGCTGTAGAGCCATCAGTGATGTCTCCTTCTTTATTAATGCCGCACCTCCACCAGTCCCTTTATACTGCATACATGGTTCCAGGTGTAACATATTGCAATAGCGCCTAGGAACAGCAAAGGCCCAATCCTATCAATATGTCCTCTCGCAGTCACATTACAATTATTAGATACTACCCGACTAATACTGATGTATTTATTTTACAAGTATTCTCTGCTTCTTCGATTTACTTTTGGCCAATCACTCTTTAACAGAGCATTTCGGCAGTCCGCCCTCTGCTGCTCCCTCACTCCTCCCTTGGAAGGTAAAAGACATGGCTAATTACAATGTCAATAGCTTTAACTTAAAAAAGAAAAATGTGAGACCTATTGCATTTCCAATGCTTGTTAACTCCAACCATTACCACAAGGTTCTGGAATAGTCTCCAGCTAAACAGAAAATTCTCATCTAGAAATACAACCGCTCCCACCATATGGGTCAGGATATAATCACGAATGGCTGGTAATGGGAGTTACAGCTCCAGTCGTGATTACAGGAATATCTGAAAACACATTTCACCAGGTAAAACCTATTGTCTGCAGAAAATTGCGCTAAAGTAGAAAAATATATGCAAATCAGTGCAGGAACACTGATTTTAGGAGTAGATCCCCATTCATCAGTGAAAACATGCAATAGTGAGGTCATTCTGGATCCCAGAATTACTGAGCCGCACACTATTGGTAAATCTGGGTGCAGAAAATGCGATGTTACTGCACTCGTTATAATCAGGGCCCAGTATTCATATATAGTGGAGGTTTTGCAAGACTACCTCCAGTCATGCATGATTTCCCTCTTGTCAGACCCACATCTCTGTTGTCATATACTCACCAAAGGGAGCATCAGTCTTTAGTGGTATGAGAGGATTCCGAACCCTCCAAACACCAACCAGTTTCTCAACTAAGCCTGTAGTTTGTTGTTCCTTCTAAACCTCAGGCAACAAGTACCTTACCATTGAGGGCCATGGCCTGAAGTCTAGAATTAAAAGTGTAGCGATTTGAAAGCTAAAAATTTAGAAAAAGCACAACACGCAGTAAGTTGTGTCAATGTCGCCAACCAGCCAGAGAGCAAACAGGAAGTGGTTCTTCCTGCTGGCCAGGTCAATAGAGGTCCCAAAGCTTGCACTACAAACAGCATTTTGGTGGCAATTGTTACATTAGCGGGCAGTTGCAAACTATGTGCCATTGTATATTGGCCATTGATTGAGCATTTGGGAACATTAGTGTGACTGGTACCTTTTTTTGGAGAATATGAACAAAAATGAAACTGGTACGGATGTACCAATATGCACATGCTCTCCAAGGGTTCCTGCTAAACAGTGATACAGTTGTAAGTCTTTCAGCAGTCTCTGGCATTCTAAGTCCAGGCCTTACCTTGTGCTGCTTGAGCAGAAAAGGAAGCAGCATTAACATGCCGCCATCGTGGACGATCCACCAGACATCGATATTGCCTTCAACATAGCGCTCGTGGTTACTGGGATAGAACGAGACGTTTTTGGGAACCATTAGTGCTAGATGGGCCGCGGTGGTACACCTCACAGTGTCTGAAAAACAAAAGAGCAACACATGTCTAACGCTTCTAAGAGATGCATAACATTTTCAAGATGTAGTCCTCTTTAAACAGATGTTTAAAAAAAAATAGCAAAGAAAATGTACTTCTACCGACTTATATTTAAAGTAATTTCGGAAAAAAGAAAGACATGCTATGTATATTCCACTGTGATGTGCAATTATTCCACACCAATAATATCAAATGGTAGCAAAACGTATTGTTCCACCACGGCTTGTCGTCGACAGTTTTGAATACCTATCAGCAAATGTTTGTTTTAGAATGCTGAACACTAATCTCTTGAACAAACTTCCTCCTTTTATTTGAATACATGACCTCAGGTTCTAAAACTATTTGTTTCCTTTTTTGCATCAGTGTTGACAGAGCGATGCCCTTTTTACATTCTACGGAATAACTAACAGGAAGAACAGCAAACAAAACAGAATTTAATGAAATATGCTGGTCATTAATCAAATATGATACAGCACTCAAGACACAACACCTTTCATTGCAAACACTCAATTATTTTCCTACTATAGCAACTAAACGGCATATTTGTAGCAACACTGTTTAACTGGTAATTTCAGTAAACTAAACAGATTTTTACTGTGTTCATTTAGTGAATTTATATAGCATTACTGCACATTAAGCTACTTGAGCATTCGACACATAACGAACTAGCAAATCCATTTTGGGACTGCATATTTTCTAGCATCTTAGTATATGTGAGGTAGGACTTATGTAAATGTATGTAAGCATGTGAATCAATAAAACACACAAGCTGCAAAACATCTAACTGGGAAGTAACGTTTCTTTTTGCAGCGTGATCTTTTTGCAGAGTAAATATTGTGCACTGAAGTTACACCAGTGTTCCTGAACCAAAAAGTGATAGAAGCTGTGATGTTGGCACGCAGCAAACAGGTTTCTGAATAATGGCTGCACTACCAATACCACATGCATTGCACTGTGTAAATGTGTTGATAGAACTCCATGATACTCAATCAATCAATCAGGGGTTTGTAGAGCGCGCTACTCACCCGTGAGGGTCTCAAGGCGCTGGGAGGGGGGAGGGGGGAGCAGCTCCAGATACTCACTGCAGACACTATATTGTGATATATTTTCCTGAAATCTAGCACTGTTCACTTCTTATGTTGGATGGTCATTCACTCTAAGTCCCAAGCAGTTTATTGGCTAATTCGTAGGTAGCTTGCTATCCAACTAGTAACCACTGGTTTTGTAACTAAATAACCTCTGTATCGTTGAACAAAAGCAATGGACAAGTATTTGCTAATTCTGCTTACGATCTCCATCATTGCAAGTATCTGAATTTCCTGATCAGCTGTCAAATCAATGTTACTGGCAGAAAGTGAGCTCACGTTCGCTATAACTGGTGTTGTGGGTGCCTGGGTAGTTAATCTGTCCACTTTACCTTTACTCTTGAAGCAAAGGGACCTATTTGCAGTGCTAGTGCAGTGCTAGTAGAAGATCCGGTTAAGGTCAGCTTTATCAATGCTTTTGTTTGTTTTAAGTTGACATTCAGCTTTTCAACCATGTGTATGCTTTTCTGGCAAGCCAAGCGTTATATTATTTATATTATGGACAGTAGTTGCAACAAGCATATGCTTTTCTGTTTCAGCAAAGAATACATTGTGGTTTTCTTGTCTGTATGGATGAACACTATCTATTTTAGCCGACTTCAGAAAGCTGATAGAGCTAGTCCCAACATCTTCATTAGTTCATTGTTCGGTTGAGTTGGATTTCTTTACCTCCGCTCCCCATTTACCATCATGTCTATCATCTGGACTCCCCACTGGTAAAAGGAAGCATCAGTTGAATGGCCTTCAGTTGGATGGAGCCTCCAATTTAATACATTTGACAGAACCACCACTGTAGACCTCTTTTGGCCCTCTCTGTGCTCACCACTAGATTCTCCCCATACTCCAGATACTAGCCAAGAAATAGCACAACGATCAGTCACAAATATAGTCCTACAAGCAAAAATAAGTCAATTCATTAAATAATCAAAGCCAACAAATGTCATCATTGTTTTCATTGACTGGAACATCTTCTATAAACATATCTATCTATTTAAGGGTTGAATGGAATTTTGTAAAATGGTCATAAAATCTAGATAGCACAAGGACTAAACTGGTCAGTTTGTGACTGATTTGCAATGTTAAATAAAAATCCAGTTTAGCAGCCTATCCATAAGATATGGATAAACGTGAATAGCCTGTCTGCGTAGAGGAGTGGCTACCACTGTCGAGCATTCCATAAATATTCTTACGGCAGCTTTTTCACTGAATGGGAGAACTGTGAAATATGTATGTTTTCCACATCCTCAAAACATGAGACTCCTCTGCTTGTCGTGGATGGGTCTATAGCATTAAGCATTCTTCAGGCCAATAATAGCCCTGATGTCACCCTCCTGGAGTCACCATCTTAAGTATGATTAGTGTTTTTGTTAGTCCACATAGACTTGCCCATTCAAAGTGATACCAAAAACATATGCTGTGATATCAGTACTATGTTCAAGTAGATAGAACATCGACACATACCTCAATTTATTTCCCAGTGTCACTGAATACAATAGCCAGTGTTTCTTTCACTGTTTTCAAGCTGGTGCAATCGAATAGTGAGGTTTGCAACTAGTGTGGGCATGAATGTATGCAAAATGAAGGCAAACACACACACTGCACGTAAATCTACCGGAACGTCTTATTACATTGAAGACAAATCGAAAATGGTGTTTTGCCCATCATGAAAATCAAAATCTCACTAGAATTGGCCTTGGATATCATTTATTTACTGACTGAATTTGTCCTAGTCTTAGAATAGTTGAGTCTTTTGTCATATTTTTTGGCATAACTTGGGGGGGGGGGAAAAAACATTCTGAAGAAAACATCACAATGATGATATTTAGTATTTTGTTGGAAGCACTGGTCATACTCAGTGTGTTTTGTGACTCTGGTTATTGACTGTGAAGTGTGCATGTAAGGTCTGTGCTTATATAGAACTTGTACAATTGGAATCAGTGTTCTTTACTGAGGTGGATGAGCTCTTGCAAGTGCTTGGTTAATATACACCTAACGACATTAGTTGCTCGAGAACTATTGCGCATATGATCATTAGTGCGGAATGTTGCGGTAGTTACACATGGATATATCACTTGCTGTGATGATCAGTCAAAGAGACCATGCTCACCACACATGTGTATGAGAGGGTAGACGGGGGCAAAGTGGGGTATGTCAAGAGGAGTGATAGAGGCAATAGAGGTGTTGAAAGCAAAACATATCCAGGTGGTTGACCTTTAGTATTCTAGTAATTGTATTTTATACAGGAATATCTTGCGAGTGGGCGTGGCGCAAGAAGGGCATGCAGAGGATGACGACCAGCAAGCAAAAGGTAAGGCAAATGTTGCACTGTAAGTAACACAATGCCAGTGGGTTGGTATTTGCTGACATAGTGGGTGTGTAGAAACAGCAGAACATGCAAGACAGTAAGAATATGTGTACTCAAGTTCCTGCCAGAGAAGACGCTATTATACTCCATTAGGCCAATGGCAGCATGCTATGTCTAATTCCCACATTATGTTGTCTCAGGGCATATACAATGGTCTCTTTGGTTCTTATTGAATCAGCACTATGATAATATTGCAAGAAATAAACTTTTTATTGTAACAATTATAGTCTGTTAATTATGTTTGATAACAATTGCAATCAAGCTTTATTTTACTAAGGTGTGTGTTTGGTTTTCAACTTCTTAGTATCATTAATATGGGTAATAGAAACACAACCTTTAGGAACAGCAGACGCTTGTTATGAATCGCCATATGAAAAAAGTCATTTTATCCCTATTATTTGATTAAAATGAAAAGGGGTATGACTAATATAATTCTAGGTGTATATGGCTTATGTCCTATCTCCAATGTTAACACACATGCTGTTAAACTTGATGGGACTCCAAAAACCACTACCAAGGACCTATCCTGCTGCTTCAGTTCTTCTCAAAAGAGACGGGTGTCACTGAATCACTGTACCCATTCAGCCGAAGCATTAGCATTGAACTATTAAGGAAGTCATACAAAATACATAACCTTAATACTTTAGTTAAAGGCTTGCAGACAACTACATCCACATGGCAGCTTACCTATAAATGTCTTCCATGATCTTGGGTCTTCACTCTGCCTCCATCCATAGGGCCACCCCAGCATCACTGTGTTGTGTTTCATGCCTCCCAGACCACAAGACTGAATGAGATGTGAAATTCCTTCTCGAACTTTATTAGCCACAACCACTTGGCAAAAGCCTTTCACCTTCTCAATTTCCATCATATTCTTTATAGTCTATAAACAAGGGGGGCAATAGATCTCATAACCATAATCAGCTAAATGAAGTCAAAATAATTTTTGGGTATATAAAAAAAAAAAGTAAAAACATCAAGGAAAAAGAGAATAAAATTACATAACCGAGATAAATTATTCTATTAAAATGGCATATCGCATTTGAACATCTTTTACAAAAAATACTTTTTTGCCTTTAAGAGTAGTGAAGTGTAAGGGAGTGTTTGGTGGATCTTTTACGGACCCTACATGTTTATCTTCTTCTCAGAACACATGCTTTGACTTGGTTGTTCAGTAGCGACTGTAATGAAGTAGCTATTTTACACCAAATGCATTAAATGCTCCCTCTCCTGAATGACTGACCCTATCATCAATGAAGGAGACCGACAATTGCCATTTTGTTTTCATTTTACCATCAAATGTACAGTTCAAGTTTAACTTCGAAAATGATGGATAAACATACATGCACAGAGGTGTGTGTTAAAATGAGCTAAAATCTGCATGGCCATCATACTTACACCATAGTATACAGTGGAGAAAATGCCATTTAAATCCATTTGCAATATGTTTTCACAAACTCAAGCGAATAAAAGGCAAATAATTTTTGAAAATCTACTCTTTTCAATGAACCTCAGTACCTACTGGATATGAATCTACAAGATATTTTCCCAGTTGTAGACGTGTACGCCAAATAGTAGAATGTATACCCAAGAATACAATGGGCACCAGAGATCCAGATAACATTGTAAATGATGCCAACATGATATTTAATGGCCAACGCTTGTGTAAAACACAAGTTAAGGAAATCTACACATCCAGTCTATAATAATGACAATTAACATATTGACATGGAAGCTCGTGGGCTGACTTACAGGATTCTCTTTGGCATACCATTTGTCTGGGACTTATGTGACTCAAGGGCAGGTAGGCAACTATTGTGACAAATAATGCAGCTATCCGGAACAAAGTATTACTCCAAGCTCGTTGAATTGCCAAGTACCTTTCTTTAGACTTTGACTTTCATGGAGTAATGAGTTTAAACAGCCAGAGTTTACTCTTCTGGTGTCTGGTGAAACACATCTGGTTCAGATTACTCATGTATCACTCACACTAAATAAAACGTAAAAGCAGCGTTGTTTTCAGAAAGAGAAGTAACATTCTTATTTATATTGAGAGAAAATGCTCAGTAAGAAGTTATTACCAATACTTTTAAATGTGCATCCTTTTGCTCGGTCACTGTTCAGTGCTCTGGTGGAGGAAGAGCGCACAGTAAGTCAGGGATACAGCTGCAATTGTCCAGAGACTATTGACTGATGCAGTGTCTGATTTCACTCTTCCCAATGTACACAGAGCTATAACTCTTTAGCAGTGTTCCGATGTTCACAGCTTTTCGCTGGCTGTGCACTGCTGACGTCAGTCAGTTGATGCACAGTCTATGGTCCACAGGTACAGGAAGACAAACCAGCAATCATAGATTAGGAATCTGCAGATCATCAGTAGAAGAGTCTCACAGATGCAATGTCAGCCCCCATTCGTGGGGGCAAAAGACACACAGTTGATGGAGGGAATACAGAACAAATCGAAACATTCACCCCCAGTCAAGAGATTTGGGTTAAATCCATCATTCTTTTGCTCACCATGCCACCCCAGTTTAGACTTGGCCATATGCAAATCAGTCTTGACCCTGTGCCTCATGGGAACAGTCCAGCCCGAAATGCCAAGCCAGGTCCTCCCTGGACTGGAAACAAGCATCCTAGGACCGGGTTCGGGGGGCCACAGGTCAAGCAGGGCTTTCTGGTCCTCAATCATGAGAGGTGCGGTTCTTTGTCTATAATGTACTGGGTACATCTTTCTATGGCTCTGCAAACTGCCCATGTATAACCCCTTCAGGCACTTGAATCTCACTGGTAACATTGGCAAGCAGTCACAGGCTTCTCATGGAGGGAGTATGGGATTTTTGAGCTCAGCACACAACAAACATCCGTATAACAAAGGATTGTAAAGCCCGTACTGGACTGTCATAAAGAAAAGTACTTTATTGCACACTACAACTGAATACCGCACACAGCTGAATAAAAGATGCAACTTAATCTTTTGGCACTAGAGTCTGTTGGGGACTTTCCCCGCCATGTCCCATGAGTCCCCTTCTTTAGATCAGATTAATCATCCCTATTGGAATGATGTAGCAGGACATGGTTCAGGTGCAGTTCCCTATCCCCCAACACCCCTAGGTCAGTTAGTCTCTGGTGCATCTTTCACCCAATGTGCATGTGAGTTTGTTTGGCCATTTCCTGTCAGCTCAACCATGCTCCCTCACCCCTTCTGGGTGGGGAGCAATTCATCATCCTTGTCATGTCTGTGGCGTCTCCGGTTGTCGAAGGCCTCTCAGAAGAATGCTGCATCTCGTCTGGCCCACAAATGAGTGGTGCAGCCCCACCAAAGCTATGTAGATCTGAATGGTTGTGGCCATGTGCTGGCCGTGTCATTTGCAGCAGGTGTGGTGACAAGTGTTTTGAAGACAGGACACGCCACAGTCAATCATTTCCTGTGGATCGGCTCAGGTTACGCCGCAGGTGATTGCTTCTTTTGCAGTGGTTCACATCAGGCAGTAGGGGATGCTTCCTATACACCTGCACAGGTCACACCATAAGTCTCTACATCTTTTGCAGCGGCTCAGGTCATGCCACTTGTGCAGTGGCTACGATCATGCTGCAACAGAAGGTTAGGTCACACTACAGTTGAGAACTTCAAGTGCAGTTGCTCAGGCCATTCTGAGTCTTCACGATTCCTGGCAGGTATTGTAGGAGAGTTTGAAGCCCGCCAACACAGCAGTGGACAGATCGCTCTCCAGAGACCTCCACTCCTGCAGACCCGCCACATCAGGGTCATGCTGCATCACACTTCTCCAGGATGGTCGGTCTTCCTATAAGCTTGGCAGCCCCCATCCCTCTCTCAGCCAGTAGTCCGGTTTCTATGCTCTTCAGAATCGGTGTTCGGCTCTGGCATCAAGGGATAGTCTTATGTGATATCCCTCACCTCTGGGAAGCTGGCTGCCAGGCAGACATGAGGTCTGGTTGCATAGCAGTCCTCTGAAAACTCTGGAGCACTACCTTCGTTGGTCCTCGAGAACTTCAAACTGGAACTACTGTGTCTCACTTTTACACAGTCTACACAGACAGTAGTTTGGACTACAAACGAGCATCTGAGTACTTGCAGACAATGTCCAATAACAATGCTAAGTGCAAAAATCTCACATGGATATTGCCATTTGATTAGACAAGTGTGTGGAGCAGTGCAGGACTGCAGGAATACAGGCCCCACATGGACATCAATGTTTTTGCAAGCATGGTGCCTGACAATAAAGGGTTTCTGAAACAATGGCATCACACAAACATCAGCATTACAGACAGGGCAATATCTGACACTAAGGTGTGTGTGGGCACAAAAGGCATCACTGAAAGACACCTCAGAGGCAGAAATGGCAGTGAAGTGCAAGGGCTCTCACACTGACCTGTGGCATATTGGGCCAGGCTGAGAATCACACAAAGGCTTTAGACTTTGGGGGTTCAGTTCTGCTCATGCTAACACATCTGGGATACTGAAATTAGATGCTGGATGAAAACAATATGCTGTACAACCGCAGAGTAATCTATACCCCTTTGTTCTTCGGATGCAACATACATGTTTTACCTTATGCCTCTTAGTATAATCCTAATCTGTCCAAGGGAACCAGCCAGCAATTCTGATTCTGGTCACACCCTTCCTGTGGATAGGTGTGAGTAACTCTTTGAAGCACAGGTTGAATCCTGGATGAGCTAAAAAAAGGGTCCGCTTATATCCAGTACAGTGGCTTTTGTCTTTGAACTGAACTGTCCACTCAGAGGGGAGAAACCAACCATTGCAAAGTGCATTTTCCTTTCAGGTATACAACAGCTCTGTAGCAACTAGCCATAGTGCGGAGTACACCGTAGGTGTATTGGCTTCCAAACTACCTTCTGGCCAATTGGGTGTTTCTGCTGGGGTTTTATCTTTCCATCTGAAAAGGACACAATTTTGGAGATGGGCAGGCAGCCCATCTCTTTGTATTAGTGTGGAGTTCTTGACCTTCACTGCTCAGGTGTTGCTTTTGTCTGGCCTCAGAATGACCTGTTGAAACTGGCTTGGTCCAAAGACTAAACAACAAAAGTTACTTCCAGCTCCTGTCATTTAGATGTGAATTCAAGCTAGACAGTTGCACCTGGCTTTATAAAGAATTCTACAGTTAAGATGAAATCAGGGCAGTGCAATGGTGGGCAGAGTTGAAAGCATAGAAAAGAAGAGACAATTGCCCTTTGGTATTCCACCGCTCATGAACCCAAGCACTTTAAAGCACACTACATACAGTCAGGGGGAAGCAGCAAGCCCAGTCAAAACATACAACATGGATTTACTAGGTAGAGCACGTATGTGGTCCTTCAGCTGGATTAAAGGTGAAAAGTCCTGTACCCTACTACTACAATTAGGTGTCATCTGAAGTAAGTAGTATGATGACCTGTTCAGTGGTCACTCATCTTAAAGAGAAAAAAACACTTTGGTCACCCTACATATTCAAGCATAGATGTGGTAAGAAACACAAAAATCCTGTAGAACACTGTCAAGGAAACAGACAAGATGGGTGTCCCATGCAGGAACACATACTGGGCCTGGAAGAGTGACAGAACGAGGAGGAGCATGTCGCGTGTGCACAGTGCCAGGATCTGAGGACCCAGTACTCTGTTCCCCTTAAATTCCAAATTGTCAAACTCAGATGAAACATAGAATCTCAACATTTGCAGGTCGGACAAAACAAATGAGAAATATTGCCAATTGTTCTATTACCTCTGTTTAGTGTTAGCTAAAGAGGAAAAAGGAAGTTATTCTCTGCCATGGTTTTATTTTTTATATTAGGGGTATGTGATATTGTGTGGGCCTAGCTCCATAAAGCAGTAGCAGATAGCATTGTTTTCGTAGCAGCAGTAGTTGTAGTTATAGTAGTAGTAGTAGCTCCCCAAACAGAAGGTGTGGTCATGTACTTGTGGAGTTTGATTAAATGAATCCAGATTACAAAAATCAGGTAATGCATGATGAGAGGGGAAATGGAAACATGTAAATGGCGAAGTACTAGCCATCACATGGTACATTGGATACTGTTACAATCAATCCCCAAAGTAACAATTGCTGGCGCTGGAAGATGGATACATTTGCCCAGAATTTAATGGTATTTTGTCAGTGCCGAAGCCAGGATAATGACTCCGGTTTATTGTTTCCGAAGGCAACAACTTAGCCACTACATCACATCTTTTACCTACCTTTTTTGATCTAGGAGGATACATGCACAAAACACTTTCACTTCAGCTGAATTGCCTCTTACAAATTAAAGGTAATAATTATAAAGATTAGTAGATAAAATAAAAACTTTTACACAAAAATATTAAATAAAACCTAGACAAAAAAACCATGGTAAAGCATTTCAGAAAACCAAAGGAAATTGAGCTTCAACAAAAAGACTGGTTTATACTAATAAACGACATCTACATTGGACACCCTATGTATGGCTGGTGCTTCTTCTACAGTATTTACAGAGAGGATTGGCTTTCACCACTATCCAGTGGCGGCTGGTGACATTTGAAAGTGGTGAGGTGTAAAAGAATTACCGTACTGCACTGCGTCGAGCGAGCCCTTACCACCTACGGGGGGTTTGGGGGGGGTTCTCCCTCCAAGAAAAGTTTGAAAAAAGAGTGGGCAAATGGTGCATTTTCAAGCAAATTTGAGAAAGCAGGAAGGTTAATAAAGCAATTGTGAATCTGTTCTAACAAAGACAATGACTGGCAAAACTGTCATTCTAATCGGATGCATATCAGACGCTGGCCTACCACGTGCTCTGTCCATCTGTGCCACTGTGTGCTAATCTTTCACAAGTCTACTGTGCCCCCGTTACTAATTGACAGGAGAGGATCCCGGCGCTTCCCTCCGACACAAAAGAGTAAACATTATGGCTAAATTGTTTGTTTCTGCTGGGGGTAGCCCCAGATGCATGTGTCATGCCTCCCACCGACAAGGCTGTCCGTCGGCTGATAGCAATATTGCAGAGGGGGGGTTACGAAGGGAAAGGGGAGATGAGATTAGACATGTAGAGTGAAGCAGAGGAGCAGAAAAAGTGAGAGGGACTGCAGGAGAAAGGGAGCACGATGAGAAAGGGATGCTAAGAAAGACATGAACGATTGGGGAGAGAATTGGGAACAGAGGGGCAAGCAGAGAGAGAGAGAGAAAGACAGAGAAAGGACAGGGCAAGTAGACAGACCGGGTGAGACACATAGTTACGGCCCGGCACCGATAAGGAGATAGAAGGGCAGAGAGTGAAGGAGAGAGACAGCAGAAAAGAAAAGAGGGAAGCAGAGAGAGGAAGAGAAAGGATGGGGTGAGCACACAGTCAGTTTGAGACATCTAGTTAGAGACCGGCAGCGAGAAAGAAAGAGATAGAAAGGGAGTGGGAGTAACAGAAGGAGTGAGACAAGAAAGACAGAAAGGAAGAGGGAAGCAGGGAGACGGCGTGAGAAGAAACATACAGCCAGACTTGCCGGAGAGCGCACCCCACACCCAACTTGCCTGCCGACTGGGAGATCTCAAGACTCACCTGTACCCCCAAATAGCCGGAAACGACTCGCAGACTTTTGTTGCCCAGCAGGGCCTTAACTAATCAGAGCACATAATATAACACAATGTAAACCATAGAACATTCCTTAAATTAAGTGACGTTACGTGACCCGTAAATTCTAACATATAACATAACCCATACAATTATTAGTATGTTTACTAATATGGGTGTCTCTTTTGGGCCACATTTGGCATTTATGTTTTTTTTTTTTTTTTTTTTTTTAAATCAAGTTATGGTCGACATATATTGCTTTTTTTATCAACAAAATGATTGCAACAAAACAAAATGAAATTCTCTAAACCAAAACATAACAAAACAGCACAATTAAAAGCCGATATCGTGCTACAAGCCATGAAATACAAAAAACAGAAACCTACCACATAAGAACACGTATGACGTAACAAACTAGCATCACGAATATATCCCATGACATAACATATAAAAACGTTTTTTTATACAGCGTTTCCTAATATTGGCTTTGGCTTTATGACCCTCTAATTTGATGTTACTGTCACCCAGTTCTGTGGTATGTACTGCAACGACCTTTTAAGGATGAAATGTTGGGATTACATGTCTAACCTTCGGGTTACATCCAGACCTCTCCAAAAGACCCGTTAATCCCCTGACCAATTCTATCGAGAACCTGTGACCTACAGGTGACACCCGCATGTCTGCAGTAGGCACAGTAGCCTTCTGAGCTGTGTCACGGGGACTGGAACGTGTGCACTGATTGTTTTATCGCTAACGGAACCTAGGGCGTGAAGGTTTGACACAAATCCTCGCCCTATGGAAATTATCTTACTAAACTATTTTACTGCAACTTGTGGCCAGCGATTCACAAATACCCGTATGCTGGCTGCAGGCACATTAACACACTGAGTTACCTACTGAACCTACATTTTACATTCACAGTGGCTTTCCGGATAACGTATTAGTGCTATACAACAGAACATAGATCATAAATATGTTGAACATAATATAACATGCTTAGACACGACGGAAAGAAGAACAAACTTACATGGACCTGGGAAACTTTCAATTCTTGAGCTTTGATAATGCAACTGGTCCAGATGTCTCTCTGTCTCTCTCTCTCCCTCTCGCCTTCTCTCCATCTCCCACCCCCCTCTCTCCACTCTCTCTCTTTAGTCATGCACTAGGAGTTTTGCCAAAAGTGTCTCCTGACACACAAAAGGCATTTAACTCCCAACCAGGAGAAGTTATTGGTATCCATTCCTCGCTGTCAAATTATTCGTTTTTCCATCACACTTAATCACAATGACTGCTAAGTCTAACCATTCCGAGCCAACACGCAGGCACACCCAGACATGCAGGCTGAGACACATACATGCAGACACGCACACTGGTAAATGCTGACAGGCACATATCCATGCATACTATTTAGGATGGATTTAAACCAGTGACGAGATTACGCACACGACTCTCCAGCATGTGCATTTACAGCTTCAGTTACTGAGCAACGCTGGCAAACACCCATCATTTACCTCACCTTAGCATCAGAGTGATAGCCCTAATAAAATAAATAAAACCTACCAGTCGCAAATGAAATGGTAATTGCTTCGCCTGACTGAATGAAATCTCCTCTGCAAGGCGATTGTTGGTGCTATTTTAGGAAGCCTCGGTTTACCCTCTTACTGTTGATTCCCCCTTGCTGCCAGCGTCCTACTTTTGCTGCAGGTCGAAGATTTTAGGAGACTGGTTGACGGACACACACAGAGTCCGTGCACCTGCGGATTTCAAGGGATTGGCTGAAAAGAGCAAAAGGTGATGGACGTCTTCTCACACAGGCCCAGAGATCTATTCCTGCTTGACAGGCTGTTCAATTCAGGGAAAGACTCTCACAGTGAGGGAGTGGCTGCATCCGATAAATATTCTACCTGGCGCGATGCTGTGACTCCTTCTGAGCACATACGACCTAGTCCTTTTTAAAGTGGCTTCACCTGAAAAGCACCATCTACCCGTGTCCAAAGGCGCTGCACGGTCCAGAATAAGTCATCCTCCACTTAACTGTTGGGGTGGTTATTCCCTATGACTGACCTCTCCATATTTGTGGTACAGGGGTGATTGTCACTTCTCTGGGTTTCGTTTCAGGGAAGGTTCCTCGATAGTTGTTGTTCTGAGAGGAGCCAAGAACTGCAAACCCTGCAGGCTTACTTGGGTGGTAGTTTTACAATTGGATTGCTGTACTGCGTTTTTGCATATTTCCGATATGAAAAAAAGATGCTAGGTAGGTGTGCCTGCGTCTTGGACAGTGCACACTTTAGTGGTATAGTAGATTGCCGGACTTTTCTCAGCGAGGTGTAGTTCGGGTAGTTTGCTACAGTGTTTGCCACGTCCACAAGTGAAGGGTCGTGTGGGACTCTCTGGAACTGTGCTTCTTGTGGAAAAAGTTGTCTTCATGTTCGCCCTTCTCTGTGCTTGACCTCATACTGAATTGTCTTTTGCAGGTGCTGTATTTGCACTAATTCGTTTTTTTCAGACCCTCATAAATAAACATTTACTTTTGGGGGCCATTTCATTCCAGCCTGGAGCAGCATAGTGCGCGCGTGAGGAGCATGCCTCGCAAGGTGTAAATGTGTTCATGGCTTAACCTTTCATATACTCCGCGTCAGTACCGATCACCCCTCCATCATCACACTCGTTCATCAGTCCGCTTATATTCATTCATCTATCCATCTTCACACTCATTTATCCATCCATTCATTAACCACTCATGTTTTGGTGACAAATGAATTCTCCCTTTCGTCCATTTCGCTCCATGTACTCATCCCTGTGGTCTTTTCTGTAGATATCTACCCATACATCCATAATTGACTCATTCATGCACATATACATCCGCAAAGTTTCATCCTTGTCCATCTTTTAGTCTTTGACATGTGAAACTACAGTCACCCATCCCTTCACCATCGGACTCCCATTCATTCATTCATATTTACAGCTGTACGCATTCATCCACTGACCATGATTTTATTGTTTATTTATAAAGCGCCAATACACAGGCAGGCTTTGCTCTCCGAAGCCTGAGTTTTGCACACAAAACAAGGAAGGTCAGTCAGGGCCTCCTAAAGTCAAGATGATCCTGGGTACGTCGTCGTCGATGAAGCGGAGATGTAGTAGTCCAAATCCTGGCACCCGGATATCCGAGCCGGGTCTGACCCCAAAACAAACACGCAGAATGAGGGAGGGGGGTCGCTAGATGAGGACAGTGGGCTGGTGGACTCGTGACGAGGGAAGCGCTCTCCTAGACATGTAAAAACTTGGGGCCTGCTCTCTTGGCGGGTGGGAAATCCCGCCATGGGATAGAATGCACGCACCTTTAATACGGTATGCGAGATCCCTTGATTGGTGGCAGGATAAGACGGACTGACAAACGCAGTTGCGGCCGGCAAGACGGGCGGGTGGGGGGGAGAAGTGGGACAGTTAAAAATACAAAAACTTACCTTCCAGTTCCTCCGCATGCCGCATCACGCACCGCCGCCTCAGCTCCTGCTGCTCCTGGCGCATTTTAGGCAGCCTCCCTCCCCTCCTCTAAGCCAATCACAACAATGCAATGGCAGCATTGTGATTGGTAAGGCGCAGCGGAGAGCGCCCCAGCCGGGCCCCTGTAGGGAGGCCATTTTCTCTATGTAGGCTGCATGCAGCCTACATAGAGAAAATGGTGAGTGCGCATGACTGCTTTGGTCGGCCCTGGGGCCGACCAAATAGTCAGGGCCCACAACAGTGGGCAAGCCACTCCCCCCTGTCCTCGAGCAGGACCGCCCACCCGCCCTCCCCCAACCAGGCACTCCAGGCACTTCTGCTTTCTCACAGTGCGAGAAGCAGAAACATAAAATGGTAGTTTTACCATTTTATGTTTCTGCTTCTCGCACTGCGAGAAAGCAGTGGGGCGACGCCCCCACGCCCCAATGGAGGAGCCGCCACTGCCACTATCATCTTAAAGAACCCGCTGCCACCATTAAAAACCGTGCATGATGTCCAAGACTGCTATTAAGAGCATGAAGTCTATGATGCATTTAATAAGAATGGAACTGTTGTCGAATTCTATTTCTGAAGCATAACATTACCGAATCTAATGGTGATATTATGAAAGCTGCACAAGTTGGTAATTAAAGCTGTTTTTCAACCCTCCCCCACCCACCTCAAGTACGTGGATGCCTTAACTGGTGAATGACACACATCTATACCCTATGAGTGTGAGCCCTCACCAGCTCAACCCCACAGCTAAATAACAATATTGGTGAGAGTTTGGGGATTGCTGGGAGGGTGAAGGCGAAAGGAACGATCCGAGGATCAGAAGCGATGAGTAAACAAAGATGGAGTTATTCTACTCCTTTACTCTGGTTTTCTACTATTCGTAGTATCTGCAGAACCCATGTGGGTTTGTCAGTGTAGCAGCCATGTACATGCATCTGACTGGAAAATGGGTGGAAAATGTAAACAAGACAGCCTTGATTGTGCTAGAATCTGCACATATATTCGCAGGAAAAGAAAAAGTGTGCAAAAGATTGTAGCAATGGATATATAATGTTATTCACCTTGTAACAGTATTATCAGAGCCCATCTTTACCATATCCACACTATTTTTAGTGATGAAAATATGGTGGGAGTCCTTCGTTAAAGCTTCTTTAGCCAAAGAGGAGTTAGTGCAGTGACTGGGTCAGCACACCTTTGTGAAAAATCTAGGTTGAGTACACACAACAACCTTGTATCAATGAGAAAAGGTCAACCCATAGATGCCTTCTTTAATAATCTCATTAACATGGTTTTCAGGGTTTATGGTGACAACATTGGCTACCTTTCTCCAGAGCACTCTGAGCTCACAACATGGCATAGGTTCCAATAGCATGTGCATGGGAGAAGTCCAGGTTCAGAGCCCACCTCGTGATGGGTCATTGCAGCAGGGAAAAAGATGAAGAAGGCTAACGGCATGGTGCTAAAAGCATGATTTGAGGATAACAAATATTCCCCTGCCTGTTTCTATTAGTGCTAAGTGCACCCAAGTGCGCTTTATATGTAAAATTTTTGCTAGATATCTAGAGGAAGTAAGGGGGTCCATCACTCTGCTAGGGAACTATTAGCCAAACTCCAGCTACCTGTTGTTGCACTGTGACCTTGTGAATGACTTTAAAACCAAACAATCAGAACATCAGCGCTGTCTGAGAAGAGATCTAGGTGGTTGAAGGCCAACTCCATACTTACCATCTATTGAAGTTGAAAGATTAAGGGAAGGGATAAAGAAACTTCTCTTATTCTCAGGTCAGAAGAGGCCGGATGACATGTTTGTGGTTTGCAAATGGGAGCTTTGATAATCAGACCTGGTCTTTCCAGGATGCGGCCACAAAAGTATTGCTCCGTTTTCAAGCCAGAATGCTGCAAAATGGCAGGCTGCTATGAAGATGGAAAAAAATATAATGCTGAAGAAAAAGTTCACTGAAGGATGAGGATGCTGGTGGCATGAAAGTGTGGAGTATGAGAGGAGCAATATATAGTCCACATTGATAGGTGGAAAGGGTACTTGGTAAGGGTGTGCACACCCATAGGTCTACACACAGCATGCACGTGTGGTGGGTTGGGCTGCACATGGCATGATTTGCAGCTTTGAAAAAGCAGTCACTGTTCCTGCCACTATTCCTTGGCTGGGAAAAAGCATGAGAAATGGATTTACAGTAGTGTGTCATAATTGCATTTATTTAGTGCTTCCTACCATTGATAAGGCATTGAAATGCTTTATGGCAGGACGCATGCTACTCCAGAGCGCAAGGTTAGTGGTTAGTCCAGTGGTTTTTGAGGTTAGTCATCCACCCTGAAGGTAAGCATTTACTCCAGTTCCTATGTGGTAGAATAATGTGTGATCATGATGTGTGTTCAAGCATATGGTCGGTGGGATTAATACATAGGCCACAGGAGCTTAGATAGGGCCAGGTTGTGGGATATGGTTTTAAAGGAGGAGAGTTTGTGATCTGTGAGATGAGGTGTGACCAATGACAGGCATGCAACTTAAGGGAGGCTACATTAAGAGAGAGAAGGCATGGAGGGTAAGTAGAAGGTCATTCGATAGGAACAAAGGAGATAGAACAATATTTTTAACTCAAGGTCACTTTTTCATGCAGAGTTTTGAGAAAATACTGGGAGATGGATTTATAAGATAGCATGAAATCTGAGGATGTAAATCTGTTGAAGAAAACATTATTTGCATGTAGCATAGTGTATGTTACTGTAACATTTGTACTGTGCTTACTCATCCTACGCGAGGAGCTCAAATGTTTATCCCACACGAATAGAACACTACGAGTTATATCAAATTATGTACACAAACCCGCGCCCCACAACACAAAGTTAAATGTAAAACTGCACAAAGCACTTCTTTAAACGTCTGAAGGAAAAGAATGAAAACACAATGTAGTATTGAATAAAAAACGATGTGGCGTTGGGTATTGTTTGCTAAATGTCATTCAAAAAGGCACACAGAGGGAGACCGCAAACATTTAAATATCGCCACTTTCAAGTAAGGAGGAATATGTTATCAAACACATTACAAATAAAGAACTCAAGAGATTTATCCGTGTGTACCAGTCACCAAATGCTGCTCACTCACTAAAAAAAAGTACAGAAAACCAGGCAATTAAAAGTAGTTGAATCTTTTTCCATCATCGATTGCATAATTTAAAGCATTTCAGAATATGATTATATGGTTTATTGCATGAAAATACATGCATATTGTCTACACTTATAGCTTGTGACAGAATCAACAGAAGATGGTTCCAGCCTGGAGCACTGCTCAAGAATCAGTTTTATTTGTTGCATAAGTGCACAGTCAGTGAGGCATATTTCTGACCTTTACGTACATTTGCAATTGGATTGGGTGGATAATTCCATTTGCTAATTTCTGTCATACTAATTTACAGTGAAGATACTTCACAGCCTGGTGTGATTTATACTACAAAGGAGACACAAAAGCCCAGGAGAACAAATGCTACCTGTCAGGGGAGAATGCTGTCGCAGTTCCAGCAATGTATTTGCCCTCCTACTGTGAAGATACTTCACCAGCCTGGCATTATTTACACTACAAACGAAATTTAGCTGCCCAGGAGACCAAATGGTACAAGATCAGAGGCCTGGCTTCTTTTGGTGCAGCAGGTGCAGTGTTACCGGGCTCAGAGGCTTGAGAAGCACGCTGAACCCAGATAATTGCTGTATTTTATAATTCAAACCGCAGTCGGGGGCCCATTTCCTTCCTTACACTAGGGCCCATGACACACTGGCTACACTACTATGCACGATGCCATCTCCACTGGCTCCCCTGCAACCTTCTACCAATAGGGAACGAATTTACAAAGAAATTTCAATAAGCAATAGTCTTGCGTGGGTAAATAATGCACATTTGTAAATATATGCATTAATTGTATGTGCATGTCAGCTGGTAAGAGAAAACACATGAAATGGGAGTTTCAAAAGATGGTGGCAGGCTCAGCAGAAAGGGCAATGAAACTGCAGCTTCATCAAATGAGAGGCCAGTACCACTGCGGTTGGCTCAGGTGAAGAGCTTCACACATGGGATGCCGCTCTGGTATCCGGTCCTGGGTTGGGTGGAGCGTGTGGCTGCACCTACTCATGCACAAGCCGATCAATCAGACAGCAATGGGGCCGATCAGCACCCACTTGGGAGGAGCACCTAACTGGAAATCACCTCATGTCCCTATGTCAAACAAACTACCTCCCAGTGGCAAAAGAAGGGAGCAACGGGTCATAATGAAAGCGAGAAAATTACCCCACTTCCCCATACCCTGGGTTGGAAGTAAAAACAGCCGTTAGTTGGGCGGAAGTGGGACCGTGGTTTCCCTGGGAACAGTAAAGATCATCCTTCATCTATAATCCTCCAGCCTTTAGTGCTTCCTAATACAAGAGTGAGCTCAAGCCGGTAGGAGTAAGGGAAAAATTCCAAAATTATGGTATTTATTATCTTTATGATGGTGTAATGCAAATTTCGCCCAAGCACCACTATTGGACTGGAAACTATGTTAAACTGTAGAAACCCCATGAGACCAGCAGCCAAGACATTTTTAATAAGCTAACTCTGCTTACATCTTTGTAATGCACCACATGCCCAGCAGCGTAATGAGAATTCAGATACATATTGATCTGCAGGGATTAGTGCTGCCTTTTCTTTTCTTTTGTCATCTACAGGACTACAGTTTATTATTTTGCGCTACTTGAAGCGTTTTCTGGATTCCGAGGTCAGCATGACTCCTGTGCCTTTTTTCTACTCACAGTAGAATAACTTTAGCTAGCATACTCTTATTTCATTTACAATAAATGGTAAACTATCGACAGCATAACACAATAAAGTACTGGTGTGTTCTATTGGTTTGTCTTTTTTAATATGAAACTCCATACGTTGTGTGGTGTTTCACTAAAAAAATTAATTCAAAACAAATGTAAATAACCATATTAACGCCAGGACACTGATTATATATCACACTTGTAGAAAAGGTGCTCTTTAGTAGCATAAGGAATAAATGTCAAAAACAGTCTAAACCAGGATGGCAGGGGGTCTACTGGTGTGTTTGAACATTACTTCAATCAAGTATACCACAACATGTGTCCTGTGGCATCCTGTTAGACTGCGGTCTTCTAGTTTTGTTATTAACCTCCTGGAATGGCCTTTCCTATTCACCAGAAATTCTTATATTCACAACATAATGCATACTTGATTATTTACCTACCTGAGGTCACAAAATCTAGCATAAATCTTGATTACTTGCCTACCTGAGGTCAACACATCAAGCATACATCTTGATTATTCACCTACCTGAGGTCACGAAATCTAGCATAAATCCGACCATTTGTCTACTAGAGGTCATGAGATCAAGCATACATTTCGATTATTTGCCTACCTGAGGTCACGACATCTAGCATTCATCTTGATTATTCGCCTACCTGAGGTCACTACATCTAGCATACATCTCGATTATTCGCCTACCTGAGGTCATGACATCTAGCATACATCTCAATTATTCACCTACCCGAGGTCACGACATCTAGCATACATCTTGATTATTCGCCTCCCTGAGGTCATGACATCTAGCATACATCTTGATTAATCTTCTACCGGAGGACTGGGTTTCCGCTATCTAGGCACTTACTTATTTTTCCCCTTCAAATTGGAAATAGGTCCTTACGATTGCCAATATTTCATTGAGAATTCTAGCTGGCATTTAAAATATATGTGCCTTGTTCTTGCTAGATGGCTTTAAAAACAGTTTTCCCCTCTGCTTTGCAATTGATTTGATGTTGGAGATTTTTTCTCTCTAAACAACTTGTAAAGTGTGGGAAATTCCGAAGTTAAATATGAAAGCCCACACGCAGCAACCTTTCAAACTACAGGCGCTATTTGTAGCATTCACAAGAATCACGGAAAGCTTGACAGAGAAAACATTGAACACACTAGTTTTTACCAATGAACTACTATTTCTGTAAAGCCAGTACAGCTGGCTCTTTGTCAATCAGTTTTAAAAAGAAATCATTCTGATACCATGCATCACTTCAAAACATTTGCCTCACATATGAGAAAAATCCAGAAGATCCTGCCAGGGAGTGTACAAAATATAAATATTTAAATTACCTTTGCAAAATGGCTTTAAATACAATATAAATATACATCTATATCTCAAAGTCTCATACGCTTCAGACATCCAGCACCTCAAACACTAACTGCGCGTCATCACTGGCTCAATGACAAACCCGGACAGCTTCGAAACCAATCTTTTACTGAATATCAAGCCACTTAGATTTACCCTGGTCACCAATCTCACTCTCAAGAAACATGTTACCAAAAAAAACAGACGGCCTGGTACCATTTCTCTTTTAAAGATCGTGATGTCATCCAGAAAGTGACTTCAGAACTGTGGTTGAAGCCCTCATATTCTCACATCTGGGTGGTGGTAATGCCCTACTCCATGCACTCCCAGACTCCATATGGTCATCCCTTAAGGGCATACTACACACTGTAGCAATTCTCTTCCAGGGCCTGAGGAAATATCACCACATGAGCCCCATCCTCTTAGAACTTAATTGGCTCCCTTTGTCGGCTCAAGCCATCTTCAAAACCAGCTGCATTGTTTACAATGCCATCACAGCCAGTACCATCACTTATCTTGCCGACAAGCTCACCATCTGTGGTGGTTTCTTGGCACACCCACAGCCAGGTCACCATCAAACTGCAGAATAAAAAGTGCAAAAAAGGGAAAACATGCCAGCAGACCTTTTCCATCTATGCACCCAGGATCTGGAACAACATCTCTGTATCTATTAGGACAGCCTCAATGATCCTCCTATTTAGGAAAGAGCTGAAGACACACCTCTTTAAAGAGCAGTACACAACAATTCATTAACAGTTCACAAAGCGACTACGTCTCCTATCAATCATTGACTTCATGCTTGACTTCTTTGACCACGGACAGTGCTCCATTGCCTTTTGGCTAGTTTCGCCCTATAGAAACACCACATACATACATACATAACCAGACCATTGGCAAAGCCAATTGGCCTTGATTCTTGTAATGAGTAGCAGGAGTATTGGCTTGACCAATGCTTGTTTGCATCACATAAATTACAAAAATTAATTTCCAAGGTGGCTGCTGGTGCGTAAGCAGGCACACGCATGAGGTGGCCATTTTGAAATAAAAAAAAATTGGTTAATCATCAACCATTCCAAGATGGCTGCTTTTTGAATGAAATGGTTTTTATCATACAGGAAAAGCATTCCAGAAGGCAGCTTGCATAGGTAGCCTTCTGAATTTTTCTTTTCTTTACTTTGATTTACCATTCCAAGATGATCAATGGCTATTTTGAAACAGTGATTTAAAAATAAAGATTGCACTGGATGCCACACAAACTAAACCAGGTGAGGGGCCCTCGAGCACTCTGCAGCTGCGCCTGGCATCTGGCAAAACAATTAATTTAAAAATTATAAAATGGGAGAGGGTGGGAGGAAGTGGCAGGGGAGCAACGGAAACAGTGTGGGAAGCAGGGATGTGTTAGGGGGACAAGCACAAGACAGGAAAGGCCTCCATTCACATGGAATGTTGAAAATCAAATGAAAAAAAAATATTTCCTGAGGTTTCAGTGGAAGGCTAAAAGTTATCCATTCAAATCAATGGTAAAGAGTTATGTTTTATGAACAGAACAAAAACAAGAATAGGCAGAAAAGCCATTGAAACAGCAGCATGGAACTGAGATAGCCATACAATCATGAGCAAGGGGCGGAAACATAGTCCTATCTATGTATTTTATTGTAGACAATAAATCTCTGATAACAGACAGCTATAGATTTCTGTAGCAAGACCTAAAGGCACATGTCTAATGGGAGTCAGGCCCTTCTTGACGTGTTTTGTGACATTTTTCTAGATTTAGTAAACATTGCAGAGTGATGAATGGGAGAGGAAGCAAGCTCCCACCAATCACTCAGTGAAATTGGAAATGGAGCTGAATAATATAACATAAGGAATGATCGAGTCCATTAGACTAGATAAAATATAGTGCATTACTCCCTATGTTTGAGAGATTGCTCAAGCAACACACAAACAGATAGCATTTAGTTATACAGGAGTATATAGTACTTCTAGTCAGGGCCATAGCCATGGGGGGGGGGCCTGAAGGGGCCGGGCACCCCTATAGAAATGCCTGGCCCCCCTAAATACAACTGCCAGCATTTCAGAGATTGCTTTCAAAATGAAAGCTTACTCTGCAGTGCTTATGGAACTGGTGAGGTCATCCCACAGGCAGCAGTTCTAATTAAAAAATATCAGGAAACAGGCCTCACTTTTTGCACAAATGACTTTCGCTTTTGCTGAGGGTTTAGGAGAGAGAAAGAAACTACCTGCAGGGAAAGTCCCTGCTAATGCCAGGGTCAGAGGCTTTGGGACAGGGAAAGCAGCAACATTGTAATGATTTTTCACAGGGTGGTAGGAGGAAGCAGATTTCTCCCGGGCCCTATCCACCACGCCCCCAAGTCTAACAAGAACAACATTTCTCTTCAGTCTGCAGCACCTATTGAGACTACAGCACCATACACTGGCCATTAATCATGTTGAAGGTCACGTCAGATTTTGATTCTGTTTATGGCTTAACACAGCAAAACAAAGTTTACCCATTCTTAGTGTTAGAAGCAGCTTTAATTTAATGAATTAATAGTCACAAAGTGCCTGTTGCTGGTATAAGGGGGCTGAGCAGGGTAGGTCTGGTCTGTGGGACACTCTACCAGTAGCAGAAGGATTGGTCTGAAAGGTCAGTGGGTTGGCTATTTTTGGCAGTTTGTGGTCTGTTTTGGAAAGCAGTTTATTCTCAGTTGATTTCAGTGATATTACCACAACCATTGCCTGCAGCAAGCACAAATGCATGCAGTCTCCCATACTTTACAAAGTAGTCATACAGCGTCTCTGTAACCTCACAACTGCTCTGATTTCCAAATGTGGGATTTTTCTAGCTATCTAATTCCCTAATGGGTACACGATTATTTTGATTTTTGACTCTATTTTCCATCACAGTCCAACTCTGGGGCTGAGAAGGGAGACAGAGGTTCGGTCTTCTGAGATCCCATGACCGTGGGCTCAAAACTGTTAAAAGAGGAAAGCAGGTCTTGGAAAGTGAGTGGATGAAAGATGAAGCAAACTTCTTTTGCATTATAATGAAAAAAATCGATGAGTGGGATATGTTTCTTGTAGTGCTGCAGTGAATATGTTTCTAACCCCCTACCCATTCCAGCACCTCTTTATTTGTGCCTGAAGAGATGAAACTACCCGACATTACTTCTTCTCATTAAAGAAGGAATCCTCCACCCTCAGTCTAATTCCAACAGCTTACTGTAGTAGAGAAATATATGCTCTTACGTCTTCACAAGTGTGCAGAAGTACAGGGTTTACAGGTATTAGTGAACTCAAAGAAAATACAACTTTCTGGGCCTGATTTATGAGAAGTGTTGCATTGCTACGTGAAAGCAGGGATGCACAACTTCTCAGTGCGCTCTCCTTGCGACATGATGGATGCGTAATATATACTGTATGACGCATCTAGTCACAAGGAATGACAGATACGTTAGTATTACTGACGTATCTGTCGGCACAAAAGTGGCGCATTGCTGGGGTGTGTCTTAAAACAGACGCAACTCCAGCAATGTGTCCTTTCACATGGGGCAAGCCCCACGTGAAAGGACCTGCGTCACCCTTACGCCTGCCATGAGGCAGGCGTAAGGTTTTGACGCATTGGCATCCTAGAAGTGGCGCAGTGAAATCTTATAGATTTCACTGCACCACTCGTACGACTCTTTCTTGCGGGGGAATGCCCACCCTGCATACATTATACCTGCCTAGATGCGTCACTTTGTAAATATGGCGGAACATGGCGCATTATTTACGCCACCGCAGCGTCACTAAAAGTGACGCAACGGTGGCTTAAATGTGGCGCAGGCCTTCATAAATAAGGCCCTCAGTATTTTTCAGAGGGAAGCATTAAGAGTTTGTGGATAGAGACATGCAAGGCCAGTGCTTGCATTGGAAGGGGGAGGGACAGCAATGTCAGCTGCAGGAAATACAGATTAAGCAGAAGTTAAGGTAGTGTCAAAGTCTGTATATTATATTGTAGTGATATAACGCTTCATATCCTTATCTAGATGCTAAACAACTTGCATTTTTGATTCTGCATGTGTGTCCACTAATATGTATGCTGGTGGGAAGGTGAGTGTTTGTGTGTGTGTGTTTCTCTGTGTGATGGATATGGGATGGGGAGGCTGTCTTTCAATCATTCAATCAATCAATCAGGGGTTTGTAAAGTGCGCTACTCACCCGTGAGGGTCTCAAGGCGCTAGGGGGGGGGCGGCTCCGGATCAGTCGAAGAGCCAGGTCTTGAGGTCCTTCCTGAAAGTGTGCAGGGTCGGGGAGCGTCTGATGTTCACCGGGAGCTCGTTTCAGGTCTTGGCTGCGATGTAGGAGAAGGCTCTCCCGCCCGTTCTGTTTCTGGGGAGGCGGGGGACCTCCACCAGGGCGAGGTCGGCGGAGCGGAGGTTCCGCTTGGGCACGTGGAAAGATACTCTCTCGTTGAGGTATTTGGGTCCTATGTTGTTGAGGGATTTGTAGGCGTGGGTGAGGAGTTTGAAGGTGACCCTCTTCTCGAGGGGGAGCCAGTGGAGGCTTCGTAGGTGTTGGGTCATGTGTTCGTGATGCGTGTACCGAGGACGAGTCTGGCTGCGGCGTTCTTGATGGTTTGGAGTTTGTGTAGTAGAGTTCTATTGATTCCGGCGTAGAGGGCGTTGCCGTAGTCCAGTCTGCTGGTTATGAGCGCGTGGGAGACGGTCCTTCTGCAGTCGGGGGGGATCCATTTGAAGGTCTTGCGGAGGATGCGCAGGCAGTTGAAGCTAGTGGAGGCCACGGAGTTGATCTGGCGGTTCATGGAGAGGGTGGAGTCCAGGATGATGCCGAGGTTTCGTGCGTGGTCCGTGGGGGTGGGTGGGTTCCCGAGGGTGGAGTGCCACCAGGTGTTGTCCTAAGCGGAGGTGCAGGGTCCGAGGATGAGGACCTTGGTCTTCTCTGAGTTGAGCTTCAAACAGCTGTCTTTCATCCAGGCTGCCACGTTCTTCATTCCTTCCTGGATGCAGAGTTTGGTGTCTTCGGGATTCTTCGTGAGTGAGAGGATGAGCTGGGTGTCATCGGCGTAGGATACGATACTGAGCCCATGCTGTCTGACGATGGTGGCGAGGGGGGCCATGTAGACGTTGAAAAGCGTGGGGCTGAGTGATGATCCCTGGGGTACTCCGCAGTTGATATCGGTGGGTTCGGAGAGGAAGGGAGGGAGTCTGATCCTCTGGGTTCTGCCGGCAGAGGAAGGATTGGATCCAGTCGAGGGCGGTTCCTCATATCTCCGCATCGTGGAGTCTGGCTGCGAGTGTGCGATGTGAGACGGTGTCGAAGGCTGCGGAGAGGTCTAGAAGGATGAGGGCCGCAGTGTGCCCCTGGTCGAGTAGGATGCGGATGTAGTCAGTGGCGGCGAGGAGGGCGGTCTCGGTGCTGTGATTGCTGTGGAATCCAGACTGGGAGGCGTCTAGGATGGAGTTCTCTTCGATGAAGGCGGTCAGCTGGGCGTTTACGAGTCTCTCTGTGACTTTGGCCGCGAAGGGAAGGAGAGAGATGGGCCGGTAGTTCTTCAGGTCCGTAGGGTCGGCCGTAGGTTTCTTGAGGAGGGGTTTAACCTCTGCCTGCTTCCAGTCATCTGGGCAGATTCCGGATCTGAAGGAGGTGTTTATGGTCTGTCCTAGTTCGGGTGCGATGGCGGCGGAGGCCCGGTGGAATATGTGCGGTGGGCAGGGGTCCGTTGGGGCTCCTGAGTGGGTTTTCTTCATGGTTGCGGAGATGTCTTCGACGGTGGCGGGATCCCAGGGCATGATGGTTGGCTTATCGGTGGCGGTGGGAGGGGAGGTGGTGTCCGGTGCTGGTTCGCTGAAGTGGTCGTAGAGGGCCTTGATCTTCAGATGGAAGTAGGAGCTGAGTTTGTCGCAGAGTTCCTGGGAAGGTGCGATGTCCGTGGCTTCGCTGGCGGGCTTTGCGAACTGCTGTATGACGTTGAACAGTTCCTTGGCATTGGTAGCGTTGGTCTGTACTTTGTCTGTTATGAAGGTCCGTTTGGTGTCTCTTATGCGCTGGTGGTATTCCTTCAGGGTGCTCCTGTGGTTGTTCTGTGCTTCCGTGGTTTTCTGGTTTCGCCAGATTTTCTCTAGGCGCCTGCAGGCACGTCTGGCTTCTTGTAGTTCTGTGGTGAACCAGGCGGCCTTCAGAGGGCGTTGTTTGGCGGGGTGGCGGAGGGGAGCGAGCTTGTCAGCGCAGCAGGAGATCCATCGGTGAAATCCTATGGCTGCGGCATTGGTGTTGGTAGTGGCGCAGGGGGGGTTTTGGAGGAGGGTGGTGTTGAGGTGTTCCTCTGTGACCTTGCTCCAGTTCCGTCGTGGCGGGCTTGGGTGTGGTGGTGGTGTTGAAGGTAAAATGGACGCAGTGGTGGTCCGTCCAGGGGGGCTCGGAGGTGTGGCTGAAGCAGATGTTTTTCCCTCCTGCGAAGATGGTGTTGAGTGTGTGTCCAGCTCTGTGGGTGGGCGTGTTGACCAGCTGCTTCAGTCCGAGGTTGGCGAGGCTGTCGAGGAGGGTGGCGGAGTCGGGGGTCGCTGCCGTTGTCGAGGTGGAAGTTCAGGTCCCCGAGCAGAATGTAGTCAGTGGAGGTGATGGCGTGGGGTGCGACGAGCTCGGCGATGGTAGTCGCGGGCTGGGTGCGAGGTCCTGGCGGTCTGTAGATGAGTGTGCCGTGTAGCGTGGTCCTGGGGCTGGTCAGGATCTGGAAGTGGAGGTGTTCTATGTTGGAGTGGGGGTCACTCGTGCTGGATGTGGAGAGTCGGAGGGGGGTCTTGTGTGCAATTGCCGGTCCTCCACCTGGGTGATGGGGCGGTCTTTTCTCTGGCTCTTGTAGCCGTCTGGGATGGCAGTGGCGATGTCGGGCCGGAGGAGGAGTTTGTCCAGGTTTCCGTGAAGAAGGCGACGTCGGGTGAGAGGCTGTCGATCAGGTCCCAGATTTCTACGGCATGTCGATGCAGGGAGCGCACGTTTAGGAGGATGCAGCTCAGGGTTTTGGTGGTGCGTGCATCAGGCGGGCCTTCGGCGGTGGTGGGAGCTATGTCGATGGTGAAGGATCTGTGGCAGGGTCTGCACGAGAACTGTCCATGGATGGTGTTCGGCGAGGATCTCGCGCAGTCGGCGTGTCTTCCGGGGTTGAGTGCGTGGAGGGTGGTTGAGTCGTAGCGGTGGGGTCTAGGAGAGCCAGGGTTCCTGGCGCTGGTCGCGGTCGGGTCGCGGACGGTCGCGGACGGGCGCAGACGGGCTTGCCTTAGGCACGCCTTCGGCGTGCCAGCGGCCGCCATAAGTAGGGGAGGGGGCGGGATCCGAGGTGGGAGGCGGGGGCTGTGATGTGGTGGGAGGGGCCGCAGGGGCAGCAGCGGCGGAAAAACCGGGCGGAGGGAAACGAGCACTGAAAATAAGTCAGGGGGAGAAAAACGATCAGCAGGAGAACACAATCAGGCACAGTACAGTGAAACAGAAAAATACCAGTGAGTCAAGTTACGAGTAGCACTAGAGACTGGCGGGCTACCAGTTTTGTGAAACAAACCCCAAACTATTTCTTTCATTTTCAAATGATCAATGAAACTGCTCCTGCATGGCTATTTAGAAAATTAGCCTGATGTGGGGATAATCATAATGCTGAATGCATCACTTTATGACATATATTAATCAAATGCTTGTTTTGTTTTTCCAATTCGCCTTTTTTTTTTTAAAGGGTCTCCTTCTTAAAATGCTATTTTAGATCTTGTTTTTTTCAATTTATACTTCCCAATACACTTTATCATCCCTGACCCACATTTTATATCACCAAATTGCTCGTACATCTGTATCCCCTTGGTACTTTGAAGTGGACCTAGGAGGTTATAAATAGTTTATAAGCAAACAATGCCATCAAATGAGTCACTAAGGCTAGTCCAGTGACACAGTGGGACCTACATCAGTAAGCTAATGAGACAGGCAAATGAACACTGACACTAGGGCACTGGAACAGGGGAACCGAAAGAGGACCATCAATACTAACACGGAAACATTGACATTGGGACGTGGACATGGGACACTAATGCTGGGACACCGACACAGGACAGTTATGCTGGGACACCGACACAGGGTTGCAAGGGAACAAGGATATTGACACTAAACAGTGGGACCTAATATTAGACTGTGACATGATATACTGACACAGGGACACTGACTGGAAAACACATTAGTGTACCTGTAAATGCTGACAGAGGTTACTGATGCAAGGACACTGACATTGGGACACGGACACTAGAACACTGACCAGTGGCACCAACAATGGCATGGGGATGTTGGCAATGTGGCACTGGAAGTCGTTCATTGACATGAGTCACAAATATTGACATGGGACACATTAGGACATTAACACCTGCACCTCAGTGATGCTGACACAAGGGCATTTTCACTGGGACAGTACCACTGGGAAAGAGATAATGGAGCACCAACATGGCGATATTGACTTGGGGACTGTTAGACTTGGCTTTTTCAGTGGGTTTACCCTCAGACATTTTCTTTTTGGCCTCCATTTTTTTACCTTGTTTTTGTTGGTTTTAAGACTCTGTACAGTTTACCACTGCTATTCAATGCTAAAGTGCATATGCTCTCCATGTAAATTGTGTTTATGGATTGGTGTTTCCATGATTGGCTTATTTGGTTTACTACTAAGTCCAGAGTACAGTGCACTGTGTGTGCCCAGGGCCTGTGAATCAAATGCTGCTAGTGGGCCTGCAGCACTGATTGTGGCACCCACACAGGCAGCCTTTCAAAGGTGCCTCAGACCTGCCACTGCTGTGTCTGTGCGCAGTATTTACTGCCATTTTGACCTGGCAAGTGAACCCACTTTCCAGGCCCAAACCTTCCCTTTTCTTACATGTAAGGCACCCCTCAGGTAGGTTCAAGGTACCCCCATGGGCAGGGTGCAATGTATGTGAAAGGTAGGACATGTTCTGGTGTGTTTTATATGTGCTGATAATGAAAGACTGTGTATTTTGTTTTTCATTGTTGCAAGGCTATCTGTCCCATATGCTGACATGGGAGTTGCTTTTTAACATCTTACAAGCATAAATTTACATTGGGACAAGATGGAGAAATGGAGTTTAGGCTTCCTGAACTCAGTAATTAAAAATACATATTTTAGTAAAGATGATTTTGATATTGTGTGTTTGAAAATGCCACTTTTAGAAAATGGGCATTTTCTTGTCTAACCATCTATGTGCCTCTCTCCCTGTCGTGTATTCCTTGTCTTGGTTTTAGACTGACAGGGGGTGGTTTGTGCTTTCACACTAGACATACACATGGGGGGGTTGAGGTGTGTCCTGCCTTTCCTGGGTGACTCGTAGCCAGGCTGAATAGACCTGGCTGCATTTAGAGTAGTGGGAGGAGTTGTAGCTTGCACCTGAAAGGACTATATCTGTCTTCCAAAAAGCTGTATCCACTTCCCGGAGTTAGCATGGCCTGAGCCAGGAAGAACTGAATTATGTATGCTAGTGGAACTTTGTTTGTGTTGACTTCAAAGGGAAATGAGGTATAAATATTGGGGCCCTGACCCCAGAACTTTAGATTACTGCTGGGCTAAGGAACCTGCCAGGAAAAAGGGCTGTAAGAGCTGTAAGAAGAGACTACCTCTTTGCTGTTTGCTGGGTTGTCCTGCAGTTGCTCCTTTTGTCGTGGGCAGGGAAAAGACTAGACTGTTCTTTCTGCATTCTAAGTATCTCCAAGGGCTTGATGTAGAGCTTGCCTCCTGTTGGAAGTCTCAGGGAAATCAAAGACTTCAACTTCTTCTGGGTACTTGCTTGTGGAACTGGATCTTTCAGCTGACACAGAAGAAAAAAGTAACCCGATGCCGCCAACGATGCCACTGCCAGCTCCGTGACCTGAAGGCACCGCAGAGGGCACCGCTGCACTTTGCACCGCAACCCTGGTCTCACCAATGACACCGCCACCGAACCGCTGCTTGCACTGTGAACTGTGGGCACCGCACTCCGCATTGCCTCGCTTCACACAGCGGCCTTGGTATCCCTGACGACGGCGCAACACTGTCACAGAAGCCACTGCCTGCACCGTGACCTGTGGACACCGTTCATGGAGAACACGGAGTACCGTTCCGCTTCGCACCTCAGCCCTGGTCTCACAGACCATGATGCTCAAAACTGACATCAACGCCGCCGCTGGCACCATGGTTTGGGGGCACCGCTTGTAAGTTACATGACGCACCACCCAGTCCCACACCGCAGCCTTGGCACACAGACACCAGCGCAATCTACTCCAGTTCGTCAACCAACACCGCTGTCTGCACCGCGACCTGTGTGCCCCACACACCGCATTGCCCCACATTTCCCCCCATTGCAACGAGCACCGCTTCGCTTTACACCGCAGCCCCGATGCCTGCACTCCTGACTTCAAACTCAAGGAGTTCAACCTGCAACGCTCAATCAATCAATCAATCACGGCATTTATAGAGCGCGCTACTCACCCGGGAGGGTCTCAAGGCGCTGGGGGAGGGGGTAAGTTACTGCTCGAACAGCCAGGTCTTGAGCTGCTTCCTGAAGGAGAGATGGTCCTGGGTTCGCCGAAGGTGAGTGGGGAGGGAGTTCCAGGTCTTGGCTGCCAGGTAGGAGAAGGATCTTCCTCCGGCGGTGGTTCTGCGGATGCGTGGTACGGTGGCGAGGGCGTGGCTGGTTGATCGTAGCTGGCGTGTGGGCGTGTAGAAGGTCATGCGGTCGTTGAGGTACTTTGGGCCCAGGTCGTGGAGGGCCTTGTGTGCGTGGGTGAGGAGTCTGAACGTGATTCTCTTGCTGACGGGGAGCCAGTGCAGGTCTTTCAGGTGTCCGGTGATGTGGCTGTGACGCTTGTGACTTCAAGGGCCTGGTGACTCCTGCACCGAATTCCAGAACCAATGCCTGCCAATGCCGCTTCTCCAGAGCTCACCGCAAGGTCCGACGCCCTGCATCTCCAAAGGTACTGTTTTATGGGTCTCCGCGACACCGTAGCTGGCCCGCGACAACGCGACCGGCCCGGAATTGTTGGATTTGTTTGTTCACGACGCCGTGATAGCCCCGAAGGGAGCTATCGACTTTAAGGAACTGTATATAAAGTCTTTTTTGCTTTATTGGTATTGTGGATTAGTAACTGTTGGATTTTTATTGTTTTGGTCTTGTTTTACACAGATAAATATTGGATATTTTTCTAAAACTGGTGTGGTATCCTTTTGTAGTGTTTTCACTGTATTACTGTTTGTTATATGCAAATGCTTTACACACTTCCTCGGAGATAAGCCTGACTGCTTGTGCCAAGCTGCCAAGGGGGTGAGCAGGGGTTATTTTAGACGTGTAATCCCCTTATCCGGACTAGAGTGGTGGATTCTGCCTGGCTTAGGTGCATACCCTAGCCAACCAGAAAACACATTTCTAACAGGGACAAAGACACTTGCACAAACATTGATGCTGGTCCAATGCCATGGGGCAGTAACATCGGGAGATTGTCTTAGGGACTTTAGAATATAAACACTTAAATATTTATGCTTGAACTTAACATCAGGTGATACAAGGGCACTTACTTGTGGACGCGACACACTGACCTGTGGTTGCTGAGATAGGTCACTTACACTGGGGTACTGGCACAAGGGCACTGACATGGTGGCACATCCATATCAATCTATCAGTAAATATTTGTAGAGCGTGTCACTGTCATCCCTGGAGTTATCTGGGCGCTGGGGTGTGAGGTCTCCGTTTAAAACCCAGGCCTTGAGGAAGCAGTGGGAAGAGGGACATAGGGTCAAAGACACAGCAATTTACACTGAGACACTGACATGGACATTGGGCACTGCAACACTGCCAAGGGGTTGCTTCCCAGAAACCCTATTTGGGTACAGACCGACACAAGGAAAAGTGGACACTGACACAGAGACACTGAAACTAACATGGTATATTGATACTGATATACTGACATGGTCACAAGGACAATGGCACAAAAAAACTAAAAGGGGAGCAATGACACTGGGACACTGGTGCCAGGGCACTGCCACTGGGACATGGGTAGATGGGGAAACAGATACACATATTGATACTGGAGCACTCATGATGGGAGAAAAATAAAGGGACACATACACATATGCAGTAACAGTATCATAGGAACAATAATCCAGTAACGCTAATAGGTCCACAAACACTAATGCTGAGGCACTTAGACAAGGGTGTCAGCATTGAAATATTGAGTCAAAGATACTACATGCAAAGAGGGCATGAACAACCAGCATGGATGTACTGACACTTGGTCATTGGCGTTAGAGCACTAACGCAAGCAAACTGTTGCAGGGACCGAGACACTGGAATACCAGCACAAGCACACTGCCAGGGATACATTGACAAAGAGACAAAGATATCAATACTGACAATGGAACACTTGCACAGCAATAGGGCAGTCCATCACTGCCACTGAGACACAGCCACAGATATTGAGTGGCACTGGCACTGGAAATGTGACACTTGGAAAATGACACAGACATTGATGGGGAGATTACTACTGGGAAACAGACGCAGAGACACAAAGGCAGTTAAAGGGACACATGTGGACATCAGGGGACCAACACTGGTGAGGGGATATTGGCATTAGGACACGAATATCAAGATACTGAAAGACAGACTTACACTAAAATCATTATATTTACACTGTAGTTCTCACAGTTGGGAAATAGAGCTAAGCATACACAGACGCACAGATATAGGCACTAAATATTACACCAGATCAGTGGTGCTGAAGCACTAATGCATGGATACAAATGTAGGGAAACACACCAGAGACCACAAACACTCGGACTTTATACATAGGAATAGGCACGCCTATGGCCCCATCTAAACAACATTCTTTAACAGCACCAAGAAGGCATAGTGTTAGCAAGTGCTGAACATCAGCAATACTTCCTAACATTCTTTTTAGCTAATATGGGAGCCTGTTAGCAATGTCCCCTCAGTCCTGCCTAAAATAACCCAAATCTCTGCCTGTTGCAGTCATTGTTGACAGAATACAACTTTGGTTTCTGTAAACAGTGAAGGCACATGCCTTTTACTGTCACAGTCCAGTGGGGCTTCAATGAGGACAGACCTGCTGCATGGGGAGGTTGCTGAATACTAAGGCTGTCAAGTCTTGATTCCACTGCATGCCTCTTTCTTCCATCACTCTACACTGTCTAGTTCTTTTTCTTACTCTTGGCAAGATCTTTTTCGTCTGTGTGTGTTGTCTTTGTCATCATTTTCCGATATTTCTATTCCTCCTTCTTTCTTTTTTTTCGGCCAGTCTTGCTTTTGGTTGGGGTCAAAATGTAATGATGAAAAATAAGTCTGGGTCTCAAAAGATAAGTTCCAGTGTTCGCTACCTGAAACCATCTACACAAATTAAGTACTGGGCACAGGGCTCTGAAGCAATGACTGGGCAGCTGCCTGGCAAGTTCCTGCTGCTTTAAGTAGTAGAAGGGGGCATATCACCAAACTCACTCCCTCAACTATGCCCATGCTCCCCCAACATCCTATGCTTACCTTTTATATCTCTCCTACTGACTGTTCCATTTAGGTCTCCCTTTCTGAAGATGATTTAGAGCTCCCTTAAAAATCCAATCAATGATTGTCAATTGTTGTTTAGAAAATGTACCCAGAAACGTTGGATTTGCTTTACTTTTCCCCAACGGCGTCTTGAGGGAGGGTACACACTCACACGCATAATTGCATTTACGTACTATTTAGTTTTCTTCAATTTTACTAGATACAAGTGTGTGGAAAATACCCTTTAAAACAGATTTAATTAACAGTTCCCAGAGTTCTTGCTCACTGTGCTTACAAGGGTACCATTTCCTATTTGTTATGACTAATAGTGGTAAATGTCGAATAATGGTAACACTTTAGAAAAACTGCAAAATATGCTGCATTCTTTAAAATTTCAACATATTGTGCCTTTAATTATGAAACATTTCTGGGGGAACCAAACCAATGTCAAATATTGAGAACCGAAGCCCTGCTGTAGTTATTCCTTGGGGCTATGCCCCCCTAAACATCTACCCCTGGCTTCGGGCCCGCTTGTAGTATACCCTTTATGAAAACAATAAGCAGCAGAGCCTAATTCTACAAAGGTTGTATTCTCAATTTTGTAGTGTGCAGCCAAGGTGCCAAATACAGTATGCTCACAGGACCCACATGTGCACATAAAAGCACCTCACTCTTCCAAAATCGCAGTAGGGAAGTGTGTTACATATCTATCCTAAATTGAATGGTACTCTTTTATCGAAATCAGGAGGGATGACTGAGCAACCCCTCAGGATTGAAATCAATGAACTTCATGTTCCGGGGTTTTTAGCAAAAACTCATTTACCTTCCAAAACACCTTTCTTGTCAAGACACAGACAGAGGTACAAAGACAGACATACAGGCCTACACACACACACACTGTAATGTCCAAAAACATGTTTTTATAAGGCATAGTACAACTCCCAATCCAAGTGGAACACACATTAATCTGTTTTTTAAAGTAGTATACTCCAGGCCATTAATAATACACTTATGCTGCTTTGAGATAGAGCTAAACATGGTCTGAGTAGGCATTTATGGAGGGAGAGTAGAAGGGAAAAAGAGCGAAGTCTTAGAAGCAAGTGGATTTTTTTGTTTAAAAAAAAAAAGAACCAACATTGAATTATCCCACCGAAATGTACATTTATTAGTCAACCTTACATAGACCTGGTCAAAGTCATAGGAGAGTGATGCCAATTACAAAATGAAGGTTTTCCTGGCCAGCAACTGCTGCCACCCAGAGTGTTGAGGTAGGCATAGCTAATGTAGAATACCTCTTCATAGGTGGCTCATCTGCCACAAAATATTTGTATTCTTCTGCAAGGAAAATATACACCAAAGTAGTGATTGCCATGGCTTATCTTCAAATGGATCAGTGGTCTCTCACTTGCACATGTACTCCTAAAAACATAGAAACATCTATAATCTGTCAAATATATAAAACTGCTGTTGTACATGGGCCGTTTGCAGGGTCACCCCAGAGTTTTGCCTTCCTGTGCCTTCCTTTGCTGAACCCGTTTTTGTTGGCTTTCAGGACTCCGTGCATTATTTCCATGCTAACCAGTGCTACAGTGCTTGTTCTTTCTTCTTCAAATATGGTAAAATTGGACTGCACCTAATTGGCACATTTAATTTACCGGCAAGTCCCTGAAAAATGGTACTATCAGTTCCCAGGGCCTGTAAATGAAATACTACTGGAGGGCAGCAGCACTCACTGTGCCATCCTCTAAAATGAGCACTGTAAAACAGGTCTCAGGCCTGCCGCTGCAGCCAGTAGTGCAGTTTTAAATTGCCACTGCGACCTGGCAAAAGAAACGATGGATTTAGGCCCAGATCTCTGTACTGGGGTGAATGTATGACATTGTTCTGCATTCTGTCCATCAACTGTTGTTTTTGCATTTGTCACCCCGAGTGGGACGGGTATGCCCAGACGTGGGTCCCGTGCTCTCCATGCCACTGGAATCAAGCTATCCTGGCTGAAGAGGGGTGAAACCCCGAAACCGGTCCTAGGATGCTTGTTTCCAGTCCAGGGAGGACCTGGCTTGGCAGTTCGGGCTGGACTGTTCCCAAGAGGCACAGGGTCAAGACTGATTTGCATATGGCTGGGTTCAAACTGGAATGGCATGGTGAGCAAAAAACGATGGATTTAGGCCCAGATCTCTGTACTGGGGTGAATGTATGACATTGTTCTGCATTCTGTCCATCAACTGTTGTTTTTGCATTTGTCACCCCGAGTGGGACGGGTATGCCCAGACGTGGGTCCCGTGCTCTCCATGCCACTGGAATCAAGCTATCCTGGCTGAAGAGGGGTGAAACCCCGAAACCGGTCCTAGGATGCTTGTTTCCAGTCCAGGGAGGACCTGGCTTGGCAGTTCGGGCTGGACTGTTCCCATGAGGCACAGGGTCAAGACTGATTTGCATATGGCTGGGTTCAAACTGGAATGGCATGGTGAGCAAAAAAACGATGGATTTAGGCCCAGATCTCTGTACTGGGGTGAATGTATGACATTGTTCTGCATTCTGTCCATCAACTGTTGTTTTTGCATTTGTCACCCTGAGTGGGACGGGTATGCCCAGACGTGGGTCCTGTGCTCTCCATGCCACTGGAATCAAGCTATCCTGGCTGAAGAGGGGTGAAACCCCGAAACCGGTCCTAGGATGCTTGTTTCCAGTCCAGGGAGGACCTGGCTTGGCAGTTCGGGCTGGACTGTTCCCATGAGGCACAGGGTCAAGACTGATTTGCATATGGCTGGGTTCAAACTGGAATGGCATGGTGAGCAAAAAAACGATGGATTTAGGCCCAGATCTCTGTACTGGGGTGAATGTATGACATTGTTCTGCATTCTGTCCATCAACTGTTGTTTTTGCAAAAGAAACCTTTCACCAGACCTAAACCTTCCTTTTTAATACAGATAAGTCACCCCTAAATTCGGCCCCAACAGCTCATAGGGTAAGGTGCATGGTACTTAAAAGGTAGGACATGCGGGTTTACATTTTACATGCCCTGGTAGTGAAAAACTCCTTAAGTTCTTTTTCACTGTTGTAAGGCTATCTCTCCCCTAGACTAGTACTAGGTTCCCTTATTGTACTTAATAAAGTGCTAAGTCCAGATTGGGAGCATCTAGAGAAATACTCATTGGACACTTTTAAATTGTAAATTTAAACCCTCTTTAAAAGTAAAGTCAGCTTTTAAGTTAATGTCCTGAAAATGCCACTTTTAGAAAGTTACTGAACCATAAATTCACAAATCCTTTCAGAAGCCACATACTTACTCGGAGCCTAAACCTTCAACAGCACATTTTATATTCCTCAAACAATTATTTTAGCATTATTAAACACCTGTACATAGAACAAAACAATGTATTAAAGATGTTTATTTATAAACAGAGCAAATGGACAAATTGTAGATGTAAACACTATTGACAATTATAAGTATAAATATAGCACATACATAAGATAACTAGTACTAGCATGTTTAGGACCCATGTTAATGTATTGTAAAGACTCTGTAATGTTAGAAAGTCTTTTGTGATAACATGCCTGTACTAGGTATCTTAGCATGTGCTATGTACAGGTGTTTGATAATACTAAAAAAATTGTTTGAGGAATAATAAATGCGCTGTTGAAGGTTTAGGCACGAATTAAGTACGTGACCTCCAAAAGGATTTATGAATTTATGGTTCAGGGGGTCTCTTAGTGTATTGTTTATCTTGTAAAGATCCCTCCGCTGAGTCCTTAACTGGATCACTCCCCATATGCAGATTTAACTTTTAGAAAGTTGGCATTTTTATACCCAGATAAACAGTGCCTTTCTGCCCGTAGGAAGGGTCACATGACTGCACCTGTCGTTTTAGTGGGTTGATTCCTGCCAGACATGGAGACATGGGGCTTAGGTGTGGACAGGGGGGCCATACTGGCAGGATAGCTGGGGGGGGGGAATTCTACCTAAACCCTAATTACATTCAAAGGGCTATGCCTACAGCACACACAAAGGACCCCGACACCAGACCTGTCCTGCCTTTTGTCTCCCCAGACAGTTTGGAGGCTTGAGCAGGGGAAGAACTTTCCAGAAGCAGTGTTTGGTATAGAACAGGGAATGCCCACAGTCAAAGGTTGGCATCAGTTATAAATATTGAACCTTCAGAGCCACTCATCAGAAAACTCCTGGACCTGTGGAAGATTCAGAAGGAGGACTGGCCTGCTGCCAGAGGACTGCCCTGCAACTTGAAGGGCTGCCTTGCTGTCTGAGGAAAGAAGATGGGAGCTGCTTGCCTTGATCCCAGGCTACCCAGAGTGACTGCAAGGGTCAGTTGGCTCACCGCCTCTATGAGCTACAGGGACACAACAAGTTTCAGAGATCTCCCGGCAACTGCCCAGCTGACCAGCTGCATTTGGACCTGCCTGAGCCCTGCTGGACTGAGTCCTGATCCCCAAGAAGTGCTCCCAGGTCCTGGACCCTTGGCTGGCACCAGTGAAAGGTCCTCCAAGAAGAAAAGGTGAAAGCCCTGAAGATGGGACTCTTCGTGACCATGAACATGCCCGTAAATGCTGAAACTCAGCCGCCTGAGATGATCAGCAGTGTGAAGCTCTTGTGAGACCTGCTGTGTGCACCAACAGTGACTGCCCTCTATGACCGGCAACACAAGAACTGAACTTCACATTACAGCAATGGCAGCCCATGACAACTGTCAATGCGAAGCTCCAGCGACTATCGAATCTTTGTGCTAAAGCAACGACAGTCTGCAACACGCGCCCTGCTCTTCATGCCAAAAACCTCCTCCTTACGGCCTCCTCCAACATGAATTGTACTCTTCGCGTCGGGCTTCAGAAGGTAACTCTTCAGTGGGACTAACCTGGTCCCTTGATACGACCCATGCTCCATCACGGTCGGCCTGAACTTGTCCTCTGGTCTAGCGCAACCAGATGATCGTGAGTGGCGCTCTGTGCTTGTAGGCGCTATTTTCATCAAACATTTTAAAATTGAATATCACTGCTTCTGATTGGATTTTTGTCAATCTGATATTCTTTTATTTATTAAACTGTACTCTACTTTTCTAAATTGGTTTGACATTGTTTTTGTGTTGGGTTTTCACTTTATTACGGTTTGTGTGCTGCATAAATACTTTACATATTGCCAAGCCTGACTGCTTTGTGCCAAGCAACCAGGGGGTTAAGTACAGGCTAATTTAGGGAATTTTGGTGGTTCACCTTGATGAGGATTGTGGCTGTTGCTGGAGTGGTGCTAACCCACCCCCCTCAACCAATAACGCAATTTCTTACAACTACACAATGAAAAGAGCTAGAGTATATACAATGTATTGAAAAAAGGAAAATATAGAACAAAATGTGCTGCATAGGTGTAAAATAAAATATTTGTCCCCAAGAAACTACTTCCTTATGACTTTTCCAAAAAACAGCTGTGGTGTGGTATTTGAAGGGATATTACATTGCAATTTGCTTAAACATCTAACAGAGGTAACTCCCACACTACTGGTGCTTATTCCTATGAGATATTATACTCCATTTAACAGTTTTAAAAATGTTTTAAGCAGAAAATATACCCATTCTAGATAATTTGAGTTCTATTTTCTTTGTACTTTGATGCATTAATACATTTCTAAAATTAACTAATATGACATTTTCAGTTATGAGCAGCACAATATGGTTTTGTTTTCAGTACTGGATTACATCAAGCCTTCCAAATAATCAAAATGTCAACATCTCTTGTTGATAAAACAATGACATTTAGAAATGGAGAGCAGGGAATTATTGTGATAGGGATGCAATACATTTTGGCACATGCCATAAATTCACCAGTTTTCTAAATCATGGACCTTTTCACCCTCATCCTGTTTTAATAAAATACTTAGCACGAATTAAAAATGGAATATCTACCTGTTCAGCGGCTTGGCCTTCTCCAAAACTTTCAAGGAAGTTTCCTTGTATGGCAGTGCCAACAATAGTCAACCCTTTGCCGGCTTTCAGTTGGGAAGCAAAAGTTAGCAGCCGAGGGTACTTCACATGCAAGTCTTCATCTAGTTTCAGAAGCACTAGTAGCTGAGGTCTGGAGAAAGTTGAAGTCAAAGATTATCATCCTTGTGTAAATTAATGAGAGGTATACAGACAACCATCAAAGTATTTAAAGGGTACTCCATAACAAAGCATCACCAGAACTTTAGGAGCCATGCTGGAAAACAGATATGATGCCTTAATGTAACATGCCCTGCTCTGTCTAGCTAGATATGGGTTGGCCTATAGATTCTTGTTTGTAATACAGGGACATCTTGTTGTCTGGCCTGATGCACATAAGCTAGATTTTCTGCACCTTCTGAAAGGACTTGAGAAGCAAGTCTATAAAATCCAACTTTAACAAATGTGTTTTTGCTAATTTGACAGGCTACATTTTCTATTTGCTTTCATGTCCTCCATGTATGTTTTCCAACCTGTTCCAGGTGCAGCAATGTCATTTCACTTCACACGATATTGGGTCCCCCAGGGCTCTCTACTATCACCATCCTTGTGAACAATCAAAACGCAAGCAAGGCCCATCTTTAGCTAAGCACTGAAAGAGGAGTTTCAAACATGTCTGTACTACGTCACTACTCACTGTTTAAATACAAGAGCATTTGTAAAAGCGGGCAAAACGTGAACATTTTAAGTGCATTCAGAGCTGATTATTAGCTCTGCCTAGTTGCAGTAGCATTAACAAATTCTGAGCAGAACCAATACATGTTGTTCAATCAGTTTATTCATCATAGGTGAACTACTGATGAAGCCTAAGTGTGCCAATACATGTCTGGAGTCACTTATGCTCCCTTTCAGAGGGAAGCTGGCCTGGCAATTCATGCTAAACTATTCCTACTGCAGCATGACTAAGGCTATTTCACAAATTGCCGGTTTCTGTCTGAGGTGGCACGGTGGGCAAAAACAAGGACTGGAAGGTGGCCCCAAATAATTACCATTGGCTGAGATCAGTTCAAGCATTCCACCCATCAGCTTTTCACTTTCCTCCTTAAGGCGATGTGTGTGGTACTTCGTTTGGTGTCCAGCCTCCGTCTGCATTTCATATAACAAGCTAAAGTGTTACACACCCTTGAGTGAGTTCTGTTCTGCTGACCTTCTGCTATTGCATATTCCTGGATCCATACAGCCAAGAAAGGAGGGTCTGCTTTAACATATCGAAGCCCCAAGACCTGGAATGAACTCCAGGCAACGTGAGGCTAATTTTTGTCCATCATCTTGTCTGACCTTGGCACCAAGATAGATATGGGTGAACGTTTGCAATTTTTAATTGTTATAAAATAAGACCACTTACAAAAGGGAACCAGCAAGATTAACTATTTCTAGCTCTACTGCCAGAGACTCATGTGACTTGGAAAAAGATGTATATATACGGCAGGGTTACTTTAACATGATGTAGGCAACGTCAACAGCGTGGGAGAGTTCAAAGACAAGTGAGTTTTTTTTTTAATTTAAGAGCAGTAAAGCACTTAAACAAAACAGCGCATTTCATGGGGTATCCTTGCCACAGCCCTCCTTTAATCGCAAAAGCAGTAACAAAAAAATAAAAATAAACCACTATTAGCAGGATCAGTATTTTCAATTTCATTACCGTTTGAAGAGCCAAGGATGCACTGTAAATCTGACATTGGTTTAATTTCTTCAGGTTCTCCATTTGTGCATCACTCTGATTCGTAGCTAAAATCACCTCACCAAAATATCAAGAAGGGAAATCATACACTATTCAGTCAAAGAAGCTATCATCACAAGTGTTGATTATGGCTTCTTGAAATCTTCTTAATATACATGAGATCCAGCCAATCATCTCTGGTGCAGTCATTTGGGAATCCCAGGCACAATGAAATGTAGCAGTTGTGGCCCTCACCCAGTACCAGAAGCAGGGCAATACTAAAGCGTGCAGTTACAATCTGAACCCCCATGTGCTGAGGTCCTCTTATATCCTTCATGTACCACTGGCCAAGCAACAAAGGCTTTAGAAGGGTTTGGATGTACTATCTAGAAGTTGTGATGCAGGAGAAGGAAAACCTGCAGCCCCTTTAGCCAGAGAGCAGGCAATGTCCAAAGTACAGACCACCTGCGGGCAATCACTTCTTCGGATTACAACATCAAAAAACAAGTATATTCTCTACACTTGGAGATGCTAGCCAGTGGAGCTATAGACTGTTGTCTTTATAATCAATATATCCCACTTAGAATTCAGTGGTACTGATGGAGCAAGGTCTCGTAAGAAAGAGACTTGCTCGAAAGCAATCCTCTCGTTAAACTCATTAACAAAGTTACTAACCATGTTTTGTGAATAATTAATAAGCACCACATGAACACGTGGGTTAGCGAAGCGTGCTTATGTGTGTACTAATGCGGATAACAATAAAAATGGTCTAATACCGCTTTAAACGGGAAAAATTGTTGTGCGCATGCGTCAACTGCATCTACGCAGTATGACGAGACAATGCTTGGAGGGAAATTCTAGCGCATGAGCAGAAGATACTAAAATGGAGTCTTGAAGACTCGCGTGCATGGCATTTGCTTAGCTGACACAAACAGGCTATTTTACTAGTGCTAATTCGGGGAAAGTATTAATAAGAAAAGGGAAATAGAGTAGAGGGGGGTGGTATACAGTGAGACCATTTATTTTGTGAAAGTAACATTTGTCTTTTGACTTTATTATTAGTGCGCATTTGGGCCTCTCTTGTATAACCGGACTAGATAAAATGACGCAATGCCTGCGCATGCCTACTGAGTGAAGCTATGAAGGTCAATGACAGAGCACTTGAATGGAGGCCAAATTGGAGCGCCATACCCTGGGAACGGATGGTGAAAAGTTCAGCAATGAGATGTTCTATTCTTCGTAGTGTTATTAATGTTTCAAATAAGATACATGTGGTGGATGGGAATGAAGTTTGAATAAAAATTAAGGGGATGGGTTTGCGAACAATGGTTTAACAGAATAAAGTGACATGTAAGCATGGTGTGATGGAGCTTCCCCCCTTGCCTGACCAATTAGATTTCGTATTTTTACGATATTGTAACTTTAGTGGGTGGAACATGAGTATACGAAGGTATAACTAAGGTAGCTTTAGTTAGTTAATTTAGCAGAGCTCGGGATGCTGTCTGGGAGTCGGGGATGCTGTTGCTGGGAGAGATGCTGTGAGGTGCTGATGAACTGAATGCAGAATCGGAAGCAGAACTTACTATCCTAATTAATTGGGTTAGATCAGAAGATCGCGGAAGAATCTTGAGGAGGAAGAGTGTCAGAGAGGAGTGCGGCGCAATCATCGGTATTCTAGAGAGGTCAACTATCCTGTCCTGAATCCTGTCCTGAAGTCTTTGTCTCCCGACCTATCCTGGGGGACCCTTACCAGCCCTTTGGCAGGGGGTTGGTCTTTCACACCATTCTTGGTAAATATATTTTCATGTATTTTGTAGATATTCTTTTCTCTCTGTCCTCTCTCTTTCTGAGCATTTGTTATTACATGAGTCCGAAGTATATGCTTGATGTTTAATCAATTGAATTTTCTCTCCTAAGAATGAGGGTGACTACACTGTAATTTTGAGATGGTTCACATGCATTTAATTTAGATAAAGATTTTAAAACTTCCTGAGTCTGTGATTATTTACTTCAAAATAAAAAGAATAGTTAAGGGTTAAGTTATTTATTCACCATCAACTAGTTCAACTAATGGTCCGTCGACCAGAGGAAAGAACTTTTTGATCAGTGAAAGGTTAGTTAGGAAAGTTAAATAACTAATCCTGATAAATATAAACTTTAAACCACTCCAGCGGTTTTACTCAATTTGTGTTTTTTATGGGCACAGGTGAGTATATGGTAGTGGAGTATCTGTTGTTGGTATACCGCTGGATCAGTACTGTTAGAGGCGGTTGAATTGAGCATGAATCTGACTGATGCAGTTGCAAGAGCAAGGTGCATCCTGCCTTGCTAGCAAGGTTGACAGTTATATCCTGGAACTAAAATATCTGTAGAGCGGCCATTTCTCTAGATTTTAAACTAGATGTGCATGCAATCAGAAATATAACCTTAATCTATTATGAACGTGGGTTGTCTGGCTATTGTGAACAGCTATATGGTATACGAGCATGTTGTCACATCTCAGTCGAATGAAAATAGTTAGTTAAAAAGGGGCAACACGTGAATCTTCGTTCTGTCTCAATCACGTAATAAAAGGCAAATCAGATACATAAATGATATTGACTAAAAACGACAGCAACAACTAAAATATAATTTCACTATAATACAATAGCAAGAGAAAACACTTTTAGGCTATCATGAATTGTACATCTTAGCAGAGGCTTTGACAAATCAGAGAGCAAACAAGCAATCACTATTGCGTCTGAAAATCAATTCGATTTTTTTTATACTTTTCCATCTCAATAAGTTTGTGTGATCAGGGCTTTAATACCACATAGGTGGGCCTGAGTAGTCAATTGACTGGCTGTGGGTGGTGTTAAAATCCCACCAACCAAATGTGGGTGGAGTTTACTGTGAGTTGGGTACTAAAGCCGTAGTGCTCTATTCCAGGAAGGTACGATGGAGGCTAGGACAGCTAGGAGACTGTGCGCTCCAAAATATGGTACTCTTGTTCTGGAAAATTCCAAGTGCAGATCATTGCACTACTGATGAAAGAGTTTGTCTGCTCACCCCTTTAGCCACCACTTTTGAATTACAGATCTGGGATGGATAGTGGCTTTCTGCCAAAATAGAGGCCTGTTATTTGCTGGCCTTAATGTCACCAGTGAGGCGAAGACCACATACAGGACCCACTTCTATCCTCAGGTTAGCTCAAGGGCCTCAGGGGCCCACACCTCTTGTCATGCTTGAAACCAGGGATCACAAGTCCTTCTCCAACAGGGTGACATGAATCTTGCAGTTACAACAAAGGTGCCAATGTTACTACTTCAGTGCTAACCTAAGGCTGGAGCTAAATTCTACTCCTAACAATGTTTACATGTTATTCGCTCGGTCTATGATGGGTTTTCAAAGACGGTTCTCATTGAGGCTTCACAGTACAATTCCTAATCACTACACTGTTACAGCGATAAAAACAACAAACTAAAAGAAATGAAAGAAGGTATTTCATTAGATTTTTCTTTTGGAGTTCATGCTTTAGACCACTTTGTCTGTCACATAACCAGCATGTGGCACCGTACCTCCAGTTCTTAGTGTGGGGAGGGCCTGCCTCTAGTCTTAGCAGGGCATATCTGGCTGCACTGAGCGACAGACCACGGATGCCATCACCCCATTCTTTCTCTGCCCTGCAATGAAAATGAAAAACAAAGTGCAGAGTTAAACAATAATTTGATGAAAAATAACAAATTTGTCATATTAATAGATACAAGTTTACCCTAAACTGAAGAGGGTAGATCTCTTCACACAAATGTTAATTTAATCAGTTTATCTATAATTTAATATTAATTCATGTTTAGAGCACACCTTTTGCGTTTGCAAGTTAAGTGGAAGTTCCAAGCTCCATGTAACACTGCCTGAATTTTGAGGGGCCCATTGGGTTTCACGGGGAAGCCCTCAAAATAAGTAATAAATTGAACACATGAACAAAAATCTGAACATGAGTGCATGCTCCATGACAATGACACTTTTTGAAAACCATTGGAGACTTGACCTTAATCATACGGCAGTACAGATGTTTAACGACTACACTTTCCCCATGTTCTTAGAAATTGCTGGTCAGCAGTCCTATCTGGGCTGTGAGAATTGTCAAGAGGAAGTAAACCCCAATCTGTGTAGTTAGGTTGAAGTGGCAATCATCAGGGATACGAAGGAGTCAAGGAACTGAGACATTGTAAAGTGATTGACTGTAGCTGGATGGACGTCAAGAACCATCAACATTACAAGTTACAAAATTCAGACAAAATAACAATACTAAAATAAACTGCATGTGTGGCAAGGATCAAGGACGGAAATGGTCTAATTTAGATTGCTGGAAAGATTGACTGATTTGATAAAAATAACTCGGAAGCCTAAGAGTTTCATTCATAAATGGTCTCAAAGATGGGCCTACATAAGAATCAAATCACATCATGCCAATATGATGGTACATAATACCATGTCTTCACATTGCAAATGTGCTATGTGTCATTTAATTTTCATTTTATGCAAGATGGCTGCCCCTTACATATAAAAGTTACATTTGGATCCTAGATAAGCTTAAATAATCACCAAATTTACATAAATAGGAGGAGTACTACAGTGTTTACATAAAGCTCTGATCAAAGCCATCTTGCGTGCAGCAGATTCACTTCTTTCTGGTACAAAGAAGTAACCTTATAATATTCCCACTGCAAAATTCTTCCCCGGCTTCCCTTAGGCACTAGAATTAACCTTAAAGTGGCCTCTCTCACTCAACAACCACCGTTCTCTGGTTTAGTCGTTAACATATAGGGGAAACTGTGCACCACAGGGCATGAAAGAAATACAAATACAAGAAGCTCAGCCCTGGAAATACCAAAAACTTGGCCCTACATCAGTCCTTTCGCTGTCAAGCTCCAAGATCTTGGAAATAACTTCCTGGAAAAAAAAAATCAAACTCGACCCCGGTCTATTTCTCCTGTATTTTAGGAAGGAACGCACTGCTCGCCTCTACAGAATCTACACAAAGAAACTAGCTTTGTTATTTCTCTCCATCTATTCTGCCAATCTTGTATGGTTTACTGCTTCAGTTACATGCGAAGTGCTCCGCTGGCATGTGGCTAGGTCACTGATTACTAATAGTTTTTTCTACTGAACATGTTCATTCTTTCTGATCAATTCAGAAGTAAATCTGCATTAGTAAATCAGGTCAACATTTTCATTTGAAATAAAATATTTTGCCTTTATGGAAGCCCCTTTCCTCTGAGATAGTATCTTTTCTGCTACCATAGGCCAGAACGTTTTACAGCTTAATTAGTTATTATATTAAAAAAGGGGAATAAAACAGACTTACCCTTGGTATTCAATGTACTTGTAGATCATTCCTGCTATAAGCATAGCCACAAGAGCATAATACCAGGATGAAATGAACATCAATGCAAGACAAATACTCATCCCCAAGAATGAGAGGGCCCTACCAGAAAAAGAAAATGCAATGGAAAAATAAGACTATACAGTTGGTTGTGAATTGTGTATACGTAGGCACAAGGCAAACTAATAAATTTAAAGCTCAAAACAGAGAAAGGCAGTAGTAAAACCAGAAACCTAAATGATCTGTATAATTAATACAAGATATAAAAGAATAATATGTTCCCAAGTTCTCACAACGGATGAAATTGTGACCAGACTGCAATAATAACAATGCCTCTGACAGAACACACTGCACCAATTTCCTTCTATCTTCTTTATTTAATTTGTAGTACAGATGTACGACCAACTCAGGCAAGATCCCGTCAGTAACTGCCAGTACAGTTTTCTACAATCATCTCACAATCTACATTCCATGCCATTGCCCAGCAGGTGTTGCTACGTTATGAGTTACATATCTGTTGGAAAACGAGGCAGTATCTGTGAGGCCTGCACAAATAACATGTCTACATTTGTCCTTCCTGTAGTAGTGCTTGATTCTCAGAGTGTAGCGTTGCAGAGCAGTCTAAGGCTTACTCAAGGGAGATGGTGTGGGCTAGTATTCGCCATTTGCAGGTACACAGAAATAACACTCAATAATTGATTGTCCAGTCTGTACTTTGCTTTATAAAAGGAAGAGTACATTTATTAAACACACACACTACTCAATACCATGCAACAATTTACAAATATACATAAGCTGTTGGAATTACTTTGTGACATTGCATAACATTCCCACCCCTCCAGCAGGGGGGTGGGGTCTAGTACCACCACTTCCATGTACGCACATCATCTTGCCCCCGAATGCAGTGGGTTGACCATAACCTGGAGTGAGGGCCTTGCCCACTGGCACCATCATAGTGGCGACCCACCCCGGTATCTCAACAAGCATTTAAAATGGGAACACCTGCCATGGTGACACATAACCCTGACTGAGCATCTCATACTGACCATACAGTATACACCTCTACATCCTAGTGGCTAACAGCCTGGGTTGTTCTTCACCTAACGCAGTAGCAAGAATACATGTTTAGGCATCACTTGGAATGACAGTACTTATCATTTCTGATAACAGTTATAATGCATTGCAATTAAAGCCCCTAAAAGGCATCACAATTATAATCACAGGATTAAGCATGTACAGCCAGACGCCCTAGCAGGAATGTCCAGCAACATAACCCCACTTTGTTTATGATTTCACAATACACATGTGACTTCCAGTCCCTCAAAAGAAACAACATCATGTAAATGACCTCTTGTGCAATTGCACCTCTTTGGAATGCCTTTCCCAAAACATCCCCAGTTCAGCCCTGAACACCCTGGTGGAGTCTCAAACACTCACACTCCGCTGCAGAACAAAAGTTCCAGCCACAGGTTGAATTTGAAGTATGGCTGAATCCTGGAGTGGTTGTTTCCTACACGTCCCCCACAGACTTGGGGAGGGACTTTCCTCTTTTGTGCTGGGGGAGTCTGCGTTGCTCCTGCAGCTCCCCCTGCACCTTTTCACACCAACACTGGTGGCTCCATCCTCCTGGGGCCACCACACGCTGAAACAAACAGGTTCCCCTGCAGGCTTCCGTCTGCCTTGCAAGGCATTATGGGGCGCTCTCTGCACTTTACGTGCATATCAGAGTAGCGGCTCCTCCGCTGCTCTGGGGAGAGCCGTGCTGCCTTCTCTGGCGGCCTCACGCCACGTCATCTCTTCTGTTGGGGGCCCGGTCCCACCTGGACCCCTTACATGGCAGGTGAGGTTGATTGCAGCTCAGGGAGCCCACCCCCGGCTGCTCCTGCTGGCTCCCCGTCCAGCCCGCACCCTCGTGTGAGGCAGCGGGAGCCAGCGTGTCCATTCTGGTCTGCCCGCTCGTCCAGCGGGACCTCGGGGGAGTGCGACGGCAGTACCCCCGCCTTCCTCCTACCACAGGGGGGTGCGGCGGCACTCCCCCCTCCTTCCGGCATCACCGGGGCCCGGAGTTGAGGGCTCCGGGCCCCTAGGAGGTCTTCACGGGAAGCGCGACGGCGCTCCCTGGCTTCGGCTTCTCTCACGATGGGAGAGTGCGACGGCACCCCCCCCACCTTACCGCAGTCACTGGGGCCCAGAGTTGGGGGTCCTGGGCCCCAGACTTCACCTTTGGCGGGGCCCAGAGTTGGGGGTCCTAGACCCTGGGGATCATTTCACAGGGAGCGCGACGGCGCTCCCCATCTTCTGCTTCTTCGGGGGCCAGGGTAGGCTCCTGGAACCCCCTAGGCACATACACGGGGAGCGCGATGGCGCTCCCAGACTTATTCCTCGCCGGGGGCCAGGGTAGGCTCCTGGCCCCCTCCTGGGCACCTTCACGGGGAGCGCAATGGAGCTCCCTGACTTTCTCTTCTTCTGGGGGTAGCCCCCGGGACCTGACCCACCCCGGGGGCACATCTAAGACCGGCGGCAGAGCCCCATGCGCTTCGTCATCGGTCAGCTCAGAGGTCAAAGGGCGCCTACCTTCTGGGGGGCATATCTCGGCCCCCAGGCGGCCGATTTTCACCATTTTGGCTCTTCTTGCTCCTGATGGCCAGCCCTAGCCATCTGGAGCACTTTTCTCCGCCCCCCCAGGCCTCCAAGAGGGTGAACTAAGCAAGGAGCTGTCTTCACTGGCTCCCTGCACCAGCCCTTCACCTGGCTCTCCTTCTGGGCCTCTCTTCTCCTTCCGCAGAGGCCCAGGTTTCTCCTCACTGGCCCTGGACTCCCTCCAAGGCGCAGTCCAGGGTCCTGGGTAAGTCAGGGGGTTCCTCCTTCCAACTGCCCATTGCGCCAGGCTCCAGCACCAGTCTTCCTCAGCAAGACCACACCCAGGAGAGAGCTCCTCTTCCTGTGCAAGACCTTTTAAAAGAATTTTTTCAAAATGGCGTCGTCCAGGGGTCTCATGCCACATGGATCCTGAAAAGCCCCCTTCCCCCCCTTGCTGCCTTCATGGCCCAGGCCTGGTGCCTGGCACCAGCTGCTGATGGATAACCTGCAGCTTCACCCCCATCTCTCCCTCCTGGAGAGGAGACCTTCACTCTTGGAATGCTTGCAGTGAAGGGCAAGGCCTCTGATGCTACAGCTTGGGGAGGAAGGTAATTAATCCAACCTGGCAGGGTCACACCCAGCCAGGCTCTGGTTATGAGCTGAGTTAGAGGAATATGACATTTCTGGATGACCCATAAGCAGTACAGATATGGCTTTGGACTCAGCAGAATACTTCTTGTTACACAACTTACAGTGTACTTTGGTGCGTGTCTGGAATTTGTAGGCCCTAGGGAAGTGAAACTACCCCATGTGGTCCCCATCTTCATAGGAGAATAATGGAGTGTTCCTACAGTGAAAACAGTAAAGCACACTGACTTTATCTTACATGTGTCTCCCCACATTATAAAGCCTTTTCCATGTCACCAGCCAACTCTGCATATTTCCTGCCACACCATTCTATCTGTACCTGCTCCTGGGATGCGCATGACAGGAATCTCCCCCGCACAGCCCTTACGTGTGTGCACACGTGTCTACATGTAACCAGTCCGGTGCCCCTTACCCCGGCTGCAGCGCAGCGACCTTCTCTCACAAGGGGGACACCGGTGCAATCCACATGCAGTCTGTTTCATCATGAGTTCACTGTGGGCGAGTCCCAGCTTATGAGGCTCTCCCACAGTAAAAGCTCAAAAATTAGGTGTTCAAAAAAAGAAAAATCCGGGTGGCTCAGATGGTCAGAACCACCTTCTAACAATATCTAAATACATCTTGTTAATCTACTAATATACAACATATCGCCCTTCCTAATAACCTTTACAACAATATACACATATTCCCACAATGTATGTTTAATACTATAATGTTCTATGAATATACATAGCTATATACAATTTTCAGATACAACTAAACATATTCTTATTCCAAAGAGTATTCTTTCAAAAATCCAGGCAATGTTATTGTTCTTCTCCTCCTCTTCCTCACACCAGACCCCTCCTCTTCCTTCTTCACCTTCTTATCCACTTGGCGCTCTCTATCTCTTTCTCAACCTTGTCACTGCTACTCATCCATTTTCTCACTTCCGCCTCACTACATTTGACTAGCCTCCTCATATTCCATCTCTTTCCATCCTCCAATTCTACACGGTACTTCTTCACATTCACAATCTGTTTTGGCAAAGACCTTTTAGACTAACCCTTCCTTGTATTTCCTAACAACTTGGCCCGCACTAAATCCCGACACTTGTATTCACAACCTCTTGTTCTATTTTTTCCTTCCTTCGCATACTCAAACTGTTACTGTTTATTCTGCACTCCACTCAACAAATCCTTCTGATGTATTTATTTTCTTCCTGCGTTTCTCATCCATCCCGATGCAGCTTCAGTACATGGTTCCCTCCTCTTAATAATACAAAAGGTGCTCCTAGAATAATAGAATGCGGGGTGGTGTGATAACTCCATAATAGTTTCTTTATCTCTTCTTTCCAGGCCAACCTATTTTGCAAAGACAATTGTATGTTTTCACCAAGGACCCTATTGAATCTTTCTACTAAGCCATTTTAAAGTGGATGCCTTACACCACAATGTGTCAAATACACCCCAAACTCGTATGATATAAATTCGGGACCATTGTCCATTAACATTTCCTCTGGATCACCTTCCCTTCTCCATACCGCCTCAAAAAAATCCATTATTGCCCAAAACTTTACTTCACTCACCAAACTCACCGCGGGCCACTTAGAATGATAATCCACCATCACCATAGCAAATTTCTTCCCACATCCTTCAAATTCAAACAGTCCACAAATATGCATTGCTACATTTTGTCATAGTTCGCACGGAAAAGATATGGAAACAGGTGTTTTTTACCACATGCGTTTTATCATCACTTCATGCACAACTCATACAGTTCCTTACATATCTTTCCACATCTTGGTCTACCCCCCGGTCACCAAAAATCCTCACTCGCTTCTCTCTTCATTCTGGACATTCCTCCATGACCCTCATGCAAAATCTCCATTTTTAGGTCTAGCCTAGCGCAGCGTGCATGCGCTGCTCTATGGGAGGCTTCTTGTGAGCACTCCAAACTTCCCGAGACTTCTCCGTGTGGGTCTGGCAACTCCCACACATTCCATTGGCCTTTGCGTGTGGCTTTCAATAATGAAAGCACGCAAATGGCCAAAGACTGGTGCATGTCTCGCCTTTTCTCTAAAGGTTCACTCCCATGGCGTTTGGGTCTCGGGAGCAAGCAGCGGCGCACAGGGTGGCAGCTGCATTCCTCCCTTCTTGTTGTGGATCATGTTACTAATTAACAGCGCAGTCGCTTTCACTTTCGCGGCCGCGCTTGTTTTCTGTTTCCATGATTTTTGTCCTTGTGCATATATTGCAAACACACGCATTTCATGAAGAAATCACATGGAGTAAACAAATAATTTATTATTTATGAGTTATTTAAATAATGTGCTTGGGTGCCGCAATGCTTACAATGGCGCCTGTTTTTATGTATTTTTTTTTATTGGGCGAGCGGCCCCAGGTGGTGCTGTGGGCTTGCTACAGGGCAGGGGCATCTCTTCTCCTCCTCGTGCTAGGGGCGCACAATGCCTCCTCTGCGGAGGCTGCAGACAACTGCTATGGGGCATGCAGCGTTCTCCTCCCGAGGGCGATGATGGCAAACTTTCACTCGGGGCGTGCAGCGATCTCCTCGGCAGTCTCTGCTTTCACCTACAGCCGCGGTCTCCGCTACAGCATGGGAGACGGGGAGCTGTACATGCCACTAAATACATCTGGTGAGTTTGTGCGGGGGCAATGAGGCTACAGTTCAGGTTAGTTTTTACTTTTCCATTCGACATTCTTCTAGTCTCAGCCGTTCCGGGCAGAGGCACGAGCTTCACATCCGGACCCCTCTTGCCTGCTGGTTCTGCTGCTGCAGGCAATGTGTGACAGCGCGGCGGGTCTCTCTCACTGTCTCGGTGTTTGAGGTCGAGGGGCACTGCAGGCTCTGCAACATGCCAGGCGGCAGGGCAGCTTGTATTTACAAAGGGGGCTGCCTCTTTGCAAGTCACTGTCACCACGGCTGGGTTGAATCGAGCGACTGCTGGGTGGTGCTGCAGCCACTACTCCTCCCAGACCAGGGCAGTCTCCCTGATGCTGAGAGCCAACAGGCTCTGCAGATTCCGGGGCAGGGTTTTATTCAATGCCGGTGTGGCCTCGGTCTTTTCCCCTGCTGGCAGGGTGCCGCAATCGACTGCTGCCAGAAAACCTGTACGCCGGAGTGCCTCTCGTCGTACCTCTGACTACATGTGGGCCTCGTGGTGTTTTGCATGACCTCATTACGTGGGCGCTCCTCCCTCCTCCTCTAACCGGGGGAGATTGTGGTAGGTGGGGGCAGCTTACTGGTGCCTCATTCGGTAGGGGGCATGGCATGTTGTGGGCCCCATCATACCTTGATGGGCCAAAGTGCGTCGGTCATCGGTGTCCTGCCGATAGCGCTGTATGTGTTTCTTTGTGCTGCCCGCCAACTCACACAGCCTCTCAGCAGACAGACAGCAGCTGTTGTGGGGAGGTGATGGAGGCAAACGGGCACTAATTCCTCCCTTAGACGAGGAAAAGGTTCACTCTCTTCTTGGGGCAATGTGACTTCTTCATCGAACAGGCAATCGCGGCAGTACCGATGTATATATCCTCCTCCTGCACGGCAGTTAGCAGTAGGGCAGCACGATAGGGACCAGTCTCAGCACCTACTTTTGAAAACTGCGTGTCTCACTAATGAACTGGCTTTTTAGGTCGAGCCTAGAGTCAGCCTAGCTCTTGCCAAACACTTATAAGGTCCCAAAGGCGAGACCTATTGGTTATGCCAATGCTTGTTTCTCTTAACTGGCACAATTAACTTATCACCTCTTCTTACAATTCCATCCTGGCATGATATTTCTGACCACTCATTCTTATAATTCACCAGCTATTCACACTTTCACCTAATTTTGACCATTCTTTAGGCAAACATTTTATGAGCATCTACATTTCCCCATCTTTTGCCATCAATTCCTTCCATTTGTTTTCCTGAAATAGCTTTGACTTTCATATCGATCACGTCTGCAACCATCCACTCTTCCTCTTCATTATCTTTTTGTATTGCCAATCTTGACAAACAACCGTCATTCACATTGGACAGACCTAGTACATATTTTAGCGTAAACATATACTCTTGTAACCAATAAATCCACTTTGCAATCCTTGGATTAGCTCGTCCTGCACCTTTTGTGGTGAACAAATCAACACGTGGTTTGTGATCAATTCGTAATTCAAACTCTCTCCCCCACATAAAATTCCGAAAATGCTGAAACCCCCACCAGCAAGCAAGTGCTTCTTTTTCTATAGTTGAAAAACTTACTTCTGCCCCTTTTAATGTCCTTGAGCCGAACTTCACAACTCTCTTCTCTCCACTGCACACTTGCTTTAACACCACCTCCAATACATGCATACTTGCATCCGTGAAAAGTATTGTGTGATCCTGTATATTGAAAGGTTTCAATTATACTGCATTTACAAGACTTCTCTTAATCTCTTAGAATGCTTGTTGGCAATCACCCGTCCACTCATTTCTGACCTTTCTTCATCAACATCCCAAGAGGTTGTGCTTTATCTACAAACCCTTGACAAGTTTAACCTAATACTCTGCTAAACCTAAAAAGAACTTCAATTGATCTTAATCAACTGGACACAGCACTTTTTCTATAGCTTCTATCAATTTATTCTTAGGCTTTATTCCTTTGTGAGATCTAGTATCGCCCAAATATTCCACACTTTGGCAAGCAAACTTACATTTATTTATTTTAACCGCGAGTCCCACTTTATCCAGTATTCCACACACCTTCCTTAACTCATCATGCATCACTGTTTTCTGCCCGCACTAAGATGTCATCTTGGAAAAATCTTACATTCTTCACTTCACCTAGTAAATTTTGCATCAGGCTCTGAAACACTGCCAAAGAGGATACCAGGTAGCATGTGTACAAACCGGAATGCTCCTTCAAGTGTTCTAAATGAAGTTAAATGTTGAATCTAGGTGTAATACTTCCCAATGGAATGCACTTGATAGATCGAGCATTGAATATACCTTTCCCCCTTTTATACCTGCCAACAACTCATTTATATTTGGTATGGAATGCCAGTCCACCCATATACAGTCATTTAGATCTCTTAAGTCCACGCACATCCTGATATTTCCATTAGGTTTGCAGGCAATTGCAACTGGACTTAATCATTCTGATAATTCAATGCGTTCTATCACACCCATCTACAATAATCTTGTCAATTCTGCCTTCAACGCATCCTTCAACACTACAGGCACATTCCTCACCTTAAAAGCTTTTGCAATCGCTCCCTCTTTTAATACTTTTTTGTGAACAAACTTCTTTAAGCATCCTAGTTTATTCGCTTGTTCTGCAGCATTGGGATTTAATACAATATTTAATGCTCTCTGTTATCTCGAACCAAGTAAACATCACCCCTTTTCTAGCACACATAACCAACATGAAATCTCTCTTTTTAAAGTACAAAGTCGTTTGGAAACATCCTATTGTAGGTAATTTACTTCCATCATACCCAACCAACTCTACTTTGGTTGCTTACAATTCATTTCCACCAAATTTGTACCAAGTTTCTTGGTCAATTAACGTATATGGCGAACATTAATCTGCCCATATTTGCACTAAGACTCGATTTACAGATACCATACATTTGGAGAGGACAATATTGTTCATGCTCTAGCATATTTACCCTTTTTTCACACACCTCTTGTACTTGTAACATTTCATTTTGGGACTCAATATATCACATCAGTACTTCAATATCTTCATCTGACGTACTTTATCTTCACTGGTGCTATCTTCATGTTGTACAAAATTCACACTGTTTTTATATTTAATTTTCTTTTGGTTACATACCGTAGAGAAATGCCCAATTCTAATACACCCGAAACATTTAGCCTTTGTTGCTGGATACTTCCCAGATAATGCCATTTGTTTCACACTCCCACATTTATAAGAGCCTCTTAACTCCTTTGTTGAACTTACTAGACTTACTTTCCCCTTTTTGTACTTTTGTAAGTATCCAATTTATTCACCACTTGCACTGTTGCTTTATCTGCCCCTTAATTTTCCAGCTCCTTTGCATAACGAGAAGTATCCTCTATGCGTTTTGCCACTACACAAGCTTTTTCTAATGAAGGATCTTTCAAGCTTAATAACTTTTCTTATACCTTCATATTTCTTGTAAGATTAATTACTTATTATTTCTTCATGCAGCTCTCTGAAATTACATGACAGCTAGTGTCCGTAGTACACTTACATATTGATCAATAGAATCATTAGCTGCTTGTGCCCATGAAAAAAAACTGTGGCTCTCTACAACTACACTGACTTTCTTCCCATAATGCGCTTCCAGCGTTTCCATTGCCCTATTATGGACAGTACTCTCCTCACCTTCTGCATCAGATTCCCCTTCACCTTCTACATAGTTATTAACACATAGTTTTTTAGTACCGTCCTTCCTTCTACCATTTAACTATGCTTTAGCAGAGCCAATTTCCCCTTTGCAACGAAGATGGAATCACCTGAAGCCTCTAAATACATTTCAAAGGCTTCTCACCAATCTTCCAAAAGCAAAATTGAATCACCTAGAGGAGGTAGAAAAACAGGTAGAGATGCAATAGATTGCATGACTAACACTTTAGACCCCACAAATAATTATGAAAGTGTAAATAACAAAACAAACTAATGCAACAAATTGAGTCACTATAGTCTCAAGGAAAACAATAAACTAACATAACAAATCTAGTCACAGTTGTCTGTACATTCTTATTAGAGCCCACATGGACATTGAAACAGTTCTCATGCAGGTTAGCATACTAGTACTCAATAGTTTATGACAGACTCTGATAGGCCGCCAAGATCCCATGTAGCAGGACTTCCTCAATATTTATCACTTTACCGCTTACCAGTCACAGCATGGACAGCATGGATACGCTGCACATTGCTGCCATGGTAATATTCAATATGCTTATTACTTTTTTCTATGGATTTCACAGTATTCATTCCTTTAGCACTTCACGGTTGTATTTTCACCAGCTCGTTCTGGAATCAGCGCGTTCTCGTAGTTAAAAATAAAAACACTTCAACTTTGCATAACGCAGCACTATGTGTTACTAAATACTGAGAGCACAGAACTAATGTTATCTCAATGAGCCTCTTAAGGTGCGAGTGTCACCACTATCCTGAGAACAGATGCCGCCCTGGACATGTCGTAAATCTCTTGTGGTGTGCGTGTCACCATTACAGCAGCAAATGCTGACTTTGGGGCAGATTACGATGCGGTAAGGTTTGGCTCCGACCCTTGGTCGGAGCCATCCTTACCGCATCGTAATGACCGATTCAGATTCCATTCCGACCGAGCCATTACGATGGGTTCGGTTGGAAGGGAATCAGAATCGGTCTTCTGGATGGCTTACGACGGGCTCGGAGAGGCCGTCTGCCATCCAGAAGGCCCACAGTAATCTCCGGCCGGCTCTTTACGATGGCAGTTTCCCACTGCCTTTTTGTGCCGGCCTTTCTGGCACAAAAAGGCTTAGGGAAACAGCTTTGGGGGCCCCCAGTTGGCCCCCATTTGTGCCAGGCCACTGAATGGCAGCCTAGGGGGCACCTATGGTGCCCCCCTGTTGATCCCTGCACCCGGTGGCAGGCACCTTGGGGTGCCTGCCATGGGGTGCAGGGATGAACTGCACATCTGCATTTAACAATGCGAGCATGTATTCCGTTCGGAATGCATGCTCCCATTGTTAAATATAGGATTCCGAACGAACATGGTTCGGTCTCATCCTAATTGCAGGTCTGGAACAGACAAGAGGTCGTTCGGTTTCAGTTCTTGAATGAAGTCGGTGAGACCAGGACTCCGGTCCCTCCGACATAGTAATCAGGGCCTTTGTCATGAGATATCACACAAATCACATGCGCTGAGGCACGAGCACACCGACACTTCATACGCTGCCTCAACACGTCTCGCTGTTCTTGAGCACCTGACCCCACGCGCTGCCTCAAAACACTGCACTGTCCTCACGCACCCAACTCCACGCGCTGCTTCAACACGTCTCACAATTAAAAAAAAAAAATGCATGCACTCTCTCCACATATATTGAGGTACAACAGTTTTCTTTTAACTACACAACGCCTCTGCTACAGTTTACACTTGCCCAACTGGGCGCCAACTTCAACACACAATCCGGTCCGTTTCCTTCATGTAATGTTCCTCTGACAAGGCCGACTTTATCAGCTTTCCATTTCAACTATTTGCTCATCAAACATCACTTAGGGTTGGTCCAAGAAGGGGTTCATCCCATCCTCGTCGCCATTTGAAAGAACACACTGCACCAATTTCCTTCTTTCTTCTTTATTTAAGTTGTAATATAGATGTACGACCAACCGTGGCAAGATCCAGTCAGCAACTGCCAGTACTTTTTTTTCTCACAATCATCTCACATTCTACATTTCATGCCATTGCCCAGCAAGTGTTGCTAGGTTACGTATTGTATACCTAAATGCATCTTGATAATCGACTAATTTACAACAGCATCCACTCTCATGTGCACGTTGAGTGTCTTCATGCGGGTGAACCAGTAATTGTCAATTAAGGGGGGCAAACATCAGTAAAGTGGCAAAACGGAGCAAACAGAAAAATGGAAAAGCAGAAAAGGAAAAACTGAAAGAGGAAAACAGGAATAGTATAAAAAAAAAAAAAAGCAAGAGGAAAATCAAAGCAGAATGAGGACCAAAAGTAACAAATTGAAATAAAAATAAGTGGCCAGGGAAAAAGAACAATGAAGAGGAACGGCCCAACAAAATTACCAAAAAGAATGGTAGAAGTGATAAACAGCAAAAAAACATCAATAGACAAGGGAAGCAAAATGACAACAAGAGACCATAAAGATAAATGAATGAGTAAATAAAAAGGACAGAAAAAGACAAACGAACAGAAAGAAACGGTAACAAGATCTAAAAAGGACAACAAAATAACAAAAAAATTAAAATAAAATAACAAAAGGATGAAAAGGGCAAAAAAAAAAAAAAGACCTGGAAAGTAAAAGAGACAAAGAGCAAAATGGGAATAAAAGAAAAAAGGAGCAAAATAGAAAAAAGGTCAAACGGAAAAAATGGAGCTAAACAGAAAAAAAGGAGAATGCAAACGAAAAAAGTGAACAAAGAATATAAACATTGTGCTAAAAAATATAAATTGATTGGTCGTAGTAGTAGCACAGAGAAAAGATTCCATTGAGACATGATGGAGGTTAAAAGATCCAGAAATTGAGAAGATAAATTGTTTTCCATGTCTGCTTTGTGACTTTTGAAGCATTTCTGAAGTTTTACTGAGGAAAGAAACTTTGAAAAACATATTCCTAGGTTTACAATGTTGGTACAGAATCTCTTCTGCATACATGCCTGTTGCACTATTTGTTTCCATGACATACTCTGCGGATTTGGCACATGCTTCCAATTGTTCTTCTAAAGATGAGCTTAAGCTTAGCCTTGAATAGTGACGAGTCGATCCCCTCTGCTTTCAAAGATGTAGATCTAGATCGTTGGAGGTTTTCCCACTGGTCTGTGAGAGTTTATTTGTTGGAATTTAGAAGGGGGAAATAATAATAGTCATCCATGTTTTGAGGTTGTATCAGTTCGATCATACTCAGAGTACAGCACATGAAAGTGTGGTGAAAGAGTACTTTGTTCTTAGCGGTTTTTAATGTCTTATAAGAAGACATATGACCCTCTTTGGACACACAGTTTGAGACCCCGAGGGTCTAGCTTTGGAAAAGCAAGGTCTTTCACTTTTTTCAACTAAGCTTTCATCAGGAAGGAGTTACTATTTGTTGACTGAGCTATGAGAAATAAGCAGCAATGGTAAACAGAGGGCTCATTGAAGCTACTTAGAAAGTAGCATCCTTATACAAAGACTGAAAACACTGCAAGCGCAAAAGGGTAAACCTCTCACTTACATAAAGCTGATCTACATTTTAGGAAGAAAAGTCTCTAGTCCTTCAGAAATATTGGGAATACAGGAAAGAATTGATAAGAAAACTTGGTACATCCAAGAATTCACCTCATGTTTAAGCTTTTGGCTAAGTAAGTGGCTCACTCAGATCATCATTGAATAAATTTACTTTAAATGTTTTAATTCCTATGCCGGAGTTTCATAATATTAACATTAAATTGTGTTGTGCTGAGTTTTACAGAGGCAACATTCAGTACAAGTGGAAGTGGCTTATGACCATGATTCCCTCTAAACTGCGCACCTGAGCGGGCGCGCACACCTAGGTTTCCGTCCGCGCAGACACCTACAATCAGCGCGCACTACAGAGGATTCCACTGCATTCAGTAAATACTTCACTGGAGCCTCTGAAGTGCGGCTGATTGTGATGCTGCTGCGCTTCCAAATGCATTTCTAAAGGCGTGTTTTTCGTCTTTAGAAATGCTAATAGGGGACGTTTATACCTGCAAGGCTGTCATTAAACAGCAGGAGAGAATTCCCAGAGCTTTCTCTGCAGGCCGAGTCCCGTTTGCCAAGTCCACAGACCTCTGGCTACTCCACCTTTTGTTTTCTCCTGCTCTGTCTGGCTGTGGCGTCACACGTGCTTGTCTGAGTCCTTACCAGTCGGTATGCTGGTTGGCCTCTGCTAGTTTTGCTGGCCATTCACCTCTGCAGTGACTTGTTAAAGGCTCTTCACCAGCGTGATGCACCTTAAATCACTGCCTCCCACCAGACCACCTCTTGATTACTCCAGTTCTTCTCTTTTTTTTGCACTGTGTGGCGTCACTGGCTTCACATGTGCTTTTACTGTTTGTAAGATGCATCCGTCCAGTACAGCACAGGGGCGCTGGGTGGCGGGAGGAGGGAAACGGCAGGAAGAGGGCAAGAGATGAGCAGAAAAAAACAAAACAGAGAGCAAGAAGCGAGCAGAAAAGGCAAAAAGAGGATAAGAAATGAGCAGGGAAGGCAGAAACAGAGGGCAAGAAGCGAACAGAAAAGGTTAAAAAGAGGGCAAGAAACGAGCAGAAAAGGCAAAAAGAGAGCAAGAAACGAGCAGAGAAGGCACGAACAGAGGGCAAGAAATGAGCAGAGAAGGCACAAACCGAGAGCAAGAAACGAGCAGAAAAGGCAAAAACGGGCAAGAAACTAGCAGAAAAGGCAAAAAGAGGGCAAGAAACGAGCAGTGAAGTCAGAAACAAAGTGCAAGAAATGGGCAAAAAGAGGGCAAGAAATGAGTTGGAAAGTCAGAAACAGAGGGCAAGAAGTTGGCAGAAAAGGCAAAAAGAGGGCAAGAAATTAGAAGAGAAGGCGCAAACAAGGCAAGTAATGGGCAGAAAAGTAAAAAAGAGGGCAAGAAACAAGCAGAGAAGGCACAAACAGAGGGCAAGAAATTAGCAGAGAAGGCGCAAACAGAGGGCAAGAAACGAGCTGCTTTGTTTAACTTTATTATTGCACACGTCTGCCATTTTTAGCCGATAGCATGTTGTATTTTTTCTACTTTTATTTTTTCAATATATCTAGCAAATGTGGCTCAACTTGTGTATGTGCTGTATTGTGGTTGTATAAGTTGGTGAATGCAAGAATGAATAAGTGATTTATGGATGCACAAGTGCAAGGAGGATTGACAGGGTGCATGTGTGATGACTTATTCAGTGCTTAAACCAAACAATGACTAAGAAGTAAGTTTAAATTAAAAGCAAGGCTTATTGGCAGTGCCAATGCCGGTTATTTACCTATAAGTGGTAGCTGATCGACTTGCCTTGTTGCACATCTTATCACTCAGCTGCGCACACAAGCAAGAAAAGTTTACACACCAACATTCTAATTGCCTTACATAAGAAAGAAAAATTAGAGGGAACATTGGTTATGACAATCAAAATTTACAATAGACTGCAGTGGATCACAGTATTTTACAATGCAGCTGGAAGGAGAGCAAGGTTAACAATTCTGATCTGCTGAAAGTGAGGTGTGGTCTCCTGAAGCCAAAGTCTGGGAAATACCTTGGAATTATAAAGCTTGGACACAGCTGTTTCTCAGACTTTGTACTCACACCTGCTTTGGTGGTAGGTAAGCAAACTCTGAATTGAATAACAGATGTCTAAATACATCAACATTATGCATTTGTACAGTGCTGCTATTCACCCGTGAGGGTATCCAGGCGCTAGGTTGTTGGGCTCAGTCGAAAAGCCAGGTCTTGAGTCTCTTCCTGAATTCTGCCAGGGAGAGTGATGTCCGTTAGGGGGGGAAGGCTTTTCCAGGATTTGGCGCAGAGATAGGAGAAGGAACAGCTTCCACTATGGCTTCAGTGGATGTGTGGTGTCTCTGCGAGGGCAAGAGAGGCGGAGCGAAGGTCTCTGGAGGGTTGGTGGAAGTTCAGGCAGTGGTTGATGTAAGCTGGTCCTTGGTTGTGGAGGGCTTTGTAGGCGTGTGTCAACATCTTGAATTGGCAGCATTTCTGGATGGGGAGCCAGTGGAGGTTCTTCAGGTAGGGGTGATTTGGGTCCATTTGGGTAGTTTGAGGAGGAGTCTGGCCACTGAGTTCTGTATCGTCTGGAGTCTCTTCATGAGTTGGGTAGTGGTTCCTGCATACAGTGAGTTGCCATAGTCCAGCCGGCTGGTGACTAGGGCTTGAGTCACGGTTTTCCTCGTCCTGATGGGGAGCCATTTGAAGAATCTTTGGAGCATGGGACGGTGTGGAAGCAGGCAGAAGAGACTGCATTATTCTGTCGTTTTAGGGTGAGTTTGCTGTCTAAGATGATGCTGAGTTAGTGGACATGGTCTGTGAAGGTGGGTCCATGTTAGTCAGGCCACCAAGTGTAGTTCCACGGGTAGGCGTTGTTCCCAAAGATCAGCACTTCGGTCTTGTCAGTGTTGAGCTTCAGACAGTTGGTCTTCATCCAGTCCGTGACACTCTTCATGATGTTGTGGAAGTTTGTCCTCGAGGTGGAGGGGTCCGCCAAGTGTGAGAGGATGAGCTGGGTGTCATCGGCATAGTATAGGATGTTAAGGTCATGAGTTCAGACGATGTCAGCTAGAGGTGTCATGTAGGTTTTGAAAAGGGTGGGGCTGAAGGATGAACCTTGGGGGACGCCCCAGATTGTGCTCTTTAGTTCTGGGCTGAAGGGAGGTATGCGGATTCTTGGAGTTCGTCCTGTGAGGTATGATGAGATCCAACTGATCCTGATGTGGTGCAGTGTCTTGAGAAGCATGTGGTGGGATACGGTGTTGAATGCTGCGGAGAGGTCAAGGAGGATCAGGGTTGCCGATCCCCCCCCCCCCCCGACAAGGAGGGTGTGGATGTCATCAATGGTGGTGATCAGGGTGGTCTCAGTGCTGTGGTTGGCGTTGAACCCAGATTGAGCTGTGTCAAGCAGGTTGTTTCTCTCCAGGTGTTCGGTGAGCCAACGGTTGATGGATTTCTCATGGGCTTTGGTGGAAAAAGGGAGAAATGAGTTGGAGCGATAGCTCTGGATTTTGCTGGGGATGGCGGAGGGTTTCTTGAGGAGAGGTCGGACTTCTGCGTATTGCCATGCATCGGGGAAGGTGGCTTTGGAGATGGATGCATTGAGGATGGTGGTGAGTTGGTGTGTGGTGGTGTGGTGCACTGTTCCCATGCAGTGAGCGGAGGCATTCGTAGGAGTGTGGAGGCTGTAGAGGTTGGTGGGTTAGGGTTTGAATGTTCCTGTAAATGGTGGACATTTTGTTATGGAAATGGTTCGCTAGAGTTCCTGTGAAGGAAAGAACATGTTCTCGGTGGCCGTCGGGCAGGAGAACTCTCTGACAATGCTGAAGAGCTCCTTGGTGTGGTTGGCGCGTGGCTCAATGCAGTTTTCTAGAGTGCCTTTTTTGTGTCTTTGAGTAGTCGGTGGTATTTGTTGAGGGCTGACTTGAAGGTGGCATGGTCTATGGTGTCTCTGCTGGGGTGCCATCTTCTTTCGAGCGGTTCGCAGCTGCATTCATTGTCCTGAGTTCTGGCTTGTTTGGTGGGTCTGCAGGTCTTGGCTGATTTGATGGGGACGATTCAGTTGGCGCAGTTGGTGATCAAGTTCTTGACAGCCTGTTCTAGGTTGGTTGCGGGGTCAGGCTCTGTGGTATTGAAGGCGTCTGTCCATTGGGTCTTTGTCACTTTGCTCCAACTGCAGAAAGAGGAGCTGGGAGGCCTGGTGATCCGGTGATGGTGAAGTAGATGATGGTGGGGTCAGTCCAGGTGAGTTCAGTGGTATGACTGTATTTGACTCTGTCGCTGGCCATGAAGATCAGGTCAAGTGTGTGTCCTGCACTGTGTGGGTTGAGTGACCAGCAGCGTGAGCTTGATTTTCCTCATTCGTTTGAAGAGTTTGGCAGAGTTGGTATCTGTGGTTTAGTCGAGGTGGAAGTTGCGGTCGCAGAGGGGGATGTTTTTGGACTAGATATCTAGTGGGGCAATGAAGTCAGTGCTGGCATCTCAGAAGACGGTGCTGGCATCGCAGTAGCCGGGTGTGGTCCTGGGGGTCTGTACGCAAGGGTGCCTCTGATGGTCATTCTGCCATTGGTGTGCAATTGGAAGTTCAGGTGTTCCATAATCGGTGTGGTGTCATCTTTGGTGTTGGTGCAGCGGATAGTTTCTTTGTGGATGATGGCAATGTCTCCTTAGTGTTTGTTGGTGCGGTTGTGATGTGTCATCTTGTAGCCGTTGGGCATTGTGGTGGTGATGTCGGGGGTAGAGGAGGGATTGAGCCAATTCTGTGATGAAGCCCACATCGGGGACGAGGGTGGTGATGGTATCCCAGATTTCGGTGGCGTGTTTGCAGAAAGATCGGGTATATTCACAAAGCTTACTAGCTTACTCTATGATTAGGTGGATCTTATTCCTCTTTTGTTTACTACATCTTTTTGAATCACAATGTTTTGTCAGTAACCATGTTTTACCTAAGAAGTAAAACACAACTACTCATAGAAGATAAATAGTGAACCAGGTCAGGATGTTCAGGTCTAAATCACATTGAACACAAGAGTGTGGCACAACTACTCAGACAAAGTTTTGTGAATCAGACCTTGGGATTTCTTTAAGCTTGACAAAATTTGATTTTGGGCTCTGCACACTCGGCCTGAGGCAGCCCATTTCTGTGCAGACACAACTTTGAAGAAGATGTTTTGGGGCACAAACAAAATACACACTATTAGGAAGAGCTGGTGTCATTTGATTAGGATGGGCATGACATGGAATGGTTTCTTTTGCCTTCATTTGCCTGTTTCTTTGAGATAGTATGTGAAGCACCTGGTATACATTCTAGTTATGTGGGTCCCTGGTGTTAAAGGCACAGGAGTTAGGAATAGGACTTGAAAATTAGATGCAGGAGATATAGTTGACTTCATGCAGGAGGCTCACATGGCAGCATTCTGTTTTGATAGGTTGGGTGATGTGTGCTGATTTGCTATATTTGAGGTAGAAGGCAGACAACCTAATGTGGACGAGATCAGCAGAACACAAGTTATTGAGATTCATCTCAAATATGTTGTGTGAATGGTTCTGGAACAAGCAAAATAATAAGACAAAGGAAAAGGTTTATACATAGATTAACTGAATCTCCATCTCAAGGAATTAGCTACAGATAATTTAAAGTGTGGTTGTTTCGCACTAAGAAGCATAGAAGAATTGGTCCTGTTTGAGTACAATGAAAAATGTATTTTCTTGACCTGTTAGCCAAAAACGTCAGGCCACTCTAACAAAAGCTTCATCACCATTAAGAGCCATCACAAATGTCTGTTCCTTCTGGATTTTTTTCCTTGGCCAATGAAATCTAGAACTTTTCATTTGGTGACATTTTTAATTGTTCATTATTGATTTTTATTGGTGTTTGAAATGTGCTATACATATTGCCTTGCTGATGCTCAAAGTGTTTTTATGGGATCCCCAATAGTTGGTCTCTGCCCAGGTTTGGTGAATTTCAACTCCATAATACATAGAGGAGTTGGGTGCATGTGAGAAATGGTTAACAGGGATAACGGGAGAAGAGCAATCATCTGTTTGTAAGGCCGTGTTTGCAGTGATATCTTGTGTCACATCTGATGGGGGGTGAGAATGGCTTCTGATCAGACTTCCAGGTTGAACGGTTTCCCCTAAAGAGAGTGGTCTTCAGTTCTTTCCTTAATTATAGGTAGTTTGCTGTATCGTTTGTTTGTTCTGTTATGTGATCTGAATATTTCGCTGGAGGCCCCCACAGGAGTTGCCTATGATTTTAAAAATGACATTGTGGCTTTAAATTTCAAGTTGCTCAGCACAAAAACAATACATGTGGCTGAACTGCACTCAAACGTTTATATTTTACTGTACTTTTATGCATTTTAATTGATGTGAAATAAAGTTTACTTGACTGACTGGCTCGATATCGTCTTTATTCCATAAAGACTTCAAGTAAAGCTATCAACATAGGAGCCAATTCCATTTGTTTGGGCAGACCATTCTGGGGTCACTCTCTTCGTTACTAATCCTTAACCCTTCCATGCTCATGACGGAATGGTTCCGTCATGAGCATAAGTGTAAGTGTGCTCATGACGGAACCATTCCGTCTTGAGCACACTTTAAAAATTCCCTCTGCTGTAAACAGCAGAGGGATTTCCCATTTTTATTTTTATTTTTTTGCTTTGGGAGGTGGGGAAGAGCTTCCCCAACCTCCCAAAGCATGGATTGAGTTTATTGTAATGACGATCGCGCGCATCTTAAAGGATCTACACAAATGACCCCTTTCTGAATTCAGAATTTTGTCTACTTTTCAGAAATGTATAGCTTTCGAGGATCCATCATTGCTTTCATACCCATTTTTACCATTAACTGGAAGGAGGTTGAAAGCACAAAAAATAGCAAAAATAGGCTATGTCCCAGTAAAATGCCAAAACGGTGTAAAAAATGTTGGTTTTCTGACAAAAGTCTGTCAGTCCCTGAAAGCTGGGACAATGGTGATTTCAGCACCAGAAACCCTATGTTGATACTATTTGCAGGGAAAAAACCAGACACTTTAATCTGCAGCCCTTTTTTCCCCATTTTTCCCCCCAAAAATAAAAATTTAGCTGTATTTTGGCTAATTTCTGGGTCCCTTCCAAGGGAATCAAAAAACCCTGGGTATCTTTAAAATCCCCATTGTGTTGAAGAAAAGGATGCAAATTTGGCGTGGATACCTTATGTGGTCAAAAAGTTACAGGGGCTTAAGCCCGAACTACCCCAAATAGCCAAAAAAAGGCTTAGCACAGGGGGGCGAGGGGGGGTGGGGGGAAGGCCTAGCAGCGAAAGGGTTAAAGTCAAAAGCCCCTGTGGGTCTGTGAACCCAATCTAAGCATAAGTTCAGGAAATTTGAACTAGCAACTTTGGCTCTATTTAGTATCAGTGTTCTGCCAGGTCTGAATAAGATTGTGATGATTTGCAATCAGAAACAATAAGCCCAAAAGAAGCAATTTTAGCATTCTAATTTAAAACTAGAAATCCACCGGGTAAAAAAAGAAAGTGATGAGGGTGCTATTCCCATGAGCTAGGACTATCTATGCTCCCCTAGCAATTAAGCATAAAAGCAAAGAAGCTCAATTTCCTAGACCACATAAGCCAAACTCCTAATATGTTAAAATAACTTTTTTATATCATTGTTGAGTTGCAGTCAACCAGAGTTAGTAAATCCACTTTCTTGCCCTGACTCCAAATCCATGAAGAGTTTTGGAAGGAATTTAAAACATTCATCCCAATATCACCTCATGTGTCCCAGTGTCTGAAAATTTCAATAGAGATCATACACCAGCTGGAATACTTTGTGTTAATCATGAAATCTCAGTTAATGGATATTATAATAGGACATCTTTCTGGTTACCCTCTAGATCCATGCTCAGATAGTGGTATGAAGCAAACCTGTCCAGTTTATAAATGAAATGCTTATGTAATTTAACAGTTCAGGTATGGTTCATAGAGCAAGGAGTTTGTAAGAATGTCGGCTGATAATGCCCTTGTTAATAGCCAGTGATGCCAATAACTTTATAACTTTCTACCTATTGCCATATTTGGGAAAGACTGGAAAGCTTTCCAGTTACAAACATTTACTGAAGAAAATATTCTTAATACCTTTTACATTGAATTCCGTGCAAGCTGTAGGACAGAGGTGGTGGTGCTGTTAGTGCTGGCTGATATTTACAGGCTTGTCGAAGGTGGTGGTATCAGAGCACTGATTCTTTTAGATCTGTTGGTTGCCTTTAATGCATCTGACCATAACATCCTAATCAAGATCTTGGACAATGTAGGTTTAATAGGGACTGTCCTAAAATCCTTAGCTGGAATGGAACAAGCTATTGCACTCCCACTTGTTTGACTCAGGAATTACAGAGTTGATCTGCTGTGTTATTTTTACCCATTTAAAAATAATCTGTGAAAAGAAAATGCATCTTTTTACATGATCTCCCCCATTTTTATGGATGATGCTGCTGGTTGTTAGACTCTGTCCATTGGGACCCTGCTAAACACGCCCAAGTGCATTCGCTTTGACTCCTCATTGGCACATTTAATTTACCTATAAGTCTCTAGTATATGGCACCCAGTGTACCCAGGGCTTGTAAGTTAAATATCACCTGCGGGATGCAGCACCTATTGTGCCACCACTAAAGTGACAATACAAAGCATTTCCTTAGGGCCTACTCATGCAGCCAGTGTATGTAGTTTTAAAACAAATTCAACCTGACAAAGTAAAGCTTTTGCCAAGACTAAACCTACCTAATTACAGCTCACCCCAAGGTAGGCCATAAATGCCTCTAGGGCATGATATTTAACAAGTAGGGTGTATACTTTACATGTTCTGGCAGTGAAAAATCTTTAATGTTGTTTTTTACTGTGGCAAGGCTGGTACTCCCATAGAAAAGCCCTGTTACCCACCCCCACCCGCCCCCAGGTTAAACAAGTTACCCACCACCACTTGATTTCCAAAGTAAATAGCGCCTCCATAGACAAGATCAATTGGTTTTTTCAATGCTTAGTATTAACAGGGAACAATTGTAGATGGAACTTGGTCATTAATCTCAACCTATACATAACATTTAAAATCATTTATAAAAACGCACTTTTCATGAGAAACTTGGATTTTTCTGGCCAAAGAAATAATGTAGTTTAACAGAATCGTTTATGATCAATATGAAAAAGACATTCCTTGTTAAAGTTAGGTTACAGCCTCCTGATGTATCTCCCAATACACATTTTAACGGAATATAACCTCCTAGAAATATTTTGATTAATAGTGAGATGAATAATGGTATATGGGAGGCAATCAAACACAGGGACATTCCTTGTGCTAAACTCAGCTAATTCCTGAAGCAATCAGTCATACAGTCTGAATTGTCTTCAGGCAAGATTCTAACATTTAAACTGTTTTCTTCTCCGTTCCTATGCTTTTTTAGGTCTTGCTTACAGACATTTTAGCTGTCTGGCTAGAACCTCAAGTCAGCACACAAAACACATACACCTGTTTACATATACTGAAAGGGGGGTTTGGCCAGCCCCATTCAGCAACTGGCTACTGTGTTTTTGCAGGCTTTAACCCCTTGACCGTGATCGGAATTCCGCTCGTGTGCTGGACATTCCGATCGCGGGTGTGGTCGTGACGAGCTCAGCTCGTCATGCGCACAGCGCTACCGCGCAGCATGACGAGCGGAGCTCATCACGCGCATCGAAGGGGTTAAGCTGTGGCTCATAGGACTGTCACCCATTATATCAGACCTCTGATTTTCTTGGATGTGGACATCTGAGTGGCCCTTTCATTGTGACATACAACAGGTCTCGAAAATCCTCCTTCCCCACTTGCTGTGGAAATCTGATTTTTCACAACACAGGACATTTTCTCTTGGGGGCACAGCAGACCCTTTGTTAACGGACAGCCACCTGAGCACTTGCAGAGCAAGGAGTTGAACTCCTGAAGGATACGCAGCGCGCCCTCTGCAGGAAATAAAAGCAGGCTGACACAGATTCCTTCTGCGTATAGGGTATCACTGAAACAAATGAAAACGTGTAAGCCTGCAAATTCAGATGGGGGCTGTGCACCTACGTTAACACTGATGCAGCGTAAAAGCTGATCAATCTTCACACAACATAAAAAATTATTCTGACAATGAAATTCTAATGAGCACTTTGCACAGTTTTAGAAAAATAACAATAAAAATGAGAAAAGCTGAAATATCAGCACCGTAAAAGTGTGCTTGGATTTATAGAAACTGAATATTTTTAGAATAATGAATTTAACATGTTTATTAACAGATTACCTTATTATTTTAACAAAGTCATTATGAAAGATTATTGATGGAAAAGCTATGATGCAAAATAACACAAATTATTAATAATATGAAGCAATATATCTATGTAACAATAGAGTCTTACACAAGATTGTGCAAATATTAATGATGAAACTTAGCATCTCTATTGCCTTCATTGTAATGCACCATAGCAAACGAAAAACTGGTGCAAATTAAAAGGGTTACATTGTACATAACGGAAACTTTCAGCTTAAATGCTTGATATTATTAGAGTCTAACATTTCCTAAAACAATTTCATTATAATGATTTTTACGAATAGTTTGCATGTATATACTTTTAAAATTCTGGTAGTAGGCCATATTTAGAGTTGAACATTTATATGCAATAATCACTGATAAACATTACATATGTGTCCTTATATGATATACTTTATATATTTCATTATGCTTGTACTTAATTATGAATTTTTTACTACTTAAGAAATGCTGATTTTAAAATGCATTAAAATGCCTTTTCCATTACGCCTGCATTATTTCATGGCGTGATGTACTCGTTAGGTTTTCACAATGTAGCTTTCACACTACATTCCTAAAAGGACAATATGCTTTCTTTGTACTTCACTGTGAGTGACTTGATGGGAACTTGAACCTTTGACTTAATACATAAAGAGCAGCAAGTTAAATAGGTACTTTGTCAACTAACCTGTGAGGATGAAATGGACAGTTGTTTCTCATGAGCAACATTGGAAAATATGTACCACTTTTGTACCTGATGAGCGGAAGAATGGTCACATGATGATCAGACCATTGTATGGCGACAACTAATGTCACAGATGGACTATTTGGAGTATAAAAAGGGATATTTCAAAGAGGAGGGCTAGGCTATTTGGAATCTCTCTCTCGATTTCCCACCTACCTACCATAAAATCGGACTTTCAATGCCCTTTGCCTTTTTCACTTTGCTGATGAACTTGCCCGCTGGACAATTTGGAGAAGTCTGGTGAGAGACCAGACTTGGACTTTCCTGATTATAGCTCCATACCCCTTGGTCATGCCCATGGATTCTTTCTTAGTGTACTCTAATCTAATCCCTTTTCCCATGCTAAGAGAACTCTTTTGAACCATCCCCTCACCTTTGCTGGTGGTAGGAAACCCTAACTTAAACCATCCTCTTTATGAGTTCTTTTATTCAGCAATAGATTGTGCTGTATGACTCTTGACTGAACTGCTTAAAATGCTACCTATAGGCATTGATTTTGGATATTTAATACAATAACAAATGTATCTAAAATTTGCCCGAGTCTTTCATTATACGTGTCAATGTTCTTTCCATGGAAACTGTGCTTACAATTATCTGATTTCTTACTCATGATAGAGTCAGTCCTAGATCATTTTCAGAACATCAAGCCCTTTTGCTTTTGTTCCGTGTAGCCACAGCAGAGCTTCTGGTATGCATGACTCGTTAGACTGAACTTCTTTAAAAGGTTTGATCTTCCAATTACAATGTTATATGTTTACAGAATAGTTCTGAGAGTAGTGTATTTTAATTTGATCACCAATTTGTGAGTTGGCTACTAATTATTGGTCCCCATTAGGTGTTCGACACCCTGATTTCTCACCTCTCACTGCGACGAAGTAAGGTCCATCGGAGGACCAATGCCTTTGTGGGTGAAGTATAGAATCTGAGTAAAGTGACTATGTTGTAAAGTCATTGTTGGGCCTAGAAATGAGAAAGGAAAGAAAAAAGCTTCTGCAGCAACAACACACGCCATTACTTGGCATGAGTAGTCAGCACAAAATTGTGCAGGTCTTGTGAACCTGCATATTAGAGCAGAATGCTGCTCTGGTCTGTTCACACAGCAAGGCTTCAATAATAACTCATCTCCTACATTTGGGAAGTGGAGCATCCTCAGTGTGCAATGCCATCCTCCTTCATTCATGTCCACCTAGCCAGTAAAACAAAACATTTGCCTCATAACGCACACTGCGGCTTCTTATTGTGCCTGGCCAATGAAAAGTAGAAACCCTTGAAGTGACCCCTCTGTATAAGTAACATATTTCACCTGCTCTGCCTTATCTCCTGAGACCATTGGAATCACTGAAGGCATAGATACCCAGAGTTGGTCAGTGATTACAAAACAATATCTGTACACCCAGAATTAAATATGTGCATTTGAAAGCTAGTTCTGGGGCATCGCCCTCAAATCCTTGCCCCGACACAATGAAAGGAAAGCTATTTCCTTCATACGCACTAACAATTTAATACTGTTGCAATTGTTCATTTGTCAAGATTTGTAGTAGGAATAGGAAACTGAACCATTTAACATCACAACTCAAATGTTGATCTACTGATAATTCTTCATTCTGGCTATACATCCTTGCACTCATGTACTTAACATTTAATGAGCAACCTTATGTTTGATAACTGTAGATTTATTTCTTGGTAATATATATGGGATAAAGAGCTCCCTGCCATACATTCTAATGATCTTGCAAGTCAGAGAGGAGTTCCATAACTGTACATAGGAACGAGGTCGAAGGATGAGTTCCTTTTATAAGGTATTGTATGGCATGAGGTATTCTACTCCTTATAATACATGGTCACATCACCCTCCACACAAACGGCTTAAATCCCTAATGCGTTGCTCTTTCATATGAAAGAAATAGGATGTTTGGAGGAATAAAAATAAAAGTTGAATCTGTGCAAAATTAAACATATAAAAGCTGTTAGATATTTGTTGCTAAAAGATATTGGAATTGGTTTAGTACAAGTCAGTTTTAAAAAAAACATTGTAGCTCAGAATGTGTAGAAACATGCAGAGAGATTCTATCTTTCCTATAATTACATATAGATTGCAAAAAATAAATATGTTGCCATAAATTCTCCTTTTCTTTTCATCACTGCTAATTTAGAAAGCAGTAAAAGGAAAAGCCAGTTTTAATTTCCTTGTTTAAACTGAGGCTTTAATCCAGCCCTGGGCGGAGCTGGCGTAGTGCCTCTACGCGTAGCTCCCGCTCCCAAATGCTTTAAAAAGGTATAAATAAGGCACTTACCTGCATGTCTCCCGCCTCTTGTGCCTCGTCGCTCTCCTTCCTGCTCCTCTCGCGCCCTCGACGTCCTTCATAAAAAAAACAACACTACGTTGTAAGGCTTGCACATGCGTATTGGCAAGACGTACAACGTAGTGTTTTTTTTTTTTTTTTAAGAAGATGGACGAGGACGTGAGAGGAGCAGGAAGGAGAGCGGCAAGGCACGGGAGGCTGCAGTCATGCAGGTAAGTGCCTTCTTTATACCTTTTTAAAGCATTTGGGAGGGGGGAGGGAGCGGCTAACTCCGCTCCGCCACGGAGGTTTGCCTACCTCCGCGTTCGCCATGGAGCGTGGAGTAGGCAAATCAATCTCCACAAACTCCGCTGGCGGAGCGGAGTTACCCGCCCAGGGTTACTTTAATCGTGCTCCATGTCCTGCCTTGCCCATTGGCTGCTGGCTCTGGCAACAGGCATTGTAGCGTCAGAACTCAACTGTGCTAAGTTATTACAGCAGCTGTTAGAAATTGGGTCTCTGGTTGGCAGAGGTATGCACACTGTCCAAGCATTAAACATAATCCTACTCAGGGGACTTGTAGTCCACCCTCTAGGTGGCTTGGCACAGCGCAGTCAGGCTAAACGAGGGCATGCACAAACAGTAACACAGTGAAAACACCACAAATGTACACCACACCAGTTTAGAAAAATAGCCAATATTTATCTGAGTAAAACAAGACCAAAACGATAAAAATCCAACATCCAAAAGTCAAGTTATGAATTCTGCAAGATTAAACAAAAATGCAGTGCTTAGAAATCAATAGCTCCAACTGGAGCTATGTGGGTGTGCTTCATCTGGGTAAATCCAGAAGTTCAGTCAGACTACAATGGAGCACGGGTCAGATACAGGAGTCATGCAGACTCGCGGACGTACTTGAATGCGTTGAAGCTCGAGGATGATGCGTTGAGCAAAGGAGGGGATACGTCACTGTCGAAGGCGAGGAGTCATTTCCAAAGGTGAGCAACATCATTAAGGCGTCGATGTCAAGAGCACTGTGCATCAGACCGTTGCGTCGATGTCGAGCTGCTGGGCTGTAGGCGATGCATTGGTGCGAAGAAACGCAGGGTCGCAAATGCATCGGGGTTGGAGTTGGGGACGGTGCGTCGCAGACATCAGTGAAGCAGTGTCCAAAACTCATGCAGCAGTGGTGCATCGGCAAAGTCAGGCTGAGTTGTAAGTCGAGGTCTATGAGCCGTACCGTCAGCATGCGGTGTCCATGGCTTTGATGCAGGAAGAGGCAATACATCAATATCACATAGAAATGCGCCGGTTCCAATCAACGCTTCGGTGTCGATGCTTTGGTTTCTTGGGTTGCCAAACAAGACTTTGGAGAACCTTTACAAATGCAGGTCCAGTCCTCTCACTCTCAGGCAAGAAACAGTAGGCCAACACAGCACAGCGACAGTCCCTCCTGGCAGCACAACAGATCTTCTTCCTGGTAGAATATCATCAGTTCCATAAGTGTTCTGAGTATATGGTGTCAGAGGTTCAATTCTTAAACCCATCTTAGCCTTTGAAGTAGGGAGACTTCAAAGAAAAGTCTTTGTAGTGCTCCTGCTCTGACTCCAGACTCCCTACAGGGGGGTATGCAACCCTTTGTGAGGGGACAGGCACAGCCCTATTCAGGTGCAATTATCAGCTCCTCCCTCTCACTCTAGCTCAGGACGACCCATCAGCCCGGTGATGGGCCATCAGGATGTTAGTGGCACCAACTCAGCTCCTTTTCTGTGTGACAGCCTAGAGGGAATGCACAAAGTCCAGCTATCACCCAACCCAGACATGTATTCCAGAGACTGGCAGAGGCACATAATGGCTACAGTACGAAAATGCCAACAAAGTGGCATTTTCAGACCTGCAATTTAAAAAACAACTTCACTAAAAGATATGTTTTTAAATTGTGAGACCAGTGACACCAAAGTTACTTTTCCTACCTTTTCCCAATTGGAAGTTACACTTTTAAAAGGTTACAAGGCAGATCCAATGCTAACCTATGGAGAGATAGGTCTTGCAGTGGCGAAAAGCTAATTTAATCGTTTTTCACTACCAGGATATGTAAAACTTAAAAGTACATGTCCTACCTTTTAAATACACTTCACCCAGTCCGTGGGCTGTCCAGTGCCTACTGTAGGGCTGACCTATGTGTAATAAAAAGGAAGGTTTAGGCCTGACAAGTAGGTTAACTTGTCAGGTCGAAATGGCAGTTTAAAACTGTACACACAGGCTCTGCAGTGGCAGGCCTGAGACATGTTTGAAGGGCTACTCATGTGGGAGGCACAATGACGGCTGCAGGCCCACTAGAAGCTTTTGATTTACAGGCCCTGGGCACATGCAGCGCACTGTACTAAGGACTTATCAGTAAATCAAATATGCCAATCATGGAGAAATCAAATTCTATTACATTTTAGACACAGATCACAGGCACTTTAGCACTGGTCAGCAGTAAAAAAGTGCACAGAGTTCTAAAGCCATCAAAAATGAAGTTCAGCGCACAGTCAAAAACATGAGGTCAGGGGGCAGAAAGTCAGGGGAAACCATGCCAAAAGATGCATTGTTTAACAGTAGAGCAGTTATGCCATTGCATGATTTTAGGCGACTAGAGAGGTCACAAGTTGTGCATAATAAGGGAAGCAGAAACTGGCTTTTATATAGGGATTGTAGGCCCCCATGTATTATATACCTATTGTTATGACTGATAATTCTATGCATTGCATATGCCTTCAGGCAGTTCTGTGTCAGCACTATCACAGGCATTCTCTAGTGGTTTCTCTGCCTGTCTTTAACTCTATGTTCGAAGCAAGCATCCAAAAATAAAGAGTTATGTTTTTATAGTGCCACATTATTACCACATGAATACCAATCTGAGGGGTTAAGAGGGGTTAGCACAGGAGACGGTGCTTAATTTATTAGAGAATAAGTGCCATGGCCCAAATTCTTCCCAAAAGTCCAGCACCTCTGCCGAACCATGGGGTTGCTGAGTACCAAGGTTGTACAGTCTTTATTTCACCTCATGCTTCTTTCTTCCACCAACATACTCTCTCTGCTTTGATATCAAGCTTTAGCTTGTTCTTTTTCATCTGTGCTTTCTCCGTCTGTTTTCCTCTTTCTTTTCCTTCTCATTTTGCTATTTGCTGCCTTTTTTTTCTTGTTCTGAGTCAAAGTTTGATGATTAACAGTAAGTCCCCGGTCCCCAACAAAGAGTGCCAGTGGACTCCACGTGCAACCAACAGCTCAAATTAAGCACTGAGAGCAGATATTGAAAAAGGGCAAGTACGAAATGTCTACTATTTTTAACGTCATAAGAAGTGTTGAAAAGCCAAATAAATTTACCAAAGGATGCAAACTATTAAGTTTGTTTAGCCATCACCTTTTCTGTACATCTAATTATTTAGTTGAGCAATCATTCACCCTCAAATCCAATAGATTACAAAGATTTACCTTTAAATGAAGGTTTGCTGCATTGCAAATCAGCAACACTTACTTCTATGTGTATGGAGTTTATAAGAAGGCAGAATAGTGAAAATTAACTGTCATCAGCTGGATTCTTTTCAGATTCCAGATGCGGTAGGATACACATGCTGGTGTTTTCTTCTTTTGGACAGGATTCTTTGCTTATTCCAGATGCGGTAAGATACACATGCCGGCGATTTTTTCATTCTGGGCGGGATTCTTTGCAGATTCCAGATGTAGTAGGATACACATACCAGTGTTTTCTCCTTTTGGAGGGATTCTTTGACGATTCCAGATGCAGTAGAATTACACATGGCGGCATTTTCTGCTTTTGAATTTGATTCTTTGTAGATTCCAGATGCAGTAGGAAACACATACCAATGTTTTTTCCTTCTGGACGGGATTATTCGCACATTCCAGATGCGGTAGGATTAAACATGATGCTGTTTTCTGCTTTTGGACAGGATTCTTTGCAGATTTCAGATGTGCAGGATACACATACTGGTGTTTCCTCCTTCTGGACGGGATTCTTCGCACATTTCAGATGCGGTAGGATTACACATGGTGGTGTTTTCTCCGTTTGGAGGGATTCTTTGTTGATTCCAAATACGGTAGAATTACACATGGCGGCGTTTTCTACTTTTGGATTTGATTCTTTGCAAATTCCAGATGCACTAGGATACACATGCTGGTGTTTTCTGCTTTTGGACTGAATTCTTGGGTGAGTCCAGATGCGGTAGGATTACATATGGTGGTGTTTTATGCTTTTGGACCAGATTCTTTGGTGATTCCAGATGCGGTAGGATTACATATGGTGGTGTTTTATGCTTTTGGACCAGATTCTTTGCAGATTTCAGATGTGCAGGATACACATACTGGTGTTTTCTCCTTCTGGACGGGATTATTCACACATTTCAGATGCGGTAGGATTACACAGGGTGGTGTTTTCTCCGTTTGGAGGGATTTTTTGCTGATTCCAGATACCGTAGAATTACACATGGCGGCGTTTTCTGCTTTTGGATTTGATTCTTTGCGGATTCCAGATACGGTAGAATAACACATAGCGGCGTTTTTTGCTTTTGGACTAGATTCTTTGCAAATTCCAGATGCACTAGGATACACATGCTGGTGTTTTCTGCTTTTGGACTGAATTCTTTTGTTAGTCCAGATGCGGTAGGATTACACATGGTGTTTTTTTTATGCTTTTGGACTGAATTCTTTGGTGATACCAGATGCGGTAGGATTACATATGGTGGTGTTTTATGCTTTTGGACTGAATTCTTTGGCGATTCCAGATGGGGTAGAATTTCATATGGTGGTGTTTTATGCTTTTGGACCAGATTCTTTGGCGATTCCAGATGCGGTAGGGTTACATATGGTGGTGTTTTATGCTTTTGGACCAGATTCTTTGCAGATTTCAGATGCGCAGGATACACATACTGGTGTGTTCTCCTTCTGGACAGGAATCTTTGCACATTTCAGATGCGGTAGGATTACACATGGTGGTGTTTTCTCCTTTTGGACTGGATTCTGTGAACATTCGTATGAGGGGTATTCCACGATACTCAGAAGCAGTTTTGAAGAGAGTGCGAGCCCTGTTATATTTTCATATTTACTCTTCAAATTAGAATCAGATAGCTCCGAATAGAAAAACCCTGTTCTCTATTTGCTGGAGATGACTGGCAAAGAAGTCTGTTTTTTTTTTCGTTTTTTCTTTTTCTTTGCCCTTGTTTCTATAATGGGAGAATATGCTGAAAACCATAACTTACACACAGGTCCTGAGAGATACAGGATGCTGGCAGAATTGAGAAGTACTGATTTTATCAAGAAACATTTCAATTAGTAATGTTAAAATTAATTACTTCCTAAACATCCATTCAGGAATGCCATTTGATTTAAATCAAATGTTATTGCACAACTGGTTCAGTAATGTGCAAAGTAGAATTATGTTGACTGATTACCAAAACCCACCAGGTCCCCCCACCCGAACCTTAGATGGTAACCGTGCTTCGTATTCTAGCACATTTAGGTTCATATTTGTAATGGGAAATGGTGAAGTATGTGTCTCAGATTAAAAAGTCCTGCTGACCGAAGGTCTAATGTATTTCTTGCCACACTGCAGCATGTTTAGAACTTTAGGGCTCAGAGCTTATAGAGCTCTCCAAAAGGAGGATTTCGGTTTGCAGGGAGCAAAATGATGAAAAATGTAAGTCCTTTTAATGTGAGCTTTAAAACGATAGCTGTTAAAGTTAGTAATTTTTACACAGGTTCCCAGGATATTCAATATTTAGTTGCAACCAACTGTTGTCCTTTTACATGTTTCTACAACGGACTACCTCCATGGGTCGAGTGCATTACTGTTCGAATATGTCGAATAGTTAACTGAAGTCACTAGACCTGCAAATATCACATTTAAGATTTTTTGATGTCTACAGACACAAAGTCTGGTGCCATGCTGCTGCTCCTCTTCTGTTTATTCTTTAGGGTCTGGTGTTCCCCTGTCTGCCCAGTTCCTCTCCAATGCTCCCTGCTTATTCCACCCTCCACATTTCTTTCTTTTAACTTTTTTGAGGGCCAGGCACCTGCAAAGTTCTACCAGGCTCTTCACTTCTCAGCTAAGCACTCTTGAACACTTTAAACAAAGTTTACTTTACCATTGTTACATGGTCATCGGCCATGTTGGAATGGTAAAGCAAAATATGACAAAGTGGCCTCCGGTGCGTCATGACTCATGCAAACACGATGTAGTTTTTCGGGAGGGAGAGAGAGAGAGATGGAGTATATATATATATACACACACACATAGTGTTGTGTTTGCATTAGCGCTTCTGCATGATAACATGGCAGTGCCAATTCGAACAAGCATTGGCAAATTCAAAAGGTAGGCTATTAGCTATGCCAGCCCTTATTTCTGCGGCAGGTGATAATACTCTGTTCGAATATTGCAGTGAAAGAGACATTGACTTGTGCTGCTTCAAATTTTATTTCTTCGTTTACTCAACATATCTGACTCAGGTGTCTGGTACAGCACCTGAAAATCTAGGCATTTTCTAACACCAAAGTGCAAATAGAGTCACTCTCTCTCCACATTTGGGTGCAGGTAAACGGGCAAGACAATGGTTTTTCAGCAAGTGGGTGCCATTACCCAGCACAGACTGCCACTCATTAAACGCAAAAAATTGGGTTTGTAAAATGAACACACTAGCACTACTAGAATTAATAGAGGAATGTAAACAGGTGAGAGGTTTTAATTTGGGAATTAATCAAAATCTTACCAGACAGCAGCACTCTTCAGAACAGAATTTGTTATGTTCTCTTTCATAATAAATCATGAAGGAAGAAAATTCTATGTGTGCAGCATCAGGGATATTATTAATGTTTCAAATTGATTAAACAAATTATTATACTGTTTTCCCCCTTCTAGTTTCTTAGCATTATTATGTCTGAACACAAGTGATGTGACATTTTACAAGTTGCCACCCAACAGAGTGTGACCTCTGCCGCTAGGGGACCAGAGTTGCAATAAATAAAGCAACAAGCTACACGTTGCTAATGGCAGCTGCCCTCGAATGCCTTACCAATGATAGTACTTAAACCGTGGCCGCCAGTTAGGGGTCCTGAGGAGAGTTTGCACAGCGCAAGCCAGATTAACAAACAGATAACACATCAGGAAAAACCTGCAAAAAAATAAATAAACACAAATTAACGCCATTCACTGAATAGAAAAAAACTATTCCATGCCCTTGAGTCGAACTACAAAACGAGGACCAAACTTCCTGTTGCATTGCCAAATGCATTCGAACATTTCCTAAAGATTTTAGGGGTCCTTTTTCCATCCCTCCATAAATCTTCTATGTTGCATTTTATTTTGAGATTTTAATGACTTTGTAACTTTTTTTTTTTTTATGGAACTTAAATTTTTTATACTTTGGTACATGCATCTTTATTAATGCATTTTATTTACTTACATTTTGTATACTTTGGTACAAGCACCTTTATTAGTGCATTTTACTTACCCAAATTTTTTATACTTTGGTACATGCATATTTATAAATGTTACTTATAGACACGCTGCTGCTTCAGAAAGCAAGGTTCGAATATACCAAATATAAAAATGAAACTAAGAAAAAACACAGATTTTGATTCTCGTTCTTCTAGTACATGGAAACTGAACACAATATTAGTTGCTATGAAAAGATATTTACGCGCATTCCTTACGATAAACAAGGCAGTGAAATCACCTCCCCCAGCCCCCGCATTCCTATCAGCTAATGTTTACAAAACCAATATCAATCATGAAATTATATCAGCTCTCGGTTGCTGCAAATGTTAAACTATTAATACCCATGTCTGTTCAAGAGGCAGAAATTATGTTTAACAACCGAAATATAATTTACGATCTTATATTCTGCACCGTTGTTTACTTCCTATGCACAAGGGTAAACAAGCATTGAAAATGCAATAGGTCTCGCCTTTTATTAAGTTAAAGACATTTACTTTGCTATACAATACCATTAGCAAAGCAAATGGCTTTAACTTAATTAAAGGCGAGACCTATTGCATTTTCAATGCTTGTTCTGTGTTTGTTATTCACATTTTTCTCCAACCCACTCAAGCATGCATCAAGGGGAGGTGCGTCACCCCATTTGAGCGATTGGCTGACTTCACTATGAGTTAGAGCGCGCTGCCCTTTCACAAGAAGCACATCTACACACAAAGCAGATCCTTAAGTGCCAGGGAGTACTATGGTAATGTGTGCGTGTTTATGGACCCATGGACCCATATTTCTTTTTGCCTTTAGTACATTTTTTTAGATTGATAAACACCCACTAGCTTTCCAAAGAATAAAGTTTTACAAAAAGCATGACAAAACAAGAATTGCCAAAAGTCTGGCGGATGCCGCCAGACCGACTGCCGTTGCCAATGCTTTTATTTATAAATTCGTAGTGGCTTTATAATATGCTTACATGATGGGTGTTGTATGACTTACATGCCTAACAATTCCATGACTCGGCTCATGCTCTTAGAGCCAAGGCAGGCGATGATTCGGTTCTGTGCTACTTTGTTGGCTCGCTCACCTAAATTTAAGTAGAACGACGGTATCCCAAATTCAATGGTAAAAATTCACCAAAATTTGTTTAATTAAAAACGGAATCGAATGCTGACGAGACCGCAGATACTGACATATTGTTGACTGCACACTGCTGAGGACTACATCCATTTTACCTATCCTGGTCTGGAATCGAGTAAAAGGAGGACAAACTGGTGAAGACCTGAGAGTGGAAGGCCCCCCATCTGCCACACTCACAGGTGTAAACCGCAGGAATCCTTCAGCGCTCGCTAACTAACCCTTACCTAATTTCTGAATCAAACATGTACGCATCACAACTAGAGCGTAATAAAGGGTGGGGAGTGGGGGGGTTATCGAGCAGAGCTTGCAATTGTCCGTTTGGGGATATATTTTCAAAGACCTATGATCTGGTGCGCATTTAAAGAGGGCACGCATCCAGACACCGGTCGGATTGGATTTCCGTGGACTGTTTGGAATTCCACTATGAACCTCCTCCCCTGAAAGCAGCCGTGCCACTCGCTAACATGCAGAGATTGACTGAACACTGGTCTCGTCCCGTGCGAGATCAAACATGTTCACTGTCACCCAAAATAACTGTCCAATGGTGGATCTTTGGAAGCAAATGAGCTAACTGGAGAACAACTTCCATTTGCTCCGACTGAAAAAAGCCACTTGCTTTTTATGCCTTGCCCCCCCTCCCCCCAATCAGCCTTTAACACTTTCGAACACTTATGACTACCTTTACTAGACCCATCACACCGATAAGGTAGCCCCAAACTACCCTAGACCCATTATACCAAAAAGGCAGGACCAAACTGCCCCCTACATCATCACCTCCGAAGCAAGAGTACTACTGCAGAGATACAGCTCCCATTTACACTTGCAATTGGGGCCCTGCGACGTTTAACCGGCTCTTCCCTTCAAAGTGTCATTGAAATATATTGTACTACATGAATATATTTACATACAAAACTAGCCATATCTGTACCAAAAATAAATGCTGAATACTCCTGAAAAGGAGCCTCTTTTAAATACGTGTACCAAAGCTCCTTCGTCTTAGACTCTCACCTTACTCTTCTAGGGTCCCTTTCTCTTGCTCTTCTTCCTGGCCTCCTCGCTCTTGGTGATCTTGGACCCCGCTGGGACTTTGCTGACGCCGCTGAGAGCTTCAGCCGGGCTGGCGCGGCTCTTCCTCCTGCTTGCGCAGGCCGCGACAAAGAATATCAGAATAAGCAGCAGCGCGGGCACCAGCAGAAGCGCCCAGGAAGGGAAGCGTGCCAGTTCCAGTGCCAGGTCAAGACCTAGCTCACTGTGGAGTAACCCGAGGCCCAGGCCCAGCAGCTCCCGCAGCCGCTGGGCCGCTAGCTCGGCCTGCTGAAGAGCCGCTTCCTGCCAGATTCCAACGGCGTCCATCCCGGCGAGGCCCAGTGGGTTCTAATACATCCCGCAGAGCAAGAGCCTGCCAGTCCCGGGCGCGCCACCGGACTGACACAGCGAAGCGGTACACGCAGAACAGAGGAGCTGGGAGCTCCAGCCAGGCGCCTGCCTCTGTCGGGCATCACACATTCAACGGCCGCGGCTCTGGCAGCGCAACGTCACCACTCCACCCCAGTACCAGGCCGGAGGCTCGCGAGTAATGTTGTCCTCCTTGTATGTCTATGGAATGGGCCAGTGACACGACGCTGTGAACATAGAAGAAGAGTTACCACCTGTCAAAAGGAGCCCTGGTCTTAGTGCTCGAGGTGAACTTTAGCAGCTTTTGCTGCACACAGACGTTGCTTTCATGTTTAAAGAGCATTATGTGCAGCTACCTGCCACGGGGACCGCAAGCTAGTGATTATTTCCATATAATTTAATTTTGAAATTCGACAAGCTCCAGATTGTTGAAAAGTTCCTTAGCATACATGTGTTAATACCACCTATGCGTTGGTAACATTTCTACATACATCTCCACGTGTTTTCTTTATAATTCTATGTTTTAAAGCAGTATTCATCTTTTTAAAGTGAGGAGTTCTTTTCAAATTTCTGCATACTTTTTAAACATGCACTTTCCAAGATGGCCCACACCTCTGCCTCTCCGTGATCGTTTTGCACGTCTCCCCTTTTGTGGTATTTTCGGAACAGTACTTTTATTGAGACCTGTTCAAGAAAGAGAGTCATACGTGTTTTTACCTCGGCGTTGAAAGCTACATTTTTCAATACCTGCCAGATGCATCTTTAAAAGAATGAGAGTATACAGGATGCCATGTGTTCTTTGGAGTTCATGACGTCTGCTTTTCATTTATAAAATATATTTTTTCTTGGAAGCCATATCTGCCGTGTAGCGAATAGTAACTGATCGTATTCCAACCTAAATGCCACGTTTGCATATGCCGAAGGGATTCGGCAGTAGCCACGTGCACGGACGTAGAAGGGCAGGGTTGGAAAAACTACATGTGTGTAAATCGGGGTATTCCTAGTTTTTTGCCCTGAGCTGCGCCCTCAGGCCAGCACTTTTTCGAATGTAAAATTACTACTTGTCAGCCCTTCCAAACAAGCGCGGTCCCGAAAGTGAAAGGAGGACCGCGCTGCAGACCAATGAGAGAGCTGACTGGCGCATGCTCCAGGCGTGAAGCCAGCGTGGCTGCAGGACACCTGGTGCATGCTCCTTCACGGCTCTCGTGAATACATTTCTTATCAGCTTGTTAAATAAACAAGCTGATAAGAAATGTCTTCACGACAGCCGTGAAGCAGGCGAGACAGTCCACCAAAAAGCCAAAGGGAGGCAACGAAAAACCCTCCTTTCCAATGGGAAGCCAGCGTTTACCATAAACGCTGACGCTACCCAATGGAAATGAGGGGCGGGGCTCGAGTCCCCTTCTGGAAACTGACTTGTTGACTATAGCTCTCGCAGGCGAGGAGCGCATGCGCGCTCCAACGCCAGGCGAGACCTAAAAAAGGGTCAGAGATGTGTAATTTAAAATCATTGGGAAATGCAATTATTCGTAACATTTTCGAGTCGTGTAATTGCAGGGTAAATCTGGAAATGCAAGTAATGACGAAAACACTTTCCAGAGACTGCTGCACTTCACTGTATTTAAATGCATTGATTCATTAGGTATTTCGGTCTGAAATGCGGTTTGCAGATTCTGTGCAATGAGAATGAGATCAACAAACAGGACATAACATGAAGGTGGTGCGGACGAAAAAGAGGTCAACACACACACTGTGACTGTAAACGTGTAATGGCAACAGAAGTGCAGAGGTCATGGTTTATTCAACTCCAAGCGGGCCTTGGTGCAGATAGGCCAGTCTCGAGCTGGAGAAGGGGCCCTTTGAGATTATCTTGAAGGGATCATTGGTAAAAGGGGAATTTGGAGTGTGTCCAGTGAGAATAAGGTCTATGTAGGGAGAAGCAAGTCTGTAAACACAGTCAGGAACTTGAAAGGGGATCTGTGATTGGCTCGAAGGACAGTAAGTGCACGAGCGGCTTGTGTCAGTGAAAAGAGGCAGGGTGGGGGGGGAGGTCGGGTGGGGAACAAGGGAGACAAATACAAAAAAATAAATAAGAACTTAACTGCTGCCCTCCAGCATGGTGTCGCACTCTTCTGCTCCTCTCTTCTTCACTGCACAAGGCACCGGCTCCCAGACTGCCCTGCGGCGAGCAGCTTCAGGATTGGCCTGAGCGCCGATGATTTGCACTCTAGGACAGACTGGGAGCCTGTGCCTGCGGTCTCCAACACGGCAAAGCAGCTGGGGTTGGAGAGAGCTTCACTGCACATGACACTTTGGCCAGCCAGTCAAATGCGTATGCGCAATAAAGGCAGTGCTCAACACTCCCCCCTAAGAGCCTGTCACCACACTGGCCCCACCCCCAAGACTCGGCACAAGAAAAATAAAATGATAATAGAATGGGTTTCAAACCAGTTTTACTATTGTTTTATTTTTCACGTTTTTAAGGGTGCTGGTAGGGATGGGGACGCTCCTCTGCCATAGCGGAGGAGCCGCCGCTGAATAAATGAATTGCAAAAGAGAGAAAAGTCCAAGCAGTTACGTTTCAAGTGCTGTTAAATTTATTAAACAGACTGCGATCCATTAAATTGATTAACTGGACCAGAAGCATTAATTTGCTGTGTCAATTTGTGTATTCGTGTTAGTTTCACATCATTTCATACACTAGACACAAGGTGATACTAAAGACTTGGTACACATCATTACAACAATTGTGACAAAACGTAATCAAATAGAAAACATGAATAAACAGTATGATTAAAAAAGCAACAAAATCACAAGAGACGAAAATTACATATATTAAATACATTAAAAAAACAGTCTTAATTAAGATACAACAGCAGCACTAGACAATGATTTCTAGGCAAATTCTGAATGAATGAAGGTGTTGCTGAACACCAGGGAAAACAGTTACGCCAAGTAGATGGATGATTTTGCAATTTTCTATAAAGGCAAAATAAATTGAGTACAAGGTTCCCCGTGGTGTGTAATGCCTGCCGACGCGTTTCGAGTCCCAAACTGATTAAAGGGAATCTCTTCAGGGCGTAGACTGGATTCGCTGAAGAAAAGGGATGATGTATAATTAAAAAAAGGTTGAAACTCTAGATTCTCCTAAAAGTTACTCGTGTGTGGATAACATGTATTGTAAGTACCTGTTTTAGGGGTAGATATGACTTCCTAGGGAACGATCCTATTGGGCTTGTGGACGAGTCAGTCTGAAAAATAAATGAAATGTGTGTAAGTCTGTATTAGCAATGACGGCTCTCTCATCAAATTCTTATAACGGACAGAACACTTACAGTTGTGAGAACCGGTCAGGACCTAATTAATAGATTGGCTGATGAGGCGATGTCAATTCTTTGCAAAGCGCGCTGTAGGTGAAAAATGAAAATGTACTCGTTACTGTCGGGGAGGCAGGTGTTTAAAGTGAGTTGCGGGATATGAGAAGCCAAACGGATCGCGCTTACTTGTATCCGTTGGCTTGAATTGGACTTGTGTCAGATTACATCTCATACGTCTTCAATTTGCTGGTCTGCAACAGTAGAGGACCATATGTTAGACACAGCTTAAATATTATAGGTTAAAGCGTCTCATGTGGACAGCATTTCCCTGCTTACTTGAATCAGCGTTAGGAGTCACAATTTCGTCTGACTCATTTTGCTCCAGATACCTCATGGACTTCCGGGTAGCAGGTACTTTAATAGCAGTTAACCGGTTTAGTGCATTCTGGGAACGTGAGTTTATTGGTGAGTGCATTGTTCGTAATGGAAAAAGCCTGTATGACGGTACCCAGACTGGTGCATTCTGGGAGAGTGAGTTTGACAAAATACCAGCTATCTTGCAGGGGCTTAAACCTAATGTTTCCCCAGTTCAGACATTTCATTGAGCCCTTTAGTGAAACTATTGAATCTTGCGATCATGTAGGCTTCTTTTCTAGATAATAATGACGCCATATCACCTCCCCTTGGTAGATGTTTGATAACAGATAGGACGGTCATCTGAGATCGCGTTCCTAATGTTTGGAGTCTAGAAAATGGTTCACCATGGGCGCTGTTGCTACTTTGTTTTTAATCCTAGAACGGTGTTGTACGATTCGCTTTCGGATCTCTTGGGTGGTCTTCCCGATGTAGATTTTGGGGCATGGGCAAGTGATGGCATATATGATGTTTTTAGTCTTACAATTCGAAAACTGCTTCCTTGTCCACTTAATGTTGTCATGTGAGAAATCAATGCCTTCCAAAGTGGTGCTTCATCCCGTACAGTTACCACATTTGTGGTGGCCCAACAATGGTTGCATATGCCAAAGTGTTCTTAGGTCTTGGTTTTTGTTAGGGGGGGGGGGTGGGGGGGCAGGTCAGCTCTTACTATCTGCTGTCCAATGCTCGTGTTTTTCTTCATGGCAAACAGCGGGGCATCAAGTCCGAGGTTCAAACTTTTGACCAGATGCCAATTCTTCAGAATGATGGAACAAAACGTATGTGTGTGTGGTCCATATGTGGACAAGCACACCATTCTCTCCATCTTAGGCCTCTCTTTCTGTGTCAGTAAACAGTCCCTGGGTGTGCACCATGCTCGTTTGAGTGCCCGCTCCCCCAAGACTTGGCACAAGAAAAATAAAATGATAATAGAATGGGTTTCAAACCAGTTTTACTATAGTTTTATTTTTCAAGTTTTTAAGGGTGCTGGTAGGGATGGTGACGCTTCTCTGCCCTAGGGGAGGAGCCGCCGCTGAATAAATGAATAGCACAGTTATTAACTTTCTCTAAGGGGAGGAAAGGAGGACTGGGGAGACCAACAAGGAGGCCTTTAGGTCTAGTGCAAATGTGAGAATTGTGGTTGGTAGAAAGTGAGGTGAGGAAACTGCATAGAAGCTGATATCATACGAAGTGGTTGCTGTGGTCATAAAGGGTGAGATCTTGAATTTGCAGCTCAAGTGGATTCCGAGATTACTGGCACAGTAGGGGGCTGAGAAAGGAGGGCACAAGAACAGCAATTTGATGATTCTGAGGGTGGAAGACAAGCTGTAAGAGAAAGTAAAATGCACTCAGACTTACTTGGGTTTAGCAGATGGCGAGTGGTCCTCTAGCAATAGATTGCAGAACATAAATTAGTGCAAGGTCAGAAACAATTGTTAAAGAGAGAAAAGAGCTGTGTTTAATTTGAGCCGGTGGTTTCCGGTGCTTGGCACCAGGACGTAATTATCAACATAGGCACTAATGATGAAGTCTAATTTAGAGATGAGCACAATAAATATACCTTAAAAATTACTAATACCTGCCACCTAAGCTATTCTTATAGCAAAGGATGGCTTGGAAAAGTCTGAATTGTCACCCTTGTAGGAGTGCGATGGTTAGTAGTTATGTTAATACTGTAATTGGCAGGGCTGAAGGTGCGAGTTGCAGTGCCCTCCTGAGGAGGCCCCTGGCACTTACGCTTTTTTACAAATTAGGCACTGGAAAGGAGACCCAGTTTTGGTTGGACATTGCTTTCAGATGTAGGCCATGACCAGGGCTATTGAAGACGGCAGCAAGGTCAAGGAGGAAAAGCATGGGAGAGCTGGAGATGTCACTGAAGACGAGGAAAAGACCAGATGCCAGATTCCAGTGGGACATATAGAATGTTGGATGAATGATGGTGTTCAAGCCTGTTAAAGAAAATCCCTTTGATAGGTTTTGAGGAAAAGAGGGACATTGAGTCAGGGCAAGGCCTGAAGACAGTGGAGTAAATAGATTAGGACTTAAATATAGGGGTGGCCACGGCATACTTGTGTGTGCGGTGCTTAAAACTTAATGTAACTATAACAGTCCATTAAAGGTGTGCAGCCGCTCATCTGAAAACACTGCTGCTTTTAGGATTATTGGGTGAATTTAGCTGAAGCACAAAAGAAGGACAGAGGGTTAGCATGAGCTGTTCTCTTTGGCACAGAGAATTTAAGAAGCAGACCCTTGCTCCAAGTGGTTTATAGTGCCCAATATGGCTGGTAACCAGATTTACCATTTTCTCTTTATAAATCAAGTAAGTCATCACGAAGAAAGACATTTCTACGTGTAATCGAAAATAGAAGTAACATGGGTAAACAGACTCATCATTTTTTTCTCCCTTTACATTTTACCAGGTTAAACTTGGTGAAATGTGCGGATGGAAAATATCTTAAATTAGGAGCAGTTACCGAGAACACTTGGTAGAGAAATATTGATTTCTAAGTTCACTTCAAATTTATCCAGGCAAATCTAGATGGCACTGAATTCCTAAAATACATAGCCTTGTGGGATCAGTAATTCTGTGCAAAGCAATTTCAATTTGGTTACCTTCGGCCACTGAAAACGTGAGCCAAAAGCACAATAAAACTGGACATGAAAGAGAATGATTTAGTGGCTGAAACGAAAAAGTTCCATGCCAGTAACTACAGTTATTCAAATTTGCCAGCTTTAAAAGGTCCAAACGCAGTGAATTAGTCACCATCAACAATCAAAGAATCATCAATATGGCAAACACAACAGTATTAAAATAGCTAATGTAACACCCTAGTCTAACCACCTTATTATTTGTCTCCACCAGCTAGAAAATGAAGAGGATTGGAAAAAAAATACAGCTTCCAGTGGACATTTAAAGGATATGTAGCCTAGCAAGGAATGAGAGAGGCAGTCATATGACTCTATAAAATCGAATTAAATTTGAGAACAATAGCTACAGGAAACCGACTATCTTCACTAGGACCACATCTTTCATAAGGACATATTATTAACATGCAGTGTGCACAACTGAGAAGGTGCAATTAATGCTAATTTATTGAAACAATTTGGAGAAATGTCTGACCCCTTACAGCTGTTCTGCTGGATTGCATGTTCTTGCATTGGTGTTTGCTGACAGTATGCAGCACTCGTCACATGATGCACTGTCACTAATTTGCTACATTGCGCTGTAACATTTCTGTGTGGCCTTCTATTTGCTTTATTATGACACTAAGCAATGTTAGTTGCAATACATTTTTAACCTCCTTGTTATAAAGGACATCAACAATGTTTTACCTTGGCTGAAGCCTACGCGTGGCTGATACGAGTTGTATGACCATCCATTAATATTGCATTGAAAGCTCTCCATCTCAGAAAAGAGGCAAATTCTGAAGAAAATTGGAATAGAGGCTGATAATTTAAAACAAACTGCAAAGGACCTTTAGGCAAGAAGGAAATATTCCTTCTCAAAACAGCCTTGTCTTTGATAAATTGTTTTTAGAAAATACTTGGAGTTTACGGACATGCCTTGCAGAAGTTGCCAACGTGGACAGTGTTTCCTGAAGCAAATTCGATATCGATCTCAGGCATGGGTTTCTATAACATTCATTCATGTCACATCAATGTTGTAAAACTGTCTTGGAATCCCATAGATGTGGAACAGAAGCTTCATGAATCAAGTCATGTTAGATCATTACAAATATAGCATCAGATTATCTCCTGTACTTGGAAACAGCTTTGAGATATATGCCATAAGAGAATTCTGTTTGTGCTTGCACATTGGACAAAAACTTGCACAGAAAGGTAAGCTCTTTTCCATAACAACATATACAGAAATGTTTCTGACTTCTCACAAATTCTCTACTTGCCCAATAGTCTGCACATTAAGATTTAGAAATAAACTGTCAGTTATGTACTGCCTTAAACACTGGTAATTCAAATAAGCAGACACCATTTTGGGGTTTGCAGACATGAGTTACTTTTAGGAACATATGAACTCTTTCCAACTTCTATGTCAACTGGTGGCTATGACTAGCAAGCAGGTCATATATATGAACGCCCCTGAATAACAATCCCTGACCAAATCTAATTGATATTATTAGAATATGCTGTGTTCTGAACATTTGGTCTACATAACGCAGGTATAGTGTGCCTGCATTCTTGACTAGCAGGCAGGAGTGTGCGAATTTGAGCCCTACCAGGTTGTGAGGCTGCATTGTATTCAGTGAGAGCAACTTATGTTTCGGAACGCTTAGAAATGGGGGTCTCTAGTTGGCAGAGGTAGGTATCTTTGTCCAAGTAGGGACCCTTCTCCCTAGTCAGGTTAAGGGTTATACACTAATAAAATAACCCCTGCTCACCCCCTTGGTAGCTTGGCACAAGCAGACAGGCTTATCTCAGAGGCAGTGTGTGAAGCATTTGTGAATACATTCAGTAATACAGTGAAAACACTTCAAATGGACACCACACCAGTTTAGAAAAATAAGTAATCTTGATCTAAACTAAAACAAGACCAAACAACAACAATCCACCATACAATACTCTTAAAAATAGTTACTGTGCAAAATAACCTTCAAAATGCAAGAAAAACGTGAAAATACAGTTCCTCTGACTCCGTAGCTACGTCCTGGGCTACCACGATACTGAATACGACAGAGCCAAACAATTCCAGCCAACCGCGTCGATACGGGTTAGCAAAAGCATCGACGGACTCGGAGACAGTACCTTTTGTTGATGCGCCGACAAGATGGTACGAGCTGTTCCAGGGCAACCGTCACGGTTGCGATGTGAGATGGAAGCGTTGCAATGTCCTCACGGCTTGGTGCAGGCAGCGGCTCGTTGACGGAGTCGGTGAGACCAAGGCTTGCGTTGCAGGGCGAGGCGGTGCTGGCAGGTCACGATGCGGCGATGGAGCCAGTCAATGTTCGAGTCGGGCAGCGACGAAGTAGAGGGCGTCAGTGCAGCGAAGTGTTGCAGAGTGCAATGCCCATAGGACGTGGTGCAAGCAGGGGCTCGTTGACGGAGTCGGTGAGTCAAGGGTTGCGGTGCTCTCTACGGTGCCTTCAGGACACGGAATCCTGCGACGGACTCAGTGACAGAGTCAGTTACCCTTTTCTTCTCCAGGCAACTGAGACCAGCGGTTCCAGAGACGGTGCCCAGAAGTTTGGTGAGGTCTTTGATGTTCCTGAGACCTCGTGAACAGGGGGCAAGCTCAATTCAAGCCCTTGCAGATCTTCTTTCAAGCAGGTGACAAAGCAAACAGCAAAGTCCTTTCTCCTTCCCTTGGTAGCAAGTAGCCACTGCAGACCAACCCCAGACAGCAAACAGCAAAGGGGCAGTATTGCTCCTCAGCTTCTCTGGCTCTTCTCCTTGGCAAAGGTTCCTCTTGATTCTCAGAAGTGATCTAAAGTTCTGGGGTCTGGGCCCCAGTATTTATACTACAAAATCCTTTGTTCTCTTGTAGCAGAGAAGCCATGTGCTTGGTCAAAACCGGTTCTGTCCTCTCTGGTGCAGCTTCCGGGCAGAAGGTGGAGACAGCATTGTCATGAGACAGCAAATCTCCTTCCCCTACTCTAAATGGAGCCCAGGTCTATTCAGCCCAGCTCCGACTCATCAGGCTCTCTGGAGCCACTGCTCCTCCCCAGCCTAGCAGAGGCACACTGGATGGCTAAGCAAGAAAATACCTACTTTCTAAACGTGGTATTTTCAAACACAGAATGTAAAAATTACCCTCACTAAAAGATACATTTTAACATTCTGAGTTCAGGCATATCAAACTTTATTTTCCTACCTTGTTCCCAGGGGTAGTTACATTTATAAGATGTTATAAATAAACTTCCCATTCTATCCTATGGGATCAGGTAGCCTTGCAACAGTGAAACGGAATTGGCAGTAATTCACTATCAGGACATGCCACACACACCAGGGCATGTCCTACCTTTCACATACACTGCACCCTGCCCACAGGGGTACCTTGGGCCTACCTTAGGGGGTGACTAACATGTAGGAAAAGGGAAGGTTAGGGCCTGGCAAGTGGGTACACTTGCCAAGTCGACATGGCAGTACTAGACTGCACACAGGCTCTACAATGGCAGGCCTGAGTTACATTTACAGGCTGCTTATGTGGGTGGAGCAATCAGTGTTGCAGCCCATTAGCAGCATTTGATTTACAGGCCCCGGGCACACACAGTGCACTGTACTAGGGACGGACTAGTAAATCAACTCAGCCAATCATGGAAACACCAATCCATAACAACAATTTACAACGGGAGCACTTGCACTTTGCCACTGAACAGCAGTGGCAAAGAGCCCAAAGCATCTAGACCAGCAAAAACGAAGTCCAACATTCAGCAAAAACACAGGAGGCAAAGGCAAGAATACAGGGGAGACCCACGCCAATGGTGCCAGGTCTAACAGGAACATTCTTCTGAGACCCTATACAGTACTCTCCCCTTCACAACAGGCATGAACTATTTGTAGCTGGATCATATATGTCAGAGATTTGGGTGTGCAGGAGTGCTTTTGTCTTACCAGTGCCAAACCTAATGGTGCCCATGTTTATTTAACTTAAAGCTAAAGTATCTGCAAGATTCTCAAGAGATGGCTGCACCTTGAGGTCAGTGGCACTGTTTTGTGGCTTGAATATCGCTTATTCATGCGATACACACTGAGAAATTGCCAACAGCTGTCAATCTATGCATCTGTTCCCAACCTGTTTACAGATGTTGTCACAGTATAAACTTCTGGCCCTTGTCACATCATCTCAAGTGTCTTTAGATAGCATAAAGTACACCAGTGAGAAGTCTATATTGCTGAGAGCTTCAATCTGTGCAAGCAAAAAGGTTGCACCCAGTCTAAGGGGGTGAAAATAGTGTTAGGAATGTACCATGGAGGCAACACAACATTATGCGAGTCAGTAATAGTGTGTGCCACTCCACAGTCCCAAAATCAAAGAAAAGTTCAAAGGAATACTCTGTGGTGATGAAAGAGACTGCAGCAGTGCCAAAGTCTGTAGCAGTGACTAGAGATAAGTGCAACTCACTTCTTCAGCTACAGATAACTATTGGTGACTTATAAGAGCAGGCAGACATGCTGGTTACATGTTTTTGCTTGTCTGATTTTCTAATAGCGACTAATCCAACATTCTGCCACAAGAAATATGCAAATGTCTCCAGCATAACCCAAACATTACTCCAAAGTACGATTCACAACATCAACAGATAAGGAAAGACTGGGTTTGACAACTTTCAGGGATGCAGTCTACGACCTAGTGCTCAGCCTTGCCAATGGTAATTAATAATGGGAAAGAGGAAGTAAAAGGAACAAGCATTGGCATAGCCAATAGGTCTCGCTTTTGGGACCTTATAAGTATTTAGTTATGCAGCACAATATCCTTGGTGCAACAACATCAACTGTTGCATGGCTAAACACTTATAAGGTCCCAAAGGCGAGACCTATTGGCTATGCCAATGCTTGTTGTTTAGATGGCAGTCGGTTGATCCTGTTAATTGTTGCGTTCTTTCATCCAGTTTCGTATGTTAATTTATGTGGCACCAGTAACCTACAGATGGCTAGGTGGATGTTAGCGAAATGTAGATGTTTGAGTGTGAATTCGTCTGTAGGCGTTTTCATTGAAGGAATCGCTCTGCAGGATACGGCGACCTGTTGCTTAAATAAGGTATGCTGTTTGAGGGGGGGATGTGGTAGCAGTGACAGTAATGCACAATGTAAGGATTTGTGTTATAGTTTCGAGGTTCGAATGCTATGATAAAAATAAGGCTGTAATAAAGTTTTGTAAGGTTGTTTCAGCTAAAGACAGAAAGCGCATGTAATCTTAATTAATGCTCTGCATACAGTTATTTCTAATAAGTTAATGCATTCTTACAGCTGGTAGGATATGTTAGCGAGTACAGTGTTCACTGTTGTAATTTGTGTGTAATATGCACGCTGTACAGTGGTGTACCCTCCGATTATTTAAAAACTTTTTGTTTGCACACTTACTTAACTGGCGACTGTGCACTTTGAGCATGTTGGCAAGTACCAATATTTCGGGTTTAACGCCGCATTTTTTTAGTTTGAAATGAATATTTAGTCAAAAGGCAGCGCCTGGTGTTTGTAGGTCTTATGCAAGTAATTAAGCAGGATGAGCCAGAGCTGTGAGGAGATAACCTGCACGCTAGGTGCCCTACAAGCATCCCTAAAGTCAGAATCCGCCTGGGGTCCCACGCACTGTTCCCATCGGCCCTTGAGGAGAGCGATCAAGTCTGGGGAACAAGCAATAAGGGATTCGTAAGTGTGTGAAATCCCCGTCTCTGCAATGGGTCCCATAAGAATCTGGGACTTCAGGGGCTACACTCAGGAACATTCCCCAAGAAATGACGGTGTTGCGCCAGGGCATGGCACAGTTGCGAGTATTACGTCGATCAGATTACGTCGAATCGAAAGGCAACTGACACGGCCTGCATCCCAGACACACACAGCGTTTCCCTTGCGGGAGCGAGCAGGGGCACCATCTGTTTTCAAGATAATTACAAACAGATGGCGCCAATGCTCGCTCCCGAAAGGGAAACGCCAAACGTGCACGCATTGCAATAGAAAGCAATGCAAAACGTGCACGCTTTTAGCCAAAATGCTGATCGATTCCAAAAGGTCCCCACCTATGCAGCGCATGCGCGCTGCGTAGGCGAGACCTAAAAAGGACCACTGACTTGTTAGTAAGAGCTTTAGATCTGGTAAGACTGAGGGGCAAAAGACTATTGCTGAAGAAGAGACCAAATCGATAGAAACAGAGAAAATCAGAGCTGTTTAAAAGATGGTGGGCAACTGCTTATCACTGAAGGTGCAGGCGGATTTACTAGCAGCAGAGAGGTGCATTGCAATATAAAGCAGGACTTTCCACAACAACCCTAGATGGCTTGGGAAATCTGCTGCACTTTCTTTATGGACAGGTAATATTTGACAACACTACCTGGAAGTCTGAAATTCCGCAATGCAAATAACTCCCAACAAGCATCTTACCATTTTATGCTTCCAAGTCACGGACATTGCACAAAGCATTAAAGCGCTTAATGGTCAGATAGTGAAACTTTGGGTAAGGCTAGGCTCACTGGAAGCCTAAAACTATTTGAGACCACCAGGACCTCCACTCATTTTTTGAATGCCAAAACATGTGATTTGGAGGATCAATTGCAGTGGGTCAACTTTGACTAGTTTGGAACTCTGGAGGGAACTGAAGATACTAATGTAGTCGTGTTTTTCCCTAAATTGTAGGTGGCTCTGTTCCAGAGCTAAACATTCAGGCTTGTGGTTGGAAAATTCATAGAGGCTACAGATTGACAACTCTTTTGCATGATTACTCACAAAACGAAAAGGACACATACATAAGACTAAATCCGACTAAAAAGGGAGGGGAAAGAAAAAGATAAGAGGAAAAAAGACTGGCCTACTTAGCTCCTGGCCATAACAACCCAAGTTGGTAAACAACAAAGAGACACAACCAACCAATTTGGGAAAACTCTTAGGGTTTTTAAAAGTGCCCTCACCCACTAGATAGCGGCATGCTTCATCACAGGAGCACGGACACATCCTGGCGCAAGCCAACGTCCAGGGTGGAGCGATATTATTTTGTGCAAAACCTTGGTAGCTTCCCCAGCTTTAAAGGATGGGTTATGGATAAAGGACAGGTTATGGATAAATAGAGGTTTATGGGTATGTTCTAAGAAACCTTTTAAAGTGACAAGATCGTATGCATTTTCAAATAAACGTAAAGTGGCAGGAAACAAAAGGCAGTTTGAGAAACTGTAGAGAAGGCTCTTGACTTTTTCAAGCCACATACATGTGGATGAGGTGCAGCAGCTTAGGGGAAAGAGGTTCATTAGAATAGAATCCCCTCAATTAAAATAGCCTTGTCTGCTAAATGAAATCCTTAGGAGATTCTGCAGCAGTTTTTTAGTCAACGTCTTCTCAAAAAGCATGCAACATTTCCCAAATGAGTGGAGATCCTTCTCTGAAACTCTTAACATAGGATGTGTGGCAGAAAATCTGAAGGTTACCTTTGTGAGGTGGAGTGTAAATCAATTCACTTAAAAAGTGGTCTAACAGACACAAACGATGTAAATACACAAAATATTATTTTGCGAGCTGTTTTCTTATTGTCATGTTACATATGCAGAAATGGTCCAGCCTGATGGCAGGGAATATATCAGTGCATTTTAATCATGGTTGACTGGGTGCACTTTAGATTGTTATTGACATACACACATCATGTTCTAGGGAGACATTGTAGAATTTATTTATCTGATAGCAAATATGATAACATTTAATCAGGATCTACAACTATGTCCCCAAAAACTTGACAGATTTTCAAAATATACACAAAAGATGAATTAACATACTATGAACCGCAGACTGAAATAGTTTACTATTAGTGCTTTCACTGAAAATCCGCTAGAGTCAGCCTTTCTGTACCTATAGAGGACATCCCTGAAGACCAATCACCTGATTTGCCGAGACTATGGCATCCAATTACAGAGGAACAAGTGACAAACCTGCATTTCTCCACACCTAGGCAAACCCTCAAGTCAGCTTTATATGTGAATCACTTTCACCAGCACAGAATAGCAAATTAAATATACTACACAATAGACAGTCTTTATCTTACATAGAGAGGATTGGTGCTACCATGTCCAAGGAAGCAATCAGAATTCCAAGCTCAGCAATTAATGCTGTTAGTAGAAGAGCCCACGTTGGTTCGCCATTTGCCTTTCCATGACCAAACACCTGAAAGCAAAAAAAACAAATTACTACAAGTATTCCACATACAATGGTATCTCCTCTTACTTGTTTTACCTAAAGATATACGGTTAGTCAAATAAACAGAGCCTTGTAATTTTTGATACAGGTCTGGACAAAGCACAGTATTTTAATGTAAATCCATTAGTACAGTTCCACAAAAATATTTGACCAGGTCAGTATCAAAAAACACAACATTGGTGTTCTTGCTACAGAATCCACTTGAGGACTGCACACTGTAAACTGCATTGTTAAATCTTAACATCTTAAATGTTAAAAAGCATGTGGCATACATGAGATGCAACACTGAAATCGGTAATGTTGGTATTCACATTCCTGCGTTTCCTCATTGACTACAGAGACTTTGGAATCAGACGTTTTGGTCACTGTTTGAAGTGGTCTCCCTATGGCCCACTGTTTCAAATTAGAAAGCTCAGTGTGACAGGGACTAACGCTTGAAAATCACTTCCCAGATCAGGTACTCCCACAGTACAAGTGAATTAATCAAAATCAACTCAACTAATGAAGAAGCATGCTTTCATTTGAAACCCTTTAAACAATGGGACAGCACAGCTGCTTCACCGTTGACATGAATTTAGATAAACTGCACTTTTACCCAAAACGTGTATGAAGTTCCCTGCAGATAGTAATTCATTTGGTAGAAATTCCATTGTACGGTATGGAGAGCGATCATGACCATAAAAGATGTGGTCGACAGTCCTCACTCTCCAAGTAGATGATTTCACGGCGGTAAATGGGTCAAAGAGGGAAAACATTTGGCTCCCAGTGTGCGGTGCCTTGTGAGCAGCAAAGCAGTTCTCAGAAATAATATGCGATGTATTGAATGTAACGGACTATAAAACAACAACACAAAGTACCAGAGAAAGTGAAGGTTCACACCAACTTCATGCAAGAAGACAAAATGAAGGAAATAACCAAAGGCGTTCATGTGTTATCAAAAAGGACCAAAAACTGACGGAGACAATGGGTCTGGTTTTCCAAACATGCAACTTTTTTGTTAAATGTGTTTTTGCAGACATGAAATATGCAAAAAGTATTGCCAAGCTCATAAAAAATATAAAAACCATGGAATGGAGAAGCTAAAGCACACCTGCTCTGAAACGTAAGTTCTAGTCAGCCAGTTGTGCTCACTTGCGATCAGGCAAAATGCTGTCACTTATAGTGCAAGATAGCCGAATGGATGGAGTAGGCCTGTATGCTTTCGAGGGCGGAAGTAAAATGTGAACAGACCAATGGATGAAGATGGCCGCCCGTATATATGTTTGTGTTTTGATGATTATTTTTGGGGAAATCAGGAGTCGGGCGAACAGCTTATGCAATCTTTAGGTAAGGCCTGAAAATGTCCTTTCAAAGCAAATGCTAAAAATTATTTGCCTTGAAAGGCTATGCAACATGCATAATTAAGCAAAAACGTCCATCTTGGCCGTCAGGTTCTTCACAGTCTAGGTCTTCCAGAAGTAAGACAATTGTCCCCAGAAAGGTTGGCCTTAAAAGCCCTGCGGACCTGGGTCCAGCCAGGAAACTGGCTCTCGTAGTACTTTCAGTCAGGTCCTAGAAGACAAAGCTCAAGGCGCGCGCACACACACACAAGGTACGTCTTTACTTTCCTACTTCCAGTCTTCTGACCTGCTCAAAGCCCTATCATTGGTTTACCTTTTTCCACAATTATGTTGGATTGTGTGTCACCATGAAGGAATATGTAAGAATGCCACGACAATTGTGAGTTTCTACATTGGCCTCATATAGAGCAAATCCATGGCTATGTACGAATTCCCAAACGTGTGTATGTGTGCTAAAAAGGTTCTGTGTTTTTTTATGCCTAGAGTTAAGGCTGCAAACGTCCTTAGTGCAACACTGTACCAAAATATTAGGTCATGTTTATTCAAACATGCCACGACCAATGATGAATCGAACAAATCAGGGTTTTTGACAGCAGTCTGTTTCTACTCGTGCTTTAAACTCATGGTTTGTCAGTCCACAGCAGCTGAATCTGAAATATCAAAATTTAAATGGAGTTGTGTCAGACCTACATCTATATATGCTTTCTGTAAGCTTTTATTCAGAATCTCGTCACACGATTGCTTCAAGCAGCAACGCACTTCAAATGTTTTTTAGAATCTGGAAGAAACTGCATCTCTGCAGACTAGATATAGCTCTTGGCCTCACAATCCAAAATGGAGGTTAACAGTGAATGACTGTCAGTGGTCTACATAGAAAAAAAAACATTGCTTTAGTTAGCCATGAACACCAGTATTTCTGTTAAGAGAACTTGCTCAACGCTACATACCTAGAACAATCACCACATAAAACAATCCCAACAATTTTATGAAAAGTACCTCAACACACATCTTGGTGGCAGACATTGTAAAGGTACTTATTACTTTACATTATACTCGGGCCATATTCAATACAAATATTAATTCAATGCTATATTAATAGAGCAAACATACTCAAGGCTGCAGCACATTAAAAAAGAAAAAAGGGTTTAGGGTATACTCACCCGTAAAAATGGAATGATGTTGTCCTTGGCTATTGCTTGCAGTAATCGAGGTGCTCCTGTAAGACTCTGCAATCCTGCTCCACACGTGGAGAAGAAGGAGCCGATCACAATGACCCAGGGAGAAGGCCAAGACAGGATGCCCACAACTAAGTTTTTGTTCACAGCGTCACCATACCTGGAAACAAGATTATTCAGTTACAAGCCTTTCACTTTACACATCTGCTGTGCTGCATGCCGATAGGTGGCAGAAGGAACCAGCATGTGTATGAGGCCGCTTACAATACGCCCACTCAGGGTGGGTTGTGAGGACATGCATTTCACCAAGTTGGCCTCATTCAGTTGCCGCAACCATATACAGAAGGGTGAGACCTAGATGACAACCCCTCTGCTCACCACAGCAGAAAAGCTATAAATTAGGTCACTGGCCTACCGAATGAAACGGGCTCTGATTTGCCATTGGGATTTTATTGCTTCGGTGTATTTATGTGTGTGGTTATTAATGTAATTTTATTTTTTGAAATGTCATGTGGTTAAAGCAAAACATCAAGTCATTATTTCACAAATAAAATGACAATACACTTGTCATAAATGTTTAACATAATTATTAGAGGGGCACCTTTCGAGTTGGCTGCAACCTACGGGTTCTAGCCAGCGCTATATAAAACTTTGCAAATAAATAATTAAATACTGCAGGAACATTGCCAGTCTGATTGGATGTTAATCCATACGAGGCGTTCCTTGCCTCCCTATTGAAATTGCATCCTTACGGGGCGCAGAGGGACTACTGATCATTACTTTCTGAAGAGTCTCAGGGCGGTGTAATCAATAGAAATCCACCCCTAATTGTTTTATTTGCCTAAACAATTAAAGAATGTTTGCAAAAGGGAAAAAGGGTTGTACGTCTTTTTGAGTTTTGCGGTAGGCTTTGAAGCACAAGCTAATTACTATATGATTTGACACTATTTTTCCTGTAGGAACTTTATTTACTCATTCTAGACCTGTGTTTCCACCTCCTCTTTTAGAATGCATGAGATTCTAAGTGATTTGCACATATGTTTGCAAAGAAAACCTCTCAAATGCCGTTTTCTCCTCAAAGACGCAGCATACAAAGATCTCCCCTACTAAGTTACTTATCAGATGTTTAAAGTGTTGAGTCACACCCGCAACAAGGCCGAATGACTCCCCAATTAGATAATGGGCAGCAAGGGCTGGAGAGGACTGGACAGGACTCCAGCTGATGGTGTTGGACCATGGACCAACATTTACACAGGGAGACCCGTCCAGACAAAAAAATGCTCTGCCCCTTAATAGGAACAGCAAATACAAAATTGGTATTACAGTGCCTGCGCTGTCATGGCAAACACTACCCACAATTGGGCAAGGATACTGCTGGTCTAAATGAATATTGGGTATGTGGGAGGGATGCTGATGGGTCGAAATAAGAACTGCTGACATATGGGTAGTCCGGCGGACCTCATCACTTTCGGGGATGGGACTTTAGAGGGAGGGGACCCCACAAGGCCTCTTTTCACCAGTGCTGCCTGCTCTAATTTTGGGGTGGTCCGAGGGGAAAATAATAAATAAAAACACTTACCTGCCCCTGCGACCGCCGCCTAGGTGCTCCTCTCCCGACGCTGGTCACACTGCACCGGCTCCCAGGGGACAATCACGGCGCTGCTCTCAAGCTGGTAATACTATTTACCAGCATGACAGCAGCACTGTGATTGGCCTGAGCGGGCTGACTTAACGCTCCCTCAAGAACAAGGAGTCTGTGGCTTTTCTCCAACCCGGCTGTGCAACACAGCTGGGTTGGAGAAACATAAGTGCATAACTTGTAAGTGCACATAAGTCCAAACTGACATGCACACTTACAAGTGCCCAACACCCCTCCCTATTGTGATGTGACACTCGTCAGGATGGCCCCGCCCTAACCTCAGCTGGCAGGAAGAAAAATAAAATGATAATAAATTGGTTTTATAATCATTTTATTTTCAGTGGGGCTACGCTCCTCTGCCATAACGGAGAAGCAGCCCCTGCTTTCGCCCAGCTGTGACATTTCAGCAGAGAGGCAGAAATAGCCAGTCATTCTCAGTCATTTTTGTCTCTCGTGTGGGAAGAAAGAGGGATTTATTTTTACAATCTCTCTCCGCCCAGACATTCCCACACATGATATTTCAAGAGCTTGCACAAAAGAAATAAGCACATAAAAAAGAAAAGATCTAAAAAACTTAGATTAATATTAATGTGAATGGCTAAATGAGAGAAGCACTTTATAGTTTAACATCCGTGTTTTTATCATCATCTAGCGTCCAAAATACTTGTAGAAAATAGAGGGTTTAACTATGTCAGCCTGTTGGAGGGCAAAGTTACTGTGGATTTTAAGTGGGGATGCTCAGGATGCCATTAGAAACGAGTAGTTATGAGGGTGGGGGCACTGGCATTCCAGCCCTTATCGCCCCCTGATTTTTCATTTTTCTATGATATTTCTCCCAGAGCACTCGCAGATGGGCGCATCAAGTCAGATCAGCAGAATTATCACAAATCGTGTAATTCCAGTTAGGCCTGTGAGGTATGTTGCTGGCTGAAACAGGATTAATGAAGGGCTTTAATCAGACCCTTAGATATCAATGGTACATCTGTACCCAAAATAATCAATTCACATAATGCTAGTATTTGCTGGATAGACTGCTCCACGGGTGGGCGTGAAGTTAGCTGCTGCAATTTGCAAATACTGGCATCAGTGCCTCAGACTACAGGCTCTGGCAGGCCTGTTTCATGTGATGTAAGTACCCTCAACATGGGTGCCAGCCGCTATGACTACAGCCCTGTAGGATACATTGAAGAGTGATGCCCCTTGGCAAAGGGTACCATGGGTCTATGCTTGGCAAAGCCCCTGTGTCAAGAGTTTGTGTGCTTGGGCTCTGGTAGGCGCCAGCAAGAATATTTTACTAGTTGCATCAACAGCTTTAAGTACATGAAGTATGTGCAACAACACTGCATACTGATTTTGCCCAGGCAGGCTGGAAAATACCCAGATATTGTCCTCGTGGCAGGATGCCCCATGTCAAACTATTCAGCTGGACCTTCCACTCTTTATCCTCATTCTCCTTAATTCAGCACCAAGTTACATCTCCTACAGAAGAGCTTGCCTGCGAGGAGCTAGCGTGTGCTTGTTAAAACTAGGATCATGAGTAACCAATGTGGATCCATGAAAAACATTTTGTGCTCGGTTGTCCAGCGGCACAAGTTGAAATCGAGACGATAAGTGCAAAAATGGATTGCAGACAAAACTGAATGTTGAAGCCCTGCCATAAAACACTAGTAGAATGGGAATAAAGTCATAATCCAAGCACAGGCAGTCGGTGCTACCACAAGTGTGGAATTACCTCCATGACACTGTGGAGAGGTGTGGTGCAGCGGCCAGGGCAGCTGACTTCGGAGCACAGGGTTCACGGTTCGATCCCCGGCTCCGGCGGCAGCTCAGCTCAGCACCATGGGACTCTGGGCAATAGCTCACTTAATTTCCACTACGGCCCCCAGCGCCTTGAGACCCGTAAGGGTGAGTAGCTGCGCTATATAAAAACGGACTTACATTTTACACTTGTGGACTCTCTCAGAAATAGCCTCCCTTTGCCCTCTGTAGAGAAGAGAAGCCTCCAAGCACATCTCACACTGACTCAGAATAAAGTGACTGATTGCTGCAGGTGAAGTCTGCTACTGTCTTTTGTATGTCTTCTTTCTTAGTGTTTCGGAACAACCTGACGTGGGTCTGAGCTGAGGCACTGGTGTGATAAAAACACCTAAATAAATGGGTAGCAAACAAGCAAGCTCAAGTGGCCACTGGCACTTAGTGTCATCGTTCTGTCCCCACTAGGTGTATGGTAATACTTAAGTGTTGCAGACCAGTACTCCATCACTGTCACGTCCACCACACAAGAGATTGGGGGCATTAGTAGGAATAATAGCAGGATTTATCGCTTTATGATCACTGTACACTGTCATTTTGATTATCATAATCCATGACCCTTCAGGAAGTACAATTCTTTTACTACATCATCATATTGCTTTTACTACACCGAGATTAATAGAACTATGGTCAGATATGGAACTGGCTACATTCATAGCAGACAAACCTCAAGCTTCCAGCATAGGCTTGGACAGCCCAAATGTTTACAATGCTGGTAATGCAACCAGCAGTCCGCGGTTACAGATATACAGATTTTGTAGTATATGTTTTTCTTGAAAGCAAGTTCAGGCACACAAAGCAAAATGCTAAATGAGAGCCAACAACCAAAAACATAAGATGTAGCATTTTTCTTGGGACTTTGTAATACTTACTTATCTCTAAGAACTACTCCCTCGATGCAGGCTCCGAATAACACAACAGTGCTAAAGTCTGAATGGAAAAGTCAAGGATCAAATCTGTTATTTCATGCAAATGCAGCACAGATTGTTTTTGGGTTCCAACGAGCAAGCTCATCACTTTCCGAGGCTTTAGGCTACAAAGGTATAGGCAAGGGAAAATGTTCAAAGACCGGATACCCCTTCACCAGTCCCCCCTTTTAACTGAAGGGTTGTTTTAGCTTGGTTTGTGAAGATTCAGAATAGTCAGACAGAAGTCAGAGATACAGTTGGATGCCCTTCGCTAATACATACAAAGCTCTCATGATGATAAAGTAAAAAACCTTGCAAGGTAGGCTCTTTACCCCCCAAACATCCCTCTCCCCACTCAGTACCCTTATGGGGTAAACAGTGGAGAAAGGTCAGCCCCAGACCATCTTCAATGTATCTAGGGATGCTATTCCCCCTAGTGGAAAATCTCTACTTACTTCACTTTTACCCAGCATAGCATGCACCCACCTTTTACAAGGATGTGTCAGGGTCAGAGCATTTCAGGCTCTTGTAGGTTCCCACCACTGAGGGTTCCACTTGAGGGTTCCAACATTCATGTGCTCACATGCATTAGTAATGAATCCCCTAAAATTATTAAAAGGAATTTCGCTCAGCATTTACATTATTGCTGTTTCACTGCTGAGAGTTTTTTCATCCCCTCCTGGAATCCAAGTGCCCAGAAAGTAAGTCTGAGCCAGACAATGGAAGGGGCATTCTCATTTAAATGTCTGAAATGCGTGGTTGCGCAAGAAACAAAATGGCAGAATAAATTATCAAGAACTCCTTTCCTTTAACATGAGCTGGTTATTTTATTTTCCCATTCCGGGAAATAATCTCAAAAAGCGCAGAAAACGTACTAAAAACAGCAAGCACACTGATCTTCCAGTCAATGGTTGAGTAACAATTCCCTAATGGCAATGTACATCTCCCACAATGCATTGCTTTATAGCCTTGCCCTTCTCAAAAGACACCAGGAAAGCAGCAGTACCACCAGGTGTACAAAAGTTTACACGTAAATAAGGTGCCTCCAACATCTTGCAGTTCTTATTCATACATTTAGCTCCTGATATGTGCATGGTAAATGAAGTGAGATGCAGTAGCTTGCAGATAGAAAGGAAATGGCCACATTTAGGATAGGATAGTCCTTTTTAAAGTGCTCGAATGCCGCGGCGTCTTGGCGCTAGGAGTGTACGGAGGAAGACTGGGCAGTAGAGCCGATGATTTAATTTGAGGGGAATAGCCAAGATTTCAGCGATTTCCTAAAAAGCTGCCGGTTGGGTTGAAGTCTCATGGCAGAAGGTAATTGGTTCCATAGTTTGGCTGCACAGTGTGATAGACTCCGACCACCCCATCTAGCTCTCCGAATTTTAGGAGTATGGATAAGGCCCATGTTGGTGGATCTAAGCGTTCTGGTGGGGGTGTACCATGAAAACACTTTCTGGATCTCCACCGAACCACCTCCGTAAAGTGCCTTATGCACTAAACAGAGGGCCTTGAATTCCACTCGTTGCTGGAAAGGGAGCCAATGAAGTGATCTTATGCCCGCCGAGGTAGAATGACCTTTGGGAATATTCAATAGCAGTCGTGCCGCAGCATTTTGTAGTGATTGCAATTTCATCCTCTGAGATTTGCCAATGCCCATAAAAAGAGCATTGCAGTAATATAATTTAGAAAGAAAAAGAGCTACTACTACATTTTTCCGAAGCTCCTGCGGGATGAAAGGGAAGATCTTCCGTAAGCTCTTCAATAAGAAGAAGCAGGAGGAAGTCAGACGATTGACCTGGGCCACGAAATTGAGCTGATCATCAAAGATCACTCCTAGGTTCTTAACCTTGGCAGTAGGGCGGGGGCATTCACCTGCCTCTATCGGCCACCAAGTTTGATTCCACAGTGATTGGCCCTTGCCAAACTCCAGTACTTCCATGTTATCGGTGTTTATTTTGAGGAAGGTTCGACTCACCCAACTCATAATCTCTGTCAAACAGGCATGAAAGCTACTGGCAATGATCTCTGGTTGTTTGGACACCGATATTACGAGCTGAGAATCATCAGCGTACGAGACCAGGGTAAAGCCGTGCTTTCTGAGGAGTCTGGCCAAAGGAGTGACCTATATGTTGAAAAGCGTTGGAGACAGGGTAGAGCCCTGCGGTACTCCGCACGGGAGATGAAAGGTGTCAGATCGTAGACTGTCCCAATGTATGTTCTGCTCCCGTGCTGCTAGAAAGGAGGAGAGAAGGGCCAGAGCTGTGTCCTCAATTCCCACTCCTTCAGCCGCTGCACTAACACCGTGTGGTTCATGGTGTCAAATGCTGCCGATAGTTCTAGGAGGATAAGAACAGCTCTGCCTCCCCCGTCCATCACTCTGCGAATCTCCTCCGTTGCCATGATCAGGGCCGTCTCAGTGGAATGGCATGACCGAAAACCATGCTGAGTAGAGTCAAGCAGGTTATTGGAGTCGAGATATAGCGTTAACTCCTTATTTACGTCTTTTTCGAGAATTTTGGCTGCTACCGGCAGTCCTGAAATTGGATGGTAATTTTTGGTCTCCGTGGGGTCGAGGGCCGCTTTTTAAGTATTGGCCTAATACATGCTTTTTTCCAGGCAGAAGGATAGATACCAGACACTAAGACTTGGTTTAGAAGGGGGGTCAGATGTGTGCTGATCTTCCCAGAAACTAGGTGCATGGTGACGGCAGGGATCGTTTGGAGAGCCTGATTTTGTAGATAGGAGGAGGTTATTCACATCCTCCTGGGAGAGCGACCGGAAGCTGGTTAGCTGGCCATGAGCTACCTTCTCCTCCGATGATGGCCTTTTACAACCATCCGTGACACCAGACGCGTTTAGGAGATCGTTGTAGATCAATTGCACCTTGTTTTGGGGAAAAATAGCCAGTTTGTTACAAAAGGCTTGGTCCGGTCTAAACTGGTTAGCCTGCGGCGGTTTGGCTAACAGTTGGATAGATTTAAAAAGTTCCTTGGAGGAGTTGCTGGCCTCCTCAATCTTTGCAGTAAAGTAGGCACGTTTTGCTTCAATAATTGCCTCCTTATATTGTTCTACCACTAAATTGTAGGCTACTTTGTGCTCTTTACTGTAATCCGATCTCCAAGTTCGCTTGCTTCTCCTACATTTGACCTTTATGCGTTTAAGGTCTGGTCCATACCATGGCGAGGTAGCTGGGCCTCTTTTCCCTCCATTAGACATATATCCTTGTTCACAGCATATTCTGAACTGCAAACCATAGGTCAAATTAATCAAGGGTTTAATTGCACGAATGTGGCTGTGAAATGTCTGACCCTACGATTTTATGACAAATATAATGAAAGATCATTCAGGAATCCCCGTACCAGTCAGCCAATATCACAACTATTATACGGGTTTATGCAAATGATTTTTAAAGATATTACCTGAATCGAATACACACAAGACACATCTGCCCTTTAGCTCATTACTGACAGGAAGCATAGACGAGCACCAAAAAGACTTACTGCACTCTCAAAGCAAGTCCCCCGTACAGTTTAATGGACACATTATGCTCAAACAATCAATCTAAAGATAGGGAAATTAGGATGCCATCAACTATAAAACTTGTAGACTAGAATTCATACAGCAAAACACTAATACAACCTTTTGTGGGAAAACAACTGAGATATAAGCAGAGGATCATTATGGGGCTTTTGTAGGTTTGTATAAAGAGGCCTCTGATTACAAAAGCAGCATGACTTAAAAAGAGAAGACCTACAACTAGCCATAAACTGAAGTCAGATCCCTCAAAACTAGAAAATGAGCAAAAATCAGACCAATTACAAAATGTAAGACCCCCCTGAAAAACCTCAATCCAAAGACAATCAGAATATGAAAGTAAACCAATACTAACCAAACTGACAGACTCACAAGAAGCCTCTGGTATGAAACGTGGAAGTTCTTAGGGCAGTTCGTCACAGCAAAGGTCTACATGGTTTTGTTACGTCATTTTACGAAACTGTTGTCTTTCTCATAACCCAAAATTTCAAATGTCTAATGATTTCCCAAAACAAGAAAGGTTACGCTCTCATCTAGAGTAACCCACTAAAGATATCAATGTATGCAGGTCCTAAAGATTCATAGTGCATCCCAACATTAAGTGAAATTGCTTGCAAAGATCCTGGCACTTAACCCTGATCCCATTATGCCATATAGGAATCACCCTGACAAATTACTGTCAAAAAACGCTGGAGATTATAGCAGAAAGGGTCTACACATGTGAGAGACAGCATTTGAAGGCCAAAAATGCAAGTGCCGGATCAGTTGTGACAAACGCCAACTAATTTGGGATGCAGCCAACATTCTATTTATGGGGTAATGTCGCGGTAGCTGAATATGAGAGTAGAAACTGAAAGAATGGCCCTCTGATACAGGTGATATCCAAAGGGAGATGATCATGGATTTAGTGCATACAGTAACTGCCTGAAAAAAGGAACACTTTATACTAATCATTCATGAATTCAGTTTGATATCGGAAATTACAGGAGGTAAACAACAGTTTAAGCTGACAAAGTTTAGGAATGACATCCTAGTTTCCTTGATTAACTCCTAAGTGCCCCTATGAATACTAATGAGTGAAGTAAAAAGTTAGTACAGACACAGGGTTACAAATTAATGTGTCCAAATCCATGGTAATTTTACTGAACCTCTAACCCAAGCAAAACACCTTTCAATGAAGGATGCAACGCATGCATATAGAAGTCTATATCTCTCGACATTCTAGGTTACGCTACACTCCAAGTCCTATTCAGCATGAACTGAATTAAAATGAGCGCAGACCTCTAAAAAGATGACAACTAATCTTTATCTACAACTAATCTGTTATAACTAGGGAGAGTTGCTGCACTAGAGACAAACAGCTTGCCAACTTTGAATATATCTATTTCAGAAATTGCCTCCGATGTTAAAAGCAAACTATCTGGAGTGCATTCAACAGACTTGTTTAAGTTCATGGGTTCGAGGACATCAGGCCATGCTTTTCCCCAGCCTCACTAAATATTATCATACACCCAAACAAGCTTTTTACTTTATTTGTTCTGATACAGAAACTTATTTAAGCACTGGAAAACATCTGTATGCCTTAAAACAGTAGATCAGGTTGAAGAACCACTCTGCAGATGAGATTCTCCGAACAGACCAAAACAAATTTTCAAAAGTAATGCTCCTATGCGCCCATCTAAGATACAGATGTAAACATCGACTACAGGGTCCATCATGAAACACAAGTGTATAATCTTCTGCATGTATTCTTTCCTTGCCAGTTGGAACTGCTCTCTCGACTGACTGATGTGTTTCATGAGCGCCTTATTAAATTGTCATTATCAAAACTCTGACTTTCATTAGCAATGAGATGAACTTGGACCACACCTACAGATGCTCATTTGAGAGCAGACATGTTTCACTTTTGGGGGCAGGAAGAAGAGGTCGTGGGATCTGTGCGTTTAGACTTAGAGCGTGGGTGTGCATCTTCTATAATACAATGCAAATCTACCTTCTCCTGGTACTGGGGTATCCTGACATCTTATCAAATTAGAGAATTGCAGTGATTGAGTGAAGAATGTAGAGGGGGATCAGGAAGAAGCGCCCTTTAACATTACAAACATAAGGTGTCTCTAGAGGCCTGATAGACTGTGTGTGCGCGGAGACCAATACATTACTATTATTATTAATTCTTGTATAGCGCATAGCTACCTGTGAGGTTTCCCAGTGCTGGAGGACATTGGTCAGTAACATGCATGCATGACCTAGAATAGCCAAGTGTTTAACTGTTTGCAGAACCGGCTAAGGGAGTTGCAGCCTCTGACTGACTCAGGAAGTGTTTTCCAAAGTTTAGGGCTGGTGACAGAAAGTGACAGACTGCCTATTCGAGATCGTCTGAATTTAGGCACTGAAGAGAGAGACTGGTTACTAGAACACAGTGTATGGGAGGGACGATAAGGCACAGTCAACCTATGCAAAAATTCATGGCCAATGTGGGTCTTGATTTTATACATGAAGCAAAGAGCCTTAAAGTTGATGAGTTTAGCCACGGTAAGCCAGTGGAGGTCTTGAAAGAGACCAGACACTGAAGAATGGTTGGGAAGCCAGAACAGCAGCCTTGCTGCAGTGTTTTGAACCAGCTAAAGCCGTCTGATTACGGTCTTATCAGCACCCAGATAAAGGTACATCAGTGAACCTTATGCACAGAAGAGAATCATTCAATGCATGTGACAATATGTGATGTTTTAAACCACATGCACAATGGATGCTCTATGCGGACAACAAAATAGCATGCCTTGTTATATCCCAAGTGCGTTGTGCGATTAACTTCCCTTCGTGAATTTCTATGGTATAATCCACTAGCCTTGTCAGGGAACACGCTTCTGCCATGGGATAAATCAATGGAAATTCACTGGGTGCAGGTTACCTGAGCATGTGGTGGAATGTGAGCTGTACATGAGCATAGTGTCAGGAACCTGGGATTGGAGTCATCTGAATGCCTTCTGTACGGTTTCAATTTGTACTAACATGGTTAAGGAATTGACTGTGTGGAGCCTTCCACATCACGTTCTCGTGATCCAAATGCACATCTACACAGTACACATTCCACAATACTAGCTTTTTAAAATTCTAACAGAAAAAGTCCCAAAAAGACCAGTCTTTCTTCCATTTTATGTCATACTATGTGACTGGTGGAGCAGCAATACTGGGACAGGAAGTGGAAAACATTCTGCGCTGATAAATGTATTTGTTGTTGAAAATGCAGAATGTGAAATCCCCATTCTATTTATTTGTGACCCAGGAGAATCACTAGATGAAAGTCTGGTAGGACACATTCCAGCTAGCCTTACTTGTGTTTAATCAGAGGAGGGTTATGGCTCTACTGAAAAAATACATTGATGGTAGTCCACTTTAGATATAGGGAGGGCCACCTTGAATACACATATCTACCATGATCTGTTCCACATAATGGTGAAGAGGTCAGAAAGTATTTGAGTGTCAGAAAAATGTAGTGTGTGACAAGCAAACGTTTTTCACTAGTGAGTGAGCATAACTATGAACTGGTAGCACGTTTGGAACAGCCTTTTAAGTGATAGTTGGGTTACTTGGGGAGGGGGACATCTTAGTTGATAAGGGATCACCCTGCGTCTTGTTGACAAACTCAAAGTACAAGAAAGATTATAGCCTACTACTAGTCCATCACTGGCACAATGTATTGTCTAGAGAGAGTATCAAGCACTTTAAAATGAATGTGGGAACAGTTCTAAACATCATTAGGAGGGACTTCATTAGGAAAGGCAAAAATATGCTGGGGAATGGGGTTTCCTACAGGGGAATTGCTGGTTACAGGCAAGGATGTCAGAGCTACCCAGTGCTAAAGTGCTTGTGCTCCCTCCCTGAAACATGGTAAAATTGTCTTACACCTGATTGGCCTATTTAGTTTAATTGCAAGTCCCTAGTAAAGTGGTATATACCCAGGGCCTGTAAATGAAATGCTAATGGACCTGCAGCAGTTATTGTACCAACCACCTAAGTTACCCCTTAAAACATGTTCCTGGTCTGCCATTGCAGCCTGAATGCAATTTTATACTGCCAAATTGGCTTGGCATGAGGGTTGGCAATATAACCCCCTTGCCAAGCCTTAAACGCCCCTTTTATTGCATATACATCATCCCTAAAGTAGGCCCTAGGTAGCCCATAGGGAAGGGTGCATTGTAATTAAAAGGTTGGACCTACACTTTAAAGTTTTACATATCCTGGTAGTGGAAAACTCCCCCAAAAAGTTCACTACTCTGAGGTCTATCTATCCCATAGAATAACATTGGGTTGCCTGTATACATTTAATAGGTGCTAACTTTTGATTGGGGACAGGTTGACTTTTCATATTTGGTGCGTGAGAAATTCTAATTGAAAATCATCTTTAGTGATAAAGTCAGGATTACAATTTTGAAAATGCCACTTTCAGAAAATTGGCTTTTTTTCCTGCCCTAACTATTTGGTGCTTGCAGCCTGTGATTGGGTCACACGACTGGGTGCAGATGATAGTTGGACTTTGTTTATTCCTCCCAGACAGATGTAGAATAGAGGCATTAGTAGCAGCCAGCTTGGAGCCAGGGCAGGGGAAGCAGGAGACTTCAAGCACTTCAAAGAGAATTTCCTAGAAACTTCTACTTCAAAGGAGGCACCGTGTATAAAAATGGGACCCCGAGTCCCACCCTTCAGTTCACTTTCTGGACCTGCAGAAGGAATCTCAGAGGACTGCCTGCTCCTGTGGCCAGCTGTATACTTCAGAAGATTGCCTTGCTGCACCTGGAAGGACTATATTGCTTCCTGAGGTCTGCCTTGAACCTCCAGATGCCTGCTCTGCTGTTTGAGCCCTGTGCCACTGCTGAACCCAGGACTATCTGAGTGACTCCAAGGGCTAGTTGGCTGACCTCCTGATATGAGCCTCAGGGACAGCTCCAACCATCTTCAACCTGCAACTGGGCCCAGCTGGAGTGAGGCCTAACTCCCCCAAGTGGTGCCCATACAGTCCCAGACCCTTGGTGGTGGTGCTAAAGGTGCCCAGATAGATACAAATCCAAAACTTGGGACTTGGAATGTATTGGGCTAAAAACTGCTCTGAGAACAGAAAGGAGACCAGGACCAAGGACCAACTTTATTGTCTATCCACCCAAAGTGCATCGCCAGTTGGTCTGACTTTGCGGAAGCTCTCTCTCTATATTCTTCTCCTCTGCAGCAAAACCTATTCAGTGGTCCTTTGGCAAAGGGTATCCGGTCTTGTTGGCTACAGCCTCCAGCTTCGTCTAGCTTGAGATTTTAGACTACCAAACGTAGAACTCTAGTCCGCAACTTCATCCAGCAGCTCCCAAACGATGAGGGTTCCACCTTGGACACGGACTGCAGCCTTTCCCCGCAGAACTTTACCTTCTCAGAACATTTCTCTCAGAATTTCTTCCACTTTATGCATCCATCCTGCGCTCCATCGCGGTCAGCCATATTTTTCGACTTTGACATTGTCTTGTGCATGGTCGGCACTTTGATCCTTTAGGTTCTAGTTTTTAACCTCAAACCCGAAAAATTCATAACTCTGGTTCTACTAATTGTTTTTTTGTCATTTTGGTGTCAAATTTATTAAAATGTACTCTATGTTTCTAAATTGGTCTGGGATTTTTCTGGTCTTGTGTTTTCACTTTATTACAGTTTGTGTGCTGCATAAATACTTTACACATTGCCTAAGTTAAGCCTGACTGTTTTTGTGCCAAGCAATGAGAGAGTTAGGCACAGGTTAATTTAGTGACTTTTGTGGTTCACCCTGACAGATTGTAGCTGTACCTTGAACTAGGGTAGCCTGCCTCCTTCAACCAACAACCCAATTTCTCACAGGCAGCATAATCAAGAAGGAGGGCTAAGGAGAGTGAAAAGGGAGTTGGAAGGGGGTCAGAGGGAAGACAGTCACCCACAGGTATTATCCAATAGGCAGGCCACAAGATTTTAGGGAGCGCACAGCCCAATATTGGGCAGGTGTAATTTACTCAAAATTAGCCTCTTTAAAGAACCTTATAATCCAATGTCATAGGGGAGAGGGGACAGAACATCATGGAAGCCTGCATTAACGAATTTAACCTGGGGTCCACAAACCAAATAGGGCAGACAAACAGGAAACCACAACCCACATTCATAAACATCTCCACGCTAGATTACATCTTCCTGAGCAAGGACTTATTGAAGAGGTGTGAGGAATATAAGGTGCCACATACTACTGTAAGCGACCATCACCCACTAGCCATCCTTGTCAATGTAAGCGCCATGCTGCATGAGGAACACCTCCCTGTTGGCCAAATGCTCAATCCAATCAGTGAACCGGCATCGATAAAACGAATTAAATGGGGACCTTCAAGCCAGGCAAGATATAACAAGTGGAAACAGGTTATACATACAACTGGCCTTCAGAAAAGCTGGTCAAAAATAATGGACTCGCTATTCAAAGCTCTGAGTGCAGGAAGGCAACCCACACAAAGACAAACTTATTGGAAATGGGCCAATTTATCTCCTCGACAACAAAGAATTCAGAGAGAATAAAAAGAGGTGTCGTCAGGCAGAGCTACAGTATAGGAGAGAGAAGTGCCTGTGGACTGAAAAAATCCTGAAAACATCCAGAAAACTGCACACAAAAAAACGTCTGGCAGCTGAAACAAACCAACACAGAAGAAAAATGGAAACATATATATGCATTGTTAGCGCCAAATAAGAACAGGGAGTTTTGGAGCTATGTTAACGGCCTAAATGGTGGAGGCCACACAGAAAATGCTGTACAAACCAACAAATGGGCAGCCCACGCAACAAAGCTTTATGTCGACCTAGATAAACCCCTGGCTAAAACCATGGAGGTAGAGGGCAACCACCCTGACGAGAATGAGGCAGAGCACTTTGCCCTAACAGAAAAAGAAACCCTAATTACTCTCAAGGGAATCAGGAAGGATGGGGCTTCTGGTCCCAATGATTTACCAGGCAACCGCTTCAATGAAGATCGAGATTTTTGTGCTCCTCACATGCATAGCCTGTTCTACCAATGCTACAATACCTCGGTGGTACCAGATTCATGGAAAAGGTCTGTCTTGCATCCCATCTTTAAAAAAGGGGATCCTTCCCACCCGGAGAACTACAGACTAATTGTGCTGTTGGACGTTGATGGGAAGGCATTCGCAAAAGTGCTCCTGAAAGAGCTAGAGGCATGGATAAAAAAAAAATCAAATCATACCGCAATATCAGACAGGATTTTGGCCCAACTCATCTACACTGGACAACGCCATCGCGTTATCATACCTGACAAACAAGGCCACAGAGGTAGCCTCCCCTCCACTCTATGCATGCTTTTTCGACTATAGTGCCGCCTTTGACAGCATTGACCGTAACATACTGTGGGCAAAACTCGCAAAGTGGGGCATCCCGAGGAAACTTCTGGCAGCCATCATAACACTCCACACAGGTACCTGGGTTCGTACTAAGCTTACACATACATGAACAAAGGGTTAAAACAGGGCTGTGAGATTGCCCCAACATTGTTCAACTTATACACCACAGATCTGGGAGAGGCACTCCTAAAAGCCAACATTTTTCCACCTAAACTGGGCCATCTTAGACTTCCGATCATGCAGTACGCAGACGACCTCGTTCTACTGGATCAAACTAGAATAGGCATGAAAAGGGCATTGGAGACACTACACTTATATAATATGGAAAACAAACTTCAAGCCAACGCCACAAAAATAAAAATGCTGGTTTTTGGTCATAAACCAAAAAAAAATCATTATTGGGTTGGCATCTCGGCCCGCTAAGGATTGCTACCGCTAATAAATACACTTATCTGGGAGTTCAATTCTCAGACACTGGTAGATCAACACTGCAGGCCAAAGCACTCGAGGCTAAAGCGGCCAAGGTCACACACGGCCTATGGAAATTAAATCACAAGCTCCAAAGCCACTCCGCAGAGGGCATCCGACGGGTAATACAAGCAAAGCTAATTCCATCTCTGAGCTATGGCCATCTCGCCTTTCCAGGTTTGCTTACGGACAAATTGGAGTGCCTGCATATCATGGCTTTTAGGAAGATTTTTAATCTTCCATATTCAACAAGGCGCACACTGATCCACCTGGAGTTCAATATTCCAGCAATGGACATTGAATGTAAAAAAAGATATAGTCAAATTCTATTATTGCGTGAATAAGGCTGGCACTGGCACAATCACGGAAGCATTACAAACTGTTTTTATCCACAATACTAGGCGCTGGGCAAGGTATCTCTTCATGGCCAACAAGTCATTGGGCCTGCCAGTAGACCTCTTAACTGATACACCCTTAACAATGGGCAGCCTAAAAAGCCTGTTAAAGAAACAGGGCAAGCACATCTCAAGGCAACAGGATCTCGAACGGATTAGACACATCCCTGCCGCAGAGGGTCTCGTCTACTCACACGAAGCCACTCCATGCCAACCATATCTGAAGGCTGGATTGGGAAGGCAAGCCCTACAGAACGATCTGAGAACGAGGGTCCTAACATTATCAATATGGGACTATAAGGGCCACTGGAAAAACACACTGCCAAGAAGCAGGGGATGTTGCTTGTGCCAATACCACACAGAATCAGCTGAGCATATTACTTGTTGCCCAGCCCTGCTGAGCCAGAGGCGACTATACTTAAGAACAATGTTCCTTTAAAACGGTGTAAGAACATGCAAGGAGGCCCTAATGTTCATCTACACTACCACGGTGCCGATGGACCTTGCTCGTATTGGCAAGTTCTATGTGGCAGCTCGTAGGACTCTACGTACAATGCAAGAATCGATGACGAAAGTCAAAAAAACATAAGCTGCTGACCACCTATTGTGGCAGTAACACTGGCACCATATGATTCTATACACTGTTCACTTGTACCACTGTTCATTCTTTTACATTTCGTATTTTATTTTGGGAGGAGCACTGTTTTTAATTAATATCATATGCCTGCTTACACATACAATAATTATATGCATGCTTGCATGACACAATATCGCATGCTCATGTACCTATGCCTTTCAGCTTTGCCCGGTGATGCCTTTCTGCACTTTCTACATAAAAAAAATCCTCGAGCTATCTGCTGCACCCATATCATTTTGCTGCTGCACTTTCAGACGTTCTTAAATTTTATATGGGTCACACACATTTTAACAATTTTATAGATCTTTTATTATCAAATGCATGTTTTATGATGTAATCCATTTTGTATTTGTAAATGATTTTAGGTAACCATACAATAAAAACAACTTTACTTTATGCATTGAAATGTTAATGTGCGTGAAGAAGTAATGAAATTTAACATGTCATAGATTACAAAAGTTGTCTTGCATTCTCCAAATCACAAAAGTAGCATTTGCTGTTAGTCAACACCTCAAGTTGGTGAATATAAAACCTATGCCTCTGTGCTCACCTTCACAAAGCCCCTTCTTATTGGTTCAAAATCCCTTCTATGCTCCTCTGTAGTGCCGGAGGTGAGCAGAAGGAACCTTACTGGGTTGCCCTTAAGTAGTATTTTGTCAGTCATGCCACTCATAATACTGCCACAGGGCAGACTCCATATGAAAAGTCGCATGGTATAAGCACACGCACTATGGTGTATACTTTGTGGGTGCAGAAATTAATGGATGCCGTCAGGGTGGAATATCATAATGAGGTGGAGGCCTGACGTAATTATTTAACAACTAAGAGGAAATTATACGGCGTAGGGAACATGGCTGGATGCTTTCTCCTTTGGCTAAGCCAAAGGGAAGAAGAAGCACGATGTGTGGGGGAACTCATCACCCCAACAGGAGAGAAACAAACAGTACTGCAAAGTCGGAATGCACTGGGACCCAAAGGGCTACCAGTGGAGCTGTTAAAGAGCATGGCCACGCTGGTGGTCCTGCACCTGCTACAAATGTTTGAAGACACCACTGCACAGAGGTGGCTACCTCCTGATTTTCAACATGCATTAATCACTATAATATACAAGCAGGGCACCACGAACAGACTGTGGGTCTTACCACACAATCTTACTTCTCAACAGTGAAACCAAGATATTGGCAGCCACATTGACCCGTAGGCTCAATAAAGTTATAACATCGCTCATTCATTACAACAAGAACAGGTTCATGCCCTGTAGACCTACCAGACAGAACCTATAGAGACTATAAAACTGGCTTGATGCAGTGAAGGAAGTTAGGATTCCCTTGACTGTGGTGTCAATTGATGCTGAAAAGGCATTTGATTTAATCCATTGGCCCTATCTATCCCTGGTCTTGAGGTGCTTTGGCTGTGTACCTCGCTTTTGCAGCTGGGTGGCCCTGCTATATGCAGGGCCTACGGCAGGGGTAAGAGTGAACAGGGAGCTGTCCAAGACCTTTTCACTGAAGCGAGGGACCACGCAGGGATGACCCCTCTCCTCTTTGTCTTGTGCATTGAGCCGCTGGTGGCCTAGATGAGATCAGGGAGGGAAATTAACAGTGGCAATGCCCTGGCGGAACAGGAGAAGGAAGCTTTCTCCCTATGCATTGATGAGGTCCTCCTTTATATATCAAATCCTGGAAGGATGTTGAATCTCCCTGGAGATCTTTGGAAGCTTTGGAGGTTACTCCGGGTACAGAACAAAATGGCATTAGTCGGTACTCGATCAGGTTGGAGTTTATGGATCCAGAAGATGCCGTCTGGGTGCCCTTAAGGGTGGTAGATGACTGCTTCAAATATTTAAGAATTTTGTCACCATGAATCCGGACAAGTTCTGGAAGGCCGTTTTGGAGCGACCATTTGTGGACATACAAAACGACATTGCCAGATGGTGTAAGCTGCTGCTTACACTCCTTGGCAGAGCTAATTTTAAAATGATCACTCTAGCAAAACTCAATCATATACGCTATGCAGAATGCATCCTATTTTATCCCCGAATCCTACTTTCTCAGACTAGGCAGTGAGGTGAGACTACTGTTATGGGATAGAGCACCTCCCAGGTAGACTTGAATACCCCTTACCTACACACGTACATCAGGGAGATCCCCCTGCCACACATTCAGGCATATTACTGGGCCTCCCAGATTCTGACCATCAGTGACTGGACACACACCCCAAAAAGAGAGCTGGCAGTACGGCTGAACAGATGTGCCATGGTCAACCCACCTGGGAGCACTTCTTTTATGATGAGGGACAGAACAGTCCTGCCTGCTCGCGCCCAGGTGGCTGTGATGGCATGGGACAGGGTACGATCACACATGGGATGGAAAGAAGGATCACAAAAGAAACTCCACTATGGGTGGGGTCTGTGTTGATGGAGGTGCCTAGGCTGCAGGGCTTTGCCAGATGGAATCTGATTGGGATCTCTAGGATAAGAGTCATCATAGAAAACAAGCCATTGGGTCATTTGAAAGTCTCCAAGACTATGACTTCTCACATACTCAACTATATAAATATATATACCTAAGACATGCCCTCCATGCTGAAGGGGTCATTTGGGTAGACCTGCCTGAGTTGGCTCCCCTCGAGAATCTCCTGTTGTGGGACCCACTGGGAAAAGGAGCAGTATCCTCACAATACAAAGCTATAATAAATAATATCCCAGATAACCTAAGGAACTTACAACAACATTAGGAATGGGACGTGGGGTTGCTGGAGGATGTGGATTGGGAGGCCACCCTGATGCACCCTCGTAAGGTGACCATTAGTGCTTGCTTCCATTTGAGTCAAATTAAGATTCTACACTGGGCCTACTTGGACAGGGCTAAGCTCTACAAAATGCAGAGGATCCCCTCACCCAACTGAGTACGATGTCAGGATGTCGTGGGCTCGCTTTATCACACACTGTGGGAATTCCCTTGTATAGGATTCTGCTGGAACTCAGTGCCATACTAGAGGATGAAATACCGCACCCCCCCAATTTGTGTTACTAGGAGTCCCCAGGGATATTGATCTCCCAAGGAAAAAAAAAGAAGAATATTTTGGGACTGACAGTAGCAAAGAGAGACATTGCACAGAATTGTGGGGTTGCACACTCTACCAACTAGGAGTCAGCGGATGGCTGGGATGGACATATGCATGGGGTCTGAAAAAGTGATATACTCTGCCAGTGGTTGTCTGAGGAAATTCAATAGGGTCTGAGGAAAGTGGAGGGAGTATTATGGGCTGGTAACTATTGGATTACAGGATCCCATGCACCAGAATGCTGATGCCTATAATGCAAAACATGGTTTGCCTCCACAACAGGGTGACCAGCCCCAAGTGGGGAGATTAGGAACAGGCTGCATTCCTGAGGTTTACATAGTTGATTCTGGTGGGGGCACCCTGGGTCCTGCTTGGTTGCCACAGTCTACCATCTCTTGTGTGCCTATATACTGTAATATATTTGGATGCTACTGATTGCGCCATGTTCTGTGCTCACATTGTTATACTGGAAGCATTCCAATAAAACCAGCTTGGAAAAAAAAAAGAAAAGTGACGTTTTGAGTGTTTAGAAGTCTGCAAAGTAGAACACAATGAGAAGGCATGTGGAGATGATGGACAGGTACAAAGTGTGCAGCGTTGTTGTTTTAACACATTTTTTATAGGTAATTAGGCAAAGGTGAAGGAGCCAGGGTTTGACAGAAAGGGGTGCTTTAAATTCAAGGGTTTGGAGTGAGTGGAAGTGGTAAAGTTGAATACAGAGAGGGTGCTAGGTAGTCGTTGGTGAAATGTGGAACTTATAGCCAAGCAAGAGGTTGATGTGTACTTGGTGAAAGTGGAGGTTGGAAACAATGGGCTAATTGAGAAGAATTTTTCAAGTAGTGGATGTCAGACCATCATCAACACCTAGGGTCAGCAAAGCACTGGTTTAGAAGGGAGGTTATTGCATGCATTACATCTCATGTTGCATTACATAACTTTATTGTTCTTGTCCTGTGTCTTTATTACTTTAGGAAAAGATGTGTGGTATTCTTGTCCTCTGCATTCTAGGATGTCCCTATGGAACAAAGTTTCATCATTGTTAGTGTGCATAGTATTCTTGCGAGTTGGAGGTTTCCTAATGAACTGATGTTTCTCGGACTCGCCAATTAATTGGAAAATTACATTAATGGAGTGCTTCTTCTTTAATTCCACAACCAGATCTCACGCAGGGACATTAACAGAGTTAGATTATCAAATAGCCCATTTTAAGATTATATTATTAGCTGTACTAGCTCAAAAGAGAAACTTGCACCATAAGGTTAAATGGTTAAATTGAGAAATAATCTATGCTTCAGCACATTTGTGATTCATAATATCACTGCAAAATCAGTTTATTCAAAGTGGTTTTCCAAATATTCACTATGAAATCTATGCATCTGTGCATTCTAGTTTTGCATTTCCCGCATTGGTGGTAGTGTCTCTCTACTGTCATACTGTTTGGCAAAAGCCTGCAAGATATTATTTGCTCACTACACACCCAATATCTAGCTTCTAGGCTGCTTCATTGGGGCAGACAGGTGAACTGGGATGTTCCTCTCTGGCCTACATCATTGCCCAATCTGCCCTGGTCTACACAGACACTTTCTGGATTATGATTCGCCTAAAGAAGATAACCCTGTTACGTGATTCATCAACCAGAGGCATGGTCTGTCAAGACACACTGTTCATTACTCCCTCCTATTTTCTGCATGCCTTTATTGGGAGCTACTTGATAGGGAATGAGAGAAAGCTATGTATGAGATGCATACTAGAGAAATGGAGAATCCAGAGTCAAGAAGCCAGGTTATGGATGTGCACTTCGGAGTTTGGGGGAAGAAGGCCAAATATAGTGACATGTTTATGGGAGAAGGTTACTGTTTTGGTGCAAGGATTCATTATGTGATTTGGGGTGAATAGAAGGACACTTAGGAATGGATTATGTTTTAGGAGGATGAGGGCTGGCACATTGTCAGGAATTAAATGTGCGTTTGAAGGGATGTTGGGAGGTAGTACACCATACATTCAGATCAGGAATGTGCGAAACTCCCATAATTGGCTGTGGTGTAATTAGGCGAAATAACCAAAATTATACATAATTCAGTGAAATGTACCTCGGACTGAAAACATTACCCCAAAGGTCTGTTCAGGTAAAAATTAAACCTGAAAATGTAATTTCGAGTTGGTTTCCAGTTGCTCACATTAAAAACACTGCCACTCTCGTTCAGATTTGTAGTTTTGTGCTCCAAAATTATCCACACGGTCTGCTCTGGTAAAATAAATCTACCTGAAATACAACTTGCATTCAGAAATTACCCAAACGGTACAACTCTCATTCATTTTCTTCCATAAATTACACAAAGTGGCGTAATGGCATAACCTCTGTAATTTCACATAAATTTTGTTATGCAAAATTACCAAAATTATGCCAATTAACCAGCGTAATTAAAATGTCTCCCAGATCAAATTCAGATAAGCATTGGAGGTTGGGCACTGTGTCACTTATGGGCTGTACATGGTGTGGGGTAGGAATCCTGGTATGGGGATGTTTGGAGGTGTGAGGGTGGCAGAGGTCAGGTGTGGCCTTTTTTTAAACATTGGGTGTACCGTTGAAACAAATTTGTGTTTGATGGTGGGCTTTAAATGAGACATAGGCTCTTTTTGGAGATATTTAGCATGTAGGAAGTCTGGTTAGAGTTGTCAGGAAGTAGAAGCCTGATTGGTTGGGTGTTTGCAGAGCAATAGGTGGTAGGACTCCAAACATGGACCTCTTTTGGCAGTATTGTTGTAGGGGGAGGTACATGACATCAGGTTTGTACTCAGAGTTGTTGGCAGGAAGGTGTATAAGCTCTTTTTGGAGTGTTGTGGTATAGGATACGAGTCCTGAGGGTAAGAACCGAGTTATTAGAGTATGTTTTTATGGGTGGAGCAGGATTTTCTGTATGGGTGAGTATGTTTGAGGGTTGATAGTATTCCAGGAGATGCGAGTCTTGAGGAAGCATCTGAATATCAGGTATGGAAAGATGTGCAGATGGAATGTTAAGTATTGGGTTTATTTGAAGGGTTTGGCAAGGAAACAAATAGGCGTTTGTGCTGGGCAGCAAAACACATACATGTGAACTTGGAAGATAGCAGGATGCCTTATATGATAGGGTTGCAGGACACTACATTTGAAGTCGTTGGCTTGTATTTAAAAAAGAAATGCATTTTGACAGTCCTACTGTGCCCCAATTGAACCAAATGGATTACTGTTCCTGAAAACAGGTAACTGATAAAAAGCCCAGATAATTAGTTTCCAAGTGACATGGAGCAACAGGACAACTGTAGGAATGCACGCGGGCGAGGTGGAGGGGTGCTGTTTTATGCTGCAAATGTTCTGTTGCCAATCCAGCAAGCCGGATCTTCGGGTAATGACATTATCATGAGTCCTATTAATAAAAACTGCAATATGGACAAATTAACTGAAACTGAAAGACTACAAAAATCTAAAATGTAGGGTGGGAACCAAAAACACCTAGCATAAAGTGCAGATCAAGCTGAAAACTAGGGGTCATCAAAACTGTGAATCTTTTTAACCATGTAACACAAGCAGTTATTGCGAATTACAGGTTTTTTCCATATTGGATGATTGCCTTTGTGAGGTGTGCCCTCGCTTATAATAAGCACAAGAGCTACCCACTCACTGAATGGTGCAGCAGTTTCCAAAGTCGCTAATGCAGCACATGCATCAGTGGCACATATACAGTTTCACTTTTCGGATGAGACATTTTCTGCTTCAACCAAGACTCTCAAGAGAAGACTTCAAAAACAATGTAAGCATAGCAAAACGTACCTTATGCAGGATAGTCAAAACCCACATATGGGAGTTTATGTGGGCCCACCATACCTAAACCCCGAAGTTACATTCGTTAAAACAGAACAATAATGTTTCTTGGATGCAGAAAGGTCAGAGAAATTACAAAGTGGTCGGCCAAATAAACTCATGTTTGAATTTGTAGAAGGAGCGCACATCCTAGTTGCCACACTTAAAAGTATGCCAGTTACTCTACATAGATTTCAAACAGAGCCAATGAATTTTGGTTAGAAATTCATATTCTAGAACCTTAATCTAAAATTTTCAAATTTTGGTTTAGCCATCTCTTGCTAGGCTCCAGTTTGATTCCTCAAACCTTATGGGTTCTGGTAACAGAAGCAACAATATTCAGACGATAATATATCACAATGCCGTCCAAGATATCCGTACATATGTTTATTTATCAAGATGAGTGTTAATTCAGTTCAAGCTTTTCTCTAAAAACATTCAGATACTGAGCTCTTCCTGGGAATGTATCTATACCAAGGCCACATATAAACTAGCATTAGCAAAGCCAATAATATTTGCCTATGCATGAGCTATTGGCTTTGTCAATAATAAGGTCTTTTAGCCTTGTTGTACAGCAGCACAGCTGCTCTACAGCATGATTGATAGTTAGTAGAAAAGATGGTCTGATTGGCCAACACTGATCACGAGAGACAGTGATCTAAGTATGCAATTATTCTCTGCCTTCACCCAAAAAAATATATTCAGAGACAAATGACAATAAGACCTTGTCAGCAAATGTAAACCAACAAGAAATTAAAATACACATTTATGCATCAATCTTTTTTTAATGGTGGCAGTAAATTTGTGCCAAAGACTGAGGGTGCTGGGCAAAAGACAAATCATGCAAGAATAACAAAAATAAATGATAACTGCCATCCATAAACATGTGCAAGGGCTGCAATCTACTTAAAGCGATCTGAAGTTCTCAAAAGCGAGAAGAATCTTGGCATGGCTGTGATCAGCGATGTTTGAAACACACAAATAAATAAAAGGCATTTCAAGGAAAAACAACGCTTGTTGAATTCTATTATCTCTGAGCCGAAGTTTGTCGTGTTGGACCCACCTGAAGACAGCACCAAAAAGGCAATGTAGAGCAGGGAGCCCAGCGCCGTCTACATTTTTGCAGCATCTTGAAACCTATTGTTGAATTGTGTGCTTTTTTTCTGGCAGGGAGGAAGGGGAAAAGCAACTAAGGGTGGGAAGAGGCAGGGGTGTAGACAGGCCAAACAGCAACAGGGGAGGAGGTGGGGTTGACCAGACAAGCAACAACGATGGGGTGGGTGGGGTGGCGGGGCAAGCAACAATGCGGGAGTGGAAAGGCAGGAATGGGATGCACGTAAAAAAGAAGAAAAGTTCCTCTGAAAACAAAGAGCAGTAGAAGGCTCTATGCAATCGAAGCAGTACCTGGGACATGCTTCAGTGTAGGGCCAAACACACAGAGGACGTGAAGCCGGCACTCGTTAACCAAAGAGAAGCAAAGAAATGAGAGTGACAATGAAGCCAACCGATGGTAAATAATGGGCGGGCTCCAAGACACTTGTAAGTAAATAAGATGTCTTGCAAGCAACAGCACATTCGCTGTCTCAGACAAAACTTAAAGTAAAGGGTGTGGGGGAAGAAGTGGACAAACTGTCTAAGAGGTAAAGGTGCCCACCAAACATACCAAAAAGAATAAAACAGACAGTGACCCGAAAACATTAAGGGGTGCTAGGGTGAAGGCAGGATAGTGTTTAAAAAGAGGGCAGGGATGTGTTCTGCCTGACTGGAAACAGCCCTTACCATGCACAGTACTTTACTACGCAGATAAGTTTTTTTTTTTTTTATACAACATGCTTATTATGTTATTTTTTAAAAAGTGTTTTTAGGGCTTAGGGGTGAGTAGAGGTAAAGGGATGTAAGAGTGATTTTAGGGTCAGGATCAATAGAGGTAAAGTGTGAATTTAGGGTTCACGTGGGTAGAGGCAAAGGGAGGTAAGGAAGAATTTTGGGTTCAGGGATGGGTAAAGGGAGACAGTGAGACAAAGGTGATTTTAGGGTTAGGTGGTGCGTAGGGGTAAAGGCAGGCAATGTTGATAGTGTTTCGAGGTAAGTAAAGGGAGGGAAGGGGAATTTAGGGTTCAGGAGTGGGTAAAAGTAAAGAGGTAAGGATGAATTTAAGGTTATGGGGTGGGTGAGGTAAAGGTAGGTAAGGGTGACTTTAGGGATCGGGGTGGTTAGAGGTAAAGGGAGAGAAGGGTGAATTTAGGGTTCAGGGGCAGATGGAGGTAAAGGGAGGTAAGGGTGATTTTATGGTTTAGGGGGTTCGTAGAGTTAAAGAGAATTAAGGGTGAAATAAACCTTATGACAACACGTTTGACAATGAATAAAACATTCTCTAATTTATAAAAGAGGTAACCAACAAATAAGTAAATCTAACACATTGGGAAATATTAATTCAGAAAAACACATACTGTATGGCAACAGTCTTAAATGAAAGGAGAATGTTTACAGCTTCATCATCAATTAAAGTGACAGGCGGACAAATTGTATGTTTGGGACACTGGTCACATGCAAACAATATTTGTTATTGCTAGTTGTTTGAGTTCAGCTATTAGAAATACCGGGAAGCGCGAGCTTCAATTTTGTGGTTAAAGTTGTCTTGAACACAAAAGCAAAAAACAAAATGTACCACAATCTGAGTACAAGCAGTGGGGAAGAATACTAATCAAGAAATCAAATTGTACTTGGTCCATACTCCATGGAAGAAAACAAACACATGGAGAGAAAGTGAAGCGCAAGTGTAGCCAACCCAGGCTCACCAAACAAAGAATACAAAATAAGGATGAAAATGAAGACAACCATCAGTAGGTAATAAGCTGGCTAAAAGCCTCTTTTTAGAGGTGTTTTGTTTTTAAAGAAACAGATTTTCGCAAGTGACAGCGCATGTGCAGTCTCAGGCAAAACCTAAAAAGGATACAGACCAAAGAGGTTGTTACAATGGCAAGTATCGTCCCGACAGGAATTGACTTTTGCGCATCCTTGAGGTCTCCTGATCTGTTGGATCCAGCCATGATACCTTGAAAATAATGACCATTCAATGATAAAACAAACAAATATTCCCAAATGTATTTGGCTTACATTTGCACTTTTTTTTTTTTTTTTTAAAGATTCTAACCTTTATAGATAACAATGTTAATTAAGTAACTGCCAGTCAGCCCATGAATATCATTTATTAGGGTAAATTTATGGTATAAACAAAGAAACATCCACACATATCCACACCCTGGACAGGTAATAAGGATTGCAGCCCTCCCTGGAATAATTATCCTAAACACCAACTGACTAATGATCAAGTGAAATATTTCACAATAATAAACAAATTGCAACTCGGAAACAGGACTAAAAACAGGACACCACAATTTCAAAACAAATCGTGTCCTTAAACTTTCATGACAATATAGTGCCCCAATGTCCTGCCTCAATTACAATCCATTCAGTTAACTCTATCTGATGAATTCTACTGATCAGTTGATCTCACTTGAACTGGTATATTGAGTGCAAATTTCACGTTTTTTGGTGATTAAGATGTTTAAGGAAATATTTACCCAAAAAACAATACATTAATTGGTACTATACATTTGATGTTTTTATGTCTTATTTTTATAGTGTCTTTTTTGAGTGTGTATACCTTGACGGTTTTTGAAAACGAATAAAGTAATAGTGTATATTATGAGAAATACATTACATATTTTATATCCGGACACAAATAATTATCTTATTCTCCATTTATTGTTTCATTTCACTTTTGTTCAATCCAGTTTTTGGCAGCCTATAAAAAATGTTCTAGCAGGACTCAACATCATAAAAGGCCACCATCAATAGCAAGTATAAAGCACTTTGTCGCTATAGAATGGTATAGCAGAGAAACAGACTGTAGACAGAGTTGTCTAGGTAAAATGATCACGGGATATGCCAATAATATTCTACACTATACAATATATTAAGGATGCAAGGACATTGACCATTGATTTCTTTTACATAGTTCTAAAACAAACCATGTACCCCCTGGATCCATACCATTTCTTATGCAGATTCAAAAAGTAATCTTGGGTCAGGTAAGTTCCCAAAATATATATGAATGAAGCATTTCTCCATAATTAAGGCCACTTGAACAAAGTTGTCATCATTAAAGTAATATTCATCTTTTAAAATTCTTATACCAACATTGAATAATGAACACAATGATATCTTGGAGGCTTCTGGAAGCTCCATCCAATTAAACGGAACCAGAATTAATTGCAATATTCTACCCATCAACAGCGTGCAAAGGCTGCACTGAAGAGTGAAAGTAGATTATCTTTGGTTGTTTGTTTATTCAAAACACTTTCCATTGACTGATGGCTATACCCCAAGGCTACATATCCTACCTTATACAACAATATATGTGCAGTAACTTGGTAAAATCTGATAACATTAAGTACATATTTTATTCCGAGATTCTAACTGAACTTTACTATTAATACTTATAATTAGATGTTTTAAAAATACATACGTTCTCACCAGTTACTGAAGGGAAGAAGATTCCGACCAGTACAGTGAAAGTAGTGGCAATATCAGTTATAACATACATATGAAGGTTGGTCTTAGAACCAAGGACATCCACTGATGGGTGATGAGCTTTCTCCAGTATCTCTCCTTTCTCCAAGTAACTGCTCCACATGTTATCTGGTTGAAAATAAATATAAAAATGTTTTCATTGTACCCTTTTTTACATCATGACACTCTAAGGAGTAAGAAAAAGAATTGTTTTAGAGACATGAAAGTCCAGTATGTAAAATCCAAGATTAAGTTTAGCACATATTTGCATAAGGTTTCCGTTAGATAGATCAGACAAATGCATAAATTAGAATCTGAGATAATAAAAAAAACATATGGCTGGCATAAGGAGCAACAGACTGGTCTACAGTGTTTCTCTACCATTCATTCATTTTTAGCCCAAAATTCATAAGATACACTGAGCGTATATGCTTTAAACCAAAAAATATATAGCCACTTCTATTTCTTGGTTGGGTTCATCGTTACTATTAATTGAAACTTGGCTGGTGATCACGTGTTATGTTATATTATGTTATACAGATTTGTAAAGCAATACTAACACGTGGTGCCAATCCTGGCCCTGGCATGTGCAGTCTCTCCCTTTAATGATGTAATAAAGAGGCCTATTTCCTCTCTATCCTTTTTAATGTGTATAGGTGTGGTATGACCTGGTTGGAAAAATCTGTGCAATTTTAAAGGTAAATGTTTGGAAACAAATTGTATAACAGTTTTCCAAACAAATGCATTACAGATGAACAGGAAATCCCAGTCTAGGCATGCACATTTACATGTATGGGAAGGGCTGGTGAGGGTCTGGTTTCTCCCAGTAGATCACAAGTAGAGCGGAGACTGGGTGTGGGATAAAGCATTATTTAAAGATCTGGTTTGAGAAGGAAGTGTTCTTCTGATTTAAAATGGAATCTGAAAATGTGGAAATGCTGCCATATCTAAAGTGCAGAGTGAAGCCCCCAGATCATAGACCTCTTCCGCTAATGTGGACACAATAGATATTTCAGGGAGGAGATTAGCCTTATAGATATGTAGTGGTAGGGTTAATGATACTGATGATTTTCAGTCAGTAGGTTACGGGTATAAGTTATGGACATACAGCAAAATTATTTAACAGAAGATACAGATTTGTTGAAAATTAGATCAAATACATGCAGATAGAGGAAAAACTGATTTGCTGCATACCTACTACATAAGACAGATTACAACAAAAACAATTATCATAGATAACAGAGGCAGACCTTTCAGACTAATTCAACAATAAAACTGCAGCAGGGCACAGGTGTATTACAGAATTCAGCGATACTTTGGAAAAATACAGATGAATCATGCTTTAAGAAAAACATTTTATTTCATTAAAAAAATTGATGCAGGCCAGAAAAAGCGTTACCAAAGGATGCTTCTAACCACAGATTCCTTACCTTTAGATAAGGTACCACTGCAGTACCTCGTGAAAGGTGGAGAGTCTAAAGATTAGACTTAGACCAGAATGTCTTGCAGGCCTGAGGGGGAGAATGCCCCGCCCTGCTGGAACAAACTGTCAAGGGAGTACTGCGTTGTGGCAGTGTGCACTGAGGCCCACTTTGCAACCTGCCAGATGTCTTGCACAGACATCCCCCTTGACAATGCTGTTGTTTCGGGCTTTGACCTGGAGAAATATGCCTTCATGGGGTTGCTTCTTAACCAGTTCATAGCAGATTTTGATGCAGATGTCTATCCACCTTCACTGGGTGTTTTTTTGCACCACCTTCCCTTCTTTGCTCCAGAGAATCCTACAAAGAGCTGATTATCCATGCTATGGTCTTTTGCGCAATCAAAGTATAAGTACAAAGCTCTTTTAGGGTCCAGCCAATTGGAGCCTCTCCTCTTTCATTGAAGGGTGAAGTGGAGCAAAAAAACGCTGGCAGATTGAGAGACTGTGCAACGTGAAACGATATCAAACGTGAGCACCCAACCCTAGGAGGGAGGCAACCATAGTAATGATCACATGCCGAACTGGGTCTGCGAAAGGTTTGCCTTACAACATGTTGGTGGGTGTCCAGCTTCGCAGTGAGTGGTGGCTTTGGCTTGTATCAACAATAAATCTTCCCACGGACTCTGAGCTTGTGACCATTGGACTGTCAGACAATCTTCCAAGGGCCTCAAGTGCAACCATGCATATGGGACTATTGCGATGCAGGATGCCATCATCACTGGCAGCCGCAGAAGCATGCAGCCTGGCATGTGAAGATGTGTGTGAAAAGGAGCAGAATTTGTTGCAGGTTTGCAAGTCTTTGTTTCTTTGGAAGGCTTGGCACCATTGGTTGGCTTTTGTTGGTGGCGGCAGCCCTTGCCCAGCTTTGCCCTTCTCAACGTACTCAAGACTTGAAGCCATACTCACACAAAAGTGTCGCTCTGCCTCAGCACAGGGAAAGGACTTATGAACTAGGAGTATAACTCATAATAAACATAACAATAGTCTTCCAAGGAGAGCTGGACTTCGATTTTGGAACCACCACTTGTTCATCATCAGATCTGCTGTCTGGTCTCTGTCCGAGGGGTAGCCCTATTGGTCCAGGCTCTTCCTCTGCATTGGCATCAAAGGCAGTGTCTTCCTCCACTAAGTATCGGAGACATGTCCTCCAGCTGCACGGTGTGTGCCCACTGGCATTCCCTTCGATACCAAAGAGTTTTCTTTGACCTGAATGCCTGGCAGCTTGCATCGTCCTGGTCAAGAAAAATACAGAGATTGCACACCTGCCGATGATCAGTACACAGGTACTAAGCGTGGCAGTGAGGGCAATATCGGAATGGTGACCATTCCATCACCTTTAATCATTGCTCGATAAGATGCCACATGGAGAAGTCTTTTCAATCACCATAGGGGCATGCCCCAATGCTGCTGAAGAACAACCGCCGAGTGAGGGTTTGATGTCTATCGCTGGCGCAAAGATGTAGAACCAAAATACCAAAATATCAAGAAAGGACGCCAAAAACATCCAGCAATAGCATGCATACTACTACAAAACTCTGAGCCTATTTGGTGTGCATCTGAACCCAATGGCGTAGAAAAGCAATATTGGAGGAGTCACACTGCACCTTGTCACTCAAGAACTTGCTTCAAAACAATATAATTTGTAAACGTCAGAGCCCAAAACTAGATGGCAGGAGTATGATAAATGTATATACCACTTAAATTCACCAGCTGTAGTTAACTGAAGAAATGTCACTCCAAATTTCATCAGTGATGTTGTGTGTGATGTCGTACAACATGTCATGAGGAATGCAGTATGTTCGGTCATGAGCAGTGTATGGCAAAGGCGCCAGTTATAGTTTCTTCAGTTAACTAAAACTGATGAATTTCAGTGTTTTTATTACAAATTAAAGGTTTTTCTTTAACAGACATTTTCTCTTAGCTATAATGTTACTTTAACTTTTGTTTATTTCAGGGACTTTCTAGGGTTTATAAAATAAATTCATACCACATCTAATGTTGGGCAACCAAGCTCCATGGTTGAGCAACGCCCAGCTCCCCCCCTTTATTTGTTCTTTGATGCCGTAGATTTTTGGATCCCCTTCAAATTTACATGGGTGGGGCCGTGCTGAGCATCATGGTGGATCCACGATTCCAGGGACTTGTGTAAAAAACAGTTATTTTTCTTTGACCCAAGAACTCCCACAAAGCATTGCCCCTAAATTGTTTTTTTCCCAATTCCCTAGGACACGGGGGTTGAGGCCTCATGTCCTAAAATGGTGGCTGCAACTTTTTCTTCAAGTTGCAGCCAGCTAATCAGATCGCATAGTTTGAGCCTGCAAATCCACAAATTCTAGTGGATCCTCCACAAAGGTTCTGTGGCATGAAATACACATACATTTTTAACCATAATTTCGCAAAAAATAACTGAACAAATTTACATCAAATCACAAAAAGCACACTTTCTGGGCAAAGAAAGTTTTTGGGGCAAATTTGGTGAAATTTTGTTCAGCTATTTTGGCAGTATTGCTGTTCAAAAAACCCTATGGAAACTGCTTTGGGAAATCGGGTTTTGAGGCCCTTCTTTTTTCTCATCCCCTGCTTAACGGATCACCCCAAAACATTCCAGGAAGGACCTGAGGTGAATGAACTTTTTTTGGGGAATGTTTTTTGAAGATTCGTTCAATGGCACCAAAGTTATTAACAAACCAAAAAATCAATTTGCTATGGTAACTAGGTCTTAACTATAAATACAAATCGGTGATCACGACTATGTGATATATATATTTTCATTATTATTAGTTTACCTTGAGTGAATTATCTCTGGGTTGCATCAAAGCTTAGGTTTATGTATTTATACCAATAGTATTTTATCCCCCTATTTTCATTACTATCAGAGGATCTTGTAATTGGCTATTGGAATAACCATGTGAAAGTGTGCCTACTCCTCACTGCGTCGCTGAAATTCGGCAAGGGGTCCGAAACTGTCTAGAGTGACTTGTTAAATCCAAACAGCTGTATGATCGGTCCTGTTTCCACCCACATCAAAATGAAAAAGAAATCCTAGCCGTGGAGGTACTCCGATACCATTTCTACAGCAGGTTAAGTGAAGACCTTTGAGGTGTTGCTAAGGGAGCAGGGGAAATTGGCATAACACATTATACACAACAAATTGTAGAAAATGGCTAGCTTCAGTATTCCATACCACCAACACCAGTGAGTAAAGGAAGGGACCTTTCCCAATAACTGTCAGTACGCTTGGGCTGCAAGAGAGACTAAGCCACAATCTTCCTCTAAACGTCAAGGTGGATTTGAGAAATGTTGGTCAGAACTGGTGGCAACAAAAAAAATCCATGTAGAAGAAGGACTTGATGAGTAAGATCTAGAAAGCTGTGCCTCGTTAGAAGATCTCCAAGTAGGTATATTAGGTTGAACAGAAGACCTAAGAAGATGCATGCACTGAAACCAAGGAATTGTGGATACCACACCTTAAACACAATGGTGCATTAAGTGATTTACAGATTCAGAACAATTTCATCAAATGGAAGATAAAGCATTTTGAAGCAGATCTTGGTACAGTTACTACTAAATACTGCTACATACCAAGGCATACAATGCAAGACTTTAAAATTATTGTCGCCATGTCCTGGCTGGACTGAGTGCAGTACATCAAGATTGGCATGTCAAATGCATAATGTCAAATGGAATTTTCTAAGATTGTGACAAAACTTTTTATTACCTCTTAAAACACTGCTTGAAGCCCCAGGAATCCCTGCAATTTCAGTAACATTATTAAGCAGAAAATACTGATCACAATTCTCAGTTGTTATATTTGAGGAGTGGCAGAACTGCTCCCAAAGTTTGGTAGGCACTGTGATGTTGTCCGCCACCATGGTTTTTGCACAAATATCAAACTGATCTTGTGACAGTGTGCGATTGCCCAGCATACAAATCCTGCAAATAGCAAAAAAAGAGAAAAACCTCATAATTAAGCTTCAATGGCATACTCTCTCTCACATTCATACATCATGCACCATCTCCTCAGCAGCCTTGCAACTAGTAACATTTAAAAAGACAAACACTCATCTGGGAAAATATATATGTAGACAAGAAGGGAGCATGCACATACATTTTTGGGATACAGTTTGTGTGCCAAGTATTTCACCCACTATTGATCAATAGATTTTTTTCTATTTATCTGGAAACACATTGACGGGAAAGGTCTCCCCTCTGGTATTCATCTGAGGTCACTAATCAGACCTACCCTGAGAGTACCCTTCACGATCAATTAGATTCCTGCCATCAGTACATCAGAGTTCAGGACCGATCACGCATCTCATCTAATGCAAGCAATTGGCTTACTACCAGTAGCAAATGTTGGTCTATAAATGGTCTTCCGTTTCTCTGGGGTTGTTATGGTGTACTCAGAAGTATCTGTAGCATCCTGAAAACTTTACTTTCCTTGAGGCAGGAGATGCACAGTCTGAGCACAGCATGTGTCACAAACTCATGGAAATTAACTTGCACCTTCAAAGGAAGGCATCTCGTCCTATTATTGAGTGTACCCAATTACTAAGGCTTGCAAAAATTGGTATAAACCACAAACCTGTGGGAGTTCACTTTTTCCCTTTCTTCTTAAATATGGATTTCTTAGGTTGATCTTTTTCTCAGTTTAGTAAGTACTCATACAGTTCCTTTAAAACTCACACCAGTGTATTTATCGTTCCCAATTCTTTTCTTTGTCAAGTCATCCAAATTGTGTCTGTCAAGCTCAGCATGCCCAGACCCAGGTTTTTAGTTACCATCTACCTTTGCATATGCATATTAATGTGTTATTCGATGGCATTCATGTACAACAAATTCCACCAAAGTTGTGAGAGACAGAAGGCAGGTCTCCATACAACCTAATTCAAACATCTGAATGCTACTGGTGTAACCACTGCATTGTAGACATATAGTTAGTACAGTTGAAAGTAGATACAAAATCCACCAAAGTCAAACTTCAACCAATTTACAACCGCCTTTTTGCTATCTACAATAACATCTTGGTGACCATAACAAATGTTGCCTAGTGACCTTATAAGGTGTGTGCAAATTCAGTGTGTTAGACCAACCCATCATTTTGTTCAGCCGGAGTCAGTTAGCAATGCCTTACCTGAAATGATGAGCTAGGCTCAAGTCTTCCTGACTGACAGATCATGCTGCAAGAAGTTGTACCCTCACATGGTGGACTCATTCCAAAACGATACAGGGCTTTCTCAATACATCTTCCAATTTTGCTTGCCAAGTATAGTATTCCTCAACTTGCTCTAGTTACTGTTACATATCCTTACTGTCAGTCATATGTTGATAAGGAAGTTGAAAATTTTTATGTAAATTAACCCCCAAAAATGTAGAAATATGTCTTAACATTAACTTAGGAAATGCATGTCAATATAGAAGTTAGAGAAAATGAGCCTTTATTAAATGAGCAAAAAGGAGGCAAAAGGCTGATTATTTCTGCAGAAAGCTCACGTTCCTGTAGTTTTTTCACTGCCAGGCCTCAATATTTTCAATTATTCCTTCCTTTCCCTTTTAATAAAAGAAATGCCTTTTTGCAAATGCTGATTTAATGTTGTAATTGACCTGTAGAATTTAACATCTTCACGACAACTTCAACAACCTCACACCTGACTCCGCAGCCACCCCACACTCCGGCAACGCCAGCCAGCCCACCATCTCCTCCTGGACCCCGGTCACGACCGAAGAGACCGCATCAACCATGAAAAGCATCCACTCAGGGGCTCCCACTGACTCCTGCCCACCACACATCTACCACAGAGCCGCCACCGCCATCTCACCCGAACTACAATGCACCATCAACATCACATTCGAAGTCGGCACCTTCCCCAACGACTGGAAAAGCGCAGAAGTCAGGCCCCTGCTCAAGAAGCCCTCAGCAGACCCTATGGACCTTAAGAACTACCGGCCCATCTCGCTCCTCCCCTTCGCGGTGAAAGCCGCTGAGAAAACCGTCAATGCAGAACTTACAAGGCTCATCGAAGACAACGCCATCCTCGACCCTTCTCAATCCAGATTCCGCAGCAACCACAGCACTGAGACCGCCCTACTCGCTGCCACAGACGACATCCGCACCCTCCTCGACCAAGGCCACACTGCAGCCCTGATTCTACTCGACCTGTCAGCAGCATTCGACACCGTCTCACACCACACACTTGCAGCCTGACTACACGACGCCAGCATACGAGGAACTGTCCTCGACTGGATCCGATCGTTCCTCAACAGCAGAAGCCAAAGGGTCAGACTGCCACCCTTCCTCTCCGAACCCACGGAAATCAACTGCAGAGTCCCACAGGGATCATCGCTCGGCTCAACCCTCTTCAACATCTACATGGCCCCCCTCGCCGCCGTCATCTGACAGCACGGCCTCAGCATAGTATCCTACGCCGACGACACCCAGCTCATCCTCTCCCTCACGAAGGACCCCGCCACCACCAGACTCAACTTCCAGAAAGGAATGCAAGACATCACAGCCTGGATGAGCAACAGCTGCCTAAAGCTTAACTCGGAGAAGACTGAAGTCATTGTCCTCGGAACCACCCCATCGGCATGGAACACCACCCGGTGGCCCACCGCCCTCGGCAGCCCCCCGACCCCCACAGACCACGCCAGAAACCTCGGCATCGCACTCAACTCCACCCTCTCCATGAACCGACAGGTCAACGCCGTCGCCTCCAGCTGTTTCAACACCCTCTGCATCCTCCGTAAGACTTTCAAATGGATCCCCATCGAGTCAAGGAAGACAGTCACCCACGCACTCATCACCAGCAGGTTGGACTACGGAAACGCCCTCCAAGCCGGCATAAACAAGTCCCTACTCCGCAAGCTCCAGACGATACAGAAAACTGCCGCCAGACTCGTCCTCCGCATCCCCCGACATGAGCACATCAGCCAACACCTACAGAAACTCCACTGGCTCCCCATTGAGAAGAGAGGTACTTTCAAGATACTCACCCACGCCTTCAAATGCCTACACAACACCGGACCCCAATACCTCAACGATAGAATCACCCTCCACGTACCCTATAGAAACCTCCGATCCGCCAACCTCGTCCTCCCCGAAACCCCACGCATCCACAGAGCCAAAGCGGGGGGGAAGATCCTTCTCCTACATCGTGGCCAAGACCTCGAACAAGCTCCCGATCGACATCAGGCGCGCCCCCTCCCTGAACTCCTTCAGGAAAGCTCTCAAGACCTGGCTCTTCAGCTGAACGGAACTGCTGACCTCCCCCGCCCCCCGCGTCTTGAGACCCTCACGGGTGAGTAGCGTGCTTACAATTCCCTGATTGATTGAAATATGCCGTTTGCTGCAAAATATATTTAATTCCTTCCTCACACCATATGACCATCATATTTTAGATAGTTAGCTCTGCCACATGCTTATAATGAACATATATATTGCTATAGGTTTGACTCATTATCTAACCAGCATATGCTAGATATTAATGTTTCATTTTATAGAGCAGCCCATTGTTACACAATGGGACACTGGACAGCTAACAGAGTAGGCTTGCAAAGGTTCTCATGAGGAACCTTCCTAGATGTATCTTTTTGTAATACACTGTAGCAACATTCAAATAACATGTCGACATGGACTTTAACTGTGGGATTCGAGAGAGACTACGATGGATCATCGGAAGATCATTTCCTATTGGCTAGAGGTGACCCAACATTCAGAGTTTGCAACATGTTTTGTGCTTTTCTATTTAGTATGGGTTCAGGAGTCAATGCATTCTATTTATATCTTCCCCTGCCATGCCCTCTAGCACTTGACTGTGCTACTCTTGCCTGAAATTGCTGTTAGCTACTGCCAACTGTGATTTTCTGTTATTCTGATGCCTTTTTGGAGACTTTTCTCCATGCTGGTCATAGCTACTGCAGTGATTAATTCCTTCCACCTGTGTTAACGGGTGCTACTGCAGCTGTTAGGGAACTATGCCGAGTTTCCATTACTACCCTTTATGGGAAGTTCAACCTCTCACAGCTATTAGCCTGTTGCTCCAAATTTTCTCTTGCTCTTTTCCAAAGGAACTCTTTATGGGTTCTGGCTAGGATAAGTTTAGGCCTTTAGATTAATATAGGGAATAATTCCTTTATGGAGCACGCTGTTATTGGCATGCTAATTCTAACCAAATGTTTCTTGATACTTCTGAAAACAGACTTATTTGGCTAACCTAATAAAAAGAGACAAAAATGCAGACTAATGTCTTAAAGAGAAAATAAAACTTTCAAAGCCTCACCAAAAACCTCTCATCATTGACTGGACATTAAATACTATAAGTTGATGATTTGATTTATAAATGTATTTGTGTTGTGCTCCATTCTAATACAGTGGCAAAGATTCACCGAGCTGAAGAAAAAATTGCCGTGGAAATTGGAGATTGTCTTAGTAAGTTTCAAGGTGGAGCTGTTTATAACATTATGAGATTTCCGCGCTTACAATAACATCCAAGTGTATACCACTCTGGATGACACCACAACAAATTTGGATACTTCATGGACTGTCCAAATTTGCAGACTAGAAGCAAGGACTAATTTACCACTCTGTCTCGCTCCATCAGGTACAACTGAGGTGATAAAAAAGAAGGTTTAAACACCGAGTGTCTGAATTAACGAGGAGCTTCCGCTCAATGCCATATTGGGTCCGTTGTAAAACAAGCTCCTTCAATCAACTCAAATGGCAGTTTTTCATGTATTGGAAGTTCTGAGAAAGATTCTGATTAACTGTTTCCAAACTGAAAAACGCTGCTGTCAGGCTGTTTGGCAAACTTAGGATAAAGAATCAGATTTTTCAGTTCAGAAACCCCCCAAAACTGACTACACATGGATCAACAACATTTCTATTAAGTAGTGCATCTAATCTACATAGCTTAATTGGATCAAACTCAACAATTTGTAAAAAGGCTTATATTAAGGTCAGAATGTCAGACTGTTAAAGTGTTTCCTCGGTTGAGAAGAACAAGTTACTTACCTTCAGCAATGCTCTTCCTAGTAGAGACTGTATCTAGCTGCAGATTTTTCATCTTTTGAATATTCCTCAGGTGTCAGACCCGATCTATACGCTTTTCAGCAGTACCTCTGCGTGTTGGAAGAAGGCGCTGTGTGGCTCAACACACACCACCATTACTCTCTGGAAAGGACGTATGGAGCCTATTTAGGCGCTACTCATGTGCGGATGTCAGTTGCTTTCAATATTGTCCGTACGCCCAAATGCATACCCCCAAAAGCAAATTGGTGTGACCAATGTGTAGACTCCTAGACTTAGGATTTTATTAATGGAGAGTGGCCAGCCACAGAATGGGGAGGTTAGGTGGGTCAGTTAGGAACATACGGCAAGACAGAGTCTCTACCAGAAAGACCATTACTGAGATTCCACACCTTTTTAATAGATACCAAAGCAGTACCTATTTGGGGATGGCTCTGAGGATGGACTCAAACCAGAAAATCCTGCAGGACCAAGCGGGCAATATGCTTCTTTCTGCAAACCTGACTATCCAGACAATAGTGCTTTGTGAACAGATGGAGGGATGCCCATGTAACAGCCTGGCAAATGGCTAGGACAGGGACTCCACATTCCAATGCAGTGGTCGCAGCTTTGGCCATAGTAGAACGAGCACGCAGTCTTTCAAGAGGCTTCTTTTTAGCTAGTGCATAACAGATCTTAATGCAGAGAACAATCTAGCAGGAAATGGTTCTCTTCGGTCTTGCCTTTTTTCGCTCCAGAAAACCCAACAAATAGCTTATCATGCACCCAGTGTTCTTCAGTATGATCTATGTAAAAGGTCAGTGCTCTCTTGGGGTCCAAGCCATGGATTCTCTCCTCCTCCTTCTAGGAGTGAGGAAGAGGATAGATTGCTAGCAGGTTCATGGTGTGACTGGCATGGAACGGCATCACAACTTTTGGTAAGAAGGATGCTCACGTCCGTAGAACAAGCTTGTCTGGGAAGAAGGTGGTGTACAGTGGGTTGACACCGATAGCCTGAAGCTCATTCACTTGCAGCGCCAATGTAATGGCAATGATGAACACTATCCTGACTACAAGAAGCCATAAAGGGTAGCTGTTAATTGGCTCAAATGGGATGACATAAGAAATGTAAGGACCAAGGTACGGTCCCACTGTGGCATGACAAAGGGAAAGGGAGGAACAAGGAAGGCTGATCATGTAACCTCAGGAAAGCAAAGATAGTGGAAAAGTACCCTTTTACTGTGCCCAGAGCAAAGCTTTGCCAGACTAGGGCCAAAATAAATAACAGAGAGCTTCACCTGGAGGAGGTCCATTGGGTAAGTGCCACACCAAGCCAAAAATGTGTCCCAATGAAAGGCATATATAGTTTTTGTTGAGGGATGCCTGGCCGCCAAGATGACATCAAACCCCTCTGGTGGAAGGTAAAAAGTTTTCAGCTGTCGCCACTCAATCTCCAAGAATGAAGATGGAGATTGTGATGCCCTGAGTGAAGAACATGGCCCTGCTGCTGTGAAAGCTGAGGCAGCCTGATTGGAGGAAAAATGCTCAAGCCTAGACGTTCTGGATACCATACTCCCAATGCCCGATCCAGAGCCACTAGGATGAATTTGGCCCGATCTGTCCTGATCTTTTTGAGAACTCCGGGCAGGAGTGGTATTGGCAGGAAGGCATATAGACGCTCTGATTTCCACTTGAGGCCAAACGAGTCTCAGTGTAAGAGACGCCTTGGAAACTCCAACACACAGAATGGGTGACATTGCACGTACTCCGCAGTGGTGAAGAGATCGAGCCTCCGGATATAATTGCCACTTGTGAGAAGTTGGTGGCTGAGATTTTCCGCTCTGGCATTCAAAGAGCCTGCCAAGTGGTTCACCATCAGGAAGATCCCTTGGTGGCCCTGCCATTTCCAGAAGCACAAGGCCTCCTGGCACAGGGCCCATGACCCCCATCCTGCCCGGTTTGTTTCAGTACCAAACGGCAGTGGTGTTGTTTGAGAGCAACTTAATTAGCCTCCCCTTGATGGAGGGAAGGCTTTTAATGGCAAGTCGATGGCCCTCAGCTCCAGAAGGTTGATCTGGATCTTGGACTATGCCAGAGACCAGAAGCCTCTGATCTCCACCTTTCCCAGATGGACACCCCAACCCAAAAAACGATGCATCGGTCACCATTGTCAGCTATGACCCAATCGCGGTCCAGTTACCACCACTGTAGATCATTTGCCATTTCCTCCAAAATCTGAACGTGGTCAGAACGGTCTCCTTGATGTTGGGTCAACTGAGACTTTAGATCCTACTGCAGAGCTTGCATATGCCGCCAGGCATTCTCTACCAGCAGGCATGAAACCGAACCATGTCCAGAATGGCTCCGACAAAGTGTCTAAGGAGGAGTCAGGTGTGACTTAGGCACATTGATAGTGAACCCCAAACATGACAAAAGGTTCGCAGTAGTCTGGAGGTGGTTGATGACTGTCTGGGGCGAGCCCACCTTTAACAGACTCCGTCCTTCTTGGGCACCAGAAATTAGCAGGAATAACAACCACACCCTACTTCTGTTGCTGGCATAATCTCAACAGCCCCTTTGTCCAAAAGGGCTTGCACTTCCTGCCACTAAATGGAGAGCTGGTCCTAATATTACAAAATCGATCAAGACCGGCCTCTAAAACTGCTTTGGGGACTCCTGGAATGGGACCAGGACTGGGCCTTAAACTGGTCTCGATGCAGATGCTTCTTGTTGTTGGCGATGTAAAGCTTAGCCTCACAGTTCCAAATGGTCTCCGAGTTCATAGATGCGCAGTCACTGCAGGCCTCAGATTTGTGATGCAACCCCAGGCACAAGAGGTACACGTGATGGGGATCCATCACAGACCTTTGTTTGCGAATGTCCTTGCAGGGCTTAAAACTTGTTGTTTTTGGATTGACATTTCTTGCACTCCAAGATGCTTACCTCAGTATTTCTTGGCAACATTTTCAGAGACAAGAGAGAGAGCTCCATATGGTCATCTGGTGGCATGGAAAGAAAGGAACTGACATCAGTATGCAGGAGTGGCACCTATATAGGCTCTGCACATCATTTTTGAAACTGCATCCATGTGAAGCAACACAGAGTCACCTACCAGCGCACAGAGGCACTGCTGAAAAGTTTCTGTATCCATTCTAACGCCTGGGGAACATTCAAAAGGTGCAGGATCTGCGGCTAGAATTCTCTCAGAAACGTGTATTTGCCTCAGTTCATTAGAAAGCATGGTAACCATCTAATCTTAAGAGATGTTTTTAACTTTCTCCTCTTTCTCATGTATCCAACCCTTCCTCAGTCCAAAGGTGCATTTATCTTCCATTCACCTTGCATGTTTTGTATCACTGCTTACTGGCAGCTAAACATCATCTCACCTTGTGTGCAGTAGTAGGTGTATGTATTTCCAGTAGTGACACAAAGAAAGGCAAGAACACCTTGTTGAATCCCACTCTCATCCAGGACTCCTGTACCAGATACCAGTACCCATGCTTACTAATATTTCTAGCAGATGTTACTACTCACCAACGGTATGCATGTTTTAGACCTCACCCAGCTGGGTTGCATGAGGGGATGAGGTGTTATGGGTTGGTCTGAGTGTTTTAACTATTCAGTAAAAAATTAGATCACCCTGCTCCATTCTTGTATTGATGCATGTTAAAATATTGGCTGGCTTTTGAGGTTTTTCTTTTTAAGTGAGAATGTGACTACTGTGCATGTTATTGCTTGGTATGCAGGCTCCAAACATGGCTGGTCTATGCTGCAACAGGAGGCCGTTCGAGTCCTGGTCAGCTTCAGCAGGATTGTCACACAGTCCTTTCCATGGGATTGGTACAGGCGGATTTTAGACCTGGCTTTTACAGCAGGTTTATCCCCAGATTTTTTGCTTTGTAGCCTTCTGTTTTTGTTGGTTTTATGACTCTGGGCACTTTACCACTGCTGATTAGTGATAAGTGCATATGCTCTCCCTGCAAATTGTATGTATGGATTGGTGTTTCCATAATTGGCTGATTTGATTTACTAGTCAGTCCCTAGTACATTGCACTGTGTGTGCCCATGGCCTGTAAATCAAATGCTGCAGCACTGGTTGTGCCACCCACATAAGCAGCCTGTAAATGTAACTCATGCCTGCCATTGCAGCGCCTGTGTGCAGTCTAATACTGCCATGTCGACTTGGCAAGTGCACCCACCTGCCAGGCCCTAACCTTCCCTTTTCCTACATGTTAGTCACACCTAAGGTAGGCCCAAGGTACCACTGTGGGCAGGGTGCAGTGTATGTGAAAGGTAGGACATGCCCTGGTGTGTGTGGCATGTCCAGATAGTGAAAAACTAAATTGGCAGTATTTCACTATTGCAAGGCTATCTGTTCCCATAGGATAGAATGGGGAGTTTGCTTATAACATTTTATAAGCCTAACTACTCCTGGGAACAAGGTAGGAAAATAAAGTTTAGTATGCCTGAGCTCAGAATGTTAAAATGCATCTTTTAGTGAGGGTGATTTTTACATTCTGTTTTTGAAAATACCACTTTTAGAAAGTAGGTATTTTCTTGCTTAGCCATCCAGTGTGCCTCTGCTAGGATGTGTATTGACTATCTGGCTTTGGAGTGACAGGGGCTGGGAATGTGCAGTGGCTCCAGAGAGTCTGGATGAGTCAGCGCTAGGCTGAATAGGCATGGTCTGCATTTGGAGTGGTAGGAGGAGTAGCACCTGCACCTGAATGATGGCTCTGCCCCCCGTGGTGTGTCTGGAGCCAGGGCTCACACTGACAATGGAGGTTGTTGTGCACTTGCAAAGTGCCCCCCAGAACTGGTGTGGACTGGGCTCAGAGCCCTGGGCCAGGAAAGAACAAAGATTTACTGTATAAAAAGAGGGGCCCAGACTTTTAGATGACTGCTGAACTAAGGAACCTGCCAGGAAGAAGGACCGGGAAAGCTCGAGGAAGAGTACTGCCCCTGTGCTGTTGGGGTTGACCTGCAGTTGTTGCTTCTGTCTTGGGTAGGGAAAGGACTGGACTGTGCTTTCCTCATCCTGCTGTTAGAGTTTTCTCCAAGGGCTTGAAGTAGAGCTTGCCTCCTGTTGGAAGTCTCAGGGATAGAAAAGACTTCAAAAATCACTTCTGGGAATCAAGAGGAACCTTTGCCAAGGAGAAGAGCTGGAGAAACTGAGGAGGAATACTGCCCCTGTGCGGTTTGCTGTCTGCGGTTGGCCTGCAGTGGCTACTCGCTGCCAAGGAAAGGAGAAAGGACTTTGCTGTTTGCTGTGTCCCCTGCTTGAGGAAGATATCCAAGGGCTTGAAGAAGAGCTTGCCTCCTGTTCTGAAGTCTTGGGGACACAGAGACTTCACCACCAGCTCCCCTGAACTTCTTTGCTGGAAGTTCTGACCTGCTAAGAGGTGCCTGCTGTTGTTTTGGACCTCTGGAGGCTGTTTGCCGCTGGGAGCTGGGAAAAGTAACGCAACTTCGAGAAGCGCGACGCATCCTCACCGGTTTCCGACACATCGCCGAAGAAATCGTCGCAGCGCCTGCTCGCAGCTCGAGAAATCGCTGCACAGCGCATCAAGTGCACTGATCTCCGAAGTCCGAGATCACTGCACCAATTCCGACACAAGGCCTGCTGTGCGGTTGCAAGAACCCACGCATCATCCCGGATCGTCGCATCGCATCATCGCGCCGAGTCTGTTGCATCGTTGGGGGACACAGTAAGAAATCGAGGCATCACCTCTCCACTCAGTAAGAAACCGACGCATCACCTCCTCTCCGGTAAGGAACCGACACATCACCTCCCCTGCGCAGCAGTAAGGAACCGATGTATCACCTCCCCCGGACCAAGGAACCGATGCATCACCTTCCCTCAGTGTAAGGAACCAACGCATCACATTCCTTGCAACTCTTTTTGTTTCTGTGCGCAACGCATCCAAGGTACTTTGTGTAAAAAAGTATTGCATCTGCAATTTGCTTTGAACTGAACTATTTCTACCATTTGAAAGTCATATTTTAATTACTATATTGTGGATTTTTGTCGTTTTGGTCTTGTTTGGTTTAGATAAAGATTACTTATTTTGCTAAACTGGTGTGGTGTCCATTTGTAGTGTTTTCACTGCATTACTGTATGTGTTCACAAATGCTTTACACACTGCCTCTGAGATAAGACTGCCAAGCTACCAAGTGGGTGAGCAGGGGTTATTTTAGAAGTGTATCCCCCTTACCCTGACTAGAAGCAAGGGTCCCTATTTGGACAAAGGTGCCTACCTCTGCCAACTAGAGACCCCCATTTCTAACAGCGGATTTATCTTTTCAATCTCATTTTACAACACTATATCCGTTTCAAACTCATTGTGACATTGTCACATTCAATCTAAGTTCTTATTATTCATGGTGAAACCATGCAAAATAAACTTTTACCATTTCCTCTGAGCGCATCTTCCCTCTACAAGTTCCTAGTACGTCCCGTTATTTCATTGGTGAATATCTTAAAAAAGGCTGCAAAAGCAGGATGTTATGTTAAAATATTTCTAAAGCGCTTGATTGTCCTAGGGTGTCTTGGAGCTAGTTTTGATGCAGGAGCAGCGACATGCATGAGGAACAGCAGGCCTAGCAAGTACTGAAAAGACAAGTTTTTTAAGAGCTTCCTGAAGTACAAAGTGATCCCTCCTCGTCCAGCCCTGCTACCCGTGAAGAACGGCCCTTGCAGGAGGATGTCCAATCACTTTTCATGCTAGGCCTCTGTGCAACAGTGTTCTGAAAGGTTAGCTTTCCCATAGCCAAGGCTAGCACCTCAGAGAATGTCATATTTCAGAGATTGCCCCAACACACAATACTAGTTATACAACATGTCCATGTGTCTTCATTTCACAGCATTATTACCTCCACATGCTAAACTATCACTTCTTCCGACTTACAAACAGTAAGTCTGTAAGGACACACGAAATTTCATTTCACACCACCAAATTATCAGAAAAAGATATAAAACCACTCACGGAAATGCAGGCGGATCAAAAATAGACTTAATAGCCCCGGCGTAGATGGATACTATGGATATTATGACACAGGCCAGAAAAAGGGAAGCAAATTTGTTGACGTATTTCACGCCCACAAACACAACCACGGCCATGAAGAGGAGAAAGATGGTCCCATAAACCCGCATGTTGTTCAGGTTGGCGCTGGTTTCTTCGTGGACATTGGCGGAATGGAAAATTGCTGCTGCCGGAGCGATGTACACCTGAAAAGGCAAGAATGTTGTTGAACACACACTGAAAGAATTTGTAATAAACAAAAGGACAGGCTACCACTCTTTGTATGCTAGAAAGATGGAGAGCTAAAGGCTTGTTGCTTCCACAAGTGATCGCCAAGTCACAAGTATGTGTGGGGTGTTTTTTGTAAATATTGGGTAAGCATAGATGAAACCGGTGTCAGTTTTGCTGTTTTAGTACAACCCACTTCCATCTACTAGTGTTTAAAAAGGCGAACTGCCGGCAAAAAGCAATGCCTGCCCATGCAGTTCTCGGTTCTTGAACTGAGAACTGCAAACTGTGTGTGCAGTTCTCACTGCGAGGACTGTGTGCAGGCCCAAGCACTGCCACAGGCTGGACAATGTGACTATCTGTATACAATTGACATTAGGGTAATTCCGTTGGTCAGCCTACCACAGTTCTCCAGAAAGGAACTGCACTTGACTTCGGCTTTTTTTGCCTGAGGAGAAACCTTGATGTCAGCACCCTTGTTAGGCCAACTCTTTAGTCCCATATTGGAATCCTGGGAAGGCCAGCTCAGGCTTCCATTCTTCCGAGGTCAATTTGTATGCAGTTTTATTCACCATCAAAATGGTGAATAGTCACATGTTTTATTTAACGCTTTTAGAGATGCCAAAAACTGCGCTAGGATATAAAAACAAGTTATTGTTATCAATATATAGCCCAGCAGCGGCAACAAAACCCTGCTTCTCTGGCTGCGCCTAGATTCGCACTTGACTGAATGAATCTTGTGGGCTGATCTTCATGTGGCTCTCTGCATTCGAGATCACGCCCATATAGGTTGGACTCTATTGGCTGAAAGACCATAACTGCAGGAGGACCCCAAATAAATGGATGCACTTTGGGACAAATGCAACATCTTGCATCAAGTATCTCTGTGGAAAACAAAGGCGGGATTAAGTGAAAGCTTGAATTATTCTCAACCAATGAGTAACTGATTTATACAGATGTTTGGTCCCTGCTGGTTGTAGTGTCACAGTGAGCAAACAAAACGATGGACTGGAAGGCAGCCTGAGGAAATAGAAATGGATTAGATAAAATCAAGCATTCCCTCCATCACTTTTATTGTTTGATCTTTTATCAACTATCTTCAGTCTTTGTACCTAAACAGTCCATTTTTGTCTTACTCTCCCCAGTTTTGGAGGTGTGGGGGGGGGGGGGAGAGAATTTAAGGCACACGTGATCATTGGCTAAAATACAGTAAGGGCCCAATTCAAGCAAAATCATAAACAATAGATAAATAAAACAAGAAATGTGTTCCTATACGTTTCCTCCAACATTGGAGTAAATACTGGATTTCTTTGAAATTCACAAAGGTTTCCAGAGATGTACTTTCCTAAGAGTACTCTTGCAATATTTTCTGAATTCCTATTTTCCCAAAGACAGAAGCATTTACACATACATAAGAACACATAGCATACATTTACACACATGGGCAAGTATCTTGCATTAGTACAATTACATTTGTCACACTTTGTTTCTCCGTTGTACACACCTCCACTATTTTTGGGGCGTTCCTGTCCCATTCTCACGCAGGTAGGAAATGTCCTCCTGTCCTTTACCAGAACTAGAGCAAGTTCATTTGTGGGTGCTCCAACATTTACCTGGGCGCTCCCATACCCGATATTTAGCACCCACATATCTCACCGTATCTATGACAGTCCCATTATCTCACAGTATCTGAGAGTACACTTTTTTAGGAGTGTAAAACTAGATTTTGTAAGTTATAAATGTCCACTTGCGGTTAAAGCTGGACTAGCTTTGTGAATCGGGCCCAGACTTTTAAATACAATATGGACCGGCAACATTGAACATTGTTTGCTACTTGGCATATTAAAGAGGCCATGCCGCATATCTTGCTTTGCAAGAACACTGACACGATCTGCAAGGTGAACTAGGTCACACAAGACCTTTCTGCAGAAAAAAATAGTTCAGAAATAAGGACAGAGTAAGAATTTAGCGGCTTTAATAGTGCTCCTTAGCTAAGTGGTGATTCTTGCCCAATCAATGGCAGAGAAAAGACAAGGACCACAGGTCGCGCGTGCTGATGTTACTGGTCAACGTGAAGAGGGATTATCCAGAAGTAGAACGCATATGTGAGGGCTGCGCAACTTTATCACAAAATCAATAAGGACTATGCAGGATTACTTACTAGTAAAATCTCAATGGCGCCAAGAATGTACATAGAGCCTGCAAACGTTGTTCCCAGGTAGAAGCACAGGCCCACCGCACCTCCAAACTCTGGCCCAAGAGACCTAGAGATCATGAAATAGGAGCCTCCAGCTGAGGAAAAGAAATAGAGATTAGTTTATGTGAAGCAGAACATGTTCCAGACCAAATGTTGTGTTTACGTATCATGATCATACGAGGCCCCACCCTGAAGGATCACCAACTCAAAGGATTTTACAAGATGCGTTCTCCAGGCAAAGATTTGCAACCACGTGAAGACTGCAAGTTTTTCAAACTTTATATTTCACCCATCCCCTTTGCTAAAGCTCACCAGTGCTTTGCTTTCATCACAACTCCTCAGGGTGCTAGAAAATTGTACGATTGGCACAAGCGTAGCCAGCCACTTTTTCAAGCAACATTCACATCAAATGCGTCAGTGATTCACTGGCGTCAGAAAAATGACCCCTCTCTTACGTAAACTGAAATAACTTTTGCCCACACTCTGTTCTGAAGGGCTCAATGCATCTGTGACAGGAGTGCTTGAAGTGTCCTTAATGTGCAGCATTACTACGGATTCCAACTTACGTTGCTGCTTCGGTGTGCCCTTCATTAGTATTTACACCTAGTTGTTTTAAGACCCCCCCATTCATCCTCAAACAGAGCCTGTACTAATCTGTCTCCTTATATCAGCGCCCACATTTACCACCATCTTGAGATATTAGTGCCCATGCCATCAATTTACAGCTGCAGATCTCGTTAGCTCAATGTCCACTCTCTCAGGTCATGTGACCACAGGATCCACACAGCCATGGTGTATATCTGCCTCAATCATGTGGCATTGATTTCCACTATTCAATATTTCTAGTGGTCCATGTACCTCACTCTGAACAGTGCATGGCTGAGTCAGTTTAAGCAAAACTAGAAATTGACACTCTTAGGCTCACATGCACTGTAATGCGGATGGCATTAAGCCACTACACCCGAGGCATCCAAAGGGATGTATATTTAATACATTTATCACCTGGATGTCCTCTTTTAGTAATTGTGCTTTACAAATAGTATAGTATAGCAACTCTTCACTATTCAGAAACGGACATCTTTCTAGGTTTAAAATCACTTGCTTTTTAAATAAATTGTACTGATATGAATCTCATCCTTCTCTCCAATGTTTAAGATTTGTGGCATTATTGGCCTGATCAAAAAAGCCTGAAATTCTGATCGTGATTCACAGACTCAGGAGTTGTGGAATTAAACAATTCTAGGTGCACTTAAATATCATCTTTACGATGGATGTTTCATCATTGTAAATTTAGGGATAGGACTTGGACAGAAAGCGTTTCAGAGTGGGCAACTCTGCAGAAGTAGGGGAAGAACCACTAATTTGTACATCATTTGTGGGCATTCACACGCCTCTTCAAGGTAGTTTGCAGATTTAGTCCTGTGAAAGAAACGAAAAGGCTGCTTTCCATGGTGGTAAAGGGACCACCACCATTTCTAAAGGTGATTCCAGGCAAGGAGTTTCTGCGCAGGCAAAATTATTTTCACTGTGGAGAAAAACATAGTATGCATGAATTACTGATGCAGGTTTTCCACTCAATTGAAATTTGGAAAAATATTGGAAAGGAACTGTTGTACACTTCCACTCGTACTATTGAGATTATAAGCGGTTATCAAAGATGTCATCAGTGATGTCACTGAAAATGTCATTTCAGGTGTCATCATTGATCTCATGCCCGAGATCATGAGCAGAGCATGCATTAAAATTTGCGTAGCCTAACAAAATTGGTGAGTTTCAGTGATTTTGAGATTTTGCATAGTAACTATGAAGTCACTGTAAGAGTGTTGTTTCGGGGAATTTCTGACCATATTTAAAAAAAATGTATAATGTCATAAGAGGAATGGTAGCTAAAAAGTTTTTCTATGGATACATTTTGAATGGCGTGCTGCATCATGCTTCCATGTTGATGTAATGCACTGCACATAGTCGGGGTGCCTTGGGGCGTGTACCCATCTCCAGTGTGGTCAACCCATGCTGTGCATAGCCTTGTGTCAGAGGCTGCATACACCTTCCATATTGCTGTGTGTAGCAGAGGTTTGTTAGAGAGCATGGCTTTATGGCCAAATCCCTTCAGGCCAAGCACTACTGCTGTGCATAGACTTTGGTGTGCACAGCAGGGGCTGGCTACAGGGCTTGGCCTTTGACCAGGTCTATGAACAGCCATGTTTTGTCATGGGTGATTGTGCACATCCTTTGGCTGTGCAGCAGGAAGTGGCGTCAGAGTCAGTCATACAGCCAGGCACTGTGCCAGGCGCTCATCAGGGTATAATCCATTGGACATAGCGATCGGCCATTCTGAAATTACATACACCGAGTACTATCCTTCCACTTGCCAAAGTAGGGTTGGCCGCAGAGCCAACAACAAACTCTGAGCCCACCCACATCTACTGGGCATGTTTTTCAGCAGTATGTATCAGCTTTATGACGGGAGACTCTTGGGGGTATGCACAGCAGCTGGCCCTGGTTCCGACCTCTGCACTCAGCCCAGTCCCTCCCCAAACTAGCTGCGCATGGCTTTCGGCCATATGCAGCTGCCTCTTGGCATAGGGTCTGGCCTACAGCAAACTACAACGGGGTTGCAAGAAATATTTCATTTGTTAATAATTTTGTCTCTGCATGACAATCTATAGGATTTGGCAGACCACTAGCAAGTTAAACCGAAAACTGGCATCTCTGGTATCATGCAAATCCCTCAATTGGCACAAACATCATTAGCAATCCAGAGCTTTTATAAACCCTCTCATTATCTGTGCACGAAACTGAAGATTCTAGCTCTGGTTCTAACGTGGTAACCGTCTGCCACGTTACATGCAGGTTCACCAAACGGCGCCGAAGGTATTAGCAAATCTAAACCTTTTTGAACACTCCATTAGCCCTAACCCCAGAGTCCCTGTCACTGCCTCTATACACACAAACATCGCAAGAGCACATCAGTTTTTAGAAGCATTTCTTATAGTGATAGGTTCCTGGGCCTGTGGCAGTGATAAGGCTCTCGCTCAGTTGGTCATTTAAGGTTAATTTCGGTTTCTACTGCTGCTGCAAAAGGAGGACAGTAGATTTTGGGACAGTTTTAGCTCCCACTAACGCACTGCCATCTGTCTACGCACAAGAACATAAGTACTACACAGTGAACAACATTGCAAGTCTCAGTTAAGACTGGAAGATAACTCCAGTGGAACTGCCCAACACCTGACACCCCACTCCTAAAATGGACACTTGCTTTGGTGACGGTATTTTATAAGATGACAACTAATCGTAAAGCTAAAAAGGCAAACTGTCAGGAAGGAGTTTGCTAACACAGACATATATGTTCTTTCGGCCATAAGACAAAAACATTAACGCAGGTGTACAGGGAGAAAGAAATGCAAATAAGAATTACCTGGAACAACCCCATTTGTTGCAATGGCGCTCATCGATATGGCTGTTAGCAGAGTCTAGGACAGAGAATGGACGTGTTGTAAGTAACTGGGTAAACCGAGGCAAAAGAGAAGACAAACAGGGCAGAAAACAAGCAAGAACGACACCAACTGAACGGCAAGAACGTGTATGTATTGACGATCATTCACAGAACACTGCAAACCTCGAATAAAGAGAAAATCGTTGGCCTAAAAAGGTATTTTAAAATTCTACCAAAAGGGTTGCCCATAATTGTTCTTGGCCCATCATCACATTCACTAAACGTGTCATGCAGGTACTACATTCTTGAAACGTTTCGTGACCAAAAATAGGTAGGATTGGCCATGTTTCAGGTGTATTTATGAGCATAACGATGGCGTCACTGGAAATGACATCCGACCACCATAGCATCACAGGAAATGACATCACATGTTACACCAGGATGCTGTTACAGCTAAAGTGTCAAAGTATGCTGCACACCTCGTGGCAGTTTTACCAGATTCTCCTATGTCGCGAGGGAAAACCTATTTTATAGACTTTCTTTTTTGTTTAACAAAGCACTGTCTTCAGAGGTGCTCTCCAAATCAAAGTGGATTACGACAAAAGCTCCCAGAAAGAATTACGTGGCTATATAAAAATCTTACAATTGCCATACGTGGTGCCAGTTACAAATTGTGCTTCTAGTCTTTTTAGCAGCGTTTTCTTTATATTAGTATTTGTATGATGTAGGATTAACATACATTCAGATAGATACCCTTCATTTCCTAAATGTAATTTCTGTAAAAAAATATTGCACTTCTGATCGTTTGAGAAGCTTTTCCTTCACATTTTAGTTGCTTTTAAATTAAAGTAGGCCGACTCCTACTTCCTAAACATGGTTTCCATAACTAACATATTTTCAAAATATATGTATTTGATTCTATTTCCCACGTATATAAAAGTAAGGGAAAATGTTGCTTCAAAAGATTACTTTGAAAAGATATTTTGTGTTAAGGCAACTGACAAACCAAGGCACAATTGAGCCTCCCTTCTTTTAGAAGCAGTGGAAAATTTAGATGCCCACCACAACAGATAGCCGAACCATATTTTGGAAAGAAAATAACGCCTATCCATCCTACAAGCCGTTGCGATGCAAACCAAAGACTGTGAAATCAGGCAAAATTCCTGAAAAGATCCCAAGCCTCAGAAATATAACCCAGGAAGCTCGAGATAGCCCATTCTACTTCAAGATCAGATAGAAACAAGATCTTTATTTTGTTAAGTTATGTGGAATTTTTATGGAAGTATGCATAGTACAGTATGCACCCGCCACTAGCATGGCATTGAGCTAACTAACTAACAACAGAAATTGCAAGCAGACTGGTATGTTCAGTTGGAGAGATGTGTAGTTGTAGTATGTGGGAAGAGTTAGGTGAGGACCAGGAGTTCTTGACAGTGTCGGACAGCTCTCTCTTCACAATATTCAAGAATATGTAGTGGCATTTAAAATATTTGTTGGAAATCTCTGAATAAAAGTGGAGAGCAATCATTTCTACTGGAGCTTTTCTATATTTAATAATGGTATGACAGATTTTGGAAATATTTCTTCACATATTTTGGCACTTAGAAACTTTTAGCATATTTTCCCGCAGATTCTTAAAATTTTGCTCCACAGATTGACAATTTTCTGCAGTTTTGGGATGTTAGTATCCTTCGCCAAGCGTTCTGACAATGTGATCTCAATCTTGACCTACAGGACCATCATCTTGTTGATGTCCATCCCCTAAAAGCAGCTCGATCAATGCACATCATCGTTGACCTACAGGATCATTCCTCCACTGTTCCAGAAGCAGAGTGATAACAAGTAGCTCTGCCAATGTGCCTCAGTCCTGATCGGCCCAACAAACACCAACATGATTGAAGGTATGCTTGAACTAATCTCCACTACTGTAGAACGCTTGGGATTGAATTCAAATCCCTCGTTTTTGCCCACTATGCCACTCCAGTGACTAGCCATATGCAAAACAGTATTGTTCCTGCTCCAGGACGAATAGTCCAGCCCAACCTTTGACCAAATGCGCACTAGACAGAAACACAAGCAACCCCACACCAGTATCGACCTTCTCAGGCCTCGTAAGTGAGGTATAGCTTGGGTCCTGTGGCACAGTGAGCATGGCACCCACATCAGGGCATACCCATCACAAGTGGGGATTTCTACTGCAGCGAACAACAAAGTGACTGAACGGGGCCTTGGGCGATCGCCAGTGGCTGAGATCAATTCAAGCATTCATTCCATTATAAGAAGTGAATTGAAATTCCAACATTAGTGATGCCTCTAGTTCTGCTTATAACTGAAATACAAGCTAGGCCTATTGATGTTGCCAATTATCTGCTGATGCTACTACCTAAGTGCAGTTCGAATTAGATTATGTGTTTGCAATCATAGTCAGATCTCGAGCATCATTAGGACAATGACAATCGAAAACTGCATTTAAAGCTAGGAAGGCAAATGCTACAAATCCACAGACAACACAAATTACATGAAAGTGCCTCATCTGCTAGCATGAAAAGGCCACGTACTGAGTGAAAGATAATATGCATGTCACGGTGACATTTTGCTTTTGACTGAGTTGTTTATTCCGGTTTACGGGCCAAAACAAGGAACTGAATGCTTCCTCCTTCTGCCATCAAACAGGCAATAGGTTTTTCATTCCCGTGGAAAATACGAAAAGCACATTCACGTTTGATTTTATACGCCTCTTAACACAATGATCTCTCTAGCTCTGCTGTGTTAGCATGGCTTTATCGCCCAGTACCAACAAAACCATTTTTAAAAACCCTTTCACTTATTGTTTAGGAAATAGTGTTAAATAAAAGTTGCAGCACTTACAATGTTTCTCCCTTCAATGCCTCGGATGTGTGCAGCGACTTCCATGGATAGAAAATGTATTAAGAGGTCCTGGACAGTTCCATGCGCCATCTTCATGCCTGACGCTCCAAGGAGAGGTTAGTGGTCTCTGCCTGAGAAGGGACATTCGTTCTGAGATGGGCCTCCTCCTGAGCATCTCTCCCAGTAAGAAGGCTGCTGCATTTATATGCTGCTGACCGGCACGTGTTTTCAGTTTGCGGTTAGCGGTCCTTTAAATTATTCCTAAGGCAGCATCAGTAGGAGTATGGACAAGAATATAATAAATGTGGTCCATAGTGATTATGGCAGATGCATTTAGAAACCTTCACAGAAAAAGGAAGGTGCACTCTAATAGGAGTCAGACAGGAAAACCACTTGTAATTGAAATTGTTTCTTCTTTTTATTTACAGTTGCTTGATAAAAAACCGGCACACAGCCAACGCGTTTCGTTCCCTAGTGCCTTGGGAACTTCGTCAGGGCTTGCTATTAAATGTAATCAAGCAGACCTGGGTATGTTCGTCGGTCCTGTGAGAATGTGTCAGGACTGTGGACTTTCTAGCAAAATTGGTATCTTTCAACAGCAGATACCGGGAGTTGTTGCACTCGCCAGCTATCATATATGACCAATGGAATTTAAGTGCTTGACCTAGGTCAGCTGTTGTGTGCTTTTTTGTTGTTGCATTTAGAAACCTTATTGGATCCCAACCTATCTGGATTAAGTCGTTATTAAAACAGGTTTTGGGTTCATTTTAAAGTTACTCGTGTATTTCTGTAGACAATCTTATCTTTAACACCTTAAGTACTGAAGCTTTTCTCCCCCAAAGCGGAGTCCTTTTTAGGTCGAGCATTCGAGACCTCTTGTATATACTTTAGTATATACTTATTATATACTTGTATGTGTATGTACTATGTGGGCTCTGGAGATCAGCCCTAGGACTGGTCTGCTTCCGCTTAGGGACTTTTTTTTCTGTTCAACTGCCTCTATTTAAATTGTCTTGATAAAAAACGACCAGCAGAGGTCAGTAAAATACCAGAATTGCTTTCTGCTGAGGGACTTTCTTTTTTTAATTTTGCTGGCAAATGCCACCATTTAACTTTTTTGATAGAAAAACCCAGCAGTGGTCAGTACAATACCAGAATCACTTTAGCATTCTCTAGATTTCAGTCCATAGAAATTGTCTTCCACGAGCAACCGTAGACAATACATTTTTTTCAAATCTTGTATTTTCAGTGATATGACTCACCGAAGGCCCTGATTTTATATTAAAAACAGAGCTTTGTACTATACCATTTCCAGCTGAAAGGCAATATTTCTCTCCATGTGTTCCCATACCTGGCGTGTCACGCAGTTTGCTGCTTACTTTCCCTCCATGTTAAAGAACAGTAGATGTTTCAGCACCCAGGCTAATGTGCTCCATAGCTAAATACATATAAGGTCCCAGAGGTAAGACCGATTGCATTGCAAATGCTTGTTTGATGCCGTTTGCACTTAAGCCATCATAACATTTCTTTCAACAAATGTATCCAGGCCGTACTTGTGTTTTGCCCCCAACATGTGGCTAAGAACACAACATGTGCTGAGATTAACACGACTCACACCACCCTGGATCACTAGGTTTTAGAAATATGCAGGGTTGGTAGATTTCCCTGGTTACAAGCTGACCCTGATGCAGAATAGTGCAGCTGGAAGTAGAGGGGCTAAGGGGTGCTGCAGTAACCCCAAAATAACCATGCTGGATTTCAGATGGAGAATGAGAAGTAAAGAGTTCTTTACATTTAGTGTTTATGTTGTCAGATGTTCTGTGCTTTCAAAGGCATATGTTAAATATCAGGCTATGTCTTCTGACAAATTGCTGCTTATTCTTTAAACTGGAGGTTTGTGTTCACTTTTCTTTCTCTGACAGCAAAGTGAGAGGATTTTGAAAAGTGAACTATGTGACAATCGTGCCGGAGTGTGATGGAAAAGGCTGTAAGATGTAAAAAATCTTTAAACCCACATCACAATTCAAATACCTGTCAATGAACTGTACAAATATTTCAGAATATATCAGCAGTTAGGAAAGACCAAATGAAGCACTTATTTTGTAAATCTAAAGTGTAATGGAAACAAAGATCTTAATAGGATCAAACAAATCAAGACATTTGATCAGCAAATGATAAATGTTTGCTTAAACCATATTTTCACACATTATCAATCGATCAATCAAGATTTGTAAAGCGCTGCAACTCACCTGTGAGGGTATCGAGGCACTGGGGATGCTAGCTGATTCGTGGTGATCGGTTTATTCGAACAACCAGGTCTTGAGTCCTTTCCTGAATTGCTGGAGCATTGGGGTGGTCCTGAGGTGCAGGGTAAGGATGTTCCAGGCTTTGGCCGCCAGGTGTGAGAAGGAGCGTCCTCAGCTATTGGGTCAGTGGATTCGGGGGGGGGAGGGGTCTGCGAGGAAGGAGGTGGATCGTAGGGGTCTCGTTGGTTGGTAGAACGCCATGTGTTCGTTGATGTATGCTGGTTCCTCGTTGTGCAGGGCCTTGTATGCGTGGGTCAACATCATGAACTGGTGTCTTTTCTGGATCGGGAGCCAGTGTAGCTTCGTGAGGAGGGATGCGATGTGGGTCCATCTGGAGAGGTGGAGGAATGAGTGTTGCAGCTGAGTTTTGTATTGTCTGTAGTCCCTTCAAGATGCGTACGGTGAATCCTATGAAGAGTGTGTTCTTGTAGTCCAGCCTGCTGGTGACGAGGGCCTGTATGACGGTTCTTCTGGTGTTGACTGCGAGCCACCTGAAGGTCTTTCAGAACACGAGTAGGGTGTGAAAGCAGGCAGATGAGACTGTGTTTACTGGTTTCTTTCTTCATGGATAGCTTGCTGTCCAGGATGATACTGAGGTTGCGGGCATAGTCTGTCAGGTCGGGGGAGGGGCTGAGTTCAGCAGTCCACCATGCGTCAGTTTGAGACAGTTGTCCCTCATTCACTTGGCAATATTCATCGTACATCTGTGGAAGTTGGCCCTGGTGGTGGAGGGATCTTCTGACAGTGAGAGGATGAGCTGAGTGTCATTGGCATAGGAGATGTTCCATCTGTGCGATCTGATGGTGAGGGTGTCAAGTACATTTTGAAGAGGCTGGCCGGAGGGCGATCATTGGGGGACGCTGCAGATCTTCTTGGGTTCCAAGGTGAACGGTGGGAGATTGATTCTCTGGGTTCTTCCGGTGAGGTATGAGGCAATCCATTTGAGGGCGTCTCTTTGGATTCCAATGTGGTGGAGTCTGTTGATCAAGATGTGATGGAAGATGGTGTCGAAGGCGGCTGACAAGTCCAGGAGGATGAAGGCTGCTGTTTCGCTGTGGTCCAGGAAGTCTCTGAAGTCATCAGTGGCTATGATCAGGGATATCTTGGTGCAGTGATTGGCTCGGACTCCTGATTGAGAGGGTTCCAGGAGTTTGTAGTGTTCCAGGTATTTGGCGAGTTGCTGGTTTATTGCCTTCTCAAGAACCTTTGCTGGAAAGGGGAGCAGGGAGATGGGCTGGTAGTTCTTTGGTTTTGCGGGGTCGGCAGAGATGGGCCGGTAGTTCTTTGGTTCTGCTGGATCAGCAGAAGGTTTCTTCAGGAGGGGCCTCACTTATGCATGTTGCCTGCCCTCAGGGAAGGAGGCTGAGGTGATGTAGGTGCTCAAGACTTTCTTGAACTCGTCGCTTATCATCTTACTCCCGAGGTTGAAGATGGGGTGGGGACAGGGGTCCATGGGTGGTCCTGAGTGAACTGAGTTCATGATGGAGATAGTGTCTCGAGTCGTGAGTGGGCCTCGAATGGGTGAGCACATGTTCAGGGTCTGTGTTGGTGGGTCCGAGCAGGCTGATGCGGTCGGCGCAGAGGAGTGTTGGGGTTCAAAGTTTTCATAGATGGTTGAGATGTTGTTGTGGAAAAAGTCCGCTAGGTTGTCTCACAGTTCTTGGGAGGGGGTGATTTTGTTCCTGGTGGCTGCGGGGTTAAATAACTCCCTCATGATGGCAAAGAGCTCCTTGCTGTGGTTTGTGCTGGCTTCTATTCGGTTTGCTAGGGTCTTCTTCTTGGTTTCTTTAAGGAGGCAGCGGTACCGGTTTAGTACCGTCTTTAAGGTGGTGTGGTCTCCGGTCTCTTTACTGGTGCACCCCTTCCCTTCTAGTTGCCTGCAGTTGCATTTGGCGGATTTCAAATCTACGGTGAACCAACTGGCTCTTCTGGTAGGTCCTATGGATTTGACTGGTATGGCGGGAGTGATTGTGTCGGTACATTCTGCAATCCACTGGGAGAAGTTCTTCGCAGCCTGATCAGTGTTGGAAGTTGTGCTTGGGAGATGGGTGGACGGAGTGGAGTGTTGTTCCACTGGTCTTATGAAAAAGTTTTCCAGTTTCTGCGCATGGTGCTGGGAAGCATGGTGCCAGAGTTGGAAGATCCTGAGATAGTGAAGTAGACGCTGTAGTGGTCGGTCCAAGTGAGCTGTGAGAAGTGAGTGTACTGGACTCTGTTGCTAAATGTGAAAACGAGGTCAAGCTGGTGTACTGCTATGTGGGTGGGGTAGGTGACAAGTTGCTTGAGGCCAATGTTGCTCTGGCTTTTCAGGAGGTCCGTAGTGTTTGTGTCATTGGCGTCGTTGAAGTGGAAGTTGAGATCCCCTAGGAAGATGTAGTGCTCGAAAACTATGGCAATAGATGCGATGAGGTTGGGGATGGCATTGCAGAAGCTGGGGTGTGGTCCTGGTAGTCTGTAGGTGAGGGTGCCTCTAACGGTGCTTTTTTGGTCTGTTTGGAGTTGAAAGTTGAGATGCTCCATTATCGGGGTTGAGTCGTCTGCAAAAGTCGTGAAGCTGATGGTGTCCTTGTAAATGATGGCAATTGGCAATTGCACCTTGTGGTTGTTTGCTCAGTCCCGGTGTGTTATCTTGTAGCCGCTGGGGGTGGTGATGGCGCTGTCCGGCTCAGAGGCGGTGTTCAGCCCGGTCTCTGAGGAAGGTAACGTCTGGGGTGAGGAATGAGATTGTGTCCCAGATCTCTGTGGCCTATTTGCCGAGTTAATTTGTGAGCTACATAGTTTCATCAGTAAAACTGTATGTCTGTGCAAATTTTGTCACATTTCAATGGAAATGTGCTGTTTGTAAATGTGATACTTTAGTAATATATTTGCAACAGTGTGCTTCAAAATGCACCACCAGCTGCATACTGCACCCATACCACTTTCCTGCTGAATACATTTGCCACACTTTTTCTTTGCATGACAGTTGGATTTTTCACAATCCCTGCGACTTCAGTGATGTAACAGTGATGACAGTGACCCCACTCTGCAAATTGTTACAGCACCACTGAGTGCAGCCATTCATCTTTGCAAGTGAGAGAAAATTGGGATTTATCTGGATGTTCTTTTGACAATGGGATGGCAGAGAGGTGATAAAACCCAAATTCTACCTACCGCTGGGGGCAGAAATGCCTCCTTGCGCATGGGAGTGAGTCCCAGTGCCAAGATGGCCCAGAACCCCTCCCCATTTCTTTTCTAAATTTTTCCCCTTGGTAGTTTGGTTGGCATTCTGCTCACCAGGGTGAGCAGACTAGTGTATTTAGCATCAATGTGTCCAATTCGGTGGGGTCCGAAAGCCCACCAGACCACCAGGGTAAAAATGAGAAACAGAATGGGTTGTGGGGCTTTCCAGTCTTGGCTCTGCACTGCAGGCCCCATCCTCAGGCAAAAGACAGTATTTTTGCCACGTGAAAGAGACAGAATCCAAATTTCCTCCAGCTTGCCATGGGAATGGCTGCAGTGTTTGGGCTCTAGGCACCAGGGGAGTGGGGTCGCGGGGGTCGAAAGACTCTGGAGCTCTAGGGGTGGGAGGTCAGCCCTGGGCCATACCCCATTTAAAAGAAAAAATAATTCTTTCCCTGGCATCTAGTGGGTTTTCTGCTCCCACCAATGGGTAGAATTGGGGATAAATCTCCCTATCTACCCTTCGAGGGAAAGGAAGATAGTTGGTACTTTAGGGGTGAAGTATATGCTTCAATGTCAAGGAGGACAGACCAGCCACTCCCTCCTTTATTTAAAAAAAAAAAAAAAAACTATTGACATGAGTTCTCCTGGTTTTTTTTCTCTTGGAGCAGTGGCTTGATTACACTTCTTCAAAAGACAGAAAAATGATCTACTGCTCCATGAGCAGAAAAAAAAAAAAACACAATTGCTTTTAGATGATCTGTGAGAGGCTAGGAGATGTATTTAACTTAAAACTAACTGCAATAATGTAAATACATTGACCAGCCTTTCACAGTGCACTTGAAGGTAAATTCCCAAACAGAGAAGTCTGTGTGTGGCACCAGCCTACAAGGCCCTGTGGCAGGCAGGCAGGCAGGCAGGCACCACATTGAAGCACTCCTTACGGGGAAGTTCCTTTGCAGAGCACTGTTAGGTACTGGCCATTGTAAATTACTTAATGTAATTACGTTTAATTTAATTACAATGGCTGCCCCCAGACAGTGCTGGGTGGCACAAGAATTCCTTGTTCCTTCCATTTCTGAATGCCCAGAATGAGGAATTCTGGGTTTGCAGGACATTTCCTGAACATGCCTCCATTTTTCCAATTTGCGAGTTGGCAGATGCAGAAGTGGTGAAATTTCCAGCAGTTTCAGATCAGTTTACTGCAGATAGGACAAAGGCAATTTCACGCACCCCTACACATGAGCGCTGGCTGTCACATATCAGTGCTGGAAAAACCCCGGGTGGGATAGAATCTGCTCATGGATTAGTGCATGAACTTATCACGTCATGTATGGAGCAAATGCTACCCAAGTATGAGAAAGAGGTACAGGTCAATAAACCTGTACTACTTAAATATTTCAGATGTAATTAAGAATTAGCTATAAGAAAGTCAGTAAGCTTACCAGAGTCCAGGATGGATGATAAAATCATGAGAACAGATCCAACATGGACACCAGCACTGTTCCAGAGGACATCCAAAAATGCAGTCGAATGAATAGAAGATGATGGAAATGCTCCAACCACAGGCAATGCAGACAAACAGGGCCAAGACAAAAAAGGGGTTCTAGGTAAGGGCGACCACAAGGGAACCAAAAACCGTCTAAACAACAAAGGTGGAAGCTTGCTGGGGCACGTGAATGAAGAATACCAAATTGTTGTCACGCAAAGAAACCTGTGTGTAGTGCAGCAGAATAGGCTCCATCAAGTGACCCAAAGTTTATTTACTACTCTTTAAGTACCCACCCTGCATGGTAGTTAGCAGTCTAGCTTTCTCACTTACCACTGCCCGGTCTTCCAGAGTTTTCAATCTCTCTGGGGACTTAAAAATATACAAGAGGAGCAACAGTCGGACAACTGGTTCTAAGCCAGTTTTGTTATGTTATAACAATTTATTGAGCACACGTATACCGGAGGTGTCTTGGCGCTAGCTGTCCTGAGCAAGAAAAACAACCTAGCCCTAGTTAATAAATAACCAGGTTTTAAGATCCTTCCTAAAGACAGTTAAAGTAGGCAGGTCCCTTATGCGGCTCAGTAGGCTATTCCAAAGTTTATTGGATCCTGATATTTAACTTCTGCCACCCCAGTTCGCCTTTCGGATTCTGGGTAGCAGCATGAGATTTGCCCCTGCCGAGCAAAGGGGTCTGTTGGGGGGAGTACCATTTCAAGGGCCGACTAAGAAACTGCGGTTCTTTGTTATGTAGATACTTAAGGCCTTAAATTTAATAAGACTTCTTACCGGAAGCCAGTGCAGATCTTGAATTTCCTTAGCCACAGATTGGAATTTGGGGATGCCTAAGAGAAGCCTGGCTGCTGCGTTCTGCACAATCTGAAGCTTATTAAGATGTTTTTTCTGCATCTTCAAGTAAAGGCCATTACAATAGTCTAGCTTAGATAAGACTAAGGTGGTACTTATGGTCTTTTTGGTATGGGCAGGAATGTAGGGCAAGATTTTCTTTAAAGATTTGAGTAGATAAAAACTAGAGGAGGTAATAGAGTTGACCTGCTGCCCAAAGATCAGTTTTTCATCAATTATCACTCCTAGGTTTTTAGCCTCGGTCACCAGGATAGGTAGGGGGCCTAGCTCATCCGGCCACCAGGCTGGAGACCATATAGGGAAGATATTTCCAAACAGGACTATCTCGAACTTTCCCGAGTTCAGTTTTAGGCAGTGCATACTCATCCAGGAGCTGACAGCCAGCATGCAGTCATGTAATTGAGCAGCGATTTTGGTGCCATTTTTGAAGGCTGACAGGACGATTTGAGTGTCGTCAGCCTAGGAAGCCAGAGACAGGCCGAAAGACCCGATTAGATTGGCCAGCAGGTTATCCATGTTCTTCCAGGCACGAATTTGAGAGCGATGATTATTCCCTAAGCTCAGATGGTGAGGTTGTGGGTCATTAAGTTAGATTATAATGGCATAGTGGTCTGTCTAATTTATTTATTTTAAAGATTTATAAAGCGCACAGCTACCCAACAGGGTTTCCCGGCACTGAAAGCGGAACAAGCGAGGTAGGAGATCAGTTGGCATTAGGCCTGACTAAAAAGAAAGGTCTTTAGCTTTTTTCAGAAAGCGAGGAGAGATTGACAGGTCCTGAGTTCCAGCAGAAGGGAAGTCCACAATTTTGGTCCCAGGAAGGAGAACGAGTGGCCACCCATGCGGGTCAGCCGTACTCTGGGTACTGAAAAGAGAAAAAGGTTGGCCGATCTTAGGTTGCGAGGGGGTCGATAAGGCTTGACAAGGTTACGTATGTACACGGGGGCCAAGCCGTGCTGAGCTCTAAACATGTAGCAGAGGGCCTTAAACTCGATACGCTAACTAACCGTGAGCCAGTGGAGTTGATGAAGCAAAGGGGAAACAGAAGCGTGGCGAGGCAACCGAAAAAGCAGGCTGGCTGCCGCATTCTGAATGAGCTGGAGACGGCGGACAGAGGTCTTGTCCGCACCCAGATACAGTATATTACAATAATCGAGTCTGGAGATCAGCAAGGCCAGCAAGACAGTTCTCTGAGCAGATGGTGGAATTAGCCAGAGAAGTTTCTTTAACCACTTGAGGACCGCAAAGCAGGTAGAGGTGACTCCCGAGACCTGGGCAACGAGAGAAAGCTTGCTGTCGATGGAAAAGCCCAGGTTCTTGACCTTAGGGGCCGGCAAAGGTCCCAAAGAGACAGGCCAATGGCTGGCTCCCCAAAGCTCGGGATTGTTCCCCAGAATGAGAACCTCAGTCTTCGAACAGTTCAGCCTTAAAGCATTTCTAGACATCCACAAGAAGATGTTTCGCAGACCAAGTTTGAGTAAAGAAGGATACTGATGTTGAGCAGGCGACAAAGAACAAATAATCTGCGTATCATCAGCGTATGAAAAGATGGTCAACCCAGATTTTTCTGCAATGTCCGCCAAGGGGCGAACGTAAAGATTAAAAAGCAGAGGACTCAGGATCGAACCCTGCGGAACTCCAGATGTTAAGGCAACAGGGTTAGATTTTGTGGTGTGAGAGAAAACTTGAAAGGAGCGATCCTTTAAAAAAAAAGAGATCAGCCACTGCAAGGCTACACCTACAATTCCAGAGCTTTCGAGGCGATCCACCAGAATGGAGTGGGAGACCGTGTCGAAGGCAGCGCTCAAATCCAGCAGGATGAGCACTGCTGTGCCCCCACAGTGAAGCTGCTGTCTAAGGTCCTCCGTGGCCCCCAGAAAAACTGATACAATACTGTGACCAGCACGAAAGCCAGACTGTGATGGATGAAATAGCTTATGTCTTGTCACAGGTGCAGAGAGTAGAGAATTAATGTTTTTTACCAATATTTTGGAAAAGGTGGAGAGAAGAGATATGGGCCTGTAGTTTGACCAGCAGAGGGGATCCAAGCCAGTCTTTTTCAACAGTGGAAGCACAAGAGCGTGCTTCCAATTACGGGGCAACTGGCCAAGATTTAGGGCGGCGTTAAGGAGATTAACAATCACCTCGAGGGCATCTAAGGGTAGGATCTCCTTGATGGTGATCAAGGCATTGTTAGTGAAGAAACTATCTAAGGAATGTTCAGCAACATGCGTGGGTTCATTAATAGTTTGAGTTAGTCCTAACATACTGTTGGTGTCTAGCAGGGTTATGGGGTTTTTATCTGTTGATGCCTCAAGCTGAAAGTTAAAATCACCCAAGATATGAAAATCTTTTTCACAGGTGCAGTCCTCTAGAAGAGAGCTAATGTTGCTGAGGAAGCTGCCTTTGGGACCAGGGGGGCGATAAAGTGGCATGCCTTTAAAGGTACAGTTATTGGTTATTTTCACATTAAAAAGAAAAGCTTCGCAATCTTGTGAAGGGATACTTTTAAAAGACGTCCTGAAGGCATTGCGATGGATCAGCGCAAGTCCACCCCCTCGTTTAAGCGGTCTGTCGTGTCTGTGTACTGAAAAGCCGGACAGCACTGCTATTCAAAGATCTGGGCTAGCGGTGGAATCTGCCCCGGTTTCTGTAAGAAAGAGCAGGTCGAGTTTCTGGGACTCAAAGTCTGCAACTTCCATTTTGGGTCAAAGAGTACAAAGTACATTTATATAAAGTTACATTTCTATTAACGTTATCAAAAATCTGATTTAACTATTGAATTTGATTTTTACAACTGGGTAGAAAATAACTTTGAATCATTTTGGTACTTTTCCAGGCAAAGTTATCAATATTGTTACTGGATCTTTCAATGGCATTTGACACGGTTTCCCATCCTATCCTGATGCAACACGAGAGACATCGGGATAGGTGGGACCACGCTGGCCGGGCTGGGTTCCTTCTTGTTGCACAGATGCCAATCTTTTTGGATGCCGACATTCGCTTCCGACTCCAAACCTCTTAAATTTGGTGTCCCCCAGGGCTCCTCCTTGAGTCCTACATTGGTCAATGTTTACATGTCCCCCATGGCAGCCCTTGTGGAATCTTTTGGAGTGCAGGTCATCTCATACGCTGACGACACACAGATTCTATTAACCTGGGACAGGAACATCTCTATTGCCCAGAATAGATTTGAAGCGTGTTTGTCAGTGGTGTTTCAGTGGATGTGCTGGAGTAATCTTAAATGCAACACTAGTGAAACAGAAGTTTTGGTCTTTAGATCCCCTCCCCCTTCAAGGGGTGGTAAAGTATGGCCTGGCTCTGCTCCAGCCCCTCCTACTCCTGCCTCAGGGGTTCGGAATCTCAAAGTTTGGTTTGACAACAATCTGTCCTTCAAATTGTAGGTAGAGAGCGTAGGTGAGACCTGTATCGATCTTCCTCGGATTCGGAGGAAATTTTGTACCTGCTTCCCTCTCTTTGACAGAAGATAGTAGTCCATGCCCTCATAACATCTCAGCTGGACTATGCCAATGCCTTATACTGCAGTCTCCCTTTTCACCACCTCAAGAGACTCCAGTTGGTGCAGAATGCTGCAACCCGGCTCCTGCTTAACAGCCCGAGGAATGTCTCAATACATGCCCATCTCAAGGAACTGCAATGGCTGTTTATTCTGGAGAGAGTGAAGTTTAAGGGAGTGGTGTTGGCCCACAGAGCATTTTAATCGCCAAGTTCCCAGCTACCTACCCAAGAGACTCTTACATTATCATCTGTCTAGAACTTTATGCCTTCCTCCTGCACTTGTACTACAAAGGAAACAGGTTCTTTTAAGCGCTGCTTAAAAACTGGGCTGTTTAACTCAGTGGTGGCCGCCACAAACAAAAAGTGGTGAGGCGAGTGGAGGGAGCATGGGGGGGGGGGGACATTTAATAATAATTTTTTTTTTTAAAAGGAAGACTTACCTGAAACTGCCGCAGCCGCCCATGTCACGCCTCTGTGTTGTTCTTCCTGGCTCCAGCAGACACTGGGACAGCATCACAGACTCCCTGTGCAATCCCCGTGCTGCTCTCATGCTATGAGAGCAGCGCAGGGATTGGCCTGAGCGGACTGGTTTGATGCTCTGCTCAGGCACAGCGAGTCTGTGCTGTTTCTCCAACCCGACTGTTTAATACAGCTGGATCGGAGAAACCAAAGTGCGCATTTGTGTTGGCAGGCCTAAGACGGCTCAGCCAGCGGGTGAAAAATAAAACGATGATAGAATATAGTTTTATTTTTCAGCTGCTGGCTCTGAGCCAGTGGGGCGACGATCCAGAGACATTGTGGAGGAGCCACCTCTGGTTTAACTGTGCTTTTTAATTCGTGCTCCACAAGTGAGATCAGTGTTCGATAAACCGGTAGCACTGGGACACTATTGAGTAGCCGTGAGCTTTATAAGTTCCATTTTGATCGATTTTGAAAGAAGTGTTTTAATTTTACCTAGGACGGTTTTTGGAAAATCTAGCTAAACCTATAGCGGGAGTAAAACTTTAGGACATTTAGTCACTATAATAGCACACTAGCCCAAATATTTAGGGTGCCACATTTTAATATATAAAGCAACCAGCCCTGTTGGCTTATTAGGCACATTTTCAGGGTGGGCATACTGTATATAAAATAGGTTTTGATATTTGCCAAATATACCTTTCCTTTGTATGTGTCAGTGCAATGTGCTTCATCTACGCCTAGCCAGACCACACTGGTGCGCCAGGCAGCCATATATTGTCATATATGTGGGTGGTGTAAACACCTACTGCAGCCCACAGTATATTTCACTTTACCACCACTTTGCAATTGCACCACCATGTAGCACGGATGTACAGAAAAGTTTTTCTTTCTTTTTTTTATTATTTGTTTATCAAACAGCTTGTTAGAGCACAAAAACATACAGTGGCCCACACGCAGGTGGGATGAGCAATTTTCTAAGACAGGATGTCCATTACAAGCCAATTTTTGTAACATCAAAGCAGCCTACCAGAAATGAACACTCCCCCCCCCCCCGGCACTAATATATACAGTCGTGACTTACTGGCAATAGTATATTGCGGCACCTTGAATCCAAAAAATGGTGTCCCAGCTCGCATGCAGTGTGCACCACAACAGGGAATTACGTCAAGTCCGGATTAGTAAGGAGATACCCAGAGAGAGGAGCCCAAAAGTCCTTAGGTCTAGATGCTTCGGGCAATTCCTCCGCATATATTTCCAGCTGGTCCCTGCAATATAGCAAGGCGCTGATCCACCTCGCAACCGTAGGCACGGCCTTTGCACCCCAGCATTGTGCCACCGCTCTCTTAGCGAAGAGGGTAGATATGGCTACCAAGCGCCTATTGCAGGGTTTCAGCTTCTGCACCCAGTCCAGCAGACACACTTCAGGCAAACATTCAACAGGTTCGGCAATGACTGCAGTTAACACTTCCGTGACCCGTACCCAGAATTTGAAAATGCCAGCACATGACCAAGCTAAGTACATAAAATATGCGTCAGCCTGACCACAGCGCACACAGCATGCACTTTCACGCAAGCCAAACTTGTGTAATTGAATCGGAGTGTAATAAAGCTGATGTAAGTACTTGAAGTGGATTATGCGGAGGTTGCAATTTACGGTCAAGTGCCCAGTTAGGGCACAACAAAACTCCCAGGCGTCCAGTGTTAACTCAGTGGATAGCAGGCCATTCCATCTATTATACGAGGGGATGCAGTGATTTCTTGTTCACGAAGAGATGCATTATACAACTTGGTGATTCAGCCGCTGCGATTTTCACCTCCCAACACCGCCCGTAGGGCTTGTAATGTTCGCGGTTCATTAGGGAACTCGGGGTAAACGTCCCGAATCGCCTGCCGCACGCGCATATAAGTAAACCCCAACATGAATCCGGTGTCGTGACCCGCCTGCAGGTCAGACAAAGTCCGGAAACGACCCATCTCGTATAAGTCGCCTAGTGGCGTAATCCCCACCTCATTCAATACCTTCAAGGCTGCCGGTTTCCCTAGCGGCCAAGATATCCGGGTGGGCAGCAAGCGGTAATTTGGGGGCATACAAGTAGTCCAACCGTGCTCTACGAGCAAGAGCTTTCCATGCCCAGGCCGTGCAGTGGACTGGGCTGATTTCAGTACGCGGGCCTCCGCTCCCTCCCATCAACGCAGCCGCTTTCAGGGGCATTGGCAGTACAGAGTCCGCCTCTATTGCAGTGTGCGGTTGAAACTTCTGTGGAAAGTACCAAAAGTGCACAAACTGCACCTGGGCGCACAGGTAATATAGGCGCAGGTCCGGAGCCTCAAATCCGCCGTGGTCAAAGGGTAAATTCAGTACAGTCCAGCTACAGCGGGGTTTTCTGCCACCCCAGACAAATGTTAGAAGGGTCGACTGCAATGCGGCAAACAGCGCTTTATTCAGACGGATGGGGATATTGATAAATAGATAAAGGAGTTTTGGTAAGAAAGTCATTTTATTGACCGCTATGCGGTCCGCAAGTGAAAGGGGAAGCCTTGCCCACCGCGCAGCCCGATCCGTGATCCCATCCACAGCCCGGCCATAATTAGTCGTGATCACGACCTCAGGGTCCCTTTGCAACCATATGCAACCATATACTGAGGTATTTCACTGGGTCAACTGACCATTTCAAGGGATAGTCTAATTCAATCTCCGTGGTCCCCGCGGTCAGCGGAAACACAGTGGATTTGGCCCAATTAATGCCCAGTCCAGAGTATCTCTCAAATTTGACATACTCCCGTAGTAGTGCTGATAAATAGGTGGCGGGTTCTCGGACATAGAGCAACATGTTGTCGGCGTATAATGAGACCACCAAGGTCCTCTGTCGGAACCTCAACGCAGCTCGTGCATGCAGTTGACGTAGCTTGCACGCCAGAGGCTCAAGCGCCAAAGCAAATAACATGGGTGACAGAGGGCAACCCTGCCGCATGCCCCGTTTAATAAAAAATGGGGCAGAGATCCAGCCGTTCACCCGAATCCGCGCCACTGGTGTAGTATACAAGAGGTGTATCCATTTTAGAAAAAAAGAATGTCAGCATGCCCATACGCAACAGGACAGTAAACATGAACTCCCATTGTAGCGAATCAAAGGCCTTAGCCGCATCCAGCAGCACGGCCACCGCCTGGAAGTCCTGCTCAAAGTAATGTAGGGTGGCGAAGATTGTGCGGAGATTATGCATGGTGGATCTAGAGGGAACGAATCCAGACTGGTCTGGGAGGACCAATTTGGGAACTAGTGGTTGGAGCAGAGTTGCGATCATTTTTGCCAAAATCTTTGCATCAATATTTATAATGGAGAGGGGCCTATACGAGTCACAGACATTCGCCGCCTTATCCGGTTTCAGCAGCATAACTAGCAAAGCCTCCTTGAGGGAGGCAGGACTCCCGATTCATACGCTTCGGCAAATAGCTCTAACAGGCGCGGTGCAAGGGAATCAGCATATGCCTTATAAAATTCGCTGGTGAGCCCATCCAGCCCCGCTGCCTTACAGGTCGGGAGAGACATGATGGCTAGTTTGACATCCTCCTCGTCGAAGGGTTGCGTGAGATACTCACGGTAGTTTGGTGGGAACCAGCCCAGTGCAACATCATCCAAGTAGGCATGGATTTCCTCAGCTGCAGGGATTTCCCGGTCCCCATATAAGTCTGAATAATAGTCCAGCACCACTTTGCTAATCTCAGCGGTGCCATAATGCGGCACTCCCTCCCCGTCCAGCAGTTCGGTTATATAGGCCTGGCGTCGCGGGGCAGCCAGCTTCTGCGCCAGAGCGCGGCTAGGGCGCCCTCCTTCCCCATAATAGCGGGCGGTGCAGCGCCGAGATCTGTGCGCCATTTCCTGATCTACCGTCTCGTTGTGTTTCGTTACCAGCTCACGGATTTTAGAAAGCGTCTCCGGAACAGGGTCGCAAGCATAGGCCCGTTCCAGTGCGGCTATTTCCCCGGCAAGTTTATGGATTCTACGGCGCAGATCTTTTAGGACCTCTGCCTGCGCACCAATACAGACCCCCCGAATCGTAACCTTAAAGGCTTCCCAAAGAACCACCTGGCTATCCACTGTCCCCTCATTTTCTCTGAATTTTTTTTTAATGGCCTCACCCACTGTATGCTTGAAGACCTGGTCAGTCAGGGAAGACGGTTGCAACCGCCACGAGAATGGAGGTCGTTCATAACCTGGAACCTGTAGCTCAAGAAGGACCGGGGAGTGGTCAGACAACGTTTTTGCTAAGTGTTGTACATCTAGAACCCAGGTGCAAGCGGCCTCCGACAGCAGCCAGTAGTCCAACCTGGACCACGAGCCATGCACCGTGGAGATAAACGTACCCTCCCTGGCTCCCGGGTGCCTCATACGCCAGACATCGTGCAGATTCCCTGCCTCCAGTATGCCCAGTAGTGCTGTGGTGGTTAATCTCTGCCGCCCTGCCCCCGCCCTGTCGGCGCTTGCATCCAAACAGGTATTAAAATCCCCCCCCCAGATAATTTCTGCAGTAGGAAGAGCTGAGATACGACGCCACACATCCGCATAGAATGGGTGATCATCCACATTCGGGCCATAGACATTTACCAGTAGCACACTCGCACCCCCAAGCATTCCGTGCACAATGGCCAGCGGGCCCTGGTCATCAGTCTCAGTGCTATGAACCTGAAATGGGACCCCTTGTTTGACAAGTATCATCACCCCCCGGGAATATGATGAGTAGGAGGACATGATCCGCACCCCCGCCCACCGGGACCCCACCCTCCGATCAGACCGTGTAGTGAGATGGGTCTCCTGCAGCATCGCCACGTGCACATTGAGCCTATCTAAGGCCGCCATCACGGTGCGTATTTTTTTCGGGCTATTAAGGCCCCGCACATTCCACGTTAAAAATCGGACGTTACCTCTCATTACTTTGGATGGGGCCATAAATACGTACACATACGAAACATAGCTGAAGACCATTAAGCCAGGAGTCCACTGAGCGTGTCAGCATGAGACAGTAGTGATCCCAGGTGGTCCACATTTGGTATGGTAACCCGGCACTCTCAAGACGAAATGTCTCCAAGGTGTACAAAAACGCAAGGGTCAGTTCTGAGATTCTCGTGCCAGACATTAGACAGTAACTATTCAGAAAGTGCCAATTACTACCCCCCCACCCTTTCCACCCCCCCCCCACACCAACACCTCTCCCACTTCGGCCACCCTCAACTTGCCAAAGCCATCCCTGTCAAAACCAATCAACTCCCAAAAAACAAAACAAAACAAACATGTAGCAATGTGTGGGGAACTCCCATATGGAGGGCGTTAAAGTGCTACTGTCCTCCCACTAAATTGGAGGTGGCTGATCAGGTCGTGTACCTGTGTTACAATCAATAAGCAGATACTTAACTGAGGGTATCCTGTCTAGTATGTATATGACAGAGCAGCATTCACCTTGTGAACAGAAGTAAGAGACATGCAGTTAAAACACTTGCCCAAAGGTAAAACAGTTATAAGGTTCAGTACAAGGGGACCCATTGGGAAAACTCCAGTCATTTAGTACTTGAATATCGTCAATCCTCCTCTCCCCGGTCAGTTTCGGTCTCTCGTCGGTGCCTCTTCAATTGCTTTGCATGCTCCATCGCCGCCTTTGGAGGCGCGCGGGGTACAGCATGGCATACGGTATGTTTTCGGACTGGAGGAATTTTTTGACGGCCCCATACTCACGCCGCGCAGACTGGACTGCAGCAGTAAAGTCGGGGAAGAAGGATAAAGAGTTCCCCTGATGGCAGTTGTTTCCCTTCTCTCTGGCCAGCCGCAGGATGACATCCCGGTAGTTCAGCAGCCGGGCTATGATTGGTCGAGGAGGAGCCCCAGGAACCGGTCGTGCTGCCAGGGAGCGGTGGGCCCCCTCTACCACAAATATTGGAGACAGCTGCTCAGTACCAAATACCTCCTTGATGAGAGATTCAATGAAATGCTCCATTTTACCAGTATTTGTCGATTCTGGAAGGCCCAGAAGGCAGATGTTGTTCCTTCTAGACCTGGCCTCCAAATCCTCGTTCTTGGCCTGTATGATGGCTAAGACCTTTTCCATATTGAGCGTCTTACTAGTGACGTCACTCAGTCCGTCCTCCGCATTAGACACCCTCTGCTCCACTTCCCCCATTCTTGCAGTTTGCTTTTCTAGTTAGGAAGACATGTGGTCCAGTCTGTGATTAATAGTGGACATACTACCCTCAATGGCCTGTAGACTCTTCTGCATCGCCAGTAGCGTAGACTCCAGATTAGGAGGGCCCTCTCCCTGTCCGTCCGCCTCCGAGTAAGAGGCCGCCTTCTGAAGACCTCTGCCTGATTTTCGTGCCTCAAAAGTGAGGCGGGCTGTGATTTGTCCGGCTTCCCCATATTCGGCAATGGCGATGGCAGGCGCCGAGTAGCCCCCCAAAGCGGTGATGCAGTGTCCTAAAATTCAGTATCTAGCAATAGGCGTAATGAGGAGATCAAAACAGTACAGCATGCGTTCCTTGAAGGGTAGATACGGCGTCCATCAGAATCAAGCCTTCACCAGCAGTTGAAGGAGGGAATATGGCACACAGTGATAGGACCCGGGGGGCCCTCCCTCGATACTCTCTATAACCAGCAGTCAGATAGCCCCCACAGATGTAGCCAGGCCAAGACGGAATTTCAAGCTGCGGGAACTGGGGTATAGAAGCGGACCTCGGGGTCAGAGAGCCCGCATCCCGCAATGGGCCGTCAATACAAAACAGTCCACTCTCCACACAGTCGCGCCGAGGAGCAGTAGGGCTTCCGCAGCCACGGGTAGGCCACACCGGGGGCACTTTGCCAGTAATTCAAAGACAGAAGCCCCGCGTTGCTCCGTCCAGGCACAGGACAGCAATGCCGGGAGCAGGAGGCCAATCCACACTGCCAGGAATCAATGAGCTGACCTCTCACACAGGCAGCTCAGGTGAAGCAGCTCAGGCAGCAGATTATGCGTGTGCCGCACACACAGGCCACCGCAGGCAGGCCGCCACCGCAGGCAGGCCGCAACCCAAGGCCCCAGCCCGCTCCCACCTCCGTGGTCGCAGGCCTAGGCCCGGACCGCCCCCCACCTACCGCGGCCCGCGGCGGGCATTGGTGAAGCTCCGCAGCCGCCGGTCAGGTCCGCTGATATGTCCAGCAAGGTCAGTGTGGCACTTCGCGGGGATCCGAACTGGGCCGTTAATCCTTATGCCTCCGGCACAAGGGCAAGAGGCGTGCAGCGGTTGTGGGCAAAGCCGGACCTCTGCAGGTAGTCCGCAGGAGAGGTGACCTCCAATGGCCGCCGACCACTCAGGACAGGGGGAACAGAGGCTGTCACACCGCGCACTCTCCGCTCCACAGAGCCCCTATGAGCGTTCAGTACTCGCTCGCCGCTACGGCGGCCACCATCTTGTCCTCGAGGCGATCGAGGCTGTCCCTGCCAGAACGCCGCAAAACAGGTCTCTCCAACTGCCCCGACGGTCCCCACAACAGCAGGGGTGTCTTCAGCCAGAGCAGCAAAGCAGGCCCTTGGATGCCTCGATTGTCCGCAGATTTTGGACGGATGGGATATCAGCCGGGCGGAGCAGCACTAATGTGCGGCCATCTTGCCGGCGCCCCCCCCCCGATGTACAGAAAAGTTAAATGGACCACAACACAGGCACTGTGGCATAGAGTAGAATGTGCACTGAGGAGCAGTGTTACAGTTCACAGTCATGATACCAGTAAAAGTGGGTCCAGTAACAAGCAGATTTCCTACATAGAGGGACACATTTCTCTGTTTTGGGGTGGGTTTGGCACATTATATTTCTTGTGTATAAATGCTCTGGTACTGTGTGCGTCTTGGTGCATCCAGTGGCTAATTTCTGTGTCTATCTGCTGTATTTATATAGGCATGATATGTGATTCACATCTCAGTGGTCTCTGGTTAGTCCAGGTGCAAGAAAGCAGCTGTAGCTACAGAGAATCGCTGAAGCATCACTGCCCCCGACTACATCCTTAATAAACAATGCACCACTAAGGTCGGGTGGCAGAGTTGTCCGTGCATCTAATGATATCATACTCAAACAATGGTTGGCATTAAATCCGTGTATAGATGCGGATTCTGCATCTTGTAGCTTTTCTGGGCATTAATGAGTTTGAAAGGTTGGCTTGTAACCGATGGCGCTCAATTAATCTCCTCTCTCCTCTTTACAAACATCAGCTCCAAAGCTCGCTCTCTTTAGTTACAGGATCTGGAACTTCGCTATGTCCTGCACAGTCTTAGTATCTCTCTGGAGTGGAAAACACATTTTTGTGCCATTTAGGAGACTCTCCACCAATCCCCGTCTCAGGAAAAGGAATTAATTTCCAGATAGAACTTCAGAGCTGCTCATAGGTGTTTCTCCTGTTCATCGTGGCACGTATCCAGTGCCAGAGCACAGTAAAAGAACTTATGTCTTGTGCTCTTTATCTGCACTCTATAGCACAGCTAAAAAGATTCTATCAAAGAATCAGAGGCGGATGGAACTTGCAGGAGGATATATTTAATTATCTTCCATTGGAATTCAATTCACTCCTGCCTGTTCTACTCTACGACGGACTTATGTTTTTAAAGGGAGACTATGCATAGGGGTTAACAATGAACAGGGGAGCACACTGCTGTCATGCAAGTAAAAGTTCCCCATTGCATTCTGGTAAACGAAGTTCATCATATTTTCAGTAATACCCAAGTAAGGAAGTGTAAATCATCAGTTGGTGCAGCCAGTGCTCGTGTTTCGGGGCATTCCTGGACACATGTTTCTGGGCCATTGCCCTTTTTGGCATAAGTAGCAGGTCCCTGTACAGGGGCATGAAATACTGCTTTTATTTTATCAGGCCAGTACCACTCCAATTAGCAAGTGCATTACATGGTCACATAATCCCCAGGGACCCCTCCCAGCCCCCCACAGCAGCAGGTAGCTGAAAATTGTATCCCCTGCAGGTCCCATTTTGGAATGGAGTTTTGCTGCATAGGACTGATCTTCAAACCTTGCCTAAGCTGGTCCTGAGAAAGCAGGTATACCAGAAATGCCCTTTATTTCATAGATCCGTCTAGGGCTTTTGTGTTAAACAAGTTGTAGTATATTTTGACAAAAAAAGAAATGGTTACATTTGATGACATTGTGTTTAAAATGTGTTTGAGCATTTGGTATGGATTTGAATCAACCTCACCCACATTTCTTCCTGCCCCTACAAAGCCAAGCAATGTTTCCTAGCAAAGGGGTTATGCTTGGTTCCCTTGTGCATTAGTCCTAGCTTTACAATGCTTGGTCTGGGACTCCTTAAGCTGCTATCGGAGCCAGGTCATATGACTGTTAGGACTAGGGCTCTCACTGGATCTAGGTCACCTGACAACTAGCTATTTCACTACTAATGAAACAGAACTTTTACCTGAATGCCCTAGTGGGATGTTCTAAAGGCAGACTGGTTATGGGTGCTGCCAGTTATGGCCTGGAAAAGAGCTACGGCCAAAAACTCTGCCTAACTACATCCAGACCACCAGGAAAGCAGGTGTTCACCACAACAGAAGATAACTATGATTGGGCTCCACGGGATTAACATACTGGATACAAACCCTCAAAACCATCACAGCAGCAGGATTAGGCACTAGTGGCCTATCACCCAGGGTACAGCCCAACTACTGGGATCTAAGTGAGTGTCACTCCTGGCTATAGGGTTCCAGAAACCCATCACTGGGTTCTAGAAACCCATCACTCTGCGCACAGCCCACCAACAGATCAACTAGGCAGATAGCATCCCAGGTACAAAACCTTCAATTCTACAGGAAGATGCCACAATCCCTGGGACATCAACCTGCTATTGAGACAGAAGGGAGCCCAACCACAAGATGAAGGACAGCAGCTTTAGTCTTTCTGAGGGTCCTCCTGGGCTTAAACTGATGTACTCTGTTCCATAATATAATTCCACATATCAACTAACTACCTTATCCCTCATCGTAAACGGGACAGGCACATAATTTATGAAAGGTCCTGTGAAACCTTTCTGGCATCTGTTGGGCACAGATACAGGCTGTACCAGGCACCATAACTAACTACTCAATACTAACCAGATAGGTCTGTGAAAACTGAAGAGTTCTGCCAAGTATTGACGGTCACCAGAGCACTGTAACATAATCAAACCTGCAGGTCCCAGATAGTCACGTATAGTGCATAATTTGTAACATATTGAGTGTTGGTGCCCAATGTACTGCTCAAAAGACAGATGCAGTTGCTATTAAATGTCCCTGCCCACAGACAAAGGATTCATAGTCCAGACTCCACCTCATGCCGCTTTAATCTACTGCCAGACGCTCCCTGCACCTTTGTCTCATGCTTGCAGGCTCCTGCTTTCTCTCCTGTGGACTTTTATCCATCTTTGCTTCCTTCTTTCCCATGTGTGTGTTTTCCCCCCTCTTGCTCTCGTGCAGTTCGTCCAGGCAGATCTCAGATTCCCACATACTCCTTATCCACATCTGTTACCTGCCACAGATATATAAATGCACACAGTTCACAACATCCAGCCACAACTAGCATGTGAAATGGGTTGAAAACATACAAAACACAAAAAGGACCTTCAGAGCTACTTGATAATGCCAGCATAACACAACTACAAAAATACACGCCTATATCACACACTTTCTCATCCATCACATAGCGGCATGTCTCATAACAGGATGACCACACCTTGACCATCATGCATGACATGAAAACTCTTCCTGGTAAGGCCCAAAGCTAACACTTCCAACCACACACCCACATCGTAAGTTGCTATCTGAATAGATAAGTCTTTCAGCGACCGCATATGGGTAGTGAGTGCTGTACAAATGCTAGAATACAAGGCACACATATAAAAGTAATGATGTTTCTTTCTACAGTTTTACATCTTCAGTTTGCATGCTGTCTCAAATGTGTCATGATTGTCTGCCTTATTCTCGATTATATTTCTGCAAATTGCCCACGCCTCATTTCATAGATCAAAATTTCTTTGAAACCATATCCTTACAACCTAACAATACTTAATCTCCTGTAGCATATCTATTCACCACACCAACTATTTACAACAGTTCACATACTTACCCTCTAATGGTCACACTCCACGCCTATTCATTTAATCTTCTGCAAAGAAACTGGAGTAAATGCGTGGAAAGGTTTATTTGAGAACATGAGACTAATCCCAATAACAACTTGATTAACCACTAACATTCGGTTCTGGAGTCGCGCTACCCACCACAAAGTGAATCAAGAATAGTAAGCACAATATGAATGCAATCATATTATACAATAAAAAATGCATTTAATTGACCTTAGTGCCTCATTGTCCGTGTTTTCTAGGTTGGTGAGTGTTGTCGAATAAGTAATTGTGTCCCTAGATAGACTAAAAATTGCAGACATACGTTTGTGAAGGTTATTTAAAAAAAAATCTTTTATGCATCAATAGTTTCTCTATATACTTGCTTCAAAAGCCCTTGCATTTACACAATCCACCTCTCCCCTGAATGTTACATTTTACTTCTCAGAAGCTTCTGCTCAGCTTTTCCTCTGGATCTCTAAATGCTCTACTGTACACAAACACACACACAAACACACCCTAATGTCTGCAAATAAGGATGTCTTGCTTCAGCCACCACTACCCAGAGTGAACAGATGCTCATGTGATAGGTCCATAATCCCTAATCTCACCCAGGGGCTTTGGGGGCAATCAGCCATCTCAGTCACATACTAGTGATACACACTACAGCGTTACCAACCCTTTCTACAGGAGTGAAGCAACAAATGTCAGTCGTGGGTTTAGTTTCTGAGGTAGCATTGATCCATTTTGAATATGGATATTCAGTTTGTAGAAATGACAGGGGGTCTCAGAACAATGCATATGATCGAACAAACACAAATAGAGGTTTTCTGGAGGGAAAACTCACACAGCAGCAGCAGATTAAAACAATCAGGAAGGACTGCAGGACTCCCGCTGTCCCCACGATCCATGTCAGACGAAGGAAGAGGATAACGCCGAAGATATTCTGAAGACAGGGAAGGTACACTCCCATCAGGGTGCCCATGCTGGGTGACTGAAAGGAAAAAAAACAAACACATGAAAGACAACCATGCAATATCTACTGAAACACAGAAGCATTTTCAAAACAGTTGCCTCAATCAACCACAGACGAACATATCATAGAAGTCACAGTTGGGAAAGGCAGAGTAACGAACCCACCATATAGATGTATCCCAAACATGGTGAATGCCTACATTGTCCAAAAGTAGTTTTGATGAAACCAACTACACAAATCAAAACAATATCAAACATAGACTTGAATTTTGGTACCTCACAAAAAAGGCCTTGAAATTAGATTAAAAATACAAGTGAGAGGCCTAATTTGATAAAACAGAATAATCACCTCTACTGTGACTGGAACATGCAAATGGAAGATAAATGTTTAATTCAACAGAGGATTAGTTTGTGTTATTTTTAATGTGCAGCAGATTGCAATAAAGGATGGCTTCAAGGAAACCGAGCAATAATACAATATCTAATTAGAGTGCACGAAATAACGATACAACAAATACACAAGAAAACTCACAACATCAAATATATATTTTACAGTTACCAGGAGGAGCAGCCAGGACAATCAGCTTCTTTTACAAGAAGATACTTTTTGAATAATCTTAATACTGTTTTCATTCGCGTGTGTGACATAACGTGCTCCAGACATTTCAGTAGATCGATGCAAAGTTTGGTACTTCTTGACATTGACCTCGAATCACCAAAATGCCAGTTGAAGAGAAGTTGACATTGTGTGCTCTGACTGCCCACAACCCTCAGGACACCGTAAAAAGTATGATTACCAGAGTATAAAGTAGCTACAATAAATCAACATGAATAAAGCAACTAATATATATAAAGCAAATAAAAGATCATTTAGTTATTAACAATATACCAACTAGGGTGCTGCCATGAGTTGCCATGGTGCAATCATAAAAATCCAATTATGTAGCTATGCTATGACAGTTACACACCCATAGTAAACCAGGCTCAATCAATGTAATCTAGGAGCACAGTCATTGCATGCCTAAGCACAGCCAATATATTCCCAAGTTCATCTTCAAAAGCCCAATTTCTGCTTCAATCACCAACACACAATTATCAAACCACCAAATACAACTATTATTTGCCAGTGTACAGATCATGTAGGCCCAGGTACACCCATCATGCACCTATACACGAATCACTCACTCTGAATAAAGCTGGCAATTAAGACCCTCATTATGAGTGGTCTGCAATTAAGGGCTGAGAATATTCCACTTTGTTAACGGTTCCTATGGTATTGGCGTTGCTGTGAGGTTTAGAAATTGATCCTCTATAGCCCATAATGAAATCAGAACGTACTTGCAGGAATCTGTGATCTCAAACAGATTCATCAATGTAACCCCCATAATGTCATGCAATTTATAGAGGACACGTTCTTTTATATAACCGGAAGGAGTTGCCCCTGGTAAAATATTTGGTACTCAGGAATACAGAGTAAGGTACTATTGCACCATTGACGACTCCTGATGGGGCCGGTAAATCTGGTTACAAGAGCCATCAGGAATTTCAGTCTACTCATAATGAGGACATCAGTGTCTTAACCCAGAACGCGTACTCACATTAATCAGTAGAAATATGCATTTTGCCCGAAATAGCACAATGAAGGTGTCAGTAAATTCACAGATTGGACTTGCACAGATCAGCATTTGATAGCTCTAAATGGCCCAAAAGATTAGGACTAGATTCAAGACAAACCCAGAGGAACAAGTTACTTATCTTTGGTAATTCTGTGTCTGGTGGATACTTTATCTAATCACAGATTTCCCACCTTTAGAATATTCCACAGGTACCAGACTGGATCTGGCAGTATTCATAGCAGTGCTCTCATACCCCGCTGTGTGGTTTTGTGCAGCTCCGCGTTGGCCTAGTAGCTCCCCAGAGATGGCAGAGGGGAGTGGCATATAAGCGGCACCCCTGTACCTGATGGCAGTTTCTCGCTTATTCTTTCCATGCCCTTGGATGTGAAGCACTAAAAAAACAATCTGAAATGCCAGGGTGCAGATCTCATAGGGGACCTTTTTAGTTGACAAAAGGAGACGACTCAGCACAACAAGGAGGTTGCTGAGGAATCTACTATAATATAGAGTATGGATCAGAAAGAGTATTGCCAAAGGTAAGTAACTAGATCTTCTAATGGATATTTCTATAAAGAAGAAGTACGTGGTTCCTCGGTGAATACAGAGTATTTATTGCAGGTCGTGAAAGGAAGGGGATTCTTCCTTTCGGAACTGGTGCCCTCACACACCCAGCAAGCTAGGTGTCATGCTTCATCATCTGGGCCTGCTCCTCGTCGGGTCGGCGCTGCAATACCCGACGGGCACCCAAAAGGGGCTCTTTATCGGAGATCTTTTGTTCCTTGCCGGTGGGTGCCGTGGGTGTAAGGGCCCTTTTGATTGTGTGGATGTAGTAGTATGTGAAGTGAGTTAAAACAAGTCAGGGTGCCTTATGGAACATATTTTATTCTTGGTAGGCCCCCTGCCTGATTTAAAATAGAAAAGGAGAGGCGTCTATCTGACTATAATGGGTCAAGATCAGGGCGCTCTATTCCTAGTGGGTCAACATGTTTCTCGCCATTGTTGTCTTAAGGATCAAAGGCGATTCTTCAGGACCGTAAAGTGAGTCTATCTACACCCAGTGGTGTGGTGAACTACCTACCACTCTTGGATAAGTGGGTTGTGCGCCCGTTGTTTCTATGGACGACCTGTACGTGAGAAAAAAGGGTATATATACTCTCAAGGACACAGTTGACCACAAGTTCCATCGTGCTTCCAAACAGATACTCTGTATTAGGTCCATGACTGACATTGGTGATCAATAATATCAATAGTGGTTCGCTATTCATATCACCCAAAAAGTGTGTTCCTGAACGAAGTCTTCTGGTAACACATGCATATTGTTGAATAAAACCAATTACTTTAAAACATTAATACAATGGTGAAGAAATAGTAGTAAAACAATTGGGTGATCAGAGGCCTTTTTCATGCAACTCACCCAATCACTAATTGAATCGTGCCTCGTCAGTATCCAGCGGGCCGTGGACACATATAAATTATGTGTCTGGAAATTGATAGATATAAGAAGAGATTCATAGTCAGGTGTGAGGAAATCACAGGTTAGTATAGAACTGCTTCTATAACTACAAGGATAGCCTCGTAAAGTAGCGATCTTCCAGTGGTCCTGGCCCAATGGGTTGCTATTTCAAAATAAGTTCCTGTCCTCACTTGGCGGATTCTCAATGCCCCTCAATCCTATGGCACTCAGTACGGGCTGTCAGTGGATTAACACTAAAAATGAATTTTTAAAATTCACTCACACCATCTCATCCACTGACCTACCATTCCTAGATCTCAAGATCAGACTTCGTGATGGCCAACTCGACACCACCTTATACAAAAAACCCACTGACAGAAATAGCCTGTTATATAACAGCCACCATCCTCGAGCACTGAAGGACAATTTACCCTTTGGACAGTTTTTACGCATCAGGAGAAACTGTAGTTTCATCATTGACTATCAAACAGAGGCCAAATCCTTATCAAAAAACTTACTCAAGAGGCAATACCCACAAAGACAAGTGGCTCAATCCATGAAGAGAGCTAGGAATAATCACCGGGAGGCCCTACTAGAAGTAACCCTAAAGAGCAAACTGACATACTAACCTGTGTCACTTCCTTTACTTCGGACTCCAACCGGATAAAGAAAGTGATCAATAAACACTGGGGGATCCTCAACACAGGGGCATTACAGATCCCTAAACCCCGGTTTGCTTTCAAGCGTACTCAGAACTTAAAGGACATACTGATCCATACAAGACCTAGACCTGGAAGAGCGAATGACCAAAGATCCCTATGGGATTTACCACCAGTTCAGGGACACCATCCCTGTGGCTCCTGTGCGGTATGTCCCCAAACCACGCCCACAAAAGAAATAACTTTCACAGACTCGTTTACATGGCGGATTACAAAACATACCAATTGTAACACAACTCAATGTGTATATATGATTACATGCCCTTGTAAGAAAAGATATATAGGGATGACAATGAGGATGGTAAAAACCAGAATCACAGAACACAAAAGTAACATCCGATGCCAACGAGTAACCACGAAACTATACACCCACTTCAAAGAACTGAAACATTCCCTGAAAGTTTACGGTGGGTGGTTTTAGAGACTCCCCTCAGATTACACAGAATTCCCTCTTTAGAATCGAACAAAGATGGGTACACCGGTTGTTGACTGACCAACAGGGACTCAATGATGAGATTCCATGGGGGTCACTCGCTAACCTCTGATACAGTGAGTACATCACAGATGATATGAGACACTATGAGAGGTACTGACCCTTACCCTGCATTCGATATTAACAACCTCCCCACAACTGTCCAACCCCAAACCAGGGTACGACTCATGAATATAACACCCCTAACTTGATACCCGGAGCACTAACATCCTGAACACCCCAAGATGGTCATAGCATGTACACACGATACTCGACCAGGCTTCTCCCGCTTTACGTAATATGGGACCAACATTGGCAAACACCGCGCCCATTTACCCCACTAAGAATTCCAGCAATAGTTCCAGTGACATCACCATGGGACCGCAATTGGTAAATGGGTTACCAGAATGCACTGAGCATACATATACATATTCCAAGTGAAACTCTACACCAGCCTAAGATGGCCGCTACATTCTCAGCATCTTTGACCTTTCCTATATGTCATGTGCAAACACATTTTCCACCCCTTTTATTCACCAACTCCGGTGATACCAGCACGGGGCCCCTATCTAAGATGTGGTTATTATTATGCAATGAGTAGAAAGGGATACCTCCCTATAGATACCCCACACCAGTCTAAGATGGCCGCCACCTTTCTCCCTATAGGCACTCCACACCAGTCTAAGATGGCCGCCACCTTTCTTTAGACGTCACATGACGCTTAGCAGCACCAGATGAAACCGATCGGCTTCCCTGCCCCGCCCGAGCTGGCTCACCTGCAGGTATATAAAAGGACAGTTTCTACTAGTCCATTACCTTCCCGGATCCAGCGGAGAGGGGTAGGTCAACCACACGGCTTTCATTGAAAGCAGGTGAGTATTTGATACGCTTAAAAATAAGGGACCTCAGACGGCACCGACTACAGAGGTAAGCGCCTGGGGAACAGATTGCTATCTCTCACATGAGTTATCAAGTAACTACTTGATGGGAACGCAATGCCAATTCATAGGGGTGGTGACAGCTTGTTTGTAGCGATGTGCGCGCTTAGTACCGCAGTGACTACTATCACCCATTGGGGTCACCGGTGGTGCTGGCGCCCGCACTGCTGCCCGTACTGAGTGCCATAGGATTGAGGGGCATTGAGAATCCGCCAAGTGAGGACAGGAACTTATTTTGAAATAGCAACCCATTGTGCCAGGACCACTGGAAGATCGCTACTTTACGAGGCTATCCTTGTAGTTATAGAAGCAGTTCTATACTAACCTGTGATTTCCTCACACCTGACTATGAATCTCTTCTTATATCTATCAATTTCCAGACACATAACTTATATGTGTCCACGGCCCGCTGGATACTGACGAGGCACGATTCAATTAGTGATTGGGTGAGTTGCATGAAAAAGGCCTCTGATCACCCAATTGTTTTACTACTATTTCTTCACCATTGTATTAATGTTTTAAAGTAATTGGTTTTATTCAACAATATGTATGTGTTACCAGAAGACTTCGTTCAGGAACACACTTTTTGGGTGATATGAATAGCGAACCACTATTGATATTATTGATCACCAATGTCAGTCATGGACCTAATACAGAGTATCTGTTTGGAAGCACGATGGAACTTGTGGTCAACTGTGTCCTTGAGAGTATATATACCCTTTTTTTCTCACGTACAGGTCGTCCTTAGAAACAACGGGCGCACAACCCGCTTATCCAAGAGTGGTAGGTAGTTCACCACACCACTGGGTGTAGATAGACTCACTTTACGGTCCTGAAGAATCACCTTTGATCCTTAAGACAACAATGGCGAGAAACATGTTGACCCACTAGGAATAGAGCGCCCTGATCTTGACCCATTATAGTCAGATAGACGCCTCTCCTTTTTCTATTTTAAATCAGGCAGGGGGCCTACCAAGAATAAAATATGTTCCATAAGGCACCCTGACTTGTTTTAACTCACTTCACATACTACTACATCCACACAATCAAAAGGGCCCTTACACCCACGGCACCCACCGGCAAGGAACAAAAGATCTCCGATAAAGAGCCCCTTTTGGGTGCCCGTCGGGTATTGCAGCGCCGACCCGACGAGGAGCAGGCCCAGATGATGAAGCATGACACCTAGCTTGCTGGGTGTGTGAGGGCACCAGTTCCGAAAGGAAGAATCCCCTTCCTTTCACGACCTGCAATAAATACTCTGTATTCACCGAGGAACCACGTACTTCTTCTTTATTGATTATCTAGGGCATGTACGTTGGACCTTTCCAAAAGCCCATTGTCCCCATCCTTTTGTAAAAAATGGATATTTCTAACCACAGACAGATTCCACAGTAGTACCTTCCACCGGAGGAGGGATTGTGGGCTCTGACCAAAAGTCCTGCAGAACTGAATGGGCAAAATGCCCTTTCCATCAGACTTGGCAGTCAATGGATGTATGCACAGACACCCACTTTGCAACCTTGCAGATGTCGAGTACAGGCACTCTGAGTGCCAACACAGCAGTGGTAGCCTTAGCCCTGGTGGAACAAGCCCTCAACTCTTCCGGAGGCAGCTGCTTAGCCAATGAAAAGCAGGTCTTAATGCAGGAGAATCCACCATGACAGTCCTTTTCTGCATCCCTTTGCCTTTCTTTGCAGCAGAGAATCCCACAAAGCCTAGATAAGCCACCTGATGGTCTATGGTATGATCAATATAAGAGCTCTCTTGGGAACTAGTAGATGTATGCTCCACCTCACTCGTCGAAAGAGGAGGAGAGACTCCGACATTGGGAGGGTGATGGATTGCCCAATGTGAAATGGTGCCACAACCTTTGGCAAGAAGTCCGCCCTTGTTCTCAACACCAGTTTTTCTGCGAAAAAGGTGATGTAGGGTGGCTGCACAGACAGAGCCTAGAGCTCACTCGTGTGACAAGATATAGTGATCGTAATGAGAGAGTGTTTTTAGAGAATGAAGTTGCGGCGAGCAGCTGTGTTTGGATTCACAGCGGGTATACATAAGAAAAAGCAGGACCAAATTGAGATCCCACTGTGCCATCACAAACAGTTTGGGGGGGGAAAAGTGTCAAACCTTTAACAAAACACATCACAACAGATGATTTAAATAAGGATGGTTGGTACAGCAAACGAAAAAAAGGGCGAAAGTGCCAACAAATAACCTTTAAGAGCGCTCATTGCAAGACCTTGCTAGACAAAGAAAAAGACAAACAGTAAAACATCTGACGGTTTGACTTGTAAGGAGTCTGACTTGTGGACTCCACACCAGGCCAAACTCCAGCCAACTCCAGAGGCACACTGCTTCTTGGCACAGGAATCTGGACCGCCCCCCACCCCCCTAATCTGCCCTACTTGTTTCAGTACCATATGGCAGTTGTCTTGTCTAAGAGACCCTGCACCAGGCTTCCATTGATGGGTGGCAGGAAGGCCTTCAACACCAAGCGAATGGCCCAGAGCCATTTATGTGGAGCAGGGTCTCTGCCATAGATCAGAGTCCTCCGATCTTCTCCTCTCCTAGAAACCATCCCAGTTCAGCAGGGACCACGCTACAATGTGGAAGGGAGTGGAGGTGTGTACCAAATGAATGGTAGGGCATATCCCTGCTGGACGATCAGGAGGACCCCTGTGTCTGATGTAATGCCCTGTCACCCAGGAAGAAAAGGTCTGATAGCCTCCCACAGGGTGGCTGTGTGCCACTAAGAGCAAACTAAAGTGGCTTGGAGGGTGATGCTGCAGGAGCAGAGGACTGTGTGGAATCGTGTCCCTGGTGACCTGCACAGTGGCTGCCTGATTCCAATTCTTGGTCTCCTTTGAAAGGCCAGAACTGCAGAGGAAACTGCTGGGCAGTGGAAGAAATGCCCAAGGAACATGCTGTGGCTCTGCTTTCTTTAAAGTGCTCAAGGGCAGAATAATCCTTTTTGCCATAGAAGCGGGACACATCAAAAGGCATATCCATTAAGGGTGCCTCCACATTCCCAAAACAAATCAGAGGGTCGCATACATGTGTGGCAGAAGAGCACCACACTATTGCCCAAAATCTGCCCAATGCAGTCAGTCACATCTAGGCTAGCTCTAATGACATTTTGCTGCATGTTGACCACCCTGAATGGTTTGTGCCAAAGAAGCCCGAAACACCTCCAGGACCGCCAGCAAGATCTCGTTAGCCATGTCCCAAAGGACCTGCTAATGGCAGTCTAATAGACAAACTGTATTGACAAATTTCAACACCAAGCTGGTGGAGGAAAACATCCACTTTCCGAACGTCTCAATTTTTTTCGATTCCCTGTCCAGAGGAGTTGTAGAGGATGCTTTAGCATTGACTTTGCTGGTGGACGCTTGGACCAGCGAACTCTCAGTAGTCGGGTGCTGTTTAAGAAAGCCCAGGTTGCCCAGCACCATCCTGTGATGCCTGGTCACCTGCCTGTTTACCGGTGGGAAGAAACAGGGGTTCACCCACGCACCCATAAGGGTGTCTGCCAGAGCCTAACAGAATGGATAAAGGGACTCAGATGAGGCTGGCGTTGGGTGCAAAACCTCTGTAAGGACTTATGTCTTAACTTTCACTGAAGGTCTCTTTAGGTCTTTGACCTCAGCTGCATGCCTGATCACTGCAGCAAAGGATGTTCTCTCTTCCGTAGGGGGTGTAGGGGCCACACAAAGCCTGTGTCCGGGGAGGTGGCCAGCCATCTGGCCTTCCTCAACTCCATGTAAATATCATCACCATAGTGTGGGAGTAAGTGATCTCCATTATCACCCCTGTCAGGTTGATCAGAGTCCGAAACAAAAAAGTGATGAAGACTCGGAGGAAGACCCCGTAGGATAAGCAGAGTTTTGTCAGAATCAGAATGCACTGGAACCAGGTGCACTGAAGTCCTATTGACTTATGAAGGATAGTGGGTTGTACAAGGGGTTGGAATAATGCAGACTGAACACACACCCTTTAATCACTTTTAGGGAGCAGTTGTCTTCTCTGGTGACCCCCAAATGACATCCTTGTCTACTGACATCAGGGTTTTTCCCCCACCCAAACCTTGCAGCATCTAGCTGGAGCATTAAACGAAATCCCAGAGTCAGGAGGTGTGTTCCTTTAAATTACACTGTGTTATAACAGAGGGGGCACTTCTGGAAAGGGGCTAAATTAAAACAAGGGGGTACACAGTCTTGCTTCTTACAAATGGACAGCTTACTTAGCTGAAAGAAAGGACAGACTGGGGAAGAGGCTATATAAAAGAAAAAGAAAAGAGTGAGGAGGGCAAATAGTCCCCCCCCACAATGACAAATACTGATATCTCCTTTTTATCAGAATGGTGTCACAAAAAATGAGTTTGACACTTTGGGCATGATCATTTAAATCACAAGGTTTATGAAGGATATTTCCTGATCCTGGGATCGGACAGGCTGGAATTTCAACATTTCATCTTCACCACAATACCACATTGATATCTTCTACACCATGTGTGCTCAAGACACAACACAACAGAAGCAATGGTTTGAATCTCCCAGTAGCACCTGGTAGGTTATAGAGGACGAACAGCAAGGTCCTCCTAATGGTAGGAAATGATAATCATTATACCGAAATGTGTTGACCACTGACACTAAACCAAAAGAAACAGTGCTACAGGATATATTTACAGGGGGACTTATTTGGACATATTGCAGGCAGAAATATGTCATTTATGGCATTTTATAGCATCTTCATTTATTATGTCCTATGTTTTGCCTTTACCAAGTACATTTATCTGCCCATATGTTCTAGCAGACTCTTTTTTAGCTTTGATGTAATTAACTCATCCATAAACCATTTGTTAATGGACCTTTAGTATGTAGGTTTTACTGGTGGATCATTCTAACCAGCCAGTTTTGTTGGACTTTATATACAACACCCCTTTTCAGTTCCTTACAAACACCACTCGTTAGAGCCTCTGGTTACCATCAAATGATTGCGTAACCTGGCTCCTAATGAGATAGCAACAACATTTTTCCATACAAGTTGATTAGATTTAGAAGCCTTTAGCAAGAAATGTTTCAAAGAGTTAATGGCAAAAGAAATTCCAAAATCATTGGTCCAAATAAGTGAAATAGTTCTTTCAGCAAATACTATGAGGCTAGGAGAGAAGATAGAGCTAAGCAGGTGGTCGGTTGAATGCACTTGTGTACTAAGGGTAGCTCCATCTTTGGATATTTGTGTAGTGGAGAGATACAGAATTGAAATTTTTAGGTTTTTTAATAGGGAAAGGATAAAAAAAGACCAACAATGAGCAATTTTAAATCTCAGAACTGAGACTAACAGGAATGGATTTTTTACATGGTAGGCCACACAGAGCGAGAGGGATATAAAGAGAATTATCACAAAGATTTAATTAATTTGAAAACAAAATTAAAGAGACATTTTAAATTAAACTGTTTAAAGTGTGTACACACTGACTTTCATTATGGACTTGGATGTCATTATCATAAGCAATTTGGAGAAACCGGTTTGTAATTTGCCTAGTCAAAACTACTACAAAACAACACACTGCTACATCTGAAATAATCTAGAAAGTTTCACCAAAAAGTAGAATAATGAGTTTGGAAAAAAAGATCTTAATCTAAATGTAAAAATGTTACTTGTTTGCAGAGCAACTCGTTTTATGAGGAGTAATATGGTTACTTAAAAAAATGTAAATTACAAAATGATAACAATGACTATAAAAGTTAAAGATACACAAACTTCTTGAAATAGCTCAGTCATAAAAATACCACAGTAGCATTTTTAAAACTAATAGACAGGTCTAGAGAATAACCTGCCTACCACCAGAGCAGAACAATTTTGTCAAAGTTCTTCCTACCCCTATTCAAAACCATCTCCAGCCATAGAAGACTGGCTTTAGGATAGTATAGTTCTATGCACAGATTTAGTGTGCCTACATGTAGGCTTTGCCTCTCTGAAAGGAGGGAGCCAAACGTCACTACAGCTACAATGGAAAAGTCATTGCACCAACAACAGACTCAAGCTTGTTGGGTTACCAGCAAACTTCATAAAAAAGTATTCACGGGTAAGCAGTCCATTTAGATCTAGAGACCAGCTGTACAAAGTTCATGCCATTCACTACAATTTAAAAATGATGACAGGATTGCAACAGGCTTGTGGGGAAGTTGCCATAACTACTGCTCGCAACACCAAGATTTACAAATGTAGAGGTGCACAGTAAAACGATTGTTAAAAGGGAGTGGGGTGATTACCACACTTTGGGCTTCATTTTCACTTTCCTAATTGGTGAATGTGTCTAAATCATTTGCAGGTATTTACCTTTTATTGTGTTACAAAAATAGTCATCCTACAGCCTTTCCTTTTAAATACCTGTACCCCTTTAAGATTGTCACCTAATTTATTTTACTTTTCCATCTCTTACGACAAAGTGAGAGGATACTCACCAATCCCCATGTTTTAAAGAAAGCGCCAATTTGTCAGAAGACATAGCCTGGCGTTTGTCCTTGGTCTTTGAAGTGCAGCAAATGTGACAAGATAAATACAGAATATGAAGGCATCTCTATTTATTGCTTGAACTTTTGCGACCCACAAAAATCGGCTCAAGACTCACCAGTGGGTCATGACCCACAATTTGGGAAACACTGCTCTAGGTCATTAAGGACTAAGCCCGGGCGTAGTTTGCGTAGTAGCACTTCACGTAGCTACGTGAAGTACAGCTTCAACTACACGTAGCTATGCAAATTGCGTAGTGCGTAGCTGTGTGCTTGACTGCACTGTACAATAATTACCAAAAGCAAACTTGTACAGTGCAAGTTAAGATAAAATAAATATCTCTGTCTTTATATGCTAAAAATGCATATAGTCATTTCACTAAAGTGAAAACAAAGTTAACAAGCAGTGAGAGAGGTGATGATTTTGGTATCCTCACTAACTTAGGGAGAGAACCAACAACCAAGCAGATGTCTTGAAAACAAAAAGCACATCTTATTGAACGATTCCTCCTAGGACCACCCCAAGCACAGTTATGGGCAAAAATACAATCCCAACCAAAGGCCCTGCAAAGCATTATGGGACGAGATTAGCAGTGGGCAGTGAATATTATAGTGTCCAATATCAAAATAATTCTACAAAGAGCTGCAGTTCAACTAGTCGTCACTGGGTGTCGTCCCTCAAGAGTGAAATGCAAAAGTATTGAAAACCTTTCATGAAGCTTTTGCATTTGACTCGTGAGGGACGACACTCCAGTGACGACTAGTTGAACTGCAACTCTTGTAGAATTATTTTGATATTGGACACTATAATATTCACTGCCCACTGCTAATCTCGTCCCATAATGCTTTGCAGGGCCTTTAGTTGGGATTGTATTTTTGCCCATAACAGTGCTTGGGGTGGTCCCTAGGAGGAAGGGACCACCATTGAATCGTTCACATGATATGCTTTTTGTGTTCAAGGCATCTGCTTGGTCCTCCCCCTAGGTTAGGGGGACTCCAAAATCATCACCTCTCTCATTGCTTGATATGTCAAAATTCATTTTTGTGAATTGGTTATATGCTTTTTAGCATAAAAAATTGCTTTATCAAAGCATTTGAAGGAGTTTGTTATTATTATTAAGCCTGGGCGTAGTGCTAGCTGTGTGCTTGACTCACTGCACTGTACAATAATTACCAAAAGCAAACTTGTACAGTGCAAGTTAAGATAAAATAAATATCTCTGTCTTTATATGCTAAAATTGCATATAGTCATTTCACTAAAGTGAAAACAAAAAGCAGTGAGAGAGGTGATGATTTTGGTATCCTCGCTAACTTAGGGAGAGAACCAAGCAGATGTCTTGAAAACAAAAAGCACATCTTATTGAATGATTAGGTGGTGGTCCCATCCTCTTAGGACCACCCCAAGCACAGTTATGGGCAAAAATACAATCCCAACCAAAGGCCCTGCAAAGCATTATGGGACGAGATTAGCAGTGGGCAGTGAATATTATAGTGTCAATATCAAAATAATTCTACAAAGAGCTGCAGTTCAACTAGTCGTCACTGGGTGTCGTCCCTCACGAGTCAAATGCAAAAGCTTCATGAAAGGTTTTCAATACTTTTGCATTTCACTCTTGAGGGACGACACCCAGTGACGACTAGTTGAACTGCAGCTCTTGTAGAATTATTTTGATATTGGACACTATAATATTCACTGCCCACTGCTAATCTCGTCCCATAATGCTTTGCAGGGCCTTGGTTGGGATTGTATTTTTGCCCATAACTGTGCTTGGAGTGGTCCCTAGGAGGAAGGGACCACCATTGAATCGTTCACATGATATGCTTTTTGTGTTCAAGGCATCTGCTTGGTCCTCCCCTAGGTTAGGGGGACTCCAAAATCATCACCTCTCTCATTGCTTGATATTTTATTGTCAACATTCATTTTTGTGAATTGGTTATATGCTTTTTAGCATAAAAAATTGCTTTATCAAAGCATTTGAAGGAGTTTATTATACTCCTGCTACGCTACGTTTATTAGTACAGTTATTCACTCTGCTACGTGCAATTTGCGTAGTGCGTAGTAGCACAAACTTTGCATGCTTCGTGAGCGTAGCAAAGTATTATGCCCAGGGTTATTAAGGACACAGTTTCCATTCCTGGGCGTTTGTGTTATAGTACAATGCATTCTGGGAATTGTAATCTTGTTTTGTTTTCATTTAACTAATTAGAGGAACATCTGAAATCAATGATTTGTAGTTGAAAAGTTCAGGACTAAGATCGTGTCCCTAATGTCTAGGAGAGGTGGTTGTCATCCTGAAAGGGAACACACAATTTGCCAGAAAAGGAAAATTAAAGAAGACTGCAAGAATGTTGCAGTGTCTTCCAGCTATAATTTTTAATAAGAGATTTTAAAACTTATAATCACCTCCTGGTTTAAAACCGTTAAGGGGTAAGTTATTACAGAAATCCAGGAGCTTCAAATACCTCAAGCACATTTTTTGAAGAAAAGGCTGATGAGCAAGGGGCAGACTTGTGAATTCATTCAGATATTGTTCCATTTCCACCTGACTACTTTCTCTTACTGTGTGTATGGATTGCATTAGAAGGGTTTGAATTCTTCACATATGGCATGTTTTTAACTGCAGTTCATAGTTGAGGAAATAAAAAAACCTTTAAGTGCACTGTTTTGCTATAAACTCCAAGAAGAATAGACGGCTTTGGTCTACCAAAAATTATGAAACTTTCTTTCTGAGCCAGGCAAGCAGACTGTTCAGAAATTCAATGGAATAGTCTGAGAGACCCACTTGGGTAATAGCAGAAACACTTCTGATCAACTTTGTTCCTTCAGAATCCATTTTTCCTAGTAAATTGCCTACCTTGAAAGACTGTGCCAAATGTAATGTTGACAAGGCATGTTTTTTACATTGTAAATAGGAGTGGCAGGTCACCGAAGAAAGTAGAACCTTCAACAATCTTGAAAAAACAGTAAATAAAATTGGATCCCAATTTGAAACATTGGATTACAAGATGTGTTAACAATTTTGAGCACTTTCTTCACAGGAAACAAACCCTTGTCCTTCTCTAAAATGTCCAGTAAATTGAGCTTAATAAATTCTGACAGTACGAATTACCAGAAATTAAAGCAATACATTGACCATTTCATCAGAAAATGAAGGATTCATGTCTGCTCAAACAAATACTTATGGTTAACCTTTCAAAAGCATACTCAAAGGAAATATCCATTTATGTTCTACTTTAATTTTACATGATAAATTGGTCAAACAACATGGAAATATTTTCAAAGTGCAGAAGCAACGGGTCTCAAGAAATTGATTTGGAAATTGCAAATCCAGAATGGAACACAAACTTGCCTTCTATCTAAAATTCTCTGACAGACATGCCTAGTAGACTGATGTAACAAAAGATTTGTACAGACTTTATTGGACATCCTCTAAAATGAGGGGAAAAAACTACAAATATATATACATAAGAAATATGTGAGAAGTGTGGTAAAGAAAAGGAAATCTTAACATGTTTCACAAACACTTTTATTGGTACTTCCAATAACATAAAAAAGCAAATAATTTTCAACTATATTTTTTATGCTCCATGTGCAGATGTCTCCAGTTAACATGTGCGTTCAAAAAGCTGTCAAATCATGAAGGGAACTAATCCTGTGTGATTATAAAGAACATCCATGCAAATATCATTAACAAAACTAACACATATGGAAAGAATAACCTTTAGAACGAGAAACATGCTTTATTGCTTTCATAGTGTACAGGCAAGCATTTCCTTGGCCAATAGCCATTGAAGGCCATGAATAGAACAAATAGGAAACTGAAAATATATGAAATAATCTACTTAGATTTTGTATTATAAAAGGATGAAAGATCATATTCATTGCAACACCCTCTGTCTATATTTATGCATATTAGTACATCGTTAAACTTGTTTGTTTAGGTTACTTACTTTCCTCTCGGACCCTACACCAACCACCTGCGGAGTCCCCCAGGGGTCCTCCCTCAGCCCTACGCTCTTCAACGTCTACATGGCTCCGCTCGCCCCCATCGTCAGAACCTACGGACTCAACATTGTGTCATACGCAGACGACACCCAACTCATCCTCTCCCTATCCAACGAACCCAACACCGCCAGACACAACTTTCGAGAAGGCATGGAAGCAGTCGGCAAATGGATGAAAAACAGCTGCCTACAACTAAACACCAACAAAACAGAAGTACTCATCATGGGCCCAAAGTCCGACGCCTGGAACGACACCTGGTGGCCCCCAGCCCTCGGAAGCCCGCCCACCCCCACGGACCACGCACGCAACCTGGGAATCATCCTGGACTCAGAGCTCAAAATGGACCGCCAGATCAACTCCGTCTCGTCCTCCTGCTTCCACACCCTACGCAAGACCTTCAAATGGATCCCCCTCTAACACAGAAAGACCGTCACTCACGCCCTGGTCACCAGCAGACTTGACTACGGCAACGCACTCTACGCCGGTATAAACAAAAACCTCACCCGCAAGCTACAGAACATCCAGAACGCCGCCGCAAGACTGGTCCTCAACCTGCCAAGACACTGCCACATCTCCCAGCACCTGCGCACACTCCACTGGCTCCCCATCGAGGCTAGAGTCACCTTCAAATGCTCACCCACGCACACAAGGCCCTTCACGACACCAGACCAGCATATCTGAACAGCCGACTCAAATTCCACGCACCCCAAAGGACCCTACGATCAGCCCTGCTCTCCTACGCCGTGGTCCCCCGCACCAGAAAGACCATATCGGGTGGCCGCTCCTTCTCCTTCCTCGCGGCCAGAGCCTGGAACGCCCTTCCGCTCCACCTCAGACAGACATCGCTCCCCATCTTCGCAAGAAACCTCAAAACCTGGCTCTTCGACAGACCCCCTCCTTGATGGACTGGAACCTGCACCTCCCCCCCACCCCCACCCCCAGCACCTTGAGACCCTTACGGGTGAGTAGTAGCGCTCAACAAACGCCTGATTGATTGATTGACTTAAAACCTCAGTACTAAATGTTATAAAAAATAATCACTGCAAGGGCATGTCGACCTTGTATTTCCAGCTAACTAACAATCCAATCTGCAACATATAGCTCCCAAACAACTCTTGTAATTCAATGCAAAAGAGGATTTTGATTATGTTTTAAATGGACTCCAGATGAGGGTTATTTGCATTACAGATCATATTACATGCTGTAGTATTTTACATCCAACAACACTGAACTACTTTTCTTGCTATGATTCAGGTTCATCCCTCAAACAGTATGTTTAGCTTAAAAATTTAATGAATGAAAACCTTCAGTCTTGCAAGATTTCTGCTAAACTGGAGATATGTAATTTCAGAAGATTTTTGTTTAGGATTATCCTACACTTAATCTTCCTTACGACATTCAGCCATGTGGTCTTACAGGGATGGTAACTTGCACCACTAATCTTCAAACCACAAAGCAAAAAGGTACAGTGGTATTATCTGAAGGTAGTTACTTAAGGTTAGAGAAATCTCACACAATAGCCACTTCATGAACAATTACAGACATTCACATCAGGAGTAAATCTGAAAATAGCCATTATCCTGGATTCATCAACCTTACAAATAATCAAGAGCTGACATGGCCAGGATGTGGCATTGGGGTCCAGAGTCACAAAGCCATTTGTAGATGTAATATAGACCACACTAACAAATGGAATGAATTAAACAGTGCAAGGTGACCTTTTAAATTTACACGAAGTTCAAGATTTAGTCCCGTCTTGAAAAGGTAGGAGTAAAACAGTTACCAAAATGGGAATAGCAATAAAACATCAAAAAAATTGGCGAATGCATAGGACAATGGGTTTTTCCATGGGGGAATACATTTTTGCCTTGGGGGGGAAGCAATAAATAAATAAAAGTGCAATCGTAATAATGCAAAGGCATTTTGTGTGCACAATAGTACACCATAATAATTTATGCCGATTGCTTTTGCTTGAACATAATGGGAACTCGATTTCCTTCTTAGAGGAGCTCTGGAAAGTTGAAAGTATTCTATAGCATATCCATATGAATTCTGAACAATTTCAAATCTTCCGCTACAAGTTGGAGTGCACCCACAGTAGCAGATTTACACAATTTGTTAGGAATCTTATCCTGGTGGTTCAAATTCACCATGTGTGAAGGAGGGAAGGCATTTTCTGTTTATCTACTCTGAAATTTTTGGTTGACCTTTCTCTTCTAGCTCACAGTCATGAGTACACCCTTTATTAATGTATGTGTGATGTGTTATTTCTCCGTCTCTTCTTCTCGGGTAAAAGAAGGCGGTTTATAGTTTTCTTACAGATATGTTTTTATTTGGCTGATTGTTCGTTCCCATAGCTAATCACTCACCATGTTGAACTCAAAAACTGCATTGTAATAGGTGTGATTTCAGGTCTACTTTCCAATAACTACATTATAGATACCCTGCATTTATTTCAACGTTTGGTTAATCTGTCAGTCAACTAAATTCATTTGAGTGCTTCAGTGACAGTACTACTGCCACTTCGTGATTATTTTGATACAGGAAATGACATCAATAGTAGTGAATTATGGAACACAGTTAACATCCATTACACAGTAGTCACATCGAGCTTTAGAGAATTTGCACGTTTCTGGTGTAATGAAGAAAAGCCCGCCCCTGACAGCAAGTACAATAGTTGATGCATACAGGATTGTATTACAAACCCTAAAGATGGTGGATAGTACCTCCATCTAAGGAAATTCTCTCAGGAACCAACTATACCCAGAATGAAAGATGGATGCCACGTATGCAGCTCAAGCCGCACAAATGGCAAGAGTGTAGTCTGTGAAAGATGAAGAATAAAGAAGACCAATAATGGAGAGCCTACTGCAACCTGCCATTCAAATACTCGAGTCCCCTAGATGTTCCAATCATCATCAGACCACCATAAATATGTAAACAACAATAGAGGGATCATTTGGCAGTTTAGAAACAGCTGTGGAACACTTAATAAAATTGTATTCTGCAGCGTGAAGGAAAAGAGAACAGTTATACAAGTGTTGCACAAGCTGGAGAAGTTGTTACTGATAGTGAAAACAAAATGGATTGCATCATTTGCAAATGGACTTACGCAGGTTAGAGTCGTCACACAGTCATGTTTACAATGTACAGGACTATTTGTTTTGTACCTATTCTAAATTAGTATACTAGTAGTCCACTGTACCAGGCAGTACAGCAGACTATACTGGAGTTGACAAGAGCCCCAACTACCATTGCATGGTATTGAAAGAGGATGAACGGAAGTCTTCTTTCGGAGTTTGATTTAGTGGAATTATGTTTTGATAATTGCTCCCAATTGTTAGTTCATATAGTCAGAACTATATAGTGCACAGAATGCTGTAGGTGAGGTGGGAAAACACTGCGTTAATCATTAGAAGGTTGGGGTAAACCCCTCTGATCATCTGGAATATTCCAAAATCCAGATAAAATGCACTAGTCCTGGAGGAGCAATAAAGAAAAGGGCAGATGAAAGTAGGCACTGATAGACTGTGCAGAGGTCAGATACTTCTGGTAGTATGTACTACAAACAATGAAACTGAGGGTCTGACGCTTTAGAAAAATGATCAGATCATTGTTTTAAATGACCTATTGATGCAGCATTGCATCGGTTACTTATAAAACTGTGAATTAAAAAGACCTTTGCTGTGGAAAATCATATGGTGCCAAGGAACTGGAAATTGACCTGTGATGTAATTTGAGGACAGGGCCTTCACACGAGAGTCTGGAGACATTCAGGTAGGAGTTAAGCTCTTCATTTCATGCCAGGCTCTTATGTTCCAGGAATAGTCCGACAGCTCCTGTTAGAGTTTCATCCTTTGTCCAATTGTTATCAACTCCCAGGCTCAACCCAGCACACAGACCCCAACATTCAATGAAACTAACATGAAAAAATAACTTACCTCCCCACAGAATGCTCCAGACACCTAGATGAGGCCCATGCCCTCAGACTAAAACCAATCAGGAAGCTTAAAATTTAGAACTGGACAGAAATAATGGGATAGTTAGCGACGATGCAAAGAGATACTGTGATTGCTGGGGAAAGGGCAGACAAATTCTAGAAAACATTGGGAAACTTCATAGAAATGTATGATGATCAGAAATGACTAGTCAACATTAACCGGGAGAATGGATCACTTTTTGCATGTGTTGAGTTATAAAGATCTAAAAGGCTTATGCAGACTGGATATGAATTTATAAATTATGAATAAGAAAATTAAATTAATGTGAAAAAAAATAAGCTACCATAACTTCTAGAACCTCAGGCCCAAAATATAGTTCATAATGCTTACCTTCATGTTCACCTAAGCGACTCAGATTCAGGAGCCCGTTTATGAAGAGAACTTCAAAACAGCATACATTTATCTCTTGTGGAAAACCTAGTTCATTCAACAGGTCTTTAGGATAGCCCTCCTCTTCAGGCTAATATTGTTGCTTGATATTTTAAGTTATGCTACCAGCATTTCTACAGCACGCTCCTACCATTTCTATGGTCCAGTAGCACCTTTTGGAGAATGTCATTCAAGATCTCGACTTAGGGCCCGATTCAGATGCGGTTTGGAAATCTTCCTAACCGCATCAGTTTGGGAATGGTTTCCGACCGACTCGGATTGGGAGAGTCCGACCAACCGAGTACGATGCATCTGGATGCTTCCAGATATGACTTGGTTGGACTCCCATTGACTTCAATGGGAGCCTATTGTTCCGACCGAATGCATAGGCTCCCATTGAAGAAAGGGGTGGCTGGGGAAAAATCGGGCACCCTGTGGTGGGCACCCCCTTGGTGCCTGCCACACTGTGCATGGCTGGTAAGGGGGGACCCATGGGTACCCCCACGGGCCCAATGGGAAGGCTCCGGGTGCAGGGGGGCCCGCTGCAGGCCACCAAAGTCTGATTCCCACTGCCGATTTGAGTTGGACGGCACGATTCGGAAAGGCTGTCCGAATCCAGCATCGTAATTGGTTGTTCCGAAACGCGGCCCGTAGAGATGTACGATTCTGCTCCGTACGGCTCGGTCATTCCAAAAGCTGTCGGGTTCGGATTGTGATATTCCTATGGCCTAACTCGCATCGTACTCGGTCGGTCGGGAACCTTTCCGATTCGGTCGGAAAGACACGTTCCCGATCCGATTCTGACGGAGCAAATGCCGTTAGGAGGCCTTCCAAACCGCATCGGAATCGGGCCCTTAGTCTGGTTTTACAAAAAGCATTTGCTAAGCCAATAGGCCTGAGTTGCATTGTGAGTCCTGACTTAGGTCTTTGTTTAGAGGTGAACTGAGCAGAATGCCAATAGGCTGGTTTTCCTGCACCCAATTGTGCCTGATGCAGGAACACTGCATCAGATTTTACCGGCCATAAAAAAGAAAATCACTGGAGGCTTTGGCAGCAGCAGTCGGGTCCCTGTCCCGGACTGTTTTGTTTTTTTGGTAAGGGGGAGCTACAAAGTTGCCTCTTCCACAGCATCTTTCTCCCCCTTCTCTCCACCCTCTCAAACCCATCCCTTCACCCTCACCCAGTATCTGCCCTCTGGCTCGCATTTACCACCTGCTCGAAGCAGGTGGTAATGTGAGTGTTAAACGCCACAGAAGAGGAAATTCTGTGCAATTTTATGCACAATTATTTCTCATTCCGTTTAACTCATAATTTCATGGTACTGGCATGTGTTACAACATGGTACCGGAAATTATGGGTGCACCCCACCAGTACCATGCAACTTGTAATGAGGACCTTAACCATTAATTAAAAGACTGCGGACAAAAAAAAAGCAAAACTTAAGATGTAAAATAGACCCTCATGAATTGCAATGCAAGCTCTGCATTGCAAATGATACACCAAACAGTCAAAAGCATGAAGTGAGAATGAAATACTCGCCTGGGTGGAGCCAAAGCTCACTGAAGGTATACTTTAAAGAACTGGTAACAATAAGTCATGAAGACAGCTGTACTGTTAAGCCAGGCCAAAAACTGAAAAATATTCGGACAGAGCATTAAGCTGCGGGATGGGAAGGTGAAGCCGGACCAATAAAGATCCCACGATGAACGCCTCCCGAGGGGGGCAGCCAGGAGATGGAAGGCGGTAAGCCTGCGAAAATTGCTGCTTGCCTGCGAAATTAGAAGCAGGCGATTGGGCGGCATAGTTCAAACCCCCCAATCAGAAGGAAGGGCGCGGCAGAAGAGGAGAGTTAAAAGGGCAGGGTGCAACACCCTGGGCATACCTTGCCCTCTCCGTGTTGGCCCACCCACACCGGATTGCAGGCATCGCAGCCACAGGTTGCGAGCGGGCAAGGAGGCCATGGAGACTGCACACTTAGACGGCCAAGAAAGAACAATAGCCTAGGAATAGCAGCCGCACAAACTCTGTCCTTGGGATGCCTTACGGCAGGGAAACTGGGAGCAGGCGAATGGCCAGCAAAGGGTCAGCAGCAGGTGGACACAGCACTTGCAGCCCGGGGAAGGCGTGACAGCCACCCACTCAGATCTCGGTAGGTAGGGAAGCCTAGAGGCTGCAAACACTGGACACCTGCTAAAGGGCCGTAAATCAGGGGTATGTGCCAGAAGTGCTGTAATAGTTACTGTGGACCAATCAATCAGACTGTTGATAAAGATGACAGATGTGATGAAAAATTAAAATCATGGAGCGCACAATTGACTATTAAAATGTGATGTTTATGTTTCATGTTTGTGAATAAACTGCGGCCGTTATGCACCAACAGTGATTCAACTAGTGTTTATTGAGATGGGGCAAAAACGGGTGCATGAGGAAGGCCGGGAGGGACTGGTGGTCACTCGCACGTCTGGGAGTGGTTCGCTGGCAGTCATAGTGAAAAGGGAGGAGAGTGGAGGTTCCTACGGAGCAGGCTGCATGCTGGGTTTTCAGCACCCGATAACAAGTTGAAAGGGGAATTCTTAGATTTCGAATGAAACCCACCGTCCTTGGTCCCAAGCCATCTCCCAAGTGCGGTGGCTAAAAACCCATGAAGTGTGGGTACGTGCCTGAAGGGAAACTACACACCAGAGACCTTGCTACAAGAAAACTCCAGCTACCTTATAATGAGGCCTTAAAAGCACAATATCCGAAGAAGTAAAGAACTGTTGAGGGAGAGGGATGCTATCCTTAACAGGAGCCGATACCCCGAGATGCTCTCGGAGAAAACAAAAGTGAACTATTTCAAAAGTCAATAATGAGAATAAACTACAGCAATCAAAAGTCTTTATAGAAGCATCATGAATATCCAATCATACCCAGCTGGGGGATAAAATGGAATATTTCTTTTCAATCGGATATTACTGCAACGTGAGATTGAAAACAAAATGGGACAATACACTGTTTCACAAACGCAAAATAAAATCCCGCCCGTTGCGTCGCCCGCCTGTGTACATGCAATCCAATCCTCCTATTGATCGGACTCTGAAGGGCACAGCTTTCAGGCCCAGACTTGAAGGCTATTGACGCATAGTGACTGCAGGCTACAGGAAAATAGATAACTGACATTAACATGTGTCCACTTAGGATAACGGCTGTTGACGTCACGTTCCGGCCCCAGACACCCAAGGACTATATTTGCATTCGTCAAATAAAGCTAAAGCATCAGATATAAATAATCGTAGTTTGCTTCCTGTGCGGATTCATTGCCCCGTCAGAGAAAGACGAGCAGCCTCCGATATCCCACTGCTTGAAATTTAGTGCCGCGCAAATATTTTGCTTACATTTCAGGAAGCAAACAGTGGGGTGAAAGATTTGCAATTAGGAGGAAAGAGGGAAGAGATAAAAATTGCAACTACTTCCAGCCTGTGAAAAGGTATGCGCGAATTTGAAGTTGGTTCTGTACTTTCTGTTGAAGCATATTCGTGTTAAGTCTCTATTTTTTGCACAGAAAGAAGTGCAACATTCCGGACCTCAATAAGGGGCCGCCAGCTTTGATTCCTGCACGTACCTATTATAGGCCCAGCTATCAGAGTTTCTACTGTTACACCCTGGCAGATTTTTTCCCTGAAAACTGGTAGTATTTCCTCGCGATTTCTAGTTGGAAATTGAGGTGCCAACGTCTCAAAAGTTAACTTAATAACTAATGTGTTGAAGACTTTGAAACTAGTTTATAAGTCCTCTTTTCAGGTCTGCCACGATAACAGAACTGTCTCCAGACCTTCTGGGATCAACATGTTGTTGCTTCAAGAGCGCTTGTTGCATTCCTAGTGGCTCAGGAGGGGCGACCCCTAAATAATATGGCTGCCACATTGAAACTTAATGATGCAATGTTATGCAGGGGAAAACCTCTCCACCATGCTGACATCAAATGATACTAAAGGGCTGATGCTGAAACACAATGACGTGATGGAGCAGTGTCAGCCGCTGCATGTGACCTATCCAAGATAAAGGGGTTTCTTGAGGGGAGCTAGTTTTAAATTGTTTGCAGCTACTGTTCACTACAGACCTGCGGCACTTGGCACTATGCGCGCTGACTGGGGTGTGCGCAAAACCAACAAAAGAGACACCACACCAGTATTGCAGTTCGGGTGCGGACGGCCCCTGAGCGGGCACGCCCCTTTCTTTTATTCGTGCTCTCTCCGCCTGCCGGCGGGAGCGCATGAGTGCGACATATCCGGCTACGGCCGGGACAACTGCTAGACCGCTCACTTACTACATCCCATCCCAACTCAGTCTCTTTTTCTTCCGCTGGAAACCTGTCGCTTCCCTACTTGGCAGGCACAGTCTTTCAGGCGGGAGCTTGGTCTGGGGTTCTCTCCCAGTCTGTACCTGGGTTGACCACCCCGGGCAGCAAAGCGGGACTCTGGTTGCTCAGAGGTTGTCGTCTCACCGGTCTCAGGGGTCGGTGATTCAGGCCCCTGGCACGCCTCGCTGTGTGCCGCTGGGGTTGTTGGCGGCACGCCACTCACAAGGGGTTCTTCTTGCTCTGTTCCGTCGTTTCCCCCGGCGTCTTGGGTACTGTCAGCTTCCATGGTGGAGGAAGGTTCAGGCACCCTTTTAAACCAGGAGATGTTCCGGGTCACTTTCTCTCCTCCCTTCGCTACAGTTACCATGGTCCCTTTCACATCGACCACCGTCCAGTGGCCCGGTTCGTACCTGGTCCGAATTTTCCTCCTGGCCTCCTGTCTTTCATGATCACGGTGTCTCCTCTTCGTACTTCCCTGGGCGCTGCCTTCCGGGTTCGGCTGGCGGCAAGATTTTGCTTTTCTCTCCGCTAGAGGACGTCTTCCTCGCGGTATGGAGGCGGGGTCCACCTCGGGCAGACCGGGAGTGTATCTCTGCGAACCCCGTTGAACATCAGCGCCCACGGTGTACATCGGGTGGTGCTGTGCTGGGTGCTCCTGTACTCCCGAAGGAATAGTTGTAGGTGTCGCTCAGGGTCTGCATTCTCTGCCACGGCGATCCGCAAAGCCTTGTTGAGGGTCCTCATGGACCTCTCAACCTCCCCATTGGCTTGTGGCCATTGTGGAGTGATGCGGCGATGCCGTACGCCATGTTGCTGCATGAAGTCGCGGAACTCATTCCCTTGGAAAGGAGGCCCGTTGTCGCTCTTGATCTCCTCTGGGCATCCGAACATTGCAAAGGTCTTCTCGAGCACTGGGGCAACCCGGGAGAATGCGGTGGAGCGGACCACCTCTACCCCGGGAGAATGCGGTGGAGCGGACCACCTCTACCAGGGGATACTTGGAGTAGCTGTCGATCATCACCACCGTCGCCCAACCATCGGGGAAGCTCCCAAAATCGATGCTCACCTTCTCCCATGGGGCTTTGCCTTGCTCTTCCGTCTGGACGGGCGCTGGTCTCTCAGAGGCACTGGTCAGCTGGCAGGCCGGGCATCTTTTCACTCTTTCTTCCACCTGAGCCTCAAGCCTCGGAAACCACACCTTTTCTGCCATCCGGGCCTTCATCTTCTCGACTCCTTGGTGTCCTCCATGGGCCAGCTGGGTTGCTTGATGTTGTAAAGCTGCCGGTATGACGATCCGGGATCCTCTTAGCAGAATCCCTCCTTGGGTTACGCTCAGTTCATTTCTGATCCTCCACATTTTCAGGAGGCACTCTCTCTCAGGCCCGGCCCAGTCATTGGCCGATTGCAGGAATTGGTGCCAGTGTCCTCCTTGGACAGCTGCGCGCACCTTGGATAATACGGGATCCCCTTCTGCAGCAATGGCAATGTCTTCCAACGTCAGGGCTTTTGGGCACGTGATCGTTGAGATGATGTTCAGGTGGGCTTCCAGCATCTCGACGGCTGACTCATCTCCTTGTTCGTCTTGGGGTGCTGGGTGTCTCGAGAGGAAGTTGGCGGGATTTGTGGCGCCTGGGCGGTAGGCCACTTCCATTTCGTACTGCTGGAGTCCGATGGCCCATCGCTCGATCCTCGGGGGTGGGTGCGGTGCTGACCCTCTGAACAGTGGCACTAAGTGTTGGTGGTCAGTAATGACCCTGAACGGTTGGCCACAGATGAACAAATGGAAGTGACGGCCAGGTCTTCCCTTTCAATTTGTGCATAGCACCTCTCGGTGGGTGAGAGCGCCTTGCTGGCGTTTGCCAGGGCCGCCCATCGTCCAGGTGCCTGCTCCTGGGTTAGTACTGCCCTGAGGCCTACGGGGCTGGCGTCGACTAGTATTTCTGTCTGCTTGGCAGGGTCGAAGTACACCAGGGTGGTGTGATCGAGGAGGGCAGTCTTGATCCTTTGGAATGCTGTTTCTTCCAGGGTTCCCCATTTCCACATTGGGTCGGCCCGGGTGAGGTTTCGGAGTGGCTCCGCGATGGTGGCCAGGTCAGGGATGAACCGGCCACAGTATGTGGCCATCCCCAGGAAGCTTCGTACTTCGGACACTGTCACTGGGGCTGGAGCGTCCTTGATCGCTTGTGACTTCCGCAGATCCACTTGGATGCCTTCCTGATTAAACAGGTAGCCAAATAATTCTATTTGTTTTTGGAAAAAGAGGCACTTCTCCCTGTGTAGGGTGACGTCATGGTCTTGAAGCCGCTTCAGTGTGGCCCTCAGATGGCGGTAGTGCTCGTCAGCGGTTTCAGAGTGGGTGAGGATATAGTCACTCACGTTCAGCACCCCTGCCAAACCAGTTAGGATCTCCCTCACTGCGTCCTGGAACACCTCCGCTGCGGATGATATCCCAAAGTTGAGGCGTTTATATCTCCTTAGTCCAAGGTGGGTACTGAACGTGGTTATGTAGCGGCTCTCTTTGGCTAAGACTAACTGATGAAAACCTCCATTCAGGTCTAACTTTGAAAACCAGCGAGACCCGTTGACATCGGCCACTATGTCGTCCATCGTTGGGGTGATGTGACGTTCGCGCCTGATGGCCTTGTTGGGGAGGCGCATGTCTATGCACAGCCTGATCTTCCCTGGCTGTCTGGGCTTTTCAGCTATCACCATGGGGGACACCCACGATGTGGGTCCAGAGACCTTTTCGATGACTCCTTGGTCTTCTAGTTTTGTAGTTCTTGTTCTACTAGGGGTCTGAGGTGGAAGGGAATCCTCCTATGTCGTAGTGCCGTCAGAGTGATCGACGGGTCAATGTGTAGCTTGACTGGTGCTTTCTTTTCTGACCTAGGCCTTGGAACAAGCTTGCGAATTGGTCTAGTAGCTCTTTGGTTTGCCTGCACACTCCTTGCAAACGTTACCAGTCCTAGATCTTCGGCTGCATGGCTGCTCAGTAAAGTGTCGGCATCTTGGTTGATGACATGTATGTCAGTCGTGATCTCGTTGTCCTCCAATCGTATTGGTACTGTCATCTTGCCCCGGAGTGGCAAGGGTGAATCGCTCCCATACGCAAATATTTTTGTTTTGGGCGGTTTGAGCTCTGGTTTGGGCCTCAGCCTGTTATTTTGTTGGAACCCAATGACATTCACTGACGCGCCGGTGTCGATTACCGCGCTCACCTCTGACCCGGCGATCTTTACTGTGCACGTGGGCTGTGGCCTTCTTCGTTTCTTTAGTGCCTGCGTGAATGACACGAGGTATGTTTCTCCTTCGTCGTCCTCAGTGGATGACTCAGCTTGGTAGGTGGCTCGCTCATTCTTTCTTCCCCCTTGGGATGACGCCAGGGACACTTGACAGTTGTCTTACGAGTTTGCGCATGGGCCTAGCTCCTCTGTTCTCCTTACGCGGGCTTTTTCGCCGGCACACGTACGCGAAATGGTTCGGAATTCCGCAGTTGGTGCACGTCTTCCCTTGGGCGGGGCACGCATGTGGTGGATGTTCCTCATGCCCACAGTACCAGCACTGGCCTCTCGGAGTCTGGGGCGGGCGGACTCGTGGCCTGCTGCTCTTGGCTCGTGTCATGACGGCGTCGGCTCTCTGTTTTGATGGTCGCGCTCTTTTCGGTTGTGCGCATCAACGCCAGGTCCATTTCGTCTGCCCGTGCTGCTGATAGGTCATGTGACCTGGCCATGACTAGTATGTCGTTTAGGGGTATGTTCGGCTGCCTTAGTATGAGCCCTCGTAGTATCTTGCTGCGCACTCACTGGATGAGCTGGGCTCGAATCTCTTCCGCTGCCCTTTCGTCGACTAGGTGCGTGCTCGCTAGCTCCCTCAGCCTTGTGTGGAAGGCGTCGATAGACTCCCCTTCCCGTTGTCTGGCCTGGCGCAACTTGAATCTCTCATAGTCCGGATTCAGTTGAGGGCCGAAATGCGCATTGAGCGCTGCCACCGCTGCGTCGTAGTCAGTTGGGCCCCCGGTGCCCAGGAGGTGCTTGAATAGCAGGTTGACCTCCTCGCCTGCATAGTGAAGCAAAAGCGATCGATTGACGGCCCCATCCGTCTCCCTGGTGGCTATAAAGTAATTTTCCAGACGACCCAGCCACGTCTTCCACCATGGGGATGCCGTCGTGGGGTCAGCTGCCTCACTGAACGGGGGCAGGACGCCTGTAGGTGCGTGCTGAGTGACGATGCGGACCGGTGCTGGTTGACCATCAGGATTGTCTCCCATTTCTCTTTCTTATGGGCGAAGTAGCTGGTTGGCTGTGTTCACGCCTTCTGTGCTTGTGTTCCTAGGGGCTTGCCGCCGTTGTGACGTTATGTGGGTGGGCCCACGGTGGTCCTTGGTGGAAGTGTCCTGATCTTCCGTCCCCCAGCGCGTGTGTGGCGCTGTGCGCGCGGGGCCTGCTCACTCTGGGGCTCACCGCGTGGCTTCCCTGTAGGCCGCACGGGCGGTGCTTCCTGGGGCCGCGTGGGCAGGCAGTCGTGTGGATGCTGCCGTGTGTGAGCCTTACTGCGGGGGCAGAGGGCGCACCTTACAGGCTGTTGGAGGCTGTACTGTGGATGTTTTGGCTGCCGCCGTGATTGTACGCTCGCCTCTTGTCTACGCCTGGGCGGTGAACTCCGCTCGCAGAGTTTTCCACACTCCACGTTACGCGGAGCTCTAAAAATCTCCGCTTCGCGCAGCGAAGTTTTTTTCCCTCGCTCGCGTTCACCAACATCAAGTTGGCGAGCGCGAGCGAGGAAAATCCACTTCCCGGCGAGATTTTTCCTCGTTCGCGATCGTCAACATCAAGTAGGCGAGCGCGAGCGTGGAAAATAAACCTCCTGGCGAGATTTCTCAACGCGGGGGGGGTCAGGTTTCTCATTACGAGTGGTCACGTATGCTCGCGACCGCTCGCGTTGAGAAACTGCCCGTTCGCGTTGAGAAAGCTGCCGGTCGAGTAAAAATCTACTCGAGCGGCAGAAAAGGAAAGCTTGGGCTGTGCATGGTGCCGTTCGCAATGATTGCACAGTGCGGACAAGCATCCGGCACTGTGCAATCACCGCGAGCAGCATTTTTCTATCGCACTCTGCCGCTCGCGGAGCTCTGCGTAGTGCGGCAGAGTTTTTTTTACCATTTCGCGTAGTGCAACTCCGCGAACTACGCCCAGGGTTACTCTTGTCTGATGCTGGTCTGTGGCAGGCAGTGACCACGTGTACTCGCGGCGCGATGCGGGCCGCTGCTTGGGCCGCGTCGTGCTGCCGGCCGATCCTCGATGGGGCGCGGGAGCGTGAATCCGGCCCCCCTCATCGCCAGTGTAGACCTGCTGCACTTGGCACTATGCGCGCTGACTGGGGTGCGCGCAAAACAAACAAAATACCACACCAGTATTGCGGTTCGGGTGCCGACTGCCCCCGAGCGGGCACGCCCCTTTTTTTTATTCGTGTGCGCTCCGCCCGCCGGCGGAGCGCGTGGGTGTGACATATCCGGCTACTGCCGGAACAACTGCTAGACCGCTCACTTATTACATTCACCAACTATATATTTTTTTGCTTTAAATATTATCAGGTGAAGTGTGCATTTTGTGACTTTTGCCACCTTAGGTGTTGTGCAGTGTGTTGTCCACTTTTACCACTGCAGACTCTTTCACTGCAATTGACATGGCAATGGTTCTGCAGCTTGACAAGCACAAGAAGATGTGCAGCCACGAGCTCTGTAGTCTGCACCAGCTGTACAAGATGCCCCCCTCTTCCTCTTTCCCGTCTGTATTAATTATACACCACGAGCAACACCTTGGTGGTGAAAAGGGTGGGACAATGAGCACAGCACTAGCTAGGGTAAGCAAGGCGCCAGGATGCAGATGGGAGCTACATGCTGGCAAGTGTCTGGGCAGCGATCCCTATCAGCCAGTGCCCTTAATGCAGACAGCTCCCCCACTGTACTTTTGGTTCCTGCTCTGGGACAGGTGAAAGGGCCTTGGAAGTGCTCAAGTACCAGGCTAATTGAGTGGCAGCTCCACATCGGGGGTGTGAGGTGGTGAGTGGCTAGTTTACTTGGGTGCAGGGTGGCCATCTTCTTGCTCCTGCAGTGTGCTCATTTGTGGCTGCACCCCTTAAGGTCTTGGCTGGCATTCTTAAACATTGTTTTAATGTTTTTTTTAACAGGATTGATCACAGGGAGCAGAGTGGGAGCTACTAAACCGGAGCACCTGGTTTTACAGTTCCTGAAAACTTACCTTATGTAGGAAAAATGTGTGAGGAGCTCAGCAATCTGAATGGCACTGACAGCAGAGATCGGAGGTAACCAGAAAGAAGGGATGCACTGCAACCTAAACTTTAGCCCCGCTGCCAGGGCATACTCTCCTCCATGAAGAAATTTCGGGTTTGTGAGCCAAAGACCAGGCAGCATCTCTTACTTTGTCCACCATGAACCCGAGCTAGAATCCGGGACCTGAGGCCCCAGTGTTGCAGCCAGCGGGTGGTCGCCATTTTGTACACATAGATAGGGATTAGCAGACGCATTTGGAGGCACTATTCAGTGTCGCCATTAACCAAAGAGCACCAGTGGGCTGCTGCAAAAAAAATGCCCATGCACTTAAATAAGCTGGCTAATGACACCTTCAAGATTCAGGGTCACATTCCAAGCGGTGAGTGAGCAGGGCAGTTCATCTCTCAGTACTTCTACCAAGGGCCCACCAACGAGAAATGGGCGCCTTGCCAGGGCGGCACCAATATGCCTCAACAGTAATGGGCTGGTAGTGCCAGCACAGAAATATCTAGAAACATCCTCTTCAACAATGCATGACCTCCCCCAAATCCAACTGCTAGTCTTAGAGAATGTGCTAAAGTTAAGCCGATTAGCAGGAGTAGCTCCACCACACAGCTGTGCCAGGAGGAGCAATCCAACCAATATGCAAATACTGCTACTCCAACACAGCGCTAGGAGGAGAACCTACCAAAGAGCAAACCCTCAGTAAATTACCTGGAGCAAACATCGACCTTACCTGCAGTGTGTGCCAAGTGCACACCAAAACCAGTGTACCTAAGGCTCTACCTGTAGGCTATCCCCATGCACCCCCTTAGTACGTTATCCTGGGATGTTGCTTCTGCGTTTTCTAAGAGATCCTTCCCCCCAGAAATATGCCATGGGCACTGCCTAAGACATATTCCAGATGTAGTTCCCTTACAACAGTGTTCCTGGGTCATTCGGAAGAAGTGAGGTACCTGGAGCATCAAACACACAGCACTATGCCTGAATCAGCCCTTTCCAACAGGGTGCCTCTAGAACGCCACCCCGCCTGCCCCCTACCCAAATTCCACTAGTGCTTTCTCCAGTTCTGGCTCCCTCCATCCAGGGTGACCATATTTTTAAAACCAAGACAGGCCATAAACATAAAAGTATGACAAAAAATTGGTACCGACCTTGGACACAGAATGACTACGGCAGCTGAGAAGGCCAGTGTTGAAACTGGCCCTTTCCGCAGGGTCATCCCCAAACTTTTTGCCTTTTGCCTCCTATTTTTCTGACCTTGTTTTCGTTGGCTTTAGGATTCTGGGCACTTTACTACTGCCGATCAGTGCTAAAGTGCATATGCTCTCTGTATGAATTGTGACGTGATTGGTTAGCCATGATTGGCATATTTGATTTACTGGCAAGTCCCTAGTAAAGTGCACACTGTGTTCCAGGGCCTTTACATCAAATGCTACTATTGGGCTTTGTTCGCCCTAAGTTGGCAGGGTATGGCCAGACGTGGGTCCTTTGCTCACTTTGCCACTGGATTCAAGCTAGCCTGGCTGATGAGGGCTGTTAGCCCGAAACCGGTCCCAGGATGCTTGTTTCCGGTCCAGGGAAGACATGGCTTGGCAGTTCGAGCTGGACTGTTCCCATAAGGCACAGTGTCAAGACTGATTTGCATATAGCTGTGTCTGAATTGGGGTGGCGAAGTGAGCTAAAGAATGATGATGGATTCAACCCAGATCTGTGACGGGGGGGTGAGTGTCTGAAACGTTTCAGCGCTCCGTCCATCATCTCCTTGTGTTTGCACTATTGGGCTTGCAGCACTCGTTGTGCCACCCACATGAGTAGCCCTGTAAGTGTATCTCAGACCTACCACTGTAGTTTCTGCGCACGCAATTGTGAACTGCTATGTTGACCTGGCATGTGCACCCACTTGCCAAGCCCAAACCTTGCCTTTCTTTACATGTAAGGAACCCGTAAGGTAGGCCCAAGGTACCCCCATGGCAAGGGTGCAGTGTATGTGAAAGGTTGGACATGTACTGGTGTGTGTGACATGTCCTGATCGTGAAATATTGTGTATTTCGTTTTTCACTATTGAAAGGCTGTCTGTCCCATAGGCTTATCGTTGGGGCTGCAATGTAACATTTTACATGTGTAACTTTCAATAGGGACAAGATTGAACAAGCATTGGCAAAGCCGATAGGTCTCGGCTCTGCCAGAGCTATTGGTTTAGTTTATTTTAGCTATGTTGTGCAGCACTGTGGTTGTACATTATGTTTAAAGTTTCAGTCTAAATTGCTATGAAACAGCCATTATTATTTAGTTATTTATTAATGCGTCAGGGATGGTATGAGCTTTGAATTGAAGTGTGAAATGGAAGGGAAGTAGCAACACAAACAATGGCTTTCTGAAAAGAGTATTATGATATAGTGCCAACTGTACTTTATTATGGGAGGTTGGCAGTGTTTAATAGAGAGAATGGGATGGGTAGAGGTAGAGGTAGGTAATAAGTACGATAGATAATGGGTAGTGCGATAGTAAATATGCATCATATTTAGTGGAAAGGACTGTTTAATTTTAATTTATGAAATAATTTAATTTAAATTGATGGAAATGGTGCAAAATAATTAACGTGCACATGGAAAAAGGTTAATGAAATTTCCCTCTTAACATTGCAAGTGCAGAGAGGTAGGAAGCACATTTTTTTTATCACAATTGAAATAGAATGCAACAGAGTTTGTGTATAACATGCAAGGAGGCCCCTTAATAAATAAATAAGATGTGTGCTTGAGCGGAGAATGAATGCTCTTTTTTTTTTTTAAAAGCACAGCAAACGTGTCCTTGAAGCTCGTTTTTTGGCATAGTAAATTTGAAAATAAAACTTAACTTGTGGTTGAGATGCAGTTGCAAATATTGTTTAAAGCTGTCTTAACGTAACAAATGAAAGACAGCATTGTCCGACTTGGAATAAAGGTAAATAAACGCCCTCACATGCAAGGTCCATTTTGCTTGAGATAAGAAAATGTGCTTCCATACTGCTTTCACTTGCAGCGTTAAGGGGGGGGGGGCGTATTATTCTGTTTTTTACTTGTCCACATCAACTAATTTGCACCACAATCACAAGAGGTTGTGGCGCCGCTGGGACTTGAATTGGGTTCCCCAGTTTCAAAGGCCACAGCTCTGCACATAACAAAACACATAGCAACACAGGTCTCCTTATTTGCAGATCAGTAGCCTTTGAGCTGGGGAACCGGTAAAAGTCCTGTAAAAAAGATGAATGAAATGTCCCCTGTGAAGAGAGCGTTGGAAGCACATTTTCTTATCTCAAAGGAAACGGACTGCGCCAGATGAATGTGATAACGTGTGCTTAAAAATAAACAAACACGTGCAAGGTCCCCTCACAGTCATGCGTTAAACACATAAATCCAGTCGAATGAAAATGGTCTAAAACAAGACCCTTGATTCTGAGAAAATTGGTTAATCTCCCTATGCGTGAAAATGAAAAAAAAATTACATTTGGCTAAACATCCTGTCAAATAAAACAAGCATTGGAATAGCCAATAGGTCTCGCCTTTGGGACCTTATAAGTGTTTAGCCATGCAACAGTTGATGTTGTTGCACGAAGGATATTGTGCTGCATAACTAAATACTTATAAGGCCCCAAAAGCGAGACCTATTGGCTATGCCAATGCTTGTTTTATTTTATTTTGAAGCGACTTCGTCATATTTTAACATGATGCGTGTTGCATGACTTACATGCCAAACATTTTCAGGGTTTCGGCTCGTGCACGGGCTCTTAGATCCAGAGCCGACCCTTGGCTCGGCTCTCCCCGATACTTGTTGGCTCGACCATCTCTAACACTTAGCACCTCCCCTCGGGGCCTTGCGACGCAGGCGTGAAATGGGGCGTGCAGTCTGTACATGGGTCAAAGTGTCCCTTCTTTGCATCGGGCAACACCCCTGAGGGGTTTATTTACAAGCCCCTTCCGCCGCCAGTGCGCACCAGTGCGCCAGTGACGCACCAGCAGCGCAAGGTGCTTGTAAATAAGCCCGCCAGTTTTAAAAGAAGGATAGCTCATTGTCCGCTAGGAGGCGCTATCTTTATTCCAGCACACAGCGTGTTACAGCAAGAACTGAACAAAGAACTGACACCTCCTTTGTAATCACAGGGTGTTGCAGGGGCACCAGCACGTGCACACACCCAGCACGTGCACACACCCCTGTTGTACATGAATTACTCTTTCTATAAAGGGACCCTTGAACTGTAAGGCTTCCGCTGACATTTTATTTAGAATTGTTTAAAGTGCTGTTGGCGCGCTTTTTGATGAATGATTTCTTGAAGAGTTCAGTTTTAAGACAAATCAGAGATGGCTTGGTTCAGCACTGACTCGTGGCCCAGGCCCTTCAAAAGTTTGGGGCCTCCTTACTTCTAAGCACCCCCTTCAGCATGCCACCTACTCAAATATATGAAATTAAAATCCACAACTGGAAATGACACAAACTTGTCACAACACATGCAAGAGAAGACGTGTCTGGTAGGTCGTGTTTTCTTTCTGCTCCCTCTGGGTCTCTGTGGCTTGGGACTTTTGAAAGAAGTTCTGCTGGTTGTGCAGGGGAGGGGGGAGGATTTGGGGGAGGGTACGCCTGCAAGGCTGCTTCATGGCTGCTCACGGGCATAGCTATTTATTTATGTTTGAGTTTTATATAGCGCTATCTAAACGCGAAGGTATCACAGCGCTTTACAGGTTATGTGAATAACTTTACAAGAGGTGCATGCGGGGATTCGTATGGGTCAAAAGTTAAACAATACAGCATTAAGTGGTAAAAAAGTCTCTAATCACTGGTGCAGCAGGTGCAGTGGCACCAGGGCCCAGAGGCCTGAGAGGCCCAATGGACTCTGATAACTGCTATATTTGACTACCGAACCAACTGTGAGTGGGGTCCATTTTCCTTGCAGGCCCCGGGGCCCTTGGCTTGCACCCCTGCTGCGGCGCGGGGACTGATGGTTTTCTAGATGACGGGGTAGATTCTGATGCAGGTTGGTTGAGGGGTCAGTGGGGTAGATTCACCCTAGGTTTGGTCGGGACTGAAGGAGCCATGCTGCTTGTAGTTCCCTGATGGCTGCTCAGCAGCTGGCCCCGCCCCTTTAGCTCCGCCCCCTGAATCTCGTAGATCAGGCACAGGTCTGAAGAGCAGGGGTGACCCTCAGAAGCAGACCTTCACTCACGCTTTGCTACTGACGTAGATTCTCTGCGTCTGAACATTTAACGTGTCATTCAACAAACGAGCGCAGTGCCTTATAAAAGAGGCCGATCGCAGTTTGTCATGGTAGTTTTTAATGCTCAGCCCCCCTCCCCTCCATGAGAAGGTGCCATGATGCCATGATGCAGAAACTAATGCTGGTCTGGAGTACACGCTTCTGCCACCAGGTGGCACTGTCGGGTGGACTTACATGAACCCTAGAGTCACACACGTCATCAGCGTCGCCGCACACCCTGCCAAGGAGAGTGTTGCCCACGTTGATTGATTTCTAGTGTTTCGGGAAGAAAAGGTGCCAGAGCAAAGCAGCGTTCCTTTGTTTCAGCTCCCTTAGAGCTGAAGGCCGTAGCGGCCCTAGCGCTTGTGCAGCCCCGCCCCCCTCCCCGTTGTGTTTCTCACCCCAGCTTCCAGAACACACACAACTCTTTGGCTGATGAGAGCCACGCCGCAGGAGATGAGCCCCAACCACAGCCTCCAAACAAGCAGGCCGCAGCCGCTGACCATTCCTTGTGTACTTACACTTTTACAGCAGAGAGTCTCCATGCAGCGAGAAGAAAGAACTAGCGCGGCAGCCTGGGCTTTCAAAGCTGACCAGACGCTCGTGCGTCATGGCCTTTTCCCGGCATGTGTTTCCAATTATCGCGCACGCGTCTGGGCACGATAATGGGAAACAGATGTCGGCCGCGCGGGTAACCGCCCGAAAAAGGCCATGACGCACGAGCGTCTGGTCAGCTTTGAAAACCCCCTACATAATGCTTCGCCAGAAGCAGCGCTTGCGCGCTACTCTAGGCTCAACCTAAAAATGAAGTTTAGGCTCTCTCAACTCAGAATTTATTAACGCACTTTTTGGTAAAGGTGGTTTCTAAATTCGTTGTTTGGAAATGCCACTTTTAAAAGTGGGCATTTTCTTACTTTACCAATATTGTGTGTGCCTCCGGCTGTTTGTGTATTCAGCGTATGGTGTTTGAGTGACAGGAGCTGGGGATGTGCACCCACTCTGGACAGTTACTAGGGGGGTTGAGGTGTGCCCTCACTTGACTCATCACAGGGCTGAATAGACCTGGTCTGCATTTAGAGTGGTGGGAGGAGCTTCGCTTGCATGTGAATAGGCTGGGTCTCCTTTTTCACAATGCTGTCTCCGCCCCCTGTGGTCATGCTGCACCAGGGAGGACAGGACTGGTTTCGACTAGGTTCAGAGACCCTTACAGCAAAGAGAACAATGACAAAATGGGGTATAAGTATTACACCTAAAACCCTAGGACTTTAGATTACTTCAAGGAACAAGAGGACCCTGCCAAGAAGAAGAGCGGAAGGACTGTGTGAGGAGCGCTGCCTTTTCTGTGTGAGAGGTGGGTTGGCCTGCAATTGCTTCTTCTGTCTGTGGTGGAGGAAAACAGACTCTTTTTGCCCCGCTGTGCTATCCTGATTGTGAAGAATCTCCAAGGGCTTGTGTGTGCTGGCCTCCTGTTGGAAGTCTCAGGGTGATAAAATACTTCAATCTAAGAAACGTACACTTGTCTGGGAGGAGAGCTGGAGAAGCTGTGTGAGGAGCGCTGCCCCTAACTTGTGTGGGGTAGGACGGCCTGCAGTAGTTGCTTCTGTATGGAGCAGGAAGCAGACTGAACTGTCCTGGTACCTTTCTGGTGGTGAGGAAACAGGGAAAGCGTGTGAAAGCGCTGTATTTTCTCATATGGTGAAGAGGAAGGCTGCCCAGTGTACCAGGAAGCATGTGGTGAGCGCTTTTATGGGGCAACCTTCTTCCACTACAATCAGCGTGCGAGGTGCTTCTACTTGAGCTAGTTGGCAGCCCGAGAGGCCTGGTGTGTGCCGCAAACTGCCCGACAGGTTTTGGGCCTGGGAGGGGAGAGCTTAAGCATGAAGGTGCTCTCCCCCCTCAAATATAAGAGGTAACCCCCTGAAACAAATAATTCTAGGTCTGGGTGCAGGGGGAAAATCTATTACAAGAAAAATAATGAGCACCCACAGGCCTGCATTACTTCAATTTTGTGGATACATGATGTTGGTACTGACCCACTTCTAGTCAAACATTCCCATATGAAAAGATTGTCTTAAGATCAATTTTATTATGTCTGCTTTCACATATTTTTTCAAGCTTTTCTGTTATTCCATAAAGATTGTCGCAAAAATCATTTCATTATTAAAGAATGTCTACAAACACATTTCAAAATTCTTTTCTATGTATTGTGACACATTTATAAACATAGGTTTCTTTGTTTTTGTTAAAAACACAGTGGTGTCACCCTAGGTGAAACCCCTATTCTCATACCCAACACTATAATTCTTACTACCATCCACACTGTAACACTAGCATACTCAGCATTCATACAAAAGTCCCAGTTATCTATACATCAAAACGCGCCTCAGCAGTAATACAGCAATTGTTGTTATCCGCTGTGGTGTTGTAAGCTGGGATCTGTTATCCAACAGAGGTCAATGCACGTTTCGGTGAGGGCAATTCATGTGCCGGTCACCTTCTTCAGGACCACACAACAATGTTCTAAATCTTTTCCAAAAGGTGGGTATGATATGAAGACTCTAATAAAAACAGAACAAAAAATGGGGTCAGGACAAACCAAGATGACCTCCTATGCTTTGGAGGAAAACCTTAATATTAAAGGTAGGTTACCATGTGTAATACCAGCAAAGTAACACCCAAAACTGGTGCTATGCAGATTGTGATAGTGTGGGAAAAGCTTGCTACCTCACCCAAGCATTCCTGGTACAAGACCTAGGCGCGTTCATTATTCCGTATGCCAAACATGCAATTTTTAATAAGATCCCATAGTTAAAAAGAAAAAGTTTTTATCGAAAAGCAACAAATGAGATAGATGTGTAAGAAATCTCCTGCTTATCTCTAGTGATATATCAGACCACCCATGCAAAGTTGTATTTGTAGACATTTCTGCACTTACTTAGTTTCTTTTATGGACTTCCGTACTCCTAGGGTGCTTACAGTCCTTAAAGCTTAAGTGAGAATCCTGGAGCACAGTCTCATAAGATGATGCGCAAATCTATATGGATGTGTATCAACATGAAAGTTCCTATGTATTTAAGAAATTAATAAAATAAGTGAGTATTATCCTGACAGGATATAGAGACATCATGTGAAGTTGCTGTGAGGGCATCTAGTGTTACCTTGGTTCGATGTAAACTTGGTAACTACCAGATCTGTAGGTGTGCCTTATATGTGGCACTTCATTTATCCTGGTTTACTATGGGTCTCCCCCCTCCCCAGGCTCTAGCACATGCGCCCGCCCGGAACGAGAAGCCGTGGAGAGAAGGAGTCGCATTGGCATGTACCGAAGCGGCCCGGGCTGAAAAAGGGTGCCTGACAACATGCTGAGGCGGAGTGCAGCCCTGCAGCAGCTGTTGACCACAGGAGAGGCAAGGGCTCAATCCAGCGAGTGCTGATGCTCCCTCGCCAGCATCGGCAAGAGGGAGGTGCTGCACCAAGCAAAGGCAACCCCAGGGAGCAAGCAGAGGGAAGTTGGCAGAAGACACGTTGCCAAGCGATCGCGGCCGCCCGGAGTCTCTGACCTCACCCCCCGGAAGCAGACAGACGCGGCATAATTTGTGGCCGCCCAGCCAAGCAAGCTCCACCAGAGAAACGTCCCCGTGTGGGGCCTCGCAAGGCCCTCCCTGGGCAAACCGGAGTCTCGCCCACACAGCCCCAGCTGCAAACGCCCGACGGGGCTGCACACAAAGGAGAGGAGCGATGCCTCCCGCCCGAGACCGGGTGAGGAGCTCCCAGTGCAGCAGTTGTGAGTCCGCTGGGGGCCTTGTTTTGGATTAGTCAAGATTGCGGGCAGACGTACAGTGCCATTGGGAAGGAGGGGGACCCAGCGAGGTCTCCCCAGTGAGTTCACCTTGTGGGGTATTGTTGTTGTTGGGTCGACATTACTGGGGTATGGTAGGCCCCATTGGCCCGAGCAGAGTGGCCGGGCCCTTCCACATATTCCTCGGCGGCTGTGCCACGTATCATGGGCAGCTGCCACTCACTTTTGGGGGAATTGTTTTGCAGGCATCATGGGGAAGACCTCAGAGGCCCCCCACTCTATAAGGTTAGAGAATCCCTGAAACTGTACATTAATGGTTTTTCATAACGTTTTCATGATGGGTGCAATCTGAAAGTATTGCCTTAGCGCACTAACTGGGATGTTATGCCCAATGTTTCCCTGATTATTTTTGTGGTACTTGCAACCTGCCATTATTTACTGCGATGTTTTATCTGTAATGATTATGACAATTGCCTAGTTGGCAAAGTGAATTATATGATTGTGGTCTAATATGTTTTATGTACAATACAAAGGATATTATTTTTATATAGCCTTGTGTGGAGTCTTTTTGTGGTGTGCCTAGTGTGTCACTGGTGTGTGCGTGTTGCGCAAACACTTTACACATTGCCTCTGGGATAAGCCTGACTGCTCTGCCAAGTTACCAAGGGGTTGAGCAGGGGTTATCTTGTGTGCAACTCCCTTAACCTGACTAGAGTGGTGGGTTCTGCCTGGCTTAGGTGCATACCCGAGCCAACCAGAAACCACATTTCTAAAGCCAGCATAGAAGCACTGCAATGCGTACATCCAAATACTAATAAGGCAAACTAGATATAATAAAGACAAAAAGGCCAGTGCTTTTGTGGCTGTGTACTTTGTATATTTCAGAATGTTTTGGAAGACCAAAAAAAGAAAAAAATAATAAGGGTCTTCCACGTCACGCTCATTCAGTACAGATTGGGTTGCATTTTGGGGCATGTAGTCCTTTTTTATTGCTAATGGCAACACAAAACTTTGAGCAGAAAGTTAGTTATGAAACCTGTGAGGCGGGAGGTGGTATAGAAAACCTATAGGATCATAAATGGAATGATTTGCATTGATCTAAAAGAAAACGTTCAGATCCCCTTTTCAGAAATGACAGAACTAAATTGTACCATCCTCTGTTAAAAGTTGGCTGAGAAAAATACTGCAGAATATTTTTATGGAATAACCTCCACCTTCCACCATCCTGTGATTAAGTCCAGAGGAAGGCTGATATGCTTGGTCTTTGGCTAAAGAGCCCTCAAACACTTTTCACGGCTCTTTAGTGCCTGCTGTGCTGAGACAAACCAGCAGGAAACAACTTAAATCATTAAGTACCATTTGTTCATGGTATGGCATAAGTACAAGAGGGAAATATGAGCCGGCACAATATTTTAACTAATGGGCATGCACAGGACACTCCCTCTCGAAAAAACCAGGAAGAATTATTAAAAGTGTTGGGATGCCGTAATGGAACCTGGAAAACCAGGCCTGTCTGAGGAAATCTGGAGTGTCTGGTCACCCTATGTCACAATGCTTGGCAATATGTGCAGACTGTGTGGTGGGGGCACCTGTATCAATATGCTGGGAGTATCCAATGTGTACAATGTGCCAGAATGCATGTACTTTAACTCCAGTGATGTTCAACCCAAAGTATGAGTGGAAACATGCTCCCCACTAGAACTCCTCCCCCATCTCCTGTCACCACACTGGTCCAGAAGCACAGCCCTGCTCCTCTGGCTTTGACTGTGATCCCCAGAGCATCCCCACCAAAGCGGTGTGCCTGTGTAAGTGCAAGGCGACCGGTGGGCCTGTGAGAGTGTAGGGGGATTGGTATACCCCTGTGACAGTATGGGGAGAAGTCTGCCCTTGGGAGTGCAGAGTGAATTGTGTGTCTTAAGGAGACTAGAATTGCAAGATTCCCATCAGGATAAAAACATAAATCCCATAAAACACTCAACCTTTGCTATACGTACACACCACATTAAAAGGTACACCACCTTCGAGTACCACAGATGTTAAGAAATATATATATGGCTTTAATACTCTTATATAAAAATAGTTTCATTTATATTCTGTATTAGACAACATCATAATGTTAAAAACACATATACATCACAAAAAATAATGCTAAATATATAAATAAAAGACCATAAAATCAATGACAAAAGGGAGAATGATCACAACACAATAACTAGTCTATTATAAAACCAGCAAATCTGCTTATTGTATCAACAGGGGTTCATGACAGTATCGCATCCCATATAAAGACGCCCTAAGTACTACAGATTTTGCTTTAATATTCGGTCGACGCTTTTTGGTGGACACTCTTGTTAATAGCCACCTTCTTGAGGGCTATACACATGTTTCCCCCTGCATTACCTGTGACATCTATGGGCCTCATCGGTTACTGGAGAGAGGGATGTGCCTCTTGGAGTACATTATCTTTCCGTAGCACATTTCGCCCTGTGCCTGCACCATCAGTAACAGTGAACCCAAAGACCACTAATGCCCCGGTAAATCCTATGCTATGAACACTAGCTGACTCGGCACCATGTAAGCAGAGGCCTGTTGCTACCATATACTCAAAAACAGACTGTTCCGTTTTCACCCATGGAAAAATCCCCTTCTTTCTTCAACTTCATCTTCCACCTTTGAGAACCCTTGTTAACTGCTCCAGTCAGTCATTGAAGAAATCAGCCGAATTTTCTTTGAGGATGTTTCCATGGCCTGCAATTTACAACATCTTTCACCTCTCACCCAGCTTGCTGCTTCTTCGCTGGGAGGGGAAGGGGAGCTCCTAACATTCCGGAGAGCCTTACTTGGATTCTACCACTTCAGGATGAGCATACTGTACAACCTGTATCTGGGTCACTACATTCCACAGGTATACTGTACTTCCCTACAAGGATCCCAACTGTGATCACCAAAGTGCCAAAATACTTGGAGAGGAAGTGCAATTCTGAGGAGGATACCAAACACTTATGTCCCGTGAAAGGGTTTCATATAGCTTACCACACTGCTGCACTAATCTTGCTATCCCAATGCAATGACGAAGACAATAAAGAAAGTTTGCTTGTTCCATATACACTTTCTCCATTTTGTTTGTCGGTATATCTTGTTCCATTAGTTAGCTCCACAATTGCTTACTGTGCCATGTGTCATCTTTGTTTCTCAGGTGTATGCCAACTCCTTCCTCCCAATTGAGTCCAGCTTGTATAGGAATATTGTATTTGGTAGTGATGCACGCAATTACACACGCAACACCAGGGTGGGGAACTGAAGACACTATCCATTTTAATCCTTTTTCCACGTCTCAAAATGCTTATTCCACATTGGGACCATAGCATTTTTTAAGTGGGTGCTGCGACAGTCTGGTTTGAACCCCTGTACCCTAAATGTGATGTAAGATGAATTTGTAGAGCGCTGCTCGTCACCCATGAGGGCCTAAGACCTGCAAAACCTTATATAACAGAACTAGATAACATATCATCAAAAATAACATAATAAATATAATTATATAGATGTAGTGATAATGTTGGTTTGAATAAGGGTGCACCTATTTATACAAGGTAAGAAATACTAGATGTGTGCACAATATATAAAAATATCACAGACTGAAAACTGCCGCCTATATTTTTCAGTGAAAGCAATACCATTCAAGATTAGTGGAGGTAAAACTGGGCACCTGAGAGGACCTTTTGAAAGGAAGCCTTGTATATAAGGATCAATTTGGATTCTACCAATTGACCCATGTACTTCTAGGAGTAACTAAGTTGTAATTTGTTGAAAATAATACAAATTGTTGTTTAAACATTCTTAAATAAAACTAGCAAAGCATTTTAAAGTGACTTTCTTTGGACCTGTGGTTCCAGTAAGGAATAAAGTAAACAATCTTGTCATCCTGACTTGCTAATTAATTTAAGCATTGACCCTCCGGATTGTGTGGTTATTAAATGAAGTTCCTCACAACTGAAAAACGTTTTAAACTTTTCTTAGCAAAGAACGTTAGAACATTTGTTAATTCACGCTCGGATTATGGAGGTGCACTCTTGCAGGGTTGCCAAATCAGAAGGTAAAAGGGCAGAAACTGCAGCCGGACTAAGTTTTAACTGAAATGTCAGTAAAACACCAAATAATTTAAGGATTTGAATTGGTTAATTGCAAGGAGAAAAAGTAGCAGACCAACTACCAGCACGAACGATTAATATCCATCTCGTGGTACTGTACCACCTCCTAGTCACTGCTATGTTTTACAATGAATACGTATAGAGCACTCTACCTCACAGGGAGGCTAACTGGTGCTCTCTCCATCTTTAATGTTACATATGTAATTACTATTTTAGTTCAGAAACCTTTAAAACCTTGGCTATTTTAATGTATTTAAGAACAACCCCAGTACATTCCAATTGCTCCTAAATTATGTAGCTGTTTTTGTATGATGTATTATTTCTAATCTTGTGAATATATTTTTGCTGCTATGCAATTACTTTGTACTTTTATCTTTTCATTTAGCATTTTTCAGCCCAGAAGCGGATTGCCAATGAAAAGGACCATAGATGATGTACTGTGTTCGTCTGTGCTTTTATCTTTTTCTGCCAGGCTACTTTTGAAACTTCAAAAATACTTCTAAACTTTGGAGTTTCTTCAGATTTTAACGATGCTGCAACTTTGTGAATTTAATTACATCTCATGCGGATATTCGTGTTTTTGTATCAGTTATACGCTTCAGCCATAACTGGCTCCTAGGAGTAATTTGTATGGGGTATACCTCGGACAGCATTCTGTTTACTGTCAGAGCAGAGTACAATTAGAGTAGCAAACTAATCTCCATTTTAAAATCATGAGGCTCAGGTGCCAAAATAATTTTCAGAATGCATTAAGAAAGTAAAAGATTAATGATATCAGTCTTAAACAGATTCATAACTACAAACAAATGCATTATTTCCAATACAGGAATAGTTAAATTTGTGAACCAAAAGAGTAGTGCTACTTTAAGGGCATGTAACTTTTACCATGCATCCGTTACAAAGCAACACCTTTACCATGTACGTAAGTAGCAGGCATGGTACTTTACAATGGGGTAAGTTTTATTTTTTTAATTTTTAAAGGACGTGCTTGTGTATAGTTCTATATATAGTTATATAAAAATATACGTCTGTCATTTTAGAAAAGAGGGGTTCAGGTTTAATGGGTGGGTTTTTAGAAATGAGTAGGAGTAAGCGATAGTAAAGGGGTCTAAGGGGTTAGTAAGGGTTTCTAAGGTTCATGGATAGGTAAGGGAAAGTCATTTTTAGGTTTCAGAGGTAGGTTGAGAGGTAGAGGTAAGGGGATTATAGAGTTTAGGGGAGAGTAGCGGTAAAGGGAGGTAAGGAGTTTTTAGGGTTCAGGGAAGGGTAGAGGTAAAGAGAGATGAGGGGTTTCTAGAGTTGAAGGGTAGGAAGAGGTATGGCCTTTGGAAAGAAAAAAAAAAATAGACTGGGGGTAATCTCCATAAAAAATACAATATCTTCTATATCAAAGGGAGTTGGGGGTTAACCCCCCCCAAAACAAAATATATGGTGCTGGTTCATTAAAATGGATTTCACAGCAATTTCGCCCTGAGTGAGCATCTACATTCGTTTGTGCTGACCTTTAGGTTACTTTCTGGTGGTTTCCAGCGGTGCTCCACCCTCAAGGTATCAGTGGTTACAGAGGAGCTTTGTTTGTGGTATAGATTACTAAGCATCCTCCCAAATGAGAAGAGAGCCTGGACACGAATGCAAGAGATTATTATCGGTTTATTGTATCAGGCAGTATTAGACAGAGGACGCATTACGGCTGTTTAACTAGCCTTTGTCACAGGTATATATACTCCCATTAGGAAATGGGGGTATCTATTTGGAAATGGTTTGCACCATTGTCCGAATCCACACCATTCCTTCTAGTCAGGATAAGCGGGACACACTACTGAAATAACCCCTGCTCACCCCCTTGGTAGCTTGGCACGAGCAGTCAGGCTTATCTCAGAGGCAGCGTGTAAAGCATTTGCACATAACATACAGTAATACAGTGAAAACACTACAAAAGGACACCACACCAGTTTTCGAAAAATAACCAATATTTATCTGGGCACACAAGACCAAAACGATAAAAGACCAACATACAGTAATCAAAAATATGCACTTTGCAAGGATAACTTTAAAATGCAATTCCTTGAAGCTGGTAGCTGCGTCCGGGGCTACCACGGTGCTGAAAACAACAGTATCCAACATATCCTGCTGACTGCGTCGGTGCGGTCCGGTCATGGCAACTATCACGGTTGCGATGAGAAGCATAGTGGTGCGGAGCCCTCAAGTTGCGGTGCAGGCAACGGCTCAGTGATGGTTGTCCAGCAGCATCAGTGAGACCAGGGCTGCGGTGCGGAGTGAGGCGGTGCTCGTTGCGGTGCTGACAGGTCACGGTGCAAGCGGTAGTGCCGGTTGATGGGAGCCAGCGTCAGACTGCGGTGTGGGATGGGGCGGTGCTTAATGCGACTTACGAGCGGTGCCCCCAAACCACGGTGCAGTCACGGGTGTCGAGGTCAACGTGCAGCGACGTAATGAGTGAGACCAGGGAAACAGAGTGAAGCGAGGCGGTGCGGAGTGCGGTGCCCACAGGTGGTGGTGCAAGCAGCGGCTTGGTGGCGGTGGCAATCGTTGTTGTCGGTGAGACCAGGGTTGCGGTGCAAAGTGTGGCTGTGCCTTCTGCAGTGCCTCAGGACACGGAGCCAGCAGTGATGTCGGAGATGGTGTTGGCTGCTTTCCCTCTCTGTGGTAACTGAAACCCACAGTTCTAGAGGCGGTAGCGAGTGGAAAGTGAAGTATTTGCTGTCCCTGAGACTTTGCGAACAGGAGGCAAGCTCTATTTCAAGCTCCTGGAGATAGTAAGCAACAAGTGAAGAAAGTTCAGCCCAGGCCTTTCACTGCCCAAGGCAGAAGCTGCAACTGCAGGCCAACCCAGCAAAGCAACAACACGGCAAAGGGACAGTACTCCTCCTGGCAGTTCTTCCAGCTCTTCTCCTCGGCAGGTTCCTTAATCCAAGCAAGTTCTCTTAAGTCTTTCATCTCCCTGAGACTCCCAACAGGAGGCAAGCTCTACTTCAAGACCTTGGAAAAAACTCTAACAGCAGGATGATGAAAGTACAATCCAGTCCTTTCCCTGCCCAAGACAGAAGCAGCAGGCCAACACAGCACGCAGCAAAGTGGCAGTTCCTCCTGACAGTTTTTCCAGCTCTTCTTCATGGTAGGTTCCTTAGTTCAGCAATAATCTAAAGTTCTGGGGTCTGGGCCCCAATATTTATACTCAGTTTCTCTTTTGGGCAGAGCGTCTGTGCTCAGCCCAAACCAGTTCTATCCTCTCTGGTCCAGCTTCCCGGCAGGAAGTTGGGACGGCATTGTCCAAGGCAGACCAGGCCCATTCAGGTGCAAGGAAAATCTCCTCCCACCACTCTAAATGCAGACCAGGCCTATTCAGGTGCTAGTGAAACTCCTTCCACTACTCTGAATGCAGCCCAGGTTTATTCAGCCCAGCACTGACTCATCCAGGAAAGGCAGGACACGCTTCAAACCCCCCCCCCCGTGGCTGTCTGAGAGAATGCACATCCCCAGCCCCTGTCACTCCAAAGCCAGACAGTCAATCCACAACCCAGCAGAGGCACACAGGATGACGAAGCAAGAAAATACCCACTTTCTAAAAGTGGAATTTTCAAATACAGAACACAAAAATCATCTTTACTAAAAGATGAATTTCTACATTCTGAGTTCATGCATACTAAACTCCATTTCTCTATTTTGTCCCAATGGGAAGATATACTCATAAGATGTTATAAGTAAACTCCCATTCTATCCTATGGGACTTTCAAAGGTGAAAAATGAATCAGACTGTATTTCACTATCAGGACATGTCACACACATCAGTACATGTCTTACCTTTCACATACAATGCACCCTGCCCATAGGGGTACTGTGGGCCTACCTGAGGGGTGTCTTACATGTAAGAAAAGGGAAGGTTAGGGCCTGGCAAGTGGGTGCACTGGCCAAGTCAACATGGCAGTACAAACTGCGTGCAGACACTGCAGTGGCAGGTCTGAGATACCTTTTACAGGGCTACTTCTGTGGGTGGCACAATCAGTGCTGCTAGCCCACTAGTAGCTTTTGATTTACAGGGCCTGGCACTCTCAGGGAACTTAACTAGAGACTTACCAGTACATCAAAGATGCCAATCATGGGAACAGCAATCCATAACATAATTTAGCTGGAGAGCATATGCACTTTAGCACTGAATAGCAGTGGTAATGTGCCCAGAGTCCTAAAACCAACAAAAACAGGGTCAAACACAGGAGGCCAAAAAGCAAAAAGTCTGGGCGTAAACCCACTGAAAAAGCCAATTCTAACACTCCCCATGTGATTGATGTTAAACAAACAAAATATTACTACATTCTTGTCTCCAGCTTACATAATAGTTGCTACTTCTATGCCAGAAATAATTATTCATATATGGTATAAATGGATATAGATTATTGTGTAATTAATTCCTTTCAAAATATGCATAATACTATACACAGAGCATTGAATACTGGGTCAATAGCAGTGGTGGCCGACACTAAAAAATACCAGTGGGCAGGTGGAGGGTGCGTGGGAGGGGGGTGTGGGGTCCAGCGGGAAGCATGGGGGAGAGCACTGCGGGGGGAGGATTAATAATCAAAATAAACACTTACCTGGTGCACCCATCCGCCTCGCGCTCCTCTGCTGCAGGTCCTGTCCCAGGAGTCCCTGGAATATCATCAGAACTCCCATACAATCCCTGCACTGCTCTTGTATGAGAGCAGTGCAGGGATTGGCCTGAGAGGGCTGAAAAGATGCTCCGCTCAGGACAGGGAGTCTGTGGGGTTTCTCCATTCCGGCTGTTCAATACAGCCAGGCTGGAGAAACCTAGGTGGGCATGTGTGTTTGGCCGGCCTTAGACAGCTGGCCAAACACACACACACTTAAAAGTGCACATAGCACTCCTCCTATCCCCTCCCTTGCCCTGGCCCCACCCCTCCCTGCACAAGCTGGCTCGGAGCCAACAAATAACAAATAAAATGATACTAAGGTATTGTTTTATTTTTCACTTGCTGGCTCAGATCCAGTGGGGCGACGCTCCTCTGCCAGTGCGGAGAAGCCGCCACTGGTCAATAGTGCCATATACATGTACCTAATGGGCAAACATGAAAACAAATAGTGACATGTATCCCAAGTCTCAACCTCTGAAATGCATGAAATTTGCATAAATAAATAAAGATGAACCAATTCACAACATTCATTAGTTGTCGAATGAAGGAAATGGGCAACCTACAGATGCTTAGCACTTCGTGAGTACAACGAGAGAAGTGTACAATTTGCAAAATCACATGCTATGAGATTGGTGAAATAAATATGCAAAACGGCAATTCTCGTCAGTCAGTGCAGTCTTTCAATCAATGACCTGTCAGGCACCGTCTACTGAATGCACAAATGTTTATAACCTCATGGTTCCTAATTGGACAGAAGCCTGATCTCCTTCAGTTCACTGTCTCTCTCCTAAATTCAATATTGTACATGTAAGCTTCTGCAATAGGTGGCACTCTTTTAAGGATCTCAGTACATAATTCCTGCAGATAGGGCTGCACATTATTACCGAGTCTTAAAATCCGACGCTGGCTAATCTGGCAATTTTGTGGCACAAACAGTAGCGCCTTTCCATGCACCACCAGCAGTCAGGACCAGCCACAATGTTGTGGATGATATATATATATTTTTTGGGGGGTAACCCTTGACATCTAATTGTATGTGTGATATATATATATATATATACACACACACATACATAGACAGACTGATAGATATATTCACTGAAAAAACAAAAGGTTAAAGTAATGTTATAGTTAGGTTGGTCTGAGAGGGTCCTGGAGTGGGTGCATAAGTCTGAGTGGGTCTGTCAGTGAGGGTGAGTGTCTGAGTCGATCAGTGAGTGTGTGACTGGGTGCATGAGTGTAAGAATGAGTCTGAGAGTTAATGCATGAAAACGTGAGTGAGTGTGTGAGTGTGTCTGTAAGTGCATGAGAACATGAGTGGGTTGTGAGCGCATCAATGAGTGGGTCTAAGTTGGTCTGTGAGTGGGTGTCTGAGTCTTTGGACGCATGAGTCTCTGAGTGGATCTGTAAGTGGGTGTATGAGTGTCTTAATGGGTCTGTGAGTGGGTTCCTGAGTGAGTGCATTTGCGATTGGGAGCATCGGTCTCAGAGTGGGTCTGTAAGTGGGTGTATGAGTGTCTAAGTGAGACTGAGGGTGGCTGTAAAAACATTTTTTCAGTGATATTCGTGAAGTCTTCGCAACATATATTCATGAATTTGTTGCGACGTTACATGGGGGGCAGCGCTGACAGTTGCGGCAAATTCGCAAATATCACTAGTTAAAATAAAACGTGTTCTTCGACATATTATACTCATAAGGGGTTCCTCAAACACCTGTATATTCCTCTCAAGGGGTCAGGGCACATCCAACCAAACCCCTTATGCCACTTTTTGCCATTTGGTTTGAGCACCAGGGACTGTTGCGATGAGGTAAGACGGCACCCGAAACTCTCTGCTCAGGTTGCGGCCAGCCAATCACGGCATTTCTGTTGGAACGCACATTCACAATTAATAGAGAAATCGTCATGAATTAGCCTCGATCATAGATATACAAATTTGGATTTCCTTAAATTTCTCAACAACTGCTGAACAGATTTACACCAAATAACTAAAAGCGTGATCTGAGAACCAAAATCTACCGTACTGCCAAATTCGGTGTAATTCCGTCCAGTGTCTCAGTCTGCAGGCATGTCTGAAGACTATGGGAATGAACATAGAAACACTTTTTTGACCCCCCCACCTCTTTTTCTCAGCCCGCACTTCACAGATCACTCGAAACTTTCCATGCACAACAAGACTCACTTTGACACTTTTTTTTTTTAGAACATTTTGTGAAGATTCATCAAACGACGCCAAATATATGGGCAAGTCAAAAAACACTCTATGGAAACATGGTCCCAACTATAACTACCTACTGGAGACCGCCAGTACGTAATTAAGAAAAATATATATATTGGTGTGATTGGTCATATTCTAAATGGGTAAAAGGGTCTCAGTCAAAACATTTCATTGCCCGGACAGTTTCAAGACTGTAAATCGTTTGGCAAATAAATAAACTCAAAGGTTACATGTTACCATTTATACATTAATTTTTATCGTATTTTTTTAATAGTTGATATCACCAATTAAATCCATGGTTAAGGTGAGTTGACCATGTGCTCTTCACAAAATTGTCTTTAATCACCCGTAAGTGTTGTTAGTGAGTATAAAAACAAGCATTGGCATAGCCAATAGGTCTCGCTTTTGGGACCTTCTAAGTATTTAGTTATGCAGCATAATATCCTTGGTGCAACAACATTAACTTTTGCATGGTTAAACACTTATAAGGTCCCAAAGGCGAGACCTATTGGCTATGCCAATGCTTGTTATTTATTGCTGGCGGGCCGGAGGGAGGGCGGTGTAGGAGAAAACACGGAGGGAAGGAGGACGAGTGTGGGGCAACACATGCCTGCAAAGGAACCGTGCAAAAAGCAAGCACCTTCAACTGAAAAATACACGAGCCAGGGAACGGATTCTGGAATGACATTAAAACTTTTTTTTAATCTGAAACAGCATAGAGGGTCGTCATGCATCAAAGAAGGGCGGAGGTGATCACACTGAGTAAATTCTAGAATGCTATCGACAGAAATGAGTCAGGCCTAGGTTTATCATGTATACCAGGTGTCTCCAACGAGTAGCCCGCCAGCTCCTTGTGAGTAGCTCTCCTGTGTGCAGCCCTGCCTCCAACAATAGAAACTGTTGCTTGGTTGAATTATTGTTTGTATGCCAAAATTAAAAAGCACACATCCGGGATGAAAATCTGTGTATTTTCAGAACTCATAAGCTGTTTGGAGAAAAAATGTTTGAATTTTCAAAATGTATTTAAAGCTATTATTTGAACTGGAGAGATGTATTGCTCCCATTATTGCTTCTGGGCCAAAGGGGTGCACTTCTGGCTGTTCTGTATTACCCATGTGGAGGGAAGACTTCTGGTAACCCTGTGTAATACGCGGATGTGATCGCTGCTGACAGTCTTGTTGGAGGTGGCCACTACTACATCACCAATATCAGGAGCTAGGGATCATTTTCATTGACCATAATTAAGGCTCCCTGTTTTCCGTTTTTACAGATTTTTACAGATAAATACAGAGAGAAAACCATTTATTTTCTTGTCTGTATTTATTTTTAAATGTGGATAAAAACGAAAAGTGGGTGCTTTTTGAGTGATTCTGCATACACTTTGCCATGACTGCCAGGCCAATAACTGTGTGGATTGATAGGTAAGAGGGTTAAAAAAAGGAAATCTCAGTAAAGAGGCTTAAACAGCAGTTGATATGCGCAAGGCTGATACTGAAATGTGCATATTTTTATATAAGTGCATTGATTTATCTTCTGCGGGTGTTCATATCACTGAAACCTGGCAGGCTTTTAAGCATGACTGCATATTTATTGGTTAAATAAATGTGGAAATATACCAGTTTCAGCTTTATTTTTTTCACAAAACCCATAATAAACATGGATAAATACAGATTAAGTTAACAAAAAATAAATATGGATTACTAGACGGAAAGGTCAAAAAAATACCATAAAACCGGGAGCCCTAAACATAATTAGCTAGTTACAGAAAAGGCTGGAGACAACTGATGTTTACTAAGCAGTCAAGTCCGTGCCATGACCTTACATGTCCAGAGCAGAGAGCATTCGGTTTGGTTGGTGTGCTCAAAAGGCCTTGCAGGTAAAGTCATAGCTCTACTGAAAGGACTTCCCCTTTGGCTTAGAACCGGATGTTTAAGACTAGTCCCCCAACAGCAGCTTTCCTAATGGCACCCTACATGCAAAACAGAAAACTACGGAAACCCACAAGGTTTGTGCAAACCTGTTATAAGAAGTGCACATCTGCAACTGTGCCGCAATTGAACATCTGGAGACTATCTCAAATAAGCAGTTGTTGGAATGTTACAATGTGCTTAATCCCATATATTTTTAACAAAGAGATGCAAATAAAATTCCAGATTTTAACATCCTCCAACGTTACTTCTCATGAAGGCATGAAATATAAACGTACTAAAAAGGCCGCATCCGCCTTTACTACTTCTTGGTCATAGTTGCACAGACAGCAACTCAAGGGCTTGTTGGCTCAGGTTACTCCTATAACAGCCTCATTTAAAAGGCTCCCCGTCCATGAATGCCACAATGAGATGAGCCAGGACAAAGCACTTTCATTTCAACATACATTTCCCAGAAGGCGGGCTAAAGCAAAGAAAGGAAACGTGCCAGCCTCTTATGTGCGAGCCGAGATTAACATATTTGGTGAAAGGAAGAAATAAATTGGGGGGGGGGGGGGAGATTAAGCAATTCAACTCGACAACTATTTTCATACAGTTTGAGAAAACGTATGCCAATGAACTTCCTTCTCAGAACGCCCCCCTCCTTTAGTCTCCCCCTCTCCCGCCCCCCGCCCTCCTTTAGTCTCCCCCCTCTCCCGCCCCCGCAACCATCAACAGCTGACATATCGGGTAAATGGCTGGGCAAATGAAACGGAAAGATAGAAACTGATGTAAGGACCGCCCGATAAAGGATTTAGGAGTGCAATTCAATATTCAAGGACCACATTCAACAGTAAAAATAAATACGGATCCTTAAAAACACATTTCCTAGTAGGGATGCGTCTCCATCAATGGACAGGAATGGTTGTATTTGCTTTGTGTTCACTGCAACACACACCTCTCGTCCCCACCTACATACATCTCCGTTCAGTGAACCCCCACAGAAACTGATTCAAGCAGCTATCACGTCACCGAGAAATAGCAAACAAAACAACACCGAATACAAATGAGATGGGAGTGAAAGAAAGCAGTCCAGGGGCATAAAGCAGAGACGAGCAGTGCAAAGCAGTGGGACGGAACGAACAGACGTGCAGACCATACAGAGAAAGGGAAAGCACGGGTGTGAGAAGTTGGCCTGGTATATGCTGTTCACTAATTAAAGTGGACACCTTGCACCAGGGCAAATCGACTCTTATGGTAGATAGGTTTAAGACAACCTTTTAAAGAAAGCTATCCTAGTGGTAGCTGTGGAGAGCAGCCTTCAGGCTAAGTCTCGGAGGAATGTAAAGCAGCTTGTTTTACCATATAATCTCTTGAATCACCAAATGAAAAGACACCACACAGGTATATATATCAAATATATGTATTTATTTCTAAATAACTCTCTACTAATCTCTTTATGAGATTAGAAGACAAACATATGCACAAATCAACGTTTCACAATAAGTTAAGCACAAAATATGGCTGGGGCCCTAGGGGCGTACCAGACCATATACTAAGTAAGAGACTTGGGGACAACGACTTGCAGGGAGACAAGGCCTAGGGCCTTCAGAAGTGCGGGGGCCTCACGAAACCACCCAAGGCAGGTAAGTAAAGGACCCACGGGGGACGCGTGCAGTGTAGATACACAGGCGCGGATCGCCGTTGACTTCAATGGGGCAAGTCGCGGTTGGAAATAAAGAGTTTTAGGATACTTCTGTAGAACCTACAAGCAAGTCACTTACAGGGTAAGTCGTTCTAGGGCCCACACCCACAGGAGCACCGTAGTGCTGGAGTTACCTCACCCAGGGAAGCCGGGTGCATAGGTGTCCTTTGGTGTCGGGTCGCGGCGTCGTTTTCAATGGTGAACAAAGAAGACTTGCTGCTTGCGGGAGCTGAAGAAGTGTCCGGTGGAATCCAAGCCTGGATTCTGAAGAAGGATGACCTGAAAGCAGAGGGGACAGTGTTCAAAGTCACTTGGCAGTGACTCGGGGCAAGGAAGATGGATGCCCACCGTCGTCGAGTGATTCAGGTCGGTTGCGGGTGCCTTGACTCTTCAGCCACGTGGTCCAGGAGGCGTCGACGACGACCAGGAGCTGGATTCGGTGTGTCCCTCGACGTCTGCAGCTGACTGCGGTGTCGGCAACTCGATCGGAGCCAACAAGCCTTGGCAGCCGCAAGTCTGGGGGAGATGAAGAAAAGTCGATGGCGCAGACCAGCAAGGTCTGTGGAACTCACCCAGCGAGGGTAAGTCAGGGCAGGCCTGGAGCAACCAGGGGAGCCCTTTGGTTTCTTTCAGAAGTCTTCTGGGGACCCACAAGCCAGCAGGCAAGGGATCGCGAAGACACCTCGGGCGGAATCACTCAACAGGGGCCCACGGTCACTCGGGACGGTGTAGGCCTCTGATCTTCGGAGGGATTCCTGCTGGAGGTCGGGACCACACATGGTCCAAAGCACAGGTTCGTAGAACGTTGTGAAGGGGTTGCACTCGACAATAGTGTACGGTACCCAGGGGTCGCGGTTCCTCATTACTCGTGGGGTCCACTTGCCTCAACTTCGCTGGGGACTCACGATGGCCTGGAAGAGGTCAGGAAATCCACTTCCTGGGCTGCAGGGACTTCGGACTCCGGCGGGAGCGGCGTAGTTTGCGACCGTCGCTGTCGTTTTTGGTGCCTGCCAAGCAGGGGAGTCACTCCTTGACTCCAAGGGAGATTCTTCTGTCTTCCAAAGGTAGTGGAACGTCGAAGGGCCAGGATTCTTCTGTAGAGCGTCGTCCAGGGGTTATCTGCTTTGCAATGGCAAGGTTCCCCTCTTATACTAAAAGAGGGGATGGACTAGCTCTATGACCCCACCTATGGGAGGGTCAAGGGAGGGTGGCTACACCCACTTCCCTTTGTCCAGTTTCGCGCCAGAGCAGGGGCAGGTAGCCCCTGAGCTGGTTTGAACTGGCATATGCACAGAGGAGCCTTTTGCTCCCCCAGTGCAGGACTTCAAAGCACTCTAAGAGTGCACCCACCCAGCCCCAATACACATTATCCTGTCTGGGGAGGTGGTCACACCTCCCTGCAACAAGAAACTTTTGTCCAGGCCTCCCCTGCCGGAGTTTCGTCCAGCAGCAGGAGGCCAGACTTGTGTCTGTGGCAGCAGCATCCATTTTGTGATGCCAGGGCTTCAGAAAGAAGTTACCGGGTAAGCCAGAGTTAACATGTCTTTCCCTCTAGAAGGGTGGAATGCTACCCCCGCTGCCAGGATTGGCGGGGGGTAGTATTCCAAGATGTTTGACACCAAACACGACATGTTTAGGTGCAGCCATTCCAAAGTTAGCATTTTACCGCGAGGATATAATGCGCTTAAGAGTATATGGTCAGGCTGCACTACAAACAGCATCAGAGATGGTCTCCGAACGCTGCAGAGGGGCCCTGCTCATGCAGGGGCACCCTCTCACATAGGAACCATGCACTCTGCCTTTAGGATTGATAAGGCCTGCCTTAGGAGTGACTTATAGGTTTATATGTGTGTATGTATTTAGTGATATAGGTAACCTATATCACAGTAAGGGGTGCATGCACCACCCTACCCAGGCTGCAGTAGCAGACCTGTGGTGTCAGTTTGGATGGCCTTCCAGGGGTGGCATAATACATGCTGCAGCCCCTGGTAGGCCTCTGAGGTACCTATGCCCTTGGTACATAGTATACCATATACTAGGGACTTATAAGGGCACTCCAGATTCCAATCAGAGATGTGCCTAAGGCACATGGAAACCTTTTACAGAGAAAGCAGATAGACTGGGGCCCTGAATAGCAGGATCCCAGTCCAACTAAGTCATAAACCAGCAAAACACCATAAAAAAAGTGGGGGCAACCATATAGTCAGATTCCACCTTCCTACAACGGGGAGACGCTAGCAGAACAAGCACGCGAGTGGTGCGCGCGCGCGCTTGCAAGCAGCAGGCGTGACCACGCGCTCGTGCACCATGGCCTTTTGCTTGCGGGTAACCGCAGGGAAAAGGCCATTGTGCACGAGCGTGTGGTCAGCTTTCTGAAACCCCTAACAAAGTCTTGCCAGAGCAGCGCTTGCGCGCTACTCGAGGCTAGACCTAAAAAACACTACTTAATTGGTACACACTCTGTAGTGGTGAGATTTTATGATACAAAGGCAGGTATTCCTTCCACTGCAGTTAGTAGCTTTTTTACATTTGCGTCCATAATCAAATTTCACAGCTGAAAAAGTGTTGTCTGACTAACATGCATGCTTTTCTTTTTTAGATCCTGGAAGTCTCATTCATATATTCCTTTCATAGAAACTGGACACAGATGTATAAACATTTTTTAATAGATGCCCCAGAGTGTATATTTATGCACATTGAGGCTAGCGCTCTCCAACTGGAATTTTCTGGCTAGAGGATTTGCATAAAAAACCAAATAATACATCATATAAATTAACATCCAATTGTTGCAAAACAGGGAAACGTTAAAAGGGGCTTGGTGAACTTCTATGGTAACCTTTTAAATCCTGATGATCTGGAAGATATGTTGTATCCACTATATATTCTTGCGAATCATACAAATACTCAGTATTTATAGCACAATTAGATCAAACCCAATATTCAAGAAAAAGCCATTGTATTCCAGGGTGTTGAAAAGCTGTGACCCATTTCAATGTTTAACTTTCATAGCCATTCAAAGCATGTATACTGTATAACATTTTGATTTAATGCTACCTTTAGACTACCCTGAATATTTTCAATATTTTCCACAATATCCATTTTAGGTCACACTGCAATCATCAAGTCTAAAGGCAATAACCTGGGTTAGTAGAGGGGGTGAATTCCTGTCCAGTTCTCTTTGGATTAATACACAAATTAAACTAGTATCTAAAACCAAAGACTACGTTCTGCCTGAATTTAGATCTATTCGGATTAGAACTTTTGTTAATTCCGAGGTAGTTTTCTGCAATGGGCTCTGCTTGGATACATCTATAAGAAGACTTTTACAGATCTAGAGAGTTCAGAATACAAACGTTCATCTGGCCCATGAATTGAGGAGAATGTCTCACATGACTGCTTCTAGACAAAGCCTTTAGTGGTTTCCAGCGGAAGCTAGGATCCACTTTAAGTCTTAGTGTCTTCTCCATATATTTCTAAACCATCTACAGGAAAATTGTAGGAGTCTGGCTTAGTATATGGTGCTCACTTATGTAAGTGCAGCACCCTGCACTAATCCAGACAACGCTTATGGTGATTTAGTGCTCTTAGACAACCGTAGAAAGCTCTATAAGTGGTATCTGTGGAGAGCAGCCTTCAGGCTTAGTCCAGAAGGAGTGTACAACAACTTGTTTTACCAGAACTTAATCTTATGGTACAGGTTAAGTGAAAAAGTTATAAAGTTATTATTAACACTCACTAACAGATTGCAATATCTCCAACCCGGAGATATAATCACAATACACACAATACTTTCGAAATAGAACACGTAAGTAGCACAAATAAACAGTGGTCTCAAGGGGAGACAAAACCATATACTAAAATAGTGGAATGCGAACCACAACGTAAGTAGAGACTGGACCCAGAAGATATAGAAGAGTCAGGGACCCAAGGAACCACTCATGGTGAGTATCTAGGAACCCCACGGAGGCTGTGTGCAGTGTGGGAACACGACCGCGTACTCAATGCAAGTCAATGGGTAAGTTGCAGTTGCAGTTTTAAAGAAGGACCCTTCCCAGCTGACCCTGAAGAAACTCAGTGGAAGATGGAAGGTTGGAGAGTCACCCCACCCGTGGATACCCCAGGAACCACGATACCTACACCAGGGAAGCCGGGTGCATAGGTGCCAAGTGACATCGGAAACCGCCGTAGACCACAAAGGAGGACTTCAGAAAAGATGCCACTGGTGAAGAAGGTGAAAGAGTCCTGTGGAACCCAAAGGTGGATTTCAGATGAGAGGTACCTGAAAGCAGAGGGGACAGAGTCTATGCCACTCAGGAGTGACCAGAAGGCACGGAAGAAGAATGCCCACCGATGTCTGGGATGAATTTGATGAGTTGATGGTGCCCTTGAAGTTGTAGCTGTGCGTACCAGGCAACGGTGTAGAAGACCTGGAGCCATTCACGAGCTGTCCCGCGCCGGATGTCAAGAGCCAAGGTGTCAGTGTCCGGCAAGAGCACCAACAAGCCTTGGCAAAGGCAACAAATGTAGTCGTCAAAAAAGGTGCAGTGTTGAGACCAGCAAGGTCCAAGTGACCCACCACGAGCAGGTAAGTCAGAGCAGGCCCAAACAATCAGGGTAGCCCACTGGAGCCAAAGAAGGGCCTCGAGAGGATCCACGGGCCAAAGGCACAGGAGTCACAAGAGGACCTCGAGCTTCTCACCAAAGGATGAAGGCCCACGGTGCAAAGGACGTAGTGCAGGCAAAGATCTTGGCTACAGGAGATGCTTGAGGCTGGAGCTTCTTGGAACCCAAAGATCTCTGGAGGAGAGAGTCAACAAGCCTTGGCAACGGTACTGCTCCAGCGGTTCCGACAAGGGATACTGGCTTTAAACTTTCTGTGAAGAAGGTGCAGGCCTCGAGGGAGTTTTAGAACCACCACCTGTGCTGCTGAATCTTTCGGAGTCCGTAGTAGCTCAGGAACAGCAGACCGGTCAGCTTCGCTGCGGTGCCTGCAGATGCAGGGGAGTGACTCCTTCACTCCAAGGGAGATTCTTTTAGGTGTCTTGGATGTCCACAGGCCTTGTGAAGAACCTGTATGGAGCACAGGCACAGACGTTGCAGAAGACTGGCAGGACAACGAGACCAGGAGCAGCAGGAGTATTCCCAGTTGCAGTCTTGGTTCCCAAAGTAAAGTCCAGTGAAGTCCAAAGTGCCCAGATGGTTGAAGTGGTTTTGGATCTGAATCTTGTCCCACGACGAATCTAGGGACCCACCCACAGGTAAGCCCTTAAGTACCCAAAGGAAAGGGTTGGGACAAATCAGGGGTCTCTCCCAGAGGAGGGGCTGGACAGTGGGGAGGATACTCCCATGTCTTTTGTCCAGTTTCGCTCCAGAGCAGAAGCAAATGGCTCCCTGAACTGGCTTCAACTGGAGTATGCAAGGAGGGCACCAAATGTGCCCTTCAAAGCAGTCTAGTGACTCTGGCAAGCGCCCCCACAACCTTCTCCCAATACACAAAGTCCTGTCTGGGAGGTGGTCACACCTCCCTCCGACAGGAAGCCTATTGTCCTGCCTTCCCCTGCTTGAGCATGGCTCAATAGCAGGACGGCAGAATCATGTCTCTGGTTGGCAGCAGCCATAGTTTGCTGTCCGGGTCTAAAAGACTGGTACCGGGAGAACTGAGGGCCTCCTGGAGGAGCTTTACAGTGCAAAGAATCATACCTCCCATGCATGGAATCATACCTCCCACACCGTTTACGGTGTGGGGGTATGATTCAAATATGTTTGATACCAAACTCGACACGGTTCGTTACAGCCAGTTTTGAGATAGCCATTGTGTAATGGTGCATGGCCACTCTATGTATAGTAATGGCTGATGCACTTACAACCCAGGAGAATGGACTCCGAGGGTCGTAGAGGTGTCCTGCTCAAGCAGGGGTACCCTCACACTTATAACCAAGCACCCTGCCTCCAGGATTGAAAGGCCTGCCTTAGGGGTGACTTATAGGTTTTAAGTGCAGTGATCTCCGATATAAGGTAACTTATATCTGTTGTAAGGGGTACAAGCACCAGCTTACACAGGCTACAATGGCAGGCCTGGAGCCACAATTTGAGTGGGCTCTCATGGGTGACATAATACATGCTACAGCCCATGGGAGACCCCTGGTGGGCCTAAGCCCTGGGCACCTTAGTACCATATACTAGGGACTTACAAGGGTACACAAGTAGCCAATCTGGAGTGTGCCCAAGTACTCACCACGTCCAATGCAGAGAAGAAGCACAGAGACTGGGGTCCTGATTAGCAGGATCCCAGTCAGACTAGTCAGAAAAACATAGCAACACCAGGCAAAAAGTGAGGGTAGCCATGCAGAGGGATCCTACGTTCCTACAAAAATAATCAGCCCTTACAAGTCATCCAGAAACTTGCTTGAAACACTTTCTGCTGGACCCAATTAAGCAGAAACCACACTTTCTAGGTTTCGAGTGCTTGTTAAAATTCCACATATTCAGAGCTCTTTCTCATTTTCAGGCAATCTTGTTCTTTGCTGACCAGTGCCTAAATACACTTTGTCAATAAAAATGGATTATAGAAATGCACTTAATATTATCCTGTTTTATCCTCTAACCCTTGAGGCAGGCTTCAAACTATCCCATGCCAAGAGACTTCCGGGGATAAGGCACACTGCAAAGGTTCCGTTCATCATATGCAAGGAGAGGATTGCTCCGTCTTATGTAAAGGGTCTTCCTCCCTATATGGGCATTTTTGTAAGGAGAGGGATATTTACCTCTAAGTGTTTATTTCTAGAAAGGGCACAAACCCCTCACCCACACATAGTAAATGCTTCATCAGTGGGACGCTCCATAGTCAACTAGTTTTGCTAGGCAGGCTCAAACTTGCCTTTTTTAGCCTTAAGTGTGAGAACATGGCAGTTCTTATGTTTCCCAAGCACAACTACCTGAATCCCATCAGTCATTTAGGAACACTTAAATTCATTTTCCAAGTTAGGTCACATTTGTGCTGTTGGAATTAAGGACCCGAGTCATGTGTTGCCTGAAGAGAAAAATATATTGCCATTTTCAACAGTCACTCCATCCGAAGCAACTTATCCACAGTCTCTTGCTATCACCTTCTGACATCAATAATTGATCATCTCCAAGTTTATAATATTCAATAATCACCTAGTGTATTCAATTTCATACCATATCTGTGTGGCTTCCCAAGCTGGATGGCTTATGGGCGTTGTGCTCTTTCTCACAAAGTTTTAATTGATGAAGTCACATGATATGGTAGAAGTTTTGAATAACTTTGCTTCCATACACCTCCTGCTGCACATACTTCCCACATGATTTCTCGGTTGATCGATCAGCAAGCTTTCCATTAGACTCTATGCTACCTGAAATCCTACCTTGAAAAAAGTCGAAAAAATGCACTTACCTTTGAAACCTTTTTCCGTGTCCCTTCCACATTTTCAGCCTCTTCGTGCTCCTTGGCCCCTTGAGTGATATTTGTGTAGTTAACCAACCTGCTAAGCAGGGAGGATACCTTCGGTCGAATATCCAACTCTTCCTGCATGAGGCAAAAAAAAACATTTTGTAGAAGGTTATTTCACAAAGGTTTGAGTGCATTTTATTTTGATGATATTCATAGAGTTGCAAAAGTGTTATCTCCACGATTCAATATAACAAGGATTCTACACTAGAGAGCCATCGTTGTTTTAAGATATAGTCTATGATAAAGGCCCTTACAATGTGGACTTTTCATACACGTTTTTAAAATGTGAATCGACTGGAGTATACTTTCCATCATGCCACTACTTATAGGTCTCAACAAGCTGATGGGCAAAGGTAAGAGCAGGGTGGAAGAGAGGAAAGGGGTCACTGATGTGCAAACGTAGTCATAAGAAATCGAAACATACACATAGGGACATGAATGGTTCGGTATGTGATGGTGGAGAAGAAAAGAGAAGGGACCAGGGCCAGACAGGTCTTTTATTCCACCGGGCATTTTCCTGGTGGGCTGGAGTCCCTGGAGGCAGTTGTGTAGGACAGGGTCCAGAGCAGCCCCTGGTGCCTGTGTCACGTTCCCCAGCTCTCCGAGGTTACAGCAGGCACCGGGAGGCTTCAATTGAGATCGAAAGAGAGGGGTGAGGGAGAGAAAAAAGTGATCAGAGAGGGAGAAGATATAAAGCAGAGAAGGAGAGAGAGAAAAAATAGATGGATGGAACGAGAGCGATTACGTAAGGAGATGAAGGGTGTGAGGCTTGTTTGAGCATTTTCGTCAGGACTGCTTTAGTTCTCCAGTCTGGCCCTGGGAAGGACAAAGCTGAAAATACGGGCCTTTCTGTTTTTTGCAAAAGTTTAAAGTTAAAAGAAAATGAGCATCATTAAGAGGGGGCTAAGAAACCCCCAGAATTCCCGTTTGAGCTCGGACTGTCCTCATCTTTCAAAATATCAGCTGACCTTACCTAATGCAGCAGTATATGCATACCTCATCCTTTTGACAATTTTTACTCCAGGAAATATTAATTAGGGAGATAGCAATCCAGAGAAGGAGAATGCAATCCAAAGCAAAGACATGTTGACCAATGCGCTTGTAGGTCTCAATTACTGAGTATACACAGTGCCCTGTATCGCTCTTCACGCTGATCATAACATTTCTTCCAGCTGGCATAAGCGGGTTCTTCTTTTATAGCCTATTTATGTGGGTGCAAAAATATGGTCTCGGACTTTCCTGGGAACTAGAATCCTAAACCAGCCGCTCCTTTAGGAACTGGTCAACCCAGAGAGCATGAATGTTGGCAAGCAGGCCTCTGCTATGTGTATGTTTGGATTTTATAAGGCAGAAAAGGTACCCCAGTGGAAGTCCTGTCATTGGCATAGCCAGATTTGCAAATCAAACAGCAACAGCAAGGTTTTTAGTTGAACACAGAAGAGGCCAATTGGTTCTTATGCTTCAAAAGAGAGAAGAGCAGGGTTTCTATGCTTTGGAGACATTGCAAGAGGGAGATTGCCAGTCAACATCACATTTTAGGTATTGGGAACAATGCTGGATTAGAGGAATATCTGGATTGAAATGGAAGAGAGCAGAGAAATGTGACCAGCATTAGGAGAATTCATACGCAGTGCAGTATCCTGAAGAAAGATCTCTTCACAGCCATCTGGTAATTGAGCCTCGAGATCTGTGCAATAGGTGGACATTCGGTCATGACATCGGAGACCAAGAATGAGAGGAGTTGTATTCTGGAAAGGCCAATAAAAGCGCTATGAGAAATTTAGAACAGCTAAATAGAGATTGTTGCCGAATTTCATGGGAAAATGAGAACTACTTTAAGGCTATGCCCTTAACTTTCGATGGGAGCAAAGAAACATTTTTAAATGGAGTTATAAACGTGAGGAAAAGATTCCTCTAGAGATTACAACTGGTGAATGGAATACTACTGAAAGCCAAGATTACATATTTATTTTAATTTCCTTATTTGGAGAAGGTGTGGGGTGCTGTATAGAGGTACCAGCCACTAAGGGTAGCCTCATGGCTCAATACAATAGACTCCATTTGTACCCAGATAAACAAGGAAGTGAATAGTTGGTGAAAACCTCAGTTATACTGAAAATCTACGGTGATGATATACAAGATTTTGGTTGAGTCAAAAGATGCGCTTCAGATGTAGTAGCTGGTTTTTGGCATCTAACCATCAGGCCCAAGACTCATGATGTCATGTTGCAGGTGACCGGGGACATGGCTGAAAAGATAGGGTTTCAAAAAGTTCCTGAATCTCAAAGTCATGTTTTTAGTCTAGATAAGATGGAAGACAGCACCATATGGACAATCATTGTGAATTAAGGGGTCTTATTCCAAACTTTTAAAGTGCAAAGCACAGATAGATAGTAAGTATGAAGCCCAATATGTATGGCTGCTGAATGTAAAAACCTAGGCTTTTTTCGACTTCATTTTCAGAGTGTTTAACGGCATTTAGTTGGCATAGACCAACATGTATTCCTTAAACCTGACAGCAGTGGTCCCTTAGGGCACTATCAAGATTTATGAACGGAATAACAGTCAGTAGGAAATAACAATATTGCGTGATGTCCCACCCGATTTTTACCCTATATTTTGCTATCTTTATAACTTGGTGCTCTTCAACCTGCTCACCAGTATAAGGTGCATGTGGTCCCACTTTAAACATGATTGAATTGGCATACTTCTAATTGGTCTATTTAACTTGTCCTTAAGTCCCTATGATATGGTACAAAATTTACAGACGGCCTGGAAGTTAAAAGCCACTAGGGGCTGCAGCACTTATTTTGCCACCCACTATAGTGGCAGCGCAAACGCAGCTTGAGGCCTACTCTGTAGCTTAAAGCAACAGTGCAGCACAATCACTGCAAACTGTCAAAATAACCCCCTTTTGAAAGATAAAAACCTTTTTTTAATTTAATAAGTTACCCCTACGTAGGCCTTTCCCACTTTGCAGGGTATTTAAAGGTAAGACATGTAGAAATTCAAAGTTAATATGTCTTTATAGAGAGCGGAAGCTATATTTACTGTAGAAAGGCTGGCTGGCCCATAGAGACTCATTGGGAAGCAATATTAATTCTTCTATCTCATGCAAAGGACCAGCTAGAGAGATGATTAAACTACTATTTGTAACATTTATTAAAATCCTTAATGGAGAAGTTGAATTTATAATAAATATTAAGGAAACTGAACTTAAAAAAATACTTTTTCCTTGCCTGAAATTCCTGAAGGCTAATTTACATGAGCTTTCCAACCATCATCCTGCTGGTGAATGGCCCCGAGTGAGGTGTTAAAGATCCCCCCCAGAGTAGAGACAAAAGGCCTGGGTATGTGGAGGTGTTTTGTTCCCCTAGTAAGAAGCCCAGTTGAGCTGTGTCCAGGAACTTAATTTACTTCAAAGGGACCTCCCCTGTGACAAGCAGATATCAGAAGGCACCTGGACAGGACCTTTCTTTCTCCTCTTAGTCAAGCAGGCACCAAAATAATTGGGGGAGTTGCCCCCAGAACTGGTGCAGTGACCACTGAGAAAGGCTGCTCATTACCTTGCCACAACCCTGGGTGAGCACACAGACTCTGCACAGGGGGGAGAAGGGTTTTGCCATTTTGGATTTTAAGAGTGAGGGGGCACTGTGGGATGGTTTGCTCTGGGGCAGAGGGGAACTGCTTCAAAAGTGGTTTGGTTACCCTGGGAACTTTTATCCCATTGGTTAGGGAGGGCCAGGAGTCACCCCCACACACGAGCTAGGGCCAGGCATAAATGGGGCATACCCCTTTACCCTTAGAACACTGCTGGGCCTGAAGAACAGAATAGGACTAGACCTACTTCAGCAGCCCTGAAGGACAGGTTCTACTCCCTCTTGTACCCAGGACAAAGAAGTGGACTCCAAGGCTTAGTTTGCTGGCCTCTCGTTTGGCAACAGGGCTACAAAGAAAACTATAAGAGGCCTTTTCCTGCAAATCCCAGCTGACCAGTACCAACTGGACCTGACCAGGAACCTGTCGGAGTGACTCCAGACCCCCAGGTGCAGGTCCTGAGATCCTGGAACCCTGGGCTGTGTCTGGATAGACTTCTCCTACCACCTCTGCAACCTGTGACTTACAGAAACTTTTTGGAGTTGAATACTCCTGGAGAACCTGGACCAACCAGCCAAGCTGATCCCCTGCATTGCTGCTGTGCCAAAGAAACGGGTTTCTCCTGCTTAGAGTTTCTCTACAGCAGCAAATTTGATTCAGCTGGACCTCATTAAGAAGATATTCGTCCTCGTGGAGTCTTCGTCGGATGGAGCCAGCACCCTAGCCCTGCAGAGGATTTTGGCGCTTCAACAAAGAGACTAAGTCCGAACATAACAATCTTGATTGGACAAAAGCGCCACACGCAGCCAACCAGCGAGAAGAATTCCCTGGGTAAGAAATTCTAAATCTTCTTGCTGTGAATTTTCCCGCCTAACCCATCATGGTTGGCCTGAAATCATGCCTAGGTCCAAGTCTACTGTGCTTAGAACTTTTTTGCACTATTTCTACTTCAAGCAAATAACAAAACCTATCTCCGGTTCCCCTTATTGGACTTTGTCATTTTATCTATTAAAATGTACATTATTTTTCTAATTTGGAGGGGGATTTTGATTGATTGCCGGTTTGAATTCATGGTTACTGGTTAGGCACTTCTTAGAAAGTGCTCTTTTCGTCATAGTCACACCCACGTTTTGCTCTAGATGCCGTCTGTATAGATCAGGAAACGCAATGGGACCTCCTAACCAGGCCCCAGTGCCAGTGCTTTTCCCCTTAAACTGTAACTGTTGAATTGGTAAACCTAATTGGCAGGCACTTATCACTCCTGATGAGTCCATAGTAGATGGCACCAGTGGTATCCAGGGCAAGGGTGGTAATAGGGGTCACCTGCAGCACTTTATTGTGCCACCCTGTGTGACCAGAAGAAAATAATGTCTGCAGGTCTGCCATTGCAGCCCTGCATGAGCAGCTTGCCTGCTCGGGAGTGACGCTGCACATATCATGTGCTGCAGAGCCAAACCACTTCCTTAATGTAAGTAAGTCACTCTTAAGGTTATCCTCCTAAGCCCAGGAGGTAGAGTGCATTATATTAAAGATGTGGATATATATGTACATACATATATATCCCTACAGTAACCCTGTAAACCAAGGTTTTACAGTAAGTGACCAGTGGTCCATAGAGTAACATGGGCTGGCTAATGGGAAAACTCGAGATAACCAGGAGGCATAAACCTCCAAAAGGCTAGCCGCACCTTTAGGATGTGCTAGGAAGTCTGTACGGCCGAGGAAGGGTTCTGCCATTTTGGAAGACCCTAAAATGGAGTTTTCTGGGTAGCACAGTGACGTACACCCACCGGATGCTGTTACTACAGGGGCAGGTTAGCCACAGGGACCAGTAACCATTGGCCACTGTCCCTCACGCCTTTAATGCCCCCTGAACTAGGATTTAAGGGGCTCCCTGGGCACCAGAGCTTGATTTCTAACTTGGAATCCGAGAAGAGGTACAGAGAAGATGCTGTCACCGAAACAGGACTTTAGACTCTGCCGCAGCACAGAGAGGACACTTAAGTGCCCTGAACAGACCATATACTGAAACGGTCTTGTTGCTCTCAGCAAGAGGGACTCCAGTGGACACCAAAAGTCAAAGCAGCTCCACTAACTGGTGTAACCAGTCGCCTGCAACCTACAGAAGAATCAACAAGCTGCATCACATGAATTGTGACCCAGGGGGCCTGTCGAGAGTGAGCACAAAGAAGTGGTGTTCTGCAAGCCCAGATTGGTAGCTAAGCTCATACCAAGTTTTGAGCCGCTAGTCCACTCCGGTCAACCTCCAGCTGCCGAAGTACCTGAGGACTACATTTGCCTCAGCCAAGGCTTGGTGATCGGCAGTTGAGCGATCAACCCCTTGAGTGACGTTTCCAGCCCAAGAGCAACTCACAGTGACTGGTTTCAGCAACAACCCAGCTGCTGTGTGCCTGCATCCTGAGGTTGGCGTTATTGAGTGTGTGGCAAAGCATCTTTGGAGCGACCTGCCCTGGTGATGGACAGCTGCCAGCTACCTCTGCAACTGGAGCCTCCGAGCAAAGTAGAAGAAATCCAGCTGTTGCACCCGGGTCCTGGGGCCCAAAGACCTCTACTCTGTGAGGGTAGAGTAACTCCATCGCCAAGTGTGATTTTTTTCAAGTGCTGCATTTTTGAAGGCTCCCGGGGATCCCATCAGCACAAAGGACAGCCAAGTAACCTCTGCACTCAGACTCCCTGGTAAGGTAACAAACTAACGACTGATGAGTCTTGGTCTAGGGACCCGCATAACCTTAATCATAAGAGGGTTCATTCAAACTTGCCCTGCAACTATAGTTTTGCAAAGTGTGTTTTCTCCCAATGACTTCAATGGTGAACATTTGACAGCTTTCATTGCATTTATTGGTTAATACTTTGAAAATCCTATATTTATATAAAAATAAAATCTATTTTTATAAGTTGGTGTCAAGGTTTCTTTCGAGTCATGTCACTTACTTATTGTCAATGCTGGAACTGTGAAATCCTTAACACATGTTCCTCTGAGTATGCCGGACTGCTCTGTGCCACACTACCAGGATGAGCTAAGGCTGCTAAGGGTGAATCTGAGGTCCATCTCTGTGTATTATGTTAATGTTACATGAAAAGGCCTGCCAGCCATATCACATAATACTTCCACCTTGCAACATTGGTGGCAGCGGTGGGATCTAGAACCTGTGTTTCATTTGTACCTTCTGACATTAAGTAGTTTTTTTTCAGTGCATGAAGAAATCCTTAAATTGTCTTTAGACATAAGGTAAATATTTTTCTAAAAGCTAGATTTAATAGTAATTGCTAGGGGGCACATTACGATACCCGGCGTAAATAAATCCGCCAGGCATGGAAGCGGCAAAAATCCGCCCGCACACACCGCCTGAACACCGACCACGCCATTATGATTACACAAACCGAAAACCGCCATCGGCGGAAAAATCACACAAAATACCGCCCGCCATCGTCCGAGTCGGAGTCAAACCGCCCGCCACGGACGGAAACACGCACGACAACACAAAACCGCCCGCCCACACGGCCGACACACCGCACGTGAAATTACGATCGCACCGCCATGAGCGCGGAAAAACCACAAATATACCGCCCGCCAGCGCAAACAACGCCGATGAGAATCGACACGGCAGAAGCCATGGCGCCAACGTACCTGCACAGAAACCATCCGCACACAAAACCAATAGCACACAACATGGCCAACAAGTCCACACAGCAAGGCACGCACAAATACACAAGCACAGTACACATCCCGAAAACACCCCCCGGACAAACAAAAAATACAAAGGCCAGAACCCCAGACACAACACACCTGAAAACAACAGACCATGAGGACACACCCACATAGGTGAGTACAAAAGCAGCACTCCCACAGACCACAACCCCTTGCTACATTGCAAACCAGAGAGGAGAGGAGAGGACACAGTGACACAGCAAGGACAGCAGCACACCACAGAAACGCACACATCACTACCACCACCACCACCACCACCACCAAACACCACCACCACCACCACCACCACCACCACCACACCCCGGCACCACAAACCCCCTGCACATTACACAACACACACCGCACCAGCACCACAAACACCATGGCACCACAAAGGATGCCCAAGTTCACGCCCATGGAGCTGACGGTCATGGTCGACGAGATCATCAAGGTGTACCCACAAATCTATGGGAACATGGTCCAGCACACACCACTAGCCACCAGAAACAGAATGTGGAACCGGATCGTAGACCAGGTCAATGCAGTCGGGACCCTGCCCAGAAACAGAGTCGAGATTAACAAACGTTGGAATGACGTAAAGAGCCTGGTCAAGAAGAAGGAGGGCAAAAACAGAGAGCTGGCTGCCGTCACTGGCGGAGGGAATCCCGCGCTCTTTAAGACCTTCAAAGCGTGGGAGGAGAAGGTGCGAGTCGTAATCCATCCGGAGATCCTCGCCGGAATAGCAGGGGGAGTGGAGGCTGGTAAGTACAAACTAATGTATACCAGCACACCGCTATGTACTCACATGCGCAACTACCATGCCACAGCTCCCAGGGACAAACACCCCCATGTCCAGCACACAATACACAACACATCACACACACATGCAACAGACACTACCACACACAGCCCAAACCGAACAACTGTAAGATGCGTGGGGACATGTGTACACTAAGCCAGCCACGTAACCACCAACAGGTCCCCAAATATGCCAGAAGCGCCACAACGAGCACCCACCACACCCATGTGTCCGCCACAGCTGCACTAACCGACAAGTAACAGGTAAGTGGCAGGAACACAAAGTGCAGTGGGTGGGACGGTGGACAGCCCAAGTACAACACACACCAGGCCCCAGTCCCACAGCACAGCAAGGAGGAGCATCCCCCACACCCCACAGCCACGTGTCAGCCACCGCAGTGCACAACGACAGCCGAAAGGCAGACATCACGGTCCACAGCAATCGGTGTCAGTGGGTGTACAGCCACCCCCACGACCCACAACACCCCCCACCCCCACAGACCTGCAACATGGAGCACCCCCGCTTAGAGCCATGTGGCATCCAGTACAGTGCACGCACGAACAACTTGCAGGTGGGAAACTGGACAGGGCTGGATTACTGGAGGCATGAGGACCATAACACCACCAACACATGGGACATGTCACGTAGCAGACGAACACGCAGCACCGCCCACCGTCACGAACAAGTGAACAATGTGCACACGGACATGAACAACAGACTCACACCCCACATGACCCATCACAGACATAGCAACACCCAAGGAGCCACGTCTGCATGCACAAGCCACACTGAATATAGTCCCACACGGCAGCCACTGTGCAACTCATCACACACAACCGAAACACCATTGAAGTCCTGGCCATGTAGCCCCCACTGCCTGTCAACCCCACACCCCACAACTACGCCTATGTAAGACAAACAACACTAGACGCAACAGAGCGGAACAACATAAATGCACACGAACACCACTGAACCCATCAAACTCACAGACACACCATGCACATACAACATACCATCCATCCCATCCGTCAGCCCCAGTCTCATGAAAGGCATGTCATCCGCACAGCTGCCACACATACAGCAGTCACGCTAAGACACATGCCCATGACCAACCATGTGCCAGAAGTCAATTAAGCGCACGACACACTGTGAGCAACAACACACAACATGGGCCACACCCCCCCGAGCACTGCAGTGATGCACATGGCACAGGGCAGCACGCACACCAAGGAGATGGGACAACTGCAATACGTTGGCTGGCACACAACTATCACTCACTCATAACGATGCGTCCAATGCCATGTCCAGTAATCACAACAGACAGCAAATATGCAGGGCATGTCAGGCATGCACACACCTCAGACCATGCACTGTCATGCTGCCACAACACATGTCACGTTCGGCACCCATGGCTCACAGCATGTACCCCAAAAGCATATCCCCTCCCAAATGCGAATCTGGGGCATGGCCCCCATGTAGCCATATGCGTTCCTAAGCGTTCCATTTGAACCCCAAAAGCATATCCCCTCCCAAATGCGAATCTGGGGCATGGCCCCCATGTAGCCATATGCATTCCTAAGCGTTCCATTTGAACCCCAAAAGCATATCCCCTCCCAAATGCGAATCTGGGGCATGGCCCCCATGTAGCCATATGCGTTCCTAAGCGTTCCATTTGAACCCCAAAAGCATATCCCCTCCCAAATGCGAATCTGGGGCATGGCCCCCATGTAGCCATATGCGTTCCTAAGCGTTCCATTTGAACCCCAAAAGCATATCCCCTCCCAAATGCGAATCTGGGGCATGGCCCCCATGTTGCCATATGCGTTCCTAAGCGTTCCATTTGAACCCCAAAAGCATATCCCCTCCCAAATGCGAATCTGGGGCATGGCCCCCATGTAGCCATATGCGTTCCTAAGCGTTCCATTTGAACTCCAAAAGCAAAGTACAAACCAGACCCAGGATGGGCCAGGAGCCCGCATACACCAGAGTCACAATGAGTAGGGGCACAGCAACACACCCATCGGCATGGCCAATCCGTCCCATGCCACATGTGCACAGCACACAGTCCCATTGCCTAGCACACACAACTACAGATGCCACAGCCACACACTCGCCTCCGGGAAACCCATGTACGAGATTGCACGAACTGCCAATGTCAGACGACTAATACATACTTCGCCAGGTGCAACACAATAACAAATCTCATTCTCTCCACAGGTGACGAACTGCCGGATGCTGGGGATGGAGACAGCAGCCAGCACAGCCAGCCCACAAGCCCCCAACGAGGACACACGGATCTGGAGGATCTGTCCTCCTCTTCGGACACGGACCACCAAGCTGGCCCATCTGGCGTGGCAGGGCCCAGCCGCTCACCAGGACCCCTCCTACCCACCAACCCATCATCCAGGGATGCTGAACAGTCCCAGTCCCCTGCTGCCACTGTCGTTGCGGCCACACCCACGGTCATTGCGGCCACTACCACTGCCGCAACCATCGCCGCACCGACCACCACCGCCTCCACCACCACCACGTCTTCGCTGGCACCAGCCCCAGCGCAGGTGGTGGCCCGGCCGACTGGATCCACCCTGGGAGCCACAGCGAGGACCGTGGTGTGCAATGTGGCTAGTGGGCAGGCCGGTGGCAGCAGGACTGGTAGGAGGAGCAGGGTCAGGGAAACGCCAGCCTCCCCTGGGAGCCATGCCCTGCCTCAAATGGCCAGAGTCCTTGGGCCCTATGAAGAGGCCCAAGGACAATGGGCCAGGTCTGCTACTGACACGCGGGAGGTGCTGGGGGTGCTGAGGTCCATGGACGCCCATATGGGCCAATTCGTGTCCCGTATGGACCAACTCGTGGACCTCATGGGCCAGCTGGTGGTGGCGGTGGGGTCACAGGCAAGGCCAGCAACACCACCTCCGCCACCACCTGCTAGGGCGCAGGGTCGGGCAGCAGTGTCCACTTCCCCTGCGTCCACAGCCAGTGAGCACACCTCACCCACCACCAGCAGGTCGCCACCACACACCCCCTCCCAAACGTGGAAGGGGCCGTCCGAAGAGGAAACAGATCTCCCGGGAGGACTTCGCACGCTCCAGTCGCAAGTGAGGCAGCCAGCCAGCCTTCCGCCAGCCTTCCTTGACCAGCCACTGCATTGACTTGCTCTACGATCCCACTCCACACAGCCATCTGGATGGCATGTGTGTGTTGGACTATGGACATAGAACCAGTGGGTACACCCTGATCATCACGCAGCCATGACCGACAGCTCATTGTCACTGCACGCACCACTTTTGTCATCACCTTACACACAATCACATGTCACAGTTTGTAATAAATGCACCTTTTTCACTAACTGCTGTTTGTGCCCTGTGTTTTATTTGTACGGAATACAACGGCCACCTTGGGCGGAAAGGCACCTGATGCGTGGCATGGCAATGGAATCCGGAGGGCCTGTAGGGACCTAGGGGTGGGAGACAGAACAGGAACACATTCAATGAGTGTGTCACACACCCATCACACAGTACATGTCAACAACTACAAGCAATGTACACACATCGCACAGAGCAATAGGGCACAATGCCACAGCCACCAACAGTGGCATACTACCCTGGCCATGGAGCGTTGACACACTGCACGCAGTGAACATACGGCCACCCTGACACAGCACACACACACCTGCACAGATACAGACACATCATCCCTCGTACATGGACACTCACCGTCAAGTGAAGTAGCGGGCGATGAGCTGCTGGCGCACATTCCCAGCTTCCTCCTCTCCGCTGTCCACCTCACTCGAGCTGTCCTGGTCTGCGGGCTGGGGCCCTGGTTGATCTCCGTCATCCACAATGAGGGGGATCTGCTTCCGAATGGCCAGATTGTGCAGCATGCAGCACGCCACCACTATCCGGCACACCTTCTGTGGGGAGTACGCCAGCGCACCCCCGGTGCGGTCCAGGCACCTGAACCTGGACTTGAGGAGGCCAAAGGTACGCTCGACCACACGTCTGGTCCTCCCATGTGCCTCATTGTAGCGATCGTCTGCTGGGGTGCGAGGATTCCTCAATGGACTGAGCAGCCATGCCCCATTCGGGTACGCAGAGTCACCTGGGTGTGAGGGACACAGAGAACCGTTGCTATTCCAACTGGACAGGGGACAGCATCGCACAACCAGCACGCTACACCACTCCACATACTCACCGACAATACAGCCACGATCCTGTTGCAGATTGGACATCAGTCGTGGCAAGATGCTGTTGCGCATTATGTGTGCGTCATGGGCCGAGCCTGGGAACTTTGCACACACGTGGGTGATCACCATGTCCGCAAGGCACACCACTTGCACATTCAGGGAGTGCGTGTGCTTCCTGTTGCGGTACAGGTGCTCAGTGGCCTGTGGTGGAACAAGGCCAACATGTGTGCAGTCAATGGCTCCCACGACGTGTGGGATTCTGCCAAGGGCATAGAATGCACCCTTCACTGCCGCCAATTCACGAGCCCTGGGGAATCTGATGTACCTGTTTCGGTACAGCATCATGGCTGCCAGTACATCCCTCAGCACCTTGCTGAACATGGGCTGGGACATCCCTCCTCCACTGCCCACTGTGTGCTGGAATGACCCAGTGGCGAAGAAATGCATGGCGGCCATCACCTTAGCCGTGGGGGTGACAGCAGTCGGATACACCCTGCGGGGACGGAGATGGGGCTCTAACATGGCACACAGTCGATGCAGAGTTGGCCTGTCCAGCCGAAACTTCCTGATTACCTCTGTATCGTCCATGTCCGCCAGCAATTGGTATGGGCGGTCAATGTTCGGTCTCCGCCTGGGTTAAATGGCAGAGGACACATGTCAAAGCAACACGGCACATAGCAATTTCGCATACACATCACTGACATGACTGAGCAAGCACATGAGCCACAGCCCAGCTGTCAAGCTGGGACGGCACGGCCACAATACACTTACACAGGTCTCCCAACAATGGCAATGGCAAGTGAGACATACCACTGCCATGTGCATGCACATGGGGATCTAGGCCCCAATGACTTGCGGGGCGTGCTGATGGGGACTGACTGCATATTCGTCAAGCGGCAACGCCACGGCAACATGAATGTCTGCTGAGCATGGAACTGCTTCCGAGGCTGGATGAGTATGGCACACGACGACGACGATGTGGGCACGGGCTGAGCGGCCAATACAAGTGGGACCTGTGGCACGAGGGGATATGAGACAGTAGTAGGTGTCAGCACTGCACCCTATGTACAGCACTGTACGGATCACAGCTCCCGAAACATTGACTGGTGTCCACATTGACAGCCCCATGCCAAGACGGCTGTGTGCTTGCAGTCACACGTCACAGGTGAGAGGTTACATTGCACGTGCCAGGTGGCAGACGTACATAGTGGGAGCTGGCATGTGTGTGCATGTGTCTCCTGTTCAGGATCCACCAGATGGGCGCTGACTCTGTACTGACCATTGGACACAGCATGTTCCGTGGAAGGCTTGTGTGTGTGGGATGGTGGCACTGGATGTGCCTCCGTTGGGTGGGGGCCATGCACAGGGCGGGTACGTCGATGATTGCGCATTGTTGGTCACGGTGGGTGCACCAACTAAGATGTGTTGCCCTGTGTTCAATTCCTATGTCCGCATGATGATGGACTGTGGATGTGAGCAGACTACACATTGGTCGATGTGCTGTCTATATGCATGTGCCTTCACACCAGGCACAGCTGCCCCTGCACATGTGACCCCTGCTGGACTCGCTGCTGGGTCTGTGGAGCTGATGCACCTTCTGCGCGTGGGGCGGACAGCTCTCCTCACTTCCCTCATTGCGCATGTCATGTCTTTGCCGCAGGTGACATGGATCATGGAGGGCCCACATGTACGCGTGGGTAGGCTACACATGATTGTTCACTGGTCGCCACCCCCAGTCAGTGTTTCGAATGGGAAGGTTGTCGTGCTGGTGGTATGTTCGATGTGGCGGATGGGCGGGCCTAGGTGCGGGCTTACATTCCGGACATGGGGGGTAGTTGGATTGGCGACTAGTTGCAGTACACACGGGACACGTCTCTTCCTTTCCACATCTGGGTCATCCCTTGTACTAACTGACAGTGATACAGTCATCTTCGCCCCAGCCCTCATGTCCTCCCCTCGCCCCCCAATATGCATGCTCTACTGCGAGGCTAGCGCTTGCACAGGCAGCCCCAAGCTCGCACCAGAGAGGGCAAGGAGTGTATGTGTGGGTCCAGTTGCACGAGTGGGCTGTCTCAGGGTATGATGTGTGGCGGGACGCCGTCCACCTGCGTGGTGCCCCAAATGGAGACCCGGCCTGCATGGACTATGCATCACAGTCTTCGCCTTCCGGATCCGCCACCTGCGACACCCAGTGGCTGTGGCTGCCCTTGCGGCCAGGCCGCGTCCGTCTGTGGCTGTTGGCCCACACATTCACTCTTTGGCCTCTCTGGGGAGGGCTCGGGGGTGGTGGCGCACGCGCTTGCACTTAGTCGCAATGGCATGTGTCGTGGTTGGTATGATGGGCAATGGATGGGATGGTGCGAGCCACCTCCCGTGACGTCAGTGCTGCTCGTGCTGTGGTGCGTCCCCCTACACTTCCATCTGACTTGTGCCATGCTAGACGTTGAGGTTCTATTGCCTGCGTGATATGACCAGGAGGAGCGCGAGGAGACCTCACACACACCATGCTCCACTGCCATCCCGTGCCCTGTATCGCCTGTGCGGATTGACTATGTTGGGGTTACACCTGGTCGACTGGGGCTGTGTGTGCCTTGTCAAGGGGCATGGCGGGCGCACAACAGGATCCAGCTTGTCCACAGAGGGTGGGCTGAGGTGCGCCTGGTACCGCTTTGTACGTGTGCCCGGCTGCTGTGCACACACGTGTTCACTCCCCCCCCCGACAGGTGTCCTCTCACAATGCCCAGGGAAGCGGTGGTGTACTGTTCATGACCCCTCCCAACACGGCGTGCTCCAACTTGGCATGTGCGCATCTACCCGTCGCACCCACCCACCTGAGCACTGCGTCCATACGACTTCACATGACACATGTGTGTCTTCCACAGTAGTGCTACTCATTTGCGTTGACATCCAATACCAGTGGACTACATGGTCATGTCACGACTGCCGTGTACTTCACATACTCTCATCCTCTCTCATTCGTACTTGTGAAATGAGTCAGCGGAGACAGTTTTGGTTTCAAACATTATATTGAGTCTTCTGTCCTCTGTGATGCAGTATAGTGGACACTACTGGCAGCGGGATACATGTTGAGGATATACTGAGCATGATTACAAATGGGATAGGGTGTGGGGTTACATCTGCTTGGCCAAGGCTGTGCTAATGTACATTTACGTATAGCTGCGGAGCTGCGGACTTTGACACAGACGGTATACATGTAGCCTACCAGACCGCTCGGCATCATGGGCACAGTCCATCTCAGTTCCATGTGACAGGTTTGCTGCGGTTGTTCCTCATGCACGCGTGCATGTGAGATGACATCAGGGCATGTGCTTGCGTGCATGCAGCGGCGTGCCACTTGTTGTTGCACTGTGGTGGTTACTGGACATGTCACAGTCACTGGGGTCGTGTTGTTGTTGTATGCACTTGTCGTCCATGCAAAGGTCCTGGTATGGGATTCCCGGGGCGGGGGTGGGAGGGGTGCAGCACCCACAGACTCCAGGCGACCTATTCATGTCCACTGAGCGGTGTGTGTGTCCATGTGCGCTGGATCCATGTCGTGTCCTGGTTGTTCGTGCAGTTCCGTCCATGTGGGTGCGATACACAGAGCCCATGCCACTGCCTCCCACGATGCATGCGGTGTTCCTGGATGTGATGGGGAACAGTGTGCATGTCCCGGTCATATCCGATGTCATGGCGATGTCGTTGATGGTGTGGTTACAGTTGCCGGTCGTTTGGTATGGCTGTTGTGGTGGTGACTGGCCAGTCCGTGCGGAAGCTGAGCATGGGTGCGGGGTTGGACTTCATGGGTCACTCGGGGAAACCTGCGTTGTGGTCCGACGTATTTACAGGTTGTCAGGTATGCGATGCCGTCCAGCAGGGCTTCCATGTCATTGGTGGTGTACATGTTTGCCAGCCAATGAAGCGGATGGTGGCTGTCAAGGTGTTGTTCGTAGGTTGTCCCTTGGAGGACCATGATGGGGCATGCTGGGTGACATTCGATGTAGCTGTTCTCGATGATCCGTCGTGTGGAGGCACAGTGGTTCCATTTCAGTGCGGGTGCGATGTTGGCCACATACGCCATGCCCCCATAGGCAGAGCAGGCCCTGTCGTGTGCGTCCAGAGGGAGGAGTAGTGGTAGCAGGTCCGCCTTCAGACATGCCGGGTTGGAGAGGCATATCTCGACGGGATGCTGGTAGGGACACCTCCGACAGTAGAAGACGGGCATGACGCAGCTGAACAATGTGATGCGGTAAGTCAGTCGGTAACTTACGTTCAGCAGGGACAGGAGATCGCATCCCAATGTATGTATCGTGTTGGTTTTGTACAGCTTGAGCTGTTCGGCGTAGTTGGGTAGGTGTGTTGCGGTTGCCATTTCGCAGCGGTTCGTTGAGATGGCGTGCTCCGGCTGTGTGTGCAGTCTGCAATGTGCACGCTCCGGGGTTGCTGTGAGCTCTGTGTAGTCGTAGGGAGACAGGACTTGTGTTCTGTTTGCTTGTTTGGAGGACACAGGCCCTCTTCCCACATGCTTCTCAGACAGTTCAAGGTCAGTGCTGTGTGACTCCTTCCAATTAACTTGCATGTGGCCGACATGGGGGAGTGTTTTCTTCTTTCTTCCCCGTCCGTTGTGTGCTTCTGTGATATGCGCTATCTGCCCTGTGGTCGGTCTCCTCGGCATGCCTGTGTTGGTCTATTCTTGGACAATGGCTGTATTCACCGGCTTCTGTCGTAGGGCTGTGGTTTCGGAGTTGGAATGGAAGGTCATTCAGTGCTGTCTGCTCTCCCTTGTGTGGGCGGCAGGCTGCCTTTCCGCTCTGCGTTGGGCCTTGTGTGTGGATGTTATTCTTGGGCCACCTGTTGTCGGTCCCCGGGCTCTTTGGTGTTCCGTTTCATATGTCTTGTTCATATGTGCAGGGTGGTATGGGTTTTTCAGTGTGGTACTGGCGTTCCTCTTCCCGAAGGGGCCCTGCTTCTCCTAGTTGGTGTTGCCGCCGCTGTGTGCTACGCCATGTTTGTTACACTGGGGTGTGTCCTGCAGTTGCGTGTCTTCACTGACATGTGTGCGTCGGTTGTGTGGCGTTGGGTGTTGTCCGTGAATTGGGCGTTGGGGACATGTCTGTGGCCGGCCTGTCACGTGTCATGTGCGTTCGGGGTGGGGCTGATGTGTGTGCTGCTTGGTTGTGTCCCTGTGTCTGTGTGCGACGCATGCATGGCGCTGCGGTTGGCCTCTGCGTTGTGCGCATGTGTGGCGGCGTCATCGGCGCTTTGGGGCCGTGACGGGGTGGTTGGTTCCTAGTCCCAGGTGGTGTGTACACATGTGTTCCGCGATGTTAGGATTTGGCCTGTGTGTCATATGTGGATGCAATGGTGGATGTGTAGTGTGCACGCGCTGGTGGGGGTTGTCCGCTTTATCCGCCCTTGCACTGTGTGCGCTGTTTGCGTGCACTTGTTGTGTGTGTGCCTACCTGCGTCTCCGCGGTACGTTGCGTCCTTGGTGGTGCATCAGCAGAAGCATGGGAAGGGCCTGCAGTGCTGGATTCATGCCCGGGGTGCCGCTTCTTCGTTGTCCGTGCTCTGCGTCCGTGTTTCCGCCTCTCTTTCACGTGCGGTGTCTCTTTGCCGTGGGAGCCGTTTGTTTGCGGCGTCGTGATTTATGCGCCGGGCGGGACGTGTTTCGTCGGACGGTGTGTGTCAGTTGTGCTGCGCCGCTACGTGTGCGGGCGCACTTTGATGGCGGACGGTGTTGCTGGCTTGCCGGCGGTGTTTGGCCTGCTTTTCGCATCGTAATTGGGCGGGCGTGTGGACTGCTGCGTGCCGGCGGTAACTGGTGGTTTTTGCATCCGCCAGCACGGCGGTTGTGCTGCCGCCCGCCATCGTAATGGGCCCCTAGGGCTCTGTATTACATCCCTATTCCAATTGCATTAAAAGTTCAAAAAGTATTTTAGCAAAGTTAGAGAAAACGTTTTTTTTAGTTTTTAGGATTTTTAATAAGAGCCCATAACTTTATAAAACATGTATTGCATAATGGAGCACGTCCTGAGCCTTGATCAGCCCATTCTCTCTATTCTGAAGATTAATGATCTATGGGCATATTGCAAGTTTAGAGGCATTGGATTTAGAGGATCTTCTAAGAGAGAGGACCTGGAACAGGCCCTCAGAGACTGAGGTAGAAAACCTAGATGGGGATGAGAGCTCCTCTATTGGTCAACCAGCATGAGAAGATACGGTCACAGCCCAAATTGAGGAAGGGGGAAGATTCTGATGACCCCAAGTCACAGACCTTCCCCATATCCCCTTCACCAGTGGGAAGTGACAGAGGTCACTCTAGAATCACCTCCACTGGTAAAGAGTTAGGAGACTTCCATGACCAGCTTGATGAACTCTCCTTGGAGGAGAAAAAGTTGGAATTGGAAGAAAGGAGACTAGACCTTGATATCAAGAGAGCTAAAATGGGACAAGTTCTCAAAGATGGTGACAGCAATTTTAACAAAGATAAAGAGGAGTCTTTTGACTCCACAGTCCCCAAAGGGATTGTCTGTAGGTTTTGTGATTGAGATGACAAAACCAAGTGGTTTGCAGCTTTTGAGAGAGTTTGCAGCATGAGGAAGTTAGGTCTCCAACACTGGGGCTTTCTACTTTGGGAGTTATTCACAGTGAAGGGCAGAGACTCTTGACGAGAGTGTGGCTGAGTCCTATTCTCATATGAAGGAGACACTGATTAAGGCATTTGGACTCACCACAGAAGAATACAGGGTAAAGTTCAGAGAGACCCAAAAGAGGCAGGACCAAACTTGGGTGGACTTTGTTGACTCCTCAGTCAAAGCACTCGAGGGCTGGATTGTAGGTAACAAAGTGGACACTTATGATGGGACATTGAACCTCTGGATACTTTGCCAGACAACTGGTCAAGATACAGGCAAGGACCCAGAATCAATGGGACTGAAGTAGACGCTCTTAGAGATACAGCAGCCATTGTTACCATGGAGGCAGCCAAACTGGTTTCCCTAGAGCAGTACATTCTTAGTGCTAGTCACCAAATTACCAGTACTGACAATGAGTCACTGGCCGCCACTAGCCTAGAGTAGGGAGGGGTTACTGGCCCAAAGCAGGTGGTTGTGTCTCCCGCCCTATCAGTTCCATGTCTGTTGGGCAATGATCTGAAGACTTCTGCATGGGTAAAAGTATAAAACAGGGTCCATGCACATATGCTGGGCCTCCCTGAATGGGTGTGTAGGACTACAAGAGCACAGGCTGCAAAGAAAGGTAATCAAGAGTACTTGGACCCTGAGATACGTACCAAGAAACCAAGAAAAAGGGAAAGGGCAGGAAGACTGGGGGGTATAGTCTTTTGAGGAAGATGCCCTGATGCCCGAGGAGGAAACTGTAGCGGAGGACCTTGGGCCTGACCTGACAGAGCTTCTTGATGCACGGGGACCCTCTAGAGAGTACCTGTGTGCATAACAGAATGTGTGCCCTACACTAGAGAACCTCGGGCAGCAAGCTGCCAGGCAAGAAGAGGGAGAAGTTAGTGGAGCTCATAGCGTCTATTGGGAGGATGGACTCCTGTATACTGAGGCCAAGGACCCCGAACCAGGGGCAACCAAGAGAGTGGTGGTCCCCCAGGCAAACAGGGAATTAATTCTTACAATGGCCCATGACATCCCCCTCGCTGGACATCTGGGACAGACTAAGACCTGGTAAAGGCTAGTCGCCCATTTTTATTGGCCTCAGATGTCTGAGAAGGTTAAGGAGTTCTGTCGCTCCTGTCCAACCTGTCAGACTAGTGGCAAAGCAGGATCCACTACAAAGAGTCCTTTAATTCCACTACCTGTGATTGGGACTCCCTTTGAGAGGGTAGGGATTGACATGGTTGGTCCCCTTGACCCTCCACCTGTATCTGGAAATAGATTTATCCTAGTGGCAGTGGACCATGCCACTAGGTATCAAGAGGAAATCCCCTTAGGACTACAACTGCTCCTGCAATAGCAAAGGCCCTCCTCTGCATCTTCACCAGGGTTGGGTTTCCTAAGAAAGTGGTCTCAGATAGGAGGGACCAACTTCATTTCTGCATACCTCAAGGCTATGTGGGATGAATGTGGACTGAGTTATAAATTTACAACCCCCTATCACCCCCAGACAAATGGCTTGGTGGAGAGATCCAACAAGACCATTAAGGGTATGATCCAGCGACCCCAGACAAGCTCAAGAGGAGATGGGATGTCTTGCTGCAATGCCTCCTGTTTGCATAAAGGGAGGTTCCTCAGAGGGGGGTTGGCTTTAGCCACTTTGAATTTCTTTTTGGACACCCTGTAAGAGGTCCTCTAAGTTTGGTGAGGGAAGGTTGGGAGAAGCCTCTCAAACAACCTCAGCAGGACATAGTGGATTATGTGCTAGGTCTATGCTTACATATGGTAGAGAGCATGAAAAAGGCAAACAAGAATCTGCAGGCCAGGCGGGCGTGGCTAGCAGCCGAAGAACATGGCCGCTGCCTGAAATCTCTCCGGACCCACACAGCCATCTCGGCCGATCCGAGCAATTATCTGCTTCGCTTCACCCTAGATAAGCGGAGGCATCGACAACGGCAGTCTCCGGGCACAGGCTACTCTGCCTGCGAAGCCGCAAAAGTGACTGGGGCACCTGTGCTACAGTGAGGAGAGTCGGAGGCCTACACGCGAGGAAGATGCCGGGACCTCGTGTAGGCTAACAGCCTGTGAAGAGAAGTGTGCCTGGCCCATGAACTCAGCGACCGGCGCAACTGCGTGAGACATCGGAGGCGGTGTCAGAAAATACTGAGGTGGGGCTGGCGAGTCGGCCCATTCAACTTTGCAACCTCCCATGTGTATGGCCGGACCTCATCGTCTCCCGCTGTGTGGGTGCCAAGCAGCACGAGAGAATCGCGCAGTGAAAGCGCGTGGGAACTCTGCCGCGTTATAGTGAATGGATGCGGGGGCGTATGCAGCGGTGAGGCTGGCGATATCTGGACCCCCTCTCGGCCCACTCCAACGACAACTGATTAGGCGCTGCAACGTCTTTCATCAGAGACCCCTCTGAAGCCGGGACCTCGCGTGGGCCACTATCCTGTCAGAGCGAGAGTGCCTGGCCCATGAAATCCGCAACCTGCGCAGCAATAGTGAGACACCGGAGGCGGCTACGGGGGATACTGCAGCGAGGCTTGTGAGTCGGCCTATTAAATCTGCCATCTACCAAAGTGTTTGCCCTCGCTTCCTTGTCTCCGCTGCATGGGTGCCTAGCAGCACGAGAAGGTCGCGCAGTGCCAGCACGTGAGAACTTCAACGTGATACAGTGCAGGGAGGTGAGAGAAGTGTGAGGCGGTGGGACTGGCGGTATCCAGACCCTCTTCCGGTCCCGATCCAACGAGAAACACCCAGGCGCCACGACACCTTCCATTAGTGGCCCCTTAGCAGCGTCATTTCTGCTAATACAGCCGGAACCTCCCAACAATATTCAAAGGGTGCAAGACTTCACAGAACAGGGGGCGACGCTAAACGCACAACGAAGGACATCTGTGAAATTCAGGGGAGCCCCCTCGGACTAGAGCAAACACCCCTCCCCCCTTCCACCCCCCCCCTTCCTACTAAATTACAAAACAAAAAATAAACTCCATACTGCAGGACAATACCCTGTGGACAGAACAGCACCTACATCTGGGGAAAGGAAACCCGAAAGGCCGCAGGGGGCACTTAGGCCGCCCAGGCAGGCAGCGGTGAGTACTTTTGCCCAGGTGATAGACGATCACGAAACGCGAACCCAAATACACAAGGATGGGAGGCCGAGGACAACGTGCTACGCAGCAGAATAGATTAGAAAAATATGCCTATGCGAAAACACAACAAGACACAGCGGAACACCCGACTACGCATGCGCCTGAAACGGCCTCGGGAGAGGGGTTGGAGGTAACGCTGCAGGACATACTCGTCACCCTTAAAGTGCATGTAGCCCTGGACTCCCGGATTGGGACTGTGTCGGTGGAGCTCGCTCTACTCCGTGCAGACTTTAAAAAAATGACTGAGAGGGTCACAGTAGTAGAAACCACCACAGAGACTTTACGCGACGACACCGCTGAACTAAAACGTCAAGTGCGCCAATTAGAAATAGAAAGCAAAACAATGGCTGCTAAACTGGACGACTATGAAGGCCGCTCATGGCGTAACACCGTCAGAATAATTGGGGTGCCAGAAGGCACCGGGGGACCCGCAATGGACCTCTTTGTTGAAAATCTCATCACGCAGCATCTACAGCCGAAGGGCATATCACACTACTTTTCGGTGGAAAGAGCACTTCCCGTGCCTAGTGGCAGACCCCGGCCGGGCGCACCACCTAGACCAATTCTCGCCCGCATCTTTAATTTCCGGGATCGAGACCTCATTCTCCAAACAGCGAGAGTGGCCCCTCCGGTGCGATTTGAGAACAGTGTGATCACTTTTTTTCCAAGACTATACCGCAACAGTGGCGAAGCAACGACGTAGCTTCTTTGACGTCAAAAAAGAATTACGGAATAGAGAACTGAACTACTCCATGCTGTTCCCAGCAAGGTTGCGAGTCGAAGCGGAAGGGAAAGCATGGTTTTTCCAAACACCCGAGGAGGCTCAGAATTGGCTAGAGGGATGGCGCGATGTTGAAAGACCTGGGAAGAATAATAATAAACCACATCACTGTTCGACTGAAAAAACACGACCTGCCCTACATGACGCTGACCTGTCGCAAGCTGAGTTGCTCGAGAGGAGCTAGCAGGGGAACAACTCATCTACAGCACCAGAACTGGAAGAACAGACGTTTTCACATAACTGACTGTGATGTCTCTGTCGCCAGCGGATCAGCTATTGAACTGAATGCTTTGCTGCGTGATAGCCGATCAACATCCCAAGAACTATCGTAATTAACAAGTAATGTCGATGTACACATGATTACCTATATATATTTCATAATTTTCACTGTCATATACAAATGTTAGAGAGATGGACTGTGGGGGGCTGATGGAGAGACTCCCCTCCTACAAAGGTAACGGGAAATGGGAAATAGGCACTCTGCATTGTTTGGGAGGCGGGTAGTTTTAAGTCCGTCATGCAGGGAGGAGGGTGGGACAGGGTAGTGGGAACGTTGATTTTATTTGTATTTGTTTACTATTGTTTAGTTGGATTTATAATGTGACTTGCACATATCATTATACGGTTTTCGCTGCTATCCCCGATAACAAACTTGCACAGCACTGGCTCAATGACACCAACAATTGCGTCTCCTCATCCAAGTAGTCCTGCGACATCCTACACGCCCACAATCACTGTCATTAATCTCCTGGAATGTAAACGGCCTGGGAGACAAACTAAAAAGAAGGCTTGTGCTCCAATACCTTAGGCGCAGGGCGCCAGCAATAGTAATGTTACAAGAGACTCACTTGACGGGGTCGGTATTGAAAGCCCTAGATCGATGGGGCTTCAAATTAGCGGTACACTCGGAATTCAGATCAGGTTCACGTGGGGTAGGAATCCTGATCAAAAAGCAATCCCCCATAATTGTCCGACACACTTACACGGACGAACAAGGGTGCTTTGCAGCAATCTCTTGCCAATGGGAAGGACGTGTGTTAAACTTAGTCACCGTTTATATCCCCCCTGCACTCCACTCGCTGGCTTTTCCTGCACTTGGCAAATTTTTACTGGCACTGCCAGAGGGGGAATTAATGGTCGGCGGCGACTTTAACACCACTTTAGATGATGCACTAGACCGCACACCCCCCAGATCCCAACACCGCGCACGCTCTAGTTTGGCTGAATTCTCGATGCATATGGCCAAATAGACACTTGGCGCTTTGCATTTCCGCAGGCGCGTCAATTTACTTTCCATTCCGGAGCGCACAATAGTCTCTCACGAATAGATTATATACTCACATCCACAGAACAGGTAGGCAGGTTAGGGAACACTTCGCACTTACCTAGAGGCATCTCTGACCACTCACCCGTATCGACCGAATATACTATACAGATCCCAACACGCCAACGCATGTACCCAATATATCCGGGTTACCTACATAACCCCAAGATCCGTAAGGGATTACTCACTACTACAATCCACTATTTCGCAGAGAATGAATCATCAGTGACCTCCCCCCTGACCCTCTGGGAAGCATACAAACCGGTATTGAGGGGGCAAGCCATATTTCTAATTTCAGGTCACACGAAGGAAAAGAGACAAGTGGTAGAGGCCCTGGAGCAGGAGGTGAGCCAACTAGAGACACTACATGCTCTAGACCCATCAGCCACCAATATACACAAGCTACAGACAAAACGACAAGAGTATAAAGAATACTTGTGGGCCGACGCTAAAACTAGACTCACAGCGGCTAAACACAGGGTATATGAGGCCGGGGACAAGGCAGGTAAGCTCCTTGCCTGACTAGATAAACGAGCACAGGCAGACAGATGGGTGGCGGAACTCAGTTTGGAAGATGGCACTGCCACGTCCGACCCACAGGAAATAGTGAATACACTGGCATCACACTTTGAGCGTGTATACACCCCTACGGCCACTATAACGGTCCCAGAAGCGACAGCTTTCCTTAGAGACATACACTTACCGACACTTACGGCAGAAGAGACACAATTATTAGAAACTGACCTGACAACGGATGAACTAACACTCGCCATACAGAAGACACAGTCTGGGAAGGCGCTAGGGCCCAATGGCATACCCATAGAATTCTATAAACGGGCAGCCACTAAATTAAGCCCCTACCTCTTAAAGATGTATAACGCCAGCATAGACCAGGGAGAACTCCCCAAAGACCAACGGATTGCCACCATAGTAGCCATCCATAAAACAGGTAAACCACCCACTGAAAACGCTTCATATCGACCCATCTCATTGATCAACGCTGAAGCCAAGATACTGGCCAAAGCGCTTGCACTCAGATTGACCCCTCACCTCACCACACTAGTCCATCCGGATCAATCCGGATTTATACCGGGTCGGAACACAGCATTAAATCTCAGACGCTTGCATGGCGTCCTCAGTCGTAAATATACTATACAAGAAGAGGCAGCTATCTTGTCCCTGGACGAACGAATGGCCTTCGATTCGATTGAATGGCCGTTCCTGTTTGCGGTCCTTAAACATTTAGGGTTTGGGCCAAAATTCTGATCATGGGTTCGACTGCTATACACTAACCCAGTAGCACATGTAGTGGCCAATGGACATATTTCCAAGGAATTCTCACTTAGACGCGGAACGAGACAGGGGTGCCCCCTATCGCCACTCCTTTTGCCTTAGTCTTGGAACCATTGGCAGCTTGGATACGAACAGACCCAATTATTCGAGGGCTCCGCTGGACGGAGGGGTGGGAAGACCGAATATCCCTCTACGCGGACGACATTTTAGTATATATAGCATCCCCTAAACGCTCACTTTCTAGACTCCTAAATATATGCGAAGTGTATGGAACAGTATCAGGCTATACTATCAACTGGGGAAAATCGGTATTATATATCCTGCACGGACCCCCCCCCCGCGGGGTTGGCAAAAGGATGCACAGAGCAAATAGTTACAGACGCCTTCAAATATTTGGGGATCTATGTCACGTCTGACCCAGACGAATTTATGGATAGAAACCTCCAGGAACCCTTGCAGAGATTACGACGAGACACAAAAAACATTGGAGATCCCTGCCGCTTACCATACTGGGTAGAGCGGCACTATTCAAAATGATGGCGCTACCCAGATTCTTATACGCCCTCCATAATACCCCCTTCTGTGTCCCCAAATCCTACTTCAAAGCAATAGCCTCGGAAGTCAATAATCTCCTGTGGGATGGGAAACTAGCCAGGATAGCCACAGTGAAACTGGTCAAGAGCTGGTACGACAGAGGTATCGCACTCCCCAATGTCCAGACGTATTATTGGGCCTCCCAGTTGGCAGTAATTAATCATTGGCTTCATAAACCTCACACCGACCCGGCATACCGATTGGATAGACATACCTTAGGAATGGGAGGGATCAATCGTGTACTCTAGAACACAAAGCGAAAAGCAGACCTAATGGGACCGACTGCACATACCGTTCGGATATGGCACACAGTGACACAATATTTGGGCTGGAGTGGTAGGTTAACACAACACACCCCATTATGGGACACGGATAAGTTAGGCAAACTGGGTAAAAGCAAAGGGTTTCAACGATGGGATACAATAGGGATCTCACGAATAGGTGACCTTTGGAAAGGGGAAAAAATCGTAACTTTTGCCCATTTACAAGAATATGAGATGGCGCCTACGGAAATGTTTCGCTATATACAAATTAAACATGCACTGGAAACGGTCATTCCACGAGATACGACACTCCCAGAGGCCTCCCCATTAGAGGACAGACTCCTTACAGAATATATGGAAAGAAAAGCAATTTCACTCACATACCGAAAGATCGTCAATAATCAGCCAGATCTTCTGCAGTCATTGAGGGAAACATGGCAAACTGACGTAGGCGAGCTTGACGAACTGGATTGGCAGGAGGCAATAGAATCCCCGAGGGAGGTGGCGATACCATCGAGGCTCCGTCTTGTGCAGCTTAAGGTGCTCCACAGGACATATTTTACCAGAGTAACGTTATTCAAGATAGGAAAGATCGTGGACCAGTCCTGTTTGCGCCAGTGTGGTAGCACGGGTACCTTTTATCACACAATCTGGGAATGCCCCGGGATCGTAACATACTGGACGGCAGTAATGAACATTATCACACAGGTCAGCGCCAATCCTGTCCCACCCGAGCCTAAACGTTGTCTCTTAAACATTTGGGAGCCAACAGACATGAATCATACAGTACAGGCTTGGGCAACCCTGGGTATGACAATAGCGAAGCGTAATATCGCCAAATACTGGGGGGCGGTCACCGTTCCAACCCTAGAAAACTGATGTGAGGATATGGATATGGCCATGGCGGCAGAAAAAGCTACGTACGTCCACAGAGGAAGCACCAAAAAATGGGAAAGAATGTGGGGAAAATGGAATACCTTCCGGGTAAATATCTGTACTCCTCCGATGATCCATTCAGATTCAGAGGATGAGGAGTAACGAACTCAATGGCTCACTAGAACTGTCGCAATGTATAAAATGTACGATATGCCTGTGTTGTGCATGTAAAATGATGGAAACTGTTATCATGCGATTATGTTTCGCTGTAACTGTGGTAATTGCAAGTCCAAGTTTCAATAAAAACGTTAAAAAAATAAAAAAAAAAATAATGAAGCTGCAGGCCAGCCAGGAGTTCACAAAGCTCTGGTTTGACCAGAAGGCAGCCATGGTTGAGTATCAACCAGGTCAGCTGGTGTGGGTGTTGGAGCCTATGGCTTCCAGGCCCCTCCAAGACAAATTGACAGGGCCCTATCCCATTGTGGAAAAGAAAGGGGAGGTCACCTATTTGGTTGACTTAGGCACCCAAAGGAGTTCTTTGTGAGTACTCCATGTCAATCGCCTAAAACCACACCAAGATAGAGCTGACATGATCATGCTGATGGTCACTGATGAGGGACAGCAGGAGGTGACTGAACCTCTTCCTGATTTGTCGTCAACAGACTCAAGATGGTACAGTGGAGGGTGTAGTCTTATCTGACACTCTCACTGCACAGGAGCAGACTGACTGCAGAAATGTCCTCAGCCAGATTGCAGAACTCTTTTTCTTGACCCCTGAACAGACAACGTGGTGTACATATGACATGCACACTGGGGACAGCCTCTCTGTCAAGAATATATACAGACTGTCTGACCAAGTCAGGACCAGCATCAAAACTGAGGTTTGCAAGATACTAGAGCTGGGGGTTATTGAACCCTCTGACAGTCCCTGGGCCAGCCTTGTGGTACTGGTCCCCAAACCTCACCAAAAGGGTACCAAGATAGAGATGATGTTTTGCACGGATTATAGAGGGTTAAATGCAGTCACTAAGACTGATGCCTGCCCCTTCCCAAGGGCAGATGAGCTTATTGATAAGCTGGGGGCAGCCACATTTCTAAGCACCTTTGACTTGGCATCAGGGTATTGGCAGATTGTCTTGACCCAAGGAGCAAAGGAGAGGTCTGCATTTTCCACCACAGATGGCCACTTTCATTTTAAGCGGATACCCTTTAGATTAAAGAATGCGCGTGCCACTTTTCAGGGGTTGATGAATCGAGTTCTGTCAGGCCTGGATGACTTTAGTGCTGCTTATCTAGATGATATTGCGGTCTTTAGATCCACCTGGGAGGATCACCTGGTCCACCTCAGAGACGTTTTCCAGGCCCTGCATCAGGCAGGACTCACAATCCAGGCAAGCAAGTGCCAGATTGGACAGAGTACTGTTGTATACCTTGGCCACCTTGTAGGTGGGGCCAGGTAAGACCTCTCCAAAACCAGATTCGAACTATTCTGGATTGGGGGGCTTTAAAGACAGACCCAGGTCAGGCCATTCCTTGGCCTGACTGGCTACTATAGGAGGTTTGTGAAGGGGTATAGTACCATTGTAGCCCCTTTCACTGAGTTAACCTCAAACAAATAGCCAAAGAAAATCATTTGGATGACAGGCTGTCAATATGCCATTGACACCCTGAAAGTAGCCATAAAAGCACCTGATTATGGGAAACAGTTCATTGTTCAAACAGATGCTTCTGAAAATGGATTTGGGGGAATGTCACAGACCAATGATTAGGGCCAGGATCAACCAGTTGCCTACATTAGCAGGCCACTCCTCCCTACAGAGCAGCGTTTGAGTGCCATTGAGATGGAAGCCTTTACGGTGGTTTGGTCCCTGAAGAAGCTAAGACCCTACTTGTTTGGGACTCACTTCAAAGTTCAAACTGACCACAGGCCTCTCATGTGGCTGATGCAGATGAGAGGAGAGAACCCCAAGTTATTCATGTGGTCCATTTCCCTACAGGGGTTGGAATTTGTAGTGGAACACAGACCAGGGACTGACCATGTCAATACAGATAGCCTTTCCAGGGTTTTCTTCTTAAACGATAAGAAATACCATGAGGCAGGTTAGGACTCATTACCTTTCGTCTAGGAGAGGGTCATGTTAGACAGTGCCCTTTTTGCAATGGTCACCCCCATATTTTTCTCTAGGTGCTGTCTTTATAGATCTGGAAGTGCACTGGATCCTGCTAACCAGGCCCCAGTGCCAGTGCTTTTTCCCTTAAACTGTAACTGTTGAATTGGTACACCCAATTGGCAAGCACCTATCACTCCTTAGAAGTCCCTAGTAGATGGTACCAGTGGTACCCAAGGCAAGGGTGATAAGAGGGGTCACCAGGGATGCAGCACTTTGTGCCACCCTGTGTGACCAGAGTAAAATTATGTTTGCAGGTCTGCCATTGCAGCCTGTCTGCTCGAGAGTGACTCTGCACACGTGTTGGAGAGCCACACCACTGCCTTAATGTAAGTAAGTCACTCTTAAGGTTGTCCTCCTAAGCCCAGGCAGTAGAGTGCATTATATTAGAAGTGTGGATATGCATGTACAATGTCAAAAAAGAGAGGGGGGACCAGGAGCCAATTAAAGGTCCAATGCCCGTGCTCAAAGCGCTAAACGTGAAGTCAAAGAAGGGGGACACTGTTCCTGGGGAGTGGTGCGTGTGTCACTCACTCACTAAAGGAGGGAAAGAAAGGGGGAAGGATAGGGATCCTAGGTCTAGAACCCACTGCTGCGAGGGAAGAGCAAGTCTTGCCTCTTGTAGCCCTCACACACCCCGACGGATGTCATGCTTCATCATCGGGCAGTTGCTCCTCGTCGGGCCGGCGCTGCAATGCCCTACGGGTCCTCCGAAGTGTCGCTTTATCGGAGATCTTTTGAGAACTGCCGTATGGTGCATGCGGGTGTGTGGGGTGAGTCCTATGTGGAGGGTAGAAAAGTGCGTGCAAAGATTTTAAAATGGACTAAGGGTTACCAGAAGATGTGTTTTTTAATATGATGGTACCCTTGTCAGAATAAAAAACCCGTAGGTTAGATATTACCACTGAAGGCGCAATGTACCCAGGTAACTAGAAGGTCAGGTCGACATGTTTCGCGCCTATGTGGTCACAAGGATCTGTGGCGCTTCATTAGGACCGAGTAGTGATAAAAGGGGAGAAACCCTCTAAAGGATCAGGGCAGGCCAAAAACTTCAAAACCTGTAGTTTAGGCTACAACTAAATAGTTGAAACCGCTCCTGATCGTAGCCTAGGAAAAGAGAAAAGACAACAGAGAGGACATACATCAGGTAGGTATATGAGGCTTCATAGGGTGCCTCAGTAGTGTATATCACAAAACCGCTGAGTAGCGTGATATGGAACGAGCCCATATGACAGACTGGGTTTAAAAAGTACCATGGACTCAAAGAACCGGCGTGGTAATTCGCCAGGAGTGCACGGCGGACAAGCCACATGTTAATGCCAGGGTGGTGGCGAACATGTCAGCTGTCCCATCGGCAAGCCTAGGAGCCACCCTCGTCGGGGCAGTTGCCATGTACGTAGGAGCCCAATGAGTAAGCCCCAAGATGTGTAGGTCATGCATATAGCCTGGCAAATGCCGGTACTCGCACCAAAAGCGCGTTGTGGATGGCCGGCGTCTGGGGAATCACCGACAAGCATAGTACAAGCACGTCAGGTATCATGCGACCACACGCAACACGGGATAGAGAATTATGTTACCCCGTTGCTAGAAAAAGGCTAATAAGGCAAGCGACCCTTACCTAATGGGGAGGGGGGGGGGGTAAGTGCTCCCAAGGCTAGAAGCGCAAGGTGCCCGCACCTTACCGGGCTGCAGGGAAAAGACAAAATGATAGAGCAACAACATAAGAAAACTGGCATGCCCAACAGTCCATAGTTCAGCAACTTACTGTTTAGGTTCCTTGGTCCGTGTACAAGGTTTTTACTTACAGTTTTGCTCAGGTGCCGGCTCATTAGCACCTACCCCGTCCTTACGCTTGCCTGATAGTGAAGAGGGCCAAGCGGGGGCGTCCCAGATATAGTAGCTGTGATAGACGCGAGGGAGGTGCTTCCATCCGGTATAGCTCGTCAAGTTACAGTGTTGTGCGCATGCGTGCGTTCTAGAAATACTATGAGCATGTGTAAAGAAGGAAGCGATAATCCCTCTAACCTGCGCATGTGTGTGGGTGGATGGTTGCTCGCTGTCAAGGGGATCTGGGCGCCGATAGCGCAAGGCGCGCACATGAGTGGGAGCGCAGAATCCTCCAACTGGTGGACGTGTGAGGAGGCGGTATCTAGGATACAATGACTCCTTTACCGCAGCACAGGTCGAAGAGTATGAATACCATAACTAACATCCTCATAAGGGAGAGGAGCATCAGCCTGTCTATGGTAAAGAAACCCCTGTGTAGACCCACAATGTGGCATTATAAACAGGCGGTCTGCTGGGTGTCAAGGGCGTGTGCTAGTGAGAGATCCTAGCGGTGACGATGCCCGTTACCGCTCAATGTAAGGGCGATTGTGGCCTGAAAGGGTAGGAAGCGAGGGAAAGTGCCCCATCCCAGATAAAGTGCTACCCCTAAAGGGTAATGCGGGGCAGGGAGTGGTGATACATGTGTTCCTACAGAGGTGCTACGTCAATTGTAGAGTAAGAGGGTTGGTGCCCTAAGACAGTGAGGGCCGGGAGTCAAAGTTCAGTCCATGGTATTTCATCGTTCAGGCCATGTTCATGGGTGCGGAGGCGGTGGACCCACCGTTGTTCACGTCGTAGAAGCGAAGTGTTGCTCCACCTCTGATCGGCATCTAGAATTGTCCACTGTATTTCCTCGCAGGAGTGTCCCTTTTCGAGAAAATGATTGGTCATTCTGGTCACCGTTCTGCCGCGTCTGATGGTGCTCTTATGCTCACTGATCCTCACCTTCACGGGTCGAGTGGTCATCCCCACGTATCTCAGTGGGCAAGGGAAGGTGATTAAGTACACACAGTTAGTGGTATTGCAATTAGTGTGTTTGCGCTGTTCCCACGTGAAGTCATCCAGTTGTAGAGTTTTGGTGCGTCTGGTCAAGGAGCACGCACCGCAGGTCCCGCAGGGGTAGTGCCCTGATACAGAAGGTAAATTCCACAGGGTCGTTTCCTGGGGTTTCTTTTGAGGCCGGGGTCGTGTGTTGACCAATTCATCACGGAGATTTGTAGTGCGTTTGAACGCAAAACGAGGTTGATCAAGATTCAGGGAGTCAGTTTAAGGATCCTCCAGTTGTGTCTAATTATGTTCCTTATCTTATTAGACAGCGGGGTAAACGTTGTAACATGTGATCACATCGCTGGTCTGTTGCTCCCTTGTCTCGAGGAGTCCCTGTCGGTTGTTGTTCCTGGCACGTTTCCTCGCCTTCCGGACAACCTCCCTAGGGTAGTCCCTTTCGTGTAGGCTGTGGGCAAGTGAGTTAGCTTGGACATCAAACTCTTGTATGTTGCTACAATTCAGTCTTATCCTCAGAAACTGGCCATAAGGTAAATTTTCCCTGAGGGCTTTGGGATGATGGCTCTTGAAACTGAGAAGACTGTTGCAGTCAGTGGTCTTCCTGTAGGTGGCTGTGTTCTGCATTCTGTCCATCAACTGTTGTTTTTGCATTTGTCACCCCGAGTGGGACGGGTATGCCCAGACGTGGGTCCTGTGCTCTCCATGCCACTGGAATCAAGCTATCCTGGCTGAAGAGGGGTGAAACCCCGAAACCGGTCCTAGGATGCTTGTTTCCAGTCCAGGGAGGACCTGGCTTGGCAGTTCGGGCTGGACTGTTCCCATGAGGCACAGGGTCAAGACTGATTTGCATATGGCTGGGTTCAAACTGGAATGGCATGGTGAGCAAAAAATTGGATTTAGGCCCAGATCTCTGTACTGGGGTGAATGTATGACATTGTTCTGCATTCTGTCCATCAACTGTTGTTTTTGCATTTGTCACCCCGAGTGGGACGGGTATGCCCAGACGTGGGTCCTGTGCTCTCCATGCCACTGAATCAAGCTATCCTGGCTGAAGAGGGGTGAAACCCCGAAACCGGTCCTAGGATGCTTGTTTCCAGTCCAGGGAGGACCTGGCTTAGCAGTTCGGGCTGGACTGTTCCCATGAGGCACAGGGTCAAGACTGATTCGCATATGGCTGGGTTCAAACTGGAATGGCATGGTGAGCAAAAAAACGATGGATTTAGGCCCAGATCTCTGTACTGGGGTGAATGTATGACATTGTTCTGCATTCTGTCCATCAACTGTTGTTTTTGTACTCGCACCAATAGCGCGTTGTGGATGGCCGGCGTCTGGGGAATCACCGACAAGCGTAGTACAAGCACGTCAGGTATCATGCGACCACACGCAACACGGGATAGAGAATTATGTTACCCCGTTGCTAGAAAAAGGATAATAAGGCAAGGGACCCTTACCTAATGGTGGGGGGGGGGAGAAGTGCTCCCAGGGCTAGAAGCGTAAGGTGCCCGCACCTTACCAGGCTGCAGGGAAAAGACAAAATGATAGAGCAACAACATGAGAAAACTGGCATGCCCAAAGGTCCATAGTTCAGCAAGGAAAATGCTACTTACCAGTATGCATCTGTTCTTGGCATGTAGAGCTGCAGAGTTGTACACTATGCATAGATCGCCATCTGGTGTTGGGCTCGGATGCTTGCACTTTGTTGTTGTCTTGGAAGAGTCTTTTGTGGTCACGAGATAGGTGACTCCTCCTTTGGACGATAGTGCGCATGGGCATCGACTCCATCCTCAGATTGTTTTTCGCCATGATGGGAAAAGATGGAGTCAGTAAGAAATGTCCATGTGAATGCATCTAATTAAGATAATGCTGGAACAGATACAGGTTCCGGGGAGGCGGATGGGCGTGTACAACTCTGCAGCTCTACATGCCAAGAACAGATGCATACTGGTAAGTAGCATTTTCCGTTCGAGGCATATGAGCTGCAGATTGTACACTATGCATAGACTGTATAGCAGTGTCTCCCTTAGCGGTGGTCGCCCGTATCTGTTGCAGTAGTTTGAAAAAGTGTTTTAAGAACAGCTTGGCCCACAGCAGCTTGTTGCTTTGCCTGTACATCAACACAATAGTGTTTGGTAAAGGTATGTGGTGTAGACCATGTTGCTGCTTTACATATGTCATCTAAGGGAATGTTCCCTAAAAATGCCATGGAAGCCCCTAGCTTACGTGTGGAGTGTGCTCTAGGGGGAATTATTAATGTGCGTTTAGCCTTTTGGTAGCATATTTGAATGCATTTGACTATCCATCTAGCAATTCCAGCTTTTGAGATGGGGTTACCTTTATGTGGTGGAGAGAAAGCTACAAACAATTGTTTTGTCTTTCTGAAAGGCTTGGTCCTGTCAATGTAATAAAGTAGAGCTCTTCTGACGTCTAGAGTGTGTAGAGATCTCTCTGCTACAAAGTCTGGGTCTTGGAAAAAGACAGGTAACTCTATTGATTGGTTGAGATGAAAAGCAGAGATTACTTTGGGTAGGAATTTGGGGTTTGGTCTGAGAACCACTTTGTTATGATGTATTTGTAAAAAAGGTTCTTGTATGGTTAAAGCCTGAATCTCACGGACTCTCCTGAGAGAGGTGACTGCAATTAGGAAGGCTACTTTCCATGTAAGAAATTGTAACTCACATTTGTGTAGAGGTTCAAATGGGGGACCCATGAGCCTGGTGAGGACAATATTTAGATTCCAGATTGGAGAGGGTGGCAATCTGGGGGGAATTATTCTTCTAAGGCCTTCCATAAAGGCTTTGATTGCAGGTACTCTAAACAGTGACAAGTATTGTCTGTTTTGTAAGTATGCGGCTAGAGCAGCAAGATGTAATCTTATGGATGAGTATGCTAGGTTACATCTTTGTAAATGCAGCAAATAACAGATGATGTTTTGTATTGAAGCATCTAATGGTTTGATATTGTTGTTATTACAGTAAATAACAAACCTCTTCCATTTTGCTGCATAACAAGCCCTGGTAGTAGGACGTCTGGCTTCTTTAATAACATGCATACATTCAGGTGGAAGGTTAAGGTAACCGAACTCTAGGACTTCAGGAGCCATATTGCCAGATTTAGTTGACCTGGATCGGGGTGTCTGATCTCTCCATGGTTCTGGGTTAAGAGTGTTGGAGAGAGGCAGAGTTTGTGGTGGGGAACCACTGAGAGTTCGAGAAGTGTTGTGAACCATGGTTGTCTTGCCCATGTGGGAGCAACTAGGATCATTGTTAGAGACTGTTGCCTGAGTTTGAGTACTACTAGGGGAATGAGTGGGAGAGGCGGAAAAGCGTACGCAAATCTGCCTGACCAATTCATCCATATTGCATTGCCCCTGGACAACGGGTGTGGAAACCTGGCGGCGAAGGTTGGGCATTTTGTGTTTTCTTGTGTGGCGAACAGGTCTATCTCTGGATGACCCCACATCTGTAAAAAGGTTTGAAGAACTTGCGGATGCAGTTCCCATTCGTGAATCTGTTGTGTTTGTCGACTCAACAGATCCGCAATTTGATTGTGAATACCTGGAAGATGTTCTGCAAGGAGGTATATTCTTTGAGGAATGGCCCATCTCCATATGTCTTGCGCTAGTTGAGATAGCTGCAGAGAGTGTGTCCCCCCTTGTTTTTGTATATAATACATTGCTGTCATGTTGTCTGTTTGGACCAGGACAGTCTTGTGAATGAGAAGCGGTTGGAATGACTTTAGCGCTAGAAATATTGCTAGTAATTCTAGGTGGTTGATGTGGAGCAGTTTTTGTGGAGTGGTCCATTTGCCCTGCGTTGTATGGCTGAGGAGGTGAGCTCCCCTCCCCGTGAGCGATGAGTCTGTTGTTAGTACTATGTGTGGAACTGGCTCTAGGAACGGCCGCCCCATGGAAAGGTTTTGTGTATTCCACCACTGCAGAGAGCGATGTGTGCGGCTGTCTACCAACACCAGATCTGTAAGCTGGCCTTGAGCTTGGTTCCACTGACGTGCTAAGCATTCCTGCAAGGGACGCATTTGAAGTCGTGCGTGAGGGACAATGAAGATGCACGAGGCCATCATTCCTACTAGCTGCATAAACACTCGAGCTGGAAGGGAGTGTTGAGGCTGAAATTTTTTGATGAGGGCTTGCATACTGGTTATCCTGGAAGGATTGGGGTATGCTAGGGCTCTGGAGGTGTCTATTGTGGCCCCTAGATACTGATGTATGTAGGAGGGATGGAGATGAGATTTGGTGTGGTTTATTGTGAACCCCAAATTGTGTAGTAGCTGAATTGTTTGGAAGGTGTGCTGTACACACTGCTTGTGTGACCTGGCTTTTATTAGCCAGTCGTCTAGATATGGAAACACGTGAATGTGTTGCCTTCTTAAGTGTGCAGCTACTACTGCTAGGCACTTTGTGAAGACCCTTGGTGCTGTTGCTACTCCAAATGGCAGGACTTTGAACTGATAATGTCGTCCGTCCACTGTGAACCTTGGGTATTTCCTGTGCGCAGGGTGTATAGGAATATGGAAGTAGGCATCCTTGAGATCTAATGTGGCAAGGAAGTCGTGTTGTTGGAGGAGTGGAAGTATTTGCTGAAGAGTGATCATGTGAAAATGATCTGAGTGAATGTAATAGTTGAGGGGTCTGAGGTCCAATATTGGTCTGAGGGAACCGTCCTTTTTGGGGATTAGAAAATAGAGTGAGTAAACCCCTGTGCCCTGATGTTGTAGAGGGACTGGTTCTATTGTTTGCTTTTGGAGCATGGAGAGAACCTCTTGTTTGAGGAGCGTCAGATGTTGTGCGGACATGGGACGCTGTTTGGGTGGTATGTTGGGGGGGGAGTAGAAGTGAGTTCCAGGCAGTAACCATATTGGATAATTTCGACTACCCACCTGTCCGTGGTGATGGAATTCCATGCAGGTAGGAATTGTGATAGTCTTCCCCCGACTGGAGTGGAATGATCGGAGGGAAGCGGAGGGAAGTCACTGTTTTGTGGTAGGGGAACTGCGTGCGTTAAACCCACGTCCTCTACCCCTATTGTTGTTACCTCTGTAATTACCTCTTGAGTAACCTCTATTGGAGGAGTTTTGGGTGGTATTTTTATAAGTAGCAGAGGTAGTGTCTGTGGCAGTGGTCTTGGAGCCGCCTCTATAGGAGGAGCGACGAAAAGAACCTCTACTAGTGGTTGCTTGTAGAGCCCCCATAGATTTGGCTGTGTCGGTGTCTTTCTTCATCTTCTCTAGAGAAGTGTCGACAGAGGGTCCAAACAAGTGTTCCTGGTCTAAGGGTTGATTGAGTATGGTAGACTGCACCTCCTGTTTAAACCCAGATATGCGTAGCCACGCGTGTCTGCGTAGCAAAACGCTTGAATTTATGGTGCGTGATGCTGTATCTGCTTCATCAAGGGCGCATTTTATTGAGGTGTTTGTGACTAATTTGCCCTCCTGTATTAGATCATTTGCTTTGGTCTTATGCTGATCTGGAAGGTACTGAATGAGCTTTTCTAGCTCATCGTAATGAGCCCTGTCATACCTTGCTAGTAGGGCTTGTGAATTGGCAATGCGCCACATGTTTGCTGCTTGAGACGCAACCCTCTTGCCTGATGCGTCGAGCAATTTAGACTCTTTGTCTGGTGGTGGTGCCTCACCAGTAGTTTGCGAGTTTGCTCGTTTACGTGCATTAGCTACTACTAATGAATCAAGAGGGAGTTGACCTTTAATATAAGCTGGGTCAGTAGGGGCAGGTTTATATTTCTTTTCAATTCTTGGATTAATAACCCTAGCTCTAACTGGGTCCTTGAAGACCTCAGGGGCATGTTTAATAATCCCTTTAAGCATAGGGAGAGTGTGTGTAGATTTTTTAGGCTGAGCAAACGTCTCTAATAAAAAGTCCTCTTCCAGGGGGTCTGAGTGTAATTTGACTCCATGGAATAGTGCTGCCCTGTTTATAACTTGTGTGAATCCTATAGCGTCATCTGGCGGGGATGGTTTGGATGGGTATGGCTCAGGGACGGGTATATCTGGGAGATCATAATTGTCCCAGGGGTCCTGAGGTGGGATACTGTGAAGGTCATCATCAGTGTCTGTGTTATGAGGTGACTGCATGTCATCATCATTATAATCATCCCCTGTATCCCCCTGTGGTGAAAAGAAAGGCACAGGAGAGTGAGGTGGAGAATGTATAGGGCTGGAAGGTGGTGGAGGTGGAGAGAAAGACCTTATAGGTGATGTAGAAGAGTCTCTTTTTGGAAGGTGGCTCAGGTGTGTTTGGTTCGTCCAACTTCCTCTTGTCAGGCCGTATGGATTGGACCTGTCCAGTAATGGGGTCAATATGCAGAGTTTTCTGCTTTGGATCCATGTGAATCGAAAGTTCGTTAGAGCTAGTGTCTTTTTTCGGCACCGAAGATTTCGGTTCCGAGTGATGCTCCTTATGCTTACGAGGCTGTTTGGTCTCCTTTCGGGGTGGAGAAGTTTTCGACCCCGAAGTTTTATCCTGTTTTGTCGGCTCCGAAGGTTTGGTAGGCTTTGGTGCCGAAGTGTCTGAGACCTTGGTTTTCGGTGCCGAAGATTCCGATGTCGACGGGACCTTAGGTTTGGGCTTGGGTGCCGATGAATGTTTTTCGGTCCTGGGATGTGGCTGGCTCGATCCCGAGCTGCCAGAAGGCTTTGGATGCTGCGGAGCCGAGCTGGAAGGCGGGGCTTCTGAAGTCTTGTCTTGGTGCCGACCTAGACCAGAAGGTGAAGGTGTGACCGTAGCCTTTAGTTTTTTCGGGGCAGGGGCGTCGATGTCAGTACTCCCAGTACGTTGACCTGGCATGATGGTTTGGTCGTCCGACCCCGAGTCTTCGGCTCCGGAGGTGTCGGGTTGTTAATCTCCGGTGTCAGGGTTGTCGGAGCCTGTGTCGAAGATGTTGTCCGGTGCGGGAACGGTTGACCTGGACATTTCGTGTCGTCGGGCCCGGCGATCACGTATAGTCTTTTTTGACCTGAAAGAGTCACAGGCCCGGCAGTGTCGACTCTCGTGGTCTGGCGAGAGACAAAGGTTACAGACCTCGTGGAGATCTGTGTGTGGGAATTTAGCCCCAAACTTGCATTTTTTAAACGGAGTCCATTCCATATGCTGGTTGATGGCGCCGATCGGCCCACGTCGACGACCGGACTCGAAAATTTCTTGGAGAGTAGATACCGGAAGGGATCGCGATCGAAACAATACTGACGAACGGTGGGAGTTTTCTGCGCGTCGAAGGGAAAACCGATCGATGTCGGCCCGGAGCGCAGCAATTACATCCGAACCCGATGGCGGAAAAAAACAATCTGAGGATGGAGTCTATGCCCATGCGCACTATCGTCCAAAGGAGGAGTCACCTATCTCGTGACCACAAAAGACTCTTCCAAGACAACAACAAAGTGCAAGCATCCGAGCCCAACACCAGATAGCGATCTATGCATAGTGTACAATCTGCAGCTCATATGCCTCGAACCTTACTGTTTAGGTTCCTTGGTCAGTGTACAAGGTTTTTACTTAGTTTTGCTCGGGTGCCGGCTCATTAGCACCTACCCCGTCCTTACGCTTGCCCGATAGTGAAGAGGGCCAAGCGGGGGCGTCCCAGATATAGTAGCCGTGATAGACGCGAGGTAGGTGCTTCCATCCGGTATAGCTCGTCAAGTTACAGTGTTGTGCGCATGCGTGCGTTTTAGAAATACTATGCGCATGTGTAAAGAAGGGAGCGATAATCCCTCTAACCTGCGTGTGTGTGTGGGCGGATGGTTGCTCGTTGTCAAGGGGATCTGGGCGCCGATAGCGTAAGGCGCGCACGTGAGTGGGAGCGCAGAATCCTCCTACTGGTGGACGTGTGAGGAGGCGGTATCTAGGATACAATGACTCCTTTACTGCAGCACAGGTCGAAGTGTATGAATACCATAACTGCAACATCCTCATAAGGGAGAGGAGGGTCAGCCTGGCTATGGTAAAGAAACCCCTGTGTAGACCCACAATGTGGCATTATAAACAGGCGGTCTGCTGGGTGTCAAGGGCGTGTGCTAGTGAGAGATCCTAGCGGTGACGATGCCCGGTACCGCTCAATGTAAGGGCGATTGTGGCCTGAAAGGGTAGGAAGCGAGGGAAAGTGCCCCATCCTAGATAAAGTGCTACCCCTAAAGGGTAATGCGGGGCAGGGAGTGGTGATACATGTGTTCCTACAGAGGTGCTACGTCAATTGTAGAGTAACAGGGGTGGTGCCCTAGGACAGTGAGGGCCGGGAGTCAAAGTTCAGTCCATGGTATTTCATCGTTCAGGCCATGTTCATGGGTGCGGAGGCGGTGGACCCACCGTCGTTCACGTCGTAGAAGCGAAGTGTTGCTCCACCTCTGATCGGCCTCTAGAATTGACCACTGTATTTCCTCGCAGGAGTGTCCCTTTTCGAGAAAATGATTGGTCATTCTGGTCGCCGTTCTGCCGCGTCTGATGGTGCTCTTATGCTCACTGATCCTCACCTTCACGGGTCGAGTGGTCATCCCCACGTATCTCAGTGGGCAAGGGCAGGTGAGTGGGTGCCCCCCTATGATACAGTGACCCATTGCCTTGATGGGCTTCCCGGAGCAGTTTGCCGTCAAGACAATAGTCTGCTCACCTGATGGGAGGTGCTATCACTTCCTCAGGACAGAGACAAAGCCCTAGGCAGGAAGGAGGTCACACCTCCTCCCTCCCAGGATGGCTAGTGTTTACAGTCAGCAAAGCAGTGCACCTCAAAGACTTTCACTGCCCTCGATGTGCAAATACTTGTCCCTCACTGGAGGACAAAGCCCTTCCTGCCCTGTCCATGCAAACAGGGGGGAAAATTAGGTAGTCAGGAGACGTACACCTCTAAATGACTAACCACACCTTTAGGGTGGGCTAGGAGGACTGTAGAGCTGAGGAAGGGTTATGCCATTTTAGAAGACCCTAAAAGAGAGTATTCTGGGTAGTACAATGATATACACCCAACAAATGTTGTGACTACAGGGGCGTGTTAGATGCAGGAACCAATAGCCCATTGGTCACTGTCCCTCACACCCTTAACGCCCCCCAAACTAGGATTTAAGGGGCTCCCCCGGCACCAAAACTTCATTTCTAACTTGGAATCCGAGAATAGGCACAGAGAACATGCAGTCACCAAAAACAGGACAGTGGACTTTGCCACAGCGCAAAGAGAGGACACTTAAGTGCCCTGAACAGACCATGTACCATCTGTCAACAGGTGTCCGTGGCAAAAGCTCATTGCTCCCAGCAAGAGGGAGTCCAGTGGATGCCAGAAGCCAAAACAGACTCCACTGACTGGTGGAACCAGTCACCTGCAACCTGCAGAAGAATAGACATGCTGTGTCACAAGAATTGTGACCTGGCTGGGCTGGTCAAGCGTGAGCCCGAAGATAAGGGGTGTCCTGCAAGCCCAGAGTGGTAGCTCAGGTCACACCAAGTTTTGAGCTGCTAGTCCACTCCTGTCGTCCTCCAGCTGCTGACGTACCTGAGGACTACATTTTCAGCAGCCAAGGCTTGGCGATCACCAGTTGGTTGATTGACCCCTTGAGTGACAACTCCAGTCTGAGAGCAACTCACAGTGACTGACATTGACAATGACCCCGCTGCTGTGTTCATGCATCCTGAAGTTGGAGTCGTCGACTGTGTGGCAAAGCATCTTTGGTGCAACCTGCCCTGGTGATTGACAGCTGCCAGCTACCTTTGCACCTGGAGCCACTGACCAAGGTAGAACAAATCCAGCTGTTGCACCTGGGTCCTGGGACCCAAAGGCCGTTACTCTCAGAGGGTAGAGTGTAACTCCATCTCCAAGTGTGGTTTTGCCAAGTGATGCATTTTTGACAGCTTTCACGGATCCCGTCAACACCAAGGACAGCCAAGTAACCTCTGCACCCAGACTCCATAGTCAAGGTAACGACTGTCAAGTCTTGGTCTAGGGACCCGAAGAACCTTACCCACAAGAGGGTTCATTTAAACTCGCCCTGCAACTACCATTTTGCGAAGTGTATTTTCCCCTATTGACTTTAATGGTGAACATTTGACAGCTTTCATTGCATTTATTGGTTAATACTTTGAAAATCTATAACTTCGGTTATATGCAACGTATCAAGTTTGTTTTGGTGCCTATATTTATGCAAAAATACAATCTATTTTTATAAATTGGTGTCAAGGTTTCTTTTGAGTCGTGTCACTTACATATTGTCAATGCTGGTACTGGGAAATGCTTAACACATGTTCCTCTGAGTACGCCTTACTGCTCTGTGCCACACTACCAAGATCGAGCTAAGACTGTTAAGGGTCAATCAGAGGTCCATCTCTGTGTATTGGGTTAGTATTACATAATAAGGCCTCCCAGCCATATCACATAATACTTCCACTTTGCAACAGTACTGCATAATACTTTACACATTATCCTACATTAAGCCTGTGTGCTCTGTGACATAGCTACCAGAAGTTTGAAATTAGTGGCTTTAGGGGTTCACCCTGACAAGGGTTGTAATATCCTTCGCCCCTCAATTCTAACAATCTAAGCCAGAGAGGTTACAACATGTTAAAAATAAAGGGTGAGAGATGAACCCTGAGGAACATGCTAGGCAATAATTGGACTCATGCTCACTTATATCCTACTGTTATACAGTCCTAACTGCCTTCTTGAGCATCAGCAGAGCACTCTTCAAGACTGCTGTAACCCTATCAGAAATACATAATCCGGGACACACTTTTCTGTATGTCGATGATAGTGTTGTATCCGCATTCAAATTCACCATAATTTGGTAGATGCTTTCAAATGACTAGATTCAACTAAATGTAGTCTCTATGAACCTTTTTGGTGACTTTCTTGCTGAGTTTATCCCCACATATGGCAGTAGGTTTCACCCAAGTTCCAGTGCTATGACCATCATTAGAGGAATGGTTTCTGTTGGCCACAATAATCTTTAGTTTGGCTTTGTGTAGGATCACATACTTGATTTGTCATGTTCTCAAGTGGTTCTAAGTGAGCAGAATGCTACTGAGGCTTTCAGAAAGAGACAAAATAAAATCTACACACATACTCACCCAGATTCCTCCCAGATGTCCCCTTCCCTCTTCAAGCCTTGAGAATCACATACTGATACCTCTATTCAAATAGCATAGGGATACGATTTGAAAGGGCTGCAGGTGAAGAAGTGCACACCAATCATCTGACATACCTCACAACAACAAACACTATCATTTCTGCTTCTTGAAGTGTGTCCCATAGAATGTTCTCCAGAATTGTGTGCTTCCTATTGATTAACTATCTTCAGGCATCACAAATATATGTTTGCAGTTCAATAGGAATCTACTTTTGGTCATCCACTCATTTCATTGGCAACACAATTGCCCACATTTTTCATAGAGTGCCCTCTAATTCACCTGCAGCAGTAGAGTTGTGTTAGGCTATAATCAAACAAACATCTTCATCATCCAGGTGCCATCTATTGCTTTCTGAAATTTTCTCAGTGCAATTTCCCTCGGTTATAAGACGAGGTGGCTCAGCAGAAACGTAGCCAATTCCTGCAGGAACCTGAGATTTCCACCTGCAGTTCTTTTCTATGTTGCTTTCATGCAGTAGTACTATCCAGAAATTGAACGTCTAACTTCAAGATCAATTTCACAATCGTTGGAGTTCACTTTTCATTTCCAATTCTGATCCAACTTGTTCGCAATATTATTTACCTATGTTCACCCTGCAGATCTACTATTTAAAGTACTCATTGCCTGAAGTTAGTCCTCAGGAGTTGGGACTGCATCGTCCTTTTCCCGCCTCATGATGATTTAGATAGATTACCACCAAAGGGACATGACGTAACAGTAGCATTCTTGAAAATCTGGTGAAATTTACGGATACTGTATGTTTTTCCAGAATCCATTCTTAGTGCAAAAAGAACACTTCCAATAATGTTAACTTGCTATTAATGTTTGGAAAGCCACAATATTCCCATTAGCTAAACCCTGCATGTTAGCAATTCATATTCAATATGAAAATCCAAACATCATTAGCACATTCACCACATAGGCCCCTCATAGTGTTTGTTGTTCTTATAGGGCCCTGCATCTCTAGTGTGTTGGTTGAGGGCACTATCAAGCCCAGAGGTGCAGTTTATGAGGCCATCCAATCATGAGTGAGGCACCAGTGGCAAAAAAGGTTGTTACACAGCTTTAGGTTTCCGCTCAGAGAGCCAGTGGACCACCCGCCGAAAACAGTGGGGATAGTGGGAAAACAAATTGCTCAGATCTTTCTCCAACACAACTACAATGGGGTTCCTTTATATAATCCCTCTTTGCCCAGGGTATTACCAGCCAGTCAACATATTCAAAGCCCAGGTTAGTTGGCTGTATAGGTACTTTAATAAGGCTTTGTGTTTTCAGTTCATGGGAAGAAGTGGGGTGGAAAAGGAGGAGCACAATAAATACTTCCTGTCCAATGACATCACACAAGAACCTATCACCATTATATGGAACAAGAAAAGTACCTCAAATAAGGCCAGGTTCCGGTCATAGTAGTCTTCTCTCTTGGCAGCTTCAGAATTGTTGAGGAAAGGACTGTTCTCTTTGTGGTTGCCAAGACCTGCACAGAGGAATGTTGTGAATATATTTCATAATGAAGTACTTAACTTGTTTCAAACATTCACATTTCTAATACGGTATTGTTGCTGTTTACTTCTAACGTTCACATTCGCTTGGAATGTGGTTTTCTCACAATAGTGCACTGATGGATATTTGAATTGTTGGCTACTGACGACACCTGGGTGCAATGTTGTACTTTAGACCCAAGGTGGTGAACATCACACAATATTTGGGAAGAGAATAAAAGGTGTGTCTCACCCTCTGAGATGCATGGTATGAAAGCCCAGATCAGTGGATTTAGCCACCCCACCCCCCTTAGTTGTGTACAAATCCCAATGTGTGACATCTGTCCTATCTGGTGCCCTGCAAAGACTCCCTAGTCTTTATTCAAGGGGAGCAATGCTGTAACCTGTGCTCATGGCTGCTCCCCTAGCCCAGCCCCAGATCTCACATCCTTGCACCCCTTTCGGATGCTGTTGAACATATTTTTATGTGCGCCAGTGTTCAGGCTGAGATACATAATGGGCAGATCATTTGCAAAACCTATGGAAAAGTCAACAATTTGTGGAGAATAAAGAAACTTATATTTCTTGCAGACATATCCAAGCCAAAGAATTTGGCTTTCTCTACTGATGGCTGCTCTTTAAGTACATTAAGGTGTTTTGCCTTCATGCCACCAGAAGACATATACACATACCTTAATCTGGGAAATACACATACCAGTGACTTAGATGGCACCTAGCCAAATTAGTAAAGATCTCTAGCTGCACACACCCTACAGCACTACAACCAAACAGATATCTGTTATGCCAACTGCACTCACGCTGAGGATCCTACTCAAATATGAAGCAGACTCCGGTCTGACTGAATGCCTGAGATCCAGGAGTCAAGATATCAAAATCGGACAACACCGAGAGGCCATACTAATGCCAATATGACCCTACATAAATCTCCATCTTCATAACCGATAAGGAACTAGAAGATGGCTTTAGCCAAGAGATGGGGGACTTTCAACCTAGAATAATGTTGACACCACCTGGCCTAATAGACTATTACATGCAGGAACATAGGAAAAGCGTGTGGAGGACTACAGGATACACGCAGTCCACTGCAGTCACTAAGGCCATTGGGGAGAGGAGTTGGCCTAACGGCAAGGGCGGTCGACCTCTAATCTGGGGAACCGGGTTCGAGTCTCGGCAAAGACGCACAACATCCTGTGATTCTGGGCAAATCACGTAATCTCCTGGTGCCTAACAAAAATGAATGTGTCCTCATGTAACGCAACTGGTGTAGTGTAAAGCGCTCCGATACCCGATACCTTCAGGTGAAGTTTGCGCTATATAAAACTCCGTTAAAAAAAAATCAAAAACAAAAAAAAAAACACACCCTATCACCATATTGTCCCATTTTCTGTAGACAAATGCTCATATTTTCACTACCTTCAAGCATAGAGTTGGTACTGGAGCACCTATATTTATTTTTAAAATGTTTCCTTTGGTAGCACTCCTCAGGGCTATTTCCTGACAGGGAATTGTTTGTGTAACCATACTAAATAATTGACAAGAGTCATTTAATTCAGTGATCCGTCTGCATCGTTCTAAGGCTGGAAATTCCTTGCTTCAAACCATGTCCAATTCGCTGAAATAGAAAGCAGTCCAACTCGCTTTTACAGTACTGAAAAGCATCCACGTTTCAACTTTTTTTTTCCACAAATCCACCCACATGCTTGTGCTGTACACAAACATTTGCTAGCAATGATTACAGGAAAACAGTCACACCCCATTCCCATGCAGGACTAGCCCTCAGTGATTGAGTAACACATAGCATCAAAACTGTTCAGTGCCTTCCTCCCCTGCAGCTGTCTGCCTCCCTCTTCGAATAAAAAGCATTCCCGTAAGCCAACATGGCGCAGCACAACTTTTCTAGTCATGAAATTATAGTTTGCAGATCCAAGTGGAGAGGTATGATTTGGCTTATTCTCTGGTTGGCTGATATTAAGTTTTTGGGGACAGACCACTCAAGTTAACTAAAAAGTGACTTTACTTATGGAAATAAGACAATTCAGTCCCTATTATTATAGATGCTAGTCTTGTCCATATTGACCCAATTCAATTAAAGCCCCCTACTCAAAGAAATTGGTAAGTCCGACTGTGCAATTCACTGCATTTAGACAAATGAACGATATAATGATATTATTCTAGCAGAGTTTCCAAACTCTTAGACATAGACTAGTTGCCAGGATTTCTGTGATTACAACAGTAGGCCTCTTCCATCAGTCACTCAGATAGCAAAAGCACACACTGTAGAGCCTCCCTAAATGCACTATGCCTGTACCGCGACTCTCTGCGGAAGACACAGATGGCAGAGGACACTGCTATGAACGGGTCACCTTGCTCTGAATCTAGGAAGCAAGGGCTTCATTGGTCCCAGGAGCGTAGGATCAGCCAAAAAATCCTGTTTAGAGATCATGGGGATATAAGTGGGATTCCTCTTCATTTGTAAATCTGGACTGGATCTTTCTGAATCACTTAAGAAAACAAGCATTGGCAAAACCAATAGGTCTAATTTTTTTGCACCTATTGCTTTTGGCTGGCCAGCCATCATCAAAAAAAAGTGTAGTGAGAGTTGTGCCATTCCACTGCAGAATGACACGTGCCATTTACGTTAATTTATTTACCAGTCCAATATGGAGAACACCAATTTGATTGGTAATTAAACATAATTTTTTTGCGTGAAGGCACCAATTTAAAACAAAAGAAAAAGGACTGCAAGTGTTGCAAAGTAGTGGGGATAAGAGAGGAGTGGGTGGGGAGGGGGAGAGGAAAAGCAGCACAGAGATGGCGAGAGGGAGGAGTACAAGAGAGCAAATACCATAGAAGCACATGGGATAGAGAGATCAATGTGAAGCGGGGAGAAGCACAAAAGGGACACATGCTCTTTTGTGGAGTGATTAAGCAAAAGGAACTAGGATTGGCAAAGACAATAGGTCTCGCCTATGCAACAGATATTGGCTTTACCAATATGGTTTAGCCATTTTGTACACCAGCATGTCAGCTGTTCACCATGACTAAATGTGAGTGGAGTCGAGTGTTACGCTGTTTTAATTTAGCTTCCATTTTAGTTCTTGTGTTAACCTCGCCTCTTTTTTTAATGGTGATGTTTTTCTTTTGTGAGATTGGCCCTTACACACATTTCTTCCTGATAGACATTGACGTCCGGCAGTCTACATAGTTAGTTCCACGGTTGCACAAATTCAGAACAGGAGTCCTTGTTTTATTTTCTGTGCTCGCAAAGAGTCAACTCTTCTGCTTCAGTCCAATTAAAATGCTGTCCTGCACCTTTGACACAGTTTGATTAGCTTGAGTTATATTATAAAAAACGCGTCCATGCTGAAGTCGGTGAGAGGTGCACTTCTGCTGGAGTCACCACGGAACACTGCAGGAAGATGCAGTCCTGCAGTCCCCCACCTTCATCCTGAGAAGGAAGAGAGCCGACACTCAGAGGTGCATCTGTGTATGCACTGATCCTGGGTTTCTGACATACACTATCAAGGTATGGGGTTCGGTCATTCCAACAGACCGTGCAGATGGGTACTCCTGATATGCTCTCTTTAGCATAGAGGCTAGCAATAGATAGGAGTAACATTAGCAACATTATGAACAATTGCCATGATTGAATTGTTTGTATTTTTCACTATTCTGATAACACTCATTACAATAATGTGTCTCATCTTTTTACAATCGCAGTTCATGTTTTATTTGCAAAGAATAGACGTTTTCAATAAACATTTGAAAATGCAATATTGTATCTTTTCTTTGTAACACTTTGGGCATGCAAGAGAGACAAACGAAAGGGTAAGATCTGTTTCCACCATTTCCTTGGGAATCTGAGAATTATGTTCTAGATTACTGACAACATCTATAACTCTGGAGGGGTAGGAGTTTAGATGAGGTACTAGGAGCTAGCCAAACAGACAAACATTCACTGGTTATATAAGTAGACCAAGTTATTGTATATTGAGGTTTTTTTGTTCTAAATACACAGTCCTAATAGATTAGTAGGAACCTTAAAACAGGAGTACTGTAGCGTATAGTGGAGTGGCGTAGTGTGAAGTGGCACAGAGTAGGATGAAGTGGCGTAGTTTCACAGTGGAGTGGATTAGAGTGAAGTTCATTAGAGTGGAGTAAAGTAGGGTAGAACAAAGTGTTGTAGAGTAGAGTGTTGTGGCATAGACAGGAGTAGAGTGTGAGTAGAGTGTGAGTAGAGTGTGAGTAGAGTGTGAGTAGAGTGTGAGTAGAGTGTGAGTAGAGTGTGAGTAGAGTGTGAGTAGAGTGTGAGTAGAGTGTGAGTAGAGTGTGAGTAGAGTGTGAGTAGAGTGCAGAAGTGTGTCAGTGATGTGTCAGGGAGTGTCGTAGTGTGTCATAGAATGTATTGCTGTAGAGTGGAGTTCAGTGTTGTAAAGTGAATTAGTGTGTTAGAGTAAAGGGGCGTAGAGTAGTGTGTCATAGAATGGAGAGGTGCAGAGTGTAGTAGCGTAGAGTGTCACATAATTGAGTGTCGCTGAGTGGAGCACCCCAGAGTGGAGCACCGCAGATTGGAGCGCCGCACAGTGGAGTGTCATGGAAAGGTGTGGAGTAGAGTACCATAGAATGAAGTGTCGTAGAGTGGAGTTGAGTTTTGTAGAGTGTAGTGTATCATTGAGCAGAGTGATGTAGAGTATCATGGAATGGAGTGCTGTAGAGCGGGGTGGTGTAGAGTGGGGTGGTGTGGAGTAGAGTGTCAGAGTAGAGTAGAGTGAAGTAGAATGTCGTAGAGTGGAATGGCCTGGAATACAGTGTCAGAGTAGAGGGGAGGGGAGTGGGGTAGAGGGGAGTGGCATAGAGTGCTGTATAGTGGTACAGAGTGGGATAGTGTGTTGTGGGGTGGCGTGGACTAGAGTCATAGAATGGACTGTTGCAGAGAGGCGTAGAGTGGAGTAGAGCGTGGAGTGGCGTAGAGGGGAGTGGCGTAGAGGGGAGTGGCGTAGAGGGGAGTGGCGTAGAGGGGAGTGGCGTAGAGGGGAGTGGCGTAGAGGGGAGTGGCGTAGAGTAGTAGAGAGTAGAGTGTCGAAAAGAGAGTTAAGAGACAGTGTTGTGTAGTGGTACAGAGTGGAGTATGCATGGTGTGGTAGAGTGGAGTAGAATGGCATAGAGCTGCGTAGAGTAGAGTGGCATTGAGTAAAAGGGAGTGGGGTAGAGTGGAGAGGAGTGGGGTAGAGTGGAGAGGAGTGGGGTAGAGTGGAGAGGAGTGGGGTAGAGTGGAGAGGAGTGGGGTAGAGTGGAGAGGAGTGGGGTAGAGTGGAGAGGAGTGGGGGGGTAGAGCGGCACAGAGTGGAGAATGGTAGTGTAGAGTGGAGTGGTGTGAAGTGGAGTGTCAGAGTGTCATAGAATGGAGTGGCAGAGTGGAGTAGTATGTCGTAGAGTGGAGTGGTGTAGAGTGGCATAGTAAGGAGTGGCATAGAGTGGAGTAGAGTATCAGAGTGGAGTGCAATAGATTGGCATAGAGTAGAGTGTCATGGAGTGACAGACTGTCATGCAGTGGCATAGAGTGGAGTAGGCATAGAGTGGAGTATGCATGGTGTGGTAGCGCACGGCCATTACAAATAAAACATTTTCATTTTAAATTACATTTGCACAGACAGAGTTTTACTGGAGCCCGTTTTGTTGCTGATCGCCCGCAGGGGACAGGGGGCCTGGAACCACATACCCCAGCCTGCTAAGCGGCTGCCATGCCGCCACTGCCGTCACACACTAGCGCCAGGAGGCGCATAAAAACTGCTCAGGGATCCTGCAGCATGGGAGCCCATTTTGTTGCTGCTGCTGATTGCCTGCAGGGGACAGGGGGCCTGGAACCACATATCTCAGCCTGCTGAGCGGCTGCCACGCCGCCACCGCTGTCACGCACTAGCGCCAGGAGGCGCATAAAAACTGCTCAGGGCTCCCACAGTGCGGGGCGGGCGCGCGATGGCCAGGTCAAGGGCGGGCCCGTCCTGTGCCCATCAGCGACAGGATGAGGCAGGGCAGGGCCACCACCCTTGGCTTTGCTGTATCGTACATCCATCAGCTTGCCTGGTAAGGCTTTGCCTTGTTCGGCTTCTATTCAGACGCTTGTGGCCACTGCCCTTGATTAAGCCTCCCAGACTGCATTTAGATCCCCAACCAGCCTTACTAATCCCTAAACTGGCGTGATTCCGGAACACTATTTTCAGCTGGGTTAGAATTTGAAGTTGCCTTGCATTGTTATGTCCCGTATAGAGGCCCTAATGTAGACCCGTTTTTACATGCCCTAAAATGGACGTATTCATATTTGTCCATATATGGTCATATTCGTACTTGCCCTATTATGGTCATAGCCGCATATGCCCAATTATGGTCATAACTGTACATGTCCTATTATAGTCATGATTCCTTATATAGGCATGATCTTTCGCCTACATTGGTCCTTGCTAGTACACAACGTGCTCTGAGGGCTTAACGTTATCTATCCTGTGGTTTTGAATACAGCAGGGTTTTTCCCAAACACAGGCCCACACTGTACTCATCAATTATGCATGGCCCTCTAGGAATACACCACCTGCATAATATGTATGTACAAAGTTCACCCCTGACGTCTTCCTCATGTCTAACGACAGACCAATACAAACCATACTGAGGACCGAGACTCTTTAGGGTATAAATACACCACATCTTGCCCCGGTAAGACAGAGGGAACCGAGACTTCCATGCGGACACACTGACCAGAGATGCTGAGGCTCCTGCATGCAGTCGCTCCAGCTGACAACGGTCTAACACAGCCCTTGCGGGGTGTCCAACTCGAGACCAGGACGGTGTCCCACACTCTCTATTCAGGTATGGGGGTTCGACTAAATCCTAGAAGGATTCTTGGCTCTTAGGCTTTAGACCTACACATATGCTAGGTACACTCAGGTACATCTAGTTAGGCATCGTAGGAGTACGCGCACTTGCATAATGCTTTTTATATTCATGTATGTATTCATGATTATTGCAATATGGTAGAACTGTTCTATCCCTTTGCTTTCATCGTAATGCTGATAATATATCTCTGCTATTGTATGCTGGTTTCTGCAGCACATATATTTTACACTAGAATAACAACTGTTCAATAAATACTTATTGAAACGCCTGACTGTTTATTCTGTGTAACTCTCTGAGACAAACCGAATAAGTAAGCACGAGTGACTGAGCGAAAGGTAGTACATTGTTTCCATGATTCTGAGGAATTTGGGTTGTCATGGTCTAAGGTTTCCAGAAACTAATCTCTCCCCGATAAGAGGAGATTCTAGTGGCACTGTGAGCTAGCTAATGCAAACCAGGCTAACATATACGGTGGGGGTGCTCAGAGTTAGTCTGCCACCAAGCCCACAGTTTATGTTATCCAAACGCGCAGGTTCTGCAGGGGCACTATAGGAACTACACGACAGCATATTATTCACCATTGCCGGCGAGGCTGCATCATAGACTGTATCCATTGGCACATGTACTAATCGCAAGTGTAACTGTCTAAATCACTGGTTAATGTGGCTGTTAGGTGCATTGGCAAAAGATTCGGTCTGTCTGTGTGTCTTTAGGTAAGATTGTCAACACCGTGGGTTACCCATACAGCCCTACGTTTCCTTTTCAACCAGCAATGGGTAAGCGGACGGCTACAGAGGGCTTAGCAAAAGGGAAATCATCCAAACTAAGGAAAAGTGAGCCTGAGAATTGTACTATAGAAGAAATCAATGACCTGATTGAAGAGGTCGAAACAATGCTGGGTAACAAAAGCAAAACAGTTAGTAAACACAAAACCAAAATCACTGCATTCTATAGTAAATGCCCGTTAGGTACAAAGATAGAAAGTTCCTCAAGACTGGGCCAAACAGAAGTGGCTATTGAGACAGCACTGCACGCATCAGGTACCCATCAGTTTTCAGACACGTTCCCCACCCAATGCGATATTGACGCCACACAGCAAACAAACTCCCGTGCCCTAGATGAGTTGATCTGCACTGTCAGAGGCAAGGAGGTTTTATCACCCATTGTGTGTTCAAATAGGTTCTCCCACTTAACCTCCATACCAGCGCCAGATGATGGAATTGCTGATCCTCTTACACAGAACACAAACTCAAATGTGCCTTCACAGCACGGTAATTCACAAGCAAAAAGGAGTTCAATTCCGAGTTTAGCAAATGAGCTGGTAAAACAGGTGTATGGAGCGCAAAATAACATCAATGCTCAACTAATAATTGAGCTAGTGCAGAGGTTAGACGCTCTAACCAAAGAGGTTGTCAGTTTAAAGACATTAATAGGGAACCTAACAAGGTAACATAGATAGAGATGCTGGTAACATAGATAGAGATGTTGTAGTAGAGAAACCATGCGAGAAAATCGAGAAGTGCCAGGTTGCACCCCAAGTATTGAAAAATTCCAAACAAAGGATGCAACATTCCAATCATACAGGCAAATTGGTCGAGGGTCCTTATTCAGATCTACAAAATCATGATCAAGGGGAAGGTTATAGCTGGGAGGGGGGATGACCAGGAGTATTAATGGAGCAAGGCTTGACAGAGGGAATGCGCACACGAGAAGGGTGGTGGTTGGACAAAAGCACACTGAAAATAAACAACAGTACAACAACAACCAGGGGGGACACTTCAACTTGCCAGTAGGGAGCACAGGGATACATCTGTGGGAGCAGGACACGTATATCGTCCAGCAGAGGCTGTTCCCAATGCTTAGCTGTTCAGACCATAGGTGGACCTCCACTAACTACACTAACTATAGAAACAACAATAGCCCTAGATTAGGGGAGGGAAAGTTTATATGACAAATGTCCCTAAACTCAATCTCTCTTATAGGGAGGATGAAGTCTCACTAAAAAACAAGGTAATACACTGGATAAGATACATGCGCAATTGCCTATCAGTAATACGTTCGGACCTCTTAAAGGTGGAATGCTTGTCTAGCAAACACGCAGATTATGATACTATACTCATCCTAAAAACTAGGAGTCTAGACGACGGTCTAATTGCACTTGACTTAAGAACATGTCCTCCCTCTAACACCTTGATGAGATTTAAGCTGAATAGACCCAGTAGTGACGAAGGTCTGGTCCAACTAGAGCTCACAAATACCAGGAAATCGTCCCATTATGAGCTCTCTCAAAACAATCTGGAGGCAGTCAACTGACTGAAAATGCAGGAAACTGTACCCGCCCGATTCACAAGGACCTTGCCCACCCCTAAAGGAAATTCAACCTTTCATTACCCCCTACAAAATCAACAGGATAATTCTACAGTGGAGAAGTGTGGCTCAATGGTTAGAGCGGCAGACCCTGATGCAGAGATCTGGCCCGGGACCAGGGTTCAATTCCCGCCTCGGCGGGTCTTGGGCTCAATTTCCTCGGACCTGATAATTCTCGCCTCGGTGCCTATTCTAATCATGGGTCCCACTCTGCAACTCTGGGCAATAGCTTGCTTAATCTCCACAACGGCCCCAACAGCGCTGGGATGCCTGGCTTCACCGCTGGGGGTGCCCAGGAGTGGACATTTCACAGGGAAAAGCCAGGAAGGGTTCCACAGCGGTATGCGTACAGCGCCAGGACACCCCTTTGGGGGTATAAGTGCGCTTTACAAGTACAAATTTCAATTTCATACACAATACACGGCGGACACAGTGGTAGATCCTGCACCAACCAGCTCTCCTATATGGATTGAAGAAGCCCAGCTACTGGAAAAACATCTAGGGTCATGGAACATAGCGGGCCTGAAACAAAAATTAATAGATCAGGAATGGCAGGAGTACATTAATCAATTCGACTTTTGCCTGTTGCAAGAAACCTGGGCATTGGAAACTCCATACAAGCTAGTTTTTAAAACATTTAGCGTCAATGCTGTACCCTCAGTTAGAGGCAGACCATCAGGTGGTCTAGTTATATGGGCAAGAATCACCCTAAAGGCTGAAATGACTCAGTTGGAATTACATCTACAAACATATTGCGGGTAAAAGTAAAAACACAAAGCAAAACAGAAATGTATCTCCTAAATGGCTACAATAGACCAAGATCTGCCAGCACAGAATCCCCAGTGATAGACATATCGGACAATTTTTTAAGACTCTAGGGCAGCAGTAATTATAGGAGGAGATTCTAACTGTAAATTTGAACCGGCTGTGGGATTGGAAACCATTCGAGGAAGAGGATATGGTAAGTGGAGTCCCGTCTTTGGAGACTGGTATTTCGGTACCTTGCACAACTGCAGTGGCCCAACTGATTCGATTAGTCTCAGGACAGGGGCTGAGGGCCTGCCATGGCAGACTGCCCTCAGATAGACCGAGTGCCCACACATTCAAGAGAGGTCCTACTAAGAGTAGAATCGACTATATAATGATCAGTGTTAACTCATGGGGGTAACCTAATTGATCTAGAAGTAGAGGTTAGAGATGACAGCGATCACCTCCCACTGTGTCTAACAATGGTGGGATCTCCCTTTGAAACCTGGGCCATGGGAAATAATGCTAATGCGAGAAACCCAATTTAGCAGATAGTTAGCAACAATCGAAGAGCTCTACAAAGGCCTTCTAAAGCAGGTAACTGAAACTATGACGAAGATCTATAACACCTTCTCAGATGTCTTAGCTCCTTATGCAGCTATATCTATGAGAGAGATCCCAATTGTGCAGATCCACTGCACCATGGTAGATAAATTGACACCACTTTTCAGCAAAATCCGTAGAGAACACGGGTCTGCTAGTGCCGACATCCGTTCCTCACACACTCACTGGTATAACGACTGCCGCAAGGCCAAAATCGAACTGCTAGCGACTGAGAACCAACGATATTGAAGTACTAAGGGACAAAAGGGCCAAGTATAAGAAACTACTAGTGCAAGCAAAAATGGATTGGGACGATCGTATCTGGGATGACCTTATCACTGCAGCAAAAAATAAGGACCATGCGGGCTTTTGGGAAATACTAGCCAAGGGCAATAAAATCAGAAGTACTAGCCTGGATCTTTTTTGGGATCCAGGCACTTGGCATAGACATTTTTCGACACTGTATTCCGATGTTACCATCCAACCAACACATGGTTATTTAATGTAGGAAAACTGTCCTCTAAAAAATACACAGAGTGGAATGAATACTGCTCCTTATTTTAGTTTGGACGATACAATGGCAGCTATAGATGCAGTCAAAATAGGAAAAGCCCCTGGTCCCAATAAGATACCTCGTGACCTACTAAAACATGATAAAACAGTATGGGCACCATACGTAAATCTCTTATGTAATGCTGTGGCTGCAGGAGCCCCTATACCGGAGTCCTGTAAAGAGGCCAAAATAATCCCAATTTTTAAAAAGGGCAATCACCAAGATCCTGCCAATTATAGGCCTATAAGTCTAATAGATACCTTACAAAAGGTATATGCAAAACAGAATCTATTTAAGCTCAATAACTGGATAGAAGAAAATAACATTCTATCACAGTATCAAGCCGGGTTCAGAGTGAGAACGAGCACAATAGATAAGGTCTTTAGACTTTTATGCATAGGCAGGAAATATACAAATTTAATGGGAGGACACCTGCACATAGCATTCATATACCTGAAGGCCGCCTTCAACCTTATCCCCAGGGAATTCCCTCTGGAATTACCTTGAAATTGAGGGTGTCCCTGAAGATCTTCTGGTACAGATAGTCAGGCTGCATGAAGATAATTACGCAAAAGTTAGATGGGGACCCAGGGGCGAACTATCAGAGGCGATCCCTATAAAAAGAGGAGTAAGGCAGGGATGTGTACTGGCACCCACTCTTTTCTCATTATATGTAAATGATGTTGTGAAACATCTACAAGTGTGTAAACATGACTCGCCAAAGCTAGGAGGGGTGCCAGTACCGGCTCTATTATTCGCTGAGGATACTATTTTGCTATCACAAACTCCAAAGGGATTAAAAACCTGCTGAACTCCTTCAGCGAATATTGCGTCTCAAAAGGCCTTGAAACAAACGCTAACAAAACTAAATACATGGCGGTAAAACCTCATAAAGCTTCTAAGAAACATATTACAGTTCAAAAACAAAAGCCAGAATATGTGTCCAATTTTAACTACCTTGGTATTACACTAGATACAAAATTGACATGGAATCCTCACCTACAAAAATGCAAGGCTATTTTGCTTCAAAATTCTATGCCAATATTGAAAAAGCATCAGAAAAGTGTATCCAAGGCAGTGTCCCCTGCCTTGGAGGTTTACAAGTACAGGTTACAATTTGCAACTCTTTATGGTGCAGAGCTCTGGGGGGGCGGGGGGGGGCACTAGGCATAACATGCTCACAGGGGAAGAAAACAAGTTCTTAAGGAGGCTACTACGCTTGCCTGTATGCACACCCGTGATACCCATTATCCAGGACCTCAATGTAAAGCGTATAAACCAACAAGACACATTGAGACCCCTGTTATTCTGGGTCCGTTTGTGGACCACAGAAGAACTTAAAAACTACAAAGAGGGACTAATTGTGATCCTGAAACTCGATCACCACGCAACACTTCAATGGGTCAGACACGTGCGAACATGGTTTTTCAAGCTAGGTCTTAACTACTCTTGGGATGCTCCCGGTACATTGACGACACTGTCAAAAAAGTTTTGAAAAATACATACTGGGCATACCTACATAACAGTATCCATCACTGCTCTGAAGTTAGTAGGTTAACATCCCTGTTTCTATTGGTAAAACCGCTTCCCGTTTTTGAACAATATGTGGATGAAGTTCAACCGCAACTGGCCAAGTCACTGCATATGAAGTTTCGCTTTGAGGTCTTACAGGTCAATTGCAACACAGCTAAATGGCAACGAAACAACAGTGATAGAGAGGCCTACTGTCCCCTATGCCCACTCAATGCAGTAGAAAATGAATCCTAAATATTCTTTTTACCAGCATACGCCATCCCAAGGAAACAAGCATTGGAAATGCAATAGGTCTCGCATTTTTTTAAGTTAGAGCTATTGGCATTGTAAATGGCAATGTCTGTTACCTACTAAGGGAGGATGGAGGGAGCAGTTGGTGTCGGAGTGCCAAAATGCTCTGTTGGAGTGTGACTGGCCAAAAGTAAACTAAACAAGCAGCGACTTTTAAAATAAGTGTTTAGCCAGAGATGTTGACTTTACCTATGTCTTTAAGCTGTGCTGCACAGAAGTCTGCAGCATGCTGAAAAGTTATAATAAAGAAGTGTCAGAAGCATTTTTGTTACCTTAGATATGACCAAAAAAGCATTATGTACAACTGAACCACCATATTAAAAAAGTATTAACAATAAATAATGTCTTGAGTTCTTTTTTGTCCTTTCAATGCTGGCAACTTGTATCTGCCTGTCCCAATGGTTGCTTGTTGTTGTTTTTTTTGTTATGGGGGGGCATAAATAACAGGAGGGTGAAAGTCAGTCAGTTAGTTAGTGAGAGTGAGTGAGAGAGTCAGCCAGTGAGAGAGAGTCAGTCAGTGAAAGAGTGAGTGAGAGAGTCAGCCAGTCAGTGAGAGAGTGAGAGTCAGCCAGTCAGTGAGAGATTCAGTCAGTGAGAGTGAGAGTCAGCCAGTCAGTGAGAGATTCAGTCAGTGAGAGTGAGAGCCAGTCAGTCAGTGAGAGATTCAGTCAGTGAGAGAGAGAGCCAGTCAGTCAGTCAGTGAGAGAGCCAGTGAGTGAGAGAGAGAGTGAGAGAGACAGTGAGTGAGAGAGACAGTGAGTGAGAGAGACAGTGAGTGAGAGAGTCAGTGAGTGAGAGAGTCAGTGAGTGAGAGAGTCAGTGAGTGAGAGAGTCAGTGAGTGAGAGAGTCAGTGAGTGAGAGAGTCAGTGAGTGAGAGAGTCAGTGAGTGAGAGAGTCAGTGAGTGAGAGAGTCAGTGAGTGAGAGAGTCAGTGAGTGAGAGAGTCAGTGAGTGAGAGAGTCAGTGAGTGAGAGAGTCAGTGAGTGAGAGAGTCAGTGAGTGAGAGAGTCAGTGAGTGAGAGAGTCAGTGAGTGAGATAGTCAGTGAGTGAGATAGTCAGTGAGTGAGATAGTCAGTGAGTGAGATAGTCAGTGAGTGAGATAGTCAGTGAGTGAGATAGTCAGTGAGTGAGATAGTCAGTGAGTGAGATAGTCAGTGAGTGAGATAGTCAGTGAGTGAGATAGTCAGTGAGTGAGATAGTCAGTGAGTGAGATAGTCAGTGAGTGAGATAGTCAGTGAGTGAGTGAGTCAGTGAGTGAGATAGTCAGTGAGTGAGATAGTCAGTGAGTGAGTGAGATAGTCAGTGAGATAGTCAGTGAGTGAGTGAGATAGTCAGTGAGATAGTGAGTGAGTGAGATAGTCAGTGAGTGAGATAGTGAGTGAGTGAGTGAGTGAGATAGTCAGTGAGTGAGTGAGATAGTCAGTGAGTGAGTGAGATAGTCAGTGAGTGAGTGAGATAGTCAGTGAGTGAGTGAGATAGTCAGTGAGTGAGTGAGATAGTCAGTGAGTGAGTGAGATAGTCAGTGAGTGAGTGAGATAGTCAGTGAGTGAGTGAGATAGTCAGTGAGTGAGATAGTCAGTGAGTGAGTGAGTCAATGAGTGAGTGAGTCAATGAGTGAGTGAGTGAGTGAGTGAGATAGTCAGTGAGATAGTCAGTGAGTGAGTGAGATAGTCAGTGAGTGAGTGAGATAGTCAGTGAGATAGTGAGTGAGTGAGATAGTGAGTGAGTGAGATAGTGAGTGAGTGAGTGAGATAGTCAGTGAGTGAGTGAGATAGTCAGTGAGTGAGTGAGATAGTCAGTGAGTGAGTGAGATAGTCAGTGAGTGAGTGAGATAGTCAGTGAGTGAGTGAGATAGTCAGTGAGTGAGTGAGATAGTCAGTGAGTGAGTGAGATAGTCAGTGAGTGAGTGAGTCAGTGAGTGAGTGAGATAGTCAGTGAGTGAGTGAGATAGTCAGTGAGTGAGATAGTCAGTGAGTGAGTGAGTCAATGAGTGAGTGAGTGAGATAGTCAGTGAGATAGTCAGTGAGTGAGTGAGATAGTCAGTGAGATAGTCAGTGAGTGAGTGAGATAGTCAGTGAGTGAGTGAGATAGTCAGTGAGATAGTGAGTGAGTGAGATAGTCAGTGAGTGAGTGAGATAGTAAGTGAGTGAGTGAGATAGTCAGTGAGTGAGTGAGATAGTCAGTGAGTGAGTGAGATAGTCAGTGAGTGAGTGAGATAGTCAGTGAGTCAGTGAGTGAGATAGTCAGTGAGTCAGTGAGTGAGATAGTCAGTGAGTCAGTGAGTGAGATAGTCAGTGAGTCAGTGAGTGAGATAGTCAGTGAGTCAGTGAGTGAGATAGTCAGTGAGTCAGTGAGTGAGATAGTCAGTGAGTCAGTGAGTGAGATAGTCAGTGAGTCAGTGAGTGAGATAGTCAGTGAGTCAGTGAGTGAGATAGTCAGTGAGTCAGTGAGTGAGATAGTCAGTGAGTCAGTGAGTGAGATAGTCAGTGAGTGAGTGAGTGAGATAGTCAGTGAGTGAGTGAGATAGTCAGTGAGTGAGTGAGATAGTCAGTGAGATAGTCAGTGAGTGAGATAGTGAGTGAGTGAGTGAGATAGTGAGTGAGTGAGTGAGATAGTCAGTGAGTGAGTGAGATAGTCAGTGAGTGAGTGAGATAGTCAGTGAGTGAGTGAGATAGTCAGTGAGTGAGTCAGTGAGTGAGTGAGATAGTCAGTGAGTGAGTCAGTGAGTGAGTGAGATAGTCAGTGAGTGAGTCAGTGAGTGAGTGAGATAGTCAGTGAGTGAGTCAGTGAGTGAGTGAGATAGTCAGTGAGTGAGTCAGTGAGTGAGTGAGATAGTCAGTGAGTGAGTGAGATAGTCAGTGAGTGAGTGAGATAGTAAGTGAGTGAGTGAGATAGTCAGTGAGTGAGATAGTCAGTGAGTGAGTGAGATAGTCAGTGAGTCAGTGAGTGAGATAGTCAGTGAGTCAGTGAGTGAGATAGTCAGTGAGTCAGTGAGTGAGATAGTCAGTGAGTCAGTGAGTGAGATAGTCAGTGAGTCAGTGAGTGAGATAGTCAGTGAGTCAGTGAGTGAGATAGTCAGTGAGTCAGTGAGTGAGATAGTCAGTGAGTGAGTGAGTGAGAGTGTCAGTGAGTGAGAGTGTCAGTGAGTGAGAGTGTCAGTGAGTGAGAGTGTCAGTGAGTGAGTCAGTGAGTGAGTGAGATAGTGAGTGAGTGAGATAGTCAGTGAGTGAGTCAGTGAGTGAGTCAGTGAGTGAGTCAGTGAGTGAGTCAGTGAGTGAGATAGTGAGTGAGATAGTCAGTGAGTGAGATAGTCAGTGAGTGAGATAGTCAGTGAGTGAGATAGTCAGTGAGTGAGATAGTCAGTGAGTGAGATAGTGAGTGAGATAGTCAGTGAGTGAGATAGTCAGTGAGTGAGATAGTCAGTGAGTGAGATAGTCAGTGAGTGAGATAGTCAGTGAGTGAGATAGTCAGTGAGTGAGATAGTCAGTGAGTGAGATAGTCAGTGAGTGAGATAGTCAGTGAGTGAGATAGTCAGTGAGTGAGATAGTCAGTGAGTGAGATAGTCAGTGAGATAGTCAGTGAGATAGTCAGTGAGATAGTCAGTGAGATAGTCAGTGAGATAGTCAGTGAGATAGTCAGTGAGATAGTCAGTGAGTGAGATAGTCAGTGAGTGAGATAGTCAGTGAGTGAGATAGTCAGTGAGTGAGATAGTCAGTGAGTGAGATAGTCAGTGAGTGAGTGAGATAGTGAGTGAGTGAGATAGTCAGTGAGTGAGTGAGATAGTCAGTGAGTGAGTGAGATAGTCAGTGAGTGAGTGAGATAGTCAGTGAGTGAGTGAGATAGTCAGTGAGTGAGTGAGATAGTCAGTGAGTGAGTGAGATAGTCAGTGAGTGAGTGAGATAGTCAGTGAGTGAGTGAGATAGTCAGTGAGATAGTCAGTGAGTGAGATAGTCAGTGAGTGAGTGAGACAGTCAGTGAGTGAGACAGTCAGTGAGTGAGACAGTCAGTGAGTGAGACAGTCAGTGAGTGAGACAGTCAGTGAGTGAGACAGTCAGTGAGTGAGACAGTCAGTGAGTGAGACAGTCAGTGAGTGAGACAGTCAGTGAGTGAGACAGTCAGTGAGTGAGACAGTCAGTGAGTGAGACAGTCAGTGAGTCTGAGCGAGATAGTGAGTGAGTCTGAGCGAGATAGTGAGTGAGTCTGAGCGAGATAGTCAGCGAGATAGTCAGCGAGTGAGTCAGCGAGTGAGTCAGCGAGTGAGTCAGCGAGTGAGTCAGCGAGTGAGTCAGCGAGTGAGTCAGCGAGTGAGTCAGCGAGTGAGTCAGCGAGTCAGTGAGTGAGTGAGTCAGTGAGTGAGTGAGTCAGTGAGTGAGTGAGTCAGTGAGTGAGTGAGTCAGTGAGTGAGATAGTCAGTGAGTGAGTGAGATAGTCAGTGAGTGAGTGAGATAGTCAGTGAGTGAGTGAGATAGTCAGTGAGTGAGTGAGATAGTCAGTGAGTGAGATAGATAGTCAGTGAGTGAGTGAGATAGTCAGTGAGTGAGTCAGTGAGTGAGATAGTCAGTGAGTGAGACAGTCAGTGAGTGAGACAGTCAGTGAGTGAGACAGTCAGTGAGTGAGACAGTCAGTGAGTGAGACAGTCAGTGAGTGAGACAGTCAGTGAGTGAGACAGTCAGTGAGTGAGACAGTCAGTGAGTGAGACAGTCAGTGAGTGAGACAGTCAGTGAGTGAGACAGTCAGTGAGTGAGACAGTCAGTGAGTGAGTCAGTGAGCGAGATAGTGAGTGAGTCTGAGCGAGATAGTGAGCGAGATAGTGAGCGAGTGAGTGAGCGAGTGAGTCAGCGAGTGAGTCAGCGAGTGAGTCAGCGAGTGAGTCAGCGAGTGAGTCAGCGAGTGAGTCAGCGAGTGAGTCAGCGAGTGAGTCAGCGAGTGAGTCAGCGAGTGAGTCAGCGAGTGAGTGAGCGAGTGAGTCAGCGAGTGAGCGAGCGAGTGAGCGAGCGAGTGAGTCAGCGAGTGAGTCAGTCAGTGAGTGAGTCAGTGAGTGAGTCAGTGAGTGAGTCAGTGAGTGAGTCAGTGAGTGAGTCAGTGAGTGAGTCAGTGAGTGAGTCAGTGAGTGAGTCAGTGAGTGAGTCAGTGAGTGAGTCAGTGAGTGAGTGAGTGAGTCAGTGAGTGAGTGAGTGAGTCAGTGAGTGAGTGAGTGAGTCAGTGAGTGAGTGAGTCAGTGAGTGAGTGAGTGAGTGAGTGAGTGAGTGAGTCAGTGAGTGAGTGAGTCAGTGAGTGAGTGAGTCAGTGAGAGAGTGAGTGAGTCAGAGAGAGAGTGAGTGAGTCAGAGTGAGTGTGAGTGAGTGAGTCAGTGAGTGTGAGTCAGTGAGAGTGAGTCAGTGAGAGTGAGTCAGTGAGAGTGAGTCAGTGAGAGTGAGTCAGTGAGAGTCAGTGAGTGAGTGTCAGTGAGTGAGTGAGTGAGATAGTCAGTGAGTCAGTGAGTGAGATAGTCAGTGAGTGAGTCAGTGAGTGAGATAGTCAGTGAGTGAGTCAGTGAGTGAGTGAGATAGTCCGTGAGTGAGTCAGTGAGTGAGTGAGTCAGTGAGTGAGTGAGATAGTCAGTGAGTGAGAGTGTCAGTGAGTGAGTGAGATAGTCAGTGAGTGAGTCAGTGAGTGAGTGAGATAGTCAGTGAGTGAGTGAGATAGTCAGTGAGTGAGTGAGATAGTCAGTGAGTGAGATAGTGAGTGAGTCAGTCAGTCAGTGAGTGAGTGAGTGAGTGAGATAGTCAGTGAGTGAGTGAGACAGTCAGTGAGTGAGACAGTCAGTGAGTGAGACAGTCAGTGAGTGAGACAGTCAGTGAGTGAGACAGTCAGTGAGTGAGACAGTCAGTGAGTGAGACAGTCAGTGAGTGAGACAGTCAGTGAGTGAGACAGTCAGTGAGTGAGACAGTCAGTGAGTCTGAGCGAGATAGTGAGTGAGTCTGAGCGAGATAGTGAGTGAGTCTGAGCGAGATAGTCAGCGAGTGAGTCAGCGAGTGAGTCAGCGAGTGAGTCAGCGAGTGAGTCAGCGAGTGAGTCAGCGAGTGAGTCAGCGAGTGAGTCAGCGAGTGAGTCAGCGAGTGAGTCAGCGAGTGAGTCAGCGAGTGAGTCAGCGAGTGAGTCAGCGAGTGAGTCAGCGAGTCAGTGAGCGAGTCAGTGAGCGAGTCAGTGAGTGAGTCAGTGAGTGAGTCAGTGAGTGAGTCAGTGAGTGAGTGAGTCAGTGAGTGAGTGAGTCAGTGAGTGAGTCAGTGAGTGAGTGAGTCAGTGAGTGAGTGAGTGAGTGAGTGAGTCAGTGAGTGAGTGAGTGAGTGAGCCAGTGAGTGAGTGAGATAGTCAGTGAGTGAGTGAGATAGTCAGTGAGTGAGTGAGATAGTCAGTGAGTGAGTGAGATAGTCAGTGAGTGAGTCAGTGAGTGAGATAGTCAGTGAGTGAGTGAGATAGTCAGTGAGTGAGTGAGATAGTCAGTGAGTGAGTGAGATAGTCAGTGAGTGAGTGAGATAGTCAGTGAGTGAGTCAGTGAGATAGTCAGTGAGTGAGTCAGTGAGATAGTCAGTGAGTGAGACAGTCAGTGAGTGAGAGTCAGTGAGTGAGACAGTCAGTGAGTGAGACAGTCAGTGAGTGAGACAGTCAGTGAGTGAGACAGTCAGTGAGTGAGACAGTCAGTGAGTGAGTCAGTGAGCGAGATAGTGAGTGAGTCTGAGCGAGATAGTGAGCGAGTGAGTCAGCGAGTGAGTCAGCGAGTGAGTCAGCGAGTGAGTCAGCGAGTGAGTCAGCGAGTGAGTGAGCGAGTGAGTGAGCGAGTGAGTGAGCGAGTGAGTGAGCGAGTGAGTGAGCGAGTGAGTCAGCGAGTGAGTCAGTGAGTGAGTCAGTGAGTGAGTGAGTGAGTCAGTGAGTGAGTCAGTGTGTCAGTGAGTGAGTGAGTGAGTGAGTCAGTGAGTGAGTGAGTGAGTGAGTGAGTGAGTGAGTGAGTCAGTGAGTGAGTGAGTCAGTGAGTGAGTCAGTGAGTGAGTGAGTCAGTCAGTGAGTGAGTGAGTGAGTCAGTGAGAGAGTGAGTGAGTCAGTGAGTGAGTGAGTGAGTCAGTGAGTGAGTCAGTGAGTGTGAGTCAGTGAGAGTGAGTCAGTGAGAGTGAGTCAGTGAGAGTCAGTGAGTGAGTGTCAGTGAGTGAGTGAGTGAGTGAGATAGTCAGTGAGTCAGTGAGTGAGATAGTCAGTGAGTGAGTCAGTGAGTGAGATAGTCAGTGAGTGAGTCAGTGAGTGAGTGAGATAGTCCGTGAGTGAGTCAGTGAGTGAGTGAGATAGTCAGTGAGTGAGTCAGTGAGTGAGTGAGATAGTCAGTGAGTGAGAGTGTCAGTGAGTGAGTGAGATAGTCAGTGAGTGAGTGAGATAGTCAGTGAGTGAGATAGTGAGTGAGTCAGTCAGTCAGTCAGTGAGTGAGTGAGTGAGTGAGATAGTCAGTGAGTGAGTGAGATAGTCAGTGAGTGAGATAGTGAGTGAGTGAGTCAGTCAGTCAGTGAGTGAGTCAGTGAGTGAGATAGTCAGTGAGTCAGTGAGTGAGATAGTCAGTGAGTGAGATAGTCAGTGAGTGAGATAGTCAGTGAGTGAGATAGTCAGTGAGTGAGATAGTCAGTGAGTGAGATAGTGAGTGAGTGAGATAGTCAGTGAGTGAGTGAGTCAGTGAGTGAGTGAGTCAGTGAGTGAGTGAGTCAGTGAGTGAGTGAGTGAGTCAGTGAGTGAGTGAGTCAGTGAGTGAGTGAGTGAGTCAGTGAGTGAGTGAGTCAGTGAGTGAGTGAGTCAGTGAGTGAGTGAGTCAGTGAGTGAGTGAGTCAGTGAGTGAGATAGTGAGTGAGATAGTGAGTGAGATAGTGAGTGAGTCAGTGAGTGAGTGAGATAGTGAGTGAGATAGTGAGTGAGTCAGTGAGTGAGTGAGTCAGTGAGTGAGTCAGTGAGTGAGTGAGTCAGTGAGTGAGTCAGTGAGTGAGTCAGTGAGTGAGTCAGTGAGTGAGTGAGTCAGTGAGTGAGTCAGTGAGTGAGTCAGTGAGTGAGTGAGTGAGATAGTGAGTGAGTCAGTGAGTGAGTGAGTCAGTGAGTGAGTGAGATAGTGAGTGAGTCAGTGAGTGAGTGAGTCAGTGAGTGAGTTAGTGAGTGAGTTAGTCAGTGAGTGAGATAGTGAGTGAGTCAGTGAGTGAGTCAGTGAGTGAGTCAGTGAGTGAGATAGTGAGTGAGTCAGTGAGTGAGTCAGTGAGTGAGATAGTGAGTGAGTCAGTGAGTGAGATAGTGAGTGAGTCAGTGAGTGAGATAGTGAGTGAGTGAGTGAGATAGTGAGTGAGTGAGTGAGATAGTGAGTGAGAGTGAGTGAGTCAGTGAGATAGTGAGTGAGTCAGTGAGTGAGTGAGTCAGTGAGTGAGTGAGTGAGTCAGTGAGTGAGTTAGTGAGTGAGTCAGTGAGATAGTGAGTGAGTCAGTGAGATAGTGAGTGAGTCAGTGAGTGAGATAGTGAGTCAGTGAGTGAGATAGTGAGTGAGTGAGTGAGATAGTGAGTGAGTGAGTGAGATAGTCAGTGAGTGAGATGGTCAGTGAGTGAGAGGGTCAGTGAGTGAGATGGTCAGTGAGTGAGAGGGTCAGTGTTTTAGCGAGAGGGTCAGTGTTTTAGCGAGAGGGTCAGTGTTTTAGCGAGAGGGTCAGTGTTTTGAGAGGTCAGTGTTTTACGAGGGTCAGTGTTTTAGCGAGAGGGTCAGTGTTTTAGCGAGAGGGTCAGTGTTTTAGCGAGAGGGTCAGTGTTTTAGCGAGAGGGTCAGTGTTTTAGCGAGAGGGTCAGTGTTTTAGCGAGAGGGTCAGTGTTTTAGCGAGAGGGTCAGTGTTTTAGCGAGAGGGTCAGTGTTTTAGCGAGAGGGTCAGTGTTTTAGCGAGAGGGTCAGTGTTTTAGCGAGAGGGTCAGTGTTTTAGCGAGAGGGTCAGTGTTTGAGTGTGATAGCCTGTCAGTGATAGCCTGTCAGTGATAGCCTGTCAGTGATAGAGTGTCTGTGAGAGTGTCTGTGAGAGTGTCTGTGAGAGTGTCTGTGAGAGTGTCTGTGAGAGTGTCTGTGAGAGTGTCTGTGAGAGTGTCTGTGAGAGTGTCTGTGAGAGTGTCTGTGACTGGGTCTGTGCCTGGGTCTGTGAGAGTGTCTGTGAGAGTGTCTGTGAGAGTGTCTGTGAGAGTGTCTGTGAGAGTGTCTGTGAGAGTGTCTGTGAGAGTGTCTGTGAGAGTGTCTGTGAGAGTGTCTGTGCCTGGGTCTGTGCCTGGGTCTGTGCCTGGGTCTGTGCCTGGGTCTGTGCCTGGGTCTGTGCCTGGGTCTGTGCCTGGGTCTGTGCCTGGGTCTGTGCCTGGGTCTGTGCCTGGGTCTGTGCCTGGGTCTGTGCCTGGGTCTGTGCCTGGGTCTGTGCCTGGGTCTGTGCCTGGGTCTGTGCCTGGGTCTGTGCCTGGGTCTGTGCCTGGGTCTGTGCCTGGGTCTGTGCCTGGGTCTGTGCCTGGGTCTGTGCCTGGGTCTGTGCCTGGGTCTGTGCGTGAGTGAGTGCGTGTGTGAGTGCGTGTGTGAGTGCGTGTGTGAGTGCGTGTGTGAGTGCGTGTGTGAGTGCGTGTGTGAGTGCGTGTGTGAGTGCGTGTGTGAGTGCGTGTGTGAGTGCGTGTGTGAGTGCGTGTGTGAGTGCGTGTGTGAGTGAGTGCGTGAGTGAGTGCGTGTGTGAGTGAGTGCGTGAGTGAGTGCGTGTGTGAGTGAGTGCGTGAGTGAGTGCGTGAGTGAGTGCGTGTGTGTGTGAGTGCGTGAGTGAGTGCGTGTGTGTGTGAGTGCGTGTGTGTGTGAGTGCGTGTGTGTGAGTGCGTGTGTGTGTGAGTGCGTGTGTGTGTGAGTGCGTGTGTGAGTGCGTGTGTGAGTGTGTGTGAGTGCATGTGTGAGTGCGTGAGTGCGCGTGTGCGTGTTTTTAAAAGGCTGAGGTACCATTAAAATACTTAAAGCAATAGTGTTCCAGTAATATTAGAGGGAATTGCTGTGAATAAACTATATGCTGTATAACCTAACGTGTGTCTATAAAGCATATGTTCACTCTGAAGGGTATCTGAAATAACAGACTTACAATGATACCCAACTCAAAGGTACTTATCTTATCGACCTCGGAAGGATGAATGCTGAGTGGACCCGCCAGGACTCAAACCATTTGGCCATGAGGTTAAAACAGATTGCGGGTATATAAAGGGGGAGGCGAGCATCCTCCAGCACAACTGTGCTTTCAGAACTAGGTGGCATGAGTGCATGTGTCTGGGGAGGAGGTAGTTGACTAGTCCTGTTCTGCTTCATACTGGAAAAGAGCAAGGATGAGCCAATGATCGATCGCTGTTTGGGAGACCCCTGGTGGAAAACTGCCCTCCACTGCGGGAGCATCCTTGAGGATCGGAAGCAGGGCCTCAGAGTGACATGCTGGCACTCCATGACAAATTTGAAGTGTGCACACTGCACATGCGCCTAAATCGGCACATTCACTAATGAAAACATGTGAAAGACCAATTCCATTCACAAGTCTTAAAACGTCCAAAGATTATGGCTGGTTTCTAAGAAACATTAAAAAAATAAGGGAAATGCATTTAACAGCAATACACCCCATGTGATCACTTAAGAATGCTTTCAAACGGGTTTAAAACAGGCACATGCGGACAGGTTTTGTGGATGACGTGTATTTTAAGAGCCTGCGTGGATGGCCTGTCGCGGAGATAGGGGGCTCTGCCAGGTGAGCACACAGCCCATGCTTGCAAAGCGACAGCCAAGCTGGAGCAGACCCACTTCCCTCTTCTGTTACATATGCTTTCACAGGTTCATCCTGATACCATGCTGATGTCTGGATAAGGTACCCTGTGTGTCAGGAAACAGGAAAAGTCGGTTATTTTAAGTTTTTAAGTACTATAAGCCAACTAAAGGGACGGAAGCTGCCCTGTGGCTGTCGTCCGTGTTTCACTTTCCATTTAGAAGAACGGCTGGACACGCTTCCTGTGGACAGTGAAGTTCACGCTCTTTGATCTAACAGTGGGTTCCTGGCAGCTCCTCCTCTCACACATGGAGGCTTCTCGGCGAGGTCCAGTGCAGCGCCCCTAGAGCATACCTCGCGCATGCGCCGGCTCCACAGGCCCCAGCATGTCTCACACAAGTCCAGAAAGCAATCCCTCACCAGCGGGCCTCACTCTCGTTCACAGAGAGGTAGGCAAAGCGCAACCCCATCTTCTTGGGTAGACTCAAAATATCTTAACACAGGCCCCTGAAGCCCCTTAGGATCCTCTCCCCTCTTTCTGCAATACCCACCAACCAATCAGAGTTATGGAGTCTCAGGTGGGCCTTGAGAGATTCTGCTACATCACTGCAATAACATAACATAAGCATAGCTTCACTGCCTCTCATTCTCACATTTAACTCAAAAACCAAACAGATGACATGCAGGCTAACTCCTCAAAGCAGCATTTTATGTTTCCATCTTCAACAGTGCTTTAAATGGGCAGGTGGTATCAGGTACTCTGTACCTGCACCTTCTAGGATAGAACCAGCACTTCTCAACACTGCTCCAAAGTTTTTAATGGGAAAGTACCAGCTTTTCTAAGCACCACACACCTACTCACGAACAAGGAGTACCTGCCCTTCAACATTTCCACTTCAAACACGGATCTTAATTTAAACGTTAAAAGAAAACATAGGTCTCTCCACGGGCAAACGCGTGGCCTGAAGAGCACTCCGACACAAGATGTGAAGATAGGTTTTCCACCTTTACAATTGCAAATCACTCCGTTTAATTGGAGGCAGGATGTATTCTCCTTCAAGAGACAGAGCAGGCTCACATCAGGCGTACAAAATCAAAACCTGTCCTGTCCTCTTCAAGGGCATTTAAATATCACACAGGCTCTAAGGTATAGTTAGGGTGGCAGGGTAGGAGTCCGTTCCTTGAGTAGCCTTTCGGCCACAAAAAAAAACAGTGTCCTTTATAATGACATCGCCATTACTTTAATATGCTTAGCTTGTCGGCCGCGCGGTAAAAAAAAAAAATAAACAGTGGTGCGCGCGCACCACAGAGGAGCGGGGGGGGGGGAGCACGGCAGCGAGGCGAACTGCGCGTTCTGGCCACCGTCGGGAATGGGAGGAGCAAAGGCGGGACATGCGCCCGCCTTTGCCCAATCGCGTGCCGTTTCTGTAAAAAAAACGCACGCTCCAGCCAATGTGGGCTTCCCAAAGCAAAACCACACGCACGAGCGTGTGGGCAGCTTTCAGAAGCCCTTTCTAGAGGTCTCGCGCTGCGCGAGCAGTGCTGTGCACTGCAATGCTAGGCGCGAGACCTAAAAATGGATTAAACCCATCTGTCGAACTTTGGGAATCAGATCACATTTAGGAGCACTCAGAATTTTTAAAACAGACATCTCAGAAAATTGTTTTTAGTATAAGTAGATATTTATTAGCTGTTAATTTTGTACGCAAGGGAAAAGGCATGAAATTTTAGTTACCAGATGTCGGATTAAATCTTAAATACTATACGTTTTAATATGATACACTGCACCAGTATATACAAGCACTTTATTGCATTTGCACTTTATCAACTTTTGCCTGGAATTAGCATTCCGTCCATGACCGAGCATTATGTAACGGCAATAGAATCAGAATTCATGCCTTTTACTTAGAATCGATGTATCTGTGATGTATTTCAAAACAAGCTATGTATACATGATTGTCATCGGAGAGATGTGGGCATTTTAATAACTGATTTTAAATTATTGTATTGCATATGTATGAATTGTACAAATTTGCATCTTTTATGGGTTTTTAAAGCGAATAAAGATTATGTTCAGGATAAAGCTGTACAGCGCACAAATGATGTGCGGAAAGCACATCACCTAGTGTATTGATTTGTATTAAAATTTGTCTCCACCACGCTTCAGAGTTAACAAAAATGTCCTTCATTTGTTCTTTCCTAATTCAGGTATATTCTGAAGCATTTGTTGAGTTTATTTCTTGGAATTTAAATGTTGTTGTGTACTAGAAAAAAATAGCCTGTCCTTTAAGCCCTTGGTACCCAGGAAATCTATCACATAAATCTTCTCACTTTGCAGTCAGAGAAAGAAAACACCAAGCTCCCTGGGACAACAAAGCCTAACATTTGACCTGTGTCTTTGAATGTGCAGCAAATGTGACAAGATAAAAACACAATTTAAAGGCCTGTTTATTGCTCAATTTGCTTCTTAACTCCAGCATGGTATTTTGCTTCAGCAACCCCCACTGTCCTACTTCCAGTGCCTTTGCATGGATGGCAAAGATCAGTAGAATCAGTCAAGCCGAAGTATAGGAGGAAGGAAACCGTTTCAAAGAAATACAGCATGTTTACTGCTGTGAACCTTCACATACATTATCCTGTACTGCTTCGTGAATAAGAAAAAAATGAGTTCCCAGAAAGCGAGCACTTGTGGAAGAAAACAACGAGCCAGTCAGAGAGGTGGTAAACAGGCTATGCTCCACGGGAGGGACAAAGACATGTTGGACAGCCGAAAATAAGTAAAGTCAGAAAATAGAAAGCAAGCAAATGTAAAAATGTAAAGACAATGGTGAGCAATGGGTGGAAGGCATTCCTAGGGAAGCTTTCAGCATGTCCCCAAATATGCCTCTGCAACCAGACAGCTGTGGTAGCATCAACCTAAAATGTAGTTTCCTAATAGTGAGCAGTGGAAGCACGCACGTAAAGAGGGTATGCTATGTGGGTGCTACAAATACAAGGTGGATAAGGCAAGCCACCAAATTATAAGCATGTAAATGAGTGACAATAAAGCCAACCAATGGACAGCAATGGTCTGGTTTTAAGCCCACTGTAAGGTCTGGGTAAGAAGACAATAGGAATTTTGCAATTGTGCTGTCTGGTAGGCTCAACCTACAAGCATAGGCAAAGTCAACAGGTCTTGCGTTTGTGACCTATTGGCTTTGCCAATGGCTCTTAACCATAATCCACAACATCCTCGATGCAGTGCAGCATGCCTTAGGTTAAAAATAAAAAATGGAGGGGTGCTATTTCCATTTTAATTACCGATCTTAGTTGGGTCAGTGACTGAAAAGATAATAAAATGCACAAAAGCGTTTTTTTGTTTTTTTTAAAAGCAGGAGGGCAGTGGAGTGGAAGCAAAACAGGCGAGGATGGGGGTAACTGTGAAACAACACAGGGAAAGGAGTGGGGGGGCGCTGAAGCACCATGGGATAGGATGCGAAAGCAACAGGCGAAGGGCTGGGCAGGATGTAACAATACTGGGGACAGCGGGAATGAAAGCAACATGAGGTTTGTCGTTGCAACATGAAGGGTGTGAGTGTAGGGCAGCAATGGGGAGAAGTACAGCGGCGAGCGCAAGAGGGAGGCAGGTGGGGAAATGCAGTCGGGCAGCAGAGAGCAACACGAGTGCAAGTGGAGAGACGTAAATGAGGGAGACAGCTAGAAACACACTCACTCAAATGGAGTGCTTCACACAAAAGAGAAAAGATGTGCTTGAAAAGCAAGCAGTGGAGACAACGATGCCAGCCAGCCAACAATCAAAGAGACTGCAAAAGAGGCAGTGCTCCATCAGAGGGACAAACACAAGATCAACAAGCTGGGAGACAAATAAGAAGCTGGCAAATGAGTGACAAGGAAAGTCAGTCAATGACAAATAATGGCAGGGCTCCAAGCCTCTCTATGTTCTAGGTAAGTCACAATATGGCTTGCAACAGACAGCAGATGCACTGTCTAGTAGGCTTGAACTTGAAATGCTATGGCAATGCATGTTTTTTCGAACTATATACCTATAACAAACAAGATCATCTATTAAATATGCCTAAAATTATATTGTTCTGAGTGTGTAAAGATCCCATTCAGTTTGTGGGGATGTGCAATGTAAAAGCAGTTGTTGGGTGAGCTGCCAGGCACATGCCAATATAAAACAAAAAACATTGGCTAAAAGGAAAAATGTTTTTTTTTTGTTTCCATAAGCACACATTGCCAAAGTAGCCAATGGCACTTATTGGAAGTGCTTTGTGTGCGGGTGTGCTCCTTGTGAAAGGATAGAACCTCTCACTCACAGTAAAGTTAGCCAATGGCTGAAGTGGGCGGACCCATTGGCCAAAGCTGTATGCTGTGAATGACACTAACTGACTAATGGGAGAAGAGGGCTGGCTGACAGCCCCTATGAAAATATCATGCACATATATCTTTACTAAACTGAAGTGGGCGTGAATAAAGCCAGGCAAAAAAACAAACAAAAAAATTCTTTGTTAAAGAAATCCTCAACGTCTTAAAGACAATGACTTTCTCTGTAGGATAAAGTTAATATTTATAATGATACCTCGATTCTCCAGTAACGCCTCCCCATTTATAATCAAACATTCAACACCTGGGAAAGCTAGCATATATTATTCAATGTCAGAGAGCAAGACGGGGGCATTTTACTTACAACTGCTCTCCATCCTAATGACAATGGCCTTCATTCTCTTTTGTTTTGTCCACAGAGAGAAGACTTTCCAATTTTAAAACAATCCGTGCCCGGAGGGCAGGCCGGTGAATGCTGGCAAAGTACATATTTTCTCACTCACTAATTTCTTGATTTGAAACCCAGTTCTCAATGGCAGTAAAGTGCTTGACACACATGCATTGAGAGAAGACATTAACAAATGTTGTCCTCCTGACTCGGGTTACATTAATGTGAGAAAATAAGATTGCAGTCTTAGCAACATAAGAATTAATCTTGCCTACCCAACACTGTGCCTGATATTTCAGAAATGAAGAATGAGCTACTTATCTGTTACTACATGAATGAGCTTCAATCTAAGGATGGCCAAATGCAATGGGATGGTACCCAAAACAAACTCCTAATGTCAGATGGTATGGAATTGCATGCCCATAGTGCCATTTTTATGATCACTTCAATGAAAAACTCTGTAATTACCACCAATTCATTACATTCTTCGCTCTTCTGAAAATTTTTACATTTTATTACATGCATGCCGTCTTATATCATGGATGATCCCACCTATAACAAGCAATGCTAAGTGCAAGAAACCGCATGCTACAGCCAAAGGAAATGGTGGAAAGATAAGTGGTAAGCACTGGAACCAATGAAAAACAAGGAAAGCAAGGAGGCGGGATATGAGCACCTTTTAAGATTTATATTAAATACAATAGATTTCACAAACAGCGCATGCGCTGTGTAAGCGAAACCTAAAAAGGTAAAGGTGCTGAGATAAGATGTTATTCTTTTAATTTGCATTACAAGTTTTTTAACCTTTGTCTTTGAAACCAGCGCATATGTTACATTACAATCATCCTCCTCTCAGAATTTTTCTTTATGCATTGTCAGATCAGTAGCGTAGAATGGATGCCGTGGGCCCTGGTGTCAGAAATGAGAAGATAGACCCCTTTACAGATGTTGGGTTAGTACGATACAGCAATTATCAGGACCCATTGGGCCCCGCAGTGCTCTGGACCATGGTGTCACTGCACTTCTGCACCAATGATGACTACACTCCTGGGTCAGATTCTAATTAGTTTTCACACATGGTGTACCATGTTTTTATTGCTCAATCATAGTACGATGTAGTACCCGATTAATGACCTGCCCATGGATCATGGAGTTTGTTTTTCCCCTATGCCAGGGTTTTTCAAAGTCGGTCCTGGAGGGCCAGATCCATGCCATATTTTTAGCATATCCCCATTTAGATAAATTTAGTGATCTTAAAAATCTGGCATGGATCCGGCCCTCTGGGACCAACTGAGGAGAACCCTGCCCTATGCTTACATATGGTTAGTTGGTGTTAGTTGGCTCTGGTCACTCCTGGACATTTTGTATGCAAGAGCATACCTAGGTTTCCTTTTCTGACCAGTACTCTGAAACAGTAACTCATTAAATTAGAACGCCTACCTTGCTTAGCTTTTTCAAACTCATAAGCATTTTGTGCCCAAGTGCCTAGCTTTCTCAGCTTTTTCTATCCTCGCTCAACACAAATTACACTTTTGCTAACAAAATACTCCCATAAATCCATATTTTGTCTCAAAAGGCCAACTTGGGCAGAAATTTGTGATCTTAGAATATTATTTATAGTTTTTTTTTTTTTTACAAAACAAAATTTGTAAAGTTAGTAATAGTGGACATCTATGCAGCTTCACACATATTCCTAAGTATTATTCATTTATTCAATTGGATCCTATCAAAGAAAACCAACATTAAGTTGAGAGATTGAGAAAATGCCTAGATAAGAGGTTTCCGAGTACTAGCTCTTGGGTAAGGATTTCATTCCTCATATGGTACAATACTATTAATAACCCAGGATAAAATGTGGTCAGGTTTAAATAATATATCCACCAGAGAACCAAACGGAAACAATAATAAAAAATAAAAAAATCCAAATGACAGTATTTCACTCAAGCGCTACTAAAAATATAAAAACATTTAGGAAAGTATGGCATTTGTATGCCACTCACTATCAGCTTCTGTCAGTGTTTGGCATCATTCTGCATGCCTTAGTTCACCGTTTCAAGAAAGAGGAGCTGAATAAGCCATAAGGGTCTTAGCACAAGCAATTAAATACATAAATAAATGACTACATAAATAAATAAAACTACTATTTGCCAAAACAGCTGCAATGCTCCATGAGAGGTCCATCAAGATTGTATGGGCAAGAATCCAGAGAAAGGTGAATTAGATTTACATCACCCACTGCAAATTTGAGGCAATTCCTAAAGGGATGGTAGGATACTCCATCAAGGAAAAATTCTTTCATTAATAAATGTGAGGTGGCATGGTTAAGTGGAGGTCCAGATAACAAACACGATAAACATATGCAAAAGTTTACAATAGGCCTGGAGTCTGTCCCACAGCTGGCAGTGTCTTTTACAGCCCACCCTTGTGCACCATGCATGTTGGCACACGTTCTGTGGCATACCCTACCCATGCAAATGTAAAAATAAGGGCACCCCTGAACAAATTTCCTAAATCAGGGTGAAGAAACAATATTTGCAAATGATCTATTAGGAAACGGTTAAAAAAAAATTGTGGACCTATACTGTATGATAACAGAATGTGACCAAAGAGATAATTGTTATTCCAAAATATAATATTTTTTTTAATTTGAAAAAATAAGCGATGTTCCAGCATGCCCTGTGCCCATGTTAAGACACCACGCCCAGGATGAAATGACGCTCCCGTCGATGACAAGGGATCGTGCCCTTAACAGGTTTAGCGTCTCTTATATGCAATGGTCAGACAGCCGTCTAATCCATGTATGCAGTCCCTCGGTGTCCTCTGCAGCAATGCCGTATTTACTAATCAGTTTTTATTAGTAAATAGGGCACGATCCCTTGTCAAATAACGGGCAATATCACATTTGTTATTTGCCAGGACACTATTTATGGTTCACCTTGTGATTGAAGGTTGTATGGAAACAGAAAGACTTGCGTGTGCAACTTGACAAGCTTACAATAGGAACATTGCTCATCTCTACAAATAACGGGCAATATTGCATTTGTTATCTGCCAGCATCTACTCAAGTAACGGGATATGGAATACAAAATCTTTTTAATACTGTCATGATATATTATCCGTGAACAGAATCAAGATTCATGGCTACCTGAAGAAGGCGTCCTGCCGAAACGCGCGTAGATTTAAATATTGTTAGCCATCTGTTGTTTTTTCCTTTATAATTTGTTAAGGAATATGATAAGGTCTATCAATTCTTGATCTTGAATTTTTCATCTATAATGATGTTGCGGGTAGAACATTTGTATCAAAACGGTCATTTGTTAAAATGTGTTTTGTAGTTTTGTATGTCACAATACATATGTATATTTTTGTATTTATTCATGAAGAATGATGTGAGAAAATATGAATAATATAAAGAAAGTATATCAGATTATTTAAAATTAAAAAAAATATATTTTGGAATAACAATTATCTCTCTGGTCACATTCTGTTATCATACAGTATTAGGTCCACAATTTTTTTTTACCCGTTTCCTAATAGATCATTTGCAAATATATACCCTACCCATGTTACTTTACATATGTGAAATATCAATTGAAAGCATCACCACATCATGTCTGTGCAAAGACCTCCCTTAAGTCATTGCATCAAAGGTTTAGGTAGGTAAGGGGTCCTCGAGTGTCCCATATCTTACCGATATTCCTTGGCCTTGGGATGAATGGGGGGGGGGGGGTCCTGTTACACGCCCCTGTTTAGGACCATGTATACTGAACATAATCGATATGGAAGAACAGTTGCAATACACAAGCTTATGTCCGACTTGTACTCTACAATTTGGCACTTGATGCTGGTGTTCTGGCATAATTTGGTTTAGAAATGCAAATTCAATACCATCACTATTTCCACTCCCACATATGTTCACGAATCAAGTAGTTGATAATGTTGGCATGATGTGCTAGAGGTTACCATGACACTTTACATATAGTATGTTAGCATATCTACTGTATTAAGACTGCAGGGGCACAAATAGCTTCACTTTCAAAATGTTGATGGAACCACCATCATCCCCAGGATCCAAGCACACCCAAGCATATGCCAATCAACACATTAACACCCTGTGCCAAGATAAATTACACCAATCCTCTGTCTTTCAAGTTTATGAACTGTTCATGATGTAGAAGCTGAAGAAAGCCAAATAAGAGATGGGTGAATGCTTGAATTAATCTCAAATATAATTACTCAGGCCTGCATCTCAGTCCGTTTTAGGTCTCTCCTGCCGACAGAACAATCGTTGTTGCTGCAAGAGGTATTGTTTACAATAAAGGGCTTGGAGCCAGCCCATTGCTTACCTTTCATTGGTTTCATTGTCACTCTTCTTTGCTGCCTCCTAATTAGCCAGTGCCTGTGGAGAGTAATTTCCTTTTCTTTCTATGGAGCATGGGTCAAGGACAGATTGTTTCCTCTTGATTAGTGTTCATTCGCTGCTCTCACTGTGATTGAGGTACTATTTCTTCTTTCCCTCCCACCTATCCCTTCTCTATGTTGCTTCTTCCCCCTCCCACCTGCCCCTTCTACAATTTCACTTGTGTATATTGGCTGCTGGACTGTTGTAAAGGTAATACACTTGTGTTTAGTGGCTGATGGTTTGTTGTAATAACTTTCTACTTTTGTTTAGTGGTTGCCAGGTTTCCATAGCATCAAATGTGGCAGGCAGCTGAGAAGCTATATAGTTAGACCACGTAGGTCTCATCCGTCAGACATGACAGCAGATTTGTCTTTTGTTCAGGTGACCGCTGCTTCTTCCAGGGTCCCAGGAATCAAAGCCCATCTGGTTTAATTTTTTTTCTGGTAATCAAATAGGTCCACTTTCCATTCTGGAAACCTGGCATTGCAGCACTGTGAATGCCATTACCAGTATATTTGCAGTATATTTGCAGTTTGAATACACACGATTAGGCTTGACATACTTAATGGTGCCTAATCATTAGAATTATTTTTGCTACCTCAGAGATCTATTCCAGTTGCTGTGATAGATCACATTTCACCTTTAATGAGGAAAATTACCAGTTCTAACTCTCCAGTTCTTGATACCTAAATACACATACCATATGTTGCTGAGAAATAATTGTGTTAGGCTGCGGTTTAATAAAATGTTGCCAATGCGGGCCAATTAATCAGAGGAAAGGTCTCCTGCCTCATTCAAGCTGGTCTTAAATTTACGCTAAGCCAAATTAACTTGCTTTACATAAGTGTGTGTTTAAGTGTATGAAGGCGCACATGTACATATGCACACAGGGAAATAGACATCTACACAGGGTCTCTGCAACACACACTACCTATCGCACACAAATACAATCCCTCACACACAGAAACAAATGCAGGCATCCCTTCGCTCACACACACACACACCACATATCTCACACACATGGTAAGAATACAAATAGCAAGTTTCAGACATAAAAACAAAGGTGCAATTGGGAAAGCAGTTTATTCTGTAAAATTGCATTTACAATGATTCGTGCAGTCACTATTGTTAATTATGTGTGAGAAAGGGGAGCAGTGTTTTACAGATAGAGATTTAATCATCTTTAGCTCTCGCCTGCTGAAAAAAAAGGCTATGATGCGTCGCCAGCATTGGATGAGTCATAGCACTTTTTCCTAACTTTACTTTTAGCCATTCTGCACAGCGACGCTGCTTAAAGCATGGCTAAAAGACTTTGCAAAGCCAATAGCTCTCGCATGGGCAAGACATATTGGCATTGTCAATGCTCGTTTCTTTTGCACACCATGCCACCTCAGTCAGAAACCAGCCATATGCAAACGTTCTGCTCCAATGGCAACAGTCCAGCCTGAACTGCCAAGCCAGGTTCCCTCTGAACGGGAACACAAGCAACCTGAGACCAGTTTTGGCCTATTTGGGCCTTTTCAGTACATTGAAGCTTGAGTACTATGCCACAGTGAGGACGGGACCCATGGGGTTTGCATATAACCAGTCTCTGTCTAAAGTGGCATACTTGGGGGGGGGGGGAGGGGAAACAATGGGCTGGTATGTGGCCAGAATGATTTCCAGAGGCTCAGATAAATTCAAGCATTCCTTTCATTACTTTGTTCTTGTTGCAGTAGATATCCTAAGTGTGACAGGTATACCCTGGGATGAGTCTTGTGTTCACTGTATGTATGTAGGTATATGGTATTTCTATAGTGCAAACATATCCAAAAGTCTGATGGCTGTACAGGATCATCGATGAGCATAAATTAGTGATTGGAGACGTACCTGGGTTATTGACGGTTAATGCATTGTGATTGGAGTGTTCTTTAAAGAGGGGAGTCTTCAATTCTCTCTAAAATGTGAGCAGCATTGGGGTGGTCCTGATGAATACAGGGTTGTTGTTCCAGATCCTGGGTGCAAATATGGAAAAGGTCTGTGGCCTAGTCCTTCCTTCTTTCCACTTGTTTATAATCTGATGGTGTCCTTGATGCAGGTGTGCCAAAAGCTACCAGAGATAGTGGGCTTGTCTGCAAAATAAGAGGGAATACTGGTCGTAATAGTTTTGAAAATAATGCAGCGGATTATGAAAATGGTGCAGTCGGCAAGGGGTGCATGCGGAGTTCCATCAGGATGTGGGTGAAGTGTTCATATTTCTTCATGAACTGTTGAGAAATTCTGCTGAGTGTAGGGAGCCATTAAAGGGTGCCAGTGTGGAGTCTGGAAGGCCTTGGAGCAGAGCATTCCATGTACGAGAGTTTGAACGGCAATTCTGTAGTTGATTCTGGAAGAAACAGTTTCACATTCTTTAAGAGAGAGCTGGAACTGTGCCAATGGACTCGTTATATCTCACTGACGAGACCCAAGTAGGCCAAAACTGATCTGGGGTTGCTTGTGTTCTCATCTGGTGGGGACCAAATCTGACAGTTCAGGATGGACTGTCCCAACTGGGGCAAGACCAAGTCTGAATTGTGTCTGACCAGGTTTTTGTCTAGAGTGCACAGTGGTTGAAACTTAAGGGGCTGGGATGTGACCCAAGTGATTGCCAGTGGCTGATATTAATTCAAGCATTCCATCCATCACTTTGTTCTGATTACATAATGTCGGTGCAACAAAATCAAGTCTGTGCTGTGTATAGTGTGGGGTGTCAGTTGAGTGAGACACCCACTAATACTGAAGTTGCTTGTCCCTTAAAGCAAGATACTTTTCAGAAAATAGAAGAGCTTTTAATCATTGTGGTTCATGCCATGATTAGCCATAGTGAGGGTCATACCCCCCCTAATTACGCAATTGGTGAACAAGCTCCAGATCGACAAGCCCTTGGTTTACACACACACAAATATAAATCCCAACAGCTTTATTTTACCCTTAAAATTAAGTTCTATGTTTACTTAGCTATTTTTTCAGGCATCTCAGATTGAAAATCTACTTTACCCACTGTACATTACACTCAAAGTGATACTGCCCAATTACAAACAGTAATTAAATCCCATATTTAAACAAGTGATATATAAATGTAAATGTCATGTGAACATACATACATATATAGCATATACATATATAGCTCCTTAAATTGATGCCCAAAGTTAAATCTCCCTAGTTCGGTAAAATGTCCCTAATTAGCAATATTTTACTCAGATTTAAATAGGTTTGTAACTACTGCCTGATCTGTCACACCTAATGGGATTAAGCACTGGCAATGCAAATAGGTCTGGTTTACAACAATTTGCTTCTTTAGTCGCTCTCAGTTGAGTTTAGGCATTGAATAGCTCCTTGTACACGCCCTCAGCCACTCATACTTGTGTTTATGTATCTATTTATCCACACACTATCTTATTCTTGCATTCACCTACTCATCTTTTCACAACACACACAAACTGAGCAAGCACATGCTGCATTAATTAAAAGAATAAAAGTAGGAAACAGTGATCAAATGCTTGCATTAAAAAAAGTAATAAAACATCAAACTAACAAGCGGAGTCATCTTGAAATTATATTGTGCATGAAATATCATTGTTATACTAATCAATACTGTCCACAGCTGCCAAGTTTCCTAGGTCCATGCTTGGTTAGCCCAGTTCAGATTTTCTTAGAATTTTGGGACTGGGAGACCTGGTTTCATGCTGGGCTAACTGAGACTACAAGTCTCAGAAAAAAAACAGGCCTTGACTAACTAGTCACGCATGAACCTGGAAAACTTGGCGGCTGTGAATGTGCGATGCGTTGCTTCTAAACATAAAACTACTTGCAGTGGTAAAACAATGATACACTAGAATCAACACCATTCCAAGTTGGACGCCCATTTTAGAAGCAGTGTCCGTGCAGAGAGAGAGAAGGAAATAAATGAAAGCAGTCCTGTAAAAGGAGAAAGCATAAAATTAAAGAACTGCCAGCTTTGCCCCTCAAGCAAAGCACTGAAGCGCACTGATTTTCAGGCAGATGTCAACATGAGATGAGGCAAAATGCCAACACTCACAGAGCCAATGGCTGAAGTGGGCTTTTAGTTTATCCCTTTCTGTACTTGATCATAAGCGGGAAAAAGAATGTGAATGATTTTTTTTATTTTTGATTTTTTTAACAGTCCAGTGGTTGGTCGGGGAGAGAATAGAGACAAGAGTGAAGAGACAAGAGTGAAAAGGGAAAAGGGAAGAAACAAGAGGAAAGTGGGAAGAGTGAAGAGAGGGAGAGAGAATGTATGTGTGTTGTAGGTGTTTTTATGATTTAAAAAAATATATATATATTTTCAAGCTGCCAACCCACACCTACAAAGTACTTTAATACATGTGTTGTAGCGTTTCCGTGTTGGGCCTCATGAACTATTTTATTTGATTTTTCTCCAATCCCCAACTAACCCTAGCTGCCATACCGGATCTCTTAGGTCCTCCGATGGATCTTGCTCTATGCAGAAAGGGAGAGGAATACTTAGGGGATGGACAGTTATCATAAGAGGACCTGGAATATGATCATTGTTATCATACAACATTAAGTGTGAACTCCCAAGGTAACCCACCACTAGTTAGGTTAACCACCAAATCAAATTGCATTTAGCCACAAACAATTAGTCAGAATCAGCAGAGTAATTTTTCTTAAATTGTATTTCTCTATGGATTCAAATAATTAAACACGTTCCAAATTTAAAATAGATCAGATTTAATGAACATTTGCAAGCTCTATGAGATCCAGATATAAAGGAGACCAATCATCCTCAGCCGAGGGACATTTATCCTAAGAGAAATTAATTAGTAGGGAAATTAGTTGACCCTCTTCCCAACCTTATTAGGAAAGTTCAGTAAGTTCCAAATGACCAGTTCCAGTTCATAGACAGAATCGTCTGCCTCTGTCCACACTGCAGCGTCATGTCACAGCTGCTCTGACTCAAACCCTTTCAGCCAAAAAGGTTCCACTATGTTAGCTTACCAGCCGGCAGCAAATCGCAGTATTTTGTCACAGTTCATGTTGTTTCTGTAAGTCTCAATCGTCAGTCTCTGTACCGCAAGATGGGTAGAGGGGAGAGGACCCTTAGTTCATAATTTAGGCAACTATACTCCATCAATTCCAGGTTTACACCCCTTGACATCACCAAATTTGTCGGACCACTCTGTCTCATTGGTTGCTCACTAAAGGATGAGATAATTTAGTATGTAAAAGTATATAGATCAGGAAGAATTTTGTAATCCATTACTCGCCATTTCATTAGAGCCACTGTAGTTTAGTAATTCAATTACTTGTTGCCTTTAGAAAGTAGGCAATTTCATGCTCTCATGCCTGGTCTGTCCATTCTCAAGCGTTTGTTCTAAGAAGTAACACTTTGTTCCAAGTCTAGTCAAGCAAGTTACAAATGTCAAAGAAGGCTATTGAGTTTTAGAACACAAGTGGTAACTTTACGAAAGATTCCCATAGGCTTCAGACTCTTCAGTTCACGAGTTCATCCTCTGAAAGGAAATTAAGTTTGAGGACTTCATGAAATACAGCTCATGCACAATGAAATTGTGCTAAAATATGAATCTCGCATTGCATAGAATAGTGCATTCATGTCTTCAATTCAGCATATTAATATTGCTTCATTATGAATTGCAATTAGTTCATGCAAGTATAAGGTACCCGTACATTTTTTTTCCACTACCATTTCACATATAAATTTTGTAAAACACCTTTGCACTTCAGAGGTTATTACAACATAGAGGGTTTAAAGACACATTAATGATAAAACGTTTCGAAAGGCAAATCATAACAACCTCGTGTAACATCTACTTTTCTTGCCAATGTCAGGGCTCACATTAATACATTCTAATATTGCTGTTAATTTTCTAACACGTGAAGCAATTTATTCTCATAGAAGTTTTCTGTGTTATTGTTTATTTATCACGTTTATCTGAGCATAAGTACACATGCCACTCAAATGTCAGTTTTCATATCTACTTCTGGGCTGTTGTGTTAACAGAAAACCATTTCGAACATTCTGCATGCTTCTACGATGCAGTATCAAAATCAGAACTTTATTACAAATGGTTTTTGAAACGTGAAGCCTAATACACATTGTCGTTTTCATATAATTTGTGTCCTAAATCTTTTCCGTGTAAGATTGTCGTAAATAGATGAAAGGTAACATCTCTGCTCCATCGCATGCACAGCCAAATACTATGCATAATCTTACAATTATGTAAAAAAATACTGTTTACAAAACAGCATACAACCCCTCATTAGATTATCACAGTGTGCATTTCCTTGCTCCAAGATTTTTATGGGGGATGAGAGCTAATAAACACAAAAACCCTCGCCTAGGACTGTAATCTGTGGGCTTCGAGAAGTCAAAATACCCAACTACAGGCTTTAACACAGTATAACAGAATCCCACCCTTAAAGAGCTAATTACTTTTAAATATGTTTTTCATAAATAAGCAAGGACTAATGCCTTTATCGTAACTTCTCATAATAAACAGATCAGACATGTGACACCGGGCAAATCTTTTCCCAATGAATCAAGCAAGTCTTTATCTCCGTTTTTTACCATAGCCAACTTAGGGAGACCATACTCAGCAAAGACTTTCCAACAAAGCAATCATCAAGCACATAGTCATAACATAAAAAAATGTACAGAATTGCAGATGGCAATATAAAACCACGAACAAATAACAAAAGGAGGGAGTGTAGAGGTCTACAGGTAGAATCTACCTCCTGTACAACTTTTTATAAACAATGTGATTCTACCCTGTGTGGTAACTAGTGAATAATTTTTTTGTTTTCTTCGTGATTTTTAAGAAGTGTGTATTGCTGATCCTTGAAATGTCAGGGAAAAGCACTACGTGTTTTTAAAATACCCCTCACACACTACGAATCCTGTAGTGTCATGCTTCATCATGGGGGTCTTCCCGTCCCTCTAAGGGGCGGGGCGTGCTACAACCTACGAATACGTGGGAGCACTTGATGTTTGTGAAAATAGACTATGTGTAGTGTGGGAGTGAGAGTGGTAGGGTCAGTGAAAGATACAAAAGAGGGTTTTTAAAAATTCCCTGGCTAGTGGAAAAAAACTGATTTTATTCATTTCCCTAGCTGGAAACACTAAAATGGGGTTGTGTAGGGGTGTACCTTAATATGATACCTCCTACTGGGTCAACATGTTTCGTAAGCAGTCCCCACTGCTTTACTCATCAGGACCTAGTCTGATCCCTACTGCACTCAAATATAATATTTTTTATATATGTAGTATGCCTATCTTTCAAAAGTCAGTCTGCAAAAATAAGCCAGACTGAAAAAATAGGGGGTGAATGGCCCCTAGTAGTCAAAATAACCAAATTTGGTATCTGAAATAATAAGAAACATAAAATAAACAACCTGAATATTCGTTTTCTCAACACATCACCATAATGTGGAATTCCACCATTTGGTCAATATTATTTAGTGATATATTTTTCTGAGTCAAAGCATTGCTTTCCTGATATATTTTTCTTGGGCCAAGCACTATTTTTGTACCATAGCCAACGATAGTGCTGCCCACTTTTAGGTGAACATGATATTAGGTTCATTGAAACTTATACACTCAAAGTGAAATAAAAAACAAATCACACATACTGTCATACATGCGTTCTCACTCTATGCTGTCCGAGGGCGCTGTTTATGGTGTCATGACTCACACTTCATGATGTGCAGATATGCCGACTAGCGTGTATTTGCTCATTGCTAAATAATTACAAAAATGAAAAAAAAGGGAAAAAAAGTTTATCTTTTAAAATTGATGGTGTACATACACTGCTTAGAACGATTGTCAGGCATCATGACCTTGCACTGAAGGTGAAGTTGCCTTGGATTCATCACTGAGGGTAAAGTTAGAAAACGCACAGCATTAAGGTTAACTGATCTCGCCATGCGTATAAAGCAAAATAGTTAACTTCTTAGAACAAGGATTACAGAGCCAGGGTTTAAAGACTTGGCTCTAGTCTTACTTACATAAAATAGGATATGCTCTCTGCTTTCCATACCTCCGTGCTGCTCCGTGGCTTGCTGTAGACGCATTTGAACTCGGTATTTAACCGGTACTAATTGCAAAAAAAAGACAGCGAAATGGCTTGTTCCTGGGCACTAGAACGTTACCTGTTAATAAGATGGCGGCTCACATTGTGCTAATAAGGTGGTAAAAAAACCGGTAAAAAAACCACTTCCTGGGTTTAAGTTGCAGTGTCCGATAGATTGAGGAAATGAATTTATTAGAGTCAAGGCAGATCAGTGCTTTTTTTGGTAATCGCTGTATTGAGGCGTGGTTTGTAAACAGAATATTTTTGATAATCTTGCTAGTCGGCTATTCTTGCAGTGTGAATAGACATCAATAGTGTCTATTCACACTATTGTTGAAAAACTAGAGCGTGAATTTCAAAATGGCCACTCTTATTGTACCAACGCCTTGCCAAAAAAGTGCACCACTTCCTGGATGCAGTCGATTGTTAGAATGCTTGGAGGAAAGAGATTGGTGCTGTAGAGTTGGATTGGTACTATTGGTAAATGGCAGAAAAATAATAGTAAATAATATGTAAATAATAGGACCGGTTTTTATAGTAGGCCGGTTTCGTTCGGAAACTAGAACGTGAATTACAAGATGGCCCCTTTTATTGTGCCAAAGCCTTGCCAAAAAATGCACAATTTCCTAGATAGATCTAAGAAAAGTGATTGGGATGGTGCGGTTTACAAAATTAAAAAATTAAAAATTGCAAAAAAAGAGCGGGGTGGGGGGGCAACAACAGATGATATGGAGTTCTGGGATAATTTCCTCAAAATAAAGAACCGTACAAAAAGATGGGGCAAAAAAGATTCTGGCATACAGCCAAAATATCTGCAACTTATTATCCATTTTAGTGGCTAAGCTTATGTAAAGGGTTTAACTGTACTTGTGAGACTATAATGATGTTCCGCATATAAATGTCTCGCCCCAGATGTTGAAAAAGGAAACAAGAAAAAGAAGAAGAAAAAGAAATCAAAACAGGGGTCCATATACCAAAGAAAAACAGGGATCTGTATGTTGGAAGTGAGCAGCTTCCTGTTTTTTCTGACAATCTGGTTATCTTTACAATTGGCCCCATGGGATTTCATAATTTAGACCTTTTACATTTGTATTCAGACGGAACACCCATCTCTGCTCTTTTTCGAAAAGGTACCTCCCACTGACGACCTGTTCGATTACTGTCCAAGAGATATCGTCTGGGGTGTGGCCTTTTTCCAGGAAGTGAGATGCCATTTTGGTCGTGCTTTTCTTGCATTTGATATTGCTTTTGTGTTCTCCTATTCTCGTTTTCATGCCTACATATTCTAATAGGCACGGACAAGTGATGAGGTATACCACGTTGCTACTATTGCAAGTTGTAAATTTTCTCTGTTCCCATTTGGTGCCATTGAGGAAGATTATTTCTTTACTTTTTCTTGTAAGGTGGCAAACCTTGCATTTTCCACATGGGTGGTGTCCATGTATGATTGCCATTGTTGTCGATTGTCCAGTGGGTTCATTCTTTTTAGGTCTCGTGTGTACAATCATATCAGGGATACTTTTCCCTCTCCTATGGGAAAAAATTGGTTTTGGGAGATTCAATCCACCGCTGTTTAGGATCTTCCAATGTCTGTTAACGATTTTGGTCACCTGATTGGAGTTGGTGTTATATGTTGTGATACAAAATGGTCGTTTTTCCTCAGATTTGGGGGGGGCAGGTTCTAGAAGACTCTCCCTACAGTTGTTACGTGCCCTTTTGTAGGCTTGATCAATTACCCTTTTGGGGTATTGGCGAATTTCTAGTTTCTTTTTCAAATCTTCTGATTGCATTTTAAAATTGGTGACTTCTGTGCAATTACGTCTAAGACGTAAAAATTGTCCGTAAGGAAGGTTATCCCGAAGATGTTTCGGGTGGAAGCTTTGGTACATCAAAAGACAGTTTTTTGATGTTGTTTTGAAATGCGTCGTGGTCATCAGTCTTCCATCTTTAGGTGATATGTTCAAATCCAGGAAGACCAGTTCTTGTTTTGAAATGGTGCTAGTGAAGTTTAGGAAATCATCTTGGTAGTTGAGCCAAGTGATGAAGCGTTTGGCTGTCACCTCATCTCCATCCCAGATAATAAATATGTCATCAATATATCTTTTCCAGATATTGATGTGGTTGTAAAAGGGATTATCTGGGTGTAAAATTGTTGTTGTCTCCAGATGGTGTACATAGAGACCAGCTATGCTATGCTGGGAGCAAAAGTGCTCCCCATGCTGGTCCCATGCTTCTGGAGATATAAGGTGTTGTTATACTCAAAGAAGTTCTCTTTCAGTGCAAGGTTACAGCATTCCATAATGACATTTCTGGGTGTTTGGTATTCCCAGTCTATATTGAAAAGAACCTCTTCAATGATGTATAAAGTTTCATTATGGGGGAGGCTGGTGTACAAGCTTTCAACATCACAACTAATTAAAAGTTGGTGTTGCGGGTCAAATGAGAGTTTTTCTAGTAGTACCAAGACATCTTTAGTGTCTCTTAGGTAAGTGGATGTTTTCTACACCATCGGTCTTAGATATGCGTCTGCACGCCCCGCCCCGTAGAGGGACGGGAAGACCCCCATGATGAAGCATGACACTACGGGATTCGTAGTGTGTGAGGGGTATTTTAAAAACATGTAGTGCTTTTCCCTGACATTTCAAGGATCAGCAATACACACTTCTTAAAAATCACGAAGAAAACAAAAAAATTATTCACTAGTTACCACACAGGGTACAATATAAAACCACTTCAAGAAAGTCTAAAATGATTGCAAAACCCCCAGTTTTTTTGTTTTTTTACAGGGTGGCACCAACTCCAAAACCCTGCCTACTATAGTAACCTGTAGGACAGGGGCATCAATACACTAAAATGTCAGGGGTAGCGGAAGTGACAGCATATGCCATTTCACCTTTACTTTTACTCAAACACACATGCTTACACATACCCACACTGTCTTACATATGCACATTCTCATCCGCAAGTACACACACAACATACATTTAAAATCATTTTTTAACTTACCTCAGCTGCAAAATTGGGTCATATTCCAGCTAACTGTACTCCATTTATTTACTGCAATAATAGTGAATAATATGATATTATTCAGTATTAGCGGGGGGAAAAAACTGAAGTCGTGTTTCAACCAACATCCATAAGGAAGTGCTCCCCCCTGTGTTCCTGGCACTGACTTCGCCACCTCTGAGGTCTGGGGTCACGAAGGCAGTGCCAGGGATCGCAAAGGTAAGTCAGGGGTCGCAGCTGCAATCCCTAGCGACCCCTAAATTATGTCCATGCTGTAGGATTTTAAGGAAAACAATAACGGACAAACAGCGTTAACAATTGACCATTTGATACTTATTGGCTTTAACAAGTTTTTCACAATAAATATACAAGGCCTACTGCAATTGATGTAACCATTCATAATGAACAGGTCAGAGCTATGGCATCTGACATAACTTTTACCAAAAAAACAATGAGGCCAATAGACTTGAACTTTCAATGCTTTCCTATAAAACATAGCACGCACTGTTTTTCAGTGGAAGCACACATCTTCTGCCCAGTCAAAATCTCATTGATTATTCTGGTGATAACCTAAGGCCTGGCAAAAAGCTGCACACCAGACCTAGAAAGGACCCAGATGTCTGCAGGGCATAGTCACCAGAGATACAAGGTTCCCATCCTGGACCTTTATTTTACAAATAAATGTTTGCTTTCAGGTGTATTAGTACAAGTGATTCAGGTGAAGTGAACTGAGACTACAACTCAAAGAACACATTAGGTTGTTAAAGGCAAGGCCTGAATTTCACAATGGTAGTCCCAATGACATTGTACTATAATTCAATCACATGTATATAGCACTTACTACCCCTGACAAGGCATTCATGTGTTACCTCTAAGGCAGCAGGAAAGCTCAGCATGTTAATCGTTCGCCATTGAAAAATGCAGATCGCTGCAAGTCAAGAGTTCAAATCCCAATAAAGACGACTCAGCCTTCCATCCATCGAAGGTCAGTAGACTGTTTACTACTACAATTGATAAAAGTTACATTTCTTGCGTGCAGTGAATGGACAGGGCAGAGGTGTGGCATGAAATGTTATATAAAAACAAGTCATTACTATTAACATTATCTGCTGATCTAATTCAAGATACTCATTTAAATTGGCATCTGCAATACAAAGGGCAGTTCACAAATGAGGAAACTGATTGGGAGGAGGACTGGTGAGAGTTGTAGGGGCTGTCAGCTGGGATTACAGTGCTTAATTTGAGCCGGTGTTTTCCGGTACTCAGCACCAGCACTTATTTGTCAACTTTGGCACTTAGAACAGTCTGCCACATGGTTGTGCTGTCTATCTAATTTATAGATGAGCACAACAGTTGCTTATTAATTCAATAGACATTAAAAATGACTAATACCTACTGTCCAAGCCATTCATATAGCTTCGGGGGCCTTGAATTGTCACACTTGGCGTGCGATGGTTAGTAGCACTGTCATTGGCAGCACTGGCAGGGGCAATGGGTGGCATAAGCTGCAGTGGCCTCCTGATGAGGGCACTGGCACTTAAGTGTTTACAAGTTAAACGCTGCTGTTATAGTAACTCTAAACTACACCTGATTGGCCTAACTAGCTGGCTAAAAATTTAACATACTTTTTAGTGCTTAACCATACTTTTATTTTTCTATTGAGGTCTCAGAAAGGATTCCCACCATGTGCTATTTTGGCTGAATTCTGTTTCTTGTTCAAATGACAGTCACTGATACACGTGTAGTCTACCTTCCTTCAGTACTAATGACTATTTAAGCACAGAGCAAGTCAGGAAACAAAATGTAGCCTTTAGATTTTAGGAAAGAAAAGCAATGCTTCTTCATGGCGCACTTTGGCATTACAGAAACCAGCCAAGTACCTATTGATGTGTTTAGAAGCTGTTCACAAGGAAAACTAACCTTTGAAATGGGCATGGTGGCAACTGACATTACAGCAAAAAGGTTGAAACACAAACAAGATAATAGTTCTTAACATCTTGGTGGTTTTTAACACTTATGATTAACAGACCGTTTGGGTCTTCCCACATTTTTAGGTCGAGCCTAGCGGCAGCGCGCATGTGCTGCTCGCTCTGCGAGGCATGCAGTAGTCGAGTATGCTGTGGAAGACTCGCCTTTTCTCCGCCCATATTTTTGATTGGCTGGTGTCATTGTCCTTGGTAAATGCTGGCTTCCAATTGATAATGAGGCTTGTTAGTCCCTCCTTGTTACCGCCCTGTCGCCATTTCTTACCTCTCGTGAGGACTGGATCTTTTACTTGTGGCATTACACAGTCTCCTTCATAAGTCGGTAAGCACTATTTTTAATTTTTTTTAATTTGCAGCGCAGTCCGCTTTCACATTAGTGGCCGCGCTTGTTTATTTAATTAATTTGCCGCACAGGCCGAAAGGGAGCATTTCTACTCACTAATCTAACAAGCATTTGCAATGCAATAGGTCTCGCATTTACGCGAGTTTGAGCTATTGACATTACAAATAACAATGCCTTTTATTTTTGTTTTTCGTTTTTAAAAACAAATAAAAGGCAGTCATTTACAATGCCAATAGCTTAAACTCGTGTAAATGCGAGACCTATTGCATTGCAAATGCTTGTTTTATTAAAGCCAGCCTTTCTGAGGAAAGTGAACTCTGCACATTAATAAACCGCTCCTTTGAATTCAAGAACATTTCGGGCTCGACCATAGCACAGATTAATTTAAAAAAACCTTGTTCTCAGGGAAGGGATCTACAAGACAAAAAATTGGGATTTTGATTTATTTCCAGAGAAAAGCTCCAATCTTTGATAACGTTTTTCAGAGTTGCTGTAAATGTTGCTATATATATTTATTATTTTTAATCACTGAAATGGTTAATAACCGCTATGGTTTTCAGCCAGATAACACAGAACAGTGTATCCTGGGCATAAACTTTGGAATTATCGTTTTTTTACCACACAAGTAATTCTATTCAACACTATGGGATCAGTAGATGGAATGCCCACAACAAAATGAACAACACTATCTCCAATTGCATGGCTTCGATTAGGATACCCCTTCCTATGCCTAATACTCAATGCAAAGATTACCCATAGAAGGAATGGACTTATTTGAACAGAACTGGGAACCTAACAGGACAACAATGTGCCATCACTGCTACCATTTTGATGGTCTACCCCTTCACAAGTGGCCCTGGTGTAAAATCATAGGAGTGAGTTTCTTAGAGATCTTGTGGCATCTAAGGGTGGGCAGTAAACTCTGCAGAATTTTTCAACTCCGCTCGGAGCGTGGAGTTCCGCAAAAAACTCTGATTCCGCCGTGTAGCGGAGTTTGTGCCCACCATTAGTGGTTTCCACAAGCCGCTGATGAGCCTCGGTCTGCCAAGGAATGGATGTCACGTTTTCATCATCAGCGAAAGCATCGTGTTCCAGAGACGTGGGGAGAGTGACAGCTTCGTGTGACTCAATAATAGTAAAGCTGTTGTGTCGTAGCAAGGAGTTCCACAAAAGCGTAAACTCCAAATCACTGGTAACGCATCTTGGGCCACCTCGGATTTTGTACAGGCTGTAAATCATCTGAGGTGGATCCAGTACTGTCTCTCACCTGGTGAAAACTGCTCCGGCTAGCCTCAGCAACAGCACGCTGAACCAGGCAAGGCACAGCGGACGGCACTCCAGCCTCCACAGCGCAGACCGGCACAGTACGTGTTGGACACAGCCCACAGGAGCCTTCAGCGACTCTGGCATGGCAGCTTTCTTAGCTGGAACGCATTGTATGGGTCAAGCCTCGTTTTCAGTCAGTCAGTGCCAAGAGAAAGTGCAGCTCAGCATCTTGCTCCTTGAGCCCCCTTGACATGGAGCTGCACTTTCTCTTGGCACTGGCAGACTGAAAACGAGGCTTGAACTGCACAGTGCGTTCCAGCTAAGTAAGCTGCCATGCCCAAATTCGCTGAAGGCTCCAGTGGACAGCGTCCCTTGAAGGCAAGGCAGATTTTACTTCGAATATCCGAATACAAATTAAAAAGGTCGATGTTCCCTGTTGATAAGTCTGCGCCCTGTATGGTGGTTTGGGGCGGATTTGTGAGGTGGAATGCGTGCTCTTCAATGATGGGGAATGCAAACCTTTTTACGTTGGATGCACTTTTTGCTACATATCTTTTTTCTAGCCACGTCATTGAAGATGCATTGCGCTGACTGAGTTGAAAACTAACAGAATTTGCCCACAACGTGAACCCGATTTAATGCAAGAGTGTGTGTGTATATATATATATATATATATATATATATATATATATATATATATATATATATAGGGGTGGGCGAGTGGAGAAACTCCGCCCACTCACGGAACTCCTCAGAGTTTTTATGCAGCTCCGTGGAATTCCGCGTAGTGACTCCACGAACTATGCCCACCCCCTAGTGGCATCCTTTTCGTCTGAAACTAGCCTCTCCCAAGAGAGGTTTGGTCTAACAAGATTCCTAAATATTTAAACTCCCTCACTACAGACAACAGTTATTGACAGTCCAGTATCTCTTAAATGGTGAGTTACAATAGACTGAGATTTTACTTTTTCTCCAAATTAAGAGTTGGTTTTCCTTGGTGTAAATTGGTAGTGTACCTCGTGCTCCTTGTACCTAGTGGTTGTATAGTATATCATGAACGCAGAGATCATCCACATACAATAGTGCTGATATTCTTGTCCGTATTAGCCTTAGAAGTTTTTTCAAGCTCCCAACATAGAATTTTCACAATTACTTTTCAAAAATATTAAAACAATAAGGAGCCAACATAACAATCCTGTCTCACAGCAGTAGAAGACATAATTTTATTGTTCTTCAACCCTAATTTTGAAATCTTTATAACAGACCATGTATTTAAAAGTAACTCCGATAGTACGTACCCTAAATTATGTGAGGCATCTACTGCCAAGAATGCTCACTTAAATAGGCTTCGAGGATTCTATCAAGGGCCTTAAAAAAATCTATGAATGTGTAGGGTAATGTGGCCACACCTGTACCTTGGCATGGTTGGCCAGGGGTCTAGTGATTCTGCACTGTGCAGGTTAGAGAAGATCTTTTAGAAGCCAGTCTGGAATGGACATAGAATACATGGGATTCTGCAATCCCTGTATAACAACAGATCTCTAATTTCTTTCTAATCAGCGACTTGGGACGCACTTAAAAAGATTATAAAGAAATGTCAGAACTCAATTGTAATAACTTATTACAGTTGAGTTCTGACATCACAATGCCTTCTGCCAGAGCCACCAGCTGAGGGGAAAGGCAGGTCTGGTCAAAGGCAAGTCTGGTCACGGAGCATAATTAAAGCAGCGGTTTAAAGAACAAGAACAAAATTGTTGCTTTTCTTTCTTTTGCTTTGTTTTTGTAGCTAACAGTGACAAGCATAAAAGATATTTATGGCAGTACATTTATTTTTTGTACATTTATTTTTTGTACTCCTCCCAAATTTTAGAAAACTTGGAAAGTTTCTGCATGTTATTCATTCCAAACAAATGTGGCTTTTTTTTTTTTTTTTTTTTTAACTGTAAGGTGGATGTAGTTGTAGAGCACTTTCTGACATCCATGAGGGTATTCTGGCACTGAGTAGGTGAGTGTAGGCATGCAGCGAGGCTTGGCCCGAGTACAGGCAGTCTTGATAGTCCCGCAAGAAGACTAATTGTAAAGCCAGGACTTCAGCTTTTAGAGGAAATCAAGAAGTGAGGAGGAGGACCTGATGTGTTGGGGAGGGTGTTCCAGGATTTGGCTGATTGGTAGGAAAATAATCGACCTCCTGTTCAGCTTCTGTGGATGCGGGGTGTGTATGCACCAGTGAGTGTTGCAGCAGAAGCTCTTTTTTGTTCTTCTTTTCTTGGCCCATACAGTTGCTACACTAACTTAGTCACTTCACTCAGATTCTATACTTCACCTTCAGAGGCATTGGTCCTCTAATGCACCTTTCTTTGTCGGGGTGAGAAAATCAGGGTGTCCAGCTGTTGGCCACCCAATGAGGACAAATAATTGGGAACCAACTAACTAATTAGAGATCAGATTCAAGTACACTACTCTCAAAACCATGCTAGAGAAATAGAGTATTGCAATTGGAAGACAACCTTCTAAAGAAGTTCAATCTAACAAGAATTATACAGACTAAAAGCTCTGCTGTGGCTACACAGAACAAGAAGAAAAGAACCTGATGTTTTGAAAATAATCTATGACGTTCCCTGTCATGCATTAGAAATCATTATCTCGTAAGCACAGTTTCTGCAGAAAGAACATTAAGACACAATAAAAGACTCAGACAACACATTTAGATAATTTGGTTATTGTATTAAAGATCCAAAAACAATGCATACAAGTAACAATTTAAGCTGTTCGATCAGGAGTCTTACAGCTCTTAGTATAAAACCACACATTTAGCCAAAGTAAATATTTGGCTAAATAAATTAATCCATAAAGGGAAGGGTAAAGGTTAGAGTCGCCTACCACCAACAAAGGCAGGAGGATGGTTCAAAAGAGTTCTCTTAGCATGGGCAAAGGGATCAAGTTAGAGTGATAGTGAGTGAATCATTGACGAGCCCCAACAAAGATTGTTGTATCCTGGTGCACAGTATGGTCATCAATTACTATGCTTTAAAAGCTAATACAATTAAATATATATTGACAAGTATGTTGTAGAATGCACCTTTTTTTCCCCAAATTTTCTTGGGGGGGAAGAGTCCCCCAAAGCCTCCCTTTGCATATTTTTACAATACAAAATAACATCTTTAGTAACTTGATCATTTGTTTCGTGTGTCCTTACTAGCATATTTTTTGTGAATTACTGTTTTTGATGTTTGAAATTTAAATCATACAAATTGCTTAGGGGTCCCTGGCTTCCAGTAGTGACTCAGGAGGCGTGCTCAGGAGTCAAAAGGTTGGGAACCACTGCCGTAGAATCCGGCAATCAAATAACTGTATAAGAGGGACAACTACACTAACCAAAAGGCACTGGGTTAAAAAAAAAAAAAAATGTTTAGCCAATTTTGGATTTCCTGGCATCCTTAATGGTAAGCCCAAACACAGCTTAATCTGACTTGATTGTACAGCACATTGTATTTGGGCATCAACTAATTATTCCAGCTGCATGCTGAACATCAGAATCCACCAACACCCCTTGTGTGGTTCCTTGCCACAGCTCTTCTCTTACAAAATTACATTAATAATGCAAATTACCATGACCAAGCCAAATTTCCATTACGGGGGGTAATGTTTAATAATTTTACATTACTCTTGTTACATAAAATCCCTAAAACTATGGCATTATGGCAAGACACATGATTATGTATCATTCAGTGGCAAAAAAATGACCAGGAGCACTTGGGAATTACACGAATGACCAAAACGCGAGAGGCTGCCGTTTGTGGTGCTTCTGCTTTTAGCGCTATTTTTTTTTTTGCATTAAATGCATCCTTGTGTCCAAATGGAGATTAGGATTTATGCTAAAATATAGCACCAATTGATAGTTTGACATTTCTTGTAATTACAATCCATTTTGGGTCATTTTCTATTAATTTGTGTATAATTACGCAAATGCAAATTTTGCAGAACTCTAAAAATTATCCCATTAATACTCGAGTCATCAGTACACCTAGTTTACTTATTGACATATCCCCATAGTAAAGTTCTCAGGCTTGGAAAATGTATGCCAGTTAGCACCGACATTGAGAAAGAAACTTTTTTTGAAACAAGTATTGTATTTTACTTTGCGTATGTTTTCCAGGAAGAGAAGGGCAAGCGAACCGCAAACAAATGCAATGTTTATAAGAACATCTGATGAAAATCACCCCTACTGTGCCGGGAGTTAACTGGTTCAACGACCTCTCATCCCCTAGCAAACATCTCGCCTCAGAAGTGAAAACACTTTCCGCCACCGCACATACCTCTCATCAGCGCTTTCCCATTCTCTGCAATTTGGTGTACCATCCTTCCTTCTCGAGCTACCGTCTGGAAGTTGATCCGAGCATTGTTTTTACACAAGTTGGTGCCAGAGGTGGCTTCCAGCTGAACAGTTCAGTGACCTTCTGTCAACGGACACAAGAGGAGCCCAGACGGCCCCGCTGCTCCGGACAGATCCGGATCTAAAGCCAAGAGCGCGTGCCACAGGAGGTCTAAGCTCAGAGAGAGGCTGCCATCAGCCTGCAGCCTACGCAGGCTGTTGACCCAAATTAACGCTGCTGTGAATTATTGAACCACAGCGACAGTAGCATGGTAAGGGGAGGGCTTGTATGCTGTCAACATGGACACTTTCCCTCTGTTTTTATTTTTTTATTTACTGGAGGCGGCAAGAAGTTATCAATGAGGAGACGGCCTTCTCCAAACCAAGACAAGCCGTGGTTCTTGCTACAACAAGAAATGATAAAATACCACTGAGAAAGACCCCTTCAGAAATCACTTTGACATAGTGGAATAAAGCAGTGAAAATGCATCTGGTTGCAACTTTCCATCCCATTTACACTAATAGAAATTCGAAATTCATCCAGGCTAAAAGGATAACACATTCCCTCCCACCCTAGGCCCTTTTACGACAACATCACACTTAAAGGTGCAGAACAGTGTTCTGCAAAATTTGACCTAGAAACGTGGGACACATTTAGAAGGGCACAGCTCCAACACTAGGTAGAAGTGGCTAGAGTGAAACTGGGTGAGAGCAGAGCTATCTCATTGATGTAAAACCTTTTCAATGGAGGAATTACATCATTGTCAGACTCAGTCGGTGGTGCTTGGGGTAGACAGGTGCTGCTGGGTCTCAACTGTGGTGTTTGAAGCGGTTTGCCACTTGTGTCCTTGGGGGCCCATCCCACTGTGGCTCTGCAAACTGGGCCAAATACAACCTTTTCCAAACTTAACTCTCAAAGACCTGAGGGCGAGAAATCAGCTTCTAAGGGAGGTTGTGTTTGGTGCGTCAGCTCCGCACACAATCAACCAAGAGACATAGTAACTTCATTGTCCAGCCTAGTGCTTCTTTTCTAAGAAAAAGAAAGCACTTTCAATCTAAAAGTAGTACTAAACACTACACACACCAACTTATTATACAGGATACTGGACCTGGGCGCACTACTTTTGTGGTGATACAAGCCGAATTCCCCTTAGCTAGTCCCTTCCAGGCAGCCACTCTCTGGTTGCCCCCCTCTTCTAGAAATCATGTAAACCATGAATCAAGCTCAGATGCAGTCCAAGTTTTCCATAGTGAAAGGCTCACTTAGTTGAAGAGTGTTTTCAAGCCTTACCCCATTTTGGTGTATTCAGTAGTCAACTTTCCATTACTCGCTTCTCATGGGCACTCATGGAGGCCCCTCCAAGCATATTCGTGTGGGGGACGCAGTGACGGGCATCTAGCAAGGCCTCTGGGTAGGCCAAGTACAGGTCATGTCGCTCTACCTTCCAGTCCAGGTCAGGCCTCCAACGTGCAGTTCTGGCACATGTACAGACCCAACTTTAGTAGTCTCTGCAGCAGACCCTCCGCAGGGTCTGTCCCTGCACCAAAGGGAGTGCCATGGGCTCCACCTAAGTCACTATTGGTGACAGTAGCTCCAAAGGGGCCAATGTAAGGATCATGGTGTTACAGCTCCACCTGGGCAGATGACAGTTGCAGCCCTGACTAAGCCAACGGTGGTTGAACTCCAATCGTGCTTATGATGATCACAGCAGTTGCAGCCCCCCAACTGAGCCAAAGGTACAGCAGCTTGTAGAGGATCTTGCCAGGAGAGGGGGGAGGGGGGACCAGGAAGACATGGGTCATATTGATCACTCAGCTTGTTCACAGGCAGTCGGCTCGGTCTGAATGTCCCTCAGTCCCCAGTGACATGTTGGGCCTCTCTCTTCCTAGACAGTCTCCTCTCCTGCAGAGCCAGGCAGACTGTTTCCTTCTATCAGCAAGCAGGCAGGATTTTAGGTGTTATAGGCAACTCCACTGCTCCTCCAGCAGGAAGAGCAGACTTCAGGTGATCTCCCCTCACCTATGGGAGACTGGCTGTAATGCAGAAACCAGCCCTGGTTGCACAGCAGTGTTTCAAACACACTACGGAGCACTCCATTCCCTGGTCATGAAGGACTTGGAACTAGAACAAAGGCGGGTGGTTTGGGTCCCACTTGTATACATAGGTTCTAGAAAATGGAGGTGGGTCTAATGTCTCAAACTGCAGAAGTGGTTTGTGCTGATTTTTCTTGCAATTGCCTCCTCAGGCTGCTTTGCATAGAATGATGCTGGCCACAGCACGTGCCACCAGGGATGTTTCCATCCTAGAGCACCGAACACCACAGGCATAATGAGGTGTGAGGTTGCTGCACCTGGCAATCATAACCCCAACTCACCAAGTGCTAGTAGAGCGCTTCCAGAGCTACATGTGAGGACTACCAGCTATCCACCTGTGCAGCAAAAACACACAGACAGTCCTTGTTGGTTCAGGCACATTTGTGCAGCCCCCCTCATATATGAAAGGGCCACTCCACACATGGCCTACAACGAAAACAGGCCTCTCATTTGTGCCAAGGGGCTCTAAGCAGAACTTAGGCCTTTTTTTGTTCCCTTGAGCAGCACTGCCTTTGCCCTATTGCCAGGCATGCATGAGCCGCACCAGATGCCCAGGCCAAGAACAGTTACCACAAACAACAAAACACCCCTGCCTTAATGTTTTAATTGGTGCCTCTTCTGATGCAGGGGAATCACATGGGGCCTGCCTTGTGGCACCTTTACTGATGGGCCTGGTCGGGTGCCTTGAGGCTGGTGGATCCATCCCTGAAAGGCATTGTGTGTAGGAACAGCATAAACACACAGTGGGTCGGATAAATTTGAAATTCTGGCAAGTAGAGATCAAAGTTGGAGTCTGCAACTGCTGGTGACTGAAAAGGCCTCCTTGCCTTCCCTTCCATTTACTCAGACTGCGTTTGTCCCAGAACGTACTAGTCAAATAAGCTAACTAATTAAAGCAATAGGAAATGCATTACATATGCAGTTCTGTCAATCTGGCCATTTTAGAAAGTGGTCTTATTCTTTAAAAAAAACTTACATTATGTCTAACATTCACTAGAAAGTATACTATATAGCTTTTACATGTATGTACTGAAATAGTAAGCATTTGCTCTTTCAGTGATCAACAGTGTTATTATTGGTTACTCAAGTAGGTCACTCTATACATATTCAGAGCTGATGTCTTATTTATGAGACTTTAAATGACTATTTTGATCTGAGCAAAGCACATGGGTTTATGTATCATTGCTAATTACAGATATTACCCTTTTGTAACCATACTGGGTGTTCTGCAATGGTATCATTTGACCTCTAACACATTCTTCTATGTGCCTGAAATCCTATTCGGTCTCTCTTCACACAAGCTCTCCCCGGCATACTCTGCCCACCACACCCCTGATGTACTTTGCCTCCTCCCTGCCCCTCATACCTCCCAATTCATTCCTGTAATCTTTGCCTCATTTCCAGCAAACGCTTCTTCATTACCTCAAGTTTTCCCCTCAAGTACCTTTTCTTCTGAAATCCCATTAGATACTGCGTTTTTCATCCCTACCCAGGGACGCCTTGGTACTCGCACTTATATCCACTTTTGCACCCTTCAACCCAGTTTAGTACTTTGTATAACCTCATGTACCCATTGTTGCTTCTCAGACGGTCTTTTGCAACAATCCATTGAAGTACTCTCCATTACCCATCAATTTAGAATTGGATACTTACTCTTCCTTAGTAAACCAACCTCTGTTCTGAATGCATATCTGCCTGCTTGAGATCCCCCACAAAGAAAAGAGCCTGTGGTTTCTCAAGGCTATAAACCAATCCGTCACAAACAACAAAATGTCCCAAAAATGAGGAATCTCTAAATCAGGCGCATAGCTGAACCCTTGAAGTTAGGAGATCATGTGAGCAGCCACTGGACCATGTGATTCTACCAACCCATGCCCTGCTTATTCTATTCCACATCACATATTCAGATGTAAAGGCTGCTATGTGGCCGTCTACTTGTAAGGCCGGCCCTTTCATCCCTATCATGCTTTTCCTTCTAGGGAGTACGCACATAGTCTGCCTCAACTAAGCTGAAATTCCATATTGGCAGAACACAGAACGGTGTAAAGAGGCACTATATATGTGTGACACTTTCAGCATGTCCTGGTGTTTTAGCCAATAGCATTTTGCATGCTGGGATTTTTCTGCCCCTGTTTATAAATAGTGTTAAAAGTAAAACTACAAATCCCAGAATGCAATTTATTGCAGGCTGGAAGGTCAAACCCGAGTGAACCGTTAGTCATTTGGCAACTACAAATGTAGCAAAAATCACTTCCTGTTTTCATGCTTGATACCTTTTTTTGTGTCCTCCAAGAATGCCTGTACACACATTGTTGGTTCCACCATAACTTTACTATACTTTAAAAATGATGGCATTCCAATATATAATCAAAAATGTGTTGTAAAATGCACCATTTTTGCAATTGTTTCCAACATTTCTTGGGAGAGAATACTCCCCAAGAACGACCTTGCAGTGGTTGAGCCTGCTCATAGTTCTTACTCGCTACGGGCAGTATGGGGGCTGGTCTGACAACATTTTCCAGGGCTGCTTTTGGTTCCCAGTCTGGCCCGATTACATTTTGCATCACATATACGATACATTTTGTACAGTGAAACATTACAAGAATGTTTTATAATATGCATTGCAGTGGCTGCTGACACCAGTGGCGGCTCCTCCACTATGGCAGAGGAGCGTCTCTCCCCATGCCAGCCTCAAAACGTGAGAAATAAAACAATAATAAAGCAGGTTTATTATCATTTTACTTTTCAAGTTCGAAGGACTGGGCCGAGTCTTGGGAGCCATCGTGGGAGCAGTCACGAGAAGTAGTGGTGGGCACTGCTATCAGTGTGCATGTCGGTTTGGGCAGCCGTCTGAGGATGGCCAAACCGACATGTGCACGGAGCGGTCTCCAACTCGAGCTGCATTGCCGGGTAGGAGATAACAAGCACAGGCTCATACTCTTTTGGAGCACAAATTCAGGGCACTCAAGTCAATCCTGATGCTGCTTTCAAGCATGAGAGTAGCATCATGATTGGCCGTAGAGGAGTCTGGGAGCCTGTGCTGCAGCAAAAACTCTGAGCAGAAGAGCGGCGGGCAGCAGTTAAGTTCCTTTTTTCCCTTTTTTTTGCTTTCTTTGTCGTCAGTCGTCTCCCCACCACTCCGCCCGCACACCAGCCACTACTAAGGCCAATACCTTTACCAAACGCTAAAAGCATTTTTTTTAGGTATTCATCTATCGTGCACTGGTACCAATCAAGACCATGCAAGTTTGATTCTTAAACCAACATTATGATTTTGTACCATTTATTCTTTGTTTTCTTCGTATCAGGCCAAGTCTCAGTCACACATAATAATTAAGAGATTTGCCTTCTTTCAAATAGCTGACGAGTGCATTAAAAGCCAGCAGTCCGGTATCAAAATACAAACGCCCAGTTTCTTAAGGAAGCACAGGAGGCCTCGTGGCATTAGGTGGCCGCTACTGTCACTGTTAAAAACCTTAATAGGATTCCAAAGCAGCAGCGAATGTTTACAGAAAATAACGCCGGGCGCTTAACTTCAAGGAGATTATAGTTCCAGAGTATGACACTTAGCCCCTGGCAGTTTAGAAGTCAGCAAATTAGAAAATTCATTAACAAGCCCAAACAGGTCCAGTCTGGTAGCACTTACTCAGGCTGGGCAGAGCACGCACATTCCATCCTCTCACAACAGTCAAATGGTTGAGCCCTTTGCACCCCCATCTCTTCTGCTCATGTGTAAACTGAATTGTAATGATTTATAAAAGAGCAGCCTGGTGTTAGCCAATGAGGCGAGCACATCAAACCTCAACACCTTCCTAATGAGACGTTGCATTGTGATCTTGGCTGAACAAGAGCAGAAAAAAGAAAAAATTGCAAATAAGATCCCCCCCAATACATGTTATTGCATTTTTGTGAAACTCAATTTATAGGCAAAACGTACTTAAAAGCATTTGATGAGAAATATAATAGGTGTAGGAAACAAAATCATGTAATGTAAGTAAAATACTAAAAGGAGAACTAAAGAATGAAAAACAATGAGGATACAAAACTCAGAAGAAGGAAGTAGCAGGTTCACAAAAGTGGGTGTATAGGCAGGCACAACGTCTTAGATAAAGAGAAGTATCAAATAAGACGAGTGGTTTCAATAAAACTAAAAAATAAGCAGTTTTTATTCAGCAATTTAACAACCTTCCACTATTAATGCTAAGTGCTAGAAAAAAATCATTTTGTCCTCCGAGAACAATTTCATCAATTTTGTCACAAATTGCCAGTGAATGCAAGGCGAACAAAAATGGTTTTGATCAATCACTTCTGCATATGAAAAACAAGAGAATTAAGAAAAGAGTTGAAATCCTTCACTCTAAGCACTCAGAGGCGAAGTAACTGGAGAATGGTACACTCCACAAATATGCAGTTACATAAGGAATACAAAAGGCAGGAGAAGCAACAGAATAAGACACATTCTAATCGCAACTTGTGTCCCTCCCAAAGTTCCTGCTGCCACCGCGTCTGCCTTTGTGAGCTCTGCCACTTTCTCAAAATCGTAGGGCTCAGGGAACGTTCGACCTTTTCAGCACCTTCCCTCTCAAGCAGTGCCAAATATTGCCCAGTCCTTGGATGAACCCTGGCTTTTAATGATTGTGTAGTTTTGGCTGATGTTGCCAATCTTGAATGAATTCGTGCAGCAGTGGGCAGTAGACCTGCCTATAGAACAATCATTGTCAAAGCCAAAGGGTGTGGCATTGGCTGACGGACTTTTGTCTTTGCCAAGAATTGTTTTGTTATGTTTTTTGTAAAACTTTGTTGTTTTGGGTAGCTGCTGGGCCCTCCTGAATAATTTAAATAAAATATGCCTAAAAGCAAAAATATTTTGGCTCTCAAAATGCATCCATTGACATAGCAGACTCTGGCATTAAAGGAACTACTTTGTGTGTGGATGTGCTCCTTGTGAATGAGCGAAATGACATTACTCACAATGAATGGTTGAAGTGGACTGACCAACTGCTCCATGCTGCGTGATGTAGAAATAACAGACCTGGATAACAAGGGCTGGCTGAAAACCCAACTAAAGTATATTATATATAAATGTTTAGGAAAATTGAAGGGTCTAGTTTAATGCCAGGTCTATAGCTCGTCACCAACTCCCATTCTTGCCCATTAGGAATAATTTTTCTCATTTGACACCATCTCTTCTTTTGCTCATATTGCCATAAGGATTACTGGCCTACTCTGATTACCCTCCTTTTTGTTCGTGTTAACGCAGACAACACCCTGCTGCCCCTTTGCCTAGGTTGTTGCAATGTAGTTGCCTATACATTTTAGTCCTAACTATAATCATACTTCATGTGCCTCTCTCACACTGCTCTGTTCAGTCATGCAATACTCCACAATGCTTTCCACATAGGATCACCACAAATACAAAACTCTGCCAAACAGGCACTCCCCCACAGTGTAGTGTGGTACCTGTCTGAAGCACGATATAAACACCTGGTTGATCCTGCCAGTAACACGCTTGTCTCAAAGATTAAGCCAAGCACGTGTAAGTACACACAGCCAATAAGTACAGTGAAACTGCGAATAGCTCATTAAATCAGTTATGGTTACTTCGATCGCTCCGTTACTTGGATAACTGTGGTAATTCTAAAGCTAATACATGCAGACTAGCGCTGGGCTCCCAGGATGCGTGCATTAATTGAACCAAGACAAATTTGGGCTTGCCCTGCTACTTTAGTGACACTAGATAACCTCAGGTTGATTACACGTTCCTGTGCCGGGGGCGATACATTTGGACCAACTTTCAATCATACTTTCTGTGCCTACCATGGTGACCACGGGTACCGGGGAATTGGGGTTCGATTCCGGAGATGGCACAGGAGAAATGGCTCTCACATCCAAGGTAGGCAGCAGGCTTGCAAATTACCCACTCATGATTCAGGGAGGTAGTGACGAAAAATAACAATACAGATGTCAGAACCCATTTCAGAGGGCCATGGGGTACGCAGGGTTACTGGGCCCAACTGTGGTGGTTGCGGCGTTTTACACCAGATGCCAACACTCTCCTCTTCCTCACAGGGCAAACTGGTGGCTGCTGGTGCTCCAAGCTCCAGGGCAGGTAGTCTTGGTTACCCTTGGTGATGTGCCCTCACACAGCAGGGAGACTAGCAGGCCTTGACCCCCTCCAGTCCTGGTCACAGGAATAAGTGTTGCAGAGCTTCCCCTTCTCACACAGCCCGTCTAACTGCTTGGCAGATGACAAATGTTTGGGGACTTTACCTCCCCTTCTTATAGTCCTTTTCCAGACACCAAATGAGATTTAGGGTCTGGATCTTTGAAGTTTTATGTTGGGGGCTCAGCTTCTTTTGAAGTGGGCACTTTTCTTCTTTCTTCATAAAAGAGGTATGCAACTACAGGTACGACTTTGAAGCTGATTGGTTACTACCATGAATTGTGTTTTGGACAGAGTTCACACCTGGATGTCAGCCACAGTGATATGTGCATCAAAAAGTTAATCCCAAACCCCAAGCCCTACTCTTTATGATTCGCTTATCAGTCCAATTGACCTTTCTGAGATGTGCCCAGGGCCCTTCCTTGTGGTCTAGCATTGAATCAAATAGCAGTCTTTTGAAGTGTAAATGGAGTCTCTGCCTTTCCCCCCCAGTGCGCCCCCACTCAGCTCACAGGAATGCAGCAATACACATCTGTCTGGAGGGATTCCTCTTCTCCTCATGTCTTTACCAGGCAGGCCAGGTCCTCCAAAAATGGAACCCAGGGTCCTCCATGTAATGTACCATTGAAGGCACACTTACTCAGTGCACGTCCACAGCACACTCTCTGTCCAGCAATATTCCTCCATACATTGAATCCTTACACGTGCACATGCAATCAGCAAACACACTGTCTGCATGTACTGTTCAGCACTGAAGCTTTTCTATATTTAACTAGGGGGTGCACTTTACAGAGACACACACTGCCAGCATACATATTCACTATGTGCGCTGCACAACACTTCATCCTTCATGTATTGTACTTCCTGCAAGCATACATACATTCAGCACATGCTTTCATTACGCACACACTGCACAGCACTACATCTCTCATGTAATGTATTCCTCTCAGGCATACATACACCCAGTACATGTACTATCCGGAAATGCACTGCACAGTACTGCTCCATCCTTGTACTGTACCTTTCCCAGGCACACACACAACCACTGCAGAGCCACTACCCCTACGCTGCGCAGCACTCCACATCTTATTGGATGTAGGCCAAGGATGAGTTAAGCACACAGCAGCTGAACTTTTAAAGATGTGAGTGAGCCTGTAGGCCTCACTACAGTGACACAGGTTAAAAAGGTCCTGTTCACTACTACTACTGATTACTTCACAGTATGATGCCACCACCGCACTGGTGCTGTTCAACTCCTGGTGAAGGCGATAGCCTTCCAACATGAGGGTTTTACTTTGGGCGCCCCCTCTGGTCCACCAAGATCGCAATCCATGAGACAGGCCTATGTCATGATGCACATGCATGGTCCGTGTTCACCCATGACAGCATTAGGGATCCATGCAGTTGGGCACTCAGGGCAGGGGTAAATGCCTCTTACCATGCAGAGGTGTTTTCCATCCCTACAACACAACTCTTTTGAGGCCCTGTAATTGGAATGAGTACACTATATTAATACTACAATAGAATCATACAGTTTATCTGGGAGACAGCAGGTAACTTCATTTCTGCTGGGCACATGTGGGAATGTGCTTGAGTTGTATGAGAAATATCCTGTAACTGCTGAAGAGCCCTTCTGCGTGCCATCGTGACATGAGTGTCGGAAGAGGAAATGTGATTCAAAGACAATGTTATCTTGTGGCGGAGTACATTCATGTATTTCTCCCAAAGCCAAGGTTCTTGATTCCGGAGCATTGTTGCCATACATTTAAAAAAAAAATCAGATGCCCAAGCATATCCTAGTTGGCATTTTTAAGTCTCACCTGTATCAGCCCATGTGCTCTCGCTTGCGAGACATATTGTGTCCTTCAAGGGGCTTGGAGCCTTCCCATTGCTTACTATTCATGGGCTTCATTAACACTCCTTTTCAGTCTTCTGCTTGGGCAGCGTGAGTTGGAGTCATTTCCTCTTCTTTCGACTGGAGCAGGGACCAATTACTGGTTGCTTTATGTGGATTAGGGTCCTTTCGTTGCTGGCGCTGTGATTGGGGTACTATTTATTTTTAATGTTCTTGTTTCTTCACTTCGCAACCCGTGTTTCTACTTCCCCTCTCATCCTCATCCCCCATTGATGTGGCTTCAATCCCTACCACACCCTGTACATTTTGCTTCCCATATCACCCCAACTGTTTTGCTTCTTACCCATCCACGCTCCTTTGGTGTTGCTTTTTCCCTCCCATCGATGTTGCTTCTTTCCCTCCCACCCCATCCGTATTGCTTTTTCCCCTCCCACCCCATCCATGTTGCTTCTTTCCCTCCCGCCCCCACTCCATGTTGTGTTGCTTCTTCCCCTCCTGCCCAGTTTCTGTTGCTTCTTCCCCTCCCACACAGTCTGTTGCTTCTTCCCCTCCCACTACCGTCATTTTTCCTTTTCTCTTCATACCCCCCCCTTGTTGCCCCTGTTCCTTATCCTCCTACTCCCAACCGCCATAAGGGGGGAAAAAAGCGCTATGACGTGCCAGCACTGGCCGCTTCAAAGAGCTTTTAAAAATATTTTTAACACACCATTGGCTCCCACCTGCCCTCCCGTTGGCCACCTCTATCCGACTAGCCAAGCCAATAGCTTGCCCATAGGCAAAACCTATTGGGCTTGCCAATGCTTGTTTTGTTTGAAAGTGCCACGAAAGGGAATAAGTAAGAATCTAAACTACACACTAACTGGTTGTACAGACTACTAACCTTACACACCAAAGAACAAGGACGTCTGCGCAGCTCTGGTTCATTCTCAATTGTTTTCAAAGTTCCACTATCCTGAAGTCCCGAATATTAAATACTGAATTCACTAAACTGCCTGGTAAAAATGTACTTGTCACAAAAAAAAAAAAAAAAAAAAATAGTAAGTAATGAAGAATGCCTTTTCTAAAAAAACAAAAAACAAAAAAACAACAATATTTTCATATCGATCCCCGCCCCCCTCCCGCCCCCCTCACATGCCCTTGAATCCTTGCAGGCTCTGCAGTAGCTTATGTTTTCAGGACGGGATGTTTTACTTGTACACCAAGATAACAGCGAGGACAGTCAAAGAACGTGCAAACATTTTGTGCAAAACTGCTACTGGATACTTCTGCATCCAAAAATAATAAAAGTGACTTTGTCTCAACATATGAAAAGCAGTTTTCACAAATACCAGCCTACCACATATTTCAAGACTAAGGTGTAAAGAGTGCTTGCTTGCAGTACAAACGAATTTATAATCCTGAAATCATAATGCTGTAGATTCAAAAATATTCCCTAAAAACTGCTGTAGCAATTTATAATAATTCTTTATTGATTAAGTGCGCCAAAATGTTTTAGGCTGCATGTGGTGCAATTATGTCAAAAGTATCAGCTTCCTTCATTACTTCAAGATCTCGCATCTTAAAATGCCCCAATGTGCAATTTGTTTTTGTGCCAAAAACCTTAATGTAGGTTATGTTCACAGATGCTGCTGCATAACCTAAAGCTTTCCTTTTTAAGAGAAGCACTTTCACGACTTGTCGTGTGCATGTTTCTGTGCACCCCTTGGACACCTTGCAACCATTGTTAGAGAATGAATAGTTAATGAAGACTAGTAAAAACTTGCCATGAAATGTTCACATCTGGACAGTTACACAGTAGAATGTTACAGGAACCTTTGGTATAATCCTTCCAAAATGTAGAATGCAAACCTTACTTCCAGTACTCCCCAATATTGTAGAATAATTCCTAATTGGCCATTCTTAAATTTTTACACAAAAATGTAACACCATCAGTGCGGTTCCTCTAAAACAACTCATCAAACCTGGCATGAAATCTTTGAAAGGGGCTCCCCACCACAGGAAAATGGCTTTCTTCTCTCCTGGTTTTAGTCAATGTTCTCCGATCACCTTTGTACTCCAGCAGTTAATGCACAATTGTTTGGCTCAAGGAAGCCATCAATGCCAACACCTAGAACCGACGATCTGCAAAAGTAACCCTCAAGACAACCATACCTCCTCACCGGAGGCTGGAAAACCAACTCAAACAACAGACCTTGGTCAAGGGAAATATTAAGAGTTGGCTACAAGGCCTGCTCCAGCACCCAGAAATAATAGTGTGGCTGAACAAAGATGCATAAAATGACATCTAAAAACAAATCAAATATCCGAAAAAGTACTTACCACAGCCAGTTTGCACACCATGGTCAGAAGAGTCTCCCATTCTGCCCTAACACATTACAAACCAGTGTGCGAATGAGCACCGACGCTCTCGCCTCCAGCAAATGCTTTCTGTGCTATGCCTGGCTGCCTCCTCTGGCCAATGGTCTGTGAGGCGATTTAATCTTTGCCTAGCACGGGGTCACTTTATGAAAGGCAACTTATGCAGATCATTAGGTTTTAATCAGGGAGATTTGTGGCACCGAAAGGGAAAGCCTGGGGATTAATGTCACTTGCTTTTAAAGCCATCAAAAGTCATATAGTCTTGAGTCAGCGGGGAGGGGGACGCGTATTGCTGTATGCCAACGGGGACCCCTGCTTTCATATACACGCATGTTGTCTTGTGCTCCTCGCTCATTTTGCTGTTGTAACAGAAACTAAAATCAATTAATTGGTAGGAACTTATTGGTAACTAAAAATGGCAACAGAGCGACAATAGCAAAAAAAAAAAAAAAATTAACTAACGAGGCAAAACAGTACCTATATACAGTGCTTTAAATGTGCTGGTACTATCCGGTACGGAGTACTGGCACTTTTTTATTTTGAGAGGGAGAGTACCTGCACTTCCCAAGAGAAATGTAATACTTTTTAATTGGAGAGTACCGGCACTTGCCAGAAACGAGCAGGTACTCCGGTACAGAGTATCTGCACTTCTATTTTTGCATTTCAAGCACTGCCTACATAAGTAATATCGGTATTCTAGAAGGGGAAGGTTATAGGTTTCAAAATGGAAGGTCGGAACCTTGTGGCGAATTTTGGACTCGTGTTGACATTCCAGCAGCCTCACTTAAGTGTGTGTTTGTGATGCAGGGAATCTCAGGATTTATTCACCAGTGTATGGGAGCCAGTCATGGGAAATGTAATTATATAATATAAATATAGATATTAAATATAGCTCTTCATTCCGCACTTCTAAGAGCTGCAAATAACATTTGTTACCATTATCCAATTTAGCCATACTCAAATTACCAACTTCAGAAGGATGGAAGGTAGAGTTGACTATTTTGGGTTTCAAACTCATAACCATTCAACTTAATGTGCGCCAAAACAAGGGCAATGCTTTCTGGACTTAAGTAAAACAGATCTTGCTCTGATTAACACAGATACTTAGCCCCAAAAGAGTCTCTGGTCCATGTTCTTTATTGTTTGAAATAGAAGAATGTTTATACCCCTCATTGAGTTTCCATTGGGGACCCAACGCTCTGTGTTTTGGGGTACAGACAATTTGATAGCCGAGCTGGTTAATACACCTGCTTCTTATAGGGGTCAATAGGCCTTGAGTCACAGCTAAGCATCCATTGACAATCATTGAGCCTACCTATTAAATAACTACTACCCAGATAGTAATGAATTCTTCTTCTGAAGTCCTGGCTTTGGATCTCAGGCAGATAAGCATGGTATGCACTATAGGCAGGTAGCTGTCAATAACGGAATTGTTTTCCACTGGGAGATCTCATGTGACATCAAAGGGAAGAGAGAGCAGCTTGAGTGGTCTATGGCGTTGCTTGGAACCCTGTGGTGGAAAACTCCACACTTCTGACAGCTCCACTTTTTTGCTAGGTATGGTCCCTCCAAACTTCCCCGCTGTGTGGCTGATCCTATGAATCAGGTGCGCATGGGAGGAGTCGTCAAGGGGGAATTCACACAATTCTTTCAGCCCGCCCATTACATGTACCTATAAAATAAAGTGAGCCTCCCCACCCCCAGAGCCCTCGTTGGTGTCCTCTCCATTCCATATACACAAAAAACTCTGGCACAATCACACATACCCATCAACAAATCCTGACATACCTTATTCCCATTTAAAAAAAAAAAGAAAAAAAAAAAAAAAACACACACCGGAACATCTAACCCCCTCGGCCACTACATTACAAAATATTCTATTACCCAACGTGGCTTCACTCCCTATTGTCAACGGCTCGAGACTCATAACAGCACTGATCGTCATCGCCAAAAGAAAAAAGCGATTCAACACCCCATCAGGGGTTAGAAGCGCTATATAAATACAAACCTTCTTTCCTCTTCTATCCTTCTGCTATCCTTCCGAATCCAAATAACTGACTAACATATCCACCACTTAAAATTTACTTGCATGTTTCACTATACTAATTCAACACTAATCCTCTATGGGTCCCGGAGTAGCGTGCTACTCGCCGAAAAAGCGCTTTGACGCCTCGTCAGGGGTAGTAAGCTCTATACAAATGCAATTACAATACAATACAATACAATTAATTGCAGGTCTGCAGAAACCCAGGGCTGATAGAGGAAATTACAATTGGAATAGAAAGAGCTGCCGGCATTGTCCCACCTCCCTCGACTCTGGAGACGTGAGAGGCTGGAAAAGGCAGCTGTTGGGGCCCCCCTGCAGAACATGATGAGGGGACTCCGAGTCTCCCATATCTCACAGATATTCATTCCTTGGGCTAAATGGGAGCTCTGATGGTTTGGATGCCCCACTGGACTGCAGGGGCCTATGTTACGCCCCTGGCGAGTCTGTCTGCTGCCTTTCTACTGCTAGCTTAGCACCCAGGCACGGTAGAGGACCCCTGGAAACGAGTGCATCCCCCTGGCAAGGTCACAGCTGTGCAAAAGTAGCTTCAGTTTTTCCACTGCTGTGATGTAGTAGCTGCAAATAAACATATTTAGAATCCAGCCTTCAATCCACTGGCTCTCAACGAGAGCTACAAATGAAGTTATTATTTAATTATAGGATAACTGCAACTCATCTCCAATGCCATAGAGATATACTACTTAATCTGCCCTGCCGGCATCATATATTAGGAGTGTTCAGCCACACCAATCATATGTTAAAGAAAGTAAAGACAGCTTACAAGGAGCCACATTAAGTGCATCACACCGACAGACGGAGAGAAAGGGGCCATCAGGCTATAGTGATAAAGTACAGGACGCGAGATGTTCAAATACCACCTTCACAATTGTTGTAAACAAACCAGAAGGCACAATTCTATATTTTGAAAGGTAAATTCTGGGCAGGTAAAACAGAGTGTAGCTGGCTCAGGTGTCAAAAACAGAATTTCTTTTTCTGTCTGCCATGAATCGCATCAGAGAATTTGTTCATGGTCCTATGATGGCATATGAGGCAACAGAACGTATTACCGTGGAGTAGCCAGGTGTCCCCACATCTGCCCGGGGAGTCAGTCTCTTTGGACAGTTGTCATTGCTGTTCACAGTACCCTTCAAAATCCAAACTCCTTGCTAGATAGATATTAGACAAGACAGTGGTAGAGTAGGAAAATGGACTAAAAAGTAGGCCTAGCCAGAATTTCAATTACGCTGGCGTAAATCGGAGTAACTTTGGTAATTCCATGTTACTCTGTGATGTGGAATTACCGATAATTATGCAATTACTCCCGCATGTGTAATTTGAGGGGGGAAAAAAATCCTACAGCGAAAGCACATTTAGTTAGCGCGAGTGGACGCTCGCCAATTGTGTTCTGCTGCTTTTACAGCTATTTCCTAGCACAAACATGCATCCTCGAGTCCATTTTGGATGCAAGGGGGCATTTTTGCACTAAGCAACAGTGAATTTTTAGGTAAATCCACGTGATTATGCTACATCGAATTATGCGAGTTACGCCCACCATTACTAAAAAGCACCCTGTGGGTGGACATATTGCAAGGGTTTAAGAAAAGTAGTAAGTTTTTCCAACCCAGGAGGCTTAAAACAGGATAAGGACGGAAGAGGACAGATGCAGTGCGTGATTTATGCTGGTAGTAGCAGGTTGTCAGAACCTGGGCTCGATCTCTCAAGAGAGACAGACAGGCAGAAAAAGGAAGAAAGCAGCAATAAAAAAATAAAAAAAACTGCAGACGAGAGAGAGAGAGAAATGTAGGGTGGAGGAAGGAAGATGCACGAGATGATATTAAGACTAGGTAGCCATCGCAGTCATCAACCTCGGCATCCAAATGAATCGGCCATGGGTTCGAAAGAATGACTTTGGACCCCTGCGCTTATGGTTTTGTTTATATATAAAAACTGAGCCGAAATGTTGGCATCATATAAACACGCCCCCAGGAAGACTCGTGACGCCCACTAACCAGTCATCTGAGAAAACGATGCACTGATGCTATGAATGAACAGACGTTGACCATTACACGTGGTGTGAGCCTGACCTCTATGGAGTGAAAACATCATGTTCATTCATGTCACAAGCGGACAATGCATTGTTTTGACGCTTCCTTTGTCCACCAGGGAGTATTAACTGCAGGGGTTAAGTGGGATGAGAGAGGTTAAATGGCCGATACTCAGCTGCAGCTCAGAGAGTTTGTCCATTCTGGGTTCTAAGGTCAGTGTCTGCGTCCAAAAAATAAAAACACAAATGCGGAGAAAGAAGGGCTCAGTAGCCTCATCTGTACCTTTCATGTCAAACCGCCTATATTAACCTGCCTCAGGAGAGTCTGTATCGCAGCAGAGGTCTAAGGCCTTCTCAGGCTTTACTACGACTTCAGCAGCAGGGTATCTGTCGTCGACAGGAAAAGGAATATTGCTGAACATACAAAACTATCAAATACAACAGTTGTTTCTGAAAAGCCAAAAATGTTCCTATTGACATGAAGTTTTACTGATAAAACTATACAGTGTATAAATAATATGTGAAAATTGGGTTTTAAACATATTAATCATTTCCACATCCCCAAGTGAAGTGTACTGATTTGTTTTCCTCCTTTTAAAATATTTGTTTCATCACACTGAATTACAAACAAGCATTTGCAATGCAATAGGTCTCGCATTTGCGAGAGTTTGAGCTATTGGCATTGTAAATGACAATGCCTTTTATTTATGTGTTTTCAAAACTTGCAAACGGTGTGTAAATACGCACTTTGTACTTATAGAAGCAAGGCTGGCAGTAAAAGAGGCGCAGTTACTGCCAGCCTTGCATCTTGTAAGCAAGGACTATAAGCACCGCTTGCACGTTTTCAAAACACATAGTTAAAAGCATTGTCATTTACAATGCCAATAGCTCAAACTCTCGCAAATGCGAGACCTATTGCATTGCAAATGCTTGTTCTACCTTTGGTTAAGTCTTCATTACATCAGTGGCATAACAAAGGCCCCCACAATGTGATGGGAGGGCCCACGAGCTCCAGAGGGCCCCTCAGCACAGTACCCTGGCGTGACAGCTCCTGAGTCTGGAGGGGGCCCCTCCATGTAGTTTGCAGGGGGGCCCTCAAGTTTCGTTATGCTAGTGCACTCCATTGCATTAATAGCACATTGTTTGGGCAATTGAACTACATGTGTAGCACTGCGTCGATGCTCTGTACTTAAATAACTTCTCAATATGCTGACAAACCATATTTCGAAATATCCTTCGTAGACATAAGTGCCCGTTGAGGCCCTGAGCCCGCAAGCATTTTCAAATGCTGGCGCCAAATTGAAGACTCCCCGCGTCTTCTGCAATAGGAATTTACCAGTTATCATGGACATAGGAATGCTTTTCTCCTACGTCTTATCCTTTGTGTCAGTCATTGATATATAATAAGGATTCTGCCTTATCAATTGCAGTTCTCTTATTGATTGGTTATCTACCTAAACCTTACCATATGGTTTGTCAACATATTGAGAAGTTATTCCTCCACCTGTAACTGTTGGATGCGTTACTGGGATCCGTTCGGAAGTGCATTTAGACAGACTTGATCGTGATGGTTCTGCCATTATTTTTCAATGTGGCTTTCCTGATGAAGGCGCCATGATCGCCGAAACGCGCGTCGATATATTGAAGAACCATCATTGCATGATTTTATAAGCCACCATTTTGTCTTATTTTGCACAAATTTTACTGTCTTCATATTTCTTATGTATTGTTTGTACACATTGTGATGCCATATTGTTTTTTGTGAGTATTCAGACTTCTCCTTGTTAAGTTATCTCAAGGTATATACAGTTGCACTAGCTGTATGTGACATCGCAAATAAATATTCTAGGTCTGAAATTGCGTTGTACTGTTTTGTGATTTTTTTTGTACATCTACTGTCTATTTATATAGAAATTTTTTAAATTATGAGCTCTGCAGCCATTTTAACAATAGTTTTGTATTGATAAAAAAAAATTTTTTATAATTAACAGTGGTACATTGAGTCTATTGCTATTACCACAGATTAATGGTCTGATATTTCCTTAAAACCAATTGGTTGCCTAGGGATTCTTTATATGAACGACAGTTTAGAAAGCTCACATGGGGAACAAATGGTGCAGAGCCACATACATCTAAATTAGCTGAGCCCAATTGACCCTTCATGTCATGGGGAAGACACCTTGGTATTATTTCCCGAAAACCCCGGGAGACGTGGCATTGGAAATAATAGGCAAAAACAGCAGGCAACAAAACCTTTATGCAAAGACCTACCCCACAGGCATATTTCCCTCCGTGCATAAACCTGCTTCCCAGCTGAAAAACAACGGCATACATTTGTCGACAAAAGAAACATTTCCATAGTTCTTACCTGAGATGTACCAAGTGGCATGCGCTGCAAAAGATGTCTATGTAATGTAAAGCATGTTTGAGCTGCCCGTGCTAGCATGTGAAGTATGTCTTGTCAGAATTAAAGCCTGACGTGGCTAAATGGTGCTTTGTAAAAGGGACAGGTGTAGAAAAGTCAATACAAGGAGCTTGTGAATCATATTCATCTATTTCAAACATAAGTCTGAGCTTCACTGATAATCTCAACCTGCAACATAATGAAACAGCAGACCTGCTCCTTGTAGAAACTAGAAAGCACTTATCCAAATCAAGTCACTCACCATAGAGAGACAAAAAATAAAAAACAATCAAGCCCGAGCAGCATAGCTAAATATCACTGCTTTTTCATATGCATTTACAATAGACTAATTTTTGTCATAATATATTTTTTGTCACTATTTGTCTTCACGGCCACCGTGAATTTCTTATGCTTGCCATCACGGCCCGTGAACTTTTATCTCCATGAAAAAAAAACCCTAAAAGATTCCATTCTAAACAAGTCACCAGAGGGAGATTGAAACCAACAACAATTATGCCCTAACTGCATGTGCTACTAACGCTGCTGTGTTTCATATGCATGGCTAAATATGTTAGAAAAGCAGTGGCGTATGTTTATTTAGCTGTAGCACAGCCCTCGTGAACCTGTTTTCCCAGGCGGGAGAGTATAGAGAGATACTAGGTTCTCACACTACATTTCCAATGTGGCAAAAAAACTCGATGGCCAGCTAGATGTCATCGACTAAGCGCCGAGCCTGGCACTTAATACAACATCCGGCAACAGACGTGAGTAACATCAGTAACAGACCAGGGATACACTCTAGGTGATCTGGCATAGGAGATCTTTGACGAAGTGAGTGAAATGGTATTTAGAACCCCGCCCTCATGATCTTGTGTGACTGCCCTCTCTCCCATTTAATCATCAGGAGCGGAGCGTGTATGCCCGTATTTTTAACCTTGTACCTATTTCAATCTCAGTATTCGCATCGGTGCAGAGTGTGACTATAAGACTCCCTCCCCTGCCCCTCCATGAGGTGAACGATCGCCGGAAGCAGGGTAAGGAGTTTAATATATGGCTGGTGCATGAGTCTCACTAAAGTTAACGAGGTTTCCACGCCGGAGTAACAGAGCCGGTCCGTGAACAGGAAAGCAGTTACCCAGCGCGTACACAGCCGCGAGCGTTACCTGGGGTTCAAGAGGCAAGGCTGGCACCGGCCTGGGGCTCCTCCGGTCTTCGGGACACTAGGCTCCTGGTGAAGCTGCACGGAGAAGGAGCGGGGCAGCCTCATGTTTTGCGGCTGGCGAGGACGGAAGGGGGACAGGAGATGTGCACATCGCGTCGTGTTTGTACGTGCGTGTTCACGTTCACGGGCGCGTTCACAATTGCAGTCCGTCCTGCGCGTGCACATCTCCTGTCTCCCTTCCGAAGCAAGTCGACGACAATAAGTCTCGCTAGCGACAGCGCTTCGCGCTGCGTCGCTAGGTCGAGACCTAAAAATGGGCTTTCATAACTACTGAAATAAATCTTGAAAATGTTAGTACATTTCACTTTTTAGCTATTTAAATGTTGTGTGTTGGAAAAAAAACTGACAACTTAAAGCCTTTCATTTCACACTCTTTGTACAGCACATCAGACAGTTCACTTTACAAAATCCTGGAACTCTGCAGTCAGAGAAAGAAAAGTAATTGTGAAAAGATGTAGACTGACTTCTGACCTCGGTCTCTATATAGATGTGACAAGATAAAAATAAGATTTGAAGGAATCTTTATTGCTCCTTTACTTTGGGAGTGAACAGAACACCTGTTCTTTGTCAGCCAGGCCTAACATATGCCCTGATAAAATCTGACTTGCCATAGTGTGTGGACTAGCAGATTTTTTGAGGCCTGCAAGCACTGCCAAAGCCAATAGGTCTCGCCTACAGGAAATGTTGGATTTGTCAAAGTTTTAGCCATGGTGTACAGGAGCCCACTGTCCCAGTGTGTCTGCAGCACTTTGTGGCATTATTCACGTTCATTATTTTACTGATGAGAGGCTACAGAAGCTAGCATTGCTAGCTCTCGGGTTATGCCTGATCCAATTATGTAGAGATATTGCGGGGATGTGGAAGAGAGTTAGAGGGGAGGCGGAGGGCACAGGGGAAAGGTAACCTGCCCAGTCGAAACACTACTCAGAAATGTTGTGAATCCAAGAATGTCTTGTGCAGAAATGATGGCAGTGAAAATACGGCGTTTAATGCAACATTTTCATTTAAAGCACTGCTATCATAATGCGGATGTCAGCTCAAAGGGGGATATCTGTAAATAGCCCAGGTAGGCTGTACATGATGCAACACAGAGTACAAGTGGGTGGGACCTCAGCAACACAGAGGGAGGGCGTGGGCAAAGCAACATAGAAGGGGAGACAACAGGGGTTGGGGTGATGGGGGGGGGGGAAAGAGAAGAAAAACTAAAAAAAAAAATGTAACTCAATCTCAGCGCAATCAGCGGAAGGACAACAATCAGGCTGAAGCAATCAGTACTTGGCAATGCTCTAGCTCAAATAAGAGAAAGTTAAGTCGGGATGCGCTGGCCATTTAGAAGGCAGCAAATAAGAGTGACAAGGAAGCCAAAACATGGTAAGCAATGGGCTGCCTGCAAGCCCCTTGGTGTATACAATATCTCTCACAAGTGAGAGTGCATGCAGCACACACACTAACAGGTGAGACCTAAAAATGATTTCTGTATACAATACATCTAAGAGAAAGAATTTAATGAGTGATGATTCTGAGTACTTTTGAGGTGTAAAATACTCCCCTATGCATTGCGATCCAAGCACTCAAGAAGAGGGGCCATAATTCCACCAACACCCAATAGCATGAGGTTAGAGACAAATACTTTAGTCCCATGTATAGTTTAATTAATTGGTAACAGCTTGTGCAGAGAGCTGCAATCTCAAGTAAGACCAAAACCCATTCATTAATGGAAGAAGCAACCTGGACACAAGTCACATATATGGGCATGAACACTGCCATTATCAAAATAAGACAGCATTAAAAGACATAATGACAAATGTTGTGTGAGCCCATAAGATGCCCCCATGATGTGCACTGCTGAAATATCTGAAAATATGGAGCCAGACATGTCCACATGATGTATTTATTTGTGTCGCATTATGGATGGCATTTCGTATCATCTAATCAAATTTATGGCTAATCCCAAATTGAGGCATTTGAGGCTTCTGCAGATGTCTTACAACAGCAGATGGGGTCATGTAAAACTTAGCATTTTCGATCAACTGCCATCAATAGCTTCACATACCAGGACGTCCTGCTGACCCTCCTGTACAGATTCTTGCTCTTGATAACTCCATCCCAGTGGAGGCTGGTGAAATTTGAAAGTGTTGGGGAGTAAACTTTCCAGATGTACGTTATATTAAAAACATGCATCTCTTTACATCATTGTGCTTTTGTTTCCCGTATCTGTGAAGCGGATAAGTGAAAGGATGGAAGTCTCAGTGAAAGGATGCAAGCTCTTCTGAGGAGGGTCACAATGACTTGCTTTGCTTGCTTGGTGTCATAGAAGCGGAGTTTTTCCTCGCTCACCAACATCAAGTTTGCGAGTGCAAATGAGGAAAATCCACCTCCTGGTGAGATTTCTCAACGCGGGCAGTCGTGGATGGTCACAACTGCTTGTGTTGAGAAACCTTCCATTCGCGTTGAGAAAGCTGCTGCTCGGGTAGAAAATCTACTCAAGTGGCAAGAAAAGAAGCAGCGCCCTCTTGTGCGGTGTATGGTGCCATTCACACTTATTTTACAGTGTGGGACAAACACCCGGCACTGAAAACCAACGCGAACGGCATGACCAAATGCACTCCGCCACTTGCCCAACTACGCATAGCGCAGTGGAGTTTTTTAGTCACTTCGCGGAGTTCCGCATAGCGCAACTCCACAAACTCTGCCCAGGCCTACCTCTCACTCCATCCATCCATCCTTCCTTTCACTCAGCCAACCACTCTTCGACCCATCTATTCACTATCCATCCATTTACCCTTTCACTCACTCATCCATGCTTTCACTCACCAATCCATCCACCCACCCTTTCACTCATCTATCCATCTACCTTTTCACTCATCCATCGATCCACCCTTTCATCCATCTACCCTCCCTTTCACTTAGTCATTCTTTTACTCATCCATCGTTACATCCATCCTTTAATTCATCCATCCATCCTTTCAACCCATCCATCCATCCTTTCTCTCATCATCTACCCTTTCATTCATTCATCCATTCACCCTTTACTCAACTATCCATTCATCCATGTATCCATCCTTCCTCCCTTTCCCTCATCCATCATTACATCCACATTTTCACTCATTCATCCATGCATCTATCCATCCACCCATTTACTCTCACATCCATCCACCTTTTCACTCACACATCCATCCATCCACCCGTTCACTCACTCACCCTCACTTGGCCATAGCTCGGCTGTGTAAATTAGACTTGCAGCTATTGTTACACTGAATTCTAATTTTACTTTTAATCATGTTATTCTGTACGTGACACCAGCTGCAGTGAAAGTGTTTGTGGTGAGAGACCAAGGGGAACTGGACATTCCTGTACAGGATACAAAGGCAGACTTTCCAACCAAATAAATGCCCACCGACCTAGGAAAAATAAAGCACGAATACTTAAGGTGTTGAAGAAAGTTGAAAGAAGGGCAGTGGTGACCTTTGCATCAGAGTTCAGCAAGCACATTACCAAGCTGCAGCTCCCTGGACGCAGTAAGACTGAACACAGCTACTAGTAGTAATGGTCCTACATATATAACCAGTCAACTACTGTTTGAAATACAAGAATTACTACCGATATAACCATCACTACTAGCAACATTAGATACAGTGCTAATGCAACTGTTGCAAACCTATTGCAACTAACACCTCCACCATCAGCAGCACTAATAGAAGTCATAAAACTGCTACCAATTGCTCATCTAGTACTACCCTACAGTTAATACTACCCTGACGATACAGCAGTGCTAGTGGCTGCATGTCCTGAAAACTATTACTAGTGCTACTGCTACCACTACTACTACCCCTAGTACAAGCGGTTCTGAAGTGGTACTCCTACAGATTGTAACATTGCATGTCATGTTTCCCATGTCTGGCATTATCACTAATAGTTGTTCTAGTGTTGTTTGCTGGCGATACTACTGTTCCTTCTACTACTAGCCCTACTACTAATTCTATTAGTTCTGCTGGCAGGTCTTCAGGTAGTATAGCAAGTACTAGTACTGCTATTGCTATCACTACCTCTATTGCTACTACTGGTACTACTAATGAAACAACTATTACAGCTATAGCGAAACTACTACTACTAGCAGGCAGTAAAAGCTGAAGAAGTTTCATCATGACTGATAGTAAAATTGCTAACACTTGTTCCACTAGTGGTAGCAAAACATGTAATACCTTCATCAGTACCAGCTGTATTAAGATTAATAGTAAGTACAGTGGTAGCTGCATTGGAACTAGTACAGGAAGTACAAGAAGTAGAAGCCATTTAGTGGCACTAGTAGTCTGGCAACTTTAGTAGCAACCATATTAGTTGCGGTTCTAGTAAAAGTAATCAGAGTAGCACTACTTCTAGTATCCATATCTATAATTGCAGTAGTATCGGAGGTACCCCTTACAGTACAGCCTGTGGGAATAGTACTAGCACCCACAGTAGTCTTATTACTAGTAGTACTACGGCAGGCTTAGCAGCAGCACTAATGGCAATAGATTTGGTGCTAGTGCTACTAGCCAAGAGGACCAGATGAAGAAGTTATGCAGTTCAGACAGGAAAGCCAAAAGAAGAAAATAGGATTTTATTGGTGAGTGGACAGGATTAAAAGACATACACATCAGTGCAGAAAAGACAGGCTATGATAGACACATGTAGGAGTCTTTGAGGAGGAGAGGGTCATGGTTACTCTTCATCTCAATTCAGTTTTAAGAACTAAAATAAAACACAACTTTTACTTTTTGACTTTGTTCGAATTTGCAGATTGCAATTCATGTCCTACTTTGGTTTCATTTCCCGTTTCATGTGGTGGAGGCAGATCGAAAAATAGAAAACAGCCAAAATAAAATAAAAAGCCTTTCCAAGAGCACCCAAAAGAAGCTAAAACGCTGAAAGTAAGGAACACTTTACCAGAAAATAAGTCACATTATCCTTGAGATACATTTGCAAGGGCATTGCTCTTTGAACTCCTCTCTTTGAACTCCTCTCTTACACTACACGAAGGCCACTTGCCTTAAGGACCCAAGCCCATTCCCTATGAAGTGCAGTGCGTACAAGAGCTATCCAACGACCCACGGCTACAGACTGGCTGAAACAAAATAATTTAAAAGGGTTTTGACAAGGTACCATTGACCAGTCATTGAAGGATACAGGAAGCTTTCATCTTGACTTTGGTTGTACCTCCTACTACGTATGTGTTGGGTGCTTGCAAAGAACAAACAGACAAAAAGTAGTGAAGCACTGTGATGGGTCATATATCCTTGACATGAGCAGCTTGCTCTAGGAGGTCAATATAATTTGTACACTGTCCTGTACATAAGATTTAGTATATGATTGAGAAAGTCCTAGAAACTGAGGTAGTCCAAGCGAGAAAAAGAGCAGCAATACAGATAGTATATTGAGAAAACAGATAGAGGACAACGTCTGGCTAATGTCACATGCATGGAACAAAATATTGATCACCACAACACTATCTGTGACCTCTGAGAACCACAGTCGGAAACAAGGAGCCTAGGTCTATTGAGCCCTGGATTCCACAAATCAATAGTGCACTGGTAACCATGACTGATGACGAAACATATGGAGCTGTCAGTCACCGCATCATGGGATAGGGGCATACATTCCCCAGGGTTCCGGTTAACAATAAGGCAATTGATAATGCTGGAACAATAACAAATTAGAAACCCCCTTCTTTTCACATCATTCCCTGTTTTGCTCATTGTGTGTCGTTAAATGTTCACCATTATTCTCAGAAAAGATGCTGAATGATGTTGTGCCTCCAGCCTATTACCCCTGGTCTTGGTAGTTGTGTGAATGGAAGGGTGGCTTGGAGGATCATTAAGTTTCAGCTGGGCACCACTGGGAAATAACCTTGATGGTTTTACTTTAAATATGTATTATTGCTTCAAAACTTACTTTTTATAGAAAGCATTTTCATTTTTCCTTCAACTCAAAGAAATTCCAGTCAACATCCCATTGATCCAGTGCTTGGGCAGTGTTTCACTAAGGACACAACCCAAGCAATATTATTTTGCAACAGTTTCCTTAAATCAACTAGTGTTGGCATCATGCCCAATCTATTTTGGGCCAAGCCCTTCTTCGGGAGAAAATTTTACATCTGCAAATTGAAACACACAAACGCCAAAATGACTAAACCTATCAACCACAAACTTAAGTCATAAATTTGTATGTTTGCTATCTACTCCTACTTAATATATAGAACGTGAAGTACCCCAAATTCCCCTCTAGTGAAAAAAGTATTAACAGGTCTTCACATACTGTAATCTATGCCCACCTCCTCATAGAAAAGAGTGCAATGTTGACAATCAAACATTTACAGCAGTTCTGCAGTAAATTAACCTTCACTTAAAAGTAAGTCTAAGCAATTACAGCAATATTTATTTAGGGCCAACACGTATGTTCTGAAACAATTTCTACTACCTGGTGTGTTTAATGCTTAAGAACATACAGAAACACGCAAGCTAAAGCGTGAAAACATTAACCAAAAAATTGATTCCCACTTTACAAACCTTGACAATTACGGACTTTGTGTTGAAATACAAGCCAGATCAAACAATGCATCTCTTGCAAAAGGTTAGCTAAACTGTAACACAGCTTGGCCATAGCTGTTTCTTGCATGGCCTTTTCAATGTATACATGTGTGGGTTGAACACTGTTTTGAAATCTTGACGTTTGTGTATTTCAATTTGCTGTTGTAAAATGTTTCACCTGAAGAAGGTCTTCACCTGAAACGTTTTTGGGGATGATACCAACACTCGTTGTTTCAAGGAAACTGTTGCAACATAATGTTTTTTGGCTTCGACCTTTAGAGAAATATTTGTTACCCATTGGATCAATGGGATGTTGGTCGGAATTACAGAGCTGAAGGAGTAAGATAAATGCTTCAAAAGAAATTCCTGAACCATTAAAGAATTATTCAAGTGCAATGTTATTCAAGTTTATTTCCCAGTGGTGTCACTGTACAGTCCACTATGGAAGTTGGAGGTTCGAAAGTAGCATTTCCAAGATGCATAAGGATCTAGGCCAACCAGATCTTTTCAGTTTTGCTGCAATACAACAGGGAATGGCGGCATGAAGAACCATTTGAGTGATGCACATGGTCTTTTAGAAAGCCCTGGCTCCTATGGATAACCACTGCCGGAGTTAGAAGCACTGGTATGATGTGAACAAATCTTAGTTCTAGGTTTGTAGCACAGCTTTCAGGGATGAGGGGGAATATTTTAGGAAGCCCAATCAAAAGAGAGTTGCCATCATCGATGGTGGAAAGAACAAGGGATTGGACCAGAGTCCTAAGATCGTATTCATGGATGAACTGGTGAATTCCCCACATAAGACATAGTTGGAGAAAAGCTCACTTGGGCATAGTGGTGATTTGCATTTGCAAGTGCAGGCTGTTGCCTAGACGGATTCCCAGAGGGTTGCACTATCATTGATGACTGACTTGCATTCAAGGATCCCACATGCAACATTCTAGGATTAGAAGAGTAAGGTCAACTTTTTGGGTGAGATCAGTAGAAATTAAAGTTTTAATGGGTTAAGTTCCAAATCCTAAGCGATTATTCTGCCTCAAACTGTTCACAATGTTTGCACAAGAAGTTAAGCATCATTAAGGTAGGAGGTTTTGAGACAGATTGGTGTAGCATTAGAGTAGTGATGATACTAGATCGGTACTTGAGCAGGAATCCAAGGGGTTCGATATATAAGTTTAATAAAAGTTAGAGCAAGAATGGAGTTTTGTGGGAAACTCTGCTTTAGAACAACCACAGTGTACAGTCAACTGACAAGTTTCATCTGCTATTACTAGTTTGAAAGTTTGGAATCAAATAAATTGAGAACTGGGGCATCAATGCATCATTCACAGATTGGAGAAAGGTGATTCCAGTACTGAAGACTGATCTGAAGCTTCATTGGTACTCATCAAAAAGATCGTTGTCAGAGGCCTAGTGAGCAAGCTATGCTCAAAGTCAGCTTTTGGATACTTTTGCAAGAAGTGGGAGACCAGAAAAGGCACAAAAGTTATTGCAACCCACAGCATCCTGTGTCAGTTTCTTCAAAGAGGATTGATCTAACTCTCTGGACGACGATCGTCCATGCCTCGCTTTTGCAAGGTGCTATCCCAGATTGCCTTAAATCAGGTCAGGTTACCCCGATCCTCAAGAAACCAAATGCGGATCCCACGGACCTTCTTAACTTTTGACCAATCACTAACATCCCCACCTTGGCTAAACTTTTGTAGAAATGTGTGCTCGCCCAACTTTGTCATCACATTGACCATTTCCAACTCCTGGACCAATGCCAATCTGGCTTCCGCCCAGGTCATAGCACAGAGTCGGCGCTTACGCACATCGTGGACGATGCGCTCAGAATGCTGGATCACAATGAGTCGTGCATACTGATCCTTCTTGACCTTTCGTCAGCTTTTGACACTGTCAAACATGATCACTTAATTCACCTCCTAGAACATAGGATGGGGCTATCGGGGCCGGTTTTAAGCTGGTTCTCTTCGTTCCTTCAGAACAGATCCCAATGTTTCAAGGTGGACCAATCCTTGTCCCACCCTGCACCAGTCACCCTGGGTGTTCCACAAGGTTCAGCTTTGTCCCCCACACTCTTTAACCTGTTCATGGAGCCTCTGACGGAAATTTTAAAATCATCCAGCATTTGTTATCATATGTATGCGGATGATACCCAACTATACCTGAAGATCACCTCCCTGAAGACATCCAGTCCCTCAACTCAGTCCTGCTGGAAACACAAAGCTGGCTGACACGCAATCACCTGAAGCTTAATGCTCTTAAAACGGAATTCCTACTGATCTCACCCCACAACCAATCCCTCGTAATGGAACAATGGCTTAATCAGCTAAATGCTCTTAACTGCAGTCCACACCTCGTGGACTCGGCATCATCTCTGGGTATCATTCTAGACAAAAGCCTGAACATGCAGAAGCACATCAGTTCCCTCACCAAAGGAGCGAACTTTCAACTCAGCTTACTTAGGAAACTCAAACCCTTCCTCCCGGCTCATGACCTCAAGACTGCAGTTCAAGCATTAGTGATCTCAAAGCTGGACTATGGCAGTGCAACACTCTGTGGCCTGCCTAGAGTGAGGTTGGCTCCGCTTAGGGCTACCCTCAATTCCGCTGCTAGGCTTTTAACTGGTACTAAAAAATACCACCACATCTCTCCTGACTTGCGTGAACTGAATTGGCTTCCCTATGAAGCTCGGATTCAGTTAAAAATTGCATGCATGGCTCACAAAGCCATCCACTTCAAGACCCCGCTGTACCTAGCGCAGAAATTGGAACTCTCCTGTGGGTCTAGAGCTTCCAGAAGCGCCAGCACCCTTTTGCTTAAGCCTCAAAAATTTAAGAAAAAAAGACCTATAACCGAGCCTTCTCAGGGTTGGCTCCGAGGATCTGGAACTCCCTTCCCCTGCAGTCAGGGTGAACCCTTCTACTGTCCTCTTCAAAAAGAGGTCAAAGGGCTCCTGATGAAGAAATTTCTGCCTTAGCATGCCCCTGCATCGGATTCGGGTCCATACACGCTGTCCCTGGCTCTACCACTTGGTTCACGATTAGATCAGTCATTGCTAGACGCTGACTCTCCCTGTGGGTGTGGTTACTTCCCCCACAAGATTGATGGACTATTTTAGACTTTGATTTTGTCGCCTGTCTATTTTGCTTTGTATGTTTATACCCTCTGATGCATAATCTGTATTATACCCTTATGATGCATAATTTGTAAAGCGCTCGGATACCCTCGGTGGTCATGTTCGCGCTATATAAAACTTTCAAAATAAAATAAATAAATAAATAAATCTGGCTCTTTTTAAAGTGGTCTGTAAACACTTCTTGCTGAAGAGACTAACTCTGTCGAATGAAGTAACAATTGATATACCAGTTCCTTGGATTTACAATTGAGAGTTCAGTGCGTCTGGGTGCCTGGAAGGTCAGGCAACAATTATTCAATACCTGAACTTTAAGATCAAAGAGTGTAACAAAGTCTTCAGATTTACCAGTGGGGTTGTCAACTCTCAAGGAGGATTTGGCATGTTTATCATGTTGACTACTTCAAATAATTGTTTCAGGTGATTCAGACCTTTGCATGCGAGTATTACTCTCATACCTATAAATGGAATGTTATGAGGGTGTAAGTCAATACATTGTCACTGCATGAGGACTAAACAGTACAGTCAGTCTCAGATTACTGTACTAAGGGGCAGGGAGTGGCAACCATAATCATCAAGAAGTTGAAGTATGTCATTATTGGAGATATAGGGGTTAGCTCAGTAAAAACAAGATTCAGGATTGCCTCTCGGCATAGAATGCATGGCATTATAAATGGTTAAGAGCGGGGGAAAAGCAATACCGAGAGAGATCTGAGCTGATTTATGACTAGACACGAAGAGAGAAAGCTGTGTTGTCATGTTGTTTAAGAGTTCAATTCTGTGATGAAGAAGGTCCATGGATACCTTGTATGGAGGGTTCTGTGCTAAATTCAGTTTGGGATCAGAAGGAACAAGGCTGGGCTACAATGGAAGTATAGAAGTGGTTAAAGCGGATTGGTATCAAACTGCGGAGGCAAAGGGATGCATCTTCATATTGTCCAGGTAGTGGGATGATTCTTGGTGTAGATGGGTAAATTAGTACATCAGGTGAGGATAATGTACTCGGTCTTGGTCACAAATATGCAAGTCAGTGCTTGCTTCTGCATTCTGAGAGGGCTTCTTCTTTGCAACATTCTTGGAGGAGAAACCCATCAACACAAGCAAAGCACAAATTAAAGAAAGGAGTAGAGTGTTATTTTAGATAGGGTCCTGATGCAATGAGAGTATAGTTAGGGGTTGGAATGGAGGAGGCAGAGGATACTGGAAGGAGGAATAGGATAGGACCTGGTAGAGTGGGCCAAAGAGACAGGTATTAGAGGAGATATTGGGGAAGATTAGAGAATGTTGTGCAGGTCATAAGCAGTGCATGGCAGAGGTGCAAGTTCTAGTTAGTTCACTGAACTATAACTGGTGAATTTCAGTAATTTCTTTTGTTTTTAAGCGTTAGCTTTCAACTCATTTCAACACCCAACTATAACACATTTTAACCTTTGTTTCTTTCAATGAATTTCCAGGGACTTTTTTTTTTTTTTTTTAAATGAGCTAAGATCTTATTATCACACCCAACTATAACGTCACTTTAACCTTTGCTCTTTTTCACTGAATTTCTAGGGCTTTTAACATATCAGTCAACACCTCTACTGCATACAGCCTTCGGATATTTGCAACAGAGGGTTGAAGCCAGTTCACCTGCCTGCTGGTGGTCAACCTACCACAGTCTGCCATCCATGGCCAGCTTGCTGCCCCAGCTCCCTTCCTATTAGCTCTCCCATCTCCATCTGCGTGTTCCTGTCCCCCACCTCCTGCCCTCTGTGTCCAGCTTGCATTCTGCCCTCCTCCTGCCTGCACTCTACCTGCATGCCACATCCCCTCCTGCTTGCCCTCCATAATCATTTTGCTGTCATTGTCCCCTCCCCGCTGTTCTCCATTCTCTGTGTGTTCCTGCTCTCTCCCACCCTCTGTGATCCACTGTGCTGCCCATGCGGGCCTTTCCTCCATGGTCAGTTTGCTACCCATGCAAACCAATCCCTGCCCTCCATTCTCCATGTGCATGACCCATGACTCACGCCGGCGCTACACGCTTCCCATACTGAGTATTCATTCCATGCACAGATTGCCAGCATCAATTTTCGGATTAATATCCCTGCTAGCCTGGACAATGGATGCGCCTTGACGCTCCTGACGACAACGCTGCTTTGAACAGAAGCAGTATCACCAGACCTTCGCTGGCTACCCCCTTCCTCTGGATTTGTTCCATACGCAGGTTGCCAGCTACTAATATTGGATTGATGGCCCTGCCACCCCAGACTATGGATGTGCCTTTACGATCCGGACGACAGCGCTGCTTTGAACAGAAACAGTATCGCCAGACCTTCGCTGGCTACCCCCTCCCTCTGGATTCGTTCTACGTCTTCAGTCCCAGACTCCCTGACCCGGAAGCCACTCTTCGCAATCAGTGCACATGCTTCTACGCCTGCACCTGGCTGCCATCACTACAGCCTCGCCATCTGGATTCACATTCCTGAGAGGTCCTTGCCCGATACTTTACCACTGGATCTCCAGAGCCCTCAGCCTGAGACCACCTAGCTCTCGCCTCCGTTTCTCAATGCCACACTGTTGTGTAACTAATTGTAACCTGGTCCTGATGATGGCCTAACACTGCTACAGGCCGAAACGCCCTCGACTTTTATAGTGAAATTTACGGCGCCCGTCTTTCGAGAACACCCATTTTAAATCACTTTGTATTTAACTTGCATTTATTGTATGGGTATTTCTACGCACACATCTTGTATATAATTGGTTGCGTTTTTGCGCCCCCCCCTCGTCACTGTACATACTTCCTCACGTGTCACTTGCGCCGTTCACTATTTCACGAGCACTTGTGCACAGTATTACACAGGTTACATGCCATTGAATGTAACGCAGTGCTTTTCATGTTTCTTAAATATATGAAGAAATATATACAATAAATTACCGTTGTCTTTGCAAATTATTATCTCCCCGTTTCTCCTCCAGTGCTCCTAGCAATTAGTGGTGCCCCTGATAAATTGTCTTTTGAATAACACCCTTAGAGACACTGTTCTATGTTACACCTCTCTCCTGCCCTGCATGGTCCATTGTGATGACCATGCCCATGCAGGCCTGCTCGCTGTAGTCAGATTGCTGCCTCTACCCCCATCTGCCTGCCCTCCGTTCACCGTCTGCATGCCCTGGTCCATTCAGTCAGCCTTCTGTGGACTGCTTACTGCCCCTGACAGCCTGCCCTATGTAGTCAGCTTTCTGTCTCTGCCTCCTTCTCCCCGGCCTTTGTTCTCAGTGTGCAAACTTCTACCCCCGCCTTCTGTCCTCCATGGTCCGTTGAGCTGCCAATGCAGGCCTTTCCTCAGTGGTAAACTTGCTGCCCTTGTTCCTTCCAATCCTGCCCTGTGTGGTCATAGTCTGTCCCTGCACCCTCCTTCCTGGCCCGAGTGGCTTTTTTTTATTTATTTATTTTAACTTCCACAGCCCTGCCGATTGCCCTCAGTGCTTACCTTGTGTTCCGACCCACCTCCTCCCTGTCCTCTGTTGTCTGAGTCTATGTCCCATCCCCTCCCTCCTACTCTGCATGATCCTATGTGCTGCTAATGCCGTTCCCACTTGCCCTATTTGTTAAGCTTGTTGTCCCTGCCCCTCGTTCTGGCCTCCATTGTCATGGAGGGCATGCCCCGCCCCAAAATCTAGCCCTATATTAGTCAATTGGGCTGCCACTGTCCCTCTTGCCTGTTCTGTGTGGTTAACTTGCTGCCCCTGCCCTGCTACCCATTTAAGCACTTAAGATGGCCGTGGTGTAGGAGCAAGATCAGTTTGCTGCCCCTACCACCTCCCCATCTCCCCTTCCTTCCATTGCCTGATGTTTTGTTGCACAAGTCACGCAAGCATTTCACACACTTCCATCATTGGGCTATATTTGGGCTATGTTAAGGCGATATTTGGGCTATTTTTTTTTTCTTTGTGTGGCCATCATGGGAAACCTTTTATTACCAAGCACCCTCATGTCTTCATTTACTGGAGTAGCCCCTGCAGGAAATGCTTTCAGTTTTAAAGCTTTGATTCAATCAAGATGGCTTCATATGTGCAATAAGTTTGTCATAAATAAGAATATTCGTGCTCTAGTTGTTCATTAGAACACTATGGGATGTACAGTAGAACACTTGGGAATCAACTGGCAGGCTGCTGTTGGAAGTACATATTTTGCTCAGTATGTCAGACTTTCTTACATGGCTGAGAAAGGTGGGAGCATATTTTCTGCAAATTCACACCATTTTAGCTTCTGAAGCACCTTCTCTAGGAGAAAGTTTTGAGAAAAAATAGTTCTCTCTCAAACATGGTTCATCAACCCCAGCAGAGAATCAGCATTTTACATAGGCTAAGCCCACCTTAGAATACACAATTGCTTAAAATCTGTATGGTACAGTTAAAAAATTATTATATTTTGACTAAAATCTTTTATCACTCTTTATATGTACTCCTTTTTGTGACTCTCAAAACAGGCTTTCACTACAATGCATTTCAGTATCTATGACAGCACCCACTATAGTAGACATTATGCTTATTTTTATGTCTGGTGTTAGCCAAGACCTTTGGATTTTACTAACATATGTATAATATACTTACATATAGGGGCTTCTAGCCATTTTTCTTCATCCATTTGTCTGTTGAGTCATTCACATTTTGCTTCCACCCACTACAGCATATAACATGGTACAGTGGGTCGGCCTACTTAAGCCACTGGTTAACTTCACTTTGAGTAATTGCATGTTGTCCTCTCACATGGAGCACATCTGCACACAAACTAATTCCCTTCAGTGTAGGTGCTTTTGTTGTTATTTTAGAATTACTGTAGTGTTGCATTTGTGTTGAGAGCCTGATGTGATAGCAGGACGCTTCTGAAGCACATTCCGTCTTTATCAGATCCCATCTCCTGCCAATGCTACTGCAAATTCCATTTGGAGTGTTTTGCTTTTCTGACTGCTGCCATTTCACAGTCCTTCTTTCCTTCATTCATTCTTTCCTTCCTGCATTCTTTCCTTCTTTCGAATCTTTCATTCCTTCCCAATTTCTCTCCTTTCCATTCCTTCCTAATGTTTCTCTTTCATTCCTAATTTCTTCCTCCGTCATTCCTTATTTCTTCCTTACTAACTTGTCTTTCCTTCCTTTCTAATTCCTTTCTCCTTCGTCCCTTCCTAATTAAGGTTTCCTTCCTTACTTCTTTCTCCTTCCTTTATTTTTATCATTCCCTCCTTAATTCTCTCTTCCTTATTTTCTTCTCCTTCCTTGCAAATTTCTTTCTCTTTTCTAATTGTTCTCCTTCCTTACTAATTTCGTTTTCATATTTTCCCAATTTTTTTCTCCTTTCTTCCTAATTTTTTTGCTCCTTCTTTCTCTCCCAGGCAAAAGGCTTGCAGTCACTGCAAGACCGATTGACTTTTAGTTATATGTTAGCCAAGGCCTTTTGATTTGATTAACATTATGTGTATAACATAGTTACTTACAGGTGTTTCATCCAGACTTCATCCATTAGTCTGTGGTAGGTGTCATTCACATTTTTCTTCCACCCACTCCAACATGCATTAAGGGGCAATCTATTTGCTCATTCCAGCCATTGGCTGGGCTTCACTATGAGTTACTACAAGGTACACATCCATACACAAAGTAGTACCCTTCAGTCCCAGGAAGTACTATGGTAATATGTGTGTTTTTGTAGACCAAAAACAAATTGATGAGGGGCAGGTATATTCCGAAACAAAGTTTTGCAAAAAGCATAACTAAACAAGAATTGCCAGAAAGCAAGCTGCCAACGCTGGATTAATGGGATTGGCCAATGCTTGTTTTATTGGTATTGAGGTGTGCAAGAAACAAGGTCTCCGTAGACATTAATGCAATCAGCAATTTATTAGACCTCAACTTGGACGATGTCATCAATTATGTCATTTGAGATGTCATAGGGGCTGTAAAATATGATGTTATAAGCAGTTCATGGTGGGAGTGCAAGTTATAGTTAGCTCACTGAAGTATAACTGGCTAATTGCAAAGTTATTTTGGGATTTTGAACATTAGCTTTCAACTCATTTCAACATCTAACTATAATATAACTTTAACCTTAACCTTTGTTTTTTCCAGTTAAAACCTAGTTTTTTTATTTTGTCAATTTAACCTTTGTTTCTGTCAGTGAATTATATATATATATATATATATATATATATATAAATATATAACTTACGGTTGCTACCAGGTAGTAATAGTTATGTCTGCTTTTCCATAGAAAGGGCGTTTTTTGGTTTGCTAATAATGTTGGCCCCATACAATGAATCTTCACACAACTTTCCCCCAAAAACAAGTTCCTCCATCTGAGCTCCTTCCTGGAAAGTTTTGGATTGATGGGGGTGAGAAAAAACAGGGGGCCCCCAAAAGCAAAATCCATATGCGTTTTCAATAGACTTCTGTAGACAAGGCTACAGCATAAACCTCTGAACGCAATTACACCAAATTTTGTAGAAAGCTAGATCTTGGTCCGCAGATTGTGCTTTTTGTGTAAAAATAATAGCGTATCTGGATGGTTTGGTCCGCAAGAGTTTTGAGACTCTCATAGGAGTGCCATTTTAAAAATAGAGCGTTCCGATTGGCCCATGGAGCTTTACTTCCCTTGGGCTTTGCAGCAGGAGCGAGAACTTGGATTGGCTGCAAACAACATGAGAAAAAGGTTGCTGGCAGCCATTACAGGACTCGGGGACTTTGTCGTTTGTTCTGAAGTAAAAAAAAAAAAAAAAAAAAATTAAATTTATATATATATATATATATCCGCCAAACGGTGCTTGCGCACCGTAATCGCCTTACCCCTTCCTCTCCTCAGCGGCGGTCCACAGTCAGGGGGCGAGCCTCATAACATCACAACAAACGCCATTTCCGATAAAGAACAGCTACTGTGGACACAGTTTCCTTAAGAAAGCAGTTTAATGAATCAATCACCAGCTCGACGCGTTTCGAGAAACACTCCCTTGCTCACGAGTACTGTGTGACTTAACTTCCTGGTTTAAATAAACACGTGATTACATTTTAATAGCAAGTGACAACAGACTATATGGCGAGTTGAATCACTCTTAGTTACAGACATTTATACAAACTTACTAATGAGTGTAAATAAAAAAATCAATTTGAACATAGTTTACCAGAACAATGAGCGCATTATTACTGAGGTCTCTGAAAGCAAGACTGAAAAAATATATATGCTTCATATTGAAATTATTCGATAATAACAAAAATAATTATAAAATACATCGTATTTGCAATGTGTCAATTTCATGGCCATTACTCATTAATAAACTGAATAATATGATCAATAGACCCAAAAATTAAATAATGAATCCAGCTAGAAATAGTGACTAGCATCACGTCAATTAGCCCAAGTGGGCAAATACATTGCAACAAAATCCATAATGATCCATCAATATTATGACATTGTTGTACCGTCATTGATTCAATAAAGCTGTTGCACATGAACAACATTCGCCCCAGTGGGCAGATAACAATATGTTGCGGACAAACCCTGCCATATTCAATCGTGATGGTGACACCACCAAATAGATAATTTAGCTTTCTTGCCTTCTTCAAAAGGACCTTCACTCACACGTTCAAAACTGTAACAGAAAAAACACAAACATAAAATTAATCCCTTCACATTAAAAACACACAATATTGATTAAAAACAGTCACTGCAATGGCAAAACTTCAAGGGAAAACAAGAAGACTCTCCTTGTCCCTATTCCCTATTTGCAATCTAGAGACATACATAGCGCAAATTATGCTAGCCTAGATGAACTGCTAATTCCTCATCGCAGTTATGGCCTATTGGGACCAATGTTCTATACTGAATAATAAGCCTTGATTCCAATCGTCGCAGTTCCTGAACTCGGTTGCCACCTCGTTCGTTAGTTCTAACAGTATCCAAAACACAAAAACTCAATAAGTTGACATTTTTATCGTGGTGGATCTCAAAATGGCGAGCAACAGGATATTGTTTATCGCCATTTTTGATTGTACGAAGATGTTCAAGGACTCTCTTTTAGCCTTATGAATGGTACTGCCTATGTACACTTTCTGGCATGGACAAATCAAAGCATAAACAGCATAGTCAGTATTACATGTAGTATGTTTAGCTATCACATAAGGTTTACACTCTGGAGATAATTTGCATTCCTTACGGTTTTTACTGTTTTTGCAGGCTTTACAGTTTCTACAAGTAAAAAATCCCTGAATGCCTAAAGTTCTCACTTTCCAGTTTGTTGTCATGAATGGACAGTTTCAAATCTAAGAACTCTAGAGTCTCTCTTGACCAATTTTTTGTGAAATGTAGATTGAAGTTATTGATATTCAGAGTTTCAACAAACTCATTAGCTTCTTTCTCGTCACCTTTCCATACACAAAAAATTGGTCAAGAGAGACTCTAGAGTTCTTAGATTTGAAACTGTCCAAACTGGAAAGTTCTCTTTTCAGGAAAACAACAGCAGGCAATAGCCTGTTACATGCGCGTAGCTGCCATCCTAACACATTGATTAACAGCATACCTTTAGGTGAGTTGATACGAGCTAAGCGTAATTGCAGTACACAAGAAAGCTATGTTAATGGAAAACAAGTAATGAGGCAGAGATTTCTAGAGCGAGGATATTCTGTATCAGTCATTAATAAAGCAAGTCTAGAGGTAGATAACCGGTCAAGAGAGTCACTTTTGGTTGATAAAGAGAGGAAAGATGTTAGTTCTGACCAAAAAATTAGATTCATCACCTCATACCATAGACAAGCCCAAGAAGTTCGTAAAAGCATCAACAAGTACTGGCCAGTCTTACAAACTGACAAAGATTTAGCAGATAGTGTGGGATCCTTTCCGCAGATTACGTTTAAAAACGAAGTCACTGAAAGACACTTTATGCAGGGCAGTTGAGCCGTCACCCGTGAGAACTTTAGGCATTCAGGGATTTTTTACTTGTAGAAACTGTAAAGCCTGCAAAAACAGTAAAAACCGTAAGGAATGCAAATTATCTCCAGAGTGTAAACCTTATGTGATAGCTAAACATACTACATGTAATACTGACTATGCTGTTTATGCTTTGATTTGTCCATGCCAGAAAGTGTACATAGGCAGTACCATTCATAAGGCTAAAAAGAGAGTCCTTGAACATCTTCGTGCAATCAAAAATGGCGATAAACAATATCCTGTTGCTCGCCATTTTGAGATCCACCACGATAAAAATGTCAACTTATTGAGTTTTTGTGTTTTGGATACTGTTAGAACTAACGAACGAGGTGGCAACCGAGTTCAGGAACTGCGACGATTGGAATCAAGGCTTATTATTCAGTATAGAACATTGGTCCCAATAGGCCATAACTGCGATGAGGAATTAGCAGTTCATCTAGGCTAGCATAATTTGCGCTATGTATGTCTCTAGATTGCAAATAGGGAATAGGGACAAGGAGAGTCTTCTTGTTTTCCCTTGAAGTCTTGCCATTGCAGTGACTGTTTTTAATCAATATTGTGTGTTTTTAATGTGAAGGGATTAATTTTATGTTTGTGTTTTTTCTGTTACAGTTTTGAACGTGTGAGTGAAGGTCCTTTTGAAGAAGGCAAGAAAGCTAAATTATCTATTTGGTGGTGTCACCATCACGATTGAATATGGCAGGGTTTGTCCGCAACATATTGTTATCTGCCCACTGGGGCGAATGTTGTTCATGTGCAACAGCTTTATTGAATCAATGACGGTACAACAATGTCATAATATTGATGGATCATTATGGATTTTGTTGCAATGTATTTGCCCACTTGGGCTAATTGACGTGATGCTAGTCACTATTTCTAGCTGGATTCATTATTTAATTTTTGGGTCTATTGATCATATTATTCAGTTTATTAATGAGTAATGGCCATGAAATTGACACATTGCAAATACGATGTATTTTATAATTATTTTTGTTATTATCGAATAATTTCAATATGAAGCATATATATTTTTTCAGTCTTGCTTTCAGAGACCTCAGTAATAATGCGCTCATTGTTCTGGTAAACTATGTTCAAATTGATTTTTTTATTTACACTCATTAGTAAGTTTGTATAAATGTCTGTAACTAAGAGTGATTCAACTCGCCATATAGTCTGTTGTCACTTGCTATTAAAATGTAATCACGTGTTTATTTAAACCAGGAAGTTAAGTCACACAGTACTCGTGAGCAAGGGAGTGTTTCTCGAAACGCGTCGAGCTGGTGATTGATTCATTAAACTGCTTTCTTAAGGAAACTGTGTCCACAGTAGCTGTTCTTTATCGGAAATGGCGTTTGTTGTGATAGATATATATATATATATATATATATATATATATATATATATATATATATATATATATATATATATATATTATCTACTGGCGGTCGCCAGTAGATAGTTATAGTTACAACCTATTATCCATAGGAAATCCGCGACATTCTATTTGAAATAACGTTGGCGCCGGTTGACGAATCTTCGTGAAAGTTTCCAACTTGTTGGGGCGCTCCGCTCCTACCCTGAAAGTCTCGGGGTGATACGTGAAGCGGGGGCCGAGAAAAAGGGGGGTCCCAAAACGCGTTTTCCCCATTCATTTTTCCATAGGAACCTTTAGTCGCAGCTACAGCCCGAACTGCTGAACGGAATTACACCAAATTTGGCAAAGAGGTAGCCCTTGGTTCAGAATGGTGCCTTTTGCTTAAATGGTGTAAATCCGTTCAGTAGTTCCTGAGAAAATCAAAAGTAAAAGTACATATATATCTATGGGCGCGTCGGATACGCGTACCCTCAGCGCACCCTGCGCGCACCGTCCCGATCACGAGCTGCATGCTAATTGGCTGTCAGCTGGCTGTCAACATTCCGATTCAGGAAGTGTTGGCAGCCATTTTGTCCCTCGGTAGAACCGAGGGACAGAAACAAGTGCGCAAAGCGCACAAAGGGGGCAGGGTAGAAACACCCTAACCCCCTAGGCCTGCTCAGGGGGTCCCACAAGGACCCCCTGGGCAAAAAAAAGCATTTTTAAAAAAAAAAAAAAATCGGCAGGATGCGAATCCTGCCGAAAAAATCGAGCGCGGTCTCCCGCGCTTCGGACTGTATTTGCCCTCGGGTGGCCCAAGTCCCGGGGGCATGCTGGGGGTTTATTTTATGTATGGGGGCCTCAAGGGCTCCCCAAGCCCCGGGGACCGCCACCCCCGGGGCTTTCTTTAGAAATGGTGCGGGAGGGCTCTGAGCCCTCCCGCAGCCCCGGGACCACCACCTCCCCGGGGCTTTTTTAAAAAAATTAAACAACCTGTGTGGGGGCTCCAGCCCCCCACATGCCCCGGGACCGCCACCTCCCCGGGGCACTAACAAATTAAAATGGGGGTCCGTTTTGGACCCCCGAAACCCCGGGGACCACCACCTCCCCGGGGCTGTGCTGATGTAGGGAGGGGGGCCGCGCGCCCCCTCCTGGAGCCCTTGATGGCCCTGGGGACCACCACCCCCAGGGCCGGCTCCTGCAGTGTCCCGGGGTGCCTACCCCCGGGACACTGTAGTTTGCTATGGCAGGACGGAGCCTCGCGGCTCCCGTCCTGCCATAGCAAACTGCTTTGGATATTGGAAGAGAGAGCAGGGAAACCTGCTCTCTCTTCCAATATCCAAAGCGATTGCTTTCCACATGGGGAGCAGCATGTCAGCTGCTCCCCATGTGGAACAGCAATGCCGGCTCCCAAGGGACGTGGGGAGCCGGCGGGACTGTGGGGGATTGGGGACCCCCACAGTCCCCAACGGAGAGGGCCAGCCCCGGGGATGGGGTCCCCGGGGCAAGTAGTGGCTCGGGAGAGGGGCCACGCGGCCCCCTCCCCAAAAAAGAGCAAAAAAATTTTTAAAAAGGAAAGGCCGGCCCCGGGGGATGGGGTCCCTGGGGCCTTAAAATGGCCAGAGGAGGGGGCCACGCTGCCCCCTCAAAAAAAAAAATATAGAGGCCATGCCCCGGGGGATGGGGTCCCCGGGGCCAATACAGGCCAAGGGAAGGGGGGCCACGCGGCCCCCTTCCCGTTTTTTTTTTTTTAAAGGTAATTTTAAAAAAGGGGTAAGGCCCTGGGGGATGGGGTCCCCAGGGCCCAAAAAAAGAAAAAAGGAAGGGGGGCCACACAGCCCCCCTTCAGGGGAGAAAAAAAAAAAATTTTTTAAAACGATCGGGCCCGCAGGCCCCGCCCCCTTCCTTCACCACTCTGCAAACGCGCCCCCTGGCGCGTTTGCAGAGGGGGAACGAATTCCCCTTGAATACTGGGGGTCCCTGGGGGCCAACTAGCCCACCAGGTACCTCCAGTATGCGCCAGGGGCTGCCTTGCAGAGAGGTGTACAGAGGCCACGCCCCTTTTACACCTCTCTGCAACGCAGCTCTGTGGCGCTTTTGGAGGTATATGGTGGGCTAGTTGGACTCCGGGGACCCTCAGGATTCAAGGGGACTTAATCCCCCAACTTAAAACGCGCCACGGGGCGCGTTTGCACAGTGGTGAAGGGAGGGGGCGGGGCTTCAGGTGACATGTGTGCAAACAGGCCCCGTGGCGCGTTTTAAGATGGGGAATTAAATCCCCTTCAATCCTGAGGGTCCCTGGGGGCCAACTAGCCCAACAGGTACATCCAGAAAGCGCCACAGAGCTGCGTTGCAGAGAGGTGTAAAAAGGGGTGTGGCCTCTACACGTCTCTACAACGCAGCCCCCTGGCGCATATTGGAGGTTCCTGGTGGGCTAGTTGGCCCCTAGGGACCCTCAGGATTCAAGGGGACTTAATCCCCCAACTTAAAACGCGCAACGGGGCGCGTTTGCACAGATGTCACCTGAGGCCCCGCCCCCTCCCTTCACCATTGTGCAAATATTCCTCTAAAATCAGCCGAAATACGAATTCCGATTTACTCACCTGTTATCAGGAGAGACCTCAGTGCTGCAACTTTCAGCCCAGTACTGGTCCTGAAAAGTAATTTTAACCGTACTTACCGGTAACTTGAATTTCCTTCATAGGCTAACATTGACTGGTTTCACTTGGAAATTCTTCTAAGTGTGGAGTTTTGGAACTTTAAAATATTCCTCTAAAATCAGCCGAAATACGAATTCCGATTTACTCACCTGTTATCAGGAGAGACCTCAGTGCTGCATCTTTCAGCCCAGTACTAATCCTCAAAAGTAATTTTAGCCGTACTTACCAGTAACTTGAATTTCCTTGCATAGGATATCATTGCCTGCTTTTTGCTGAAAAAGTTTCTAAGTGTTGATTTTTGGAACTTTAAAATATTCCTCTAAAATCAGCCGAAATCCGAATTCTGATTTACTCACCTGTTATCAGGAGAGACCTCAGTGCTGCATCTTTCAGCCAAGTACTGATCCTCAAAATTAATTTTAACCGTACTTACCGGTAACTTGAATTTCCTTCATAGGCTAACATTGACTGGTTTCACTTGGAAATTCTTCTAAGTGTGGAGTTTTGGAACTTTATAATATTCCTCTAAAATCAACCAAAGTACGAATTCCAATTTACTCACCTGTTATCAGGAGAGAACCCAGTGCTGCATCTTTTAGCCCAGCACTGACCCTGAAAAGTAATTTTAACCGTACTTACCAGTAACTTATATTTTCTAACATAGGAATCCATTGTCTGGTTTTCAGCAGAAAACTTTCAAAGTGTCGATTTTCACAAACTACAAATATTCCTTAAAAATCGCCTGTATGACTTAAACGCATTCATTCAACTGTTTACAGGAGATGCACCAGTGCTGGATCCAGGATCCAAAACTGAGTAAGAAAAAGTAACGATAACAGTTTTTACCTGCTAAGTGAATTTCCTTCCATAGGATAACATTGGTGATTCTATGAGAAAAAGTTTCTAAGTGTCAACTTTTAAAGTACAATAATATTCCTTAAAAATCACGACTGTAACCAAAACGCTTTTACTCAACTGTTTACAGGAGATGTGCCAGGACTGAATCTAGGATCCAGTCAGGTGGTTAGAAAAGTAATCCATAAAGTAACTAATTGCATTTAACTAGAAATTCACATTGAGCTGAATGTTGCATTGTGTTTGAAAATGTGTTGCACATTGCAACAACTGTAACTACTGTACTTAAAAGTCTATTGCCTATGTGCAAAGTATTTAAACTAAAGTAATTCATTCTGAGAAAGTATTTTTTGTAATGTATAATGTAATTACAATGTAATTTAAATAATAAAATATGTAAAAAAAAATTGTTTCTAAAAATGTAGTAAATCAGTATTTTAAAAATTTATATAACAATTAATACATTTAAAAATTGTCATTTACAAAACCTTTGAAATTCACTGAAAAAACCGTAGGTTTCAGACATGTTATAGTTACAAATTAGCATTTAAAAACCTTTGAAATTCACTGAAAAAACCATAGGTTTCAGGGACGTTATAGTTACAAATTAGCATTTAAAAAACCTTTGAAATTCACTGAAAAAACCATAGGTTTTAGGGACAGTTATAGTTAGTTGGACATTGCACTCGTACAAAACCCGTGAAATTCCCCCGTTATAGTTAGTCCAGCTAACTATAACTCACGCCCCGCAATGCACTGCTGATGACGTCACATATTACATCACTCATGACATGGTCAGTGACATCACTGATGACATCACTGATGACATCTCAAATGACATCACTGATGACATCACTGATGACATCATCCATGTGATAATTTCATGCATCTTCTCACACCCTAATATAACCTTTGATACACCCACTCTAAAGTACAGACTGCCAGTCGCAAAACCATAGACACTCCAACACCAATAACTACATACCCACTCACTGATTCTTAGGTCTACACACACACATCCACTCACTCACCCGAACAGTCACTCATATTTACGGTCACTCAGTACAGGACTATCATATGCACTCATACTCCTATATAGACACTCAAACACCGCCACTCATCCATAGAGGTACTCACACACCTAGTCAGTCATGCAAATAATTAAACACACTACCATTTACTCACCTATACAGTTATACACACACCAGCTCACTTACTCATACAAATACTAGCACATTCTTACGCTCTTATACAATCACTGATACAAGCACACACTCATCCATACAGCCACTATCACAATCAGTCACTCTTGCTTATAGCTATTTATATACTCCAACACACATATATACTGCCTTTCACATATGTAGTTACTCACACATGTACCACTGGGACATACATTCACTCACTAACACACTCTTACACACACTTACCCACCCATACAGTCTATCACAGATGCACTCTTGAAACCATCCACCCAGTGAATCACCCACTCACACATCTATGCACAGAGTCGCACACACCCCTCCCACACAAACACTCAGGCACCCATACAGATACTCACACAAGCATTCAATAACTCATATAGACACTCATGTAGCTATTCTCAAACACATGCAGCCACTTACAAAGCAACAGACAGACGGATACAGACATTCACCCAGTTTAGTCACTAACCCATGCATTCAGTAAGATACGTTAAATCACTCACTTATAGAGTCAGTCACGCACCTACTAAATCATCCATACAGACACTTACACACCCACTCATTCTTCAATACGTCTTTTCCTATATATATTAAAAATATTTAAACTTTACAGAAACACACAGTCACTGGATGATGTCATCAGTGATGTCATTTGAGATGTCATCAGTGATGTCATCAGTGATGTCACTGACCATGTCATGAGTGATGTAATATGTGACGTCATCAGCAGTGCATTATGGGCGTGAGTTATAGTTAGCTGGACTAACTATAACGGGGGAATTTCACGGGTTTTGTACGAGTGCAATGTCCAACTAACTATAACTGTCCCTAAAACCTATGGTTTTTTCAGTGAATTTCAAAGGTTTTTTAAATGCTAATTTGTAACTATAACGTCCCTGAAACCTATGGTTTTTTCAGTGAATTTCAAAGGTTTTTTAAATGCTAATTTGTAACTATAACATGTCTGAAACCTACGGTTTTTTCAGTGAATATATATATATATATATATATATATATATATATATATATATATATCCAGACCAACACTGTTGCAAAGTGAAAAACAGCTGCTGTGGATATCGCTTTTTCCCAAAAGTGGTATTTTATTGCAATCAGCAACCAGCTCGACGCGCTTGGAAAACAATCCTTGCTCGTGCAAGGGATTGTTTTCCCGAAACGCGTCGAGCTGGTTGCTGATTTGCAATAAAATACCGCTTTTTTGGAAAAAGGAAACTGTGTCCACAGCAGCTGTTTTTTCACTTTGCAACAGTGTTGGTCTGGATGTTTAGAGGCTCGCCCCCTCGCTGTGGACCGCCGCCGAGAAGAGGAAGGGGTAAGGCGAATACGGTGTGCGAGCACCGTTTGGCGGATGCTGTGAAATTAATAAAATACTGACTGCCACTGTTGGAGTGCGGTTTGTGTCTTTCCGGGAGGGAAGATTTGTGGATATATAACTCTGAATGTAATGAAATGCTTGCAATGATTGATTACTGTAATGTAAAGTAATGAATTGTCACCTGAAAACTGGAAAACTTTGTAAATAGTGTAAATATTCATGTATAATATAAACTAGCACTACGTTTCCCACAATGCTGCATTAAAGGCAATAGGTGATTGGTATAAATAGTGACACAAAAGAGGGACTCACTGACCGTGACAAAGGCCTCGTTGGGCTGAAACGCGTTGGTTGGAGCCAGTTAAGCTAACAATAAAAGCTTTAAAACTGGAAATTGGAGTGCGTTGCATCTTTGGAGAATAATTTAATATTGGGCTTGGATTCAGCCCCATCGCGATTGCACCCGTCACTTGAGCGCGCTGCTAGGTGAATCCGATTGTGTGGAAAAATACGAAGAAAGTGGCAGCACCCGTGAGCCTTGCAGCAACCACGAAGGATTGGAATAATCGCCCCGAGTGTGAGCGCCAGAATCTGGGGTCGGAGGACGCCAGAAGAACGGGAGTCTCCTCGGAGGTGAGTGAAACCACATGTGAAAGTGAATGAAAATGCAAGCCACGAGACGGCTTTAAAACTGACAGAATATCTGCATCGTTCTGGGAAACGGTCCCAAAAACGAGTTACCTGACCGTTCAAGCCATTTCCTAATAAGCTCCAAAAATAACAGACAGCTAATTATAAAAATAACTGGCACAAGTGAGATAAATAGTTGGAAGGTTAAAGGTGACATTCTAACACAGAAATGGAAGCGCGGAAAGCTAAACGCGCATTGAAAGCTGTATCCATGTTTCAGTCGGAAGAGTTAACAGCAACAAATGTAACAGGAGAAAAGAATTCAAAAGGCAATCAGGGGCAGTCGGCAAAACAACTGATGTTCCAAATTGAAAGACTCTATAAAAAAGAAATAAGTAAAAGCTGGGAAATGATAGCTTTGGAGAAGTACATAGAGGTAAAGAGAGTCCCAAGGGGGCTGCGTATATTCACCATGCCTACACATCCAGATACAAAAATGGCGCTACTTGAAGAATGGGGACAAAACAACATGGAATGTTCAATGAATATGATGAGGATTCTCATCAAACACGCCAAAATAGACCTGGATGAAATAATAAAGGACATAGATGATTTGGAAAACAAATTATGGCCATAACAAATAAAGAAGATGTAACTAAATTGCGCAAAGATATGGAAACACGTTTAGAAAAATATGAAACTGAAATTGAGGAACGCAAACAAAGAAAATTCAAAAGGGATGAGGCGGATTATACTCATGGAAGAATACTAACTTTTGCCAAAAGATTTGATGCCATAAAAAGAAATTACCAACCAAACAAATATAGGAGCACTGGGGAAGCACTAAGCGAATCGGACATAAGTGAGACAGAACAAACCACGGTAGACACAACTATTGCAAAGCCGACTTTTTTAGACGAGCTGAGAATAATGCATATGGATCAATCAATACAAAGAGGGAGGGGAAGGGGGAGAGGTACACCCCGAGGACGTGGCAGAGGAAGAGGGGAAATGGAAACCTCAAGAAATCAAGAAAAACAAGGCGAGGAAAACGGAAGAAGAAAATACCCCCTGCGCAGTTTGAAGAAGTAATAGAGGAAAATCTGATTGTAAATGTATCTAAATATGAGTTATCACAGGAAGAAACAACGTTATTAAACAAAGGATTATCTTTCTGTCCGGAAAACCACTTCGACTACACCCAAACGAAAATAGACCTATACAAATATGTAAGGAAATTGAAACTTGCAAAAGTACATGCTTCAAAAAGCTTGGAAATATGACTACACAACCAACAGAGTATAGGAAATGAGACCATTGCATTAACAATAGACCAAATACCGGATTTACAAAATATGCTGGAACTTATGTTCAATCTAGACGAAGGAGAAGTCACAGAACAAGAAATTGTCCAGGACTTACAAATAGAAACAACCAAACATCCCCCGACTGGTCTAAAGAGGAAATCTAGGTTCTGTCCAGCAATGTCACCTGGAAATAAATTCGACCTCTTTTCGGAAGGAATCATAGAAGAATTGGATAAAATGGAAAACTTCACACATCTGAATCGAAAAGAAAATCTGACCTGTAAAGAGAGGAAAGCTCTAAAAAATCTAATGGAGAACAAAACACTGATAATCAAGCCCGCGGATAAAGGTGGAAATATTGTTATACAGGACATAGAAGCATACAAAAATGAGGCATACAGGCAATTAAATGACACTTCTAAATATACTAAACTCCAAAGAAACCCCATCAATGACATGACAATGCAGTTGAATGTGAAATTAAAAGCCTGGAACCAAGCAAACCTATTGAACTTGGAAGAATTGCAATTTTTGACTAATGATTTGCCAACAATACCAACAATTTATTTTCTACCGAAAATCCACAAGTCACTAAAACAACCACCAGGGAGACCAATCGTATCATCTTGCAACTCCCTTTATGAGAAAATATCGGAATATGTTGACCATTTTCTAGCCCCCATCGCACAAAGCTTAAATTCCTACATACGCGATACGGGGGACTTCCTGAGAATCCTTACTGGAATAAGCTGGAGCCCGGAGTACATCATGGCAACAATAGATGTGGTCTCGCTCTATACGTCAATTGAGCATAACATAGGATTGAAGGCATGTGCATATTTTTTACAACAGCGAAATATATCTGAATTGGAGCACACGAAAATGTTATTGACAATGATAGAACTGTGCTTGACAAATAACGTTTTCCTCTTTAATCATGACCTATATCGGCAAGAGTGTGGAACTGCCATGGGCATTTCCTTTTCGCCAAACTACGCGAACATCGTGATGGGGTGGTGGGAAAAGGAAGTAGCCTGGAATACACAAAATGAGAATCAGATGAACAACATAATTTTATGGGTCAGATTTATTGACGGCTTGTTTATAATTTGGAACGGTTCTGAGGAAAACTTTTCGGAATATTTTGAAATACTGAATGAAAATACCTTAGGCCTAAGGTTCACATGCGCAACAAGCAAAAGAGGTATACCTTTCCTTGACACCTGGATATATATAGAGGGGGATCAAATTCATTCCACCTTATACCGAAAGGAAACAGCAACGAATAGCATATTACATGGTAGAAGCTTTCACCCCAAACCTCTTTTAGAAAGTATCCCTTACGGTGAATTTACTAGAAAGAAACGAAATTGCTCAAAAGAAGACGACGCAAGAGAGAGAATAAAGGAAACATCAAAAAGATTAAGATCAAGAGGATACAATGAAACCACATTACGCAAAGGCAGACAAAAAATACAAAAGAAAACAAGAACAGAAACTCTGATCACTAAAAAGGAGAAAATGACAACAGAAAATGATCAACAAAATACGCCAAGATGTATTCTGACGTACAGTAAAGAAAGTGGACTAATCACAAAAAATATCCAAAAATACTGGCACCTGATATCCAATGACCCGGACATTGGATCCGTACTGGGACCTAGACCTATGATAACATACAGAAAAACCAAATCAATAAAGGACTTAATTGTAAGAAGCCACTTTCAAGAAGAAACACCAACGAATTGGTTGCGCCAACAGCAAAAGGGATTTGTGAAATGCATCACGTGCAAGGCATGTAAAATTGGAGTGAATCGCAAAAACATACAGGACTTCCAAGGCAAGACGATTGAAATCAAACAAACTATCACTTGCGCAACAAAGTTTGTAGTCTATGTCATCCAATGTAAATGCGGCATGCAATACATAGGAAGTACAATATGTATGCTCAAAAAAGAATCCTTGAGCACATTCGAGCCGTAAAAATAAAGATACTTCCTACGCCACAGCTAAACACATGATGGTGTGTCAAAACAGTGACTGGAGAGCCATGAGCTTCTTTGGAATCCACGCCATAGAAAACCACGAAAGAGGGGGTGATAGAATCAGGAAACTACGCCAAACAGAGTCAAGATATATAATCAGGCTAAGAACCAAGACCCCTTATGGGATCAATAATGATGAGGAACTTTTTGTACACCTGGATTGAGACCATTTAAGTGGAAAGGAATGGACATTAAAAACAAGACACTTAGTTTAAAATAGAAAAAAGACTCATTTAATGTACTAAACGTTTAATTAAGGTAACTCTGAATGTAATGAAATGCTTGCAATGATTGATTACTGTAATGTAAAGTAATGAATTGTCACCTGAAAACTTTGTAAATAGTGTAAATATTCATGTATAATATAAACTAGCACTAAGTTTCCCACAATGCTGCATTAAAGGCAATAGGTGATTGGTATAAATAGTGACACAAAAAAGGGACTCACTGACCGTGACAAAGGCCTCGTTGGGCTGAAACGCGTTGGTTGGAGCCAGTTAAGCTAACAATAAAAGCTTTAAAACTGGAAATTGGAGTGCGTTGCATCTTTGGAGAATAATATATATATATATATATATATATATATATATATATATATAAAATCTACTGGCAGTTGCCAGTAGATAGTTATAGTTAGGACCTAGTTTCCATAGGAAAAGCGTTTTTTGTTTTCCCAATAACTTTGGCGCCGGTTGACGAATCTTCGCGAAATTTTCAAAACTAGTGGGGCGCTCTGGTCAGCTCCTATCCTGAAAGTTTCGGGATGATTCAGCAAGCGGGGGCCGAGAAAAAATGGGGGTCCCAAAACGTGTTTTCTCCATGTCATTTTCCATAGGAAACTTTAGACACGCCTACAGCCCGAACTGCTGAATGGAATTACGCCAAATTTTGCAAAAAGGTAGCCCTTGGTTCAGAAAGAGCCCTTTTGTTAAATGGTGTAAATCCGTTCAGTAGTTCCTGAGAAATTCAAAAAATAGAGGTCAAAAAATCATTTTCCCATAGGAAACTTTAGACACGGTTACAGCTGAAACTGCTGAACGGATTTACACCAAATTTGGCAAAAAGGTAGCCCTTTGTTCAGAAAGAGACCTTATTTTTTAAATGGTGTAAATCCGTTCAGTAGTTGCTGAGAAAATCAAAAAATAAAAGTTTCGATATCTATGGCCGCGGTGGATCCGCGCACCCTGCCGATCACGAGCTGCATTATAATTGGCTGTCAACATTTCAAACCAGGAAGTGTTGGCAGCCATCTTGTGCCTCCGAGGCACAAGAAAAGAGAAAAAGAAGCGCGCAAAACAAGAAAAGGGGGCAGGGTAGAAACACCCTGACCCCCTAGGCCTGCTCAGGGGGTCCCACAAGGACCCCCAGGGCCAAAAAAAGCATTAAAAAAAAAAAAAAAAATCGTCCGAATAAAAAAGTGTGGGGGGGCCCCAATCCCCCCACACTGCCCCGGGGACCGCCACCTCCCCGGGGCTTGATTAATGAGTTGGGGGGGGCACGCAGCCCCCCGCAGCCCCGGGGACCGCCACCCCCGGGGCTTGTTTTTTTAAAGTTTGGGGGCCTCTAAGGCCTCCCAAGCCCCGGGGACCACCACCCCGGGGCTTTCATTAATTATAATAGCGGGGGGGGCACACTGCCCCCCCGCAGCCCCGGGGACCACCACCCCCCGGGGCTTCATTTTTTTTTTTTAAATATACCTGTGTGGGGGGGCTCGAGCCCCCATACACGCCCTGGGTACCGCCACCTCCCCGGGGCACTAATATTAAAATTTGGGGGTCCGTAACGGACCCCCGAGCCCCGGGGTCCACCACCTCCCCGGGGCTTTGCAATTGTTGGGAGGGGGGCCGCGCGGCTCCCCTCCTGGAGCCAGTGATGGCCCTGGGGACCGCCATCCCCCAGGGCCGCCTCCTGCAGTGTCCCGGGGTGCCCACCCCCGGGACACTGCTGTTTGCAATGACAGGGTGGGAGCCTCGCGGCTCCCGCCCAGTCATTGCAAACTGCTTTGCTTCATTGAAGCGAGAGCAGGGAAACCTGCTCTCACTTCAATGAAGCAAAGCAGATTGCTTTTCCATAAGGGGAGGTGCATGTCAGCAGCTCCCCTTGTGAAAAAGCAATGCAAGGACGCGGGGAGCCGGCGGGACCGTGGGGGGATTGGGGACCCCCCCACGGTCCCCAACGGATAGGGCTAGCCCTGGCGGATGGGGTCCCCGGGGCCAGAAGTGGCCCGGGAGGGGGGCCACGCAGCCCCCCTCCCCAACAAAAATTTAAAAAAAGGCAGGCAGGCCCCGGGGGATGGGGTCCCCGGGGCCAGAAGTGGCCAGGGAAGGGGCCACGCGGCCCCCCTCCCAAAGAAAACACAAATAAAGGCCGGCCCCGGGGGATGGGGTCCCCGGGGACAATAGAGGCCTCAGGAGGGGGGCCACGCAGCCCCCCTCCATAATAAAAAAAAAAAATATTTGGCCATGCCCCGGGGGATGGGGTCCCCGGGGCCGGACTGGCCACGGGAGGGGGCCCACGCGGCCCCCTTCCCGTTAAGATATATATATTTTTTTTTTTAAAAGAGGGGTCAGGCCCTGGGGGATGGGGTCCCCAGGGCCCAAAAGTAAAAAGAAGGGGGCCACACAGCCCCCTTCCCAAAGAAAAAAAAACACAAAACACACGCGATCGTGCCGGAGGCCCCGCCCCTCCCAGCAACACTCTGCAAACGCGCCCTGTGGCGCTTTTTAAGTTGGGGAATTAATTCCCCTTCAATACTGGGGGTCCCTGGGGGCCAACTAGCCCACCAGGTATCTCCAGTAAGCGCTACAGGTTTCCCTGCTCTCTCTTCCAATATCCAAAGCAGTTTGCTATGGCAGGACGGGAGCCGCGAGGCTCCCGTCCTGCCATAGCAAACTACAGTGTCCCGGGGTAGGCACCCCGGGACACTGCAGGAGCCGGCCCTGGGGGTGGCGGTCCCCAGGGCCATCAAGGGCTCCAGGAGGGGGCCACGCGGCCCCCTCCCTTACATTGCACAGCCCCGGGGAGGTGGTGGTCCCCGGGCTCTGGGGTCCGTAACGGACCCCCATATTTAAATGTTTAGTGCCCCGGGGAGGTGGCGGTCCCGGGCGTGTGGGGGCTGGAGCCCCCCACACAGGTTTTTCAATTTAAAAAAAAAAGCCCAGGGGAGGTGGTGGTCCTCGGGGCTGCGGGAGGGCTCAGAGCCCTCCCGCACCATTTTTAAAAAGCCCTGGGGGGTGGCGGTCCCCGGGCTTGGGGGCCCTTGAGGCCCCCCACACATAAAATTAACCCCCCACCATACCCCCGGGACTTGGGCCACCCGGGGGCAAAATACAATCGGCGCGGAGACCGTGCTTCGAATTTTTTTCGGCAGGATTCGCGCACCCTGAGCGCATCCTGCCGATTTTTTTAAAAAAATTTTTTAGTTTTTTGCCCAGGGGGTCCTTGTGGGACCCCTGAGCAAACCTAGGGGTCAGGGTGTTTCTACCCTGCCCCCTTTGTGCGCTTTGCACACTTGTTTCTATCCCTCGGTTCTACCGAGGGATAAAATGGCTGCCAACATTTCCTGAATCGGAATGTTGACAGCCAGCTGACAGCCAATTAACATGCAGCTCGTGATCGGGAGGGTACGCGGACTCTACTCGGCCATAGATATCACTATCTTTTTACTTTTGATTTTCTCAGCAACTACTGAACGGATTTACACCATTTAACAAAAAGGGTTCTTTCTGAACCAAGAACTACCTCTTTGCCAAATTTGGTGTAATTCCGTTCAGCAGTTCGGGCTGTAGCCGTGTCTAAAGTTTCCTATGGAAAATTGCATGGGGAAAACGCGTTTTGGGACCCCCTTTTTCTCGGCCCCCGCTTGACGAATCCCCCGAGACTTTCAGGGTAGGAGCGGACCGGAGCGGGCCACAAAGTTTGAAAATTTTGCGAAGATACGTCAACCGGCAAGAGAGTTATTTCAAATAGAATGTCGCGGATTTCCTATGGATAATAGGTTGTAACTATAACTATCTACTGGCGACCGCCAGTAGATAATATATATATATATATATATATATATATATATATATATATATATATATACATACACACATATATATATATATTAATAATAATAGTAATAATATGATACAAAAGGGGGCAGGTTAAGCCAAAAAAAAAAAAAAATGCCAGCCGGGCCACACTTATTAACGTTATGCTTCTGGGAGCCCACCCCCGGGGTTGTGTTCATAAAGGGGAGGGGGAGCAGCAGCATACCATGGCCCAAAATATAGCTAAGGCTTACCTGCATTATTGGATTGTGGTACCCTTACATCACGCATGGTGTTGCATGGGCAATGCAACACTTAAGTCAGATTTATAAAGCAAAGCAAGGCCACAATGCGTGACACTGAGTTAATTGGTAAATCTATAGAAATGCAAGGAAAAGCAATTTGCTGTTTTCCTTAGTCTGCACACCAAAATCTACATTGCTGCTTAATTTCACATACATCCATATGCCGCGCCACTATACTCCACTCCACGCTATTCCACTCTATGCCTCTTCACTGTACGCCATTACACACTGCACTCAGACACTACGCACCTCCAGTCTATGCCACTCTACTCCACTGTATGGCACTCCACTATGCCCTTTATTCTACGCCATTCCATTGAAAACCACTCCAATGTACGTGCCACTCCACTGCATGCTATTGCACTCTACCCCACTCCACTGTACATCAATCCAGTCTACACCAGTCCACGCCGCTCCACTGTACACTACTCCTCTGTATACTAATGCAATCTATGCAACTTCCCTGTACAACACTCCACTCTACGCTATTACACTGTACGCAATTCCACTCTATGCATCTTCAGTGTACGCCACTCCACTGTATGCCACTCTGCTATACGCTACTCCAACATATGCTATTGTACTCTACTCCATTCCACTATACACCACTCCATTGTTCAACACTACACTGCATGCTATTTCACTGTATGCCACTACACGCTACTACACTTTCTGCAACTCCAGTGTATGCCACTTTATTCTACGCCATTGCATTCTACACTTTTCCATTGGATGCCACTCCACCCCAGTCTACTCCACTTCACTGTATGCCAATGTACTGTCCGCTTATCTACTATACGCCATTCCACTGTATGCACTCCACTGTGCACCACTCTATTCTACACTAGTCCACTGGACACCACTGCACTCTATGCCACTCCACTATATGCTATTCCACTCTAGTGTATGCCACTTCAGTCTACAACACGCCACTCCAGCCTACGCCACTCCAGCCTATATGGTCATGTGCTTTAGGTTAGTCCCATCATGTACATACCGATTACATACATTTTGTCCCATCCACACGACATAACGATCTTACACAGGTGCCCTTTTACCTAGTAGCTTACTTCTGTCTCTCCGACATCAGGCTCTTGGTACCATATCTTAATCCCTGTACCGGATGTACATAAACATGTCCCCAGGCACAGTAGATTTATTCTGTATAAGGGTCACCACTTTTTTTCATCCATGGCCAACAGCCAGCTGTGCATGATCAGGTTTGTTTTGAAAAGGATTATCAGGGGATTAGCGAATGTTTTCAAAACATATCGATTCTCGAAAAAACCCGGAGTGACCACTTTAGTATAAAAGACCCTCAATCCCCATTACAAGACAGAGGAAAATCCCTTCCAGGCTGGACCGAGAATCTGCAGGCTGATCCTTAGACAGGCAGAGACCTGACATTCCTTGCGGGGTGCCATCCTCGACGCAGAGACATGGTCCTTCGTTCAGAAACATCAGGTGAGGGGTTAGCACTTCCCCAGGGAATTCTTGGCTCCTTTAGGATCTACCCTGACATTTACATACACAGGCTTCACCCACATACCTAGGCTAGGTACATTTAGGTAGGCTACGCATTGTAGGAGTACGCCAAAACTATTGTTTATGTACTATGCTTCTATTAATCTTATTAGCACTATGGTAGAAATGTATCTATTTTTTACGATAGTGGTACTAGCGATTACATTTGTCTGCTCCTGTCTTTTGATTGTCGCAGCTAACATGTTTCATACTAGACTGACATTTGACCAATAAATAATTATTGAAACCGTTCCAATTGTCATTCTATGTGTATTCTGAGAAAAGTAAGCACGAGTGACTGAGCGAAAGATACAGTATGGTTTCCACGATACCCGAGGAATCAGCGTTGTCATGTTCAGTGGTTGCCAGAAACTACCTACACCGCTGTAGAATACAGGGGGGGGGGGGGGTAGCGCACTGTAGAGCTAGCTGGTCCAACGGCCGACTCATACTGTGGGGGTGTCCAGAGTCTGTCTGCACACCAAGCCCTAAGTTTAGGTCATCCAAAACGCGCAGGTCCTGGGGGTCCTAGGAACTACACGACATTATAACTCTACTCCACCCTGTCCCATACACTCCACTGTCCAAATTACTATAGTCTTTGACACTCCACTCCATGCCACTTTACCTCTCTACACTATCCCACTCCAGTGTACTCCACTCCACTTTATCCCACTCTATGCCACTGTACCATACTCTGCTCTACGCTACTCCACTGTCCGATGCTCTACTATACTGTATGCAACTTCACTCTGCGGCACTGTACTACACTCTATGACACTACTCCACTCTAAGCCCATCTACTCTGGGCCACTGGTGGACACTCCTCAATTTCTCTCTATAATAGCCACTCCACTATAAAACACATCACTCCACTCTACGATACTCTTCTCCACTGTACTATAAAACACTCCACTTGACTATACTCCATTCTACGACACTACTTCACTCTAAAAGACTCTACCCTAAGACAGTCTATGACACCCTACTGTACAGTTAGACATGCCAATCCACTGTACAACTCGCTGCTCCAGTCTACGATACTGGACTCCACTATATGAGACACCAGCCACTACACTTTACTAGACTGTATGATATACCACTGCACTCTTTTCCAATCTACAATACTCCACTCTACGACAGACTTTACAGAACTCTGCTCCACTGTACTGTAGGACACTCCAAATAACTCTCCACTCGTGACACTGGACTCTACGATTTGAAACACATTATTGAAAAATTTAAAAAACATTTCAATTGAATTAAAAGAACAAAGATTAAAGCTTAGTTATAATTCAGAAAACTTTTTTCCTATACAAACCAAGGTTAAACTACACAAACAAAAAATCTACAGTCATAGTTATAACTTTAATTTGCAATTTGTCCACCACCTTCAAATTACTATAAGTAGCGCACCTCGTTTCACACTCTTTTCAGCTCACTAACCAGACAACACTAACTATATCTGGTCTTCCTGTCCATCTCACTGCTTGGCCTCCTCTTCTATCTCAACCTCTTCTCATCTCCCCCTTGTCACTTCTGGCCCACCTTACCTCTCCATGTACACCGGTCTTGCCCGCTCCTCATTGCCAGAACCTTTCCTGCAATGTTCACAACCCTCTCCCACCACCACACTCTCCTCTTCCCAGCCACTTTGCCCATCTCTCTCTAAACACTTCATCCTGACCGCTCACTTGTCTCTGCAGTCTGTCCACCTCCCCTTCCTCTCTGCTTCCATTGCACACTTCTTACTCCTCTCCCATCTTTCCCTCTTTCCGTCTTGCCCTCCTCACCCTGCTCTCATTGCCTTTCTTTAAGGACTTTCTCAGTCCCTATCCTGGGTCCTACCCACAGCACAGGCAAGAGTGGTATTGCAGCTCAATAGATCACCCATATGTGGGTCAGAGGATATCTGAAATATTAAAGTGTACAAAATTATTCCGTACATTTCCAGTGGCGGCTGGTAATTTTACCAGGGAGGGGAGCATGGGAACACGAACACACGAACACACACGAACACACACGAACACACACGAACACACACGAACGAACACACACGAACACACGAACACGAACACACACACACACACACACACACACACGAACACGAACACACACACACACACGAACACACACACACACACACACACACGAACACACACACACACACACACTCCCAACACTGGCTAACAAATACACAAATTAATTCAAACACGCACCAAACATTCACACACAACCAATCAATCTTTATTCAGCTATAAAATAGCCATAAAAGCACACAAAATAATACAGACACTTTGCAAAGAAGCCAAATACACCATATTACATAAGCTATAAAATATTAAAATATATAAAACTGAATAAAAAAAAAAAGTCAAAAAAAAAAGTGAATTCTAGAGGATACAGGAGCTAGAATAAACATAGCTACACATCAGCAGGATTCCTCATCAATCAGAGTGCGTAAAAAATTAATATGCCTGCATGCAAGACCGTATCTTTCTGGATCTCATAAGGGGCATTTCTTCTATATAGCACATAAAAAACACCAAAAAAAAGAGAAAGTACAACATAGTTTGTTTGTATTGGTTATTGCATGGGCATGTCCTTAAATCAAGCTCATGTTGATGCCAGATTGGGAAGCATAAAAGATATTTTATTGTGCCAGCCCTAAAACTGAACAATAAGAACTACACCCAACTCTTGTTTGTATTCCACAAATAGCCAGAGCAAGACTCCCCTAGGATAAAATCCAAGTAGTCTTGAACACTCCAAATGCACCAAACATACAAAAAACACATGAAACATACCTTCACTGTAGAGAGGGAAGCCTCTGAGATCCCCGTGAGGGACTGGGACTGCTGCCTTCCATCATTGGCTGACCAAAGGTTAGTGAATTTGGGAAGGAAGCAGTCCCTCATTCGTCACAGAGTAGGTTGTGGTCAGTGAGACCGCTGACCACACCCCACTCTGTGGCGAGGTGTCACTGATTGACATTTGGCCCCGAGTATTTCAGGGCTTAAAACTGAAGCATACAGTTCCGAGGCAATCAGTGACTCTTCCATTTGTCACGAGGGAGAGGGCCTTGAGGCACTTTAGCCAGGCTGAGCAGGTCACTCTCACAGGGCTGTGAAATGCTCAGCCTGGCAAAGTTCAGCTCAGGCAGCCAGGAGCATGCACATTTAGCGCATGTCTAGCTCCTGGCTGCCCGAGCTGAACAAGAAGAGTGTCAGGCTGACCTTTGCTCAGCCTGACAGGCATTCTTCTTGCTGGGAAATAGGTGGGGGTGTGGCCCCTCAGCCCACATGGATGGTCCCCGGCTGTGAACATTTCTGAATTCCTTTTAACTTTTAGTGACCTAATCTGACCACAATTAGACCCAAAGTGAAAGTTTGGACCTCCTCAATCTCGGCTGTGTAATAATTACAGCTCTTTTGTGTGAGAACATTTTTGGCAGTCAAGTAAATGCCACACAGAAACGGATCATGACTGGCCATTATGTTAAAAGTTAATCACAACAGCCCTATCTTGACAGCATTCATTTGGTAGGGTACATTTTGAACTCGGTAAATGGCCTACTATGAAGTGGTTTACATAAATATCAGAACAAAATGCACTTTACGGTTTATGTTGCAATGTGAAAAAATATTTTTAGTGCCTTCATGAAGTTCCAAGACTGAGATTCAACGAAACACGTTTATACATGTAATTTGCATTGAATGTAGTTCATTGATGTAGGAAGCTTGCTCTGTATATACTATACCAAAATAAGTTTTAGTGTGCACAGAGTCCAGTGGATCCTCAAAGGTTGACAGAGGTTAAAGTAGACAGTACCTTACTCTCTATTTGTGGTAGTACGGGCGAGCAGTAAAGCTTATCAGAGGGTAGTGTTAAACATTTATTGTACAACTCAGGCAAGAAATGATTTCACACACTCAAGGGCTGAGCTCCGACCAATTGGTTTGTATAAAATATTATTGTGTTATGTTTATTGTCTAGAACCAAGCAAGGCATGGTACAGGTAAGTATAAAAATACTATGCAATTTAAATACAGTTCTGATGCAGTGAAATAATTTGCATGCAAATTACTTTGTATTTGCAGATAGTCAGAATTAATTTATAATTACTTTTCTTACGCAGCCAGGTATCTCTAGATGCAAGGCTGGTGCATTTCCTGAGGGAAAGAAAAATGAGACAATGTGTTTTGCAAACTTAATGCAGGTTTACAGTACTACTCACGAGCCACATTTAGTCCTGAGAAGGCAGAACTGAGTTTACGGGTCCGTAGGTAAGATTCGGTCAAATAGGCACTCAAGTTGCACTGCCAGCGGCACAGAGGAGGCCGGGTGCAGAGTGCAAGGACCATACGTTAGCCAACGGGCTAAGCACTGTCCTGGGCTTGGGGACTGTGGTGAGCAGGCCACTAGCTTGGGGAACAAAAGCTCCTAGGATCGAAGTTAGCACTGTAGGGCCCAATGGCCAACACAAGAACTACACCACCAGCGGCACGGGGGCGGCCAAGTGTAGGATGCGGTCTTGACTGATGCTGCAGATTCGGTTGTGGTTCCCTCAGAGTCAGTCAGCTGCTGATGAGGCGAATGGGATCTTTTGGAGTTGTCGTCCTGTGACCGCAGGCGTTCCATGACTGAGTCGGTCCGACTGTCGCGGTTGCTCTTTCTGGACCGCTTCGGTTACGGAGTCGGTTAGAGTGTCACCTTCGGTCCCGGTTGAGGGGACATTCCAGGTTTTGGCTGCAGGTTTGGAAGCTTGTGGCGGTTCAGGGGTCACTGGGATCCAAGCTAGGATCGCTGGGAGGACTTCTGTTTCATATAGGTACCCCAATATAGGCTCAGGTAGTCACCTAACCTTTCACCTATATTCTCCCCTACCATTACACTACATAACGGTCCTTGGGCCTGACCTTTTACCTAGTTACGATACTGCTTACAGGACGTAGGGTTTTCCCTGAAAACTAGCCTCATCCATTATGCATGAGGATTCTTGGAAACTCAGCAGGACTACCCTCTCCTGCATAATAACTATGTACAAGGGTCATTCCTTCCGTCATCCTAAGTTCGACATGACACAGCAAGGTAGAACCCCTGGGGGTACCACTTTGGGTATATAAACACCATATCTTGCTGAGGTAGTCAGAGGAGAAAAGGACTTCTATGCTGACACACCGACGCGAGACGCTGAGGCTCCTGCACGCAGACACTCCAGCTTGCAGTGGTCCGACATCCCTTGCGGGGTGTCCATCTCAAGACCAAGACAGGGTCCCACTGTCTCTCACTTCAGGTAATGGGGTTGACTTTATCCTAGAGGGATTCTTGGCTTTACACCTACACACATGCTAGGTACACTTGGGTACATCTAGTTAGGGTCGCATCGTAGGAGTACCCATTCACTGTCATGTATTTTTATATATTTGCCTGTATTCATTGTTTTAGCACGATGGTAGAAATCTACCATCCTTTTACTCTGTTAGTGGTTCTAATCATTTATATCTGTTTCTGTCTAATGGTTGTTTCAGCACACCTATTTTACACTAGAATGACACTGGTTCAATAAATGCTTATTGAAAAACGCCCCCAGCATTTATTCCGTGTATCTCTTTGAGACAAAGTGAGCAGGAGTGACTGAGCGAAAAGTATAGCACTGTTTCCACGATCCTGAGGGATCAGGGTTGTCATGTTCGATGGTTGCCAAAAACTATTCTCTCCTTGGTAAGAGGGGTTTCTAATGGCACTGTGAGCTAGCTGGTATACAGGCTAACATACCCAGTGGGGGTGTCTAGAATCAGTCTGAACACCAATCCTACAGTGTATGTGGTCTAAACACGCAGATCCTATATAGATTTATAGGAACTACACGACAAGACCACCTTAGAGTGTTGGTTAACTCGGGCTCGGGGCGCCGGGAGCGGAGTGATGGAGACTCACGAAGTCGGCCAGAGTCCGAGTCGGTTAATTTTGAGCAAGCCCAGTGCTCACGGGAGACAAAGTCCCTTTTAGTCCAAAAAGCAGGGCAGGTTCTCCAGGTTCGAGGACTGCTGGCTGCAGGACACACCTAGGTTCTGTTGGAGGACTCTGAGGTTGGGACAGGCCGGTAGGACTGAAGCCATATCAGTTGGTGTCCTCCTCTTCTCTCTGCAAAGCTGTTCGGCCCTTCTTCTTCTTGCCTCATGTTTTCGGCCCTGGTCTGAGGAGGCAAGGTTTTGGGTTGCCCCTAAATACTAAATTTAGGGGCGTTTACAGGTAGGTACAGGTCAGGAACAATGGGTCCCTTCCTTGGGGCGAGTATCCCCTATTATGCCACTCTCCAGTGGGAGGGGGCATAAGCCTCACTATGGTTGGCTGGGTCCCCCCATCTGCAAGATGTTGGTGACAGAGTTGTGCTTCACCTCGCCTCCCCCACCTGAGGGGTGGGGTTGGCAAAGGTGGGCACACCTCTCCTCCTAACTTGGTTTTCCCGCCGATTCTTCTGCCCAAAGTGGGGGTCAAAACTGGCGGGGGACAGTTGCTGGAGGCAGCAAATGGCTGGGGTAGCTTAAAAAGGCGGCAAGCCTTTGAAGCTTCCCCTTCGTAGACACTGCCCATCCTGTGGGAGGAGGCTTGGCACCTCGTCCCAGGATGTGCTTTATTTGAGGATCCCGAGAGAGGAAGGCTCTCGACCCAGGGGTCCAGAAACATGTATGGTGGTGGCAGCTGGCAAGTAGCCACTCATCCAGGACACTAGAGTTAGGTCGTTTTTCAGGAGGCATCTCTAAGAAGCCCTCCAAGTGCATTTTTCATTAAATCCCACACTGGCATCAGTGTGGGTTTAATATACTGAGAAGTTTGATACCAAACTTTCCAGTTTTCAGTAAAGCCATTATGGTGCTGTGGAGTTCGTAATGACAACCTCCCAGACTATATACTCTTTATGGCAATACTGCACTTACAATGTCTAAGAATTGGTTTAGACACTGTAGGGGTACAGGGCTCATGCACTTGTACCCTCACCACTGGTACAGTGCACCCAGCTGGAGGGGCGACTTATCTATGCCAGGGCAGTGGGTTGCAAGCATGGCACACAGGGATGTGTGCCATGTCGACTCTTCACCTTGTTCTGTACCAAAACACGCAGCCTGCAAGGGCAGTGTGTGTGTGTGTAAAGGTACAGGGTCTCTAAGGGTGGCACAAGAAGTGCTGCAGCCCTTAGAGGCCTTCCCTGGTCACAGTGCTCTTGGTACCCAAGATACCTCTTACAAGGGTCTTACATGTGGCCAGAGAGTTGCCAATTGGGTTTTGCAACAGTACAGTTTTAGGGCAAGAACATAGGCCATGGAGACCATGTTGGCAGGCACCCAGGACAGACTCAGTCAAAGTACATCAACATTTAGGCAAAAAGTGGGGGCTGTTAAAAGCAAAACAATAATCATGAACATTACCTGCGCCATCTTGTCTGGTGGAATTCTATGTGCACATAAGTTGCAGTCATTTTAATCTATCACAGCCATTTTGTACTCTGTTGGTCACCTTTGTTTCACCCTGCCCTTACTAGCATCCCTCTGACCCTCTGACCACCTGGTATGTGTGCTGGGGGCTATAAACTCTATTGCCACAACAAACCTCAGCGCCACTTGCTGCCACAAACTCCTTTTTCCTCTCATCCCTGTTTTCAGACAAGCCTTTGGACGCTCTACCCTTCACTACACCTAGTTACACAAACAGGTTCCAAACACCAAAAAGACTCTTGCAAAATGATTTATTGCACTGCAAACAGCAAGACTTGTTGTTACCAACAATGGGACCTGTTTTTATCAACAGAACGGACTCTTAGATCTGACCGGTCTCACATGTTTTAGACCCTGAAGCAAGGTCCAGCTGCAAGATAAGATTGTCTGTTTGACCTGGGTGGGAAGAGAATTACTGTTGGGCTTGTGTGACAACCTGCCCGGGGCGGGGACCCCAAGCTTTTGTAACCATGTTGATCAAACAAATGCATTGTGTCAAACCTGTATAAAAGGAAGAGCCAAGGAGTTGTCAGCAGAACACTTCCCTCAGACATCCCGGTGTCTCAGTTGACGTGATCTCCTCATGAGAAATAAACCATTTTCTTCTCTTCCAGTTTCCAGCGCTTGCCTCATTATTTTGATAGCGAACCCAAAGTGAATTAGAGGTGGAACCCTGCACCGGGCAGCATTGAGGGTCTTAGAAGACTCGCTGCCTTTCACAAATTGGCGCCTAAGTGTAGGGGCCCATCAGCGACGCATGGGTCCGGTAGAGAGGTCCTTACGACGGAGTGAACAACTAAACGATTGGGGTATACCTGCCTGAGAAGACCCTTGTCTGGCTGCCGATCGACTGAACTTCACCGGTTCTGAACAGACCTCTCTCGAGTGACCTGCGGTCCTGACTGGGACCTTAGAGGAACGCCGCATTGATTGTTGGAGTGAGAGGACAACCAGGCGCTGGAAGGGGAAGACGAAGAACTGTCCATACGGTCCGGGTAAGGTCGTGAAAAAACGACTTAAATTGATTGATTGAATAGTTTGATTGAAATACTAGTATTCCTTTTTGATATTGAGTTATTTGCGACATTTCCCTGCTTGCAAACAACAAAGAATAGGAATATTCTCTCTCTTGCAGGCAGCGAAGGACAGGTAGTGCAGACTTTTTGTCTAAATTGATTGATTGAGATATTCATTTTGACCGATAAATACGTCATGCCTGTTTTCTCTAGATTGTTTGATTGTAATTGTTTTGGACCAGACCGCTCGTTAGAGGTCAGTCAGCCGGCACCGCCGAAAGGCACCCCTAACAAGGACATGTACGTAAGTATGGATTAGCCAGCGTAGCTTATAGCAAACTATGGCATAAATACACTAGGAAGGACCGGGTAAATCAGTGGCCACTGACGGGATCTTTCGATCCCGCTAAAATAGAAACGTTAGAATTAGCTCTCCACAAAAAGAAAACTAGACCAGCCATGTTTGACAGTTTTGGCTTATGGCGAAAAGAGGCAGCTCAAAGAAAGAAAAGGGACGAAGCTAGACAAGATAAAGAAACGCGAAAGTCAGCTTACCAAGCCTGTAAAAGATTAGAAGAAAACTAAAAGAAAAGGAAATCGATAAAAAGGAACAGGAATCAAAAATATCAGATCAATGCCCTGTTAGAACGCCTCGACTCTTTACCCCAAGTTACCAGCAAAACAAAGGGTAGATGATGATTTATTGTTAGGTCCCCCAATCATATACATGCCACCCCCTTACGCCCCTACTCATCTCGTAGTACAACGACAGGACCACCAAAGTATAGCCGGAGATGGCACGATCGCCTCAGTCTCCACCGCCTCTGCTCCCACCGAGTCACCGACACCAAATGCCTCATCAAAGGATACAGTAGTAGAGGTAGGATCAAAAGAAACAGGAGCGCCCAGGGTCCCGCGATTAAGTAAAAATGAGTGAGCAGGCATTGATAAAGTAGTTAAATCCCTCATAGATAGGAAGGAGACAGAAGAGCATGTAACTGACATATGCAACTCCTATGTTGAAAACCGCAAACGATACTTTATTGTACGTCTCTGTTACCACACTCTTACTGCATATGAAGAGAAGTACCAAGATGTAGGGCCCGAGCGACTAGTGGCTCTCTATAGGAAGGTAGACACCGGAGATGAAGGCGACAACGATGTTACAGAACTCTTTTCATCCACACTGGAGGTATTCCGTCACCTCGTGGAACAAGGACGGATAGATAAGGACAGGACATCTAAGATAGCAGGACCCCCGGTGGAAAAACCAGATAGCATGATGCCGATAAAAGAAGCTGCCCCTTATTGGGTACCTCCTAGCTAAAGGGACTCATGACGATATGAACCATCAAGATGCTAGAGGAAGGGTGGTCTACAATTGGGTGCATCAACCATGGGACAGACAGGACATTTTGACGTTCCGTAAATCTTTACCGGATTTGCGAAAGAACCCCACCGCCTTTTACACCGAGCTAGGTACCGCTCTGGGATCAACAATAATGACACTTGCCGACATAGACTTGTTCTTCGGGTTATGTTTGCCAGCAGATGTGTGGAAACAGATTAGGAAAATAGACCATACCGAACTGCTTGGTCATACCTGGGAACAACTCAACACATTAGATAAACAGCGGAACCCTGGTCAAAAACCGGTTAAAGCAATATTGGACTTCCTGACAAAATAGTGCAGAAAGTGAAAACGCTGATCCCAGAGAAAAAGATAGACTGGTCCATAGCAACTGCGTGCCGCCAGAAACCACAAGAGGATGTCTCGGAGTATTTCTCCAGATTTGAAACAGTGTTCTCCGATTACAGTGGACAAGACATGTCCACCGCAACCGGACACCACTTATTTGTGCAGAACTATGTCAAAGGACTACTACCAGATGTATCCCAGAAATTACAAGCCAGCGAAAGTAGTTGGGCAGCATCTAGAACCGGCGGCCATTCTCCAAATGGCCCAGTACTATGAGCATCAGAAAAACGAAAATGACAGGGCTACAGAAAGGAAAAAGAAGGACTTGAAGGAGAGGGTAATGGTAGCACAACTCCAGGGGGCGAATATAGGAAGGGAGCAATATAGGGAGGATACCAGCAGAATACCCCTAGAGTACAGCCACCTAGAAACAATTCATCGACATCATATGTCGGACGCCAAGACCTAGGACAGGATCAATGTGCATTTTGCAAAGAATATGGACACTGGAAAACCCAATGCCCGGCTTTGCTAGGAGCTGGTAGGGGCAGAGGGGCGAGGGAAATAGCAAGTGGACAGAGAGGAAGAGGATGTGGGAGAGGGTACGCGAGTGAAGCAAGCGAGGAAAGGCCAGGAAGAGTGAACACATTTGACCATCCCAAACAGAATCAGTACCAACAGACAGATTATGACAATGCGTACGACTTTGCATAGGACAGCCAGAGGCAAGGGAGGGATCCAGTCGAGCTCTATGTTGATCAGCAAGGCCCTTATGTTACCGCTGAGGTCCTGGGCACAAAGTCGCCATTTCTGGTAGACACGGGAGCAACACGTAGTGCACTATCCAAACGACTGATTCCAAGGGCACCCTTGTCAGGCTCACATGTGACCTCAATAGGATTTGACGGTACGCCCTCCACCAACCCTTTGTCCCGACCGATCCCTTTAACCTTGACAACAATAGCGTTGAAACAACATTCCTCCTCTCTTCCAACACCCCAGACGCCATTATGGGTCTCGACCTTTGAAACACTTCCATGCGACTATCAGATGCTCACCAGACGGAGTGCGTGTCGTCCTGTATGACAACCCCAGCGCCATAGAGAGAACCCGAATCAGCACATGTTTCCCATCTCCGAGGCTGACGCATCCCTACTGGACACTTTGCTATCACACTTATGGGCTAGGGCTGATTCAGACGTAGGACTAATGATGATTGACCCAGTACACGTAACAATACGACAGGACGCAACCCTACCGAAAGTACCGCAGTACAAAATATCGCCAGAGGGTGAGAAGGCACTGACAGAGATCATACACTCTTTGGTAGAGGCAAGGGTGGTAGAGGAAGTAGTGAGCAACGTTTGTAATAGTCCCATACTACCGATTGTAAAGAGACAGGGAGAGGGAGACGGAAAAGCCTACCGCTTCATCATTGACTCTGCGGGAGATGAACAAAATCGTAGTGCCACAATACCCAGTAGTTTCCGACATCACGACAATTTTGACCTTAATCCCCTCCACTGCCACCACCTTCACTGTAATTGACCTCAAAAACGCATTCTTTTCCATACCTATACACAAGGACAGCCGCTATCTATTTGGATTCACCCTAAACTCCCGTTCGTACAGATTTTGCAGAGCACCTCAGGGGTACACAGAGCCCAAGCATCTATAGCCAGGCGCTTAAAAGACAGTTGGACGCCATACAATTGCCAGATGGAGTGGCACTAATACAATATGTAGACGACATCCTTCTAGCAGCGGACACCATACCAATAGCCGTCACAGCCACCATCAAACTACTCCATTTTCTTGCTGAGAATGGTCACAAGGTCTCCCGAAAGAAATTGCAGTTCTGTAAATCACAAGTGACCTATTTGGGTCACCTTTATCCAAAGAAGGGAGGAAACTCACGCCTGACAGGATCCAGACAATTCTAGACATCCCTGTCCCCAAAGATCAGAAACAAGTCTGCTCTTTGATAGGTCTCACCTCATTTTGCCGACAGTGGTTACCGAACTTTAGCCTCATTGTCAAACCCCTTCTCTCCCTCCTAGCTAAAGACATCCCCTCACCTCTCCCCTGGACCCCCGAATGCCAGTCAGCCTTTAAAGAACTACGCAATGCCCTTTGTTCAGCACCTGTCCTAGGAACCCCGGATTACTCCAAACCATTCTTCCTCTACACGCACGAGAGGGAAGGATGTGCATTGTCTGTCCTAACACAATCAATTGGTCAAAAACAACGCCCTTGTGCATATTTCTCTGCCACCTCGATCCAGTAGCCAGAGCACTGCCAGTGTGCCTGCGCGCTGTGGCAGCTGCAGCAGTATCGATACGCCAGAGCGAAGGAATAGTACTCTCCAATCCAGTCACTGTTTTAGTACCCCATGCAGTCGACACACTACTAAACCAGACCAAAACCCAACACTTGACTAGCGCCCGACTGACAGGATATGAGTTGACCCTGCTAGCACCGCACATTACCCTAAAGCGATGCACCACCCTCAATCCAGCCACACTGTTACCCCTACCCGAAAATGATCCTATCGTGACTCCACTACACGACTGTGTGACACTAACCGATGAACAAACAAAGAGTAGAATAGATCTCAGAGACACCGCCTTTCTAGAACCAGATGGAGAACTATGGGTGGATGGTTCGTGCATCAAACTCCCCGACGGCACCACCTCAGCTGCATACGCTGTCACCACAGCCCGAACCGTTCTGGAAACAGCCCGTATTCCTCAACGTTCAGCCCAGGCTGCAGAACTCATTGCCCTCACACGAGCATGTATCTTAGCGACTGACACGACAGTTAACATATACACCGACAGCCAATATGCCTTCGGGGTGGTTCACCATTTTGGGATCCTATGGAAAGAAAGAGGGTTCCTGACTTCACACGGTACACCCATCCTGCATGGAGATTTAGTCTCCACCTTGACGCAAGCAGTCCTCCTCCCCAAGAAGTTAGCAGTGATAAAATGCCAAGCACATAGGAAAGTGACTGATCTCATTGGACAGGGAAATGCACTAGCAGACGTTACTGCCCGAGCCACGGCAGGAGACAGAACTACGACACAAATGTATGTGACCAGGTCACAAGCTGAACGATGGACTGACGCTAGGACCACTGTAAGGGACATACAGACTACAGGCACACAAGACGAATTGACCGAGTGGGAAAAGGTGGGACTAAAAGACTAGGAAGATTGCTGGAGAACTAAAGACGGAAATAAATGGCTGTTACCCAATGCCTACCTCATCCCCATATTGACCATGGCACATTTACCAGCACACATAGGCTCCACCCCCATGATTGAACTAATCACCAGAGTATGGCATAACGTCAAGATAGCAGAATCTGCAAAACGCCTAGTACAACAATGTATAGTCTGCCTACAACACAACCCAGGGAAGGGGACAGTAGTACCACGGGGAGGGTTTGGAGTCCCTGACCACCCCTTTGACATCCTTCAAATGGATTACATTCAACTAGAGAGATGCCTTGGTCTAAAATATGTCCTGATGGTTGTGTGCGCTTTTAGCAAATGGGTGGAGGCCTATCCCACCCGCGACAATACCCCCTTAGCCACTGCAAAAGTATTGCTGAAAGAATTCTTCCCCGATACGGCCTTTGCAGAATTTTATGGAGCGACAACGGCCCCCACTTCGTAGCCGAGGTGATACAGAACATACTGAGAGGGTTGGGGGTAAAACAAAAGTTCCATGCCGTCTTCCACCCCCAATCAGCGGGCCTGGTAGAGAGACACAATGCAACGTTGAAACTAAAACTAGCCAAAATAGTTGCCACGACCGGGTTGAAATGGCCTGACTCCCTCCCATTGGCATTGTTATCGATGCGCTCCACCCCAACCAAACACCGACTGACCCCGTATGAGGTGGTCTTCGGCAGGCCTATGAGCATTTGGGCGGCACCAAGACCCACCTCCATTAACGATGTCCCGAACATATTAATGTCGGATTACTTGCATAAATTGACAAACGAGCTAACAATTATCCACCAACAGGTGCAGCAAGCCTTGCCTGACGTATCCAGGGGCCCGGGACATGAAATAAAGCCAGGCGACCATATATTAATTCGCAACTTCCAAAGAACGAAGAATCTGGAGCCTAGGTGGACGGGGCCCCTGGCAAGTCCTGATCACCACCCGAACTGCCCTCCGAGTGCAAGGAAAACGAAACTGGCTGCATGCCCATCACTGCAAACGAGTCCCTCCAACCCTGGCAACCTGTGAAGGGGTGGAGGTGCAAGAGGAAGTACTCGCGAGAGACCAACCAGCTCTGAGTTGCTACCCACAAGAAGACACCCTCGAACTATCAGAATTTCCCGACCCCACGGTGCCATCCAGGAAAGGGTACAACCTAAGATCGACGAAAGGAGGGAGCTCCAACGACCAGGCCACTAACTGAGTCAAGGTCTCAGATCGGTCTCAGATCGGTAGCACAGTCAAACAACGCTACCAGTTGTGGTCCTAACAGTTGTTGAGCTCCTCGAAGATGATGGAAGAAACTGAACACCTGCAAAACCACCGCAAAGACACCAAGACTGCTAACCTGCACAGCACAAAGACAATTGCACTTGTAGCCGCATTTCTCACCTGTCTCCTGCTAATGGTCGCACTCTGGATCATTGAAGAGAATGCACCTGCATACAGAACATTGTCACCCACCATGCAACCAACCACCAAGAAAGAACACTACCTGGTATCACTACCGCCACATCTCCGAGAACGACGCAAAGAATTCTGGAATAATTCTTTCGTGCAGATGTTGCACCAACACAATCTTGCCACCAATGCTACCAACTGTTGGGTCTGTGGGCTGTTACCACATGCCACTGAACATTCCATCCCTTTCATCCCTTCACCCTTTTCTATTCACGGATCTTGCCTTGCCTGGATGATGCTCCTACAAGAAAGTTACAAAGACAATGCCACTTCCGACGGAACAATCGCCCAGTTCTACAACGAGTTCTGGCAAAACAAAACAGGAACGACAGCCGCCCCTTCTGCCCTCACACCTTCAATGCGACATTCCAGATTGATGTCCCCGCCAAAGAACGAGTGGAAATGCAAGTGTTCAATAATCCTAACAGAGCCACATTTTCCTACCTGAAGAAAAGAACTGCTGCAACACTGACTGTGGCCCTATCTGTGGTGAACGCCTCTGGCCTTGTATGCATTGAAGGCCGTGGGACTAAGAATGTGGGTCACAGCACCTGTAGCATTGTAAGGACTTTGAACACTGCCAACCCCCAGCGCTTGTTGCATCACCCAATATGTACTTTGTTTGTGGAACCAAAGTCTACACCTGGCTCCCAAGAAACTGGGGGCACATGCTACATCGCCTTTGTTTTGCGACCAACCTACACAGCCCCTGCAGAGCATCATCGAGAAAGCGTTCTAAAGACATTGATCAAGCAGACTCTGCCTCATCACAGTTCCTCGACGCAGCAAAAGGGCTCTGTCCCGCTATGGGGTCCGATGGCAAACAGCCGAGCCATCAGACATCTGTCCCAAGCGGTAGAGACCGCCCTGAACGTCACTGCTGGCATCCTCACCAACAACACTGCTGAGCTCCAAGCGGTCCGTCTGGTTACCCTGCAAAATCGCATGGTCCTGGACGTGGTACTAGCGGACCGTGGAGGAGCATGCCGCATCATCGGTGCCAGCTGCTGTGTATACATTCCTGATAATTCACCTTCTGTCTATGAAGCAATCGAACATCTCCATAGACTATCTTCAGAAATTCATCAAGGATCAGAGACTTGGACAGTTGGAAGTTGGCTTTGGGGCATCTTGAAGGAGTGGGGTTGGAAAATATCAATGATTCTCTTGGTCCCAGTATTGACAATATGTGGTTGTTGTTTGGGTATACACTGTATACCACCTTTGTGTTCTCTTTGCATAACTACCTTGCACCCTAAGACTATGGACACGCAGCTAACAAAAATGAGAGTAATGTATGATCAAGAGATACAGGACATTATGGAGATCGAAATAGACTGACAAGCTGGCTAGTTATGTTCAAAGGGGCCACTGTTAAAAGCAAAACAATAATCATGAACATTACCTGCGCCATCTTGTCTGGTGGAATTCCTATGTGCACATAAGTTGCAGTCATTTTAATCTATCACAGCCATTTTGTACTCTGTTGGTCACCTTTGTTTCACCCTGCCCTTACTAGCATCCCTCTGACCCTCTGACCACCTGGTATGTGTGCTGGGGGCTATAAACTATTGCCACAACAAACCTCAGCGCCACTTGCTGCCACAAACTCGTTTTTCCTCTCATCCCTGTTTTCAGACAAGCCTTTGGACGCTCTACCCTTCACTACACCTAGTTACACAAACAGGTTCCAAACACCAAAAAGACTCTTGCAAAATGATTTATTGCACTGCAAACAGCAAGACTTGTTGTTACCAACAATGGGACCTGTTTTTATCAACAGAACGGACTCTTAGATCTGACCGGTCTCACATGTTTTAGACCCTGAAGCAAGGTCCAGCTGCAAGATAAGATTGTCTGTTTGACCTGGGTGGGAAGAGAATTACTGTTGGGCTTGTGTGACAACCTGCCCGAGGCGGGGACCCCAAGCTTTTGTAACCATGTTGATCAAACAAATGCATTGTGTCAAACCTGTATAAAAGGAAGAGCCAAGGGAGTTGTCAGCAGAACACTTCCCTCAGACATCCTGGTGTCTCAGTTGACGTGATCTCCTCATGAGAAATAAACCATTTTCTTCTCTTCCAGTTTCCAGCGCTTGCCTCATTATTTTGATAGCGAACCCAAAGTGAATTAGAGGTGGAACCCTGCACCGGGCAGCATTGAGGGTCTTAGAAGACTCGCTGCCTTTCACAGGGCAACCATGCGAAAAGGTGCATTTTCCTACAATTGACATATCGAGACCTCTGAAATATACAAACTATAAAAATTTCTCACATTGGAACTAAAGCAGCTCTTTAACGCACAAATCCCAGTGCCTATTCTCCCCTAAAGAACCTCCAGTAAACCACTCCCTTAAGAGTGTGGCCCTTTCTCGGGATTTAACTGAACACCAAAATCAAATAAAGTGTACTGCATAGTACACAAAAACCTGGCAAAGAAAATATATCGATGCAGTACACATTCTCTAAACCTTTTAATGGAAAAACATTTTAAGCATAAACTATAAATATTTACATTTGTTTCAACTGAAGAATTGCAACTCATCAAAGAACAGAATGCTTTACTTCTTCTCCAATACAACCAGTGGTTCACTAGCCCCCATCTTTCAGCTCCTGCTCTACAATCCTCCCACACATTCCACAACCCACAAGCTGCATCAGGTTCCGTCTTATACTCTTACCCTGAATGCCCACAAATGTCCCACTATTTTATTCAAGGACTATTATCTTCTTTACCATCATAGCAATGCCAGCTCTGGCCATCAGAAGGATCACTTAAGGAGTACTTTATTAATTAGAGAGATCAGAACCAGGACCTCTCTTGGCAACCAGTTGATTGTGAAAATTTCCTTTATTATATAATTACCAGATAGTTTGAAGTGATCGTGAAAGGAGATTCCATAGGTTGTTGATTCGTAGAAATGCAAATTGACATGGCTATGGATTTTGAACTGGATCAAAATCAATTTTCCATTTGAGAAATATGGTCCCATTGAGGCCAAACCCTACATAGTTCTAGGCTTAGATTATAGGAACAGCAGGTGCTGGGACATACGGCCAGAAACATAGGGGCCGATTCCGATTCGGGCCGGAAATCTCACCGACCGAGCCGGACCCGGAGAGATTTCCGACCGAATCGGACCCTATTAGCCCGACCGAACGAGTACGATGCGCACGTATGCCATCGGACTCGATTCGGTCTGACTCCCGTTGAAGTCAATGGGAGCTGGTCGTACAACGCGTACACGGGCTCCCATTGACTCAATGGGTGCGAGGCGAACAAGGGTGCCCCCTACAGCGGGTACGCGGCGAAGCGACTCACGCCGTACATGCACAGGTAGGGGGGACCCATGGGTCCCCCCTGTGTGCGACTCACGCGGCTACGCGTACTGGGGGGTCCGACACAGACCCCCAAAGTGTGGCTCCGACTGCTCTTTGGAGCCGGACTGCGCGAGTCGGTCGGACTGCTCGAGGTGCGCATCGTACTTACCCGGCCGGGGAACGTCTCCATTGCGCGGTGCGAGTCGTGTCCGTGCGAGTCGGTCGGAGCGGTCAAGTTCTGCGAACGAGTCGGTCGGCAATTTCGCGAGCGCACGCATCGTACTCGCTCGCCCGGATGCACGTACGAATCGGTCGGGAAATAGGGCTCCGAATCGGATCCGGTGAAGCCAAATCAGATTCGGTGCCCTACCGGCCGAGATCGGAATCGACCCCATAGTCTCTTTTGAAAATCAATTCGGCATATGGAGTCCTAGCTGGTGTTGGTGCGTAGAATAAATCCGCGATATCTTCTGACCAGATGCAGGTTAAATCAACTACACGGTTTGCTTGCAGTGTGGAGAGGCTGGCAGCAGATTAGTCTGGCTCCTTGTGGGTGTGATTCAATTTCAGTACTGTATACGCTGTAGACTAGAATAACATATATTGCTCAAACTTACCAGTCTCGCAATTAAAGTGCTTTGTTTAGGCAAACCAAGCTATTTATCTGGCCTTATGGCAATTTAAGGGGGCACATCCTGTAGCAATGACATTTACCCTTGAATCTCCAAAATTCAGATCTCACTAGTCCAATGACATACCATCTCAAGTTCTTCACCCGCCTTATGTAACTCTTCAATGACCAAACTAATAGCTCCTGACATCCTTTCCTTACGGAAAGGACTCAAGTCCTTCCTGTTCAGAAGACATCTCAGCAGTCATCTGGCCGACTCTGAACTCATCCTCTCAGTGATATCTGGTTTTAACTTCTTGGGGCCCGATTCCGATGTCGGTCGGAAAGCCCTACGACTGACTCGGTCCCGTAGAGCTTTCCGAGCGACTCGCGCTCCGTGGCTCCGAGCGACCGAGTACGATGCCGTTGAGCGCTGATGGAGTCGGGTCGCTCGGAGTCCCATTGAAGTCAATGGGAGCCTGTTGTACATCTCGTACATAGGCTCCCATAGCGAAAAAAGGTAGGTCGCGGAAAAGTGCGCCCCCTGTTGCGGGGACGCCTCGGCGCCGACTGCGCTGTGCATGCATGTGTAGGGGGGACCCTTGGGTCCACCACGTAACCGAGTCGTAGGGCTCCGGGTGTAGGGGGCCCGCAACAGCCCCCCCGAAGTCCACTTCCCGACGCCGTCTCGAGTCGGAGGCTCTGCCTCGCTCCAGCCGCTCGACGCACGCATCGTACCTGCTCGCTCGGAAATCGGCACCATTGCGCGGTGCACGTTGGTGAAGTCAGAGTTGTCTGTACGGTGTCGCTGATGGGTACGAGTCGGTCTGAGCGCGAGGCTATCCTCGCATCGTACTTGCTCGCTCGTAAAGCGGTAGGAGTCGTCCGGAAATCACGCTTACGAGACAAAGTCGCTCCTGACGGATGCCGTCAGGAGCCCCTCCGACCGACATCGGAATCAGGCCCTTGGTCGTTGATTAACCGATCACTTGCCTCTTTCTTCTCTTGCCCTTTTTCTACTTTGTGATTCTCATTTACTTCTTACCCTCTCTCTGCCTCTCCCCTCTCCTTGTACCCTTCTCCATGATTATCCATCTACCTTCTATATGCCACTAACCTTTTTACCTCCCATTCTTCTTTCCTTTCTCCCTCCTTTGTTATGTTGAAAGTTTTTGTGACCATAACTTGCAAATGTAATTCCAGCTCCCCGTAAAGCACTCAAATACCTTTTGGTGCAATGGCAGGAATGAAAAATATGCAAATAAATAATTATGAAATTCAAGAAGACTTTTCTAGAAGACTAGAGCTGGAAGTAGTTACTCAACTGCTCTGCTGTACTCGTCACGTCTGACAAGCAGATGACAGTACTTGTGCAGCCAAACAGTATGCAGGCACACACTTCTATACTTAACCTCAAATTCCCATTTCCATCTATGTGCATGGATGTCGATTCACCAAAACGCCAGGAGTAGTGGAAGTGACATCACACACCCTTTGACCTTCTTGATATCAAAGGAAGTGACATGCAACCTTTGACCTTGACTCTTTCCCAGAAGTGATGTCACTTTATCTTAACCCAGATGATATCACAATAATTGACATCACCGAAGTTACATTATGACTGTGTCATTAATATAAAAATAAACCACAAATGTCTCTTTTGGATACACCTATATTAGGGTGCTAACAATCTTTGAAAGTGGTGCGGCGTAATACAATACTTACCCTAAACTGTGCTGAGTAAAGTGAACGGACCAGAGCACTTCTGAATGGCCTGGGGGTAAGGGGTTCTCCCCACAAGAACATTTTGAAAAAATGGGTCAAATGGTAAATTTTAAAGCAGTCTTTTCACATAAATGTGCTAAAAAGCCATGGCTATGAATGGGCACTTGTTAAATATATTATCCCTTTCATAGTATGCCAGTCAAAGAAAACTGCTGTTCCACAGGAGTTGTACCCCCCATTTTTCAAAATATGCTATGGGTGCCCCCATATAATAAAAAATATCCTCCACTGTGCTAGGGCAAGTATTTTATGATGGGTGCCCCCTATATGCCATGAGTGCCACCTTATGCCAACAGTTACATATAATATGCCAGTCCCAGAAATTGTGCTATTAATGCTACCCATGCACCATGGGTGACCCTAATGTCAAAATGTACCTTTAGTATGATAGGTCAAGCATTTTGTCATGTTTGTCCCCTTATATGCCACAGCTGTAATCCTTTATGGCAAGAATAACCTCAAATGGGCTAGTGCCAGTGTTTTGCCAAGGGTGTCTCGTGCCACAAATTACCTTAATTATGCCCGTGGCAGCCTTTTGCCATGGATGTCCCATATATTAAGTCTTATGTCAGGGCCCTGTCTGTTAATAATTGCCTTCAGTACACCAACATCAGTATTTTGCCAAGGCCAAAAGCAGACGTGCAAGCATAACAACACTCACTCATGCTAATTTACGTTCACTAACTCACTCACGCACTCACCTACTGACTCTTACGCAATCATTCTCACTCTCTAGGACTCATTAATTCTCACTATCTTGCAATCAATCTTACACTCACACACGGTCAGTCATTCTTACACTGATTAACTCACACCTATTCCCTTGCACTGATTTGCACTTACTCTCACTCCAATCTCACTCACTCACCCTGACTCACTCATACTCATCTACTGACATTTAATCTCACTTTGTGACATACACACACGCTTACACATAAACACTCCCTCTTTACACAAACACGCTCTCACCCGCAAGCACACAGATAACATACATTTAAAACATTTTGTACTTCACTTATATTTCAGTTTCTATTACACTAAGAGTGAATAATATACAATTATTCCCTCTTACCGTACTTAAAAATCAGCTAAAAACAAGGAGGGCAAAGCCAACTGTGTCTTCTTGGCACTGATTTTGCCATCTCTTAGGCCAGGGGCCACAAAGGCAGTGACAGGGGTTACAGGGAGCAAGCCAGGGGTCGCAGCTCCAACTCTTGGTGACCCCTAAAAGACGTCCATGTCTATATGCCCGAAGGCAGGGTCCAGTGCAAGACTCAACAGTTTACCTTGGACTCTGGGCAATAAGCTAACTTGTCCCGAGCAAGGGTGGGAGCCCTGTACATGTGTAGAGGACACCAATACATTCACACCAACGCACAATCTGTGTGTCCGAGGACAGGATCACAGCTGGAACCAGCAGTTTATCCAGTATTTTAGCCAATGAAATTGCTTGCCATAAGCACTAGGAAAAGCTGTTTATCAGCCTCTAATTGGCTAATCCGAACATATGCTAAGCCAATGAAAAGAGCAGTAGCGGCTCTAGGTGGGACAGTAAAGAGCAAGCTGTGGCAACTGCACCCTGCATCAGTCCTGCCATTGCTGTTGCCTCCCCTGTCCTCCTATAAACCCCAGCCTGCTCACACCCAAGAACTTTCACTTATCCAGTCTCAGCACCAGAAGACATTTTGCTGCCTTCTGCGCAGTCACCTAGTGCAGTGTTTCACTATTATTTTGGGACTTTGCTAGGATGTGTATGTTTGTATTTGCATGAGTGAATTTGAGGGAGAATCAATTTTCAGCTGCATGTCCTTCAGCAAGTTCACTCTTGCTTTGCACCTAGGAGAGCAGAGCTAATAAGAGCCTTCGTAGGGGTACACCATGTTTACTAAAACATCAACAACCATGGGTTTATTTGGCAAATTGCAGAAAGTACAGAACTAGGCAGCAAGCTAATAGCTTACTCTCCAATACCAATACCTCTTGAAACATGCCTTGAACCAACTCCACCTACTCCAATGGAATCAATAATGAAATTCAACATTGTGTGCACCACAGCTAAGGATACTGGTGCAAATGCCCAAATATCTAAGCTACCTCCAAAAAGTAGCCCACCATCACAACAGACCATATTCACTGATCAGCCACACCTAATCCGTTCAAGATATATTTAAGGTAATTCAAATTAATTGTCTTCTGTTTTAAAAAGCAGGGTTTCATTCACTTTAAATACTGATGAGAGGTCCATTTTTATTGTACAGTAATCTTTAATTTTAGATAGCTTTCTAAAACGTAGATTAACTATTTTTCAGTAATGCTAAGGATAAAAACAAAGTTTCCTTTCATTTGAGAAAAAGTAGGTTTCAACCGTAGAAAAGCAAAACAGTACACTCTAAACCAACTTCACACTGGTTTCAAGTAGCCCACTCAGCAGGAAATACTGTGAATTCCACTATTACTAACCCAGCAGTAGCATGGTGCCCAGCAGCTGCCTAGCTTTCTGTTCAAGAACCGTGTTGAAACCAGTAGACAAGCATTTTCCTACTTGGATTCCACAGATTAATAAAGTAGGCAAGGGTTTTGGTCGCCTCCTCTGACAGACAGTGGTGCTTTTGAATTTCATTGCTTTTTAGTGAAGCCGATTGTGAGATTTTATATGAGGACAAGAAAAAGTGATGCAATTAATAGTACCAAGAGAGGGGTTGAGGCACTGATCACAAGATCTTTTCTACAAGCATTTGATTGAAAAATAGTTGTGTTAGTCCACCTAAGAAGCAGTTCCATTGCTCATAACTGACAGGGGCATTGTTGACACAAAACCCAGGTCAAATACAGTAGGCAGGGGCTTTACATGATGTACCCCATGAAAAATACAATAGGAAGAAGCTTCACATTGTGAATTCTCTGACAAACATTATAGTAAGGGGTTTTACATTGATCTGCTTGCCGAAAAACCATGTGAAATGGCTTTACATTGTGAACTCTTTGACAAATGCAATAGGAAGGGATTTTACACTGATATATCTGGAAAAAAAATAAAAATAAATAATAGATTTTTAAATGGCCCACTCTCTGGCAACTAAAATAGAAGGGGTTTAGTAAATATGTTGCTTTTTAGGTACAACCACAGCAAATGACTGGTAGCTCCAGAAGGAAAGTTCAAGTTCAAGTCAATGTAAACTTTGGATATGCCTAAATTGTTCGATGGCTCTCTCTACGCAGAGACAACATTGCAATGTTTATGCTCAACCTAAAGCTAACAGGCTTGCTTTATTGATTACTAAATGAAGCGACTAAGGTAGTAGGGATCTCAAGTTATATAGAGTAACTTGACAAAGCTGGTTGACTTAAGTACTTTGTGAAAAGCATCTTTCCAAAAGGCCCGTATAGGAGCAGATTTTTTTTTTTTGCAATTAATTGATGTGCACTATAGTAAATCTGTAAGGCCCCTTTAGGAGTGATTCTAATTTGTAATTCCACCCGAACCCTTGTAAATATTTGCCATTTTGATTATAATATTTAGTTGTTTGTGAATTCAAGTACATACCCTTTTAAAGGAAGAACACTTGAGAGGCATTGATTTCTTCAGTGTTAATGTTGTGCGTTTCTGTGTTCTTAGTGTCTAGCCCACATAACCTTAGGATCTCATGAACCGGAATTCTCAAATGTAAAAAAGAAGGTATTTTACATTGTGAAACCTCTGTCAAATACAATAGTAAGGGTTTTACATTATAAACACCATATCAAACACAACAGGAACCGAATTTATATTTTAAATTATTTGACAAATACAATAAGAATGGGCTTTACATTGTGAACTCTGACACAAGCAATAGGAAAGGGTATAGTGCAGAAGTCTCTTAGGTCTAGCCACAGCAAATGCTTGGTCTTTTGAGAAGAAGATTTAATGTTCTTATCAATGTATACTTTGAGTGTACCTAAAATGTTTGATTGGTCTCTGAGAAAAAGGTCACATGGTAATGTATATGGCCAAGTTAATGTCAACAAGATCACATTATTTATTTTTAAATGTGGTGACAAAGGCAGTAGCCCTCATGTTAAATTGTGAAAATGACAAAGCTTGTAGACCTAACTTTTTTTTTTTTTTTTAAACAAATTTGCAGTTTTATTTAGTGCAAACTCAACCAGATGGTATTGGAGTGTTTTAGATGAGCACCAATTACATTACACAAGGACGCATTCATTTTTTGTTGTCACAGGAGATTAAGTGATTTGCCCAGAATCACAGGATGTTGAGCAGACGCAGTGACTCAAACCCAGTTCCAAAGTTGGCAGCTCTGGCCGTTACACGACATCCTCTCCCTTTGCGATTGTGACAAACCTGCTAATGCTCAAATTATCACAGAGTGCCTTGTAGATACTGGGAGTGAGGTACATTTACAGGCTAGTTGCCCCCTGTAATATTCCTTCAGGGTGTGCAATTTTAAGCCTAGTTAGTTTGCAAGAACCCATTCGAAGGGTTCCAATTTGTAATTTCATTTGAAATCATCTATATATTTGTCTTTTTGGATGTAGTATGAATTGAAGACTTTTTCCATTTGAAGAAAAAACACTGGCTGAACATAGATTAACTGGGTGTTAAAGTTGTGTGATGCTGTGTTTTCAGTTTCTACCCCACAGCGCCACCCTAAATCAGCCTTTGGCTGCTCTTTCTAGTCTAGTTAACCTTAGATAATTCACGACGGTGCAGTGGTATGGTTATAGGTAAAATGGCGCTCCAAGAATGAGTAGCACTTACACTCTATTTCGATTTCTGAGAAATTTATATGGACGGTGCTGAAAATGAGAAGAACCACCAGTCTCCCCAAACACATGGTCGAAACCAACATAAACAAACACAATCCTCAGCACACGTCTTTTAAGTAATATGCAATTATCCAATTTGTTTTAGTCAAGCATAAATGATAGAGAATTTTTCGAGCTTGGTTTCTTTTCTTTATTCTCTTTGTTCTTGCATCAGCCAACACGTGTTTCGTCGCACAAAGGAATTTTGTCCCGCGACTTTCTCAAGGCTTACAAGAGTCCAAAATGTTCCTTTATCAGTGGTGATAATTCCATCCCACTGGAAAATTAAAATCTATGTTCCGATGTCCAAGTCACATTTAACCGTGGATCTTCGTCATGAGCCAAACCTAGAGCACGTAAGAAGGACGTGTAGGTCCCCACATCAGCGCCATGTTCTCGAGAACCTGGCAAAGGAGACCCTTGACCTTGCCAGGTAGGTCGCTCCCCCCGCCACACAGCTCCGCCTGTGTTGTCCTGCCCGCTGCTGCTGCTGGTAAGTTCGCCCCTCTGCTGTTGCCTTGGTGCCCGTTCGCCTCTGTGTCCCCTCGTGCCCCCATTTGATTGTGTCCTCTTTTTGCCTTCTGTCTCCCCTGGTGCCCCCATTTGATTGTGTCCTCTTTTTGCCTTCTGTCTCCCCTCGTGCCCCCATTTGATTGTGTCCTCTTTTTGCTTCTGTCTCCCCTCGTGCCCCCATTTGATTGTGTCCTCTTTTTGCTTCTGTCTCCCTCGTGCCCTCATTTGATTGTGTCCTCTTTTGCCTTCTGTCTCCCCTTGTGCCCCCATTTGATTGTGTCCTCTTTTGCTTCTGTGTCCCCTCGTGCCCCCATTTGATTGTGTCCTCTTTTTGCTTTCTGTGTCCCCTCGTGCCCCCATACTGCTGTGCCCAACTTTGCCTTCTGTACCCCCGCCGCTGCGTCCCCTGCGGCCCCGCCCCACTGACTGCCAATTCGCTGCCCCTGCCTCCCGCCTCCCAGCTGCTCCTCCCTCCCAGCTCCCCATATATGGCGGCCGCTGCGCGGTGAGGAGAGCGACCCTTGACCTTGCCAGGTAGGTCGCTCCCCCCGCCACACAGCTCTGCCTGTGTTGTCCTGCCCGCTGCTGGTAAGCTCGCCCCTCTGCTGTTGCCTTGGTGCCCGTTCGCCTCTGTGTCCCCTCGTGCCCCCATTTGATTGTGTCCTCTTTTTGCCTTCTGTCTCCCCTCGTGCCCCCATTTGATTGTGTCCTCTTTTTGCTTCCGTCTCCCCTCGTGCCCCCATTTGATTGTGTCCTCTTTTTGCCTTCTGTCTCCCCTCGTGCCCCCATTTGATTGTGTCCTCTTTTTGCCTTCTGTCTCCCCTCGTGCCCCCATTTGATTGTGTCCTCTTTTTGCTTCTGTGTCCCCTCGTGCCCCCATTTGATTGTGTCCTCTTTTTGCTTTCTGTGTCCCCTCGTGCCCCCATACTGCTGTGCCCAACTTTGCCTTCTGTACCCCCGCTGCTGCGTCCCCTGCGGCCCCGCCCCACTGACTGCCAATTTGCTGCCCCTGCCTCCCGCCTCCCAGCTGCTCCTCCCTCACAGCTCCCCATATATGGCGGCCGCTGTGCGGTGAGGAGAGCGACCCTTGACCTTGCCAGGTAGGTCGCTCCCCCCGCCACACAGCTCCGCCTGTGTTGTCCTGCCCGCTGCTGCTGCTGGTAAGCTCGCCCCTCTGCTGTTGCCTTGGTGCCCGTTCGCCTCTGTGACCCTCGTGCCCCCATTTGTGTCCTCTTTTTGCCTTCTGTCTCCCCTCGTGCCCCCATTTGATTGTGTCCTCTTTTTGCCTTCTGTCTCCCCTCGTGCCCCCATTTGATTGTGTCCTCTTTTTGCTTCTGTCTCCCCTCGTGCCCCCAATTGATTGTGTCCTCTTTTTGCCTTCTGTCTCCCCTCGTGCCCCCATTTGATTGTGTCCTCTTTTTGCTTCTGTCTCCCTCGTGCCCCCATTTGATTGTGTCCTCTTTTTGCCTTCTGTCTCCCCTCATGCCCCCATTTGATTGTGTCCTCTTTTGCTTCTGTCTCCCCTCGTGCCCCCATTTGATTGTGTCCTCTTTTTGCTTTCTGTGTCCCCTCGTGCCCCCATACTGCTGTGCCCAACTTGCCTTCTGTACCCCCGCCGCTGCGTCCCCTGCGGCCCCGCCCCACTGACTGCCAATTCGCTGCCCCTGCCTCCCGCCTCCCAGCTGCTCCTCCCTCCCAGCTCCCCATATATGGCGGCCGCTGCGCGGTAAGGAGAGCGACCCTTGACCTTGCCAGGTAGGTCGCTCCCCCCGCCACACAGCTCCGCCTGTGTTGTCCTGCCCACTGCTGCTGCTGGTAAGCTCGCCCCTCTGCTGTTGCCTTGGTGCCCGTTCGCCTCTGTGTCCCCTCGTGCCCCCATTTGATTGTGTCCTCTTTTTGCCTTCTGTCTCCCCTCGTGCCCCCATTTGATTGTGTCCTCTTTTTGCTTCTGTGTCCCCTCGTGCCCCCATTTGATTGTGTCCTCTTTTTGCTTTCTGTGTCCCCTCGTGCCCCCATACTGCTGTGCCCAACTTGCCTTCTGTACCCCCGCCGCTGCGTCCCCGCCCCACTGACTGCCAATTCGCTGCCCCTGCCTCCCGCCTCCCAGCTGCTCCTCCCTCCCAGCTCCCCATATATGGCGGCCGCGCCGAAGGCGCGCCTAAGGGAAGCCCGTCTGCGCCCGTCCAAGCCTGGACCGCGCCCAGCGCCAGAACCCCTGGGCCGCGCGCCCCCCGCTCCAGCATCGAGGACCGACGCCATTACGATGCCACCACACTCCACGCTCTCAACCCCGGACGGAGACACAACTGCTTCAAGGCCGCCCCGAAACGCACACATGGCCCCTTCACCTGCCGGAACTGCAGCTACACCAGCCTCAGAGCCACCGAAGCGCCCGCCAAGAAGGACCCCAACCACCTCCGATGCATCCTACTGAACACCCGCTCCGCACGAAAACACGCCGCCGAGCTCTGGGACCTGCTCGACTCATCATCACCAGACGTCGCCTTCCTGACAGAGACCTGGATGAACGACTCCTCCGCACCCGACATCGCCATAGCCATCCCAGACGGCTATAAGATCACCCGCAGAGACCGCGTCAACGGAGTAGGAGGAGGAATCGCCATCATCCACAAGAACTCCATCAGGGTCTCGACCAGCACCGACGACGTTCTCTGCACCGCCGAACACATGCACTTCCAGATCCACACGGACCCCAACACCACCCTCAGAGGCACCCTTGTCTACAGACCCCTGGGCCCCGACCCCAGTTCAGCGACTCAATCGCCGACTTCATCAGCACGCACGCCCTGACTTCTACCGACTACATCCTCCTCGGAGACCTGAACTTTCACCTGGAGAACAACAACAACAGCAACTCCACCACCCTGATCGACAACCTCGCCAACCTCGGACTGAGACAGCTCGTCACAACACCGACACATTCCGCCGGCCACACGCTCGACCCAGTCTTCTCCTCAAGCTCCCACGTCTCCTTCACCCACACCACGGAACTCCTCTGGACCGACCACCGCTGCATCCACTTCACCTTCCAGAAACCCACCACACACCACCGCACCCAACAGATCCCACGCCGCTGCTGGAGCAAAGTCACCGAAGACCAACTACTGGCAAACCTCGCTCTCAGCCCTCCCTCCGACCCATCCAACACCGACGACGCTGCCTGCAACCTCAGACGATGGATAGACGACTGTGCCAAAACCCTCGCCCGCTGAAAAACTCACCTACAGCGACACCACCAAAAGAGCCAGCTGGTTCACCCGGAACTCCTAGCTTCCAAGCGTACCTGCCGGAAACTTGAGAAGAAATGGCACAGTGATAAGACACCGGACAGCCACGCAGCCCATAAAGACGCCATCCATAACCACCACCACCTCATCAGGTCCGCCAAGAGAATCTCCTTCAAAGACCGCCTCGACAACAACGCACACAACAGCAAGGAGCTCTTCAACATCGTGAAGGAACTCTCCAACCCCAGCTCCAACACCAACGACATCCCGCCGTCGCAAGCCCTGTGCGATTCCCTCGCCACCTTCTTCCACCGCAAGATCGCCGACATCCACGACAGCTTCAACACCCAGACAGCCCCCACCAAGATAGATACTCCAGACCCGCCGCACACCATCGACCATGACCCCCTGCCAGCCTGGGCCAGCGTGAACATCGATGACACCATCAAGACCATGGGCACAATACACTCCGGCTCCCCGTCAGACCCTTTCCCGCACCACATCTTCAACAAAGCCAGCAGCTCCATCGCACCCCACCTGTGCAACGTCATCAATCTCTCCTTTGAGACCGCGACCTTCCCAGAGAGCTGGAAACACGCCAAGATCAACGCCCTACTCAAAAAACCCAAGGCGGACCCAAGAGACCTCAAGAACTTCCGGCCCATCTCCCTGCTTCCGTTCCCAGCCAAGGTCATCGAGAAGATCGTCAACAAACAGCTAACCCGATACCTAGAAGAAAACAGCATCCTGGACCCATCCCAATCGGGGTTCCGCAGCAACCACAGCACTGAGACTGCCCTCATCGCCGCCACTGACGACATCAGGACCCTGCTGGACAACGGTGAGACCGCAGCCCTCATCCTGCTGGACCTCTCCGCCGCCTTCGACACTGTCTGCCACCGCACTCTACGCGCACGCCTCCACGACGCAGGGATCCGAGACAAGGCCCTGGAATGGACCACCTCCTTCCTGGACGGCAGAACCCAGAGAGTCCGCCTCCCACCTTTCCGATCCGAAGCCTCCGAGATCATCTGCGGCGTACCCCAGGGATCTTCCCTCAGCCCAACACTGTTCAACATCTACATGGCCCGCTCGCACGCATCACCAGACAGCACGACCTCAACATCATCTCCTACGCCGACGACACTCAACTGATCCTCTCCCTCACCAAGGACCCCCTCGCCGCCAAAGCCAATCTCCATGAAGGAATGAAGGCCGTCGCCGATTGGATGAAGATCAGCCGACTAAAGCTGAACACGGACAAGACGGAGGTCCTCATCCTCGGCTCCAACCCCTCAGCCTGGGACGACTCCTGGTGGCCAACGACGCTGGGAGCAGCCCCGACACCCACCGACCACGCACGCAACCTGGGAGTCATCCTCGACTCAACGCTCTCCATGGCCAAACAAGTCAACGCAGTCTCCTCCTCCTGCTTCAACACCCTCCGCATGCTTCGCAAGATCTACAGGTGGATCCCGACAGACACAAGAAGAACAGTCACCCAGGCCCTCGTCAGTAGCAGACTTGACTATGGGAACGCCCTCTACGCGGGAGCCCCGGCCAAGCTCATCAAGCGACTGCAACGCATATAAAACATCACCGCACGCCTGATCCTCGACGTACCACGCCACAGCCACATCACCCCCCACCTGAGGAACCTGCACTGGCTCCCCATCGACAGGAGGATCACCTTCAAACTCCTCATCCACGCACACAAGGCACTCCACAAAACTGGCCCAGCCTACCTCAACAGACGACTCTTCTTCTACGTCCCCAACCGCCAGTTCCGCTCCGCCGACCTCTCCTCGCCACCGTCCCTCGCATTCGAAGAACAACCACCGGCGGCAGATCCTTCTCACACCTCGCCGCCAAGACCTGGAACACCCTTCCACTAAGCCTACGACAGACCCAAGACCTGCTGACCTTCAGGAGACTACTCAAGACCTGGCTGTTCGACCAGTAGCAGCACCCCCCCTTCCCTCTCCCCAGCGCCTTGAGACCCTCACGGGTAAGTAGCGCGCTCTACAAATTCTGTGATTGATTGATTGATTGACATTGTGAACTCTCTCACAAATGCAATAAGAAAGGATTTAACTGCTATATCTCTTATTGTCCTGGCACCAGAAAATGCTTGCTATATCTAGATGGAGATTTAAAGTTCAAGTCAATCTATACTTTGAGTCTCCCTAAATGTTTGATGTGTTGCTCTAGCCAGAGACTACATGTTTATTTATTTTCATGTTAAAACCAAGAGGCTTCTTTTATTGATTATTAAATGTAGTGACCAAGGTAGTAGTTCTCCCATTTTATACTGTTAATGACTTGACAAAGCCTGCAGGCTTAAGGTTATTGATTGTGAATACCCTAATTTTCAAATAGGCCCATAACAGATCACTGCTGATTTTTACAATTACAGCCTGCTAGTGTGCAAATGATCACATGGTACCTCATAGATAATGGGAGCAAACTACATTAACGGGGTTAGTTGCCTACCGTGATTTTTCTTTATCATGCATTATTTGCACCCTGGTTAATCTGTAAGGTCCCACTGGGTGGGGGATTTAATTTGTAATTCCACCTGAAATCATGTCAATATTTTTGAATTTGATTATAGCACTTATTCTTAGTTGTATGTGCACTTTATAGTTTTAAAAAAAGGCATCAGTTAGAAATTGTTTATTTTGTGCTGTTTTTCTATGTTACTCAATTCTGAGTTTCTAGCCCACAGCAGCTCCTCGAGTCAGCCTTGAACTGCTCTGCCTCAATACCAGGAGAGTTGGGTTTTACATGGTCAACTCTTTAATTAATGAACTAGGAAGGTGGGTCTAACTTGTGAATTCTGACAAATGCAAGAAGAAAGGATTTTACAGTGAGACACTTTTGACAACTGCAACAGGAAGAAAACCCCTGTTGAGAACTGCTTGGCGAACAGCATAGGAGGGGCTATACACTGTTTAACACCAAGTGCCTTATTATGACTTTGGCGGTGTGGGAGCGGGGCTGCCACGCTGCCGCCACGCTCCCGCACCGCAAAAACAGACCGCCCACCGGATCACAACTTTTTAAATCGCTGGCAGGCAGTTCTTTGGGGTTCCCCCGGCAGTGCCTTTAAAATAGGCATCGCAATTGAAATGTCAAAGCATGTTACTGCACGGAACGAAATGCACAATGTTGTACATTTCGTCCTGTGCAGGAACATGGGGGTGCATGCAGACATGGGGGCACACCATGTGCCCCCCTGCATGCACCCATGGTGCAGAGGCACAAGGGGGCCTTGTAGGGCCCCCTTCGCCTCCTCACGGCCACACTTTTCATGGTGGTCTCACCACCATGAAAAGTGTGGCGGTGAGGATACTCCTAATATGGTTGGCAGTGCCACATCAGCACTGCCAGCACATTAGGGGCCTCAGACCACAGTGCCACCCCCAGGGATTGTGGATCCCTGGCGGCAGCAGCGGTCCTGTGGCAGTCCAACTGCCACAATCCTAATGCAGTGTGCAGACCACCACCACGGGTTCGTCAGTCCATTGGTCCGCCAAACTCATAATAAGGCCCCAAGAAACTTTCTGACGCAGCTCTCTAGTTTAGGTGGTGCTAGAGAGGTCTCAGTTTCATTTAGTACAAGCTGGGCATTCATTAGTTATAAACTATTGTGGATTTATTTACCATTTAATTAACCCATTTAATTGTTTTGATTTGCTCTTTTGGCTTTTCTTTTTCAACTATGCTGTTGATACTCGATTCATCATACAACAAAGTGATAGTGACTGATGTTGTCCTTAAAACTCAAGAAAGTCTTGCTCCACTTGTTTTTTTGATGACAAACATGCTTTTGAATTTGAAAGCAGATTAAACAGAAATGTTGGTTCAAGGGACCATCCTTTAACCAGGACATTCATTTAACAGTTACTGGCTCTCTGCCCACTTCCAGCCACTGCTGCTATGACCAAAAAGGCTGGTATTATTATCGCTGATCCGAACATATGCCTGCATGTCATCAAGATTGCTGGTACATGTTGCTCCCTTTTAGGGACCTTGAGGAGAATTCTCCCTCATCACTGATAGTTGATGGAAGAAGCCTAGTTATCCAGGCAGTCACCTCTTGTTTCATTTACAGGAATGCAGTCTTGTTTATCTCACCTAAATATATTACCTGTCACCTTCATACTGTGCAAAATGCAGCTGCCACTGTTATGTAATTTATCTCAGTGCTAGTGCTTAATGTGAGCTGGTGGTTGCAGGTTGGGACCACCTGCAGTCATTTTTTTGACCGCCACTTATTAAGCACTGCTCAGTGCACTTCTATAAAATTTCCAGTTTGACTTCCTCCTCTGCCAGCAAATAAATGATCTTGTTTAAGACACTTTGCATTGCACAAAAGGCACTTGTCCTGAGTATCTTAATTTACGGCCTCAGCCCTAAGTGCCCCCTCAAATTCATCAAGTCTCTTTGGTTGTGCCCATATTATATTGCACCAGAACAAGCAAATGCCCTTTCTTGAGTCTCACTCTTATTAAAAGTACACCACAGGAAAAAGATTCTGCCCATATGAGTGCAAGATGAGCGGGGTGCCTTTGAGAGTACAGGCTTAAGCACATTAAAACCAGACCTATTGGCATTACCAATGCTAGTTTTTTTCCCATTGAATGTGTGGGCCTAACTACTACAAGCAAGGGTACAACTTTGGACTCAAAGTAGTGGGACTGTAAGAAGGGGGTCACAATTGACATGAGGCACATTGATTTTAATTCATCACAATATCAGAGGTAGCACATGTATCATCATACACCTTTTGACTCCCAACAAAAATTACAGTGGCGACACTGTGTTGCACCGTTAACAGGCACTATGGTATTACAAAAGGGCCACAGAGGCTTGTGCGCCCCCTTCTGTAATAGTGATGGTGCACATGTAACACCAGTGCTATTGTAAGAGTGCATTCCCTCATTGCATGGGGGCATGTCCCCATGCACGAGGAAATCAATTTGCTCTGCACCCATGCCCTATTACAGGCAGAGAAGCAAACAGGCCCTTAGGAGGCACACTGAAAGTGCACCACAAAAAGGTGGTGCAATGATAGTATGCCTCCAGAGGGCTGCCTTCTGGAAAAGGCAGAGGGGGCCAGTGGACCCCCAGACATCCCCTGCAGGTGGGTGCGGTCACTTACGACACCCACCTGTAGGGGGATCTCTGTCCCCGCTTTAAAGTGCAGGCAGGTTGCAGCCTGCACTGTGAAATATGGAGTGGCTCTGAAGCAGTTGCACTATACTTCCCTGAACATGATGTCCCGAGACAGCACATACAATAAAATATGGTGCACTATCCTGATCTGCACCTGGCGCACCTTTTGAAAGGTGTGCTGTGGCGCAAACAGGGACAGTGCTTCCTATGTATAATTCGGGCACAGGATTGCACGGAAAATGCGTGGCAACCATAATTGACATCCATGACACAAACATGTATGAAACTAATAAACACAAGCATCACCAGCTAGAGACAGCCTTAACTGAAATGCAATAATACAAATAAGATGTGTCAAAGCATAGCGAGAGCATTCAAGGAAATTGAGGCATAAGGGTGTAGTCTGCCCAGCTAGGCTAAAATTTATGGTAAAATGAGCAATTATGATGCACTCTGTTGTAAGCAGCTCCTGAGGCAAAGCTACAAATGAACACATGAAATGCAAACAAAGGCAGGCTTGTTGCAACTGTACAGGTTAGCACAGTTACAGAGAAAGCAAGACACAATACAGATGTAGACTCAGATGAGTTCATACAATTGGCAAGTGTGCTCGATCACTGTGTGAAAGTAACTTATTTAGAAATGACCAGCCCAGAAACAAATTGCTGCTGCCTGATCCTCCAAAAAAGGTTTAAAAAAATGTGCTGTGGTGGGACGGAGAGGAATGGTGAAGCGGAGATGAAGGGTGGAGTAGCAAGTAAACCCTACTGAGTAGTGGCAGATAGGAGAGGAGGGGGGACATGGACTAGCTTCTAACAAAAGTCAACAAAAAAGCTGATAGGCACAGAGGGGAGAGGTGGGAAGCATCAGATGAGCTTGTGAGAGCAATAGGGAAAGTGTGAGGGGCAGGGATGTGAGGTGGAAAGCAACATATGGGAGAAAGAAGAAGAAAACACTTGCACTCTTAGAGGCTGAAGAAAAAAAAGAAAGGACAAAGTAGCTGCCTGAATGTCAGCTGTGAAGGATACTCAACCACCAGGGCCGTGTTGGGAACGGGCATTGGTCGATGGGCCTGTGCTTGAGGGTCATCTGCGGGCCTTTTCTTAGGGGCTCTGTAAACCGGCCCACAGAGACTTATTGTCTTCCCCGATCCCCGCCAGGCCACTGTAAAGTGTCACCAGTATCATGGGCACTCCCCTGCCATGCTGTCAAACTGAGGCTTGGGCCCAGATGTTGTTCTGGCCCTTAGGGCATTCTCAACTCAGCCCCCTGCCTCGTGTGGCCGGTCTGGCCCAAAAGCAATGCCATTCTCCCACTGAGCCATTCTCACCAAGGCCTCCCTGGAGTAGCAGCAGCAGCCCTATGCTTTTCGGGACCCACTCTCCTGACGGGTAATAATACCCTAAGGCTATATTGGGATGGAGTGGGGTGATTAAGAGAAGTGACCTCATTAAGGGCCAGATGTTGGCACCTCAGCCCTAGTGACTTTTAGGCCTTGCTGGAGGGAAGGGGGCGGTGTTTGCTTAGGCCTCGCTTTGAAGTCACCTTTCCCAGAGGAAAATAAAACATAGGATGTAGCGTTATGGTCTAAGTTGCTGACGTTGAAACAGGGGGAAGTATATTCAAGTTCTAGCATCAGCTCAACATCCAGTAATTTTGGGCAAATCACTTAATATCCCTAACTAAAATAAAAATGAATTTGAACTTGTGCAATGTAGCTGGTGCTCATAGGAATTGCTCTAGTGACTTCGGACCGAGTTCATGCTAAATAAAATTACAAAAAAAAAAAACTCATTGATTTTGAATTATACTGCTTTTTTTTCCAAACAGTTTTTCGGTATCACCCTTTATGTAGAATGGTTTATCTGTACTTTCTTACCTGTATTTCCTGTCTGCATAAAAATCCAAATAAAACTTTTCTGAAGTAAAAAAAAAACTACAAAGAAAATACCAACCATTGGGGAAAGTGGTCCACTTTTTGGGGGGAGTGTCCAACCCTGGCAATAGATGGTAACAAAACTAGGCACTGGGGAGGTATAAACACAAGAAGAGGAATAAGGTATGCCATTTAATTACAAACAAAAGTCAGGATATTGACAAGAAAGCCAAACAATGATATGCAATGGGCTGACCCGAAGCCTGTTTACGTATTGGTAGTGCACACAATAAGCCTTTGACAACACACAACTGAAGTTGTCTATAGGTGAGACCTAAAAAGCCTCTCTTAATTTTTATATCAACCACAAATGACTTAATTCAACATGAAAACGTTGGCTTGGTTTAACCATTGGCTTAAACTGTCGGATGTAGTATGTGCTCACTAAACCCAAAGTGTAGGGAGATGGGAGTTTTCAGTTATATTTAGCAGTGTCCCTCCCATTTTATGTCACATTTTATTCCTTTTTCCAAGGTCCAGTTAAAACGGGGAGTTCGATGTTGCCAGGTGGTCCCTCCTCCAAACATCAAACACTCAGCAGCTGATTGGCTGTCTACGTCACGATCCGAGAGCCTGCGAGTGAGATTTTTAATGAGCATGTCTCAGAAGCCACATGTACGGAACTAGAGTGATGGATTCTCAGAAACGAGAACACTTAATGCACAGACATCACTTCATGACACGCAGCCTGCAAACAACCGCACAATTGTCACTTTTTCTTCATGTAATGTAACGCTTGCTTTTGTATTATGTCACTTGCAATTTTCTCCTCATGTAATGTTACTGTTCCTAATGTGAAGCGCTCTGACACCTTGGGGTAAAATCCGCGCTATATAAAAACGCATAAAATAAATAAAACCACTAGACTACAAACGTCACTGCGTATTTAAAGCATCGACCACTCCGTACACACAGGCGACCATCGTCTGAGGAGCTCACACCGTCAGCAACTTGCACCGGCGCGCGTGGGATCTTTGTACCACGTCGGCAACGGACGCTAAGCAACAGCATCAACAGGCACAATAAATAAAATAAGACGACTCCCAGGCAAACACGTGAAAAGTTCAAGACATTAAAAGCCGCCTCCTTCAGAAATACGACTTGCACTGCGTTTACGCTCCAGTCATACATCACAAATGAACAAGCTGTGATGTGCCCAGGCTGTCATAGATAAATATATTTAGCAGACTTGGGAGAAAGGCTTCTGTTTTGGATATGTGTTGAGCACAGCTGTGCACTTTCCACTGAAACATTTCCATAAAACGGGGTACCTTTCTTGCATCTTATGACTAAAAAGATGAAGAGACATTATGCAAACTAGCACTTAATGTACCACAGAACAGGTCTCGGAGGAGCACTCAGGACCGTCATGTACCTCTTTTTCACCATGTCATTGTCCCATTCCATTTACCTCCTCATCAGCAGTGGGGGAGGAGGGGAATTCCCGCGAAGAAGACCACTACAGAAACACAAACACCAGCCTACTTTAAGATGTAAAAGTTTCACAACTGCGTCGCCCCCGAAACACCCAGTCTGACTCACTACCATAGAGAGTGAAAGAGAAGCGCGTTTGTCTCAGACTACGTAAGAGCTGGGGGGAAAAAGAAAAGTTGTCGTTAAACTAGTCGAGGCATCCCCCGGCCCCTCTTCAGACTGAACTAGCATTGCGACCTGGCTGTAGGAGAGACGGTGACGTTTACACGTGGAAACTTATAGACAGCCTCAGGGGCATAACTTACCGTCCGAGCTGACGGTGTCATAGGGGTCCCGGGAACCCTGTCCCGTGTCTCTGTAGTCCACCCAGCTCAGCCCCTCCAGGCTGTCATACTCCGCTTGCTTGTCCGGCACCGGCACCACTGTGAAGTGGGGCATCTTGCTGCCCGGCTTGGCCGGTAACTTTGCTTGAAAACCGCCCTCTTTCTGCGAAGCGGAGAAGACACAATCCTTCCCTTGCCTAGCATTCCAGCATCATTGGGTCACTTCCTCCCAGGAAATTATCATATTCCCAGCTCCGCCCACTCCCCCAGTCCACGGAGTGGGAAAAATCTGGTGAGACTTGGCTCCTCTCTCAGTGTGCAAAGAAACCAGGGAAACGGAACGCCTCTTCTCAACTCAGGGCACTGGAAACAGTTAGTGCACAGCGGCATGATGCAAGAAACTTGTTGCAAAAGTTTAGGATTAAAATAGAACAGACGTTAAAATGTAGCAGAATGTTTCCAGCTGTAGGCCTGGTTGTTTTGTCGAAAAATAGAGTGTGAAGACGGGGACATACAGCTGAAACAACTGTTGCAGTGTCTGGCACTTCCATTCTCTGATTTGTATTTTTGGCGTGCCGTAAAATCGCTGTGCTGCCATGGGATACACTTTCCATCCAACTGCGCTGGGCATACTAGTGCTCGTAGTTTTTTCCCTGTTATTTTTTTGTGTTTACATATCCAATCAAGTAAAGTGCTGGCGCTTAAAATTCAAGGACTGTCTGACGGTGTCATGCACGTCAGGGATGTACCGGTCTGCTCGGTCATCTTCCCGCCGAAAAAAAACATTGGCAAACTCCTTGTGACACTGGCGTTTATTCTACTTCCAACAAATTCCGACTGCGATAGTTTTGAAAGCTAAAACAGGGCGATTAGATGATTTGTCCAGGATTACATTATGTGGTCAAGTGGGGGACTCGGGTAACAGTTCTGTTTTTCAGATGCACACCATTGCATTCTGGTCCGTATAGTTTTTTTTGGTCAGATAACTTAAAACTTAAATGTCCAAGTATTTATATAATGCACAAAGGTAGAGTTTAATCAGTTTCTTGAGCTTTCTGAGACACAAGAGTTTTTGGTTTCCGCAGAGACATTGCCAATGGAATTATGCAACAGGGTCGGAGCAAATTATGCAGCAGGGTTTACTAAATTATCTAGCAAGAAAAGGCAAATTATGCAGCATAATTCGGCTCATTTTTTGATAGCCATACCTCATTATTTTGTCACTTTTACACATTTTAACACTATATGGACAAAGGTGTCACCTCATCAGTACCAATCTGACATCGAAATAAAGCAATAAGCAGCTGAAAGATAAACAGTCAACCTCGGCATTCCTCCACACGAACGCACCACCCAACACCTACGGAACCTCCACTGGCTCCCCGTTGAGAAGAGAGTCACTTTCAACATACTCACCCACGCCTACAAATGCCTCCACAACACCGGACCCCAATACCTCAACGAGAGAATCTCCTTCTACGTACCCAAGAGAAACCTCCGATCCGCCGACACCACGCGTACCCGCAGAGCCAGAACAGGTGGAAGAACCTTCTCCTACATCGCAGCCAAGACCTGGAACGAGCTACCACTCAACATCAGACGTGCCCCCTCCCTGAACATCTTCAGAAAGACGCTCAAGACCTGGCTTTTCGACTGATAGGGAGCGGCTCACCCCCGCGCCTTGAGACCCTCACGGGTGAGTAGCGCGCTTACAATTTCCCTGATTGATTGATTGATTGAACCTTTGTGAAGGACCTTCAGCTGCACAGCAACACGTGTTGCCACGTTTTAATAACTTTTGATGCGTCAGAACCCTTAGGTATGCAAGGTGGTCAAGTGAGATTGGAAAGCTAGTGATGGAATCTAGGCTTCCTAGATCCACAGTTGACAACCTGGCTGAACCTGCCTTGCCTATATTTCGAGGACAAGTGAAAAATGACAAATATAAGAACGAGTTCAAAGAAATGCGAGCAAAAAACCCCAAAAAAACAGGATAAGATGAACAGTCATAAGGCAACTTGAGAGTTCTACATTTGTTTCTATAAAAGCGTAATGAATGTAAATATTACACAAAGTTAATATAGTTCAGGACAGAAAGCTGAACACTCTTGTTCTCATTCAAACATTTCCTGATATAGTGATTTTGGTGAAAAAGTCACTGCTTGAAGTGACATTTTGTAATCGTTGAAAGTTGTGAGACATACATACACACCCAAAATCCATCAAAGTGAGCAAGCCTGATTTCCACCAGAATGGTTCTGGTATCTCCACATGAAAAGTTAGATAAAATAAGCTCAAATGGTGCATAATGGACCACGATTTTACACATACATTTTGTAAAAAGCAGTATATTCCTAAGAGGACTTAATGAAGTATTTCATCCTATACCCAACACTAACCAATAACCACTGAATTAACTGCTAATCTTGGGTTCTGAAACAGCGTGCTGCCCACTTTAAAGCACTTCAACACCTTGTCAGAGGTAGTAAGCACTAAAAAAATGCAATTACAACACAATTATATGTTGTACCAGGCAACCAAACCTTCTCAAGGGGTTTTGGGAGTTCACCCGTCTCTCTTCAGGGGTGTTGGGAGTACATCTGTCTCATGAAACGTTTGAAAACATGGTGGCAAAATTGTGCATTTTTAAAAAAAATGGTCATTAAACAATGTCTTAAAAGCTATTGATGATACATCAGTTTTGACAATGCATCTCAGATGGCCTATTATTTTCTTAGCAACTTTTTTCACTTCAACATTTCACTTCCTTTCATTTTTCAATCCCACACTTCTGAAACTAGGAAAAATAAAAGAAATGCATAGACAAACACAACTCACAATCTCAGGCACTACACAAAAGAGCTAAACAGATTTTAAAGTCTGATACATCAGCTAATACTAAGGTTACAGAGACCTAAAAAGATTTGAACAGCATATACATGACACCGATCTTCCAGATAGCATCTGAATATGAAGTAGCATATTACAATAATAATAATAACATTTCATTTTACAGAAGTACTGCTGAAAAACAGACTGAAATCTACTTCAACCAAGCCTTGGAGTAGGACACCCTCAGGAGGTAGCTGTTTGCTTTTGCTTGGTGGGAGTTGACAGCTCCCGCCAAGCAAAGGCAAACATATCTCCACTTTCTGCAAGCCAGAGCTGTCACACAGCTCCAGCTTGCAGAAAGCGGATTTTTCATCTATTTCCCTGCACGAAAATATGCGTACAGTAAAACAGATGAGAACATTTCCTTGGACAGACAGGGTGCTGCCTTTCAGCAGCCCCCTGTCTATCAGAGCAATGCCGGTTCCCGCAGGAGGTGGGGAGCCGGCTGGGAGCGCTGGGGCCTAGAGGTTCCCCCTGCGGTCCCATTGCACACTGGGTGCCCTGGGGGCGCCCTGTTGATATGGCGGGCCCCGGGGCAAACATCAGCCCCTTCCCTATAGTATAATGGCAACAATCAGAAAGAGGCTAGATAAAGGTGAGAAACGAGTAGAAAAAGGCAGAATAAAAGTCAGCAACAAGCAGAAAGAGGCAGAATAAAGGGCAGCAAAGAGCATAAAGAGGCAAAATAAAGGTGAGAAATTAGCAGAAAGAGGCAAAATAAATGTCAGAAATTAACAGAAAGAGGCAGAATAAAGTTCAGCAATGAGCAGAAAGAGGCAAACTAGAGACCAGCAACGAGCAGAAAGAGGCAAAATAGAGATCAGCAATGAGCAGAAAGAGGAAAAATAAGGGTCAGAAATTTGCAGAATGAGTCAAAATAAAGGCCAGCAACGAGCAGAAAGATGCAAAATAGAAATCAGAAGCAAGCAGAAAGAGGCAAAATAGAGACCACCAACAAGCAGAAGGAGGCAAAATAGAGACCACCAACAAGCAGAAGGAGGCAAAATAGAGATCAGAAACGAGCAGAAAGAGGCAAAATAGAGATCAGAAACGAGCAGCAAGAGGCAGAATAAAGGCCAGCAACGAGCAGAAAGATGCAAAATAGAAATCAGAAGCAAGCAGAAAGAGGCAAAATAGAGACCACCAACAAGCAGAAGGAGGCAAAATAGAGACCACCAACAAGCAGAAGGAGGCAAAATAGAGATCAGAAACGAGCAGAAAGAGGCAAAATAGAGATCAGAAACGAGCAGCAAGAGGCAGAATAAAGGCCAGCAACGAGCAGAAAGAGGAAAAATTAAGGTCTCATTTGAGATGTCATCAGTGATGTCACTGACCATGTCATGAGTGATATAATATATGCGGTCATAAGCAGTGCATTGCGGGGGCGTAAGTTATAGTTAACTCTGGTAACTATATCTGTTGAATGTCTATGGTTTTGTACGAGTGAAATCTGAGCCAAACTATAACTTCCCTGTAACCTTTGGTTTTTTTCAGTGAATTTCTGAGGTTTTTTTAGTTCTATTTCCTAACCACTATAACATCCCTATAACCTTTGTTTCTTTCAATATATATATATATATATATATATATATATATATATATATATATATATATATATATATATGGTTTCACTTACCTGAAATATATTTACATTTTCATTGCAAAGGAATAAGCAGTAAATGCATATGCATGGTAAAGACTTGCATGGTAAAGGCAATGCATGGTAAAGGCATTGCGCGGTAAATGACATGTGGTAAAGGCATGTGTGGAAAAGACATGCAGTGTAATGACATACATCTGCTGCAGGGTAGATACATAATGTGCAATGACTGTGAGTTTTTCCTGTGATTTCACTTTGCATTTCCATCTTTCTTTTCTCAGATTTATTGCTGGTCTTGGAGGGAGTGGGAAAAAAGGGAGAGTGGAGAGAACTGTCTGGAACCTCACCAATACTCATCCACCATCCTTCCCATCCAGCAAGATGTTAGAGGGAGAGTGGCAAACCGGGAGCCTGGGAGGTGTTACTACTTTTTCTAGCTCCTCGCATTGCCACCTCTATCTTGTATCTTCTTTGAAGGATTGAGAAGTTGAAGAACATCCCCTCTGGAAATGGAAGTGTGCTGAGATTCTGCCCTCTTCTATTATTACCACTAAATTCCATGGATGTGCACACACTTGAACTGGCAACTATATCTATGTGAGAGCTGTTCATGGACGTCATTTGGGGGTCAACAGGGGTCGCACCTGCAACCCCTGGCTTCATCCATGTGAGCCCAGACATTGCTTTTGTGACCTCTGGTGTCAGTAGTTGGAAAGGCAATGCCAGGAGCAGAAGGTATGCAGTGCCATGATAAGAACTGTTGACTTTCTGCAGCTCCCACTGTGTCCTTGGACATTAAACTTTTGGTTCAGTTAAACAAATACACACTCTCCTTATAAAATTAAAACATTACACACAATTTATACAACATTTTTCAGATTTTCTATTACTGTGAAAACATGTAAGATGATGTGTTTGAACAAAAACGTAACTCTGTGCTTGGCATGAGTGATAATGCCTTACAAGTGACCATAATGAAAATGCATTAATTATAATAAGGAACAAGTTCATTTAATAACAAAATTGACATTTAAAATATGATCTGAATGAATTACTACAGGTGGACAAAACCACTATTGTTGTTTATGCGTCTCCGTGTAATTGACCAGTACATTACGTTATTGAAGTATTTGGAGTATACACTAGAGGGACCATAAACACATCAACAGTCTTGTATTCTTTCAGTCAGTCGCAGTAGCTAAAGAAGCCAGAGCACTTACTGCAGATTATAATAGAAAGGAGGAGCAGCTCCATGGTGTCCGTCCTGTGCTGTAAGCTGACAACATATGCACTACAGCACACCTGCTGCACACTGATTATCCTGAAAATAGGAGCTGCCAGACTCTTCCACAGTCCAACACCCTCACCAACTTCCATTATTCAATTCAGCAGCCTAAACAGTGGTGGGGTGGTGAAGCAAGTGCTTCAATTTTTGCCACCCACTGCCCTGTGTCCACACCAGCCAGCCCTGGCCCTTACCCTTTAGGTGAATGGTAGTCTGTTGAGCTGGCCCTGGGCCACAGGAGTAAGCGCCCCATTTCAAATCTTACCTTTGTCACATTGTGCGGCCACTCCCATCAGGGTGACGTCACACTCCTTGCTTGTGCCTCGAGGGTGAGGAATAGTCCTCGCCCAGCCAGCATATGCTCAGGGGGACTCCTCACTCCTCCCTCTCAAACACAAAATGATGATCAATTTTACGAGGGAGCACCAAGCAATGAGCTCTCCTTTTGAAGCTGCTCTGTGGTGTTCATTCTACCCCTTTTGCCTCCTCCCTGATGCTGGTAGTGGAATGCCCCCAATATGCATTAACACCAGCCATCCCTGCTAGATTTATGAATTACATTTTGCAGTACGTGAAGTAGTACTACTGAAGTACAGTTTTACATATTGCAAATTGTCTTTTGTGAATCACGCCTTTTGTGTTTTTCTGCATAGAGTTCTCTGATGGAAAGACTTAGGGGCCGATTCCGATGTCGGACGGACTCAGGTCCGTCCGACATCGGTCAGGAGCTGTAACCGACCGACCTGCTGTCGTCGGTTACGGCCCTGCAAGTACGATGCGACCGAACCCTGTTCGGTCGCACTCGTATAATTCACAATGGGAGCATGCATTCCGAGCGGAATGCATGCTTGCATTGTGACAAGCAGGGGTGCAGTTCATCCCTGCATCCTGTGGCCGTCACCCCAAGGTGCCTGCCACTGGGTGCAGGGATCAACAGAGGGGCACCATAGGTGCCCCCAGGCCGTCATTCGGCGGCCTCGCACACATGGGGGCCCCCAAAGACAGTTTCCGACTGCCTTTTCGTGCCGGACAGACCGGCACGAAAAGGCAGTGAAAAACTGCCATCGTACTCCCTCGGTCGTGAAGAGGCGGCCGGGGGAGTACTGAAGGATTTCCGGACGGCGGACGGGCTCTCCGAGCCCGTCGGAAGCCATCCGGAAATCCGAGTCGGATTCCTTTCCAACCGAGCCCATCGGAATGGCTCGGTCGGAAAGAAATCCGGCTGGCACGTTCCGATTCGGTCGGAAGGGCTCCGGCCATCGTTCGGTGCCCTTCCGACCGAAATCGGAATCGGCCCCTTAATGTTATGAAGGCCAGCATAAAACCTTTGATACATGATACACTGTCAAAGCTGAATTTCTCTATTAGCAGCCACAAAAAACCACAATGGAGGGACTCGTACTGAAGTGCAGTTGATGGCACCTTTGCAGAAGCCTGAGAAGGGAGGAATAGATGATTATGGAGGTAAGCGTTATTCATCATATTGGAATAATGCCTGAAGCTTACAAGAACAAAACTCGAAGATGGAACCATATCACAATGAGATTCTCTGCAGGCAGGTGCATCTCAAGGACAGTGAGCTGAAACTATAGCAGACCCGGTTTGATTCCCCAAGAATGGGTGGATGGTGGGGTGGTTCCTCGTAGGGGTTTATGTCTCGGGATAGATGTGGTGCAGGCTTTTTCTCTAAGTTGCCATTGTCGGGGAAGAAGCCTACTTTGAAAGACCTTAGCAATGTTACCTTGTTACCCATTATTGGCATATGACATCTTATTCTGTGACCTGGGACATATGCTGCAAGTGAGCAGCAGCCATATCCGCTTCCAGGGCAAGCTTCAGCTGAGCAGGGCTTATTATTTGGTGGGTAGAGGAGAAGTTAAGCATGGAGTTGGCCCATCATTTCCCACCAACCTGAGCCTGTGGTGGTGAGCCTCAACAAGGCCTACCAGTGCTTAGGAGTTCACCCTTCCTTGCACAGAGTCCTCAGACCGCTAAGAAGAAGTTGGCACAGAAACTGGGAATAGAAAAGACAGAGTTTATTAAACCTCATGAGGTGGAGCTACATTTACACACCACCCTTCGGTAATGCATGAAGTAGCACACTGAATGGAAGGACCTTGGTCCTTTTATACCCACACAGGGGCTCAAATGAAGGCGGTACAAACACAAATGCTGGTTTTAGATACATATAAGGTCATACAAGAAATGCACAGTCGACAAGTGGGTGGAGCTAACAGTTTCTACTTCTAGTAGACACATCCTGACATTTATAAACTCGGAACAGCTGCATGGACAGCTACGAGCTCAACTGAGCATGTGCAAAGCAAAAGAAACTAAATATAACTCGTCTCTAGGCAGATTTCAAGAGCAGTTAACAGGAAGGTAGGACAGAGCACATGGCGAGCACATGGCAGCACATGGCAACCAAAATGGCTGCCAGAAATACAAAATGGATTCCACAAAGCGGACAATTCAGCCTCTGAATACAGGCTGTCTTCAGCCAATGCTTAATTTAAGTGCTGCCAAATTACAACAGACGACCCTTTCAGCATTGGCTGAAGACATTCGTTTATCTGGGGTAATCTAGATATTCATCCCGTACATCTATTAACATTATTTCGGCCACCTCTTTATTCAACATTTGTTGGGCCTTTGTTTCAGCAACGTTCCCTTTGGCAGGTATACAAGCAGAGATGCAAATGGAGCAAAGCATTGGACCACATTGGATACATACACAGCATGTAAAAAGTATCAATCATTACATACAGGATAGTCAGTAGCTTCCAGCCCCAAGCAGAAACAAGAGTCCAAAACCATCCAGTAAAAGTCCAAGTACCAGTCTCTGGATGAATTTCTGCAGCAATCTTATGCAGTTTTGATATTGCGTCATATACTGAAGGTGAGTGATCCGGTATGAATACGCAACAGCTGCTACCGATGATGCGACATGCACCACCTCGATCAGCCAAAATCACGTCTAGCACCATCCTATTCTGGAGTGCTACAATCCTTGCAATCTGTAGTTCCTCTGTAATGTTCCCAAGTGCCATAGCTGTCTGATTGGTAACAGCTTCCACAACACGAGTTAGTCGCCTAATCTTCCTGCTATTTAATGCAGCACCCACAAAGAAAAATAAGCCCAAGTTGAAATCAACATATTGTTGTAGGGTAGTGTCGGTTTGGTCAACTTCATCCATACTTATTGTCCTCTTATTTCTGTTTTTGGAAATATCATTGTACAGTTTAAAATCACGGTGATACAATGCAGGTGCCAGAAACACAGGGGGCAACAGAAAAGATACATAACAGATTCATGACCACCCAACAGGTAATTGATAATATCCGTTATTTCCACACACAAAATACGTGTTATGCGAGGCTGTGAAAGTGCTGTTATTGGCACCTTTAATGGTCAGGATTACAGTACACTCACTCCTCCCCACTGGAATTCTTCCAACGTTACAAATACACAAATCTGCTTTAGCTTTTGTCACAGAAATCACAAAAGGTCCAATGTTCTCTATTATTCTCACATTTGTGAAGACATATGGTGTTGAAATATTGTCACTTTTCCCATTCCCATTTAGTCCCTTTGGCTTGTGGATAACCTTCTTTATTTTGATAACACACTTTATTAAGTTGATCCCCCTCAAAAATGGGACGATCAAAGGGGTACATTACTAACAAAAAAGAGTCCTTGGGAAATTGTAGCCGCTGTACAACCAGCCAGAGGGGAGTCTTCTCCTGTGTCCGTTTGAGCCTCACAGGCAGGCTCTTGTTGTTCCCACGGTGGAGCTGCACAACTCGCAACTCAAGAATCACGGCCCAGTTTGAGAAGAAAAAGTCTTTCTTTCAGAATAGGGCAATCACCCCCCAGGGCAAATACCCTCAACGATCCTGTCCAGTGTCTCAGGCAGTGCACCAGTTTTCTTCACTTTAATCTAACAGGCACCAAGGGCACAGCACCTGTACCCTAAACTCAAGTCCTTCCCTAACTCCTGTATTGCACCACTGGCGCACTGCTCTTTTGTTGGGGCCACTGATTGTAGCCAATATGCTCAGGCATCCCTTGATCAACAAACAAAGGCGCAGACTTGCATTCACTTGGGGACCAGGACTCAAAAGGCCTGATGCTGGGATATGTGAAGCAACCCTTGTTTCAAAGGGGGTCACCTCAAGTAAAAGCCTCCTTGCCGTCCTTATCGGTCTGTGAGTCTCTCAGCTGGGCATCAAAAACTGGATCCACAGAAAGATTTCTTCATCCTGATTTGTGACCCCGTCTTTCGCCCAAGACAGTGGCAGGGGTACACACTTCACATCCCAGTGCTTCCGGCCTTCACTGAGGTCCTAGTTGCCAGCAACGCCTGTGCTGGTTCCCTTTATCTTGACTCCAAGCTGGACTGGTGCTGAATCCCAGGCTGGATCTGATGTCCGGGCCCCTCTGGCAATGGTTGTAGGGCAGCAAATATCTATTGGTGGGCAGAACAAAAGGTCTTTAGACAAGGCATAAAAATAAACTATCAACAGAGAGGATAGTCTCAGAATACTTCCTTAGTCTTGGGATGCCCCATTCATTAGCAAGGCACCCAAGAACCACTTCATCTTATCTGAGAATAAAAAAACACCCTAGACCTATTGGCAAGTATAAAAGGAACTTTTTGGTGAACTGACAAGAGTAATACGTCACCCAATCCCAAGCAACCAAGGAAGTCTGTGTTCATTTACTAAATTCTGAGGAAAAAAGAAAAACAATACAGACATACTCCAAATCCTTACATTTGTGTATTCCTATATTATTCATCTGAAGAACCTCAAGAAAAAGGAACTTTTCCTACATTTCTACTTATGAACCTTGCATTACTTTTACAGGACTGCAGACACTTCTAAAATAATTTCTCTTACATAAAAGCACCTTCATTTTATGCTTAGGACCATGCTTTCATGTTATAGGCGCAGCGGAAAAATCTAAAACTGCTAATTTAACAGGGATTCTTATTACAAAAAGAAATAAACTTCAACATAGTGGGTACATTTTCTCCAGCAGAACATGTTGTGACAAACAAACTCCTATAAAACAATATTTTCCTTCAAAATGTTTGCTAAGGATCACATGGGCGTCTTTCCTGCATTCTACTTTTCATGATCCGGACTATGCAACATCATTTTCAAAAGGAAAAACCCTATCTCCAGCTCTAATAAGGGCTGTCAGCTCAATTACACAAACTAGCTAATAAAAGACTAGCAATGCCCTTGCAAAACTGTATAGAACATGAGAATAACATAAACAATAATGGTATTGCCACCTGAGATTTTTTAACAGAAACCCCCTCTATACAGTTCCCTTTAAAGATCAAATAAGGGAACATCAATCTGTTCTACTCATTCTTTCATACAGGATGGGCAGTAACATAGCATATATTTTAATCATTTTATTAATTCTAACAATTTTAAAACAGTATTACTGAATAGCCAATTAAATATCTCATGGCCATTTCCTAGACAGCTTAGACAGACTCAAGAGAGAGTGAGAAAAAGAAGAGAGAAAACATAAATTTGCCTACCCTTAATTTGTCCAGGAGCTAACCTCCTTCCCCCATTTTGACAGTAGGAAAACCTGAAACAGGTTTCACTGCTGTCAACACTTTCAACCCCTATGTGTAGCAACTGGGCACAAACAAACTTGTAGGAGATATCTTAGAAAGTGGCTATTCTCTTATTCAGCCTAACACAAGCACATTGAGTACTTTAGAAAGCGTTAATAACCAATGTACCAATTCCTTAAGCAATTGTACTAGATTAACATGAGGGCGCATGTATGCAAACTAAAATCCATTGCCTCCTTATCTCAGCCCTTGCACAGTAATCTTTAAGCTAAAACCATTATTTTTATATACATGGCAGAGCTATGCTTTACTCAAGGCTTTTCCGTCTTTTCAGATGACTGCGCAAAACTTGCGTTTGCCAAAAATAGGAATCAAAGCTTCTCTTCCTTTCTCTGCGCTGTCACCTCGTCTTTCAAAAAGTTTCAGAGGTCAAAGCAAACCTTGCTCTGGGCCCTGGTAGGCTTCTAAATGTAGAACTCGACCTTTAACCCTTTACCAGCTGTCCTATTTTGTGCAAGGCTTTCCATGCGATCTTTCCAATTCAAAGCAACTCTGGAGAATCACAGCTGAAAGGCAGTCCTGTACGGTGGGTTTGCCAATAATTTAAAGGTAGGAGAATAACTTCTGCTGTGTTTTTTTTGTTTCAAAACTTGTCTCTATCTGTGTACAATGTATGGTGTGCATTCTAGCAGGTTAAAGGTCAGCTATTTGTGTTATACTTAAATGTGTGCATTTAGTAAAGCTTAAGAGCAGTGTGAAAGCTGCTCTGCTTGGCAAAACTTCCATGAAATAGTGAATTTGTCCCAATTTCGACTTTGGTGGTAGGGGCACTTAAAAATGAATATCCTACAATATTTTTGCATAATAGGAACCCCCAGAGTGTTCTCTAGATAGCCCAGGAATGGGAAATCAGAAATGTATAAGGTATACCCTTATAAAAATGAGTTTTGTACGGCTGGGTAAAGTGACATTTCACATTTAAGTTTCCTCCTATTGCGGTACAGCACTGCTTAAATTCAACTTTGATGCTAGGAATTCACAGTATGATGATTAGGCTTTATAAAGATGAAAAAACGAATTTAAAGCATTTATTTTTAATAATATATATTTTTTCATATAATTAATTTTTTTTTTTAAATAAAACCAACCATTTTGATGATTCCACATTTGAAAAGCAAGCTTCATTCCTAGCCTATCATATTTAAACGCATTCATTTATAACCCTAAGCACAGAAGCCTTACTTGAAACATGAAAAGTCTGCGCCACTTTTTAAAGGACAGTTATTATTTAACATCAGAACCACAGATGTACTTATGTAAAAAGGCAGTAAGAAAGGAAATCCCTACTTTCAATTTTGTTCTCTGTTATCCAAAATAATGAAACTGTTTTTTTTGAAAACTTTTAAAATAATGCAGGCCTTTATACCAGTTTTACACTGACTTAAAATTTTGCTGACTCAGCATTCCTGTCTGTGGCCGGGATCAGGAATAGCCATATGCTATTTATGCAGCTGTTGTTTGTCAGCAGGCGTCGAATTTTCACGCCTTTCTCAGGAAAAAACCCTTTGTTATTTGTAATACCCTGACAGAGTTAAATCCCCATTTGCTGTGTCAAACAGCTTCTTTTCAGTTAGTCAGTTTAAACACAGCTGTTGGAAAGCTTTTTTTTCTCTGGTGCTGAAAGAAAGCATGTCACAGTCTATTTAAAAACTGAGGCATTTCAATGCAGTCAAATCTATCTTTCTATAATGTGTATTTAGTTCAGCAACGACCAAATTCACTCAGATGATGTGAATGCCTTTTAATGTCTAATACAATGTATCTAAGGAAAATGCTGTAACATTTTTCATTTTAGTCCTAATTGTGTGAAAGCACACAAATTCGTTTTTTTTCCCTACCTTTCTATGAGGCCTATTTTATTCCTATTGAATGTAAATTCTGATTTATCTGTACCAGTGTGGCAATTTGCACATATCTATAGTTTCTTACTTTATCAATTTTAATGGTAGCGTGCAGCTATTTAGCATATGTTACATTATTCATTCCCTGAATTTAAAAAAAATGTAGTTTTTTAAATGACATTTGCATAACAGAATGACAACAAAAACCAATTTTAGCTCATTCCAGACATTTTCAGAAGGGGGTCATACACTCATAACACACAATACAGCGCGCTTAAGGCTAGCCATTCTTACACAAAGAGCGCAATCGCTATTTACTCACACAAATATCACCAATGTCAAACCACAAACCACATAGACATTTAAACACACATTTAACCCACAAATCAACATTTAGGGCAAAAACAAGAGACAGCCTACAGACTGTACGCAAAACCAAACTATTTGTAAATACTAATTGTAAGTCATATTTACAAGAAGAGCTCTAAAAAGTAGTCCAAAAATCTGCATCAAAACAGCCCAAAAGAGTGCTCCATGTTAAAAAAGCCAAAATACACCAAATTTGCCAGTTTTGGCTGGTAGAACACTCAAAAAGCGCTCTGCATATCACCTACTTATGCATGTTACTAAGTGCACAGATCAGGATCCGTTTTATGTACATATTTAGTTCCATGGGGTACTTAGTCACCAAGAAAGAAATATCTTTTTACTATATCTAAACCTATTTAGGTATCCCCTCTGAGGGGAGTCAGCTGAGTACTTACTAAATCCATATTGGTACCTCCAAAACAGCAACACTTTCTGCGAAGTGTGCTAGAAGCAGGCATGCCAAAAAATAGTGCAGAATATGCAGTATTATAATCAAAGTAGCGCTTAAGGTAATCTTCGTACGTTGCGCTGTTCAAACAACTTAAAATAGAGAAAAATCTCCTCATTACCTGCCTATATGTATTGCAATACATATATAATTACAAAACAGATTCCAAAATTGGCCAATCATACAAACAAAGCCACAGTAAGTGTTACTAAAACTACCTTACCAATCAAAGGCATCAAACCAACAGCAAGTGCCGCAAAACGGCTCTTACCAATCAAATGGTGTCCAGGTTCCAACTGCCAAGTTCTCAAATCGACCAAATGGTCACTGCACGGCGAATCAACAGAAGAGATCTCAGTCGAGGACCGGCGCCGCCGGGATGGTCAGATCAGAAAGAAAGGAAAAACGCCATGGGTGCCAAGACTCGGGTCTCCTCAGGCAGCGATCGCATCCAAAAGCGAGATTCCAATCCTTCATCTTGACCAGTCCTTCGGGCATCCGAGTCACCGATGAGCCCCACGTTGGAAGCGCCAATTTGTGGTGGTGAGCCTCAACAAGGCCTACCAGTGCTTAGGAGTTCACCCTTCCTTGCACAGAGTCCTCAGACCGCTAAGAAGAAGTTGGCACAGAAACTGGGAATAGAAAAGACAGAGTTTATTAAACCTCATGAGGTGGAGCTACATTTACACACCACCCTTCGGTAATGCATGAAGTAGCACACTGAATGGAAGGACCTTGGTCCTTTTATACCCACACAGGGGCTCAAATGAAGGCGGTACAAACACAAATGCTGGTTTTAGATACATATAAGGTCATACAAGAAATGCACAGTCGACAAGTGGGTGGAGCTAACAGTTTCTACTTCTAGTAGACACATCCTGACATTTATAAACTCGGAACAGCTGCATGGACAGCTACGAGCTCAACTGAGCATGTGCAAAGCAAAAGAAACTAAATATAACTCGTCTCTAGGCAGATTTCAAGAGCAGTTAACAGGAAGGTAGGACAGAGCACATGGCGAGCACATGGCAGCACATGGCAACCAAAATGGCTGCCAGAAATACAAAATGGATTCCACAAAGCGGACAATTCAGCCTCTGAATACAGGCTGTCTTCAGCCAATGCTTAATTTAAGTGCTGCCAAATTACAACATGCCCTGGTAGCTCTATCTAGGGGTGGCCTTTGCTCAGATAGCACTGGGACAAAAACAAATTTGACACGCCTCCTCCTCTCTCACCATGCAGAAGTACTGCAGCCAACCCTCTGTTTCTGGATGAAGGAAGTGACCCGATTAGGGTCACCCGGGTCACTCGCGACCACATCTCATCCTTCCATACAAATGAAGAGTTGGTCAGACAGTAGAGAATACAAACCAAAGGTATTTATTAGAGGCACACTCGAGTGGAGTCCGGTCTGACCAGCCTCCTTAGATTGCTGCAGAGGGACTGACTTCTGCCAACATGGTACACATAATGTACATCTCCAGAACCACTAAAGACACGCCCAGACTGGAAATATCCAGTTGGTAGCTAGTGAACAAAGGAGCTACAGAAGGATGAGCTACCATCCCGGGACCAGGTACATGCTCTCTCAGCATCAAGGTTACTCTGCCTGTGCCCGCCACTCTAAGGGTGGGAGCAGGCCTATCTAGTGAGAAAGGTATGTGATGACAAAAACAGTCTATTCATTAGTACAGCGAAGCTCAACCTTGGAGAAATACAAAAAATATCGCAGCTGCTTCCTGCTGAGGTGGACAGAGTGAGATTGAAGTTAGTTTCGATCATGGCTCAAAATGGTGGAACAACTTAAAATGGTGCCGCAAATGCTAACTTTACATAGTGCAATATGTAAGCAAAACGAGTGCATAACATTTACATTTCAACAGACCCTCCTTTTAGCATGAGCTAATCACTTGAAGTTGAGGGAATATGAGTTGTAGCATAGCATGTACATAACAATTGATCTTCAGAATTCAGAGCAATCCATGTATTCAGCATCAAGAGAAGATGAGTCCTCAAATATACACTCATCTTTCTGCATAAAACTATCTATTTCTTTCTGAGTCATAATCACAGCATGTGTATCATGGACAGACGTATTCTGCTTTGGGGTGAGAAGTGTAGCACAATAAGAACAACAGACCGGAAGACATTGTATACAGATGCAACAGGTGAGGAAACTGCCAGCGACTATGGCCAGGAAAGCAAGGATCTTCCAACCCTAGGATGTAAACAGACCCCAAAACAACCCAGATAGGGTCCAAGTACCATTTTCCTGGTGAATGTCAGAGGAGAGTCTGTGCAACTTCAGGATTGCAGCATACACATTAGGGGCGTGGTCTGGGATGTATACACAACAGCTGCTGCCAATGACGCGACAGGCCCCATCCCGATCAGCGAGGATGACGTCTAACAGCATCCAGTTTTGTAAGGCAGCAAGCCTCGTAGCCTGGAGCTCAGCTGTGATATTCGTCAGAATCCCCGCTGTTGTATTAATAACCCCTTCTACAACTCTTGTGAGTCGACGAATATTAAGACATTTGGACATGGGGCCCCAAAAGGGTACAATACCCTTCATGGCATCTGTGAACTGCTGCAAAGTGGTATCTGTCTGATCTATATCTTCTGTGTTAATAACCCTTCTAACTCGGGGCAGGTATGCACTCCTACGCTGCAATCAATGGTCCTTATGGTAATTGGATGGTGCTATATACACTGGGGGAAGAAGAAAAGAGAGGTATTATATACCTGACCACCCCCTAGGAAGCCAAACATAAGCTTGGGATCCACAAACAAAATAGACATTATATGGTGGGAGCAAAGGCGGGCTACTAATCGTACTCAGCGTATATGTGTAATTGCAATTACTCTCTCCCACTTTCACTTTCCCAATTCCCTGAACACAGAAACCAGCTGTTGTGTTGACTACTGATACTGGCATCGCTTTGTCCTTAGTAATATTGCGGGTTTGGAAAGATCGGAAATATTCAGTGGCATTGAACCCTTGGAAATCTAACATTTCATTTCGAAGCCATGTTTTGTTCTTTACCCTCTCATATACATTCATACAAGCTGTTGGAGAGAATGTACCAGGGGTCCCTTGGTCTCCCAACCCCATGTGATTAAACCCTTGATAGAAACGTATATATTCTACCACAGTGCGAGAGTCAGCAGATGTCATATTTATAGCAGAGAATTGAAAGTGATAATGCAGCATAGCAAACAGTTCAAACCACCCTTCACAACTTCCGAGATAGGATAATGGCATCGATAATAAAATATCACTCTTATGTGTAACTGAGGGGAGCAATCCACAGATCCAGCAATTAGTAGCATTGGACATATCATGGGCCTGATGCAACATTTGTAAAATACATTGTCTGCGTAAGTTTTTCGATGTTCTCCTTTGTGAGGGGCCAAAGTAACAAACATGTGTTCAGGTGAAACAGGTGTTGTCCCAATCAAAGAGTGTACAGGATACTTCTCATCCAGGAAGTAGGATATCCCTAATACAATTATTAGTGCAATAACAACTATTGATGCAAAAACTATTTTACTCTTCGTGGACCAACCCCGCTCTGGACGCGGAGGTGCAAAGGGCTGTTCTTCCTCAGTAATGTGCTGACCCAACGGATACATTGTAAACAAGGGAAAGGGAATGCAATGGAGCTGATGACAAAAAGGGGGCAAATGTTCCCAGTGTCCGTCTGAGCCTCAGTGGTAGACTCCTATTGTTCATCAACATTGGCGCTGGAGCTGCTCAGTCCTAGCTCGGATCCGTATCCCACATTGCAGGGTAATGTACATCCCTCCTGGGGAGCACACTCAGCCTGTACAATGTCCGAACAATGCACCAGTCTCGACTCTCACTACTGTTGCCTGACTTGTCGAGTCCATCCCTGCTAATCTGACTTTTCCTTTGGTGCACTGCTCCTCCGTCGGGGGCGCAAATTGTACCTAGCTACGCCAGGCACAGAAGGGTCAGTAAAAAGGGGCTCAGACACAGAGGGGCCAGTAGAGAGAGGCTCTGGAATTGCCTTAATCTCCGGGGGCACTGCCGAATTTAGCACCTTCTCATTCTCTGCCTCTGTTTGGGTCCACGTGAGTTGGGCGTCCGAAAAGGGGATGAACCGTGGGACTTGCTCCCATTCCGAGTCCCCTATTCCATCTCTGACCTACTGATCATAAGGGTAGAGGCACTTTGTGGCAGTGTTGACTATGAGTCCAGTTCTTTCGGCCTGTGACCTTGACTGCAGTGCGGGTGGCAAGGAGCACCTGGACTGGCCCCTTCCACCTCGGCTCCAAGTTCTTCTTTCTCTGGAAAGTCCGGATTAATATGTAATCTCCAGGCCGAATATCATGTCCTGGCCCCTCAGGTACTGGCGGTAGGGAGTCTTGGATCTGTTGGTGAATAGAACGCAGACTTTTAGTGAACTCATACAGATAGTCCACTAACAGAGGATATTCAATTTCAGAAAATCTACAAGGACGTGGGACGCCCCAGACATTTGCCAAACACGACCTTGTAGGGGGACAGTCCTGTTCTAGAATGCGCTGTTTTTCTTGTGGACAAAAGGGCTAATGGTAAAGCATCTGGCCACTGCAACCCTGTGCTTTCCTTAATCTTTGCCAGTTTCAGTTTGAGAGTACCATTGTACTTCTCAACCAAACCTGCGGACTGAGGGTGATTTGCAGCATGACATTTTTGTCTGATATGTAGTCCCTCGCAAACTAACTGAATCACTTTAGCGTTAAAGTAGCTGCCATTGTCACTCCAAATCAAATGGGGCAAGCCGAAGCGAGGAAAGAACTCCTTCAGGAGTACCTTTGCAGTCGCTATGGCTATGTTTTCTTTCATGGGATAGGCCTCAACCCATTTACTAAATACACAAACAACCACCAACACATACTTCAAATTGTTGACTCGATCCATTTCCATATAATCTATCTGAAGGACCTCAAAGGGGAAAGTGGGTGGTGCAAAATTACCAGGTGGCGTAGGGGTACCTTTTCCAGGATTGTGCATCATGCACACCATACAATATTTGACCAAATGAGCAGCAGTCTTTGGGATATTATCATTTTGCCATACAGGGTCTAGCAACTTACAAATACCCTTAGCACTGATATGAGCTGGCCCATGTACCATGGTGACTACGGGAAGAACATATGCATCTGGAAGCATCCATCTCTGTTTCCCTGACTTATCAGTCCAACACCCCTCCTCATCCAAACGTGCTGTGCTTTCCTGCCATATCGCTAATTCCTCAATCGTTGCCTCACTCTGTATCTCCTTGACATTTTCCAGCGTATCCTCAAACATGGCGACTTCGGGCACCCACCTAGCGGGACCTGCTACAAACATCCCTTTCATCTTCGTTCTGGCTGTCTCCTTAGCTATTTGGTCTGCAAATGTGTTCCCCTTAACCACATTGTCAGTAATTGTCTTGTGGGCGCACTTTACTATCGCTAATTTAGTGGGGAGTGTCAAAGCCAATAAAAGCCTATGTATGAGGGGACCATGTTGGATCTTCATCCCATGGGAAGTGAGAAACCCTCTCTCTGCCCAGAGCCGTCCAAAATTATGGGCGACTCCGAAGGCATACTGACTGTCAGTGTAGATATTGACAGCTAGTCCCTCACTCAACTCACAGGCTCGAATAAGGGCTCTGCAGCTTGGGCCGGCTGATAGGGAACTCGTGCCGTCTCAACTACCGTGTACAGTGTTGTTATTGCATATGCTGCAGTGGTGGTGCCATCTGGTAATTTGAAACAAAAGCCATCAACATATAGTTCCCCTTGGGGGTCAGATAAGGGAACGTCAGTCAAGTCTACCCGTCCCTTCGTCTCTTCCTCAGTCCGAAAAATACAATCATGTATGTCAATTTCCTCACTCTCAGAAGGGAGGGGTAGTAACGTGGCTGGGTTCAGAGTGGCACATCTTTTAATTGTGACATGTGGTGCAAAAAGAGTTAGCTCATAACCGGTCAGACGTGCACTGGTGAGGTGCTGCATTTTGGTTTTATTCAAAAGGGTATCCACAGCATGGGGGACCATGACTGTGAGGTCAGTATCAAGTACGAGCACAGCCAATTGCCTTATAGAGACGGCCACAGCCGCGACCGCTTTAGACAGCTCGGGTGGGCTTTTGCGAGAGGGTCAAGAAGAGCAGAAAAATAAGCACACAGCCGTTGCTTACCTCCAAAGGCCTGTGTTAAGACAGAGAGCGCTCAGCCAGTCGTCTCGTGTACGTACAGCACGAACGGCTTGGCATAATTAGGCGTACCAAGCACAGGCGCAGAGCAAAGCTCAACTTTTAGTTGCTCAAAAGACTGCTGACATTCAAGCGTCCAAGGCAAGGGTTCATGCACATCTTTATTGGTTAATGCCAGCAGGGGCTTTGTTAGTAACATGTAGTTAGGAATCCATTGGCGACAATAAGAAGTAATGCCAATAAAAGCGCGCACATCCCTCTGAGTTTTAGGGATAGGCATTTTAACAATGGTACTGATGCGCTCAGGGGTCAATCTCCTACCCTCCTTCGACAGTTGGTGACCTAAGTAGGTGACCTCCTGTCGACAATATTGAAATTTGGAAAGGGACACTTTATGTCCGTGGTGTGCCAAATGCAACAACAATTTGACCGTACTGTTTTTGCAACCCTCTTCAGTATCAGAGGCGATGAGAAGGTCATCTACATATTGGAGTAATACATTACCTGAAGGAAGTGTGAGAGAGTCCAATTGAGCTTTCAAAGCCTGACTGTATATACTAGGGCTCTCAGTATAGCCCTGAGGAGCTCGACAGAATCTTAAGCTTCTGCCAGCGAGTGTAAAACGAACAAGTGCCTGCTGTCTGGATGGATCGGAATACTGAAGAATGCATTTTTCAGATCAATGACAGAAAAGAATTTAGCAGAGGAAGGAATCATCGTCAAAAGAGCAGTAATGTCAGGCACCACTGGGAACTGAAGAGCCACAATTTTATTAATTTCGCGCAAGTCAATCACAAAATGATAAACATCAGGATGATCATCAGAGGAACCCGAAGGTGCCCTCTTAAGAATAGGAAGAATAGGGCTATTACACACATTACAGTCGTCTCTTCAACAACTCCAGACGCAATCAAGTCCTGTATAATTTGCAACAAGGCTCGTTCCCCTGCTTGCGGTATTTTGTACTGAGAAATACGAGGCAAGATAGCTTTATCTTTAATTTTAATAGAAACTGGAGGTATCTGCAATAGTCCTACGTCCGTGTCACCCATTGCCCACAACGTAGGCGGCACGTCCTTAAATTCAGCAGGGAGGGGCGCATCTTTGGACAGACACTGCTTAGTGCTGACCACATTTGGACCCATTGTTATGTAGACACCTTCCGGGGAACAATAAATGGTTGCATGCAACTTTTTTAACAAATCTAAGCCCATCAAATTTTCTCCCCAATTAGATGTCAATAAAAATGGCGAATCCACAGTAACAGGACCTATAGTCAGTGTAAGAGGTTTTGAAATGGGGCTCACAACCGGTACACCAGAAAATCCTACCGAAACATTGCTATGGCCAGACAGAGCTGCCCCGGGGACCAGTGAACGAGAAATAGAGCTCTTCATTGCACCTGTATCCACCAAAAATTCCTTAGCTGAGCCATGCAAATCTGCAGTAACGTAAGGACCGCGCTGATCTACAGATATCTGAACTGGTCCCTCACTCTGTCCCTGGCTGTCTTAGCTGTGAGACATTCCTGTCACCTCATCTATGGCATAATCACCGTGGTAGTACTGCTTGCCCTTAGTGTTGTCAAATTAGTTCATGTCAGCGTGACCCTGTGAAGTCCCAACTGACTGAACTCTGTCCCGGCCACGGTCTCCGCGACCCCGTCCACGAGACCCTCGTCCCCTTGGGACCGCCACCTTCTGCAAAAGCACAGGACACTCGCTGCACCAGTGTCCCTCCTCCTTACAGTATGTACACTGGTTCGGCCCCACAGATGTAGTATTCCCACCTGTATGAGGAAGCTGTCGGGCCGTACCACCACGTCCTCTACCCTTCCCTCGTAAAGCCTGTTGCAACAACACCTTCGTCTTCAATTTTTTAAGCTTTTTCTCTACCTTCTCCTTCTCCTCATTTTCCCTGTGCTCATAATACTGTGCCATACTCAGAATTACAGAAGGGGAGGAAGTTGTCCAAGTGCTCTCCGAGGCCTGCAACCGAGTCGTGATCTCAGGAAGCAGGTTTGTAACAAATCTATTAACGAACAGTCGGACACCCCCCTCCACTGACAAATCCTGGCCGCTAAAATCCCAAAACACGCCTTCAAACCGAGTAAAAAAATTAGACACACTTTCATCTTTCTTCAGACGACATGCCGTTAACTTGTCCCAATCTACACTTCTCGGTGGAATAAGAGAATGCATATACGTAATAATTCGGCCAGGTAAAGCCAGTATTTCGGCCTTAGGCTTCTCACCAGGCTTCCTCTCCTGGTCCCATGCTTTAATTTGATCCCAGGTACCACCCAATACCACAACATGATCTTGTGTGTGCACCTGTCTCCAAATATCAACGGGCACCAGTAAACCAAAGAACATTTCAATGTCCGCAAGTGTCATTACTGTCGAGGAAGCAGCCTCAGTCAATTCCTTATAATGTGCAGTAGGATTTTTCCTAGGGTCGGTTAACTGAGTCCTAAGAGACAAAACCTCACTCCTTTTCCATGGAGTGTAAACCCATTGCTCTTGAAAACGGGCCTCTACCCTTTGTCTAATAACAGTATTTGCTGATCCTGCAGCTCCGGTAGTTCAGGGTGATATATGGGGTGGACTTCCCTCATCGGAAACTGGGATACCATCTTCGGGCTTTTCTCGAGCAGCCTACCCCGATAAGCGACCAGCGTCGCGACATTACTAAAAACCTCACCTGGTGCCATATCAGCAGCATATACATGATACCTGATATTATAAATAATCTGGGGTGCTACATCATTGAAACACTGTTCCCACAGTCCAATCAAGGTAGCCGACATGTGTTTAAGAGCATGCTGTTGCACAAATGGCTCATAATCTTTCATCACACTCCACACATCTTCCACACTGTAAATGGGGTTACAAGCCCACTGAGCGGCCTGATTGGCTACCACCCTTTTCTCTTCATCTCTCACATCAGATCGTATCAATATCCACCCTAGTCGCTCCCTAGCAGTTGCCCAGTCTCCGTCCCCTGGTCCACGCACGGGCGTTCCGCTGCTCAGTAATGTAGGGGGATAGAGTAACAGGGGAGAAGTAACAGCAGAAGTACTAGGCACCAACGTCGCTGCTGGCTGCGTCGTAGGTGTAAGGGCTGGAGAGAGAGATGCCGAAACGATAGGCGTAGCAGGGAGACTGGCAGTCATCCTAGCCGTAGAAAGCGAAATCAAAGAAAGGGAGGGGGCGCAGTGGCCGAAACAGCGTGATCGATAACAGAAGAAGCAGAAGCAGCAGAGACAGAAGGAACTGATGACTGGGGCTGGGGTATGGCAGGGTATATTCTGTGTGGCGCATATGAAGGTGTAGGTCAAGTATCTATCAATTCCTCCACAAATGCATCATTTTCATCTCGAGCAACATAAGACTTTTCACATTGCAATTGAAATTTCCTATCAGCACACTCTATTCCTTTTTCTTTTTCTCTCTATCATGCGCTCAGTTTTTTGAGCCAATGTCTGCATTCTCCCCTTCCGGGACTCTTTCTCTGCTTTCATTTGTCTCTGTTTAGCCTCTTTTTGCCATGTTCTGAGGGAATCAAACATCGACTGCCTACTCCTTTTCTCAAACAATTTTTCCTGCAGGAAATTAATTTTCTGTTCATCAAAAGTGCCCGTCAATGGCCACTGCAACTCAGCATTGTCCCTCGTATATTTGTGCCATAGCGTACTAAACATAATAGGGCCAATGCCATGTTTGACGTACATGTCAAAATTTGGAGTGCCTGCCGGAGGCGCTGGCTGACTTTCTTCCAATCGAGCATCAGCAGAACAACAACGACAACCCAAACAAAACACCTTACTAAGGCACAGCATTTTTCAAAAGAAAACAAACTCACTATTTATGCCGAGCAGATATTTGCAATTATCTTTCCCAAAGTCGGTACTCGGACCTCATCAAGTACAAATCAAAATGTTACCATGTGCATAAAGAACTCAAACAAATTCAAGCGCTTGTCCAAAGACGGTCTTCAGACCGCGTCAAATACAAATCAAAATGGTTCCATATTCACAAAGAACTAAAGCAAACTCACCTGGTGCACACAGGTCGAACAAATTTATTCTCCACTGCCGACTCTTCGGACCAAATGGTCAGATCCAAAGGTTTCACCGTTCAGGACCCCAGTCGGGATGATCACTGGAAGAGGCACCGCCGGTCAGACAGACGGAGCAGCTGCGAGTGCAAACTCTTTTGTGCAGGGATCCCCGGTCCGCCCGTCCGACCCGACGTGGCCCCGACCTCCTCACCCGTCTGCAGGCAAGGATGGGTCACCCGATGGAGTCTCTGTTCAGGCGCCAAATGAAGGAAGTGACCCGACTAGGGTCACCCGTGTCACTCGCGACCACCTCTCAGCCTTCCATACAAATGAAGAGTCGGTCAGACAGTTGAGAATACAAACGAAAAGGTATTTATTAGAGGTACACTCGAGTGGAGTCCGGTCTGACCAGCCTCCTTAGATTGCTGCAGAGGGACTGACTTCTGCCAACATGGTAACACATAATGTACATCTCCGGAAAGACTAAAGACACGCCCAGACTGGAAATTTGCAGTTGGTAGCTAGTGAACAAAGGAGATACAGAAGGATGAGCTACCATCCCGGGACCGGGTACATGCTATCTCAGCGTCAAGGTTGCTCTGCCTGTGCCCGCCGCTCTAAGGGTGGGAGACGGCCTATCTAGTGAGAAAGGTATGTGATGACAAAAACAGTCTATTCATTAGTACAGCGAAGCTCAACCTTGGAGAAATACAAAAAATATCGCAGCTGCTTTCTGCTGAGGCGGACAGAGTGAGACAGAAGTTAGTTTCGTTCATGGCTCAAAATGGCGGCTCAACTTAAAATGGTGCCACAAACTTTACTTAGTTCAATATGTAAGCAAAATGAGTGCATAACATTTACATTTCAACATGGATGAGACATCTCACACAATATCTTCACTCCCTGATCCTTCCACCTCATTTAATTACCCTTAGCTGAGCTCCTTTGGAGGGCACTGACCTTTAAGAAACTTCATTTGCCTCAAACTCACCCTGTGCACAGTCTTCCTTGCATTTATTAGCATCTATTCTTGTGAAATGTGCCCATACATGGGGGGAGGATGAGATTTACACACATGATGAACACAGCTACAGTTTCAAAAACAGTGATTCGAAATACTTTTCTTTGGAACTAGCCAGCCAGCCTAGTTGGAAGAGTAGTGCTATATGACCTGCATGCAGACAGTTTCCTAATCTCCTCTGGTGGTTGGTGTCCAAAAGTCAGAGCTAACAAGTCAGTAATTGGGCTTGAAATCGTTCTGAACCTGTTAATCTCCATCCATAGTGTAGTGCCAAGGTCATGCATTGTAAATACCATTGATTGCCCAATTGTCCGTGTAAATTGTTTTGCCATCAATTTGAATGTGTTTGTTGTGCCACAGGGAGGCTAGTGTGGATTTAGGCAGGCAGTGGGTGAGTTTTTTGTCTAGTTTCCGAAGAGCGTTTGTTGTTTTGTTAATTATGTCGATGGAGTGAGCTAATGGGCGAAGGTTGATCTTTGGTATTATCAGAAGGGTTATAAGGGGAAGAGGTGTGAGGAGATCCACTTCAGTAGGAAACCATATTGGGGAATTATTTTGCTCCAAAAAGAACCACCAGGCACATTGTTAGACCTGGCCTTTTTTTTCGTGTTTCCCCTGTCTTTTTGCTTTCTGACCTCCTGTTTTTGATAGTATGCTGGACTTTGTTTTTGAAGGTTTAGTGTCTCTGTGCACTTTCTCACTGCTGTTTAATGTTAAAGTGCAAGTGCTCCTACTGTAAATTGTGCTATGATTGGTTCTCCATGATTGGTGTATTTGATTTACTAGTAAGTGCCAAGTACAGTGCACTGTGTGTACCAAGGACCTATAAATCAAATGCTACTAGTGGGCCTGCAGCACTGATTGTGCCACCCACACAAGTAGCCTTTCAAAGGTGTCTCAGACCTGCCATTGCAGTGTCTGCGCACAGTTTCTAACTGCCATGTCGGCTTGGTAAGTGCACCCACTTGCCAGGACCTAACCTTCCCTTTTCTTACATGTAAGCCACCCCACAGGTAGGCCCAATGTAGCCCTGTGGGCAGGGTGCATTGTATGTGAAAGGTGGGACATGTGCTGGTGTGTTCTAGATATCCTGGTAGTGAAATACAGCCAAGTTCGTTTTTCACTATTGCAAGGCTCTCTGTCCCATAGGTTAACATGGGAGCTGCCTTGTAACGTCTTACAAGCGTAACTTTCCATTGGGACAAGATAGAGAAATGGAATTTAGTCTTCCTGAACTCAGAATTTTAAAATACATCTTTTAGTGAAGATTATTTTTATTTTGTGTGTTTGAAGATGCCACTTTTAGAAAATGGCAAACACAACAAGATGATGGACGGAGTGCTGAAACTTTTCAACCACTCACCTCCAGTCATAGTACTTTTGTTCACTGTGCCACCCCAGTTTGGACACAGCCATTTGCAAATCAGTCTTGACCCTGTTCCTCATGGGAACAGTCCAGCCCGAACTGCCAGGCCCACCTTGGACTGGAAACAAGCATCCTGGGACCGGTTTCGGGGTATTACCCCTCATCAGCCAGGCTAGCTTGACTCCAGTGGCACAGTGAGGAAGGGACAATGCACTGCCCCATCCCACACCGCAGTCTTGGCCCACCGACGCCAGCTCCATCGACTCCAGATCGTCAACTGATGCCACGCTTGCACCGCAACCTGTGGGCCCCACACACTACATTGCCCTGTCTCACACTACAGCCTCTGGTCTACCGACGACAGCACTTCAACAACGACACCGCTGCTTGCACCGTGACCTGCCAGCACTGCGATGAGCACTCTCCCACTTCTCACCGCAGCCCTGGTCTCACCGATGCCACTGGATGACCGTCACTGAGCCGCTGCCTGCACTTCAACCTGATGGCACCGCACGCCACACTGCTCCACTTCACATCGCAGCCTCGATGCCTGCCAACGCTCCTGACTTCAACCTCACGGAGTTTGACCTGTACGTGTGTCACTTCAAGGGCCCAACAACTCCTGCACCAACCTCGGGAACCGTCCCCTGCCGACGCCGGCTTTTCGGAGCTCATAGCAAGTCCCAGATGCCCTGCATTTCTAAAGGTACTGTTTTGAGGGTCTTCCCGACACCGTAGCTGGTCTGCAACTCCGTGGCCACCCTAAACCGTTGGATTTGTTTGTTCAAGGCGCTGTGATAGCCCCAGATGGAGCTATCAACTTCAAGGAACTGTATTTAAAATCTATTTTTGCATTATTTGTATCTTGGTAACTGTATGTTGGATTTTTATTGCTTTGGTCTTGTTTTACACAGCTAAATATTGGCTATTGTTCTAAAACTGGTGTGGTGTCCTTTTGTAGTGTTTTCACTGTATTACTGTGTGTTATGTGCAAATGCTTATCACATTGCCTCTGAGATAAGTCTGACTGCTCGTGTCAAGCTACCAAGGGGGTGAGCAGGGGTTGTTTTAGAAGTGTAACTCCCTTATCCTGAATCGGAAGAAGGGTCCCTACTTGGACAGGGTAACAACCTGCCAACTTGAGACCCCCATTTCTAACACACCTTGTTGGATTGAGAAAGCTGTTTGATAGTTAGCAAAGTCTGGGAATTTTATAGCCCCTTGTCTTCATTCAGGCCAAGTTTTTTAATCAGTATATGGGGTTTCTTGTTTTTCTTGTTTTTCCAGGTGAAGTCGACAACAAGTTTGTCTAGGGAATGGAAGAAAGCATGAGAAAATCAAACAGGAAGCTACTAGTTATGAAGTTAATTTGGGGTGTTATCATCATCGTGACGGTCTTGATTCAACCCCACCAGGAAATTGATCTCAGGGACCATTGTCCTAGTAGGTCTTTGATTTTATTCAGGGTTTTTGTTCATTTATAGTGATGTTTTTTGAAAGATCCCTATCAAAATATATGGCATAGATATTTTAGTGTTTTATTTTTGCCATTTCAAGCTTGTGTCGGATATGTCCGCTGCTGAGCAAAGGAGATTTAGAGGGAAGACGTCTGTTTTGCCCATATTTAGTGAGTATCCAGAAACCATAGAGTACCTACGAATTTCTCCCAAAATATGCGGAATCATCGTGTGGGCTTCCTCTGTAAAGAGTAGGACATCATCTGCATATGCGGCAGCCTTTGCTGTACTGGAGGAGAAAGGGATTCCTAGGATGTTATTATTTCGTCTCATGGAAACAAGAAGAGGTTCTGCCGTTCAAAGAAATAATAAAGGGGATGAGGCTATATGGGCGTGTGAGTGGGTGTGTAAGTGGCTATGTGGGTGTGTAAGTGGAGTGGGAGAGTGCCACGATTGAGGGTCAGGGGAGGTAGAGAGAGAACCATAGACTTTAACCGAGGCTTGAGGATTTGAGTATAGGGCCATCGTCATTCTTATAAAGTCATCGCCCAAGTCAAATTTGCGAAGGGTAGCCAGTAGAAAGGTCCAAGAAAACCCTATAGAAAGCCTTCTCTGCATCAAGGGCTATGGCTGCTGTAGGGGAGTTTAGTAGCTTTGCCTTTTCTAAAAAATGACAAAATAATCTAACATTTTCGCTATCAAGCCATCCTTTGAGAAAGCCTGTTTGAGTAGGGTGAATCAGATGAGTTAGAGCAGGTCCTAATTTGTTGGCAATACTTTTTGCGTAGATTTTGCAATCTAGGTTTATTAAGGAAATTGGATGTTCCTTTTTTAGGTCTGATTGATCCTTACCTTCTTTGGTGTTTATTACTATGGTGGCTTGGGTTGCCATGCCACTAATAGTACCAGTATTAGCAAAGTAATTAAAGAGAATATGAAGAGGATTAATTATAGATTGGGTGTACGTGTTATAGAATTTTCTAGTGAACCCATTGGGCCCCAGAGCTTTACTAGGTTTCAGACTTTGAATTGTTTTCAGGATTTCTGAATGATTTATGGGCTTATTAGGGTTCTCTTTTATGGTCTCCTTGGGTATAGGGAGTGTAATATTGTTGAGGTAAGAAATGCAGTCTTCAATAGAAATAATTTTGCCTGGGGTATACAGATGCTCATAAAAGTCTTGAAATGCTTTTAGAATATCTTTGGATGTTGTCATGTTATGGCCATGCTTATTTTTAATAATTGAAATGGTAGTTGAGTGATTGTTAAGTTTAAGACAGTTCGCTAAAGCACAGCCTGCCTTATCTTTGGTGCATCATTTTTCTGCTTTTTTAACTGAGACCCATTTTTGGGCTTTTTGACTTAGTAATTTATTATATTAATAATTTAGGATTTTTACTCTTGTAAGTGTGGAGGATACTTTTGTATGACTTAGCGTGAATTTAAGTGTTTTTATTCTCTTTTCTAGATCTGATAGACATTTATGGTCACTATTATTTTTTGCTGCCATAATGTTAATCATCGAGCCTCTTATGGTCACTTTTAGAGCGTCCCAGAAGACCACAGGGTATTATTAATATTATTTTTATTTATCCAGTGAGCAATGTCTGTAGTGATGAGTTTTTGTAAGTCAACAGAATCCGCTAGAAGATCATTCATTCTCAACTGTTTTTGTGGTGCAGGGATGTCCCCAGCCTAACATCCATGGATATGCAGGCATGGTCGGAAACAATCTTCATATTTACATTATTTCTTCAGTGTGATAGCAAACTTGGATGTGGGGTATGCCAATAAATAACCCTGAAAATGTTAAAAAAAACTTTGAATATGTGCACAATCAGACAAAAGCAATAAACATGTTATAAAGTGCAATAACAAATTGTGTAAAAAACGAATACAAGAGAATTATTGCATCTAATGTGAAAAGGCATTGTAAGTTAAAAGGTTAAAAGAGTGCTGTATCCAGTGGTATTGCTTTGACTTTGGATTGTGGTGGAGGGAAATCAGAGCACAACAGTCAAGAGATGGAAACTCAAAGGGCCTGAAACACAAAGATTTTGCTATGAGTAAATGTTAATTTATTCTTGTTGTATTTTTGGGTTACTCATGGAATTGAAGAGTAAGCCAGGCAAACTCCTGCCCTACTTCTTAAGAGTAGACCTGAGCGGTGAACTCCGCTCCATTCATGGAGTTTGCAGAGTTTTCCTCACTCCATGGAGCACGCAGAGTTGCGAAAAACTCGCAAACCGGAGTTTTTTCCTCGCTCGCGCTCACCAACGTTAAGTTGGCAAGCGCAAGCAAGGAAAATCCAACGCAAGACTACTTACCACTGAGATTTCTCAACGCGGGCGGTCGCAGATAGTCGCGTCCGCTTGCGTTGAGAAACATCCGTTCACGTTAAGGAAGCTGCCGTTCGAGTAGAAAATCTACTCGAGCGGCAGAAAGAAGCAGCGCCCTCTTTGCACTGCGCATGGTGCCATTCGCATTGATTTTCCAGCGCAGGACAAACAACTGGCACTAAAAATCAGCACGAACTTGCGCAACCATATCAAACTCTGCCGCTTGCGAAACTCTGCGAATCGGAGTTTTTAGGTCACTTCACGGAGTACTCCGTGAACTCCGCCCAGGCCTATTTAAGAGTAGGCCATAAATAGTACAAGGGCATGCCACCACAGCAACATTTTTGTCCTTTTGCGACCAAAGAGAGCATCACTGATGAGAGACCTCAAGTCAAAAAATCTATTTGAGCATGTGGCAAGAAAGGGATATTACTTTGTGCATATAACTCACTTTTGCAGGTGGATGTAAGACTGCAGCTTGTGATAATCAGAATGCCGAGATCTTAGGCTGGTTCTGTATTTAAATAGGAGTTAAAAAAACATTATCCAGTCTTTACCGACTGAGAAAGCAGCGGAGAGTTGTAAACATTTGGCACTCTGCCATGGCCAGGGTCATTTTAGGCCAATCTTGTTTCCATTATTGCTCTCTCGGTTCAGTACCCCTCAATTTCTGTCTGTCGCTTTTTATGTGTAAAAGATTGTTTAAAACATCATGTTCGATCAGAGATCCCGCATGCACCGTCCTCAATTCTTCCAACCCACCTTCTCTTGTCTACACATGATAACGTCACACTGTGTGCATTATTTGCATGTTAATTGCAATTTAGAACACACAAATCAGTTTTATCTTTCTCTGTTTTACTTTCATCCCAGAAATATGTCAGTCTAATGTTTTTGCTAACAATAGTTGTCAACTGCAAAAAAGCAGTAGAACTGTGCAGTGCATAATTTGTAAAGAAAACAGACATGCAGAAGCCCTTTTTCCACCTCCTATACTTCCTGTCTCTTTATCACAGTCTTACATTCTTTTTCATCCCTTCTTTCTCTCTTTGTCACTGGCTTCCTTTTCCCTTTTCATCCTCCCTTATATGCCTTTCTTTATCATGTTCTTGTTCAAAGTCTGATGATGAAACATAAGTCCTGGTCCCAAAAATGAGTGCTTGTGCCCACCACCAGCAACCACCGGCACAAATTAAGCACTAGAACTATGGTGTTCGGGGTGGTGCAAGCAGGGTTTAATAGGAAGGAGCAGAACATCAGAAATATTTATTTAGGGTTATATCATTCCCACTATGGTAAATAAAACCTCAGGAGGCTGATCACAAAGCACTTGGCTGGCATTTCTCCCAGGCATAATGTCACCATCACTTACCCTCCAGACCTCCCTCATCAGAGACGTTGTAAGGCATGGGCAAAGTGGGCCCTGGCCCAGGGCGAGAGCCTTTCAGGGGCCACCTGATAAAGCCTGCTCTGTTCTACAGAGAGTCGAGTCCTGATGACGTTGAATAATTCTTAAACAGATTGTTTTAAATACCATTTTCATTCAATTTATTTTTAGTGTGAGTAATGTATGGGAGTCTATTACTGACATTTTGCAGCGAAAAATGTGTTTTTCATAACCATGCAACATCTATAAAAAAAAGCTTGTTTTAGATCAAACACAACCTCACATTTGAGAAATGGGAGGGGGTCACAAAGATTATTTGCAATAATATTAGCGGGCTGTTGCTGCATTATAATACCGAAAAAACACATCACTATCCCTGAATATTAGATGTAAACAGATTTATAATTTGGACCAGTGTGCCTGCACAGAGGGCAAGAGGGCATGAAAGAGCTGGAACTGAATCATAAATTCAAAGCTGGTTCTAACAGGGCCCCCCAAAATATGTTTGGCCCAGGGCCCCTGAAATCCTTAAGCTGTCCTTGCTCTCTCTCCAGCAGTATCAGCAAGTTCCTTCTGCACAAAGATTGCCTTTAGCTTCCTTGCTTCCCGGTACAGGTTCTACAGATTTCGAGTCACCCTGTCACTATCTACATCGTGGTCCGTTTGCCTCTTTCCCTGCTCCTGCACCTATGAGTTGCTGTATGTAAACACATGTTACACATCTGAGAGGATGAAAGGCGCAGCTAACCCCCACAGGGATTCGAACAGCAGTGATGGCATTAACAACCTGACTGATTTTAATTGTGTAAATCTGCTTAAATACATATCCGTGCTCATTACCTACCTAATGGCAGGATCTTGCAGCTACTTTGCTCCTGTTGTTTCGTTTTTACATGCCATCTATGGCTCATTAGCATTAGAAAACAAAATGCACTTTTTCCGTTTCTCTTGTGAAATGCTTTGCATTCTTGAAGACGTTTATAAAGAACGTTCATGTCTCTTAATACCTCCTGATGGGAGCTCACTCACCGTGGCTGACATAATTTGGTAATGAGGATTTGGCTCTGCGGGAGAGGAGGTGAGTGCAGACAGTTCCTATTTTCCACTTCATTCTTGCATACCTGATTATCATGCAAATCTGAAATGAAGCCTTTTATGTGGGCAGGGTTAATAACCTGGGCGTTTCCCTGAGTCTTAACAAGCCAATTGGTCTTGCGTCATCGGTCAGCTTTTTGACAATTCTTGTTTTGTTTTGTCATGGCTTTTGGAAAGCTTTACTGTATGTGAAGCTGCCAGGAGTTTGTGAATCTAAACAAAAAGCATTGACTAAAGGCACATTTTTTTTTGTTCTCAAAAAAGCACAGATGACCATAGTACTCCCTGGCACTGAAGGGATCTACTTTGTGTGTGGATGTACTCCTTGTGGAAGGGCAGCATTTTGTAACTCATAGTGAAGTCAGCCAGTGGCTGAAGTGGGGTGACGCGGTGTCCCTTGGTGCATGATTGAGTGGGTTGCAGAAAAATGTGAACGACATATCCACAGGCAAATGGATTAAGTGTGGCTGAAAACCCCTATAAGTAACTATGTCATATAAATACTGTTAGTAAATTCAAAAGGTGTAAGACAACAAGGACCTAAAAAAGCCAATTGTTTTTCAAAAGGCTTGTGCCAGCCTTTTAAAAGAAGGAAAGAAAGAAAGAAAGAAAGAAAGAAAGAAAGAAGGAAAGAACGAAGGAAAGAAACAAGCTAAGAAAGAAGGCAAGAAGGAAAGAACGAAGGCAAGAAATAAGGATGTTAAGAAAGGCGGTACGAAAAAAATGAAAGAAGGAAGACAAGAAAGAAGGAAAAAAAGGCAATAGAGAAAGGAGGAAGGCAAGAAAGAAGGAAAGAAAGAAGGCAAGACAGAAGGAAGGAAGGAAAGAAAGAAAGACAGAGAGAGACAGAAAGCAGGAAAGAAGAAATGAAAGCAAGAAAGGACAGAATGGACGAAAGCAGGAAGAAAGAGTAAGAAAGAAAAAAGAGAAATAAAAAGAAAGACAGAAAGGAAGCAAGAAAGCAAGAAAGAAGGAAAGAAAGAAAGGCAAAAGAAAAGGTAGGAAAGCAGAAAAGAAAGAATGAAAGCAAAAAAGTAGGAATGAAAGCAAGAAAGAAGGAGAGAAAGACTGAATGAAAGAAAGAAAGAGGGAACTAAAGCAAGTTATAAGGCAAGAAGGAATGAAATCAAGAAAGAATGAAGGCAAGAGGGAAAGAAACAAAGGAAGAAGGAAGGAAGGAAAGAAGTCATGGGAGAAATAAAGAATGTAGAAAGAAGGAAAGAAGAAATGAAAGAAACAAAAAAGCATGAACTATTGAAAAAAGCAAGAAAGAAGGAAATAGGAATAAAAGAAAAAAGGAAAGCAAGAAAGAAGGAAAAAATGAAGAAGGAATGAAAGAAAAAAAGAAAGAATGCATAAAAGAAAAAAAGGAAAGCAAGAAAGATGGAAAGAAGGAATGAAAGAAAAAAGGAAAGCAGGAAAGAAGTAATGAAAGAAAAAGAAAAGCAAGAAGGGATGAAAGAAAGAAAGTAAAAAGGGATGAAAGAAAGAAGGAATAAAATAATGAAAGAAAAAAGGAATGGAAGAATGAAAAGAAAGAACATAGGAATGAAAGAGGAATGAAAGAAAGCAAGAAAGAAGGGAAAAAAGAAACAAAGTAAAAAGGAAGAAGGAAAGAAAAAAGAAAAAATAAAGGAGAAAGGAAAGAAGGCAATAGAAAAAAGGTGTTAGAAGTGCTGCAAATTAAACACTATGGCTGGATTTCTTCCTTGGCAAAGTTTATTAAAAATCATTGGTGAAATTGAGTCCAGAATAAATGTGTTCTGAAGAATTGTCATCTTATGAATTCACATGTATAATATTGAAGCTTTCGATCTCTTAATACAGAACAGTTTCAAATGGATGCAGTCTGTTATCTGTGAATACCAGCAGTCAAACAGTAAACAAAGGACACTCCAGAAGGAATTTTAACAGCATCGACAGGAGACAGGAACTGATAAAGCATTGAATGTGGCCTGTGCTCACATCTGGTAAAGCGCCCTGCTGTCACATCAGACTCTAAACAAAAAGGCAACATCAAAATAATAAATTTAAAAAACACATCGGCACAGAAGGGAATTAGCTTGCGTGGGGGAGTGCTCCTTGTGAAAGAACAAAATGCATTCACTCAAAATGAAATAATCCAGTGCCTGAAGTGGGCTGACTCCCTGTCCCATGATGTATGCTGCAGTGGCCTGAAGCGAAATGTGAATAATACACCAACAGACCAATGGATGAAGAAAGTTGGCTGAAACTCCATTTAAATAAGTATATTGTACATATATATATTTTTTTAATTAAAAAGTCTTGGCTAATGCCAGACCTAAAAGACAACTATTATCAATGTGAATAGGTATGGGTTTAAAGTGTTTATGCACATGCAGTATAGACATATTAAAGTCATACAAAGAAGCAAAAGGAAGACACCTTTGCATTTAATACAGTCCTATTTTTTCAATGTAAAATAAAGGTTAGAAGGCATGGTAGTCATCCTTATGAGATCTCTTTATTTTGTATGACAAAGAAAGCAAGAAGGCCTATAATGAAGGCTTCCTTCCCAGCCAAACTTCATTTGATGTAGAAACAAAAAGAGGACAGCATTGAAAGCAAGGGAGCCTTGAATGTCGACAGTCTTTCAGTTCTAAAAAAATTATAAGAGGAAAGAACTAGTGGTTCTGGTGGGATTAATTGGAAATCACCAGGAGGAAAGGTTGGCTGGATGGAATGTAGGCAAGTCAGGCAGGTTAATAAGGAGACTATATGTAAAAGAAGGAGGAACACAAGTGGTTGGCAGGTGGTTGTTTATGAGGAGCATACAGGAGAAAGAGGGAGGGGCAAATGGATGACTGAGATGGGGTGGTGGGCAGAGAAGAATGAAGAGCACAAATTGGGAAAGAGGGTGGGGTAGAGGGAGTAATGAAAGAGGGTAGCAGGTATGAGAAATTAGGAACTAGACACACTGGAAAGAGATAGTGATGGGAGGATGCCAGCAGGAGTGAACACAGAGCACTACACTAATAAAGTAGTCCATCATGCAGTTCGATGCAAGCACTGTCATAATAGGGGGCTTATAAGCAAATTTGCCAGAGCCCCCGCTCCTTCAAGATGTTCGCGTGTCATGCTTTGAGCTAGGCTGTTGGCACGTGCTGCATGTTTCACAGTGTGAATCTCCCACTGCGCACCCAGCACCCTAGTATTTCCAACCCCGCTACCAATGGCAACAGGGCAGTCATGGTGAGGCAGTGACGGGCAGAAGGGAGCAGACCCAAAGCACATGCTATGTATCTTATAAGTGAAGGGGGTGTTTGACACCTGTGCTTTTAAGCTAGACATAATCACACACACACACAAGGCCTTTATTAATAAAGTAAACAGAACTGCTGCTGTTTCCCCATAACTGTTGAATTTGCACTTGTACATAGGTTATGTCAAAAAAGGGACTAATTCACCAGTAAAGGTTTTGTAAAATTAGGTGTTTCTACACTCTGCAAACAGCACACCTTTGAGAAAAAAGGAACATTGGGTGCTCCTGAGCTCCTGAGACTCAGGCGTCCAACTGGGCTGACTCTGATTGAAGCCTGGTGCTATCTTGCATTAAAACAGTAAAGCCAAGTGTGTAATTTTAAAGTGTATAGTAAAAATAAATGCATCCGTGTGTTTCTAGTAAATGTTGTAATTCACAAAACTCTTTCTGTCCATGTCTGCAGCTGTCTCAGGAATTTGCACTCAGTAAAAGTTTCCGTAGTCTAGTTTGCTGGTGGTGAGGGTGACATGTAATCGCTGATCAGAGGGATCATGTATATGTTTTTGACCAGTACTATCCACCAGGCCAAAGATAACACCCAGTTCTAAAAATATAATCAACATTTTTTTCTTCTGGTACTTGGGAGCCATAGAATCTTCCTTAGCATCTTCAGGGTGTGGAAGTAGGATGACTGTGCTGACTTGTGCGGTTACTGCCAGTTTGCTGTCAATGATGATTCCGAGGTGCTGGTGTAGGTGCTAGGTGTAGCTGATGATTATAGAGAGATTGTGCAAATCCCAATATGTAGTAAGGATTGCTAATGGCCGGTGTAACTATGAAGAAGCAGATCTGTATACTTATGAAATTGCCAATAAGCAAGCAATGTGACTTACCACCTCCCGTCCCTGCCGCAGCTTCTCTCCCTCCAACTGATTCTTCTTCTTCCTGATTTGATTTCAGGTTTGGCGATTGGGATACTCTGTGACGAACTTGCCAGATACAATTTATATAGCCTGTTCCTTTCCCTGTAGTGCAGTGCATTGTTTTCCCCAGCGTCTACTTACATATAAATGTTTGGTAAGTAGTAAGGATAATAGCCGCATTTTATACAGGAGGTGTGTAATGTAGTATCTTATTTATTATTCATCTGCCTCTTTGGAGTCAGGGTAGAAAGTGAAAGGTATTTGGAGAAGACCAGGGCCATTGGAATTAAAGATAGATAATTGACAACTACGGCTGCTCCAGTAAGTGCCCTCCGTGTCACTCCCCACGAAAGCGATCTAATCAAAACCGCGAGAAAAAACATAAAAAAGTGATTGAAAATAGAAAGGCAGAATTGAGGAGGATGGCATGGGAGGACCTGGAAAGAGCAGGATCCCTAAAAGACTCTGTGAAATTATTAATCGCCCATTTTTTGCTGATCTTGGGTGAAGCATGGGAAGTTCACTACTCTGGTATCTTTAACCCCCTACACAAGGTAATAGAGGAGGACCCAAGTGACGTACACACTGACCTAACCATAGCCACTCAACTTAGCTTGTCCATCACAGTTGTTGAGGTGGAGGAGGCTTTAGCGCAGGGTACCTGTTTGAAAGCCCCAGGCCCAGACGGGGTCCCCCTTGACCTTTTTAAAAGAAATCCAAATCTATGGGCACCTCTACTAACAAATGTTTTTAAAGCAGTTATTATTGGCCCTTTGCCCGCATTATGGTAGGAGGCAATAGTGGTCCCTTTTTTTAAAAAGGGCATTAGAAGTGATCCGGCATGCTACAGGCCCATTTCACTGATCTACGCCCCAGCTAAGGTACTGGATAGGGTTCTTCTCACTCGTCTAGCACTGAATGTCTGTCAGAAAAGTATTAAGGCCGAATAACACTAGATTAAAAAAATCAGCGAGTCTGCGTGACTCCTGTATCTGGCCCATGCTCCATTTTGGTTGGACTGAACTTCTGGATTTGGGTAGTTGAAGTGTGACCACATAGCTCCAGTTGGAGCTATTGATTTCTAAGCACTGCATTTTTGCCTGGCCTTGCCCACCACCACAAGGTATTTCCAACAAATTCTTTTGTTGAGCTGCAAGAAAAGGAAACTTGACTTACTCTACAGCAGGGTAAGGTAGAGGCATTAGGTGGTTAGGTAGAGCTTTTGATATAGAATAGAGGGATGTCACTGATAATGTTTTTTCTAGCCACACAGACCACCAGTGCCGCTGGCTCAAGTGCTGCTGCAGGAGAAGAAGAATCAGATATTAACAAGGACAAACCGTTGACGTTTCGGTTTCAAATGGACAAATCCGTCCGCAAGCCCATCATCAGGACTCAGTGTAGACAAGGAACAAAACCTAAAGATACTAGCACATGGGTCAAACAATAGCCCCATACATGAATGAATCCTAAACACAACGAATGTCAGCAAGTAACTCAATTTTTGCACTACCGTTCACACGCTCATTTCGCCTCCGTCAGCGCGTCCCACTAGTAGCATTTAATTTACAGGCCCTGGGTACATGTAATACCACTTTACTAGGGACTTATTAGTAAATTAAATGTGCCAATTGGGTTTAAGCCAATTTTACCATGTTTAAAGAACTGAGCACAAGCACTTTATTACTGGTTAGCAGTGGCAAAATGCACAGAGTCCTAAGGCCAGCAAATCGAGTTTAGCAAAACAAGAGGAGTGAAGGCAAAAGTTTAGGGGAAAACCATATCAAGGATTTCAGGTCTCAGTTTTAAGAGCGAAAGCAGCATTACAGCATTGCAATGTAGTGTTCTTTAATAAGATATGTCTTTGGCTCTTTCCTAAATTGGCGCATGGTTGTGGAAGTCACGAAGGATATGGCACTGTCATTTCAGATAGTGGGTGCATAGATGGAGAAGGATTGCACACTTGTTCATTCTTTTCCTTGCACTTTATCTCCTATTTATGTATGCCTCTAGTGAACTTTTTAAAATGAATATACTCTGCTACTTAACTTGATCTATTGTTGCATGCATTTGTGGTCTTGTCCAAAAGTGAATGCTTTATGCTATTACACTGAAGTGTCACTCTTTCCAGTAGTATATCATGAGCTTTATTTTCCACTAAAAACATACAATGCCGATTCAAATGTGTTTTTCTGTTACTAAGGATGACATACTCCTGGAAATTCAGGAGTAAGTCACACCCTATGTGTACCATTCCCTTCTCCCTTCTATCTTCCAAAGTGAGAATGAACGGACGAATATATTTTCAATTCAAAAAATGAAACCTGTCAAAGTCTGACATTTTATGTCCATAAAGAAAATCTAAGGGTCTTAGGATGATAATGTATAAGTCATTCACTCTATAAGCATAGCTAAGGGAAAAGAAAGCAATTCCCACTAGTAGCCATACAATAGTAAATGCTCAAAAGCAACTATGAGAAGCCCCTATGGTGAAAGTTTGAGAGTCCGTACTTGAACTAGTAATTGGCTCACTGTGGTCTCAAAAAAGGTGTCAAGCTGCATTTCTGATCAAAAGATACATTATTTAGGGCAGATATGGCAGTTGGTAATATGACCTATCACACACCTTTGATAAGGCCTATAACAGTGGGTTTCTCTCCAAAAATGGATTCCACAATTAAAGGTCAATCACAATTTAATACTTTTAGCTAATCTTGTTGCATGACCCCTAATACAGAATTTCTGGTCTTTGACCACATCTGCATTCACACCCAGTTGAACAAAATGATCCTATAGCAGAATGAATGAAAGTTTCACCTAAATGAATTATGCAACAAACACTGTCTATAGAGTATGACAATATTTCTTGGATTTTTTTAATGAAAGGTCTGTTATGACTATATAAAAATACAGTGTGCAGCATGAATAAAAATACGCATTTTAATTTGTAATAGTCAATCTCTATTTAAATATTATCATTCTATCATCAATGGTTTGTGTGAACTGCATCTGCTAATCACTATCTCATCCTGAAATAAAAAATAGGATTAAATAAAAAGCAAAGGGGGTTGTCATTGATTGCATACAGTTGATCAATTCATTTTGTTACAGAAATCTGAAGATCAACAACTAGCAAATTAGAGGCAATAGCCCCTTTCTCAACAAGTACTACTAGTGGAACCTTTTCCAATTTGTGTTTCCCCCAAGTTCTGGTGGAAGCGTTCCTCGTCTCTGCTATTACTTACATGCGAAAGACAGAAGGTTCCAATTACAAGGTTTCAAACGTAAGTACTTTCAGTTTTGGGTATGAAAATATTTCCTGGTGATTTTGACATGAAGGGCAGTTGCAAGAGCTGATTGCTGACCAGTGTATAAGGTGGTAGGAAAACATTTAGTAAACCCAGCTATGAGATTTCAGTGCAGTAAAGCACCCCCGATTTAATGTGATCAAAAAGACAAAGTGAACAAGAGGAATCCTTTGTAACAAACGCTCAGGCAATGGGCTTTATGATAAGAGTGCACTGTAGCATTACTTTTGGGATAAAATCATTTACTGATCATTTGCTAAGTATAATCCAGTGAACCAGGCTATTATTTCTAACTATGAAAAATAAAGAAAGGGATCTTTGAGGAGTTTCTCTACCTTACCTTCCATGTGCAAGCTTTAACCAGCTCCATAGAGACCCAAAGAAACCAAACTCATGGGATTTTGATTTATTTTTACTGGTAAGTAATCATTCAATCTAATACGTTAAGAAGTACTGTGATTCCAGCTGACAGAGCTTAATGGATGCATCAAGTTGTGGGTTTTAAAGTCATTACTACTCTGAAAAGTGAGTTTGTTTTCTAAATGGAAAGGACCAATTTGAATCAGAGAACACTTGATCAAGGATTTTATTAATAATCTATATCATCAAAATGAATTTGTCTCTCCATATTTCAAGCACAGCCTAGCAGACTCATGTGGGGAACTGAGGCTTGGTTGAGACAAGTGCTCATGCAGGATTCACTTAGCTACCTTATTGAGGTCACTTGGCTGCTCTTTCTCTGCTGATTACCTCAATCTCTCCTTCTCCTTGCATATTCCTGCCAGTACTGAGCCGATTGTTTCTGTCTCAGATAGTTTTCTGGTCAAGGGCATGATCTACATCATTAGTGGTTATGAATGCTTGTGCAACTACTTCGTTTCTTCTCTGACCACACTTCCTGTGCGTTTGCATTTGACTCTATTTTCTGTATGTGTCACTCCATGATCTTGCTTAATTAGTGTACGCTGTTTCTTGTTCACCTTTATAGAGCTGGCTAAAATCCACTGATGGATTGCCAGCTGGATTTACAGCTTTTAAATTATTTTGAGGTTCCTCTAGCCATCATCATTATATTGGATTGTAATAACATTACGGCAAATTTGATAACCACACAACATCATACAAAGGCAGTAATTCTCTCAGCGGTCAACATTGTTTTATCCAAAGTGGCTAAAAGATGAGGATTGAGTAACAACTCTTCAGTTCCTAAGCCAGAAGCAGATGCCAAGCTTCCCTCTTACTAAACTGGATGATTGCCGTCCTTTGCCTTGCTTTTAGATACTGTTAGGACCGGGTAATTAATCATCTCTCAGGTCAGGACTCACCTTCAACCAGTTAAGCTGCATCCAGTTCAGACATTGAAGCATTTCAACAGCCACTTCCAGCAAAGTGGGAACTAGAAATGGGAGCTGTAAGGATATGATTGTGGCTATATACTATGGCTATAGATGAGATCGGCTTAATGATGTGCTTGCACATTTAACAGTGTAAGTAACATCTCAGAGTCCGATGATGTAATGAATACGGGGCACAACAAAAACTCACAGAAAGTGACAGTGTGTCTCTTTCCAAGGAGTAGATACATTGAAGTGACTAACCCTACTCCCTTAAAGCTCCACAACCTGTAATGCAATAGTACCATTTGATCATTATAACCAAAGATGTAACAGCAACTAGACATGGACCGAGAGGCTGCTGCCGACACAATAGGTCTAGGCAGGCTCTGGCTTGTGGACGTCTGAATGTAGTTTGGGTGAGACCAAAGGCTTGACTGGCTTCAAGACAAGCCTGCAGCTGGTTTGAGACACCCCTGTCTAACAGTTTTCAATTAAGATATATGAAGATATCAGAAGAAATTTGGTTAACTTAACTATGCCCAAATCCTGCCTTGTGAGTAATAGCCTTATTCAAGCTTCTTTTGGGAACACAGGCTAATGATCTAAAACTTAAAGAGATGTGTAATCTACTTTTGAATGTCAGCTGTTTCCTGGCACCCAAGACGATAGAAGAGCTATTATCAGGGTCACAATAATCTTCATTATAGCGAATGACCTTTGAAACAAAACGTCCTTTGTTCGAACACATGCTTGCATTTTCAAAAGAAATCTGTCTGTAAAGCTGAGCACCACCAGAACACTAAGGCCCTAAATATGAGAAACCTCTAAAAACTCTGATTGTTTTTTTCCCCTGGATTACCATCTTTTTGTTCTCAAATACGGGATCTGGCGACCGCCTCCTGAACTGTAACTCTGAGACGCTGCATTACACACAGCTTGCCATGCTGCACCGGCCCTGACAGCTGAGTACTTTTGCTCGCAAGTTGCAAAATGTATTTATTATGTGGTCTACTCCCATTTGAGTGAGTCCACAACCATCTTTCTGAGGAGGTTCATTGGGTTGGGGAGCATGCCCGGGCTCGGCGTCCCCCTGCTGACTTGAGATCTGCCAGAGCCGCTTGCCCACATTAAACCACTACTGCCTTCAATTTTCTGAGTGGTGCACCAGTGTATCTCCATGCCTCTGTGAGGAAATAACACATCGGAATTTAATCATTGGAGCCCCTGGCTTGAGACCTATGGCCCTGTTGAGGTCCCTGGATCGCCGACTGCACCCTGGCAGGCCCCTGTATCTTCACAGAACATGCGCTGCCTGCCTCTGCCTCTGCCCCTCAGTGGCTGTTTTTATTCTTTTGCGCCACAGCCTCTAATATCAGGCTGAATTCTCTTGAGAGCAGGGCCCTGGAGGTGTCTTGTAGATTAACTCATTTGAATCTTTTTTATCCCCCACACAACAGGTCACTCATGGAGGATGAGCTGCCTCAACAGTGCCACAGATGACCATTTTTCTAGCTCACTCGGGTCATGCCTATCAAGGCTCACCTGATGTTTAAGTGGGAACGAGATGCAAGAAATTGAAGAACAGGTCCCTCGTCCCCTTACCACTGAGGATGCCCAATGTGGTCAAAGCAAGACCAGTGTACAGGGAGAAGAGGGGAAACAAGTAAAAGAGAACTGAAGAGGATCCCTCGGGGTGACCAGTGCAGCAAGGAGTCGTCAGTGGAAGTAGTGTAGGTTCCTGTAATAGAGAGCAAGAATGAGGCCCTGCAATGGCAATAGTGTATTACAGTGTTTTATGTCACTGAGGTAAGCACTATATTCACTACCTGATAACTCCCCTCTTCCACTATAATCCGAAAAGCAATCCCTCAGGAGCCAGAATAGTTCTATAGACAAAAGAAGAAATAAATAGGTAAAGATAAGCTAGGATATACCTTCCCCTGTTCAGTTATGAATGTTGGACAACTTCCTTACCCATTATGTAGAAAAGGGGAAAAAAATATAGCCCAAAAATTGAATCTCTATACATACACCCAATATCCAGAATGATATATGTATTTATCCAATTGTGCGTTTAAACAAAAAAAATGCAAAACATAGGCAGGCTAATATATGTCTTCCTTAATTTTCAGGACACTAACCACAGACTGCTATTTCCAAACGCAGTCTTCTCATGGAGAAAAAATTAATACAGATGTCCTTATAAACAGCCAAGGGGAAGATATGTCAGATAAGTAGTTAATTTTTTTTAATGCAAGCATCACATAGCAGCGCAAGCGTGTTACCACACTGGAAGAGCCTTGTGAAACTTTAACTCTGTCTATTTTTCTTTGTCTTTTGTAGCGCAGGGCGAGTGGAATCGAGGCAATGCCGGAACGCGAGGCAACCACCAGCTACCTCCAGGGCAATGGTTTCCCCGACTCCAAGAAGACTCCAGACGAACCGAAGGATGCTGAAGCCGACGCCCGCTGTGATGTGCGACCTCAGGATGCCACGGAGAACCGGAAGCGGTGAGTAAATGGCCCGGATGGGAAAGGAGTTGCTAGCAAACTAGAACGTGAAGTGCTCCTTCCTTCTTCCCAAGCTGTTTTATTTCTGCGTTGCTCCGCCTCCGCTGCAGCTTGCCGTGGGCGCGGAACAACCCCGACCGTACACCCTCCTGATAGCGCCACAAAATGCTTTGTGTTTCCAGGGGTAACGTCTATGAAAAAGGCGCTCTAAACGAGGAGCATGGACATGACCCACAGGTTCCCAGGTACGATCCTCAGGACCATAGCCTTTCCAGTGCACCAGATACTTCAGTTTACCCTGTACCCTTTGAGAATCTACAATGGCACCCACTTCATACTCAGGTTCATCTTCCAAGGTTAAGGGAGCCGGATGTACAGGCAACTCTGTACCCGGTACCACTGGTTTCAGCAGGGACATGTGAAAAACAGAGTGTATTTTCATGGTAGAAGGGAGTTCAAGTTTCATGGCCACTTGATTGATTACTTTTATAATCTTGTAGAGGCCTATAAAACACGGTTTGAACTTTCTTGTTCCTTTAACCAAGATATGGTGAGTAGACAACCAGACCATGTCTCCAATGGCATATTCAGGAACAGGTCGATGATGGAGATCTTCATTCTTTTTATACTCCGCTTTTGCTTTTTCGAGATTTGTTACCGCAGCCTTTTGTATGTCATGTATTTGCTTGACAAATTCCAGCGCTGCAGGAATGGGTATAGACTAGAGGCTGTGGGAAGGGACAACATAAAGCGCGGGTGAAACGTATAAGAGCAGTAGAAAGGGGAAGTGTCTATAGAAGAGTGTATGCTGTTATTGATGGAAAATTCAGCTGCCCATAGAAATGTATTCCAATCTAGAGTTGATTGTAGTAACTGACATCTAAAGTACTGTTCTAGGCACTAATTTACCCTTTCTGTCTGTCCATCTGTTTGTGTGTGATGCCCTGAAGAGAAACTCACATCTATTTGTAAAAGGCCACCTAACCCTTTCCAAAACCTGGAAATAAATTGTGGGCCATGGTCCGATATCATCACAGAAGGAAGCCCATGTAGTCTCACCATGTGTTGTACGAATAGTAAAGCCAATTCTTTGGATGTGTGAAGTGCTTTTAAAGGAATAAAGTGAGACATCTTCGTTAACATGTCCACCACCACTAGAATGACAGTGTTTCCTCGTGTGGTTTTTGGTAATTCCACTATGAAATCCATAGAAATGGAATGCCAGGGACCCGGAGGAGTGGGCATTGGAACCAGAAGCCCAGCAGGAACCTGATGTGAACTCTTGCTTTGTGCACAGATGTGACATTTTTGTATGTATGCTTTAGTGCCAGTTGCGAGATGAGATTAGGCCACCAGAACTGTCTTCTCAGCAATTCTACTGTCTTTTTGTAGCCTGGATGACGTGAGAGTAAGTGAGCATGGCTCCATTCCAATGCCTGTCTTTGTAACCCCACCTTGGGAACCACTAAACCATCTTGAATGTATAGTAGGTTGTTGACCCTAACCCCTTGGTATTTGTCTTCCCAGACCTGAACTTCATCTGATGCTTGTGCTTGTAACACCTCCTGCAAGAAGGCGTCTTCGGAACACACAGCTCCAGGAATACGATCATTGGCAATAATAGGAGGGGGTCACTGTTTTGTTCCTCAACCTCATATCCGAACCTGGACAAGGCACCCGCCTTGCCGTGTTTCCTCCCAGCTTGAAATTGTATAACAAAGTCAAATTCACTAAAGTACAGAGTCCAACGTAATTGTCTCATAGATAATGCTCTGGCTGATTTAAAAACCAGGAGGTTTCGATGATCGGTGAGAACAGTAATCTTGTGTAAGGCTCCCATCAAATATTGGTGCCACTCCTCAAAAGCTCTTTTTATGGCTAACAATTCTTTATCACCCACAGAATAAGTTTGCTCATTCGTACTCAATTTGTGGGAATAGAAAGTCACAGGATGTAAACACCCTGTAGTTGCGTCTCTTTGGGACAGGATTCCTCCTATGGCCATCTATGAAGCATCTGCCTCTACAGTAAATGGTTGAGATGGGTCTGGGTGTCTTAGTACTGGGGCATGAGTGAAGACCTCTTTTAGTTTGATGAATGCGACCTCGGCATCAGGGGACCATATAAAGGAACCTCCTTTCTTAAACAGTTTGGTTATCGGGGAGGCCAGAGCTGAAAAGTTCTCAGTGAATCGTCTGTATAAATTAGCAAAGCCTAGGAAACTCTGTACCTCTTTCACTGATCTAGGAGACTGCCACCTTGCAATTGCTGAGACCTTTTGGGGATCCATACCCACCCCGTCAGGAGATAGGATAAACCCCAAAAAGGCAACTCGATCTGTGTGGAATTCACATTTATCCAGCTTTACAAACAAATGATTCTCCTTAAGCTTTGTGAGTTCTGCCCTCACATGTTTTTCATGCTCAGCTACGGTGGAAGAGTAAACCAATATATCATCAATGTATGCTATCGCATATATGTCCAACATTTCCCTCAAAACCTCATTTATAAAAAATTGAAAGGCCGCAGGGGCATTGCATAACCCAAAAGCCATTACCAAGTATTCATATAGTCCGAACTTGGTGCGGAAGGCAGTCTTTCATTCGTCCACCTGCTGTACTCTTACTAAATGGAATGCTCCTTGCAGGTCTAGTTTAGTAAAGATTTTGGCATGTTTCCCCTGATCCAGCAAGGATGGTATCAGAGGTAAAGGATACCGATTTTTTATAGTGTTCATATTTAATGCTCTGTAATCAATGCAGCACCGAAGACCTCCTTCCCATTTCGGAATAAAAAAAAGAGGAGAGGAGGCAGGGGACCGTTAATGTCGGATGAACCCAATGTGCAGCATTTCGTCTAGGTATTCTCTCAGGTAGATGCTCTCTTTTTCTTTGAGAGCACAGATCCTACTACATGGTATCTGAGCTCCAGAGATTAGGTCAATTCTACAATCGTAGGGTCTATGTGGAGGCAGAATTGTGGCTTGTTGTTTGTCGAATACTTCAGCTGAATCCTGATAACAAGATGGTAACTCTGGACCTGTAGACATCCAAGTCTCAGCTATGACAGTTTGTTCTTCTTCTTCATGTAGGCAGTGATCAATACAATAATCAGAACGGAACGTCAATGACTGTTGTCTTCAATCTATGACAGGATTATGCTGAATTAACCAGGGAATACCCAATATGGTCGGAAATTGGGGAGACTGGATTAAGTCAAAAGACAATGTTTCAGTTTGAGATTCATTGATACATAAAGTCAGTTCTCCTGTGGTATGAGTAATGGCACCAGATTTGAGTGTACTGCCGTCAATGGTTTTAACTTCTTCTTTAGTTGCCTTTAAGACAAAAGGTATCTTCATTTGTTTGGCCCAGTGCAGGTCCATGAAGTTTCCTGTGGCACCAGAATCTAACATAATCTGCACCTTAATAGACTGATCCACCCAGTACAAACAAGATGAAACAAACATATGATATGAAGACAGTACTGCATTGTTCTGAATAGCGTTGTGGGAGACTATCAACCTAGGTCTACCCAAAGCTCTTGTCCCCAAAGACTTCGGGCGTACTAGTTTCCCGATTCCTTGCGTCTTTTAGGTTTGACAGGACAATCCCTCAAAAAATGACCCTGCTTCCCACAATACAGGCATAGCTTCATTTCACGGTGACTTTGTTGCTCTCCTCACTAAGGGGACCTCGGATACTACCTATCTGCATAGGTCCTATGTCAGGCATGGGTTTTTCTGGTTCAGCTTTCTTCTCCTTATATAGTACAACCTTGTGTCAGAACGACCTCTTTCCCTCTTTCTTTCCTACATTCTATGTTCTAGTTTTACCACCAGATCTATAAGGGCACTACATGCTTCGGGGGGGTCTACCACTTGAGCCGAAAGGTCTTTTAGTTCATCTTTGTGTCCTTTATAAAACAAGGCATTGTGTTTTGCTTCTGGCCACCCTGCTTCAGCCACCAAATGGTTGAAATCTGAACTAGATGTCATCAGATGTTTGGTTCCTTGTTTAAGAATAACAATTCCGAATCAACAAGTTGGATAAAAGAATGTCTATCAAATAGTCTTTTTAATTCTTCCTTAATAGCAGTACAAACATAAAGAAGAGGATCGTTACGATCAACCAAGAGAATGGACCAGGTAGCAGCTGTTCCCCCTAAATAGGAAAATACAAATGCCACCTTCGCTTGCTTCGTGGGAAAAGAAGCGTTTGAAGTGTAATTGACATTGATTAATAAAAGAGGCGAACCAGGTGGGGTCGCCCATGAATCTTTTATGAGGGGCTAGAAGTATAGTAGGTGTTGTTGTAACATGAATAACTGGGTTTCCTGGGATAGGAGAAGAGGAATAGGGAGAAAAAACACCACCCACAGCCCCTGTGGCATACTCTGTAGCAGAAGTAGCTCTGAACCCCTTTGTAATGTATCTACTCTTAGTGAGAGTGCTTGTGTTTCTTTCTGTAGGTTCCCTATCATGTGAGCTAGGTCGGCAAATGTTATTTGATGTTCTTCCATCTCTCTCAGGCAGAAAAGTAACATGGGCTTCGCATTCTATCAAGGTTCACCTGATGTTTCCGCGGGAACGAGATGCAAGAAATTGAAGAACAGGTCTCCCCGTCACCCTACCACTGAGGATGCCCAACGTCGTCAAAGCAAGACCAGTGCACAGGGAGAAGAGGGTAAACAAGGGAAAGAGAACTGAAAAGGATCCCTCGGGTGACCAGTGCAGCAAGGAGTCGTCAGTGGAAGTAGTGTGGGTCCCTGGAATAGAGAGCAAGAATGAGGCCCTGCAATGGCAGTAGTGTATTACAGTGCTTTATGTCACTGAGGTAAGTACTATATTCACCTCCTGATTACTCCCCTCTTCCACTATAATCCGAAAAGCAATCCCTCAGGAGCCAGAATAGTTCTATAGACAAAAGAAGAAATACATAGGTAAATATAAGCTGGGATATACCTTCCCCTGTTCAATTATGAATGTTGGACAACTTCCTTACCCATTATGTAGAAAATGGAGAAAAAAAAATATAGCCCAAAAATTGAATCTCTATACATACACCCAATAGCCAGAACGATATATGTATTTATCCAACTGTGCATTTAAACAAAACAAAAATGCAAAACATATGCAAGCTAATATGTGGCTTCCTTAATATTCTGGAAACTAACCACAGACTGCTATTTCCAAAAGCAGTCTTCTCATGGAGAAAAAATGAATACAGATGTCCTTTTGAACAGCCAAGGGGAACATATGTCAGATAAGTAGTTTATTTTTTTAATGCAAGCATCACATAGCGGCGCAAACGCATTACCACACTGCAAGAGCCTTGTGAAACTTTAACTCTGTCTATTTTTCTTAGTCTTTTGTAGCGCAGAACAAGTGGAATCGAGGCAATGCCAGAACGAAAGGCAACCACCAGCAACCTCCAAGGAAATGGTTTTCCCGACTACAAGAAGACTCCAGAGAAACTGAAGGCTGCCGAAGCCAACGCACGCCATGATGCGCGACCTCAAGATGCTGCGGGGAACCGGAAGCGGTGAGTAAATGACCCGGACGGGAAAGGCAACGCTTGCAGACTAGAACACGAAGTGCTCCTTCCTTCTTCACGGGCCATTTTATTTCTGCGCTGCTCCGCCTCCACTGCAGCTTGCCGGGGGTGCGGAACAACCCCGACAGTGCCTGACTCTCTTACTTAGTCCTTTTCTCTTTTACCTATTCCTCAGCCAGTTTTCCTCCCTGTTTTGATGTTATTCTACACTTGCATGACTGCTTTTACTCTACCCCATTTTCTGTTTGCCACCACTCTCTCCTCTTACCTGAAGCAAAACTGACATAGGACTTACAACATGTTGAGGCACGGACGGAAAAGAAGGACTCTATACTCACTAACAAGTCAGGAACTCCCCAGCCTCTAAGGAGCGGCCATCTTGTAATGGTACTGGGCCAATTCCCACTCTATTTTTATGGACTCTGCTCGCCCTAATAAAGCAGTATTTTCACTGCCTCTAATGATCCCGCTTTATTAGAGTAGTTTCAGGGTTTGAATTGCATCTTTCTCTCCACCATACCTCCTCTGACAGCACTCTCTCATATGTTACAACTCCCTGTGCATAAGACACTTGTATGTAGCTTGGTTTGTTTAACAGTAGGTCAATTTAAACCCTTAAACTGATGTACCAATCAACACTATGGAACTAAACAACTTAAGTTCTAGCAATAGCTTGCTGGCTCAGGTGTGCCACAATGCGTTCAGGATAAAATACCCTCCAAACCTATCTAAAAATTTAACCAAGAACTTCAAACTCAAACTACTCAAACAGAACTCCGAAACACTCATGTCTGATACCTACTTTTGTGCTTAAAAGGAGTTGTGGTTAATGATTTAGGGCCTGATTAAGTTCTTGGCGGAACTAACATTGTCATTCTGTGGTGGAGTTTCCAAGTACCCCGTGAAGCTGACAGAATCCCACCTGCCCTATTTAGATGTTTGCAGGCTGAATCTGGATGGAAGCTAGTACCACACATCTGATGTGTTTTGGCTAATTGTTAACACCTGTATACCACACTATAAAACATACTCCATTTAACACCATGATCATTTGCCATTCCACTGCAGCACAACATTTAGAAGCTGAACTTTTGTGAGTTAATTCAGGGGTCTTGTTTTGTTTTCTCTGTTTCTTCTCCCTTTTTCCTTCTTTCATTTATTTTCTTCTTGGTTATATCATTTTTTTCAAATCTGTTAATTTAGATAATGGCAGGGAAGAAAAATCACCGTTTTACAGAGGGAGAATTGTCAGTCATGGTGGATGAAATTGTTAGAGTAGAGCCATAATTGTTCGGAGCCCAAGTACAAAATACAACCATATCTCAGAAAAGGCAAATGTGAGCCAGAATAGATGACAGAGTGAATGCTGCAGCTAACAACCAGTGCACACAGGAGAAGGGTGCGCTCCCTGGCCCAAGCTTCACCTGGAAGCCCAGAGGACTGGTGGTGGTTCTCCCAGGCCTCCATTACAACTTTTACCCTGGGAGGAGAAGGTCTTGCAGATCCTACATCCTGAAGGCTTGACAGGAATCCCTGGTGGAGTGGAGACTGGTAAGTTATACTGTTGAATGTGTCCCTAAACCTAAATGTTCTTATAACTTTTCATTTAGCTGTTGCTAATATGTTTTGCACCTTTTGCAAACATAGAACGCTATATATATTTGTATCCACTGTTCCCTAGAACGTGCGCGGGTGCGCGCCCGCGCACTGAGGTCACCCCGAGCGCGCAGTGTCCCAATTGTAGCGCGCACACACGCAACACAGCCCGTAAGTCCGATCGCGCCCCCGTTTTTAAAACGCGAGCAGCGAGAAAAACGGCAATTTCCTGGTTGCACGAGGCAGAGCTGGAGACAACGGAGGAGAGGACACAGCCGAGCGTCAGGAAAGTGTCTCCCTTATGTCCTGGATGGTTAGGGAGGGCTCGGGTTTACGAGCAAGTGGCGCCTGCACTTGCCGCATTTTTCTCAATAGGACGCTAGCGGGCAGTTTGTGGGCCTTTGTGAAAGTATTCATGTTAATTGCAGCGCCCGTCATGCGCTGCAATTAACATGAATACTTTTACAAAGGCCCACAAACTGCCCGCTGGCGTGCACTATTAGGAAAAGTAATGCGGCAATCTAAAGCGAGACATGTTCTTTCAGATGATTCTGAAAGAACACGTCGTGTTTGACTCTGCATTCCTTTGCTAATAGTGGGCATCTGCGGGGCTGAATGTGGGCCTTTGAAATAGTTTTCATGCTGATTGCAGTGCACACGGGCGCTGCAATTAACAAGAATACTATCTCAAAGGCCCACATTCAGCCCCGCAGCTGCCCACTATTAGCAAAGGAATGCAGTCATACACAACGTGTGCTTTCAGAATCATCTGAAAGCACACGTCGTATTTGACCCTGCAGTCTTTAGCTAATAGTGGGTAGCTGCGGGCTGAATGTGGGCCTTTGAGATAGTATTCTTGTTAATTGCAGCGCCCGTGTGCACTGCAATTAGCATGAAAACTATTTCAAAGGCCCACATTCAGCCCCGCCCTATTAGCAAAACGAATGCAGGGTGAAACACAACTTGTGCTTTCAGAATCACATGTCGTGTTTGACCCTGCATTTCTTTTGTTAGAAGTGCGTGGCTGAATGTGGGCCTTTGAGATAGTATTCTTGTTAATTGCAGTGCACACGGGCGCTGCAATTAACACGATTATTATCTCAAAGGCCCACATTCAGTCCCGCAGCTGCCCACTAGTAGGAAAAGGAATGTAGCAAATGTAACGCAGGACGTGTGCTTCATAGCTGCCAAGGTTTCAGATTGCCATGTGGGACATTTTCATATGTTTGTGTAATATGAGTGACATTTTAAGGATCATGAGTACATAGCTGCCAGGGTTTCAGATTGCTATGTGTGACATTTTCATATGTTTGTGTAATATGAGTGACATTTTAAGGATCATGAGTACATAGCTGCCAGGGTTTCAGATTGCTATGTGTGACATTTTCATATGTTTGTGTAATATGAGTGACATTTTAAGGATCATGAGTACATAGCTGCCAGGGTTTCAGATTGCTATGTGTGACATTTTCATATGTTTGTGTTATATGAGTGACATTTTAAGGATCATGAGTACATAGCTGCCAGGGTTTCAGATTGCTATGTGTGACATTTTCATATGTTTGTGTAATATGAGTGACATTTTAAGGATCATGAGTACATAGCTGCCAAGGTTTCAGATTGCTATGTGTGACATTTTCATATGTTTGTGTAATATGAGTGACATTTTAAGGATCATGAGTACATAGCTGCCAGGGTTTCAGATTGCTATGTGTGACATTTTCATATGTTTGTGTAATATGAGTGACATTTTAAGGATCATGAGTACATAGCTGCCAAGGTTTCAGATTGCTATGTGTGACATTTTCATATGTTTGTGTAATATGAGTGACATTTTAAGGATCATGAGTACATAGCTGCCAGGGTTTCAGATTGCTATGTGTGACATTTTCATATGTTTGTGTAATATGAGTGACATTTTAAGGATCATGAGTACATAGCTGCCAAGGTTTCAGATTGCTATGTGTGACATTTTCATATGTTTGTGTAATATGAGTGACATTTTAAGGATCATGAGTACATAGCTGCCAAGGTTTCAGATTGCTATGTGTGACATTTTCATATGTTTCAGTGTAATATGAGTGACATTTTCTCACAAGCAAAATCAACACACTAAAATTCACGGTTTAACAACCGCCACGGCAAACAGCTAAGGGGGATTAATTTGGGTGCAAGAGAGGCTGAGGGGGACACATAGCCGGGCAGCAGCGGAGTGAGCAAGGGCGCTGTATTATTGCAAGTACGTTGCACAGTTCGTGAAAACTTTCGACCACTAGAAACTGTGAGGTGGACTCTTTTTCATGACATTTACAAACTCACTAAATCATAGGTCTTGACTAAGTTCCCCTTCATTTCCATTTTGAGTCAAAACACAAATTCGGTGCAAGGCGACATTATTGATGCATTCGCATGCACAAGGCATAAGTAGAAACAGGGTCGGCTTTAGCAATGGTGGCGCCCTGTGCGACAATGTTTTGTGGCGCCCCCAATGACCACCTCCGCCACAGATTCCCACACTACCACCATTTGACAGTGCTCCTCAAGTCTCAATAACCACTGTCTCTTAGATTAATTTCGATTTATAGCACGACTCATACCAGTTTAAGGTGTCAGAACACTTTAGATCACACACACATTGCACAGAGACAATCCCATGTGTAAATGAGTGTATAGGAAATGTTACATAAGACAAAGGCCTACAAGGTGTAGGAGTAAAATGTCATCCATTCTGGTAGGCAGTATAGTTTGAGACTTTGGTCTTGAAAAATACAAATTCAGAATTTAAAAATGTTACACCAATGTTGGGGGTTTTCCTAAATAATAAGAATTGATTTCTACATAAATGAACCATTTTTGCAATATTAGGATAACAAAAGACTGGCAAAAAACACACATAGCTCTTAACACATTCCTTGCAGTTTGCATGCAGCTCTTTGATGACAGTGAATATATTAGGATTTTAACTTATACAAGTAACAACAGGATCTCTCTGCCAAAAGCGGTAACCCATTGACCAATTTATATTTTATGCACTTTGTGATATGAATGGGACACGTTATTTGCAGCAGACATATTAACCCTCTGCACTACAAGTCAACATTTCTTAGACAAAGCTCCGGTCTCTCTCCAGGAAGAACATTAATCAGATGAGTTATCTTGAGATTTTTATTGCTGGAACTAAGAACTCGGCACCAGCTGCCTCTAAAACAATAAACATGGCACCCCCACCCCAAGTCAGCACCCGGTGCGATGGCACCGATCGCACCACCCCAGAGCCGGCCCTGAGTAGAAACACTCATTTTGGCATTGAAATGCCCACACATGGGAAGGCATGGCCGGCAAGATGTCGACAAGAAGTGCTTCATCCTGGACACAAAACTGTAATTTTTAATCCAACGCTGAATCCTGCAGTCCCCGCCACCTGGGTTAGGACAGAGAGCCGAAAGAGGGGGCTAACGGCAGAAACAAAGTTGTGCGAGGCCTGCAGCAAGGCACTGGTGCGGAGGCCCCTGAGGAGAAGACTCTGAAGTGGAGGCTGCGTGAAGGAGGGCTGACCCAGTGGAGGGCGGTGTCTTTTTGCGGGGTGCCCTGGGGGCTGAAGAGCCCCTGGCGAGAACCGGCTTCGCTGCGGTCAAGACAGGCGATCGGCCATAACACAGGGGCCTGCCTGGATCACCCCGAGGGGTTCTGGTAATTGCCAGCCGGGGGACGTGTTTGCAATGAGGCGGCATTGGAGGCAGCCAGACTGCAGCATAAGAGGAGAGGGTGCCTGGAGGGGTTCTGCTGGCGCCACTGGTGGAGAAAGGGGGCTGTGGGAGCAAGATTTGAGATATAGAAAGACAATACAATATTCACCAGTGCAGGAATAATGTTAAATACTGTTAAATGTTGTCTCCGCTTCAGATATAGGAATGTTACTGCAAAAGGTCAAAGGGAGCACCCTCGCATGTTAAAGTCTTTGTTCGCTCTCCACGGGAGGGGGCACAGAGTCAGTGACTGGCGGCCCTGCCCTCTGGCTCCGCCGGCGTACAACTGGGGCACTGATCACCCCGCTAAAGAGCTAGCTGGATCAATAAAAATCATACACTCGTGATTAGATATAGATTAGGCTGAAGTAGGGAATGTTTTCAACTCCAAGACACGTTTTTTTCTCTAAATACCATGAGCTTAAGTATGCATATTTATTAAAAACATGCATCTTAAAAGCGAGCACACTTACCAACAAGCACTGACGCGCCTATTTTACCAGAGCTTTGCCCTCTCTCGAATCATAGAAACCAGAGTCCTCCTGGCCACAACGAATGACTCCCTCAGCAAACGTGCCACCCGGGCTGCATTCAGACTCAGCAGCTGCACAGTGCGTGCTCTGGACTCCAGCGGCCGCCACGGGTCCGTGGGATTGGGTCTCGGCGGTGGCAGGGGGATCATTCATGATTATGCTTAAATTACTGCGCTGCGGTGGAAGCACTGCCGTGGCATTGTCACGTCCAGCGTAATGCCGCACGCAGCCATGGGGATTACTTCCTATTTTAACTAATACATTGTAGCCAGCAGCCCGCAAAGCCTACCAGGAGCAGCGCTCTCGCACAGGCCTGCTGCCACTCCAGTTTCAGCATAGCGGCGTTATGGCTTGACAGCCAAGGCTGAAATGCGTTAGTCTAACACCTGATGCGTGGTCCTTGGCGTGGCTGTGAGTAACACTTTCTCGCCAGCAAAATCAAGCCATAAAGAGGAGGGAAACGTATATAGAAATTACATGCATAGCTGTCAAGGTTTCACATTGCTCTGTGTGAACTTTTCATGATTTCAGTGTAATTATTAGTGTAATTTCAACAACTATGAGTGACGCTTTATTTCCAGCAAAAAATAGCTGGCAAGTTTCATTTTCCTTATGTGACATTTTCATATTTTCCTTGTGTTTGTGTGACATTTCTATTCTTATGTCTGATGCGTCTCAATATTTTGCTTCCCAACAACATTTTGATCCATAACCAATATAACAGTGAATTAATTAACATAGTCTTTAATCGCTATAAGCACTGCACCTTAAACTGTAGAACTTGTGATTTCACATCTGATTTTAGTGTGTGTTGCCTTTGTATACTTTACAAAGCTTGTATTGCATTTCATGATGTTTCCTTTGTACATATAAAATTGTTCTGAAATTAAAAAGGCATCTACATAACACTTCAAGCATACCGAATAGTAACCAATTCCTTTGCAATACAAGGTGTTGCAGGATTTTCTTTGAAAAAGACGTCTTCACATCTACCTCCAATAACCACTATTCAACTACTAACACTTGAACATGAGTGATCACTGGTACTAGGCAGAAATTAAAAGGTGTGAACCCTTTATCGCTCACAAATGTACAGATTCAAGAAGAATCAAAATTAAGCAAAACAAACTATATGAGCAGAGAACTACATTAAATCACAATAGACTCTTTCCTTTCTGAAATCCACCACTCTTTCAACCTTTTCCATTTTAATGGGATCAAGCACAACAAATACACTTCCCTGATAGTGACTCGGGACAGAATTGTGTCAAAGGTAATTTACTGTATTATTGCTTGAAAGGCTGTTCTATCTTTAACCAAACACTGTGTAAGGCACCTCATTGACAAGCTGGGTGATGCTGGGTCAGTCTCCTTGTAATTACTACACACTCCTTTGGCATTGCAAGCCAATGCGCGGGGCAGTATTGGAACACGGTTTTATGCAACTCCGTGTTTAAGCTCAGTAGTTTCAGGAGCCGGAAAATAAGAAAAGGCGCCGAGGTCATTGTGAGGCTAGACCCAGTGCTTGCACTTTGTGTATTTAAAGGCTTCTCCAAGCCGCCCACAGCCAGATTCATCTAGTGCCATATCCATGTGTATTGTATATCTGTGATCTTGTATAGGCTCCCAACATTTTCCCACCCTATGAACAGTGCTCGAGTTGAGGATCTTTAGTAAAATCTTAAGGTACCATCGTTGGAGTCCTATGCTTTTCTAAACCCGAAGTGTACTTGCCTGTGTAACCAATTCATGTCATGGCGTGTGTATCTAAATTGAACACCTGCCTTTAGACCCTTCATGTGGTGCTACAGATGTGGAAATGCACCGTCCTTTCACTTTTTTAAGCAAAAACTTGGAGTGATATTTGGCGCTGCACCCTTACGCGCGGTCTGGTTCCCGGCGCACATAGCCTAGGCTGCAGTGCACAGAGACCTTACACTGCCGCACACAGAGGAAAAAAATTAGAGGGAACATTGTTTGTATCTATCTATTTTTTGTCTTGTTTGCGTCTTCCAATGTACAAACTGTTATTTAAGATTACAGTTTCAATTTAATTTCCCATGATGTAATGGTCCATGCAAGTGTGTTGACACCAAATAACATATTTCATATATGTGTCTGATATAGTAAATGTCTGTTATTTTGTATTGCATATTTTCACAAGGTATGTTTAATTTTCAATGTTGCAAGTGCTGTTAATATATAATTGAAATCACTACAACTACCATGATGCCTTGTTTTGATTTTGTGAAAATAAGATTGCTATGTTATCTTGCTCATTCTCTCTTTTTTACAACATTTTCACATATGTTAAAGTGTAATATATTTATCAATTAATAGTCCATGCTAAATTTTGAAATGTTGTAAGGTTTAAATGTCTATGTTGTCCCATCCTTGCTATGCTATAGAATTGATGTCATGTTTTTCCAAAGCAAAGTTTGTTTACTTCAAAATTGTAAGGTATGTAAATTTGCATGCTGAATATAAGTGCTTTTTCTATTTACTCTGTAATATATATATGATGACATGCTATATATCATTCTAGGTTGTGCAATAGTCATATTTTTAGCATGATAGGCTTTGGAATGGTTTACCTCACATTTCTCCTCTCTGCTGGGTTGTTTTGATTGTTCTGTATATTTAATATATCCTTTCTAACTAATTATTTTTTTTCATTTCAATACATCTTTTTACCTGTTTTTCTGATTAACTTTTGTGTGTTATTTAAACTGTTTCCGTTATTGATTATAATACCCCTGAAACGTACAATCATTATGTTAAATTTCTTTATCCTTTTAGATTGCTACTTTTTTAATCTTGAAACACATTTAATGTGTAATCCAGACTTTTAATTAAAAAAAATTCCATTCATAATAGATCCTACACCGAGAGTACGTGGGCAAACACCTACCACTGAGGAGACCTCCATTCCACACCAGGAACAAGTGTTCCGTGGGGAAATCACCCCTGCAAGTATGGATGAGGAGGAGCTGGATGGCCCATCTGGCCTGCCAGGGCAGATGGCTCCAGTGAGTCTCACTTGGTCCACATCTATACCTCCCACCCCAGCTGTTACCACATCTCAGGCCACAGATACCTCCACTTCCTGTGTCCAAAGCAACATCACCCCAACCTTGTTCCCCCCAGTCCAGGCTGCTGGTCAGCCAACAACACCACTACCACACCAAGTTCAGCCAGGAAGCAGTGGGATGGGGCACACTGGGTTAATGTCACAGGGGAGTTGGGGTAGGGGCCATGTGAGGGAACCTGTGGGCCAGCAAAGTGAGGCCACTGGGTTAACTTTCACCCACGCTCCATCAACAATGTCTTGATATCCCTCCATCAGTCCCAAGACAAGATGGGCCAGGTTTTTGCAGAGCTCCAGGAGATGAAGCAGTTGCAGAGGGAGCTCAATGTTCAGATGGAAAATCACAATTCCAATATGGGCTAACTGACTTGGGTGCTGCATGACATTTAACAGTATGTGCAGGGCTTTGCCAGCACCAGCTTCCCCTTTGTGTGGACCAACAACATCTGGCCCAACTACATCTGCCTCAGCCACAGAAAGGGTGGTCCTTCCACAAGAGGAAATACCTGCAGCCACCTCAGTACCTGCAATTGTGGATCCACTAGCCCCCCACAGGAGTACACGTTCATCTGGGCCACCAGGAGAGGATGGCAAGATCACAATCACCAGCAACAGACGCGAACCTTATTTTTTAGATTTGGTGACTACTATTCACTCTGTGGACTATTTTCTGGACACATATACCTTTCTGATGCCGGTTGTATACTGTAAATTGGACTTCAAACAAATCTGGCTCTTCAAGAATAGTTTTATTCATCATGACTGTTTACTTTTTGTGTGCTTTATTGTTTTCAACCAGTTTCAGTTTATTTGGTTTGGTTTAATAAATGCAAATCTAACAAAGTCAAATACTGGTGCTGTATTACTTTTCTCAATTACTTTATTTTTTTTCTTTGATTTTTTTTAAAACATTCTTTTTTTAAATTTTTTTATTTTTCAAAAAACCTTTATTAAACAAAGGAACGCAAGGCACGTTACAGAGTGACATCACAGCAGTAAAGCAGTGGGTAGTACTGTCAAGTACGGTTACAATTTACAGAGAAATGAGAGCAAGGATACACACAAATACAGCCCATCAGTTATTGTATAATAATTAGGACTCCCGGTTTTCCGTTTTTATGGATTTTTACATATAAATACAGACGGAAAACTATTTTTCCTTTGTCTGTATTTATATTTAGAAACTGCAAAATACTAGTAAAACTGTGCATGGATGAGGTCGCCTTCTGGCATGTGCTAATCAGCAGTGAGGAAGCACACCTCGGGCGCACGTTAAGCTCCTCTGCTAAAATCTACTGGCGCCAAGTGAGTCACTCGCCTCAAAGACACTCACTTGCAGTGCACGTTATGTTAAAGGCAGACGGCCCATTGTCATTCTAAATGTGATAATCATCTGCAGTCAGAATGACAATGGGCTGTCCACAGCCTGTGTGAGGTCGAGGAGGGGCTGTTGCATCCCGTGGAGTTCGGAAGAGAAGTGCGAGCTGGCCCCAAGAACTTTTTAACTCCTGGGGCTTATCGCAGCTAAGCTCCCCGGGTGCTCTGATAAACACTGAACAAAGCACGGACCTTGAGAAAGCTGACACCGGCCCATTGTGCCTGCTGCCACCAGGCCCTGGTGCGGGGGTGCCAGGAGCTGTTTACACAGGAGCTGCGACTTCACGCCTCGCCCTCCAACAATGGACGGCCAGGGACGGGCATTCCTTCCTGAACTCGATGTCATGAGAGGCAGACAAGGCCCGGTCTGTTCGGGGAATGCCAGGCGTTTCCTCCCCGTGAAGAAAGGTCCCCCTGGGCTGGATCGAGACACAGAGAGTGAGGCGTTCTCCTTTCCACCCCTTGCCATGGTTCAGAGACACGGCAAACACAAGCTACAGAGATGTGTTTTCCAGCACCGAGTGAAACGTGACAACAACGTATTCATTTATATAGCGCTTGCTGTTTCAGGTTTGCAGCTTCGCAGAGCTACAAATAACTACTGCCACTAACGCCCAACTATATCTTACTCATTTTATTGCACTCAGAAGGATGAAAGCCTGAGTCTGCTCGGCCGGGATTCAAACAGTGTTGCAGCGGCTGGACTCCCCCCCACCCCCCACCCCCTCCTCATTTGTGGCTCAAGCACTAATGGCTCCTCATCAGCTCCCCATTACTTTCAGGTCCATGGAAAACGTGTACACATCTGCCCAAGAGCACACTGCACCTGTTGAACTAAGGTCCCGACCTGTTTCCCCTCACTCCTGCAGTACTTGCAGCACCTCGTCTGTGAAGGTGTTGTCACCCAGAACACATTTTTGGGGGCCTGGACTTACTTTAATCCAGAGCAAGAGAGGGACAGGCTGAAAACTGGCCCTGAATGAACTATGGCTACCAAAGCACCGGTAAGGAAACATAAAAAAAAAAAAAAAATTACTATGAAAAATGCAGACGTTTTTACTGTGGGAATTGCAGCTAATGTATGTAGCATGGCACTCGAAAGTTGGATCAATTAATACTGTGATACTAACAAATGCAATGCATTTTTTGTATATTATAGAAGTAGTGCAGCACCAAGTTTACTCAATGCCTTCAAGTTCAAATGTAGAAAGGCATTTTATTTTCCCTGTGTTTTCAATTTAAATAAATGTGGAAAAATACTAGCTGTAGCGTCGTCTTTTGTCTGTGGCAAAAATAAATGTGGATAAATACAGAAAAAATGCCCAAAAAATAAATACAGATAAATACAGACGGAAATGGCAAAAAAATAAATACCATAAAACCGGGAGCCCTAATAATAATCAAGGCACAGCAGAGAAAGGCACAATTAATCCAGCACAGTGGGGGAGATGGAATCAGCATACTCAATCTGGGCGTTTTGCTCATCAGCAATAGGGGAAGTTGGTGCAGAGTCGTCTGGAGTGGCCATGCGCTGGAGGTAAGAAACAAGGGGGGCCCAAATGTCAGGGGACCTGCTAGGTGCAGGCATCAAATCTCAAAATTCGCCAAGAAGTGTCTGACAGTGGGTTGCATCATCCAACCAATTTTTAACCGTGGGAGCCATTGTACGACCCCAGTGCATGGCAACCCTACGTTTGGCAAGCACCAGCAGCATCGCAATCAGCTTACGGTTGGCATCAGAGACGTGCTTAACGCAACCAAGGAGGCACAGCAACGGGTCCGGGGCGATACGCTCAAGTGTGATGTCGCTTATAGCGGTGCACACCCCCTGCCAGAACAGTGCCACCCTGGGACACCCCCAGGCCAGATGCGCAAAATCCGCGCCTGAAGCCGCGCAGCGCACACATCTATCGTTGTTAATCAATCCCATCTTGTGCAGGGAAACAGGGGTGCGGTAGAGCCTATGTAAATATTTTAAATGGATGAGCCTCAGATGGTAATTTGGAGAGAAGCGATTAGTCTGATTGCAGCAGTAAAGCCACAGTTCAGGAGAGCGGTCACTGCCCAAGTCCTCGCTCCATGCCGTGCGGGGGCGCTCGGTGCCGATAGAGGAGGCGGCCAAGGTGAGGGCGTATAATCTAGTGACCAACTTCTGCGGGGAGCTGGATGAGTGAACAAACTCGAGGGCAGCGTTAGCTTGGGGAGCCTGCGGGAACGCAGGGTTAGTTTCCCTACATGTTGCCCTAATTTGATAGTATAACAACTTGTCAAGGGGAGTCGCGCCGTCAGGGAGGGAGAAGAATGTGTTGTCAGGGTAGAGGTCTGTTACAGTGCTGAGGCCCAGTTGAGCAGCGCGGCGGGCCATGCCCGCTGTCTGTAACGGGGGAAATGCAGGGTTATCAGCGAGTCTCATGGAGGGTGCGTGCAGAGTAATAGTGCCGGTGTATTTACGCAGCCCGTCCCAAGCTCAGCGCAAACATTCAACCGTGTCGATTTCGCCACGGGGGGGGGCTTAGGTGGAAGGAATAGTGCTGTGTGAAGCGGCCATGGGGCAGCAAGGTCAGCCTCGACCGAAGTGTGGGGCTGAAATGGCATGGGATGCAGCCAGAAGTGGAGAAAACTGGCTTGGCCGCATAGCGCATAGAGCTTGAAATCTGGAGCTCCCATACCGCCGCGGACTAAGGGCAGAGTGAGTATATCGTAAGCAATTCTGGGTTGATGTCCAGCCCATATTAGAGTGATAATGGTGGAGCGGAGCTTGCGGAAAAAGTGTGATGTGAGAGGGATAGGGATATTTAAAAAGAGATACAGAAATTTCGGGAGTACCACCATCTTGGCAATGGCAATGCGCCCAGCTAATGACAAGGGGAGCTTTTGCCACATGCGGACCTTAGTCTCCAGCCAGTCCATCACCTGGCCAAAATTAGACCTCCAGAGTTCGTCAACATCCCCGTTCAACCAGACTCCGAGGTACCGAGTAGGACCAGACGCCCAAACAAAGGGATAGTCAGGAGTGAATGGCTTTGTAGCATCTGTAAGGTGGAAAAGAACCGATTTGCTCCAGTTGACCTGGATTCCAGAGAGGCACCCAAAACGCACAACCTCCCTAGTCATGGGAGCGAGATTTTCTTGAGGATCATGGACATACAAGGTAACATCATCCGCGTACATGGATGTAACAAGGGCGCGCGCCGAAAAGCCAATGCCCCATTGAGTGTGATGCTGGCGCTGGCATGCAGTGAGCGGCTCCATGGCAATGGCGAAAAGCATAGGGGAAAGGGGACACCCCTACCTGGTACCCCTCGAGATGACAATGGGATCGGTTACCTGCCCATTCACCCTGATGCGGGCTTCATATGTGTATAATAACTGTATTTTACAGACAAAGTTCGGACTAAATCCCAGACGAGGGAGAAGGTAGAAGAGAAAGGGCCACTCCAAGGTATCAAAGGCCTTGGTGGCGTCCAGTAAGGCAGCCAAGGCCGGCAAGGAGGGGTTGATCTGATGCAGGACCGAAAAGATCGTTCGTAAATTGTGAGACGTGGCGCGCCCCGGAATGAAACCGGATTGATCCGGGCGGGCAATTAGGGACATGAGGGGGAGAAGACGGGTGGCCAGCAGTTTGGCATAGATTTTATTGTCAGTGTTGATGAGGGATAAGGGGTGGTAGGAATCACAAGAATCTGGGGCTTTATCGGGCTTTAAGAGAAGAGAGAGCAGGGCCTCACGCAGAGTTGGCGGAAAGCAACTCCGTTCAAGGGAGTCGTTATACATGGCAGTTAAGTGCGGGACGAGGAGAGGCGTGTTTTGTTTATAGAAAGCAGGGGTGAGACCGTCGGACCCGGGAGCCTTATCGCCCGGAAGGCCTGCGATAACAGTGGAGATTTCCTCCTGAGTAAACGGCTCGTTAAGATAGTCCCGGTGACCGTTACTGAGCCAGAGAAGCTCAATGGTGTCAAAGTATTGATCCATAACCTCCCGGGGAGCCGCCTCGCCAGCAGAGTGTAGCTGGGAGTAGAAAGTGGAGATTCTGGCTATGATTTCGGTAGGGGAGGTAGTTCTGCCAGCGGATTCGTCGCTTAGCGCTGCGATGTAAGAGGAAGCGTGCGGTTGTCTGAGGAGGTTCGTGAGAGTCTTCCCAGGCCGCTCTCCCTCGCCATAGCGTCGGGCGCGGGCCTCCCTACCCAAAAATGCGATCTCCCTACCAGCCTCCATGTGAAATTCACAAAGCTTAGTTCTGATCAGCGCGAGTGTGGTGGGGCAGGGGTCCCGAAAATGCTGAAGGTCCAGGGTTTTAATTTCGTTTTCCAAACGGTCAAGAGTGCCCCGGATAGATCTTAGCACCCCAGACTGCTTGGCAATACACTCACCCCGGATGACGGCCTTAAAACCCTCCCAAAGAGTGGAGGGCGACTCTACCGAGCCAACGTTGAGTTCAAAATAGGTGGTTATGGCACCGCGAATCTCTTCGCGGAAAGCAGCATCCCGAAGGGCATTGGGGGGCAGACGCCAAGCGAACATGGGGTGCAGTGTGAGCGGAAAATGCAGGCACAGCCGTACAGGGGTATGGTCGGAGAGGGTGCGGGCCATGTGACCCACTGAAGTGGTCCAGGAGGATATGTCACGCGTGGTGAACCACAAATCAAGACGAGACCATGAGCCCTGCGAGCCCAAAACACAGGTGCCCTCACAGCTGTCCGGATGCGCGTGCTGCCAGGCATCCAGCAAAGAATTGTCAGAAGCTATGGAATGGAGCAGGGATGTAGCATGTGGGTGGTGGGTGCGACCACCGGAGCGATCAAGCGTCGGTACTGGAGCTATATTAAAGTCACCCCCCCATATAAGAGAGTGGGGTCCCAGGGAGGAAATAAGCTGCCAGATGCGTGCAAAAAAGTCAGGATCATCGGAGTTGGGGCCATATATTGCTGCTAGAATCAGTGACTGATTGTACAGGGTGCCGGAGAGGATCACATATCTTCCCTCGGTATCAATGAGAGATTGGGTGGTTTGCCAAGGGAGGCCTCTGCAAAAGAGAATGGAGACGCCACGGGAATAGTTAGAATAGAAGGAGGAATAAGAATCGCCCCAGTGTTGTGACAGCAACCTAGGTGCAGTGGCCGGAAGAAGGTGCGTTTCCTGAAGAAAACAGACATCAACCTGATGCCTGATAAGCTGCGCATGCATGAGGCGTGCCTTGCGATAATCATTAAGGCCTCTAATGTTCCATGTGCAAAATGTGGTATCTGTCATAGAGAGTTGCAGAATGAGTTAATGTCGGAGAGCCCGTGTAGTACTGTGACAGGGACCGGAGAGGGTGCTGTGATGGACAGTGCGTTACATGATGCATGACATAGACTAGTGCCAGAAAAGAAATAAGACAGAAACAACAACAGACCTCTCAAGAGAGGTATCGACTCGTTAAGGGAGAACACGACCCGCCCACCACCCACTCCAATCCCCCAATTAGGTTGAGGAACTGACCCCACCCCACCCAGGGAACCCAAACTTGGAGAGAGGAATATGCCATCAGAAACGGGAATTATCCCAAGGGGGAATGGTTCCGCCCGACATACACCCCTGTCGCGGAGACAGGGTAGCCAAGCCACAGCACTGTGCGGACCATGATCATGCAGAAAGCAATTGCACGTAGAGGTGACCCGCCCCAGAAAAACATTAGCATTAGTTCCAATTATTAATCTCGCAGCAGCACCATGGACCAGTCAAGTCTTCAGGAGGAACCAAAGGACAGCACCCCCCACCCAAAACGGGCAATGACACCCCAAAGATGGGGCACAGCAGGAAGCCAAGGACAATAGGACAACATCACATATGCCAACCAGGACGGAGCATGGGAAAACAATGAATGAAACTCAGTAACCCCAATTAGTCATTGTCACTTAGGTGACCAAGTTCAGCATTTGCTAGGCTTTTGGCTGCTGTACGCTTTTGCGATTCAAGCTTTTTAGCAAAGGATAACGCAGCCTTAGGGTCTCCGAAGAACTGCGCCTGGGTGCCGCTGTGGACCTTAAGCTTGGCCGGGTAGATCAGTGCATATTGAACCTCAAGTTTCTGAAGGATTTTTTTAGCGGGGAGGAATTCTTGACGGGCGGCCTGCACCGCCAAGGTGAAATCTGGATAGAACGACAGGAGATTCCCCTGGTGCCGCACCTCGCCCATCTCCCGTGCCGCTCTCAGTACAGCATCGCGGTCACGGTAATTCAATAGCTTGGCGATAATTGGGCGAGCAGGAGCCCCGGGAGGGGGACGCGGACCCAAGGACCTATGGGCCTGTTCCACAATGAAAACAGGGGAGAGAACATTACCAAAGAGGTCCCGCAAGAGTGTCTCAACGTAGTCCTCCATCCTAGCTATGTTTGTGTACTCGGACAGGCCGGTAATACGGATATTGCCCCTCCTGGAGTGCGCCTCCAAGTCCTCGTTTTTGGCCCTGATCAAGTCCAGCACCTGGTCCATCTTGAGCAGCAGCTGCTTGTCAGCTACAGCTGAGTCCTCAATCTCCGACACGCGTGTTTCCAGCTGCATTATCTGAGTGTCGTGCATGTCCACTCTAGCCTCCCCCTGGTCGAGGAGTGCCGTCAGGCGGTCAAGTTTGGAGTCGATCGTGCCAAGGCTGGGCTTGACGTCAAGCAGGAGTGCTTTCAAGTTATCGTCTCTGGACTCGGCGGTATCGGTTGAGTGGATTGGTCCTCCGCGTCGTGCGCAGGCTCGTCATGTCTTGTCTGTCGCCTGCCCTCAAAGGAGATCTTAGACTGTTTCGGGTTGGCCTTTCCCATGACGCTGACCAAGTGGAGCCGGTGCCAATATGGGGATGATCAATGCCCAATACTGTAGGAACCAAGGAGCCCAACAGGAGTACACCAGTAGCCAAGTTCAGGCCCAAGGCGGCGCAGTGCCAGCGAAAGCCCCTAGGGATAAGAGCCTCTTTCCCAATGAATGGGCAGTGGGCCTGCAGGTATCGTGGGCTGCAAGCACAGCAATCGGGCCCCACAAAGCAAAGACAAAGATGATTCTATGCCCAGCGGGCATAGCAACGTGATGGTGGCCGGTAGAACGTGCCAGACACCGACACAGCCGACCAGCAGATGTTTCCCAGTCAACACCAGGAGTGAGGGAGCACAGGCCGTGAGGCGGCCCTAATCACGGAGCCGCCGCGCGGTCCACAAAGCAGGCTCAGCAGGAAGCAGTGTGTGGGGCAAACAGCGTTTCGGGCGCCGGGCAGGCCCGTGATCTCCAAGCCAGGTGACGGGGTTCTCACCACAGGCAGCGCAGGGTGGAAGGTTCAGGCTTTAACAGTAGTCCCGTGCACACACGGGGGGCTGCAGGCAGGCTCGAGGCGTGATATACCCGGCAAGGTGCCGCACTTCACCGTAGGGCGAGCCGCGAGCAGAGGGGCAAGGAGGCCGCAGTGCCCCCGTCGCGGGGCTCATGCAGACAAGCAAACCCTCGGGAGAGGAGCGCCCTCCCCTCACCGGGCCACATCTGCTAGGACCTGCGGTACGGCAACCACACCCCAACCCCGCCCACAACACACCACCGCAGCCGCCGGCAGCGCCGCTCACCTGGGCCCAGCTGTGATTAAAGATGCCAGGCGAGTCCCAGTGCGCCCCCGGGGCCGCTGCTCACACGTGTCACCGCAGCTGGGGTGGCGGCCAGCGCTGCCCGATCTTCTCCCAGTGGCGGCAGTTACTGTGCGGCCTCTCACCGCATCCGCGCCGCGGGGCCCCAGCTCCGTTGCTTTAACTTAAAGGGCAGGGGCCGCCATCTTGGAACCTCGTCCTCGCAGCCCCCGATGCCAATGACCCCGCCACTGCGAGCAATGAGCGAAACGGGGTCGCAGTCCGTCCTCCCGGGGTGCAGACAGTCTCGTGCTGAGATAGATGGGGTCACAGATGCCCCAGGTCCGCAGGATTGTAACGTATGTACGGCTTGGCCGGCGGAGCCCACTTAGAGTGCGGCCATCTCGCAGCCGGCTAAGCCACGCCCCCCTTAAACATTCTTTTTATTAAACATGCTCAGTAATCCACATTTCAGTTACATGTTTTGAATCGCATTTACAAGTCATCATACATTTTTTAATGTAAACAAAAAATAGAATGTTCATTCATAAATAATTTCCATGTAGGTAACGTTACTCACATCTGTCAGAAATGACAAACCAGCATTTGCAATGCAATAGGTCTCGCATTTGCGAGAGTTTAAGCTATTTGCATTGTAAATGACAATGTCTATTTTATCTGTTTTGATAATTAACACAAATAAAAGGCATTGTCATTTACAATGTCAATAGCTCAATCTTGTAAATGCGAGACCTATTTAATTTCAAAGAAGCGACTGCCATTGTCCCGGCTACTTGGAAAGTGAAAGCACGCATGGCGCACTGAATGTTGCAGGAAAGCGTGTTGTGCCTGCAGCAGGAGAAACTCGTTAAAGAAAATAGTGCTTACAGACCAAATAAGACATACCATGTAACAACAGAAGTAAAATGGCCAGTCCTCATTGAAGGTTACAAATTAAGACAAGGCGGTACTAAGGGGGATTAACTAGCACTTTAACGAATCACAAGTCAGACTTTACAAAGGACAATGACAAGCCAATAAAATGTGGGCGGAGCTTCAAGTCCATACTAATACAGCATGCCTCGCAGAGCAGCACATGCGCTGCCCAGGCTCAACCAAAAAATCACTTAATATATTAAGGTGGGGCAGCTGGCACTACGGAAATCTTGCATTGATAAGACAGTTACAGAACACCTTAGTTCTATTTTCTGCACCTTAGACAAACTTGCTACAGGGCACCAGATCTTTATTTGCAAACCGGATTTTGAACCTGCACCTTTAGTTATTTATTTATTTATTTTTTCTTCCCCTTTTCCTACTGGTTTGGTGATTTGGATGGAAATTGGAATAGATTGGAAATTGCCCCCAGTCTGTCACATCACTGCGGAGTGAGCCAAATCAATGAAACTAGCTGCATAACAGTGCTTTGTCAGTCTGTAGTGTGTTCTGTCATGGCCAACATCTACCTTTCACCCCCACCCCTTCCAACTAAATCTGACTATAGCCTACTCTTTACATGTCCAACTGGGATACATCTAGAACATAAACAGTCACATGTCTAGTTTGCATGCCTAGGCAAACCGTGAAATTAGCTGTTTAATATAGAATGTTAACAATGCTTAATTTGTAAACAAATGAGTGCTCAAAGCTCTTGGCAGAAGCCCGCGGCTGGTGCAATTAAGTCAGCGCACAAAATGCCAAAGCTGTGTAGTCTTCAGTTCACCTCAGGCCTTTAATCCACTACCAGACTCTGTCGCCCTTTAACTCACTCCTGCAGGTTCCTGCTTTCTCCCTTTGACGGTTTTCCAATTATCTCTTACACTCTTTCCGCTTTGTTTTTCCTTCTCCTGCTGTCGGTAAGTGTCTAATGTGAAGAAATGTGCCAGTCCACAAATGTAGTGCCGGTGGGCCCCACTGACACACACCGGCTCAAATTGAGCACGGAACGCCTACCATTGCTGTCTACACACAGTACATGCCTAAAGTCTGCTCCCCTGTTGCTCCAATGGAATTGTAAAGGGTATGAGCGACGACTGCCTGTCTCTAGAACAAGTCATGGGCTGCTCCTTTATTACTCTGGTGCATTCTCACTCCATTTCTTGGCATTACGTGCCTACACACCGTGACCCCTGATGAGGTAAGAGTGCTGCTTTGGTTATTCACATGATGGCATACATCTTACACTGCAGTTGTCCATACTGTATCATCATTTTTCCGACCAAGCACATCCTGTGGTGTATGTAGCATGCTTCCAGTCAACTATTGTGCTTCGACACCTAGTCTGGGGGTATGAAGCGGTGTATTAATGCAATTGCAGTACAATAATACTGTTTGAAATTAATTTTGCCATTAAGGTGGGTGGGGTAGCCATTATCCATATGCCAATAATCCCATTTGACATTTTTCCACCATACACATTTCAGGCAGGGACATGGAGACGTTTGCTATAAACAAAGATGCATATTTCATTATTAAACCCATCTAGCCTCTGCAGATGAATTTCTTAATTTCGTGCAATTGCCTGTGACCAGCTGCTTTTGTGAGTTTTGACCTGGTTATTAAGTGGCGGTCACATGTATACATTTTAACACCTCTCCCATAGATGACTGAACAAATATTTACTTTCTCCATCATTCTAGTAGCACCAGCTTTTATCCTAAACTTTTAAAGACCCATGACCATGCCTAAATGCCTGAAATTGTATATTTACATTGGGTGATAGTGAACGCTGTCAAGCATGCAGGAGCTTACTCTTTTGAGAACTGTACCAAACGGTAACCACACAGAGTAGAACCTTCAAAACTGCTACAGGTGAAGGGTTCTAACCCTGAGAGGAGGAATGTTAGATCCATTCTATTGTATGCTCTGGAGTACAGCTAATAAGGCGGAGTAACAGTTTGTAGGACAGGACATTAAGCAACCCACCAAAGTGACTGTTTTGATATCTACCCATAAACCCTTGGACTGGTGTAAGTAGTCCATAGGAATGGGTATTCTCAACTTCTCAGTAAATGATAGTCTAATGGTCCATTGTGGATATTGCTTAGAGCAATCAAAATATATGATCTGGCATTGCATGTGCCCGAGAACCCCACTCCCAAATGAAGGCTTCGGTCCAGCCGTGGGAGTGGGCTGTTACACAACCCACCTTGGTAGAAGTCTGGGGATTCCACAGAAAAGAGCAATAGGGTAGCCCATAGTACCAGATGATTATACCACCAACATGAGACCTACTCATTCCAAGGTGGCAGCGAGCAACCCATAGGAATGAGCACTAGTAGCAATCACAGTATTCAATGGTGTTCCTTCCAGGAGCAACCACAACAAACTATAGTAATGGACGCTGTAGAGACGGATATATTATATGCTGAGTAGGGCATCAACTGTAAAGCCTTCGTGACATATAGCAGACATGAGCAACCATTATACAGTATTCTTCCAGCAGGCTCAATGGTTACATTGAAGCTGCTGACCATTCCTCAACAACCATGGTGTATGTCTTGAATAGCTCACCTTGGAGCAGCAGATGAGTAACCATTGTCCTGTGAGGTAGTTCGGTCTGGTTGATATGGTGACCTCTAAGGTGCAACTGGTCTAAACAGCCTTCCTGGATTTAAAGTGGTCTGTTTCTTTTGTCTCTTCTGCCGGAAGAGTTCCTTGGTCTCACACTGAAGCAGAGGTTTCACTGGATTATTTTTTTAAGTAGGGATAGCTGAAGTAGTTATTGTGATATTAAGCAAATATTGAAAAAGGAGTAAGACATTATGGGCATTGTTGAAACTAGCCAGAGGAAAATTACTTTGTTCAAGTTATTCATCCATAAAGCCGAGTTTCTTCCTTAATAGATATGTAGTTGCCATGGGTGCTTGCACCTGTCAGCAGTGAAATCAGTGAATTTCCCAGCGTCCTCACTACCTCAGGGGGGTCCCACTGTTTGAGCATCTCCAGCAAAGTGTGGACATACATAGGTGTTAGCTTTTGGGCCATGAAAGACCTTGGCCCAGAACCACTGTCACCACGAGATAAGATCTCTTGTTGTTCTAGCCCAGCACTCCACACCAGCTACGACATCCGACTTGACATCCGACTTGAGATTAATTTGAAAAAATAAAAGGCAACTGACTTTCTCCAGATACGCATCCAGGATGTGAAACATCTATGTATCCACCAGGACCTCCCCAACCCAACTCCATTTAAAAAAGAGCTAAAGGCTCACATTTATTTAAAAAAAACTACATATCTGTGCAGTAACTTCTTTCCAGAACCCAACTACATATGTGTGTATATGCTATTTCTATAGCATGAACCTAGCCAAAAGGCTACTGAGTGCTATACATACTCAGAGATTAGCATAACGTTAACGAGTAATCAATCAATCACAGAATTTGTAAAGCGCACTACTTACCCGCGAGGGTCTCAAGGCGCTGGGGAAAAAAGGGGGGGGTGCTGCTACTGGTCGAACAACCAGGTCTTGAGTAGCCTCCTGAAGGTCAGCAGGTCTTGGGTCTGTCGTAGGCTTAGTGGAAGGGTGTTCCAGGTCTTGGCGGCGAGGTGGGAGAAGGATCTGCCGCCGGTGGTAGTTCTTCGAATGCGAGGGACGGTGGCGAGGGAGAGGTCGGCGGAGCGGAGTTGGCGGTTGGGGACGTAGAAGAGGAGTCGTCTGTTGAGGTAGGCTGGGCCAGTCTTGTGGAGTGCCTTGTGTGCGTGGATGAGGAGTTTGAAGGAGATTCTCCTGTCGACGGGGAGCCAGTGCAGGTTCCTCAGGTGGGGGGTGATGTGGCTGTGGCGTGGTACATCGAGGATCAGGCGTGCGGAGGCGTTTTGTATGCGTTGCAGTCGCTTGATGAGCTTGGCCGGGGCACCCGCGTAGAGGGCGTTCCCATAGTCAAGTCTGCTACTGACGAGGGCCGGGTGACTGTTCTTCTTGTGTCTGTCGGGATCCACCTGTAGATCTTGCGAAGCATGCGGAGGGTGTTGAAGCAGGAGGATGAGACTGCGTTGACTTGCTTGGCCATGGAGAGCGTTGAGTCGAGGATGACTCCCAGGTTGCGTGCGTGGTCGGTGGGTGTCGGGGCTGCTCCCAGCGTCGTTGGCCACCAGGAGTCGTCCCAGGCTGAGGGGTTGGAGCCGAGGATGAGGACCTCTGTCTTCTCCGTGTTCAGTTTTAGTCGGCTGATCTTCATCCAATTGGTGACGGCCTTCATTCCTTCATGGAGGTTGGATTTGGCGGCGAGGGGGTCCTTGGTGAGGGAGAGGATCAGTTGAGTGTCGTCGGCGTAGGAGATTATGTTGAGGTCGTGCTGTCTGGCGATGCGTGCGAGTGGGGCCATGTAGATTTTGAACAGTGTTGGGCTGAGGGACGATCCCTGGGGTACGCCGCAGATGATCTCGGAGGCTTCGGATCGGAATGGTGGGAGGCGGACTCTCTGGGTTCTGCCGGCGAGGAAGCAGGTGGCCCATTCCAGGGCCTTGTCTCGGATCCCTGCGTTGTGGAGGCGTGCGCGTAGAGTGCGATGGAGCTGCTGGCTTTGTTGAAGATGTGGTGCGGGAAAGGGTCTGACGGGGAGCCGGAGTGTATTGTGCTCATGGTCTTGATGGTGTCCTCGATGTTCACGCTGGCCCAGGCTGGCAGGGGGTCGTGGTCGATGGTGTGCGGCGGGTCTGGTGCATCGATCTTAGTTGGGGCTGTCTGGATGTTGAAGCTGTCGTGGATGTCGGCGATCTTGCGGTGGAAGAAGGTGGCGAGGGAATCGCACAGGGGTTGCGACGGCGGGATGTCGTTGGTGTTGGAGCTGGGGTTGGAGAGTTCCTTCACGATGTTGAAGAGCTCCTTGCTGTTGTGTGCGTTGTTGTCGAGGCAGTCTTTGAAGGAGATTCTCTTGGCGGACTTGATGAGGTGGTGGTGGTTACGGATGGCGTCTTTGTGGGCTGCGTGGCTGTCCGGTGTCTTATCACTGTGCCATTTCTTCTCTAGTTTCCGGCAGGTACGCTTGGAAGCTAGGAGTTCCGAGGTGAACCAGCTGGCTCTTTTGGTGGTGTCACTGTAGGTGAGTTTTTTCAGCGGGGCGAGGGTGTTGGCACAGTCGTCCATCCATCATCTGAGGTTGCAGGCAGCGTCGTCGGTGTTGGATGGGTCGGAGGGAGGGCTGAGAGCGAGGGTTGCCCGTAGTTGGTCTTCGGTGACTTTGCTCCAGCAGCGACGTGGGATCTGTTGGGTGCGGTGGTGTGTGGTGGGTTTCTGGAAGGTGAAATGTATGCAGCGGTGGTCGGTCCAGAGGAGTTCCGTGGTGTGGCTGAAAGAGACGTGGGAGCTTGAGGAGAAGATGGGGTCAAGCGTGTGGCCGGCGGAATGGGTCGGTGTTGTGACGAGCTGGCTCAGACCGAGGTTGGCGAGGTTGTCGATCAGGGTGGTGGAGTTGCTGTCGTTGTTGTTCTCCAGGTGAAAGTTCAGGTCTCCGAGGAGGATGTAGTCGGTAGAGGTCAGGGCGTGCGTGCTGATGAAGTCGGCGATGGAGTCGCTGAACTGGGGTCGGGGCCCAGGGGGTCTGTAGATAAGGGTGCCTCTAAGGGTGGTGTTGGGGTCCGTGTGGATCTGGAAGTGCATGTGTTCGGCGGTGCTGAGAGTGTCGTCGGTGCTGGTCGAGACCCTGATGGTGTTCTTGTGGACGATGGCGATTCCTCCTCCTACTGCATTGACGCGGTCTCTGCGGGTGATCTTATAGCCGTCTGGGATGGCTATGCCGATGTCGGGGGCGGAGGAGTCGTTCATCCAGGTCTCTGTCAGGAAGGCGACGTCTGGTGATGATGTGTCGAGCAGGTCCCAGAGCTCGACGGCGTGTTTGCGTGCGGAGCGGGTGTTCAGTAGGATGCATCGGAGGTGGTTGAGGTCCTTCTTGGCGGGCGCCTCGGTGGCTCTGAGGCTGGTGTAGCTGCAGTTCCGGCAGGTGAAGGGACCATGGGTGCGTTTCGGGGCGGCCTTGAAGCAGTTGTGCGTCCGTCCGGGGTTGAGAGCGTGGAGTGTGGTGGCATCGTATCGGCGTCGGTCCTCGAGGCTGGTGCGGGGGGCGCACGGCCCAGGGGTTCTGGCGCTGGGCGCGGTCCAGGCGCGGACGGGCGCAGACGGGCTTGCCTTAGGCACGCCAAAGGCGCGGCCGCACAGCGGCCGCCATATATGTGGAGGTGGGAGGGAGGAGCAGCTGGGAGGCGGGAGGCAGGGGCAGCGAATGGGCAGTCAGGGGGGCGGGGCCGCAGGGGACGCAGTGGCGGGAGTGGAGAGAGGCAGCGAGGGGTACAGAAGGCAAAATGGGCACAGTTCAATGGGGGCAGCGAGGGAAACAGAAGGAAAAAAGGACACAGTTCAATGGGGGCAGCGAGGGAAACAGAAGGAAAAATGGACACAGTTCAATGGGGGCAGCGAGGGAAACAGAAGGAAAAAAGGACACAGGGAAAATGGGGGCAGCGAGGGAAACAGAAGGAAAAAAGGACACAGTTCAATGGGGGCAGCGAGGGAAACAGAAGGAAAAATGGACACAGGGAAAATGGGGGCAGCGAGGGAAACAGAAGGAAAAAAGGACACAGTTCAGTGGGGGCAGCGAGGGAAACAGAAGGAAAAATGGGCACAGTTCAATGGGGGCAGCGAGGGAAACAGAAGGAAAAAAGGACACAGTTCAATGGGGGCAGCGAGGGAAACAGAAGGAAAAATGGACACAGTTCAATGGGGGCAGCGAGGGAAACAGAAGGAAAAAAGGACACAGTTCAATGGGGGCAGCGAGGGAAACAGAAGGAAAAATGGACACAGGGAAAATGGGGGCAGCGAGGGAAACAGAAGGAAAAAAGGACACAGTTCAATGGGGGCAGCGAGGGAAACAGAAGGAAAAATGGACACAGGGAAAATGGGGGCAGCGAGGGAAATAGAAGGAAAAAAGGACACAGTTCAGTGGGGGCAGCGAGGAAACAGAAGGAAAAATGGGCACAGTTCAATGGGGGCAGCGAGGGAAACAGAAGGAAAAAAGGACACAGTTCAATGGGGGCAGCGAGGGAAACAGAAGGAAAAATGGACACAGTTCAATGGGGGCAGCGAGGGAAACAGAAGGAAAAATGGACACAGGGAAAATGGGGGCAGCGAGGTAAACAGAAGGAAAAAAGGACATAGTTCAATGGGGGCAGCGAGGGAAACAGAAGGAAAAATGGACACAGTTCAATGGGGGCAGCGAGGGAAACAGAAGGAAAAAAGGACACAGTTCAATGGGGGCAGCGAGGGAAACAGAAGGAAAAATGGACACAGGGAAAATGGGGGCAGCGAGGAAACAGAAGGAAAAAAGGACACAGTTCAATGGGGGCAGCGAGGGAAACAGAAGGAAAAATGGACACAGGGAAAATGGGGGCAGCGAGGGAAACAGAAGGAAAAAAGGACACAGTTCAGTGGGGGCAGCGAGGGAAACAGAAGGAAAAATGGGCACAGTTCAATGGGGGCAGCGAGGGAAACAGAAGGAAAAAAGGACACAGTTCAATGGGGGCAGCGAGGGAAACAGAAGGAAAAAAGGACGCAGTTCAATGGGGGCAGCGAGGGAAACAGAAGGAAAAATGGACACAGGGAAAATGGGGGCAGCGAGGAAACAGAAGGAAAAAGGACACAGTTCAATGGGGGCAGCGAGGGAAACAGAAGGAAAAATGGACACAGGGAAAATGGGGGCAGCGAGGGAAACAGAAGGAAAAAAGGACAGTTCAATGGGGGCAGCGAGGGAAACAGAAGGAAAAATGGACACAGGGAAAATGGGGGCAGCGAGGGAAACAGAAGGAAAAAAGGACACAGTTCAATGGGGGCAGCGAGGGAAACAGAAGGAAAAATGGACACAGGGAAAATGGGGGCAGCGAGGGAAACAGAAGGAAACAAGCATTTGCAATGCAATAGGTCTCGCATTATTAAAGTTTGAGCTACTGGCATTGCTAAATAATGCAACACCCAGCAGTGTTGCATGTGGTGGTGCGGTGTGGTGGTGCCGAGTGATGCTGTGGTGGTGCTTAGTGATGCTGTGGTGGTGCTTAGTGGTGCTGAGTGGTGCTGAGTGGTGCTGAGTGGTGGTGCTAAGTGGTGGTGTGGTGGTGCTGAGTGATGCTGTGGTGGTGCTGAGTGATGCTGTGGTGGTGCTGAGTGATGCTGTGGTGGTGCTGAGTGATGCTGTGGTGGTGCTGAGTGGTTTCTGTGGTGGTGCTGAGTGGTTTCTGTGGTGGTGCTGAGTGGTGCTGTGGTGGTGGTGCTGTGGTGGTGGTGCTGAGTGGTGGTGTGGTGGTGCTGAGTGATGCTGAGTGATGCTGTGGTGGTGCTGAGTGGTGGTGTGATGGTGCTGAGTGGTGGTGCTGAGTGGTGGTGTGGTGGTGCTGAGTGGTGCTGTGGTGGTGCTGAGTGGTGCTGTGGTGGTGCTGAGTGGTGCTGTGGTGGTGCTGAGTGATGCTGTGGTGGTGCCGAGTGGTGGTGCTGAGTGGTGGTGCTGAGTGATGCTGTGGTGGTGGTGCTGAGTGATGCTGTATACCTTCCCATTCAGTGCTCTAATTTCCTTTTATGAACGAACACCTTCGAGTTGACCTCCAATAAAAGTACATTATTCATGCCCTGTTTATATAGCCGCAAAAGCATGTTTTTGTAGATGATCCACTTTTCGTGTTTGGTAGGTAATGTTTTACTAGTCTATATGCTTCCCGTATACCGCACCCCTGTCAACAGTGACGTCGTCACTTTTAAGTCTTTTGAAACTCCTTCTGATTAATTAGCCTTGCCGACCCCCTTAATAATGTATCAGCGCGTCCGCCCCTTTCTGGCACTCACCAGCTGTAGCAGGCGCTCCCGGCACGGAGGATAATGCTGACCCGCACTTCCTTGCAGTAGGGCAGCAGCACTCGTGGAGAGCTGAACTTGGTGGCCCCATGGCACGGAGGGGCAGACAGGAGGACCAGAAGCACGAGGGGCAGCCCGCCAGGGCAGCTCATGGTGAGACCTTAGGGGAGCACTGCTTCTTCCGGTCCGGAGCTAGGGCGCCCCTAGCGAGCATTGTGATGTCACACAATTCAAGTCAAGCTGTAACGCAATGACGAAACGCTCCGTAGAAGTCACGCCTGGAATTACGTCACACCGGGCATTCATCGTACCTCTTTGATGTTCATGAGCGGTAAGACTCACGAGAACAGCACACGCGGTCACCGTTATCGCCATAGACATCAAAAAGGACGTGGAATAACGCTTGTCACTCTGCACCCAGAGATAAAACTAAGGCGTCCGGGAAGGTAAGTGATTGTTTTTTTGGGAGCATTCTTGGGTTCTGGGGATCTTTCTAATTTCGGTACCAACAACTGCCCCTTAATTAGGAAAATAACGTAATTACGAGTATATTGGTTACGCGTGCGGTTAGACTCCAACTTCAAGTATGTCACTATCATTTACATTAACGTCTAGAATGCATTCCTTGTTAGTGATGTGTTCCAAATTATGAAGCATTTTATTTTATGGTTGCTCTAGACTTGAAATGCAAATCTGAAAGTTCAGGTGCTCACTATATCAGAGTCTACCAGCTGTAGCGTCAGCGGCCGTGTTTCCAACACGAAAAATGCTAAAACAATTCCCAAACCCCACAACGTACGGCAAATACATCAAGGATACAATCTAGCGAAGTCAGAATGTGCTGTTTGGGGGTCCATCAGTCTCAGGGTTCAAGTCAGTGGTGACTGGGGATCAAAATCCGGTCCCAGAGTAATTAAAAGTGGTTGAGATAAACTCCGGCATTCCACACATCATTTCATTATCCACTCGACATCTATTGCAATGTTGGTGAAAAAAAAACCAAGCGGCAGTGAAAGCGATCGCGAAAGCGATCGCTATTGTAAACGAGATTTTGAGCTATTGGTATTGCAAATGACAATGCCTTTTATTTTGTGTTTTAAAAACCTGCAATAATAAAAGGCATTGTCATTTACAATACCAATAGGTCAAAATTTCTAAAATGCGAGACATATTGTATTGCAAATGCTTGTTGTTTACAAACGCCCCATGCTGGCTTTCACGTTAATGGAGGCCACACCACTTTCTTAAGACGAGCCGTGCCTAAAGAAATGTCCGCGGCCGCTATCAAAGTGAATGTGCGGCATGGGGCACTTTTACCCAAAAAAGCATTTGTTTGTCAAGTTGACAAACAATTTTTTTTTTTTTTTGTAAAGCTCCCTGTGAAATTGTGCATGGCACGCTGAATGTTGCAGGAAAGCATGTAGTGCCTGCAGTAGGAGAAACCATTAAAGAAAATAGTGCTTACAGAGTAAATAAGACTTAATGTACAACAATCGAAGTAAAAGGGCCTCATGGGAGGTTACAAATGAAGACAAGGCAGTACTAAGGAGGGACTAACAAGCCTATTAACGAATTAGAAGCCAGCATTTAGGAAGGACAATGGAACAAGCCAATGACAAATATGGGCGGAGTGGGCGGGGCTTCAAGTTCATAAAGCATGGCTCGCAGAGAAGCGCATGCGCTTCCCAGGCTCGACCTAAAAAGTGAAAAGAGGCTCAAGGGGGTAGAGAAAAATGTGGAAAAGGAGCAGATGAGAGGCAAGAGTAAAAAAGAGACTCAAAGGGGTCAAAGCAAGAGTGAAAGACGGAAAAGAGGTGTGAGATGGAGCAGTTAAATGCGCAAGAGAAGGAGCAGAAGGAAAAAGCTTGGCAGAAGCTGAAAGTGGGAGAGAGGCGAGTAAAGGAGCTGAAACGAAAAAGCGAGGCGGGCTCCTCAGACAAAAGGAGCCGGTCTGAAAGTGCCTAGACTGGTCGGGGGATTAGTTAGACAAGAGGGGGTGGGGGTGCTGGGCCTAGGCACTTGCTCCAAATATTCCAGTGCTCTTGAGTTCTTGCAAAAGCCAGATGCCTGGAGGCGTTTCATTTTATATTAGCTGTGGCGAACTGAGATGCAGCTCACAGATATTGCAATTGCGCTCAGGAAGGGCTATAACTGGGGATTCGCAGAAATCATTTCAGCAGGAGTACCTCAAAATAGATGTGCTCGACATGATATGTAGGTGCAGCCCAAATTTCAATCCACATTTTGAGAAAACTAAGTGCTGTCTAAAACCTACTTCCTGCTTTGCAATATTAACTGTTTTTTCAGGGCACAAGGTTGAGTAGGGGAGAGGTGTGAGAGTTTGTTCAGAGTTGTTGCCAGTTTAGTATTCTTTTCGAAACTTACTATGTACATTAAAATACAATAAAAAGATGTAAAAATGATTGCCGTTACTTAAAAATGTTGAATTGGCAAAGGCATATGTCACACTTCGCTTTGTCTAAGGGGATAAAACTAAGTTTTAACGTGCATTACCTGTATTTTAATGTTTTACTTGGAATCGGTGCTTGTTTAATTGTTTCCTGTGGCCTTGCCTGCAAATGAAAAGCCCCTTTTTCATCAAAATATGTAACGGCATAATTCATCTGTTTGACGTACAGCATCATGGGTAACTTATTCTGTGAAGCACAAATTAAAGCCCTGATTCTCTGTGAAGTTTGGAAGTGATTGTTGCATGGAGTAAGCTATTACTTGCAGTCGAGTTGAGCTTATTCTTACGGTTCCAGTTACAGCTTTCCCATTGTATCAAAGTGTGATCTTTGGAAAATCACTCGCTTTCCAAAGCCCCTTAATCAGACAGAAAGTAGACGTTCTGGGGAACCCGCTAAATATTGGCAATAGGCGCTATGGAAAGAAGTAGACATTTATATTTGCGGAGAAGGCATAGCTTCGTTGCCATCAGGTAACACCTCACAAATAATATGTTTTCTGTATTCAGCCCAATTACGTGGGCCTTTGTAGGCATTGGAGGTCTGGCACACAACCCGGCACTTGTGAGACAGAAAACAGGATTGTGGAATAGCGAAGACCAAGCTTAAACTGTTTTCAGTATAAACAGCCTCAAATATGGCTTTAAAGATTGACACGTCATTGTTTTGTTGATTAATTCAGTACTGCGAAGACATCTAACTGTAAAAAAAGTGGCTTCTTACATTGTGCAAACGCTTTCATGTTGATTGAAGCCAAGGTCAAAGAATCAGCACAGACTCACAACGCTTAAAGGAGAAGTCGTTCTGCCTTTTGTTGCCGACATTGTACAGTGGCCGCATTTATTGTGTGGTGCGGAGCAGCAGCGATTCATGGAGCAGTAGAGTCCACTTTCACAAATGAAAATTCCTCCATTCTCTCCATGTTATGTTTATTTTGGTTATATGCAAGGCACAACTTCACTGTAACAACATGGACAGCAAAAGGGAGAGGCAGGGAGTGTGTGCCGTGATGTTGTCTCCTATGTCTTGAACGTGCCTGAGACATGCATGTTGTACGCATTTTAATGACAAAAAAGGCTCAATATAAAATGTAAACACTGAGCGTCAGCGGAGGGAGGGAGCAAATAGTCCTGACTTGTTGTAGGTATGATGTTACTTGTATCATATAGCTGGGTGCAATGACAAACATCAAAATACAAATCTGGCGGCACTCTATGCTAAGCACAGATTTTTTCATCCCACTTAAAGCCCTGCTTCGCATCTATCCTGAAATGACACGAAAGTGTCCTTTACTGTCTAACTTCCCCTTTGTGCCTATCGTAGATGTGATCTTTACTGTGTGCGACACCTTCACGTGCACACTTCCCTCGGGTAATCTTATGGCGACTAGTTGCGTCTAAGCTTCCAGTAATGGGTTTCATTTAATCAGTGAGGCACTCTGGGAGTTGTAGTTTTGGTTCCGCTCCCACTGCTGTGACTCACTGCGCACGCTTAGCTCACTCTAATTGGTCGAGTAAGTAGCTTGAAAAGTGTGACTGGGCCGGGTCAGCGCGGACACAGAAGTGGTTGGTATGTGACCTGTTCGCCCTGTGACCCTCCCCTAACCTGCCCCCACGGCGCACCTCCGGTACAGTGACCTTTCATGTATGGCCTCTCCTGCAACCCTCTTTAGTGTGTGACACGCAGCAGGGTCGGATCATGTCACGGTTGTGGTGAGGGAGTGCTTGATGCGCCTAGCTGCCAGGACACCTCGGTGCACTGAACTCCATAAGCGAAGTAATGCGGCGCTATATGAAGTCGAGAGTTACCAATCGGTGCACTGAATAACATTACATTAACTACTACTAACACCTGTTGTTTAAAGCGCTTATAAAAATTAGAAGGGCAGCATCAAGCGCTATATACAATAGTTATCATTACAGTGGTCATAGGTCACGCGTGCACCTTTCGGTAAATAGTCCGGGGCTGGCAGAAATTGTCACCGATGACGTGCTGCAGGCACAGAAGTTGTAAGTGCTGAGGAGCTTTCCCTCCTAGGCAGCTTCATCTCACCCACATGTCGTGGCCTTCCCTAGCAGTGCAGTACACACAAGTATTAAGCGCTGGACAGCTTTCCCTCCTAGGAGCTTCATCTCACCCACATGTCGTATCCTTCTCTAGTACAGTGTAGCGCACACAAGTAGTAAGCGCTGGAAAGCTTTCCCCCTAGGCAGCTTCATCTCCCCCAGATGTCGTGTCCTTTCCTAGCACAGGGCAGCACAAAGTAGTAGTAAGCGGTGGAGAGCTTTACCTCCTAGGAGCTTCATCTCACCCAGATGCCGTGTCCTTTCCTAGCACAGTGTAGCGCACACAAGCACAGTGTAGCGCACACAAGTAATAAGTGCTGGAGAGCATTTTCTCCTAGGCAGCTTCATCTCACCCAGATGTCATGTCCTTCCCTAGCGCAGAGAAGTAGTAAGCGCTGGAGAGCTTTCCCTGCAGCAGCCTAGCGGTTTCCTGCGTGTGCGCACTGTGCCAGCTCCATTCGTCCCATGCCCTCAAGAGCCTCTCTCTCTTGTAGCGCCATCTAGCATGCTATGCGGTGGCACATCCCACGTGTGGTGACGTGCTCTTCCTTAGCACAGCGCGTCCCATCAACCACTACCGTGATAAAGAGCCTTTCTTTCAGCCCCATCGCCCCCGGACCCGTTCACTATTTTGTTAACAGCGTGTTTGTGGGCTGCGCCTTCCATTCCACGGCTCGGGAATGCCAAATGACAGATACAAATATAAAACTAGTAAAGAAAACGTGACGTATCTCATGCTAGGGAAACTTACAGAATATGATGGTAACCCACTGGGTATTACCGGTTTCTCATCTGGGCTGCCAGGCCAAGGGAGACCTGAGTGCGCACATGTCTCTTAGTCTAGGAACACATCGGGTTCCAGAGCAAACGCAGGCCGCGTGCTTCTACGTGAGACTCCTGATGCACTGGAGGAAAGGGCTTAAGCGCTAGCTGGAAACATAAATGACTCTCTGTTCTATTTGAAGATGCTGGCACTCTACGTAGGGGTGACTGGAGCTGATAATTTAATGCCATCGGCTAAGGCCTTACTTAATTACAGAGTCTTTGCAGCTTAGCGGCACAGGGGCACTCACCATGGTTGGCAACAGGGACCGAGTAACAAACTTCACGTGATGTTTATTAAAGACGATTTTGCAACTATAATTGGACTAGCTGGGAGAGCTTAGAAAAACATTTATTCTGCCGGCTAAAGCAAACATATAATATTCGCTGCATGTTAATAAATGAATCATAAGTCATTGGGGATTGTTCTATGGAAATCCCTCCGGGGTGTCACCAGGAAAGAGGGGATGCCAGATTGCCACAACTATCAGCATTCGGCAGCACAGTGTGTCCGGCGGCGGCTCGGGTTTCTTTACGCCGCACGCTTGTGGCAGCAACGCTGGCAAAGCCTGGGGTGCATCTGGCTGGCAGCAGTGCGCGTTAGTTACCTTGAGGGGCGACAGCACTGCAGAGGACTTTACTTTCGTGCTTCTGCTTCTTCCTTTAAATAAATAAAAGCCAGTGGTGCGCGCGCACCACAGAGGAGCGGGGGAGGGAGCGCGGCAGCGGCAGCAGACGAACGAGCGCTGCTGCGCGTTCTGGCCACCGTCGGGAATGGGCGCGGCAAAGGCGGGACATGCGCCCGCCTTTGACCAATAGCGTGCCGTCCCCATAAAAAAAACGGACGCACCAGCCAATGTGGGCTTCTGAAAACAAAACCACACGCACGAGCGTGTGGGTCGTTTTCAGAAGCCCTTTCTAGAGGTCTCGCGCTGCGCGAGCAGTGCTGCGCACTGCAACGCTAGGCGCGAGACCTAAAAAGGACACAGTTCAATGGGGGCAGCGAGGGAAACAGAAGGAAAAAAGGACACAGTTCAATGGGGGCAGCGAAGGGAAACAGAAGGAAAAATGGACACAGGGAAAATGGGGGCAGCGAGGGAAACAGAAGGAAAAAAAGGACACAGTTCAATGGGGGCAGCGAGGGAAACAGAAGGAAAAATGGACACAGGAAAAATGGGGGCAGCGAGGGAAACAGAAGGAAAAATGGGCACAGGAAAAATGGGGGCAGCGAGGGAAACAGAAGGAAAAAAGGACACAGTTCAATGGGGGCAGCGAGGGAAACAGAAGGAAAAATGGACACAGGGAAAATGGGGGCAGCGAGGGAAACAGAAGGAAAAAAGGGCACAGGGAAAATGGGGGCAGCGAGGGGAAACAGACGGAAAACGGGCACCGAGGCCACAAGCAGAGGGGCGAGCTTACCAGCAGCAGCAGCGGGCAGGACACCACAGGCGGAGCTGTGTGGCGGGGGAGCGACCTACCTGGCAAGGTCAAGGGTGGTGAGGAAGCTGGGGTGTGGTCAGTTAATGCGCTGTGATGTAGTGCTCTTTAAAGAGAAGTTGTATACTCTTTACTCACTTGGAGCAGCATTGGGGCGGTCTTGGTGGATACATGAATGTTTCAGATTCTCTATGCATAGCTGGGAAGCAAAGGTTGACGTGGTTTTTTTTATTATTTTTTTTACACATCTTAGTGTGATGGTGTCCATGCTATAGGAGTGCCAAAAAATCACCAGAGTGGGAGCTTGTCTGCAAGATATGCAGGGGCTGGTGTTCGTGATGGCATCATATATCATTAATCTAGGATCACGCTATACAAATGCCACACAAGAGTATTAACCACTACTTAGAGTGAATACATGGATTTTCTATGCGTTGTTGTGGATGGTCAACCATGAAGAAACTTCCATAAAAAAATCCCTTCCCAAATATAAGTTTCATGTTGCAGATGCATAAATGACAACACACATTTTATACTGCCTTTGATTGCTTCGTTTTGACACTTGCTCTAGTTTAGATTCGTTTGCTGTTTGGCGTAGTGCATAGTTTTCTGAAGTAGGCTATGCCTTCTGAGCATTCTCTGTGGCAAAGCACAGCCCCTGTCAGCATTTGTGCCAAAAACTCTGCACTGAACCAGTTGGCATTTTGGTGTGCTTGTTGCCTTAACGTTAGAGAGGATATATATCATTAGTAGCTTGTTAAACTTATTCAAAATGGTGTTCTTAAGGTTCACTGATAGAGCGCTGTCCATTATTTTGCAAGTTAACAATGATGAAGGAACACTCGGTGATTCTACTGCGCACGCATGTGGCCTAACAGCTTGAAACGGGTTCGAGTTTCGGCAGGGACGCGCAACATCCTGTGATTCTGAGCAAATCACTAAATCTCCCCGTGCCTAACAAAATTAATGTTGTCCTCTATAACGCAACTGGTGCTCATGTAAAGCGCTTGGATAATTTCGGGTTGAGTTCGCTCTATATAAAATAAATTAAAAAAATACCGAGCCACCTCTAGGAGCGCAGGAGCCTTTGAATGTCGTTTAAATGAAGAATAAACCTGAACTCCAAAGTATTCAATGTAATTTGGGTAGGAAAGGAGCATGCCATTGTTGCTGACCTACTGATTCCACAGATTGTGAATGACCGATGTTTATTCTTCCTCAAACAAGAGGCATTACCTTGAGCTTGAGAAGGCTGCCCACTTGCATTAGCGGCAATTTGGAAGCTTTGTTGGAGCACTTGTCCGTCCTTGGACCTCCAGTGCCTCTTGCAGCTTCACTGCACTGCCTTTTGTCTCGGGCCCTCTGTGTTGACTTTAGGGGGATGCTATGAGGCGGAAGAGGGAGTAGTTTCCTCAATACATAACGGCGCCTTAGAAAGTCGTGATGACGCAGGGCACGCTTTTTTTCGCGCTGACGCATGGTTGCAGTTGGCGACACACTATGTTCACTTAAAATTGCAAAACGAAATAGTTTCGGAAGTTAGCAAGTCTGGCACACCTGTAGTGTTTACCAATTTACGTTTTACAGTTCAGAGGCTCATAAACAAGCATTTGCAATGCAACAGGACTCACATTTACGCAAGACCTATTGCATGGCAAACGGGAGTGCGGGCGGGCGGGGGGCATGTGGGCGAGAAGGCACAAACAACGGGAGTGCGGGGGGGGGCAGGGGCCGAGAAGGCATGGACTGCGGGAGGGGGGGAAGAAGGCATGGGAAGAAAATAGTGCTCACAATCTAAATAACACATACCGTGCAACACTTGAAGTAAAGGGGCCAGTAGCCATGGAAGGATACAAATGACGACATGGCCGTCGTAAGGAGGGACTAACAAGCCTATAAACCAATCGGAAGGCAGCATTTAGAAAGGACAAAGACACAAGCCAATGAAAAAGATGGGCGGGGGAGTGGGCGGGGCTTCCCTCACGTAGTCAACTACCACAGATCAACCCCAGAGCAGCACTTGTGTGCTGGCTCAGGGTTCGACCTAAAAAGAACAGAAACCACAAATCAACAACTAGTATTTTAAGAAAATGTGATAAATAATTGTTTGCCATAGTTTACCAAAAACATTACTACTTATGCATAACCCAAATACTCAGTGCCATTTTTACATTCACAGTTCCAGACCTTGCCACTATGGAATGACAGCATATAATTTAAAAAATCAGACTCAATAGGCAAACAATGATTGATTAATGTCATCAGCTGGAGTCATATCTTCTGGCTCACAATGGGAATCCCACATCAATTACACCAATACTCAGAATTATGCCATTACTGCATTTTGAGGCTACAGGATCATTCCTATACACTGTTGCAGTATCTGGTAAAATGTCACAATCAACTTTCAGTGGTGTGCTACAAGAATTACTTTCTACAATGATGAGACATATCAACAGCTTCATACACTTAGCACAAAAATAGGTTTTTGCCAGTGTAAATGGAGATTAGTATGCTTTGGCTCGACTACCACATGTAGTTAGAGCAATTTAAGCAGCACATACTGCCTTGGTGGCAACATTCAACAGAAAACAAGTCTAATGAAACCTTCAAAACTTCCATTCAATTACGGTGCAAGTTGTCCTTCTACAAGATATGTACCCCAAAAGTCTGTGTGTCATTCACAGGATCAATCCATGTTCCCTTTGTACTTCTGAACAGCAGCATATAACAGCAAATGTCACAACTTTGAAATGTCTAAAAGAAGATGACATGGTAAAGGAACCTAAAACAGGACCAATTTTTTTTTTTTAAATTACATTACAAAATAGACACATTGCTAATGAACTATTTTGAGGACACATTTTCTAAGGACAATCAAAGATAAACAATGTAAATGAACACAGTAGTCAATGTGTCAAAACTTTGATCAACAAACAGCTTTGCCCTGCATTTTGTAAACTTGCCCTTTCTACAAAATGACCAGCCCAAACTGTCATCCTCATTAGATTAAAAGACTGGATTTAACATTTATTTTATAAAACTGTAAATATATACTCACACTCGTGTGAAGAAGTTGTCAATATCATCTTGACGTGAGTCAATTCCTTCCTCTTCACCACTATCATTCTCATTTGGCTTTTTAATATCCTCACCCGGTGGCTTTTCATGGTCTTCATTCTCTGTGATGTATAGGATGTTCCGTCGCAGCTGTTGTGCAACATGCAACAGGCCATGGTGATTTGGCACACCCTATCGGGTGGGTAGAGGAGGGCTCCAGCAGTCTTATCCAGACAGCGAAATCTGGCCTTTAGGAGCCAAAAGCCAGCTCCACTGACCTCCGTGTTCTTCTCTGGGCCTCATTGAAGTGGACTTCCCCTGGCGTTATTGGATTCCTCTGTGGGGCCAACAACCATGGTCGGTTAGGATAAGCTGAGTCTCCTATATGACAAAAAAAGCCCACAAAATATTGCTATTGTTGATAATGAAACTTGAAATTAACCAAAAAACATATATTGACAGATTGTACTTACCAACAAGCCAGGCCCTCTCAGGTCCAGCTTATGAGATTTGCAGGGGTATACTGCTGTTCCATAGTACAAAGGAATCATGGGCTGATTCAGGTAGGCATGCACAGACACTTGTGATGTACAAATCAAGGAAACAGACAACTGACAGATTGATTGAATGGAAGTCATTCCTATTCTGGTAGACTTGCTTCCTGGCATGTGGAGGGACTAAGGCAATGTGTTTGCCATCAATTGTTCCAACCACATTTGGCCTGAGACCCAAAGCATAAAATTCTCCCTCCACATTTGCCAAATCCTCAGGTTGTGAAAACTGAATGAAGCTGTTGATGTGTCTCATCATTGAAGAAAGAACTTCTTGTAGCACACCATTAACAGTTGGTTGTGACTCTCCACCAGATACTGCCACAGTGTATTGGAATGATCTTGTGGCCACAAAAAGAAGTACTGCCAGGAGTTTGATATTTGGTGTAATAGATGTGGGATTTCTATTGTGAGGCAGAAGATCTTGTTCCAGCTGATGACATAAATCCACTATAGTTTGCCTATTCAATCTGAATTTTCTTATAATATCCTGTTCTTCCCTGGTGGCAAGGTCTGGAAATGGGCACAATCCTTGAGGCTGTCAACTCCTCACTCTCCCTGTGCTCATATGTCTGCAATTAAAAAATTGTCAACATATTAAAACATTAACAAACTTTTTTTTTTAATAGACTACACATTTAGGGCCAGATGTATGACCCTACCAATTTGCGAGTCGCAAATTGTGTCGTTTTGCGACTCGCAATTTGCGACTCACAAATTGGAATGTACAACAGTGTCTCAGACACTGGTTGCGATTCGTAATGGGGTCGCAAATTGCATGCTTCATTAATATTCATGAGGCAGGTACAATTTGCGACCCCATTAGGAATGGCTAGCACTCCCAGGGATGGTGGCCTGCTGGGGTCAGCAGACCACCATGTTTTTGACTGCTTTTTAAATAAAGCAGGCTTTTTGTTTTAAATGCAGCCCGTTTTCTTTACAGGAAAATAGGATGCATTTAAAAAAGAAAAATGAAACATTTCTGTTTCATTTTTATAAGGGCAGGCAGTGATACCTGGGACCACTGCCTGCTCTTAAAAAATATTTTCGCATTCATTCACAAAAGGGAAGGGGTCCCTTGGGGACCCCTTCCCGTTTCCGAGTGGCTTACCACCTACTTGAAGAAGGTGGTAAACTGCGAGTGTTTTGCGGCTCTAAATGCGGTCGCAAAACAATGGTACATTCTATTATGACTCGCTATTAGGAAGGGACGCCCCTTCCTAATAGCGAGAGTCGCAAATGCTATTTGGTGAGTCACCGACTCGCAAAATAGCGTTTGTACATGCCAGGACCCTTTTTTGCGGTTGCAAACCGGCCGATTTCCCATTAGCGACCGCAAAAAACGGTTGTACATCTGGCCCATAATGTTTCACTAAAAATATATATGTTTTCTCAACATAATTTAACACAACATCTAATATTTACATTTATTTAAAAAAACATTTTTTACCTGTCTATTGATTAAAAAAAGATTAATGTGTAAATCATCCATTTTAAATGTATTATTTACACAATCTATTTTTGTATTATTTTTTCTAACCAAAATACCATCAACAGAAGTGTAAACACCACCGCAGAACTATCGCATTTAACTACAGTAGTGCACTACTTATAAATGTTTACTTTCAAATTAATGAGTGACATTAGCAGTTTGTATATGTAAACAGACAGCCACCATTTTGAGTGGTGTTGATGCACTAAACATTAACAAACACGCTATTTGACTATCTAAAATGGCTGGTGGCTGACCTCGCCATCAGTACATTTGGAATTAGATGATGGTGACGTAAGTTGACCGGGTAGTGGGTGGGAAAAACCATGATGGACACTGCCATAGGCTAACGTGTGAAAGCAATGTACGAAAGCCAATGGCTGTGTCCGTCTCCATTGACGATTGCGTACGTCTTGTACATGTACGCCGCAAAAGCTCACTTGCCTCCTAACACTGCAGCCAACAAGATCTTCTCTATTTTTGCTGCTGTTTCCCAACTCTGGGAGCCAGGATGCCAGGAAGAGCAGGTGACAGGGCCCCAGCCTTCTCGCCAGAGGAGCTGGAGTTGCTGGCAACAGAGGTCCTGACCCTTTAGAGTCAGATCTGTGGCTCACCAGAGGAATAGGTACATCTTTAAAATGTATTAGTAAATCTGTCTGTTTTTTTTTAAACACAGGCTTTTTCGCTGCAGGCACCTCACCCCCTGTCCCCCCATCTGTGCTGAGTGAGGAGGTTACTGACCTCCTATGAAACATGTTTGTAAGCCAGACTGTACTCCTGGATGCCATCCAGGGCTAAGTTGCCACATGCCACAAATGAAGCATACCTGGAAGCCATTCATAGTGCTATGTCTGTCATGCAGAGGGCATTTACAGACCTAGCCTCCTCACTGACTGCCGCCTCCCAACTAGCCAATCCTTGTGCCCCAACTCAGGCCCCTTCCCCATCCCAATTCCCAGACCTGTACCAAGAACACTCACTCCTTTGAGCATACCCACTACAACAGACACAAGCAGCACACACACACATAAACACAAACACACCAAAAACACAAGCACACACCCAAACAGCATACAGACACCGCACCCACCACAACCACACCTACCACCACCAAAAACACCTACCACCACCACCACACCCACCACCACAACCACCAAACACACAACCACCATACCCAACACACCTACCACCACACCCACCACCACACCCACAAGCACCACACCTACACCCACCACCACAACACCCACACCCACAATTACCACCACCACCACCACACCAACAAGCACCACCATACCCACCACAACCACCACTACACCCACAAGCACTACACCCACCACCATACCCACAACCACCACCACATCAACAAGCACACCCACCACCCTACACACCACCACACACACAAGAACCACCACATGCACAAGCACCACAACCACACCAACCACCTCAACAGCACACTCATCCAAACACATATATGACCTCCAAAACAAAAAAAATCTAAATCCTTCATTCTTCTATCCCTCCACTATCCTTTCAATCAAAATAACAGACTAACATGTCCACCTCTCAAATTTCATATTTCACTATACTTATTCACCACTAATCCTCTATGGGTCACAGAGTAGCGTGCTACTCACCGAAAAAGCACTTCAACACCTCATCAGGGGTAGCAAGCACTATATAAATGCAAACCTTTTTCCCTCTCCTATCCCTCCACTACCGTTCTCAATCCAAATAACTGACTAACATATCCACCACTCAAATTCCTTTCATATTTCACTATACTAATTCAACACTAATCCTTTATGGGTTCTGGAGTAGCGTGCTACTCACCAAAAAAGCGCTTCAACACCCCATCAGGGGTAACAAGCGCTATATAAATGCAACCTCTTTCCCTCTTCTATCCCTCCGCTATCCTTCTCAATCCAAATAACTGACTAACCTATCCACCACTCAAATTACTTTCATATTTCACTATACTAATTCAACACTAATCCTTTATGGGTCCCGGAGTAGCGTGCTACTCACCGAAAAAGCGCTGCGACGCCTCGTCAGGGGTAGTAAGTGCTATATAAATGCAATTACAATACAATACTATACATGCAAAACAAACCCCCCAAACACAAACGCCTACATTCGCCCGACCAACATACACCTGCCAAGAAACACACACCCAAACGTACAAAACATACACCAGACCCACATGCAACTACACTACAGACAGACACACGCACACCACACACTCCAGCTCCCTCTACCTTCAAAACCTAGTCCTCTCCCACCCCTCCTACCCTTTATCCTCGTCCAGCTTAAATTTCTGTCTTGACCTTCACCCCTTCCAAATGCAAAACCACCCCTCCCAAACACAAACCCACCCCTCCAAAACCCAAAGCCAGACCTCCCACCACTTCCAAACCCACCCCTCCCAAACCTATCACTCCCAAACCCAAACCTACCCCTCCAAACCAACTCCACCCAAGAAAGACCATTGAGGTGCCTGCTCAGTGCCCACTAGATGCCCCTTCTTGAGGAGGTTCCCCTTGGCAGTTAGATAGGAGGCACATTTCCACTTTGGGCACAGCACTGAGATACTTGGTTCATTTTCTATTCATTTGTTGAAAATTATTTGTCGAGAGAAGTATCTCATGCAGATAATAAAACCACTATTTTATTTTCAACAAGTTTGTCCTGATATTAATTTTCATTTGTAATTGTTTGATTCCTAGAAATGTTTATGACTAAAATGTGAAGTACATGTTTTTAATTACCATTATGGCAGAAATGCAACAGATTATTTTTAAGACAACTTTGTGAAGTGCATACACTGGTTAAAAATGTATGTGATGGTCTTTTAGATTGAGGTGCAAGGATTCATCATGATAATGGACACTTGCACCCACAAATAGCTGTTTTTATTATTTTTTAAAGTGTTAATACAGATGTGTTTATTTTAACTTGATAAGTGATGACAATAAACAAATATGAATTACACATTAAAAAATAATGTGACAATTGACATTTGATAAAATACAGGAATTGGACTAGATAAGGGAGATGTTACTTGGATCAATATGTTAACAGATTCAAGTTTGTGACTGACATTGATTTTACAGGTATTTAAAAAGTAAACTATACACCATGTCTAGTGCAATTTCTACATAATGTTACACTTGACTTATCACAATGATGTGCACCACACATGTTTTTAATTTGACAATTTACACAATTTATTTTAACATACCTGTATGGTCACTTTTTCATTTTTTGTTTGATGCCCTTTTTTGTGTAAGCGTCTTTTTTTAAGGCAGCTTGAACCAAATTTAGAAATATGACGTGATTATACAGGTGAGTTTTGTTAAATTTCTTAAACGTCAACATCACACACATGTGCATTGCACCTAGGTATGCTATTGCTTGAGAGAGAGATTAAAAATTCACGAGTCCATAGCTATTGTAAACAAACAAGTCAAAAGGTAACAGGCAAAAGTGGAGCTTACCTTCGATTCTGGCCATGACAGTGTCGATTTTGTTTGTCATCAAGCAGCAGCAGAGGCAGGACTTGGAAGATCGGGTCCATGGTGGAAAAGGAAGTGTGAAAGTGAGAAAAGGTGAGTTTCTGCCTTATATCTGTTTCACTCCGTCAACTCAGGTGTGGAGGTTTTACCGCCACAGTCACATCGGCGGGAAGGCACATTGTGATTGACCTGGCGGACAAACTGGCTGTCCTCCCTGCAGCAACCGATGTGGTCTATGGTGCTGTCGACGCGGGTGAACATACCTGGCGGAGTTGGCGCACTCCAACGGTCTTTCGTCCATCGAACCGCCAGCATCTAAATAGAGCGGGCGGACCGCCTAGTAGGAGGGCGGAGAATCTGATGGAAAAGCAATGGTAGAACCATTCCTGCCAAGATCTAAATCAGGACCCTTAATCTTCTTCACCAGTAGATGAGCACAATGGAGAAGAGCTATAGCCTCAATGTTCCGGATTAACACATGTAAGAAAACACCACATGGTTTACAAATCTCCAAAACACCCTCATTGGTCTTCAAGGCCGAAGCAACTATCTCTGTTTATAACAATGGAAACTTTCTCATCTAATCATCTAACCAGAACCTAGAGTGGTTTGGTAACATTTTCATGAGAATCAAAAATGCGCTGTCGATCAATGTCCCTACCACCTCTATTAGTCAATGTCTTGACTCCTGCTCCAAGACTGAAACTCAAGCATCATCCAGACCCACCTCCACCTTATCCCCCATGCCTTCTCACAGCCTTTCTCTCTATTATAACACTGGAACTGTCGTTGATGGCTCCAGATCTCCTACTCAAAGCAAGGATCCTTACCCTTCCCCCATAATCTGCTTATCTGACCTGCCCCTACCCTAAACGCATATAAGGTTGGGAACTAATACCCAATGCTTGAGAACTGTCAGCAGCCTTAACCCAGTGATACTCATGGCTACTAATCCTCCTCCTTCGATCAAGGACACCCCCTCTCCTTCCCCATCTGCTACCCAATGGGTTACCCACTCGGTCACCTCTGACCTATATGCAGTGACCTCCAGACAGCATGTGATGCCCATCGCTGGTGCTCCTATGAGACTTCTTCCTACCCCTCTTCTAACCATCACTTCTAGTAGACCCTCTCCTAGCCCTCTCCCTTCAATCATTTCCCCAATTACATCCATCACCACCTTTGACCCTTCAGGTTTGTGGACCACTCCCTCTGCCCTGGAGGGCTCACACATGTCTTCTTCCTTAGGCCGCACCACACACCCATCTGTATTAGCGACCCCCCCCGAGGACAAACTTAGTCAAGACTTTCAGCTCATTAAAGCCGATCTTCACAACCTTATATACATCAGCTCGAAGCTTGAGAAGCTTTGGAATCTTAACCTGACCTCATGGTTTAACAGAATCACACACACAAAACAATATAATTCACCCACATGGGTAAGACCGAACTACTCCTGGCATGAGACATTGATCAAACAGAATTTACCAAACTTGCACTGGAGATCTCAACGCCATCTCATTCCCACTTCCAGACCCCAGAGGGTCACAGATCATCTGTCTGACATTGACATTCACTCCCTTCTGTTATCATATACTATTACACCCAAGGTTTCATCACCCTCACCGGTCACTATGCAGACATTCCCTCCAATCCGCTCAGAGAGCCAAGCCTCAACTATAGAACCATGAACAATTTCAATCTGCTACATGTTCCCATACCACACCAAGAAGCATTAGTAACCAAATCCTTTCTCAGGTCTATGCTTCTTAACTGCAAGTCGGCGGTTAGACACACAGCAGACATCGCTGTTCTCATTCTCGCACACGACCTTGACCTCCTGTTCCTCTCTGAAATGTGGCTCAATGATACCTCCTCACCCATTCTTGACATTCTAGTTCCAATCAACCATGACATCATCACACTACATAGAACTGGAAGAGTTGGGGGTAGCGTAGCATGCATTTACCGCTCCATCATCACCTTGAAACATGCACAAACTCTCCTGTGAGAACCTAGGTATCGAAATATGAAACAATGACAAGATTGCATGCAAACTCCACACGATTTACCACCCCCTGGGAAGTAACCTACTGTTCAACAAACAAATAATGGAGACCATCCCCTCTAACTTGGACCAAGTATTCCTTGGGGATTTCAACGTTCACTGCAATGACTCAAATTACCCCATATTGGACACCTTCAAGGCCTTCCTTACAGACCTCAACCTTATCCAGACATGTAATGGCCCAACACACACTAGACTCTAGAGGCTTCACCCTTGATCTAGTCATCGCTAAGGATAATGCCATACAACTTGAATCCATAACTCGCCAATTTCATTGAAAAGACAACAAACACTGAATCAGAACTGCAACTTGCCTCTCAGCATCTGCTAAACCAGATCCGGCCCAGTCTCCTCCCAGTGCAACATTTGTTGAGATCCCCTCATTCTGGTTATAAACAAAAATAATGCTACTTGGAATGCCCTCAAAATTCCGGATGAAGCAGATATACTCACAACAATAACATCAATAAAACCTTCCAACCCCTTCAATGATCCTCTCCCCGCCAAGCTCATCAAAGCTTAGATCTTTCATACTCCCTCTATGATGTAAGACTGTCAATGCATCTCTCTCTTAGGGCATGCTTCCTGATTGCCTAGATAGGGCACGCCACCCCAATTCCAAAAGAAACAAATGCAGACCTGTCCGACCTCAACAATTTCCATCCAATTACCAACATCCCAACTCTAGCAAAGCTACTAGAGAAATGTGTATATCTGCAACTCTGCAACCACATTGAGCAGTTTCAACTCCTAGGCCTTTGCCAATCTGGCTTCAGAACAGGACATTGCACTGAAACGGCTCTAATACACATTGTCGCCCTGAGATTGCTAGATCAGAATTAACCCTGCCTGCTTATTCTTCTTGATCTCTCCTCTGCGCAAAACACAGTCAAACATGACAGCATGAATGACTTCCTTGAGAATAGGATAGGGCTATCCGGACCCATTTTAAACTGGTTTGCTTCATTCCTTCATAATAGAGCTCAAAGAATCAAAGTCAATCAAACCCTATCTGACCTTACTCTGGTCACGATTGGAGTTGCTCAAGGATCCACACTCTCAACCATATTATTCAACTTGTTCGTGGAACCTCTTACCGAAATTCTGAAGTTCTCAAACATTCATTACCACATGTATGCTGATGACACACAACTGTTATTTGAAAATTTCCTCACCCGAAGATATCAAAGCTCTCAACTGCACCCTAATGAAAACCTAACAATGGTTGACCAGCAATCACTTCATGCTCAACACACTCAAAACGGAATTCCTCTTGATCTCCCTGCCCCATAGATGAATGGCTCAAACAACTCACAGCTCTCAATGCGCCCCCCACCGTTATTGACTCTACTCAATCATTAGGTATAATGTTGGACAAATACCTGAATACAAGAGCATATCAGTGCAATCACCAGGGGGGTCAATTACCAATTGAAGACACTTAGGAAAATCAAACCTTTCTTGCCCCCTGATGACTTCAGTTAGCAGTCCAATCCCTAGTCATCACTGGATAAGATTAGGGGAGTGCTACTTTTGCAGGCTAACCCAAAGTAAAGCTGGCTCCTTGTGTTTGCTTTTTTCGCCCTAAGTTGGCAGGGTATGCCGAGACGTGGGTCCCTTGCTCACTTTGCCACTGGATTCAAGCAAGCCTGGCTGATGAGGGCTGTTAGCCAGAAACCGGTCCCAGGATGCTTGTTTCCGGTCAAGGGAGGACATGGCTTGGCAGTTCGGGCTGGACTGTTCCCATGAGGCACAGGGTCATGTCTGAACTGGGGTGGCGAAGTGAGCTAAAGAAAGATGATGGATTCAACCCAGATCTGTGACTGGGGGCGAGTGTCTGAAAAGTTTCAGCACTCCGTCCATCAACTCCTTGTGTTTGCTTTGTTCGCCCTAGGTTGGCAGGGTATGCCAAGACTTGGGTCCGTGGCACACGTTGCCACTGGATTCAAGCTAGCCTGGCTGATGAGGGCTGTTAGCCCGAAACCGGTCCCAGGATGCTTGTTTCCGGTTCAGGGAGGACATGGCTTGGCAGTTCGGGCTGGACTGTTCACATGAGGCACAGGGTCAAGACTGATTTGCATATAGCTGTGTCTGAGCTGGGGTGGCGAAGTGAGTTAAAGAACGATGATGGATTCAACCCAGATCTGTGACTGGGGGTGAGTGTCTATAAAGTTTCAGCGCTCCGTCCATCATCTCCTTGTGTTTGCTTTGTTCGCCCTAAGTTGGCATGGTATGCCCAGACGTGGGTCCCGTGCTCACTTTGCCATGGATTCAAGCTAGCCTGGCTGATGAGGGCTGTTAGCCCGGAACCGGTCCCAGGATGCTTGTTTCCGGTCCAGGGAGGACATGGCTTGGCAGTTCAGGCTGAACTGTTCCCATGAGGCACAGGGTCAAGACTGATTTGCATATAGCTGTGTCTGAACTGGGGTGGCGAAGTGAGCTAAAGAACGATGATGGATTCAACCTAGATCTGTGACTGGGGGTGAGTGTCTGAAAAGTTTCAGCGCTCCGTCCATCATCTCCTTGTGTTTGCTTTGTTCGCCCTAAGTTGGCAGGGTATGCCCAGACGTGGGTCCCTTGCTCACTTTGCCACTGGATTCAAGCTAGCCTGGCTGATGAGGGTTGTTAGCCGAAGCCAGTCCCAGGATGCTTGTTTCCGGTCCAGGGAGGACATGGCTTGTTAGTTCGGGCTGGACTGTTCCCATGAGGCACAAGGTCAAGACTGATTTGCATATAGCTGTGTCTGAACTGGGGTGGCGAAGTGAGCTAAAGAACGATGATGGATTCAACCCAGATCTGTGACTGGGGGGGAGTGTCTGAAAAGTTTCAGCGCTCCGTCCATCATCTCCTTGTGTTTGCTTTGTTCGCCCTAAGTTGGCAGGGTATGCCCAGACGTGGGTCCCTTGCTGACTTTGCCACTGGATTCAAGCTAGCCTTGCTGATGAGGGCGGTTAGCCCGAAACTGGTCCCAGGATGCTTGTTTCCAGTCCAGGGAGGACATGGCTTGGCAGTTCGGGCTGGACTATTCCCATGAGGCATAGGGTCAAGACTGATTTGCATATAGCTGTGTCTGAACTGGGGTGGCGAAGTGAGCTAAAGAACGATGATGGATTCAACCCAGATCTGTGACTGGGGGTGAGTGTCTGAAAAGTTTCAGCGCTCCGTCCACCATCTCCTTGTGTTTGCTTTGTTCACCCTAAGTTGGCAGGGTATGCCCAGACGTGGGTCCCTTGCTCACTTTGCCACTGGATTCAACCTAGCCTGGCTGATGAGGGCTGTTAGCCCGAAACCGGTCCCAGGATGCTTGTTTCCGGTCCAGGGAGGACATGGCTTTGCAGTTCGGGCTGGACTGTTCCCATGAGGCACAGGGTCAAGACTGATTTGCATATAGCTGTGTCTGAGCTGGGGTGGCGAAGTGAGTTAAAGAACGATGATGGATTCAACCCAGATCTGTGACTGGGGGTGAGTGTCTATAAAGTTTCAGCGCTCCGTCCATCATCTCCTTGTGTTTGCTTTGTTCGCCCTAAGTTGGCATGGTATGCCCAGACGTGGGTCCCGTGCTCACTTTGCCATGGATTCAAGCTAGCCTGGCTGATGAGGGCTGTTAGCCCGGAACCGGTCCCAGGATGCTGGTTTCCGGTCCAGGGAGGACATGGCTTGGCAGTTCAGGCTGAACTGTTCCCATGAGGCACAGGGTCAAGACTGATTTGCATATAGCTGTGTCTGAACTGGGGTGGCGAAGTGAGCTAAAGAACGATGATGGATTCAACCTAGATCTGTGACTGGGGGTGAGTGTCTGAAAAGTTTCAGCGCTCCGTCCATCATCTCCTTGTGTTTGCTTTGTTCGCCCTAAGTTGGCAGGGTATGCCCAGACGTGGGTCCCTTGCTCACTTTGCCACTGGATTCAAGCTAGCCTGGCTGATGAGGGTTGTTAGCCGAAGCCAGTCCCAGGATGCTTGTTTCCGGTCCAGGGAGGACATGGCTTGTTAGTTCGGGCTGGACTGTTCCCATGAGGCACAAGGTCAAGACTGATTTGCATATAGCTGTGTCTGAACTGGGGTGGCGAAGTGAGCTAAAGAACGATGATGGATTCAACCCAGATCTGTGACTGGGGGAGTGTCTGAAAAGTTTCAGCGCTCCGTCCATCATCTCCTTGTGTTTGCTTTGTTCGCCCTAAGTTGGCAGGGTATGCCCAGACGTGGGTCCCTTGCTGACTTTGCCACTGGATTCAAGCTAGCCTTGCTGATGAGGGCGGTTAGCCCGAAACTGGTCCAGGATGCTTGTTTCCAGTCCAGGGAGGACATGGCTTGGCAGTTCGGGCTGGACTATTCCCATGAGGCACAGGGTCAAGACTGATTTGCATATAGCTGTGTCTGAACTGGGGTGGCGAAGTGAGCTAAAGAACGATGATGGATTCAACCCAGATCTGTGACTGGGGGTGAGTGTCTGAAAAGTTTCAGCGCTCCGTCCATCATCTCCTTGTGTTTGCTTTGTTCGCCCTAAGTTGGCAGGGTATGCCCAGACGTGGGTCCATTGCTCACTTTGCCATGGATTCAAGCTAGCCTGGCTGATGAGGGCTGTTAGCCCGGAACTGGTCCCAGGATGCTTGTTTCCGGTCCAGGGAGGACATGGCTTGGCAGTTCGGGCTGGACTGTTCCCACGAGGCACAGGGTCAAGACTCATTTGCATATAGCTCTGTCTGAAATGGGGTGGCGAAGTGAGCTAAAGAACGATGGTGGATTCAACCCAGATCTGTGACTGGGGGTGAGTGTCTGAAAAGGTTCAGCGCTCCGTCCATCATCTCCTTAAGTTTGCTTTGTTCGTCCTAAGTTGGCAGGGTATGCCCAGACGTGGGTCCCTTGCTCCCTTTGCCACTGGAATCAAGCTAGCCTGGCTGATGAGGGCGTTTAGCCCGAAACCGGTCCCAGGATGCTTGTTTCCGGTCCAGGGAGGACATGGCTTGTCAGTTCGGGCTGGACTGTTCCCATGGGGCACAGGGTCAAGACTGATTTGCATATGGCTGTGTCTGAACTGGGGTGGCGAAGTGAGCTAAAGAACGATGATGGATTCAACCCAGATCTGTGACTGGGGGTGAGTGTCTGAAAAGTTTCAGCGCTCCATCCATCATCTCCTTGTGTTTGCTTTGTTCGCCCAGGGTTGGCAGGGTATGCCCAGACGTGGGTCCCTTGCTCACTTTGCCACTGGATTGAAGCTAGCCTGGCTGATGAGGGCTGTTAGCCCGAAACCGGTCCCAGGAGGCTTGTTTCCGGTCCAGGGAGGACATGGCTTGGTAGTTTGGGCTGGACTGTTCCCATGAGGCACAGGGTCAAGACTGATTTGCATATAGCTGTGTCTGAACTGGGGTGGCGAAGTGAGCTAAAGAACGATGATGGATTCAACCCAGATCTGTGACTGGGGGTGAGTGTCTGAAAAGTTTCAGCGCTCCATCCATCATCTCCTTGTGTTTGCTTTGTTCGCCCAGGGTTGGCAGGGTATGCCCAGACGTGGGTCCCTTGCTCACTTTGCCACTGGATTCAAGCTAGCCTGGCTGATGAGGGCTGTTAGCCCGAAACCGGTCCCAGGAGGCTTGTTTCCGGTCCAGGGAGGACATCGCTTGGTAGTTTGGGCTGGACTGTTCCCATGAGGCACAGGGTCAAGACAGATTTGCATATATCTGTGTCTGAACTGGGGTGGCGAAGTGAAGTAAAGAACGATGATGGATTCAACCCAGATCTGTGACTAGGGATGAGTGTCTGAAAAGTTTCAGCGCTCTGTCCATCATCTCCTTGTGTTTGCTTTGTTCGCCCTAAGTTGGCAGGGTATGCCCAGACGTGGGTCCCTTGCTCACTTTGCCACTGGATTCAAGCTAGCCTGGCTGATGAGGGCTGTTAGCCCGAAACCGGTCCCAAGATGCTTGTTTCCGGTCCAGGGAGGACATGGCTTGGCAGTTCGGGCTGGACTGTTCCCATGAGGCACAGGGTCAAGACTGATTTGCATATAACTGTGTCTGAACTGGGGTAGCGAAGTGAGCTAATGAATGATGATGGATTCAACCCAGATCTGTGACTGGGTGTGAGTGTCTGAAAAGTTTCAGCGCTCCATCCATCATCTCTTTGTGTTTGCTTTGCTCACCCTAAGTTGGCAGGGTATGCCCAGACGTGGGTCCCTTGCTCACTTTTCCACTGAATTCAAGCTAGCCTGGCTGATGAGGGTTGTTAGCCCGAAACCGGTCCCAGGATGCTTGTTTCCAGTCCAGGGAGGACTTGGCTTGGCAGTTTGGGCTGGACTGTTCCCATGAGGCACAGGGTCAAGACTGATTTGCATATAGCTGTGTCTGAACTGGGGTGGTGAAGTGAGCTAAAGAACGATGATGGATTCAACCCAGATCTGTGACTGGGGGTGAATGTCTGAAAAGTTTCAGCGCTCCGTCCATCATCTCCTTGTGTTTGCTTGGCTCCATTAAGGGCCACATTGAACTCAGCAGCTAGGCTCATAGCGGGATCCAGAAGATTCAACCACAGTACACCAGACCTAAAATATCTAAAATGGCTCCCATTTGAGGCAAGAATCCAGTTGAAGATAGCTTGCATGACACACAAGGCCCTTCACCATAACACTCCAATCTACCTAGCCAAAAAACTCAAACTATCGGTAGTCATTCCTCAAGAAGCACTAACTCCATATTGTTCAAACCACAGAAGTTCAACAAAAAGATAACTTACAACCGCGCCTTCTGCGGTCTAGCCCCAAGAATATGGATTGGACTACCTCCTAAAACCAGGACTAATCCCTTGATGACTACCTCCTTCAAAAAAGAAGTAAAAATGCTTCTGATGAATAGATTCATTCAACAGTAGTCCTGAAGTCACTCAGCCTCACTAATTTCCTGTGGACACCTCCGGAACTTGGATTTGCTAGGCAGGTTGGCATATTTATCTGTATTGCTTCCTGCTTATTCCTTCATACATTTTTCTCTGTGTGTATGACTTGACTGCTATATGTACAGCGCTCTGATACCCTGACGGATCATGTTCGTGCTGTATAAAACTACTCAAATAAAAATAAAATAAATAAAATACAATTAAAGGAAGTTCAAGTAATTGGAAAGGGGCAAATAATGAGGATCATTGGTGTCTGTGGAACAACATGTGGAAATTAGACTTTGTGCCAATTTCTGCATGTTTTTCCCTGTACCCTACTAGGAGACTGTGCCTGCTTGTAGCAGGTGATATCTGCGGGTGGAATATCACTTAGCAGCAGTGTTCCTATTAAAATAAAAATATGATAGGCCCAGTACCTCCTGCCCATCTAAATATAATATATTACACAATCTCTACGGACAAGTTGACTGTACATTCCTGAGCTATACCCTGTGAAACATGTACTCACTTAGTGGGTCAAAACACGAAGACTATACGGGGGAAGAGTATCTAGGAGCTAACTAATCTTGCAATACTGAGTATAGATAGAATCCTCTGTCTACCACCACCCCGTGCTCGAATGCACATGAAAATCATGCTTTAGGTAACTTAAATGATCATTTGAACTAACAACACAAAGTTGTCCTTTCTTTGGTCCCAAAGCTTGGCCCAAAGTGATGTTAGCCTAATTGTTTTATACTATCGCTGATTTAATTTATTCACCACTTATGTGTCACATTGTGCTTGCTTAATGATAAAGGGAGCATGCACAATGTCTCACAGAAAATACACAGTTCAAAACAAAAATAATTGCTGTGCTTATTGTATCTATATACACTCTATGTACCAGGTCTGGTGGCTAGACTGGGTCTGGTGGCTTAGTGGACTAATGCATCCAGTGTAGGGGCTGGTGTTCAACCTCATGGGCAAAGGTTCAAATTCTGGTGGATCCACTCAGCCTTTCATCCTTCTGAGGTCAACAAAATTAGTACCATTGAGTTGGGTAAAAATAAACATCTAGGGCCAGATGTACGACCCTATTTTCCATGCGCAAACGGGTTTGCGACCCATTTGCGTATGCAAAATCTAATAGGGCCATGTACAATCCCAATTTAGTGAGTCGCAATTTTTTTGCGACTCGCTAAATAGAAATTGCGAGTCGCTATTAGGAAGGGGTGTTCCAAGGGCGTCCCTTCCTAATAGCGAGTCAGAGGCCTATGTAAGAATGTTTTGCGACTGCAATTGCGGTCGCAAAACACTCGCAATTTACCGCCCTCTTCAAAAGGGTGGTAAAGCACTCGCAAATGTGAAGGGGTCCCCAGGGGACCCCTTCCCCTTTGCAAATGCAGGGGAAAATATTTTTTAGGGCCAGGCAGTGGTCCCAGGGACCACCACCTGCCCTTCAAAAAAAAGAAACGAAAACATTTTTTTTTTTTTTAAATTCATCCCATCTTCCTTTAAGGAAAACAGGCTGCATAAAAAAAAAAAATACTGCTTTATTTAAAAGCAGTCCCAGACATGGAGGTCTGCTGAGCCCAGCAGGCCACCATACCTGGGAGGGCCAGCCATTCCTAATGGGGTCGCAAATTGCGAGTGCCTCATTAATAGGCATGAGGCATGCAATTTGCGACCCCATTAGGAATCGCTAACAGTGTCCCAGACACTGTTGTACAATGTGATTTGCGACTCGCAAATTGCGACTCACAATTTGTCGCAATTTGCGAGTTGCAAATCAATCACAATGGTCGTACATCTGTCCTCTGCTGTTTAGCACCAAGATACCCTTGGGTGAAGGTGTGCTTTACAAATACACATGTTGTGTTATTGTATCTAAGAATAAAAATGTAGACAAATGTGCATAGCATGATAATAGGTTAGAAATGCTGTGTGAGCTTGAGTCTATAAAGATAGCTGAGAGGAAATTGAGGAGATGCATGAATTACAGTGTCTGTCGCAACTGATAGATTCCGAGACAATGATCGTGACTGCAGTGATGCAGAGGATGACACATGGAAGTAGTCTGGTGCTAAATCTTGATGATGTGTCCCTACGCCCTCCATTCCACTAGCCCCCTTGGGCAGCGCTACCTGCACTATAACCCCATAGACTATAGTGCTCTGTTGTTTTGCAGCCAAGTTTGTACTAGACAATTAGCACATATTTACAATATTTTACAGGAATAACGAATTCTTCATAGAATGAAGAGCACTTAGCAAGCAAGGATTTTAAAATAAAATGTTCATCGAAAAACGTATAAAAAAAATTAGGAGAAACAAACGTTGGATGAACTTGTCAGTACACTCATTTGAATAATAGCAACAATAATAGGGACACTGTTTCTATAGCGCATATTGGAATACTTGTAGCACTGAAGCACAGACAGCAGGCGTCATTACATTTAGTTTATGTTATGTTCTGTGTGCTCCGCTTACTTTGTATTTCCAGTTTGTGTTTCATGTGCGACACTGAGGATTCTATACGTCTCACGTGCAACGTAAAGAGAGCTGAAAACCATCCTCGGCTACTTCAGAAATGTGCGCGAACCCGCGGCCCTCAGGAATTGTATGTTTATTTGAGATCAAACAAGCGCAATTATTTGTCAAGATAACAACAATCTGAGCTGTCGCGCGCCGTGTTTCGACCACTTGAGATAAATGTTTGCAAGTGGTTAAGTAGGAAGAGGTCACCTGTGAACAATGCACCTGCGGTGATAGACATCTGTTGGTGTGTTTACCAAAGCGATGAGATCTAAAGCGTCCTCATGTCCAAATCTCTGCTTTGTGTTTGCTGCGTCCTGCCACCTGAACTGTTATTGTGAGTCAGGAAACAGGGGACTTGGGCAAATCCTAGGGTATTTGTCATCTGAAATGCGTCTGTTTGGAAAGTCCTGAGTCTCCTGATTAGACTGCAGCCCTGCCACCTTTCCTTTTTATTTGAAGACTTTATCCGAATGGAAGTCTATCTTTGTTAGGCCAGATTTAGCATTGTACAAAGATACTGCTTAACAAACAAGATAGGTTTCCTAGAAATAGAACAACAGTCATGTTGAAATAGCCAATCCCGTTAGCATGTGCCAACTTAACCACTGCGGTGAAATGATTGGTGGAGCGCCTGCTTCCACAGGAGTTCCGCCTGCACTAACTCTTAGCTCCAACATACATGTCAGAGAATAGTTTTTAGCTAGTATAGGCACACTAGAGTGAAGGTAAGTTTTGTTTCACTGAAAAAAACTAAGGGGCATTTTAACAACGGCCAGCGATAATTATCGCTGGCCGTGCTTAGCGATAATTATATTATCGCTGGCTATCTCTGGCATTTATCGCCCGGGTAGCGCGTTATTAACAACGCGTTACTCCAGGGCGATAAAAATACCAGAGATAGCGATGTTATCGCCCTTTGCAGGGAACATCGCTGGTTTTCCAGCGATGTTCCCTGCAAAAGGGCGATAACCTTGCTGATACGACCCACAGGGTCGTATCAGCAGAATCCACCTCCTATGGCTAACATAGGTAAGTCGGGATTATAGCAGACGTTAGATTTTGGCGAAAACGGCCGTTTTCGCCAAAATCTAACGTCTGCTATAATCCTGTGGGCTGCCTTGTAAATATCGCGATGTGCACATCGGCGATATTTACAACGTAGCCCATCTGGGGTACGCCCAGTAACGCCCACTTTGCATCTCATTAGAGATGCAAGGATGGGCGTTGGGGGAAAGGGCGATAGTGCAGGGATTCACGCGATAGCGTGACCTTGCTGATTAGGCGATAGAATTATCGCCGCTTTCCGTCCGAAAACGGACGCTAAAGCGGCAATAATTGTCTATCGCCTGGTTGTTAATATGCCCCTAATTTAGCTGGAATTACGGTTGTGTTAGGACACCTTCGGGTAGCAGTTCGCGCTTTAGAAATGTCAATAACATTAACATTAAAGTTTATGTAACTGGTAACAATGTACCATGCATATGCTCAATATGTAAAGTGCTTGTAAAAACCTTAGGCGTTTGCATGATAAAATGAAGTTGAAGTAACCATAAGGTTACTACTCAAATTGGTAACACCTCTGAACGTTGTCAGTCATGCAGCTGTAAAACCTCAACTCCTCCTTTGCCTTGCTTGTGGTCTCATATGTAGGGTGACAGACCCGAGTTTTGGTCACTTGTCCCATCAGATTTCACAAAATTCAGCTTTATCGAGGGGGTCAACTGGACACACTTTTGTGTGTTCCAGCGCAAGATTAGGTGCCAGCCTTTTCTGAAATCAATTTAATTAGCACTTAGTCTGTGTAAAAGTTGTATTTAATGTATTACCCTTATTGCCTCCTTGTCTGTGTATGCTACATTTATGGACTGTATTTTAAGTTATCCTGCGTTCCCCAGTGGATGTGACATTGTAGTCCTACTACTATTTTTATGAAACGGCCCCGTTTTTGGTTTTAAAAATCTGGCCAACCTACTCATGTGTGACATCACACATGAAATCATGAATGATATCTTCATTAATATTCACCATGTCAAAAAAAAGTGCTGTCGTTTCCATCTTCTCTACATTATCACACTTGTATTTGACGGTTCTAAATGTTCCCCAACTTCCCTGTTGTACTCTTGCTACTGTAAGTACAAGATGAACCCAGATCAAGGGCATTACCTTAAGGGAGTAAAAAGACAATTTTAAAAATAGAACACAAGAAGTCAGGAAGCTAAAGTCCAAATAGCGTTTAATGCAAATAGCAAGCAGCACAGCAAAAGATAAAAGACAATTGACATTTCAAATTGACCAGGGCTCTGCTAGAAAATGGTCAGTATAGAGCTAAAATGAGCCTTAATTTAGAACTGTATAGATGCTTTCTATCAACAGAAGTCAATGGAGCTTAAACATGTGACAGAAACATATTACTCTCAGCAAACACTTATCTAATGAGAAGGTGCCAAGATCTTCATGAGGAAGTGCTGGATGTCCTTAAGGAGAAGATATCATTCATACAAATAGTAATCCTGCTGCAACTTGTCAGATGAGATAGCAAGGTTGGCCTTCTAGAAAGTGTGCAAATGTACAACTCTGAGCCTTCTGGTTTCTGGATCTCTTTGAGTTATGAAAATTAGCACGCGTTTTAAATGCCACAAGAAGCTTCAAAGTACAAAAAACAACATCCATATTAGATTATAAAATATTGGTACCTTCTTGATTATATGCATGTTGATTAACACTGTACTACATTGGATTATATGAACATGATACATACAGGATTTAAATTTTCTCAACAAAAATATATTACAACTAAGTGCTTAGGTGAGCGAGAGAGAGTGAGTGAATATGACATTGAGTGAGTTAGTGACTTAGTATAGGAATGGGTGTATATGTGAATAAATGTGTGAGTGAGGGGGGAATAGATGACTGTGTGAGTGAGTTCATTAATCACAGAACTAACTAGAAACCCAGTTAGTGAGTGAATAAATGTGTGGGTGAACAAGCAAGTGTCCCAGAAGCACCATGATGTGCCCTGATAGTGCCATTATATGGTTAAGAAAGGCTGGGTATGTCAAAAATGTCAATAGAATCAAGGAGAGTGGAAGAGCACTGAATCAAATCGAGGATCCCTAATGGAAATTCTTGTAGGACCCTCATAGAGATGTTCTGTCAGTGGCATGTTTTCCCCTGACGTACTGATGACTTATAGTGACATCATTGGGTCTATCCTCCACCAGGAGGAGATGTCTCTCATGCCAGAGACATTTTCGGGATCCTTGATATAAAACAATGTGTTTAAAATTATCTCCTACCTCCAAAATCTTCTGAATTTATTTACAAAATGTAGGGGGTAGTGTCAAGATTAAAAATATGTACAGGATGTGTGTTGGAAGAAAATTAGGTGCCCCACACACCATACAAAGAAACAATTGGTCAAGATGTTTCAGCCTACTTGCGCCCTCTTGGGTCGTTGGCTTTTGTCAGGACCATGGGTTGATTTTTCGGATCCCTTTCTGAAGCCAGTCGGGATATTGTCCTCGATTATGGAAGTTTTCTCTCAATGGAGGGTATTAGGACACTATGTCCTTACCTTCTCGGTAACCCGTTGAGGCTCCATAGGTGTAGAAAGGAGGCGGACTAGTGGCACTCCGCATTGTGGAAGATTCTGTTCTCATAGGAGTCCCTCTGGGCCTGCATCTTGTGCCACTAGTCTGCCTCCCTTCTACGCCTATGGAGCCTCAATGGGTTACCTAGAAGGAAAGGACATAGCGTCCTAATAGTCTCCATTGTGAGAGAACTTCCGTATCCAGGGAAAATATCCTGACTGGTCCTAGAAAGGGATCCGATAAATCAACCTATGGTCCTGAGGAAAGCCAAAGACCCAAGAGGGCCCAAGTAGGCTGAAACATGTTGACCAGATGTTCCTTTATATAGATGTGTGGGGCACCTAATTTTCTCCTAACACACATCCTGTACATAAGTTTAATCTTGCCACTACTCCCTACATTTTGTAAATAAAGTCAGAAGATTTTGGAGGTAGCGGGTAATTTTAAGCACATTGTTTTATATCTAGGATCCCGCTAATGTCTCTGGCATGAGAGACATCTCCTCCTGGTGGAGGATAGACCTAATGATGTCACTATCAGTCATCAGTACGTCAGCGGAAAACATGCCACAGACAGAACATCTCTGTTGAGGGTCCTACAAGAATTTCCGTTAGGGATACTCTATTTGATACTGTGCTCTTCCACTCTCTTTGATTCTATTGGTATCTCCAGGGAACTGAGTGGAACCATTTCTAGCTTCTCCCTCCGCCCTTTGACTTTTGAATATGTCAAAAATGTGCCATCATATGTCAAAAAAGATACATAAAAAGCCAATCCATAATTTTATATCCCCATTATCAGAAAAGCTACTATATATACAGCAAGTGACATCATAAGCCATGAAAGGGACACCAGTTCCACAAAATTGTAGAAAACGATTCAAATGTGCAATCATATACCCTAAAAGTATGATCACACGTTCAAGAAATTAACTTGTTTGCATTGGATCAATTTATAGAAAGGTCCTGCTCTTAGGAGTCAAGCACACCATAGAACAACTGTTACCTGCTCTACCCAAATTCACCATAAAACACTTGTTTCGGTTTCAGAGTGACCATTTATCAGATCAATATAGCACAGCTGCCCTCTGTTCACCCCTAGCGCTTCCCGTGAGGAAGACACCAGAAATGGAACAAGCCTCAAACACACCTGGAAGATTGCAGCAGTAAATCACACATGGCCCCAGGACGTAAAGCCTAAAGAAACAAGTCAGATGCACACACTCATAAACACAAATAAATGCACAGCAGAGTGCCTGCATTCAGCCCAAGGACATGATGCCAGATCAGTTGGTCAGTTGCATTCATCAGATAAAGCCCAAACAATGCCTAGTAGTAAGCATCACCCTAGATAACACACAAGGCACACCGGCCTCCTGGACCACCTCAGAATGTGACCTACAGTTGGTATTTAAGGCCCCTGCTACCAGAGTGGAATCAAGCATCTAAGCACACAATTTATGACCCACTAAATCAGTATTTCCTGCTCAAAGGGGGACGAGCTTCACTTTATTGCACCCACTGTACAGTATAAAGCATGCCATGTACCTAATGCAAATTGAATTCCAGCACGCAACAGTAAGAGATGTGGCTGCTATTCCAAGCCATTATTGTTTAATTAAACTTAAACTGTTCCTGATTGCCAAGCCTCGCTGATCACCTTTTTGATAATCAGAACCTGCTTCAACATTTGGCAAGCCAGCATAGGAGCTGAACACGGCAGATGCCCAGACTGTAGCCTGGGGGCAAGAGGCTCCAGCTGCCTGAGCCCACTCTGTGCGCATTTTGTAAAAAGAGGTGCGGCAGGCACCTCTCTTAACTGCAATCCTGCCAGCCCATGGTGGGCTGGATCAATCCACTGGCGGCCGTTGGAAAGGGTAAGACACCACTGTTAGCTTTTATTTTTAAACAATACGAACAGCATAGCGTGGCAAACAGAAGCTGTAAGAGCTGAAATTGATTCACCCAGTTCTCATAGATACGAGTGGCCTGGGAGTAAAATATATATATATATGACAAAGACCTTCTGGTCGAAACACGTCAGCAAAAATAAAATTTAATTGAATTGGACTTACCTGGAGTGCGGGCTCTTCTTGCAGCGCGGCGCCGCTGTGCTAGCAGGAAACTGGCAGCATATATATATATATATATATATATATATATATATATATATATATATATATATATATTATACAACAATGGCCCGAAAGCTTCAAGGAATGCACTCACAGCAGTTGAAAACCGAAGGTTTTATTGTTCATAGAGAGCCGGCATCTTCCTTTCAGGTAAGCTTTTTGCCGACGCGTTTCAAGGACACATGATTAAGGGGCGGAATGCCCTGAAACGCGTCAGGCAACATAACTCACCTAAGAAGTGACGGAAAGTTACATCGTGGAAAGCCGGAGGGTTGGCTTGCCGCCGAGTGCTTCCTGGAAGCTCGAGGGCATTTGTTGATTTACATGTTGCAACGCGGCCTCCTCGCCGCGTCAGGAGTACACCATCTTCATGATGACAAGTACGAAGAGGCTGGGGATCGAAACTTGTTCGAAACCTCTCAGCGCAGCGAGCCAGATATAATTCACTTTCCAGAACTTCTTGGATCCTACTATAGGATTGATAATGGACATTGATAATGGATGTGACTGTGAACCTACTCAAGGGAAATTAAAGGCTCTTTTCTTTTTAGAATAATACAATTCCCAGAATGCAACAGATTGGAACACGAACTGAGTGTAGCCCACTGAGGGCTGGGAACCAATGAGAAAAGTGCATGAACTGATCAAAAAGAGCCCGTCACACTCACAACTTGTAAAAGCCTATGATTAAGGGGCGGAATGCCCTGAAACGCGTCAGGCAACATAACTCACCTAAGAAGTGACGGAAAGTTACATCGTGGAAAGCCGGAGGGTTGGCTTGCCGCCGAGTGCTTCCTGGAAGCTCGAGGGCATTTGTTGATTTACATGTTGCAACGCGGCCTCCTCGCCGCGTCAGGAGTGCACCATCTTCATGATGACAAGTACGAAGAGGCTGGGGATCGAAACTTGTTCGAAACCTCTCAGCGCAGCGAGCCAGATATAATTCACTTTCCAGAACTTCTTGGATCCTACTATAGGATTGATAATGGACATTGATAATGGATGTGACTGTGAACCTACTAAAGGGAAATTAAAGGCTCTTTTCTTTTCTTTTTAGAATAATACAATTCCCAGAATGCAACAGATTGGAACACGAACTGAGTGTAGCCCACTGAGGGCTGGGAACCAATGAGAAATGTGCATGAACTGATCAAAAAGAGCCCGTCACACTCACAACTTGTAACAGCCTATGATTAAGGGGCGGAATGCCCTGAAACGCGTCAGGCAACATAACTCACCTAAGAAGTGACGGAAAGTTACATCGTGGAAAGCCGGAGGGTTGGCTTGCCGCCGAGTGCTTCCTGGAAGCTCGAGGGCATTTGTTGATTTACATGTTGCAACGCGGCCTCCTCGCCGCGTCAGGAGTGCACCATCTTCATGATGACAAGTACGAAGAGGCTGGGGATCGAACCTTGTTCGAAACCTCTCAGCGCAGCGAGCCAGATATAATTCACTTTCCAGAACTTCTTGGATCCTACTATAGGATTGATAATGGACATTGATAATGGATGTGACTGAACCTACTCAAGGGAAATTAAAGGCTCTTTTCTTTTCTTTTTAGAATAATACAATTCCCAGAATGCAACAGATTGGAACACGAACTGAGTGTAGCCCACTGAGGGCTGGGAACCAATGAGAAATGTGCATGAACTGATCAAAAAGAGCCCGTCACACTCACAACTTGTAACAGCCTATGATTAAGGGGCGGAATGCCCTGAAACGCGTCAGGCAACATAACTCACCTAAGAAGTGACGGAAAGTTACATCGCGGAAAGCCGGAGGGTTGGCTTGCCGCCGAGTGCTTCCTGGAAGCTCGAGGGCATTTGTTGATTTACATGTTGCAACGCGGCCTCCTCGCCGCGTCAGGAGTGCACCATCTTCATGATGACAAGTACGAAGAGGCTGGGGATCGAAACTGGTTCGAAACCTCTCAGCGCAGCGAGCCAGATATGATTCACTTTCCAGAACTTCTTGGATCCTACTATAGGATTGATAATGGACATTGATAATGGATGTGACTGTGAACCTACTCAAGGGAAATTAAAGGCTCTTTTCTTTTCTTTTTAGAATAATACAATTCCCAGAATGCAACAGATTGGAACACAAACTGAGGGTAGCCCACTGAGGGCTGGGAACCAATGAGAAATGTGCATGAACTGATCAAAAAGAGCCCGTCACACTCACAACTTGTAACAGCCTATGATTAAGGGGCGGAATGCCCTGAAACGCGTCAGGCAACATAACTCACCTAAGAAGTGACGGAAAGTTACATCGTGGAAAGCCGGAGGGTTGGCTTGCCGCCGAGTGCTTCCTGGAAGCTCGAGGGCATTTGTTGATTTATATATATATATATATATATATATATATATATATATATATATATTATACAACAATGGCCCGAAAGCTTCAAGGAATGCACTCACAGCAGTTGAAAACTGAAGGTTTTATTGTTCATAGAGAGCCGGCATCTTCCTTTCAGGTAAGCTTTTTGCCGACGCGTTTCAAGGACACAGCCTCTTCTTCATGGGCAGCTCTAGTATCGCACAGATGGCTCCAATTTATTGAATTTAAAACATGCAGAGACCCCCAGTGGGTCATGCGCAGTGCGTGCATATAGTATGTTGCATGCTGGGACATCGAGTCCCAATTGGAGATTCTTGTTACTCACAGTGAGCTCCGTGCGATACTTTTAATTAAGAAGCATTGTTCACCCTCAAGTGGGCCCTCAAATGACATGCTGGCTTGATTTCCTCACAGCTGCTGCGCTGATCGCGGCTTCGGTAATGTTACAGCACGCCGCGCAGCCCCTCCTCAAAAGTCTTGGAGACGGTGCATCCTTGCACGGCAGGGCAGCCGTGTGGTTAATTATTATACAACAATGGCCCGAAAGCTTCAAGGAATGCACTCACAGCAGTTGAAAACCGAAGGTTTTATTGTTCATAGAGAGCCGGCATCTTCATTTCAGGTAAGCTTTTTGCCGACGCTTTTCAAGGACACAGCCTCTTCTTCATGGGCACTATGGAAAGCACTATGCCAAACCCACTGAGGGCGTGTAAATCAATTAATCATGTAAATGAAAATAAAAGAGCACCTTCGAATGCAATTGTAAGGAAGCCTATGATTAAGATGCTGCCTGCATCGAAACGCGTAAGGCGATCAAATTGCTGATTGGGATGTCAAGGAGAGCAGATTACACAAACCGGATGGTGAGCCTTCTGCCGAGTGCCCTCCTAAGCTTTCGGGCCATTGTTGTATAAAATTGTTGCACGGCTGCCCTGCCGTGAGGAGGAGCACCACCTCTTCAATGTATCAGAGGGGCTGTGGTGGTGAACTATTTCCAGAAACCATGAGCGCAGAAGGCGTAAGAAAAAGACTCTCCAAAGACTTGCCCACTCCTACCAAGGAAACGTGATATTGAAAATTAACAATTGCTTACAGAAACCTACTAAGGATAAAATTAATGCTCAACGAGGGACTACAGGTCCCAACATGCAATGGTATGGAAAGCACTAAGCCAAACCCACTGAGGGCGTGTAAATCAATTAATCATGTAAATGAAACTAAAAGAGCACCTTCGAATGCAATTGTAAGGAATCCTATGATTAAGATGCTGCCTGCATCGAAACGCGTAAGGCGATCAAATTGCTGATTGGGATGTTGAGGAGAGCGGATTACACAAACCGGATGGTGAGCCTTCTGCCGAGTGCCCTCCTAAGCTTTCGGGCCATTGTTGTATAAAATTGTTGCACGGCTGCCCTGCCGTGAGGAGGAGCACCACCTCTTCAATGTATCAGAGGGGCTGTGGTGGTTAACTATTTCCAGAAACCATGAGCGCAGAAGGCCGTAAGAAAAAGACTCTCCAAACTTGCCCACTCCTACCAAGGAAACGTGATATTGAAAATTAACAATTGCTTACAGAAACCTACTAAGGATAAAATTAATGCTCGACGAGGGACTACAGGTCCCAACATGCAATGGTATGGAAAGCACTATGCCAAACCCACTGAGGGCGTGTAAATCAATTAATCATGTAAATGAAAATAAAAGAGCACCTTCGAATGCAATTGTTAGGAAGCCTATGATTAAGATGCTGCCTGCATCGAAACGCGTAAGGCGATCAAATTGCTGATTGGGATGCAGAGGAGAGCGGATTACACAAACCGGATGGTGAGCCTTCTGCCGAGTGCCCTCCTAAGCTTTCGGGCCATTGTTGTATAAAATTGTTGCATGGCTGCCCTGCCGTGAGGAGGAGCACCACCTCTTCAATGTATCAGAGGGGCTGTGGTGGTGAACTATTTCCAGAAACCATGAGCCGGAAGGCCGTAAGAAAAAGACTCTCCAAAGACTTGCCCACTCCTACCAAGGAAACGTGATATTGAAAATGAACAATTACTTACAGAAACCTACTAAGGATAAAATTAATGCTCGACGAGGGACTACAGGTCCCAACATGCAATGGTATGGAAAGCACTATGCCAAACCCACTGAGGGCGTGTAAATCAATTAATCATGTAAATGAAAATAAAAGAGCACCTTCGAATGCAATTGTAAGGAAGCCTATGATTAAGATGCTGCCTGCATCGAAACGCGTAAGGCGATCAAATTGCTGATTGGGATGTCGAGGAGAGCGGATTACACAAACCGGATGGTGAGCCTTCTGCCGAGTGCCCTCCTAAGCTTTCGGGCCATTGTTGTATAAAAAAATAATTAAAAAAAAAAAAATATATATATACTATTATTTATTGTGGACTAGTCACCCAGCACTCCTGATCAGAGTGGCCTGGAGGTACTCTAAAGCGTAAAAATTGTTTTACCCAGCACTCCTGATCAGAGTGAACTGGAGGTACTCTAAGCGTAAAAATAGTTTTACAGAGCACACCTGATCAGAGTGGCCTGGAGGTACGTCAACCTCACCTCATATTTTCAAGTTACCCGTGAGCTTAGTGAAGGAGGGTTAAGGAGTGTTGAGAGAGGGGAAAAAACAGAGTAAGCCGTTGTCAATTTGGACCAGTAACAGTGTACCTAGGAGACTTGGCCTAACTCTAGAAGAGCCCAGGAGGAGCTGTACAACAAGTGAGTCCTTGAGTTAAGGTAATTATGTACATAGATGCTGTATGAATGAGGTATTAGTGTTGTCTGAGTGAGGGAAGCCTGCGCTACAGGAACGCATTGATATTGTTTGCATCGTTGTAGTCTGAGTGAGAGAAGCCTGTGCTTTAGAAGCTCAGTTTCATTAGTTGTATTATTGTCTGTGGTCAAGAAGAGCCTGTTTAGCAGGCTCACATTTCCGTTGTGTCTTGCTTTGTTATCTTAATCATCTGTTTACACTGCTTCACGCGTGCCCGAGTAGCACAACCCAACCTTTGTAGATCATGTCTTCTTATGTGCCAGCTGCTCTTCAAGCCCTTGCATGCACTCTGAAAGAGTGCACCTCAGCTGACAACACTCTACAAACAGTTACACTGGGCACCCTGCTCTCAAAACACACATTTTCTTGTGTGTGTGTTGGTCTTTGGAGGTGCTTCACATGCAATTTCTGGTCATATGCGCATTCTTTGATTTCCTGCACGTATTGACTACTTGTTCATAATTTGATTGTTGTTCTACTCTACACTCTGCTCTGAAAATGTGCCTTTTCTTGTGTGTGCGTTAGACTTTGGGGGTGCTTCATATGCGAATACTGGTCATAAGAGCACTCTTTTTTTTTTGCTGTGCATAATGACTACTTGCTCATTATTTTTTGATTGTTGTTCTACTGTGCACCCTGCTCTCAAAACGCGCATTTACTTGTGTGTGTGTGTTAGTCTTTGGGGGTGCTTCCTATGCGAATTCTGATCATACGCACGTTCTTTGTCTTCCTGTGCATATTGACTACTTGTTCATAGTTTGATTGTTGTTCTACTGTGCACCCTGCTCTCAAAACGTGCATTTTCTTGTGTGCCCGTTAGTCTTTGGGGGTGCTTCATATGCAAATTCTGGTCATACATGCGTTCTTTGTTTTTCTGGGTGTATAGACTATTTGTTCATAAGTTGATTCTTGTTCTACTGTGCACCCCGCTCTCAAAACACACATTTATTTGTATGTGCCCTAATCTTTGTGGGTGCTTCACATGTGAATTATGGTCATACGCGCACTCTCTGCTCGCGTGTGTATATTGACCTCATGTCCGTAATTACATTTTTTTATAACACCTTGGGTCTTGCAAGTCATGCACTCTTGTGTTCACATGATTCCTCAAGGGTTGCTTCACGCGTTCTGCTGATACGCGCACTCTACATTCTTGTGCACACGTTCTTTTATTATATCCCCCGTCTTTCTGTCCTGTCACCACCCTCTGCCCGCTGCCCTTACTAACATAAAGCAAAGAGAGTTCTTTACTGTCTAGAAATTTTTATGATTGTATTGCCTCAGGTTGAAAAGCAAACTGATTTTTCCACACAAATTTTAGCCGCTAGCTCCTGACAAGACACGCCCCAGCGGATCTGCCCTCTCTAAGCGCTGCCCATTCAGACCACAAGGACACCACTGAACACCCACAACCTCACTAACAAGGGTCAAGCCCAAGCACCTTTAAGGGCCCCTCAAACTACCAAAGTGTGCACTCCTTTGGAGCACATGCAGGGATCCTTCCCCAACAAAAAGGCAAAAATTAGTAAACATTGCCAAAAGTGGCAATTGCAAACCAAAGCACACATGTACCCGTGGCCTAAGGAGGGAACATTTACCCCAAAATAATTGAGCATACCAAAACACACATAATTACCAAACATAAAGGACATAAGAGGGAAAGGAGGGAGGCAACCCTTCAGCTCTGGACTCTGTTCAAAGAAAGGCCAATAAAGGACCCAACAGCCCAGCCCACTGTTGAGGCTTCAGCACCTGCCCCTCCATACACTGCCATGAGTGTGGTTACCCTTGCAACACCAGCCTTGGTGTACTGCAATCTCCCCCATAGTAGGATCAGAGGAACCACCCGCAAAAAGGGTATCCTGCGCAAATGGAGTTGCCACAGACATAGGGGGTTCCCAAACACCCTCACCCCTAACCAATCCACATAGCTTAGGCCTGCCCCAGTCCAAGGCCACCCCACTTAGGAAACCAACTCGCAGTGCATCATAGCAGAGCCGGACCTCAGCCCCTCCACGGTCAGATGAGGCAGGGTGCTAGCTGGGCAGTTCTTAGCCATCCTAGATAGCGATCCTGCAAGCTTATGCGACGAAGGATGCTCTGGCTCCCCTGGGTCATAAAGAGAAGGCGGAGCTGTAGGGGGCATACGATTGACAGAAGAAGAGACACCCAGTGGGGGAAGAACAAGAAGGTCTAGGACAAAGATAGACAGTTCTGAACGCAGGGACATAGCTAGGAGTCTTTGGGTGGAGAGGAGAACTACCTGCGCTCTGGAAGAGGAAAACAGAAGTGAGGCCAGGAACAGAGAGTGATGGGAGCAGGAATTGGACGATGAGAGGTTACTCACCAGCCTAGGGTCACCGTGCATCGGACTACCACCCATGTCCAAATCCCTAAGACATAGGACAGATGAGGAGATCAGAAGGCCAGGACATCTGATCCTCGCTTGAACCTCCATGCTCCAAAAATAAGATAATAATAGCACAGGGACATAGACCCTCCACAGAAACAGCAACCAAAGACACGGCATGGGCCCTTGGGAAGGGTAACTATACCCTAAAGGAGATTATTGCACTGAGGGAAGGTGAATTTTATGTGAACCCATTTTGTAGGTGGTTAGACCAATGGATTAGGGGAGAGGGCGAGTACGCTAGACCCTTGTCATGAGAAGGGTCATTTGAGCCAGAAGACATGGCCATGGCAGAGGATTGTATTAGGCATGTGTGGGGAAACCCAGATTGGGACATCCTCTACATGCAGCAATGTCTTGCAAAGTGGGAAGAATACGTCAAGGACAGGCCCATCACCCCTTCAGCAGCAAGGCAATTTCTCTTGCTCCAGCGGGGGGCCTCAGGGTTTGTTTATGTCCTTGGTCCCAGATGGACAAGGAAGGGCTTAGGATTAAACTTCACACCTATTAGAAGGGGCAGGGAAGTGGATAACCTGCTTTGAAAAGAACACAACAGGTATCACACTTGCTATAAGGGACATTAAAAGCCTACTAAGTAGCCTGATAGGCTACGAGACCACACCTGTCGTGTTCGCCCTAGCCCACATACGAGCAATAACTCTGAGCAATACCCAACATATGGGGCAGTGTTTAACACATACAGACATCAGATCTGGATGGCCCTGAGAGAAATGTTCCCCGACCGCCCGGACATAGGGGGACTGATGGCACCAACTATTAAGCCGGATGACGGGATAAACAACAATATCAGCAAAATGAAGGAAAGATGGGGCCAAGAGGCAGGACAGCCATGGGTTAATGCAGACCCGCAGCTCACCTTTTTCTTCAATATTCTTAAAAAGGGACTGCCCACCGAAGTACTAAATGGACAAGATAACATAGTTGGGTTGGACACAAAACCATGGCCAGAGATACAGACCCATATCATACATTATTATAAGAAGAAAATAGAAAAAGACAAAGATAGGCAGGACCAAGTACAGAGGGACACAGCCAAGCTGGTACAGCAGAAATGTAAAAAGACAGCGTTGGAGGTAGCAGTTGTGGAGGCAGCCACACAAACGGCCGCAATCTCCATGGGAAGAGACACACACAAAATGTCCAGGGATTCCAAACTAGTGATCGAAGGGCAAGAGAAAGTTCCAATGAAAGAGGAAGGGGAGGTCCAATGAAAGACAGTAGAGAATGTTTCTCTATTGTAAGATATCTTGTAGGAGATTGCGGGACCAGAATGTATCACGAGCTGCAGAGAACCAGGTGGGAGGCAAGGAACACATACAGCACCCAGCCCCAGCCCAATAGCAACCCACAATACCCTCAGGCACAGAACACGTATGCCCCCAAAAGGCACCACTCCAAAGAGGGCATCTAGGAGCCCCCTCCTCACCACAAACATGGATGGATGGGCCACACCAATGGCAGGTCCAGCAAATAGCAGAGAACCCATCCCAAACATTAGCAAAGGGCCCTGGTGCCCCGTTGCACAAGTAGGAGCAACAATATGGGGAGGGAGCTCACTGTTTCAGTCCCAGAACCCGTACCAGGTCCAATGAAGGTACCCAGGAAACTCCATGTGTCCTGTTTTATCAATCACGCACAGTTCAGAACAGGAATCCCCTGTGACAGTGGCAACACTGCCATATCTTAAACCTTCCTAGTGCACATAGGGGCCACAAGATTTTGCCTCAAGGAAGTGAATGTTCCCCTAGCACGGAACACCATGGACACGCATAGGTTTCCAGGGACTGTGAAAAGGGTTCCCTTCACCGAAATACTTGACTTGAAGATAGGTGGGAACCAACTCCAAGAACAACTACTGTACCATCCTTCATCCCCTACCAACCTTCTGGGGAGAGCTCTAATGGCCAAACTAAACATGACCATCCACGTTTAATAAGATGGAACCATGACTTGCTGAACCCCAGGGATCTCCCTCTTATGACTTATGACCCTAAGACCCAACTCTGGTAAAGGCGACACGGTCCGGCCCTCACCAATAGACCGGGCCACATTCTCCAAGGCAGTCCTGACCCTCATCGCCAATGCCCCAACGCTACTGGGGAGACAAGTACAGCTACCCAAGGAATTCTTATTCCATAAGGAATGGCACCAAGAGTGAGCGCCCCAGGAGGAGTAACTAATGGCAGTCGAGAAAAAGGAGATCAGACCCACTTACGGGGTCTTGATGGCCTCTGACAACAATCAAGTCACAAGGGCATGCGTCATTTTCTTAGACACAGGTCTCCATGTACGGGACATATCAGGCAAACAACTGTTCGCCGATTACCCAGAAGTCTCAAAAATAGTCTTTGAAGATCCCATAGACATCAGAGTCGAACTGCAGCTCAGGACCTCAGTGCCTGTCATCAAGGCAACATCCCTCGGGTATCAAGATTTCACACAGGTACCCCCACAGCTATGGGCAGCTGGTCAACATGATGTGGCGCTCATCAACACCGCCAGACCAGTTAGGATCACACTCAGGGAAGGAGTCATCCTCCCCAGAGTGAAACAGTACCCACTGTCCAAGGAAGCAGAGGAAGGCATAGCCCCCATGATACAGGCCCTCATTGATCAAGGAGTACTCCTTGCGGGAGTTTCACCCTGTAATACCCCAGGGACCCCGTAAAGAAGGTAAAAGGGTGAACTTGGTGCCTAGTACAGGACCTACGCCCCCTAAATGATATAGTGGTTCCCAAGTTCCCTGTGGTACCAGACCCCTCCATCATACTGACCAGCATCCCAACCAACGCTGTGTGCTTCTCAGTCATAGATGTTAAAAATGCTTTCGTCAGCATTTTGCTTCAATAGGACAGCCAGTACCTCATGGCATTCACATTTAGAGGAGCTCAACTGCTCTTTCAAAGGTTGCCTCAAGGGTCCTGTCAGTCACCAAGTATCTTTAATAGGATCCTGAGGCATGACCTGTCCAATTTCCAATGTAACAGCACCCTGTTACAATATGCTGACAATATCCTGATATGCAGCCCCACTAAAATGATATGCAGACAAGACACTATAGAGAGGCTACAAAGTGGACAAAGAGAAAGTAAAACACATAATACAGGAGGTCAGTTATTTGGGTCAGCTGATCTCAGCCTCAGGAAGATGGCTCACACCCGAGCGAACACACACCATTAGAGCAATGACACCACCCCAGACAAAGAAGGAGATGCGAAAATTCCTCTGGCTCTGCAGTTACGTCAGGCAATGGGTCTTTGACTACAGCACCCTCGTAGCCCCCTTTCTGGCCACGATGAAGAATGCAAAGTCCAGTGGTACCCAACTGGCATGGATCCCTGACATGCAGGATGCCTTCACCTGATTAAAAGAAAAAAATCATGAACGCACCTGTACTTAGGACCCCAGACTATAAAAAGGAGTTCTTCCTGTCCTGCCACAACGATGACGGGTGATGGTGGCAATGCACACCCAGAAGTACCCCTTAGGGCACAAACCCATCACGCATTACAGTAGTCAACTCAACTCTGTAATGCAGGGAAATTTCCCTGGCGAGCATACCCTGGCCGCCGCAGCCTTTGCAATGGACAAAACCACCTCAATTGTCATGGGTACACCCTTCACACTGTACACCGAACACACAGTGTTTGCGATCATATAGAATGGGAAAGGCACCCTGACCACCCGAGTCTCAGGATATGAGCTTATGCTATCCAGACCAGCACACAACATGCCGGGAAACAGCCTTTACTTCGCATGCATTACAACGCATGTCATTACCCCACATTTTTAACTCTGCAAAAACTTTTACAATGTAGGGCTTTACACCGCAAACCATTACAACACATTCCCCATTACAACGCCCCGGTGGAGTTAGAATAGTAAATTGCGTTGTAATGGACAATGTGTTGTAATGGATTGCGTTGTAAAAGTTTTTGCGGAGTAAAAAACGTGGGGTAATGGCACGCGTTGTTAATGCGTGCAGAGTAAAGTGCCCTATTCTGCGATGCCATGTCGTCAACCCAGCCACCTTCATTGCCCATGAAGTACAAGGACAGGACTTCCATGACTGACTGGTGCAGGCACCAGACGAATCCACCAGGTCAGAAGAAGACCAGATCCACAATAGTAAAGTCATGTTTATAGATGGTTCCTCTGTCATAGATCAAGAAACCGGTGTTAAGCACACAAGGGCAGTAGTGATCACAGGAGATAGTCAGACACCCTCAGAATTCCTGCAAATCACAGCACAGCTGGCATTGCTCCCATGCCTCTCTGCACAAGCAGCTGAATTGGTGGCACTCATTGAGGCCGTCACACAAAGCACAGGGGACATCATTATGGTATATTCCGACTCAGCCTATATTATACAACTCCCATATATTCCAGTATTAGAAGATGGAAGAGAAGGGGCTTCCTCAAATCTGATGGCACACCAGTAATGCACAGGGATCTGTTAGAGCTCCTCATCAATGCATTGACGCTGCCAAAAAGAGTAGCAGTAGTCAAGTGCACCACGCATGCAGGAGGCCACAACTTTATCATCCGGGGCAAGGCACTCACTGACCAGGCCACGAAGGAGGTGGCCTATGGATCCACAGGAGCAATCCACAAGTTCACTGTACAGGAGGTTGAGAAGCAACCTCCAGAAGACTCCTCACCACCTTCCAAACTACTGCACACCAAGATGGATAGATTATACCTCAGGGCAATACAGGAAGTGACTCTCTAAAATGAGTGAGTATTCTGGGAATCTAGGGGATGCACATAGACCCCCCACAGCCTCATCTATAAGGACACTTTTATAAGGAGATCTGTATTGCCCCCAAGCCTACTCTACACCACCCTGAATCAGCTACACCTTCTGGCATACACCCCTAAAGAGAGCATGCTCACCCACCTACAACTAGTCTGGTTTATTCCCTACGCAGCAGAAATTATCTCTATGTACCTAAATGAGTGCACAGTATCCCAGCTGCACTCACCTAAACCCACACTGAAGGTCATAGCCTTATCTATCCCGAGACCCTCTGGGCCATTTCAGGCACTACACATAGATTTCATCGACATGATCGACAGGTGTGCCACCAATATCTAATCATGGTGGTCTGCCCCTTCTCTAGGTGGATAGAAGTGAGCCCCTGCACACACTGCAATGCTAAAACTGCAGCTACCTTTCTGGTTCGAGAAGTCATATCCAGGTGGAGGGTACCAGAGGCCATCCTATCAGGCAACGGGTGACATGTCATAAACAAAATGTTCCAAACCATCTGCACTCTGATGGGCATAATCCACAAGCTGGTCTCAGCATACCACCCCCAAAGCAATGGCATTGTGATACGCCTCAACGGCCTTCTAAAAAACAAGCTCAGCAAATTGTGCGCCACCATGGGTAAGAAATGGCTGCATTGCTTGCCCCTAGTCATGTTTGTTCTAAGGAACACCCCAAGCAGAGACCACCACCAATCCACCCCCTTATCAGCTAGCCACTGGTAGGGCAATTCAGACACCAATACCTCAGAACAAAACTAACGGCAGATTCCAGCTCCGAGGCCTTAGGTAATGAAATATATATATCTTTCTGAACTGACGAAAACTTGCAGACTCCTCTCTAAACAGGTTTCCCAAAGGAAGGTGGTGCACACCTTTGTGGACCTACCCTACACCATCCCGCAGCCTGGCGACCAAGTCCTGATCCACAACTTTCATTGCCAGTGGAGAGACAGCAAGTTTGAAGGCCCCTTCAAAGTAATCTTTTCAACTCCTACAGCTGTCAATGTTGAAGGGAAAGGGCCATGGCACCACTTGTCAGATATTTACTTAGACCCATCACTACCACCACCACCAAAGGATTCACCATCACAGACATTTCCAATATGAACTATGAACACTTTGGGGACAGAAGCGTCTGTAGGGCTTCCCCCGAACTTTGAAAACACTTTGCGGATAGGAGCGCCCATAGGGCTCCCCCAGACTTTACATCGACTCTTTCATACCCCAACTAAAAATATTTACCTGTGTATTGTCTTTTGCCCTATGTGCTTTGCTGTTTTTTTGAGCTATGTGTCACCGTACAGGAACAGGTCAAGTTTCAGCCAAGGTCACCAGGTAAACTGGTCCAGTGTGAGTTCCAGGATCTAACTCATTTAACATACAACTTCACCACACACATCAACAGCATCCCATATGCATTACTTAGTGCACTATTACACATCACCTGGTATCAGCACATGACCTCAGTGGGGAGCCAAGCATCTATCAACTCCTGCTATGTTTGCTCATTGATACCCCAAGCAGTAGGTTCAGATAGACTATACCTTTCCCAGAAGGTACTGCCCAACAAAACCTCATGCCTCATACACTTATACCAATGCCAAATGAAAGCCAAACTCCAGCCCAACACTATAGCACCACAGGAAGTCACAGTGAACCTAACCAAGTACGATATCGTACCCAAAGTCCTTTACATCCTGACAGCGCTTGATGATATCCAGTCTGAGTTAGACAAACTCAAGAAAAAGGGACAGAAATGGTATTACAACACAGGACCTAAAACCAGCCCCCAAAAGGGTTTCTTGGAGCTCACCAAGTCCTCAGTTCAGTGCAATAACATGTCCGCACAAGTATCAACCTGTGGACCGAGGCTAGCCCTTAGTGTAACTGGAGCCATATTTATGATCAACAAGTGAAACCCCAACATTCAGTTCACCGCCAGAGCCATCAATTTGGGGAACAAAAGCAACAACAGGTCTTGTGGGGGCAGGTTGAATGACGCTGTGCTGACGCAATGCCAAGACACCTGGAACTCAGAGGCAGGAGGGTACACATGGATAGAGGGTAAAGAGAGTCCCATAGTAGTCAGGAAGCTACCAGTGTATTTCTTATGTTTTAGGGTGAAGTAGACAAAACCCATCAGGGTGAACAGCAATTACAAGAGTATGACCTGTAATAATGATATGCAGTCGGGCACCTCCACCTTGATGGACTACTACTGGCAATGTGGTGAGCACGCCTACACCCAGATCATCCCAGACTGGAGTGGGGTCTGCTCACTGGTCACCCTTCACATGCCCACATTGGTCATACCCGGGGAAGAATTTTCTGCACTGCATCATCACCCCACAAAGGCACCACGCTTCTATACCAAGTACACAAACAAATGTCAGCCAAGCACTTTGGTTGGGACAGATTCAAGGATACTCCTGAAGAGTTCTGGCTCTTCACCGATGTGCAAATAGGTGTAGGAGGTTCAATACCCTTCTTCACCGTGCAAAGCAAGGTCAACGCTCGGTTGCTGCAGATCACCAGGTGGGACCTGCTGAAAATGATGATCACCACTGAAGATGGCCTCAATGCAATCAAAGAAGAAATGAACACCATCCGCCCCATGGTGATGCAGTACCAGTATGTGTTGGACTTAATGACCACAATGGAAGGGGGCATATGTTCTTGCTCTTCACCGATGTGCAAATAGGTGTAGGAGGTTCAATACCCTTCTTCACCGTGCAAAGCAAGGTCATAATAATACTTATATGGCCCCTCTTGCTAATATCGTCTCTCCCTTCGGGGTCCATATTATCACATATGCAGACGATACTCAACTGGTGGTTGCACTGAACCATGCTGATAGGGCTTCTACCCGTCTCTGCCCCTGCCTTGAAGAGGTAATAAAATGGATGAAACATTCTCATCTCAAACTGAATGGGGAAAAGACTGAAATAATGCTTCTTGGCAACCCCTCCTTTTCAAAGCAGACACTATGTGGCCAGTATGTATGGGCCCGCCACCCTCCCTAAGCCAGAGATAAAGAGCTTAGGTGTTTGGCTGGACTCAGACCTCAGTTTTAAAACCCAAGCCAGAAAGGTTGTGGCTTCCTGCTTTGGTATGCTAAGAACTCTTCGCAAAGTACTTCCGCTGCTACCATTGCAATCCAGAAAAATCATGGTCCAGGCGTTCATTCTATCACGCCTGGACTACGGAAACGCCCTCTATTTGGGCGCCCCATGCTCAGTCCTGGCTAAACTCCAGACCGTGCAGAATTGTGCGGCAAGGATTCTTTTGGGAGTTCCGCGACAGCAATCGGCTAAACCAGCTCTGAAGTCGCTCCACTGGCTTCCTGTCCAGGAGAGAGTTTCTTTCAAGGCCTTGTGCATAGCCCATAAGCTGATTAGAGGAAAAGGACCAGCTATTATAGCCCCCCTGGTCCAGCCCTATCGAGCTAACAGGCGTCTGCGTTCAGATGAGCTTCACCTGGCCTTGGTTCCTAGAATCAAGAGGGCAAGAAGTGGGGGTCGGCTGTTTTCTTACAATGCCTCCAGGCTCTGGAATTCTCTCCCTCTTCAGTTACGAAAATAATCTAACCACCTTGCCTTTCGTAAGGCTTTGAAAACCTGGCTCTTCCCCAAATAACTCTGTAGGGACTTCATCTGCCTGCTTAGCGCTGGGATGCCTTCGGGTAGCCATGCGCTTTATAAGTGCTACTTCATTCATTCATTCATTCATTCATTCAAGATAGGCACAGTGTGCTGTACCTTTATCCCCATGAATAGTTTGGGCAATGGAACACTGTCAATCACCATCCAAGCACTGCACAACCTACAGCAGGTCATGATTAAAAAAGGAGTTTTCCCAAACATAGAATGGTTCAGAGGTTTGTTTGCCTGGGTACCATGGTGGATAGCAGGCCTATGCAAGGCCTTGTTACCAGTGGTTGTAATCTTGCTCTTGCTGGGCTGCACCCTACAACTAATATGTGTCTATGTGAAGAAATCTACCCTAACATTAGTGTGAATACACCTGGTTAGGACACCCAGTGCCAAGGGAAACATGCACACCACAAGCCAGAAACAGGAAACCACCATGCGCAAGACACGAACACAAACAGCCAGGGTTGTAATTGATAACTCAACTAGAGAGGGGAATGTTAGCATCATGTCAATTTATAGAAAGGTCCTGCTCTTAGGAGTCCAACACACCACAGATCAACTGTTGCCTGCACTACTCAAATTCACCATAAAACACTTGTTACGGTTTCAGAGTGACCCTTTATGAGATCAACATAACACAGCTTCCCTCTGTTTACCCCTAGTGCTTCCCGTGATGGAGACACCAGATATGGAAAAAGGCTTAAACACACCTGAAGATTGTAGCAGTAAATCACATATGGCCCCAGGATGTAATACCTAAAGGAATGAGTCATATGCACACACTCATAAACACAAATAAATGCACAGCAGAGGGCCTGCATTCAGCCCAAGGACATGATGCCAGATCAGTTGGTCAGTTGCATTCATCAGAAAAAGCCCAAACAAAGCCTAGTAGTAAGCATCACCCTAGATAACACACATGAAACACCCAGCCACCTGGACCACCACAGAATGTGACCTCCAATTGGTATTTATGGCCCCTGCTATCAGAGTGGGATCAAGCATCCAAGTACACAATTTATGACCCACTGTACCTGTATTTCCTGCCCAAAGGCGGACGAGCTTCACTTTATTGCACCCACGGTACAGTATAAAGCATGACATTTACCCAATCCAAATTGAATTCCAGCGTGCAACCGTAAGAGATGTGGCTACTATTCCCAGCTGTTATTGTTTAGTTAAACTTAAACTGTTTCTGATTGACAAGTCTGGCTGTTCTCATTTTTGATAATCAGAACCTGCTTCAACGAACTCATATGCCATAAAAGTGCAATGATATCCCATATGAGTAATAAAAGTATCATCCTGTCCACCAAATATGATTTCTTATGTTTAAAATGTTTCAGCATATTCCAATGACATGCCATATCAGTGATATTTTCAATGATGTTGCTGTTGACTTCATGACTGGTGCCATCAGTGATGTCATGTAAGCCATTTGTACTATCATCCGTAATGTCATGTGCGTAGCTCTGAGCAATGCATCACATGAGTTTAGGTCACTCAGCACCTTACCTTGCAAATTACATTGGTTTCGAGGTTTGGTACATAGAATTAATGTTACCTCATCTATTGGTTTTGTGAATTTCAAAGGTTTTTATAATTTTATACCTTTTTGAATAGCATAGCTTGCAAACCAAAGTTAACTCGACTTTAAATAGGATTATTTTAGTAGATTTCATGGTTAGTTTGACAATAAACATTATGAATATTTAATTAATATGCCTGTCACATAGGCATTCCACAACAACCATCACCAGCAGATTGTAAAGAGTTGGTGGATGGTACACATTGTACACATTATGTGGCCATGTGCTAAGAGTATCATACATATAATACATCATGTGGCTCCAGGATATGCAGTGCTGGTAGCTTTGTTCTGTTTGCAGCTCTCAAATGCTTCCAATATTGCCTGCTGTCAATGACTATTGGACACATCGGCATGATCACAGTTATGTACACTGTGCATCACTGCTATCCGCTCAGATCTACACTGCATACATCATCACAATAAGGGGTTCTTGGCAGGGATAAATTCACATATTACTTGGTCAACAATGATGTCTTCTTGTTGGACATGCCGTATTACTTGGCAGAAGCGGTTATAGAATTGCTATGTGGTGCACACATACTAACTCACCCATAGAACAAAGTGCATGTCTGAATTTGGCATTTTATAAAACTTGACCACATCAAATTTATTACTCAGAATTTCATTAAAACAAAATTAGTCCAAACACACTTTATTCTTGTTGCACAATAGTTTTTTTTAAGAAAGGGCATCCACTGTTGCCATGTGGTATGCCTCTAGGTAACATAGCAAACAGTATTGAAGGTACATGGAAGCCCATGTGTTGCCAGATAATACCCTTCAGACCAGAGATCTCCAACCTTTTCTGTAGTAAGAGCTACTTCTGATCAGTGAAAATCATTGTGAGCTACTGAAGTCTAAGCAACTTGCATGTTGTTACCGGAAGCCCCACGCCTAACTTAATTGACTTTAAGCCTGATGTCCATAGAGCCAGATACTATGGTTTGAACAAAATACTTAGAATAGGGGTACTTTGACAGGGCCGCCATGTGTGTCAGTGAGAGCGTTGTCTGTGAGGATATATGAACAAGTGTGCGTATGAATGGGATATATGTGTACGAGTGACTGAGAGACTATGCCATATGTACTAGAGGTACAGGACATACCTTTTGCCATATGTGGCACCGTTACATGTATGACACAAATGGGAGAAATTTAAAGTGCAGAAAAATGTTCAGCAAAAATGTTTAATAATGAACAATTTTCTGCACTTTAAATTTCTCCCACTTAAAATAATGGCTGTATTTTTCACTTATAAATATGGCACTGTGTTGAGAAAATTAAGCTGAGGAGTTAACTTTGTTTATATGGATTCCATAAAACTCATCATTTAAATTTGCTCCCATTTCCAAGTGTCATATTTACAAACACCAAGCATCTTGCTTCCATTGTCCTGTAGACATGGTGCCATATTTATAACAGAAAAATACATTTGTTTAAATGGGTGGGAGGAATTTTAAGTGAAGAAGCATGCTTCATAAAACATTAAGACGTAATTGGCTTAATTGAAAGTGGGGGCAAGACATTAATACTTACTGTTTCATAGAACAAGATTTCTTCACTTTAAATTTCTCCCATTTGAAAAAAATGACTATTTATCATTATAAATATTGCACATTGTCTACTGGCCACTGGGAGAAAGAGGCCTGCTGCTTGTAAATGTAACACTTTGGGGCCGATTCCGATCTCGGCCGGTAGGGCTCCGAATAGGATTCGGCTTTACCGGATCCGATTCGGAGCCCTGTTTCCCGACCGAATCGTACGCGGGTCCGGCCGAGCGAGTACGATGCGAATTCGCCGACCGACTCGTCCGGGCGACCCGACCGCTCCGACCGACTCGTACCCAGATCGTACCGCTCCGACCGACTCGCTCGGACCCGATTCGCACCGCGCAATGGAGACGTTTTCCGGCCGGGTAAGTACGATGCGCACCTCGACCGCTCCGACCGACTCGCGCCGTCCGACTCGAACTCGCTGTCGGAGCCGTACTTTGGGGTCCGTGTCGGACCCCCTGTCACGCGTACCCGTGCGAGGCGCACACAGGGGGACCCATGGGTCCCCCCTACCTGTGCGTGTACGCCGCGAGGCGCTCCGCGGCGTACTCGCTGTAGGGGCGCCCTTGTCCGCCTCGCACCCATTGAGGCAATGGGAGCCCGCGTACGCGTTGTACGACCGGCTCCCATTGAGTTCAATGGGAGTCCGACTCGACTCGTGTCCGGTGGCATACGAATGCATCGGACTCGTTCGGTCGGACTGCACGGGTCCGATTCGGTCGGAAATCTCTCCGGGTCCGGCTCGGTCGGAGAGATTTCCGGCCCGAATCGGAATCGACCCCTTTGAAGTAGGAGAAAACTAAAATGAAGAGTTAATCATTAAGGTAACTTTTCATTTGAATTTTCTCCCATTTAAAAGCATTCAGAAACATCATTTTGCTCTCAGCTCCAATATTGAGTGGACACGGACCGTTATTTAAGAGTTAAATACCTCAGTGTTTCAGTTCTTCACCTTTGTGCCCTGTTCACTATCAGGCTCTGCTAATTGCAGCTTGATGATAATAAGGTATAGTAAACACAGCCTTCCCTTAACTTTAAAAGAAAAATGTGACCCTGTGCTTATTTAAAAATTAACTCAAGGCTGAGAGGTACTATGAAGGTGTCTGGGAGCTACTGGTAGCTCATGTTGGACTGGTTGGAGTCACCTGCTCCAGACTCATTGTCCTTTGTATTCCTGGGAATATGTTGTTGTGCTCCTACAAAAGGGGGTTGACGAATTTTGGCCAGTGTTTTAAGGACTCCTCAGGACACAACAAGGTCTACATTACTTCTAAACAGAAGGCCTACTCCCTTTCTAATTCTCGATTAGGTAGAATTAATCACATCCTAAAGCATATTAGACTTTCCAAAAAACAGCAATCCATGCATGATAAGTGGGTTCCTTGCAGTAGGATTACTTGGCATTTAGTGGACTGAAAATACTGAAAGAACCTGGCTACCTTAGATTCCCCATTTGCATTCCAGGAGAGAAAAGAAATACTACATGGTCCCCCATTGTTGCCTCACCCATAACCTAAATAGAGTTCACTTAAATGCTCACCATAAAGCCTCAAATCAAAAGGACTCATTTTTTATTTTCTTCCAATGAAACTTCATCCTTTGCTCCTAGGGAACCCTCACAAAGAGCCTAATTTAGATCTTAGTGGACTAGGTCCTGCCGTCGCTTTTTCAGCAGTCTTCCGGACCATCAGCTTTGAGGTTCGCCTGCCCTATTTAGATGTTAGCGATTGCTTAGACGAAAGACCGCAGCGTTCGTTCCGACTCCGCCTGGAATTCTCAAACGCTTCGACTGCGGGATTGGCAGAATTGGCTGGCGGTGGGACTCCAGGCCAGATTCCCGGCATATAGATTATGATGTGCCTTTCCACCATGGTAACTGTGGCGGAATCCCTCCTGCTTCCTGACAGTGGAATGGAAGAAAACGAGGTGAAAACTCACTTTTATTCAGGGTCCCACCACCGATTCCATCTTGAATGCCATTGTCCAGGTCCATCCTCTGCTGCTACTACTTGACCACGATGCTCAGCCACCCTGTTGCCACCCTGATTCGAGGTAGGTTTTTGTGGTGGGTGTACATTAAATGTTGTGTGTATGATGTTGGTGTGCAATGCCATATGTATAAATAAGCGCAGTACACATTACCTACATAACCATATCGACAGAGTCACAACATATATGTGTATAATAAGTCGTACGTACCTGTCTCCACACCACCATGGTCTCCCCCTGTCAGGACTCCGCTGCCAGGACACTGCCAGCACAGTGGGAACATCTAAACCGGCTCGACGCAATCCCGCTGGGCAGACAGCGGCTGAGTACTGTTAGCTGGCAGAGAAGACCGCAGTCATGGCAGTCTCCTGTCTCTAGCCGCAACATCTAAATATGGTGGGTGGACCGCCGTCAGCCCAACAGAGTACTTGGGACCGCCACCGCAGTGGAACAGTGGTAATACTGCCAAGATCTAAATCAGGACCTGAATCTCCACTGATGAACTACATGCTGATATGAGCTCAACTAACCCATCCCCACTGTCCTCTCCGTCCTGAGTCGTATTCATATCCTTCTTGATACTTAAAATTAATTCATCCACCTCTTCCACGAGTTGCAAATTATGCATCGTACTTTCCCACATTATGCGGAGCATTACTGATAATTTAGGATGGACCCTAGCACCTGGAGATTTTAGTTCTTCCATCCGTTGGCCCAATTCCCACTGTCAATCTTCTGTAAGCCTACCAATATCAGATTGAATTTGGAACATGAAGCATGTGTCTGAAAGGACCCGACTTTGAGGGGCCTTGATAAAATCTTTTCTTTAGCTGTAAAGGATTAAAAGTTAACTTGAATGCTATGTGGCTTTTTCCTGTTTGGGTTATGGTGAAAATGGTCCTTTTGGATCCACTGAGTTTAGTTTTGTAGGTCTGGACATTCATTGTTTTGAAAAACAGACTCTTGAAGTAACTTAATTACAAACACCTTAATATCTCAACCTTCTAATAGCTCTGCAGCATTTACAGTTGTCATTCTTTGCCCTTTGGACTGGTTCTCCAGTCATCCCAACATGTACCTAGTTTCCTACCGTTTCAACTCGCCAGTGACCTGAGTATTTTCAAGAATAGTAATCTCAGTGTGTTTCATTGAGTCTTTCATAACCATGCTCATTTGGCCTGGATTGTCTGGTTTTTTTTTACAGTGTGATGCATTGAGCCTGTACTGCCTTTTGATTAAATCAGATATCTCAAATTGAGAGTGTTCTCCATTTAAATGCAGCAAGGTCTTCAGTTTAACAATATTACTCTCACCTCCAACTAAGTTGTCAGAGTTATCCTTGGGTAGAGTAGCCACCAGATCTAGTTCACCTGGTGATATGAAGAGAGTGTAACAATTGTCTGCGAGAAACACAACTGCAAGCTTTGCTCTGTAACTCAGTTTGAGCCGGAGCTTGCGGAAGCATCTTGGCTCCTTCTTTTGCTGTTCCGCAAGGGCTGCCTGGTAAGAGCTTGAATAGTCTCCTTGTCCCGGTGACTGAAGAGAATTTGAGGTCTGGGAGGGATGTGTCACTGGGTTTCCTGCAGGTTGATATCCTGTTAAGAAAATTAAGATTCTTGAGTTTTCTAACTACCTATGCTGCAAGAGGTGTATCTAATCTGAATAACCAGAGAAACACTGACCAAAGTGTCTAGTGCAAAATGATAAACCTTGAGTAAGAGTTGGTGTGTGTGCATGTCTTCAATCTGCAAGGGGCGCAATTGTAAATCACAAAAAAATGGATTCCCTTGAGAACTCTACCCATATTTCCCATTCCTTATTCTAATGTCTAGCCGTCTTAACTTACCCACTACAATAATTCTCCCCAAGGCAAAAATTATTAGTGCAAAAGTCGAACTCCACAGTTGAGCTGCAACTTTGGACAAGTACCTCAATTGTGATGGAAAAAACTAATTTATCAGCAAAATATACGGCGTAGACCTAAGTTATATCCACAAACAAATACCTCCCACAGGTCAGGAGATAACATAGACAAAATACCCCAAACATGTTATAATACCACCTGAACTGCTAGCCTTAAACATTATCTCACTCAGGAGGAGGACAAGCACTCAATTTTAATAAGAACACAAACCTACTAACTGAATTCAAAATAAGCCAGAAATGTCCTCTAAGAACTAGACTCCACAAAGTATCATAAAAATAGGCACACAGTATAACCTGAAAAATGTAAGTTCCAGAGTTTCATGTTGTGAGAAGGACAAAACAACAGTGGATTTGAGAAGTCAGGGTGGACAGAATTGTCATTGGCAACAGACTGCAAAACAAGCATTTGCAATGCAATTGGTATTGCCTTTGGGACCTTATATGTATTTAGCTATGCAGCACATTAGTCTGGGTGCTGAAACATCTACTGTTCTTTAACATGGAAGGAAAGTAAGCACCAAACTGCGTGACACACCAGGTATGGGAACACGGAGAGAAATATTGCCTTTCAGTGGGAAATGGTATAGTCTAAAGCTCTGTTTTTAATATAAAATCAGGGCCTTCGGTGGTCATATCACTGAAAATACAAGATTTGAAAAAAATATTATTGCCTACGGGTGCTCGTGGAAGACAATTTCTATGGACTGGAATCTAGAGAATGCTAAAGTGACTGGTATTTTACTGACCTATGCTGGTCGTTTTCTATCAAGAAAGTTAAATAGAGGCAGTTGCCAGAAAAGTAAAAAAGAAAGTCTCTCAGCAGAAAGCAATTCTGGTATTTTACTGACCTCTGCTGGTCGTTTTCTATCAAGACATTTAAATAGAGCCAGTTGAACAGAAAAAAAGGGATCACTGACATAATATCGACAGACAACATTTCGACCTACAAAAATATCGCAACAAAAATATCGCAAACACTAATATCGACATCCTAAATGTATTTAATAAAATACAAAAATATCGACTACAAAATATTGTCTAACATTAACATCGTTTCTTAAATTATCGAAGTCAAAATTATCGTTTACACAAATATCGAACACATTAACTCAAGATACAAAATGGACAAAATATCGAGCACAAAAATATAGACTACAAAATTATCGATAAAAAATAAATATCGACACATAAAATATTACAAATTAAGTCTAAACATTACCAAAACACATGTAAAATAATATTAACACACACTAAATACATTTGAAATCACTTAACACATATAAATATAAAAAAAGCAATACCTCAAACGTCCTTCAACACACAGAAAATAAAGCTAATAGCAAACATATTAAATTAAATATATATAAACTCTTAAACATTTCATTAATTATAAATACAAACCAACATAATACACCTTTTTTTCACTTAAAAAAAATGAACACAAAATGAATTGGCGTTTTCCATATATGGAAAGCAACTCCCAAAAGATTTAAAACAAAAAGAAGCAACCAATAGCATACTCAAAGATTTAAAATAAGCCAATAAAATTGCAAAGCTAATTTACAAAACACTATATAAACACACACAATTTATACATTAATTCACTTTCCAAATAAAAATTACAGCTACAAGGAGAAACTCTGCCGGATTCCAGACAGAAGACACAACTGCATTCAAGAATACTCTAACTACATCCCTAAAAAGTAAGTAAAAATGCTTTTTTAAACTGCAACTACTAAAACTGCTTTACAATAATATTTTCTTTCAACAAAATAATTAATATATATTTATTCTATTTATATCTCCTCTACAGATAAATCAGAATAAACTCCAAAAACTACACAACTGAGTCAAAACTTCATTTAAAATATAAGGCAAGTATAAATCTCAACTAACCTTTCATATTTATTGAAAGAACTTAACTCTAATCTTAATTAACAACAACTCCCCCAGCTAAAAAAACAATTAAACACAATAATTAATATAACATTTTTTTTTTCACAGCAATAATCACAGAAAAAAGAAAACCAAACATCAAAGAATATTTTCCAGCATCTAAACAACTCTTCGAATTTAAATATGTAAGTATAAATGTAATTTTTTTTATTGTAATAGTATAAAACATGTCAATTTTTTTTTTTAATTTTCAAATACATTTCTCTTAGAATTTGAAACACCACCATGACTGAAAGGGCCGAATTTACAACCTCCCAGAAAGGAAAATTATTGTTATGTTACATGGACTATGTTTACACGCAGGAAAAACAAATTGGGGATAAAGTAAATTGGAAATGTAGCAAATACTACTCTAACAAATGTTATGGAAGGGCTGCTACCAAAGAAACAACTGTTTTGTATGTTAGGGAACATAACCACCCCCCTAATGTAGCAGAAATAGAAGTTAGAAATGCACTAGAAAATATAAAAGAAATTAGTAAACAATCTCAAAAGCCCACAACGGAAATCCTCAAACACATGCTTCCCAGAGTCCCAGAGCATGCAACTGGGCAAATGCCCTCAATTGCATCCTTAAAACGAACTATAGCTAGAACAAAAAAAGCAACAGCAAAATCTGGACCAATTCTCAAAACATTTGCAGAGGTAGAAATCCCACATGAACTAACAGTAACCCACACAGAAGAACAGTTTCTTCTCTACGACAATAAGTCACCTGACAAAAGAATTATTATGTTTGGCACACCTACTAATTTAATAAAATTACAAAGCTGTGAAACCTGGATGATGGATGGGACTTTTAAAATATGTCCCAAACCATTCTATCAACTCTATACAATACACGGACTATTCCAACACACAAACATCCCATTCATATATGCTTTTACTGCCTAACAAACAAACAACAACATATGCAGAACTTTTAAACAAAGTTAAGCAAGAAACCATCAATTACTTCCCACAAAAAATAATAGTAGATTTTGAGCAATCTATGGGGGTCATTATGATAGCGGGTAGATTGCCACCGCACGTATGGCGGTGGCGATCCGCCCGCTATTCCACACCGCCCGCATTCCATTTCCCCCCCGCCATATTACGATGGCGGACGGGACCCAGTCTGACAGGAGACCGGGTGGAAAAGGGCTCTAATATGGTGGCGGTGTCTGCAAGACACCGCCATCCATATTAGGATGGTGGCGGAAAGGCAAACGGTTCCTTCTGTTGGGGGCCCGTTGTGGGCCCCCAGGGTGTTGGGGGTGTGGGGGTGCACATGGGGGGTACCTATGGTACCCCCCGTCATTGCACTGCACTACGTGGCAGGCACCACATGGTGCCTGCCATGTAGTGCATGGCAATGCATCGCACAGTCTGTATACATTGCAAGTGGGTCTGCAGCCAGCAGATCCACCCGCAAAGTATATGGCCCAGGATGCGCCCACCACGGTGGTGGGCGCATCCTAATGTGCATGGCAGGACTGCCGTAGCATCTATGTCCGCCCGCCATCGTAATGAGCCCCTATGTTACAAGCAATACTTAAAAACTACCCTCACACAGCAATTCAAGGTTGCTACTACCACTTCAACCAATGCATTTGGAGACATCTCCAAAAATCTACATTAAGGTGTCAATTCCGATTTCGGCCGGAAAACGTACTACCCGACACGGACCCGTCATTTTGTCCGACCGAACCGTACACACGCCTTACAAATAGCTGAGTACGATGCGAAGTCCGAAATTTACGACCGACTCGGCCGGAAATTATATTATACGTCCGAGTCAGCAGGAAAGGAGCCTGACGCGATAGACTCGTACGCGCAAAATTCGAGATAGCCAAGCGTCAACCTACAGACACGTACGCGAACGACTCCATGTAGCCAAGCATCGACACGACAGACTCGGACGCGAACTATGCCACATAGCCAAGCATCAACACGACACGACAGAGTCGGACACGAACGATGCCACATAGCCAAGCATCAACACGACCTGACAGACTCGGACGCGAACGATGCCACATAGCCAAGCATCAACACGACCCGACAGACTCAGACACGAACGATGCCACATAGCCAAGCATCAACACGACACACTCGGGCGCGAACGATGCCACATAGCCAAGCATCAACACGACACGACAGACTCGGACGCGAATGATGCCACATAGCCCAGTATGAATGGAACAGACTCGTCCAAAACAATTTACACAAGAACAAGCATCAATTGCTGTCAAAACGACTTACAAAATGAGAAGAAAATAAAACAATGGAAACAGAAAGAAGACTACCAAAAAACGCATTGTCATCTCCAAAAAAACACATTTCCAATTAACAAGACACACCCACAACAAGCATGACACCTCTGGTGTGTGAGGGGAACTGTCCTTAAAAAGGGATATCCCGTTAGCTTTTTGTGTTGCCACTTTTCGACGATAGTCTTATCTCTGGACCCGGGGCCTCTTTTTGTGAGATTCATTAACCTATGGGGAGCCGGTACCCGCAGGTCCTTAAACTCCTCAAGCCCTCAGTGTGATTGATTGATAGCGCAGCGGCTCAGCTGCGGGCTAGTATAGTACATATATTTTTTCTCCTTCTCTTTCCCTCTTCCTTTGAGTGCATCCCTGACTCCCCCTCTTCCTTGCCACTATGGCGGAACGCACCGGACTGGCATTTGACGACATCATTCTAGCGGAGATTCTTACCACACCAAGTTTACTTGAAACTCCATTAACACAAACATTAGCCACTGCAGATGACTGGCAAAAACTAACTAATCTAAAACGGCTGTATATTAGAACCAGTACACACGGCTCGATTATGACCGAATATCTTCGGGGGAATTGTGCACCAACAGGTCTCATAGTTACAAACGTTCCAAGGCTGTTCCTTGATAACCTCTCATTTCTAAAAGACTGGTCCCTTATTGCGTGGAGATGTACGAGGGATTGGTTAATTTTGATTATAAGCACAGCCAAGAAGGAAGCTGAAAAGGTTTTAGTACAGATACAGACACTTGAAACAGAGATTAAGGTGATTATAGGAGCTTCGGTCTTCAAGAAGAACTTAGAGGAGACCAACAAAACAATCAAAGATTACAAAGAATCTCTCTTGTCGAACAAAATTACCAAGTTCAAGAAAGATCTGGCTAAATTCAGCATGGAAAAAGTCTACCCATATACGGACCCTTCTTACAAACAACCTGAATATCACAGAACAGGCCGGAGATATGGCTCCAACTATTCATCCTCTGATAGGGATGATACCTCCAGTGACTCTGACACTAGCACGGACAACACTAACCGCAGATCATCATATAACAACAGGAGCAACTGGCGAGGTGCGCGAGGAGGGCACTAATATAATCAATGGTGGCCCCCGCACCCATGGAATTATCCCATCTTCCCTCCAATGTTTGGACAAGGTCCACCAGCTCCCCTGATGAATTTTCAACAGCATCAACCATCAGGTTACGGGCAGCCTTTTTTAGAGCAATGCCGAGGCCGCTCACGAGGCCGCCGACGGACACAACAGCAAGTTCATTGGAGCTCCCCGATCGACCAACGCAGTACGAGGAGCATGACAAAGAACTCCCAACAGGCGGGCCCGAGCGAGGGACCAGTCTGATTGTCAATCTAAGCAAGAGATCTTTGTCTCAGGATGAGACAGCTGTCCTGAATCGCGGTTTGGGCTTTGTCCCTACCAACTTTGGGGACCCTTTTCTAATTCACCAGGAGGTCCATCAATTTTTCAGAAAAGTTAGGCTACACTTTTTCTTTGCAAACAAAGAAACCAATAGCCATGAAACAGATGTTCGCAACACTGATTTGCACCTGAAATCTACTTTCAATCCACCAATAACGTTTCTACCAAGTGAGGTAGCTACTTTCGAGAAAGCAGTCCTCAAAGATCTGGACATGGGTCTATCATCCCCTAAAAGAATCTATGACAACATCTCACGGAAAGAGAAAGATGCTCTCCAGAGATTATCCGTGGACAGAACGATTACCATCAAGAGTGCGGATAAAGGTGGGGCCACTGTGATCCTTGACACTGACACGTATCGATCAGAGTGTCTGCGACAGCTGTCTAACACCATTGCTTACCAACGTCTAGACAAGGACCCCACAGAACAGCTTATGAGTCTCATTAAGAGAATGACAGAAGAAGCACTAGAAAACAACTGGGTAACACGAAAAGAAGCTGATTTTCTGTGTACAAAATCTCCAATAATTTCGTACTTTTACATTCTCCCAAAAATCCATAAACCACAGCGACCACCACCAGGCAGACCGATAATTTCAGGTATCGGATCTGTATTGGAACCATTATCCCAGTTTGTAGACTTTTTTCTGAGACCCCTTGTGCGCAACATGCCAACATTTTTTGAAAGACACCACGGATGTCATACGCCTGTTGCATGACAAAGAATTTGACCCCACCACTGATTACTTAGTTTCCTTTGATGTAGAATCTCTCTACACTTGTATTCCTCAAGATCAGACTTTGGAAACCGTGGAGCGACTACTTACCCAATTCCCACCAGATAGCATTACACCAACTAAATTCATCATGGATTGTGCCACAGTCGCAATGAAAGAAAACTTTTTTCTTTTTGAGAATCAGCTGTATCTACAAGTTACGGGAACTTCCATGGGCAGCACCTTCGCGCCGAGCTTGGTGAATCTTTACATGCACATGTTCGAAGAAGGTGTTGCCCTAGCTGAGACCAATCCTTTTAGATCACAAGTCATCCCTGGAAGAGGTATATAGATGACATTCTTGTCATCTGGCGTGGGGATGAACATTCAATCACCGCCTTCCACACCTGGCTGAATGCACAGAACAACTTTCTACGGTTCACCTGTGAATATAGCAAGACAGGTCTAGCTTTTCTAGATCTATGGATCTACCCAGGAAGAGGAACCGTTGAAACGGAACTGTATCAGAAGCCCATGTCTCGCAATGCGCTATTACAATATGACAGTTATCATCCTAAGTCATTACGAGACAACTTGCCCTACAGACAATTTTTAAGAATACGACGTAACTGCTCCACCACAGAGAAGTATAAAACTCATGCGTCAAGATTGAGAAACAACCTTATGGACAGGCACTATCCAGTTGCTCTGATAAGGAAATCGTCAAAACGAGCTCTGAACAATCACAGGGAAGCTCTCCTGGAACCACGTACCACAGAGAAGATCATATCCAAACTAGTCTGTGTCAATACATTTAGCACCCTCTCTAGTGTAGTCAAGAAGTCTGTTCTACATAATTGGGATATTCTGAACACGGGCAAATTGTCACTTGAGAAACCACTATTTACACATAAAAGGGGTCGTAGTCTTAAAGATACCCTCATCCACACGAGACCCCAACCATCAGACAGAATGAGAACTAATACATTGTGGAACTTACCAGCTGTCAACGGGCACTACCCCTGTGGTAATTGCGCAGTTTGCGACCAAACAAGAGTTACAAAATCAATAGACATTGGCACAACGAGACCATGGGTACTCCAAGAACACACAAACTGTAATAGTGAAAGGGTCATATACCTGATAACGTGTCCTTGTGAGTTGAGGTATGTGGGTATGACCACTAGGAAGGTTCGAGTGCGCATCTTAGAACACAAGAGCATGATTAGATGCGCTAAACAAGTTACAAAGTTTACCAAACATTTCTTTGATTTGAAACACAGTGCTGACACACTAACTTGGACTGTGTTAGATAAACCTAAGGTGACTGCTATTACACCTGGTTTGGCAACAAAATTATTGAGACTCGAGCAAAGATGGGTGTATAGATTGGACACGGTGGCCTCTGGACTCAACGATGAAATATCTTGGTTGGCATTGGCCTAATTCTGTGAACTCCACTATAATTGCCCCATGTGGTTAGTACACAGCATCATTACTTATGATCCCCTGTATTGATTGCTCCTCTACATTGTTTGGTTTCGCTCCCACCAACAGGGGTAGCATACTATAATCAGTTACTGTCTGGGCTGCTGTTTACCATCTAATTAACACAGCACATTCTGTGGATTGCCCCCAGCACTGCGACGGGGACCTCCTCATCACCTCGCCACAGAGGACATACACTCCGTGCCTCTGTTCTGGTTGCACCTACTGGTTAGTTTTCACCCCACCCACGGGGGTAGCACATAACAGTTAGTTACTGTTTTGTCTGTTGTTTATCATCAACTAACACAGCACATCCTAATAGGTTTGCCCCCTACCCCCATGGGGATTCTCCCATTTCCTCGTTACAGAGCATACAAACTTCGTGCTCCAAGTTTTTGCGAGTTGTTAACCTGTTTCCCAAACAAATTTTATACTTTTTTTTTAACTTCGTCCCTAACGGCAATGGCACGCCGTAATACCTTCCATGCTCTTAAGCATGGTTCGCGTGCTTTTCCGCATCTTCACAGCCTTTTTAGTTCACTGTCTGCCGCATAGCACTACCCCGGACTACAACTCCCAGGTCTCCCGCGTTTCCGCCGGATTTCCGGTCACGCGCGGAAGCCCCAGGTGTAGCCGGTTCTGCTAGCGTCGGTCTGTATTTATACCTGGCGGTCCGGTAGACTCTGTTCTTCCTGTCCCCGGACCGCGACCCACAGCAACAGACCTCCATTTGGTAAGTCTCGCTTTTTTGATGCCACTCCCCGGGGGTCCTTTGACTAGCCCGGTTCCTCCCGTTTTTCCTCATCTGTGCACTTGTTCTCTACTCATTCTATGGGTATGTTTCAGCCGGTCACTAGCGTCCCATCCCTCCATGTTATTGGCATTATAATCGTGACCGCGACCGGTCTATTATTTTGGGTTGCACGTTGAGTTTTGTACTTCACGTGCCTCCCTCTTTAGTCCTATAGAGCGTTTTTTTACACCTCATTGCAACCAAGGCTTGGTACACGCGACCGCGTCCGGTCCACCAAGCCTTCGGGTTGTACGCATACTTAAGCATAGTCTGCCATGTATGTGCTTCCCTCCATTATTCAGATCCTTGGTATAACCCCTTCATCCCTTTTGAGCCCAGAGCATATGCCTACATTACCAACAGGGTTTCTCTTGAGATCATGAGTACACACGTTCCCCCTAATGTTCCTTCTTCTCTTTCCTTTGCTGACTAAAATTAATAAACGCCAATACATTTCCACACATGACATGGACAATTTTTGTCACGCAGTTATCGTTACTCCTGATACATCTTTCCCCCCTTTTTTTCTTTTTCTCTTTTTCTTTTTAATTACCACGTACCATTCTCCTCATGTCGTGGCGCGGTACCATATGGCCAAATGAGCCTGGACAGATGCTGTAAACTCATTCTCCCGGATGGTGAGTTACGCATCCTTTTTCTGTTTGCCACTATGAGCAACTCTGGGTAGATAATGCTATACTAGATTCCTAATTGGATGTTTTGCAAAGACTACAGCAAGCAGTTTTCTTTTTCTTTGCATGCAAAATGAATATTGGTTTGAAAGTGGTATTGTCATCATATTTGCGGTTTCTCTTTTGCACAAAAGTTGATGTACTGTCCTTGTTTTGTTTATCCCCCAACATAGGGAGTTCTGAGATGTACTGAACAAAGAAATCACTCTCTGGTTCAGTATTAATCGTGTACAGAGCTTTTACTTATTATTTTTTCTCACAATTCGTTTGATTGCAGTAGCTACCACTGATCCTGATGAATGCCTGGATACTTGTATAGGTCATTGAGGCAGAAACATGTTGGTCCTATAAACACACAGCGGTCTTGAACTTTGACCTCTGTGCTCACAAGCATTTACTGCTTTTTAATCCTGGCACCGGGCAGCACCATTAAAATACTTAGCTGACCCTGTAGTCAGTTTTAAATCACTTCTATAATAGCACTGCACTTTTCTTTTTCCACAACACCTTGCTCACATAGGGTTTTATTACACCCTACCTCTCATACTAAAAACATCCCTGAGCTCCTCCCTCGCAGCGAGGGGGTTGTAGCCCACGTGAGGACTAGGTTCCTCACGTGAGGAGGTACCCCTATGATGAAGCATGACACCTCTGGTGTGTGAGGGGAACTGTCCTTAAAAAGGGATATCCCCGTTAGCTTTTTGTGTTGCCACTTTTCGACGATAGTCTTATCTCTGGACCCGGGGCCTCTTTTTGTGAGATTCATTTTACACCCACAACACAACCTATATAAAGGGAGCCAAAACTTCCCAACACCATTTGCTACTTCGACAGACATGCAAGCACACCACACCACTAGACAGACAACTCATCTACCTACCACAAACACACACATCTCATCCACCAAACAACCTCCACACAACTAGCACCAAAGAAACACACCTCCACTCACACACACTCACCCTCACCTTCACACACATGATAGATGAAATCATCCGAGTTGAGCCACAGTTATTTGGCAGCTTGGCCCAACAGACCTCCCAGTCCCAGAGAACCAAGATGTGGGAGAGGATTGTCAACAAGGTGAATGCCCATTCACCTACCTTGCGCACAAAGGAGGATATCCGGAACCGGTATTATGACGTTCGCAGGAGGGTAAAGAGGCTCATTGCCAGAGAACATGCCCTGAGCACCAAGACTGGCGGTGGACGTCATAAACCGGTGCATTTCACCACCTGGGAGGTGAAGGTGCGGGACCTCCTCCCACAGGAGGCCAAAACTGGACTAGCTGGAATCCCAGAACCTGGTGAGTACATGTACAAATAGTCTAAATTCACCCCAAATACACAGCCACAGGCACCACAGCAACACATTTTGAATGTAACTTTGTACACACTGTCATGGAACCCTGGAACATGCTGGCCCATTTGTCCTGGGTGGGAAGAGGAGTGGAAGCAATGACTACTGCCACCAGCACATACTAGTCCCCCCCCAGTTTCACAATAACACACCTGTCACTATGCTGTCCCTGAGAGTGAATGCAAATGCCCTGTCAAGATGGCTGACACTGGCCATCGGTGTGGGGAACACAAGGCCCTGTTGGCAGTCCTGTACAGCATGACTGCAGGCACCACTGTCAGACATCTGGAATGTAACTTTGTACACACTGTCATGGAACCCTGTAACATGCTGGCCCATTTGTCCTGGGTGGGAGGAGGAGTGGAAGCAATGACTACTGCCACCAGCACATACTAGTCCCCCCCCCCCAAGTCCCACAATAACACACCTGTCACTATGCTGTCCCTGAGAGTGAATGCAAATGCCCTGTCAAGATGGCTACACAGGGCCATCTGTACGAAATTTGGAAACATCTACTGTCAGTTCTTGGCCTACTCACACAACTACAGACCATAACCTTAACTGCACATTACACACACTGACAGGTATAGATCAGTCACATGTGCCCTCAATGTGCATGCTACAAATGTGTGTGGAGGACAGGACACACTCTAATTAGCTGTCACACCACATAACACAAAACACACACAGATAAACACACATCAGGGACAATGCCCACGGACAGTAGATGTGAGGTGCAATGCAAGACGGCTGACACTCTTGCGTTGTGTCATGTGCACAAGGCATTGTTGTGTGTAGCATTGTAATTCAACATCAGTCAGCGGTCTCAGCATCCTTGAAAACTACCACCTCACTGTCATTGCTCCTCTGACAATGATGAGTAAGCTGGTCTGTTTGCCATTGGAAAGTGGGGTAGAAGTCAGCACAGCCTAACTCAAGCACTAAACACACTGTACCTCACAGCTCTGACCATGAAAAGGCAAAAGCCCATCCCTGGGACAGATCTCTGTCCATGGAGAACAAGTAGAATGTACATGAAGTGATCATGTGCAAAAGTATGCAGCAACAAAATGCACTACATCAAGATATACACATGTGTGCAAAGTGATGAAAAATATCAACATAAATATGACTACTCACATTGCATACGTTCACAAACAATACAAAAACTACACACGCATAACAACAACCATGTTGGGACATAGCAGAACAGCACAATGCGAAACATCACACAAACTTGCTGTAGGCCCTGCGCAGGAGTACAAACTTATACTATTTACCATTACAAGTCCAGTGTGGGCAACATTATGGAATGTCAGATCATACTATTATCGCATAATACAACTACTTATGTCAGTTACTCCCCTACTGCATGCCAATGTAATGAGCTGTGTTTCAAGGACTGCCATGTAACAATGCATTTGTCAGAAGAAAAGCGTAGCTATTGCATACGAGGTTACACATGTGATGTCATTGATTGTTCACATCAACACATACATCCAACCAAAATCATCTAATGATGACACATATTCAGGAGAGTGAGTTTGCATGTCACCCCAGCAATGTAACTGTGAGAAACTCCACAAAGGCAAGCACAGATGCACAATTCCTGCCAAACATAAGATTAGTTACAGTATGTATGTCATAGTGAAAACACTGATGTGTGAAATGACAACACACCTGGCTCATGCACAGTGTGACACTTGCCAAAAAATTAATACGAACAGTCAAGGATAACAATACATGCACATTGATGCACAGAGCTGGACATGCTCAGTAAAGCACATGTCTCCAAAATAACAATGTCCGATTACAAAATATCTCAGTGTCTGTGACGATTGATGAGTAGAAATAAGAAGGAAACGCAACATTATCCACAACAGCTTCACATTTGGCTGTGCATGACAACATAACATCTGAAAAAACACAACTAACATTGTGTCTCTCTACTACCCACTGGCACTCCAGAACAGAGGGCATCATCTGGAGAAGATTCTGAGTCCACCAGCAGCTCCAGCACAACGTCGGACACTGAGACCTCCAGTGTGGATGACTCTAACACCTCCTCGGGCGATGGGAACCAACCTGGCACCTCCGGTGTGGGTCAGCATGCGGCACCAGTACGATCAGCAGCCCCAGCGACCACTCCTGCAACGTCCATCAACATCCAGATGCCCCGGATCCCCACGGACACACCCAGACAACAAAACCCTGGGAGCACAGCAAGACAGCCCAATCTGGATTTGGCAGGAAATACCAGCCCTGTCAACAATGAAGGAGGACAGGAGCTGTCAGTGCGTGCTACACCAGGCAATGTCCGTGTGGGTAGGGAAAGGAGTGGTGTGAGGGTGCGTGGTGGGAGGACACGTCCCACAGCTGGTGTCGGAGAACAAGCTGACCCCGAGTTACAACGCATTTACGATGTATATCGCGAATGCACCGGAGACTTTGGCCAGGTTGTCGGGATCCTCAGGGACATAAAACATCAGCAGGCTGCACATTTCGACCGGATGGACAACCATATGGACCGTGTGGACCAACACATGGACCGTATGGACCAACCAATGGACCGTATGGAGTCCAACTGGTCGAAAATAGACAATCTCACTGCGGTGCATAGGGACATACTTACATGCCTACGCCAGATAACCACCAACATTACCCCACCTCCCTGTGTGCCCTCCACACCTGTTGCCTCAACATTGGCAACTGCCACAGGGAGGGATGAGGAGTCTGGTGTAGATTCCCCTCCGCCGCAGCAGCCTGATACTGAGGGTCACCCCCCAGCAAAGAAGAGGAGGGGCCGTCCAAGGAAGGATGGCAAGTGAGAGACTGATGGACATGCATCCCCCCAGGAACCAAAGAAATGCTCTGGATATCCTCCATTGTGTGCAAATCATTCACTTTGTTGACAGTCCCTGGACTCTCCCACATGGGATGGAGCATGTAAGTTGGACTAAATGCCAAATGGACTGTGGATTTCGCTCAGAAGGATTTTCATCTGACAACACTTCCAAATACACTATGAACTGTGGATAATAAATTTGGGAATGCAATCACCTTTACCTGTTAGATCTTTTTCACATGCACATTAATAAATTCATATTCACACAATCCCTGTGTCATCTGTGAATTATACACTGTACCCACTTATTAGCTCATGATCTGTATCACCTGGCACTGTCTCACAATGAGGTGCATGAGTTCTGTGGTAGTGATTCTTCTCATACAGAAGTATGCACGGCAAAATAGGCCGTTGAAGGATTGTTGGACATCAGTTGCACATCAGAACACACAATGCAATCACACACTACCTCTGGTGTCTCATCATCTCTACAAAATATACAGAAGACACCCAATGATTCTACCACCCAGTAGCCAGCACTAACAACATCTCCGAAGCAAGGTAGCAATGCACACATTCACGCTCACTCACCCATGCTTGTCCACCAAATCATGAATCAGTGTGTGTAATGTTCTATAATTCATGTTTGAGAAAAAACGATCTCTGACTGTTGTCCTACTATGCAGCATACGAGCTAGCCCCAGCAGCAGTAAACATGATTGTCAAACAATACATTTCCATAATCAAACATAATACTACAGGTGAAATGTGTTTACAACCTCAGTGTGGAAAGCACCACCCTCCCTGTGATGGTGACATATTCTACAAACCATTGAAGAACTCTGTGGCAATACGGGTCAACCGCTCACCTCAGACAGTAGGAGTACTGGTCACAGCATATGCACAGCAAAGCACTGGTACATATATATAGATCTTCCATCTGTGTAGATTATTGGCATGCACGTCAATGTAATGCAAGTATTCCACTTATGTGTAACAAAGTGTAGCATTTCTTGGCGAAACTATCCGTGCTGACTAGATCTACCATTACAAAGAGTCCTGTTTTTCAACCTTGTGGCGCAGCGCTTCAACAGTACCAAAATGATGTCATGTGGACTCAAAGGCATCTTGCACAACAATCACAGAAAGAATGTGTGCTAAAATGTCACACACAAAGCTATTATGTCAGCTTGGCTCCGGTAACTTTAGCATAATACAGCATGATTCTAGGGACCAACTCACAATTCATCTACCGCCTCATGAAGAAATGTCACATGACACATACCAGAGATAGCCACGCAAGGTCAGCACAACACACATAGCACACGCAACATTAAACATTGCACACACTGTTGTCAAATTAAAACCATTGAACCGCACAAACAAAGACCATTGTCTAATGAAATGAACACCATGGCAGAAAAACATGATATGAACGGTTATAGCATATTTTTGCAATGGAGAAGGCAAACATCAATGTGTGTAACAGGTTTATTACACAGGCAGAAGCTCTGCTCAACACAAAAGCAAACTGATTACAGTTCCAGGTATCCAAATAAACCAAAGAAATGACAAATCTGACCAAATAGATTGGCTGTCAGAGAGTACTGGTCCAAATTGAAAATCCATTATGGAACAGCGTTGTGTGTACCCACACAACAGCCAAAGGAGCCTGTGAAGGAGAGACATAGTACAGTCTTAAATACAACTTGCCATGATGACATATCCAATTATTGACTCACTATTGTCCATTGTAAATTCTGACCAATTGCTAGGAGTGATTTCAACAATGTAGTGGAGACCATCATAACTCAACATACACTGTACAACGGCAATGACCCTGTAAATTAGCAGACCCACACAACATATTGTCCTACATACACACATCACGCTTAGGAAAGGAATCATCAGACATATATGCATACTTACACTCAAGTAAAGAAGTTGTCAATGAGCTGTCTCCTGACATCCACCTCCTCTTCCTCCTCCTCCTCACTGGCAACGTTCCACAGGCCTGGATCCTCCCATGAGGGAGGACGTTGGTCCCTGTCATCCTGAATGAGCGGTAGCTTATTCCTCACAGCCTTGTTGTGAAGCATGCAGCACACCATAATGATTTTGCACACCTTCTCTGGGGAATATTGAAGGGCACCTCCTGTTCGGTCAAGGCAGCGGAATCTGGTCTTCAGCAGCCCAAATGTGTGCTCAATCACACGCCTGGTCCGCCCATGTGTCCCGTTGTAATGGACATCAGCAGGTGTGACCTGGTTCCTGAGTGGTGTCAGCAACCAGGGCATGTTTGGGTATCCAGAGTCTCCTAAAATTATCAAATATGAAGGATCAGTTGAGCAACAACAGGGTACAACATGACAGACAATGAACACACAACTGATACTGACACCATGACTCACCAACAAGCCAGGCACGTTCATTCCTGAGCTGGGACATCAGCTGGGGTATCCGACTCATCCTCATTATGTATGCGTCGTGGGCAGATCCCGGGAAACGCACACATACATGGGAGATGATCTGGTCCGCCAGACATACCACAAGGGCATTGATCGAATGGAAGTGTTTACGATTTCTGTAAACCTGTTCATGGGCTCGTGGTGCGACCAAACCCACATGTGTCCCATCAATCGATCCAATCACATGTGGCATGTGTCCCAGGGCATAAAAGTCATCTTTAATGGCACGGAACTGTGGCGGTGTAGGAAACTGTATGTACAGGTTGAGGAACCTCAACATGGCCTCACACACATCCCGGAGCACTCGACTGAACATCGTCTGCGACATCCCACCAGCATCAGCCACAGTAAACTGGAACGATCCTGTCGCAAAATAATGTAGTGCCGCCATCACCTTCACCTTGGGGGTCAGGGCAAAGGGATATGTGCGTCCAGGTTGCAAGTGTGGTGACAACTGGTCTGTCAATTCAGAAATTAATTGCCTCGTGAACCTGTATTTTCTCATGCACTCACGTTCCACCATGGTCGCAAGGTCAGGGAAGGGTCTGTGGACATTTGGCCCCCTGCGTAACATATGACAAAGTATGCACACATATTACTAGTACTCATAAAAATCACGTAATCTGGATTCAACATATTGCATTACACTTTCAATTAAGACACAGTGAAGTCAGAGGTGTGAGGTTGAGCTAATACACAACTGACAGCTATGTGATCCTGAACATACACTCAATTTTGTCATGGATATTCAAGTGACACAGTGTTGTACTGTGACTATTCACTGTTGTCTGTCACTCTCCATGTGATCAATCGTAACATACACGACACACACCTAATTAAGTATCAAACATAGATGTCAAGGTCAACGTGGTCAGAGCCGTGTTGAGTGCCTGCCAGGACGGTCGGAGATTGTAAAATTGCTTACTTTGCACCGTTTTGAAAAGTTTGTTTTAAACTATATTTTTTAAATTGAAGTCCGTTTTTAAAATTGTATTTGCTTTGTGTATGCTTAGCGCTATTTGCACACTTCTGGGGGCTTGATTGAGGCTCTGGGCACTGCTCGATTCATGGGAATCGGAAGCAGGTCACGGGCTGCCTGATTCAGGTTAGCAGGCTAGTCTTCCTCAGCCGCAACCTACTAATTACACGCTGATGCGACCGCGCAGCGTTGCCTCTTGGTCAGAGCCGTGTTGAGTGCCTGCCAGGACGGTCGGAGATTGTAAAATTGCTTACTTTGCACCGTTTTGAAAAGTTTGTTTTAAACTATATTTTTTTTAAATTGAAGTCCGTTTTTAAAATTGTATTTGCTTTGTGTATGCTTAGCGCTATTTGCACACTTCTGGGGGCTTGATTGAGGCTCTGGGCACTGCTCGATTCATGGGAATCGGAAGCAGGTCACGGGCTGCCTGATTCAGGTTAGCAGGCTAGTCTTCCTCAGCCGCAACCTACTAATTACACGCTGATGCGACCGCGCAGCGTTGCCTCTTGGTCAGAGCCGTGTTGAGTGCCTGCCAGGACGGTCGGAGATTGTAAAATTGCTTACTTTGCACCGTTTTGAAAAGTTTGTTTTAAACTATATTTTTTAAATTGAAGTCCGTTTTTAAAATTGTATTTGCTTTGTGTATGCTTAGCGCTATTTGCACACTTCTGGGGGCTTGATTGAGGCTCTGGGCACTGCTCGATTCATGGGAATCGGAAGCAGGTCACGGGCTGCCTGATTCAGGTTAGCAGGCTAGTCTTCCTCAGCCGCAACCTACTAATTACATGCTGATGCGACCGCGCAGCGGACGCGCGCAGCGGGCGCGCCGCTGGCGCGCCGAAGGCGCGCCTAAGGCAAGCCCGTCTGCGCCCGTCCGCGCTCGGACTGGGCTCGAGGCCAGTCTCCCTGGTCCCCGCAACTCGAATGCCCCTATCTATTCGAGAGCAATGCTCCTGAAGCTAGACCCGAACGGCGGGAACATGTGCTGCCCGAGGTTTTTACCTGAGGAGCTCAGTAACGGACCCTCAGGTACCTGCCCTAAATGTCATACGTTGATGCCCTACCAAATAGGACTGAGCACCAGATCAAAGTTCTGGCCAAAGTTAGATCCCCTTGGTACAGGACACCTCGCACCTGTCAAAATCATGCTTCTGAATGCTAGATCCCTAATAAAACACAGTGAGGAATGTGCTATGCTGATAGAGGATCACAATGTTATGTTGGCTTTTATTACGGAATCCTGGTCCAATGATTCCTCTGGCCCTGACCTTGTTAAAGCCCTACCACCGGGATATCTTTGTCACACTCAAGATAGACCCATAAGGAAAGGGGGTGGGCTAGCGGTAATTTATCATAACTCCTTAGAGCCCTCCTTCCTCCCTGCCTCTAATCAGACCTGTGAAGCTTTGTCAATTAACGTCCGCATCTCTCCTCATGACACCTTTAAAGCCATTCTCCTCTATCGTCCCCCTGAGCCTAGAGGGGCTTTTTTAGAGTCGGTTGGTATGCTACTTGAGGAGGGACTCTGTGCTAAATCTTTTACAATTCTAGGAGATTTTAATTTTTATCTTGAGGACCCTACTGACTCAGACAACATAAAACTACAACAAACGCTAAGTGGGGGACCTCACGCAATTAGTGCTGGATCCCACCCACACGGCAGGTCATACGCTAGATGGTATTTTTTCCAACCATCCAAATATTCATTATCGAGGAGTTTTACCAGTTCCCTGGTCGGATCATTCGGCCGTCTTCTTTGAAATTTTACCTACTTTACCTCACAAACCTAAACTGGAACTCAAACCTAAGGTTGAAGTAAGGGTCTGGAAAGATATTAACAGTGTGGAGCTAGAAAATCGCTTACAAGCAACGTTGTGCGATTGGTCTTCCTCTGCAGAAGAGGCCTCGGCTAAATATACGGATTGGCTGGACTCTGCCTGCAGATCACTAGTTCCTGTTAAATTGTGGGTTCCCAAGAGGGTTTCACCCTCGGCCCCTTGGTACTCGGACAGCCTAAAAATATTAAAAGTTGAATGTAAACGCTTGGAACGCGTTTGGAGAAGAGGCTACACCAATATCACTAAAGAGGCTTACAAAGAAAGTCTTGCTCGTTATAAAAGAATGCTTTTGGACACAAAAAGAAATACTTTGGTGAACAGATCAGTAAGGCCAAATCCTCCACAAAGGAACTTTTAAAACCATTTCCAAACTTACAAATCCCACCAGTGCTAAACCACGGAATGGCCCTGAAATCTGTGAAACCTTAGCTTCTTTCTTTAGGGAAAAAGTGGATATCATCTTTTCATCTTTCAGGATTTCTCAAAAGGAGGGCTCCAAGATGGAAGTATGGGGCCCGGTTAAGGACGTCAAGAGGATTCCGATTTTAGATAGCTTCGCCACAGTGCAGGCCCAGGATGTTTTAAAGCTCCTGTTGGGAATCCAATCTGGCTCTCCTCTGGATCCCTGCCCAGCCTCAGTGGCTAAACTTGTTCCAAACATCATTGGGACGGCCCTTGCCCCGGTTTTTAATATCATCTTTAAGTCAGGTCGATTTCCCAAGGTATGGAAAAAAGCCTCAATTCTCCCTCTCCTGAAGAAAGCGAACCTGGACTCGAATGAGCCAGGTAATTACAGACCCATCTCTCGTCTCCCCTACCGGCCAAGTTGATCGAAAAAGAAATGAATTTCCAACTAAATTCCTTTCTCAAAAATAATGGCCTGCTAGATCCAACACAATTCGGCTTTCGTGCCGATCATAGCACTGAGCTGGCTCTGATTAAATCAACTGAAGAAATCAGAGAGGCATTAGATCAGGGAGGAGCGGCAATTCTGATTATGTTGGATCTGTCCGCATGCCTTCGATACGGTCCACCACGAAGTGTTGTTGGACCGGTTAGCCGAAATAGGGGTTTCCGGCAATGCCCATACCCTATTAAAATCTTTTCTTACTGATAGAATCCAAACAGTGGATTTGGGAAAGGATCGATCGAAACCTTTCTCCCTGCCCTGTGGGGTCCCTCAGGGATCGGCACTTAGCCCTACACTGTTTAATGTGTATGTATCCCCGCTGGCTGTCCTTATTCGATCTTTTGGGCTCCAGCTGACCTCCTATGCCGATGACACACAAATTGTGCTGTCAATACAGAAGGGCAATGAGGCCAAGACAGGGCGCGATTGCCACAACTGTATGCAGGCCATCCAAAGCTGGATGACAGCAAATTGTCTTAAGTTGAATGCGGGGAAAACCGAGGTGATCATTTTCGGTAATTCCTCGAACCTTTGGTCACCCGATTGGTGGCCTGCAATCTTGGGTCCACAACCAGTTCCCTCCACCAAGGTGAAGAACTTGGGGGTGATCATTGACGTCAAATTATCTTTCGGAGACCAGATTAGCCGAGTTGCCTCCTCCTGTTTTCATCTTCTGAGGATACTGAGGAAAATCAAGTTTCTATTGCCCGAAGATAGCCTCAGGACAGTAATTACTGCTCTTATTTTTCTCGCCTGGATTATTGCAACGGCCTTTATCTTAACATCCAGAAAAGACATCTTAGCCGATTGCAGGTCGTGCAGAATGCGGCAGCCAGGCTTCTTTTGGGGATCCCAAGGTTTGTCTCGGTTAAGAAGGAACTTGGGAAGCTTCACTGGCTTCCGGTGAAACAACGGGTGGATTTTAAGGCCCTTTGCATGGTCTTTAAAGCCCTCACAGGTTCTGGCCCAGCCTACACGAGACAACATCTTCAATGGTATGTTCCCGGCAGAGCATTGCGCTCTGCCGAGGCAAAACTTATAAAAGTTCCACGGGCAAAGACAGCTAGTTGGGGGGCAGGAGCTTTTTCTGCGGTGCGGCAAAAGCATGGAACAGCCTTCCCTCCATCTCAGAAGTGCCACCGAGCTTCTTTCCTTTAGAAGGGGGCTGAAAACCTGGCTTTTCCCCTGAATCCTTCTCTCATCCAGCAACCAAGTCGGCAACTCTCAGCGCCAGGACACCCTAGGGTAGCAGTGCGCTTTACAAGCCTTATTAACATTAACATTAACATTAACTAGCACATGTTCTAAAGGTACACAGACATGGATCATGTATTGCAACCTAGCAACAACACTAGATACAGACAGCTTGTCACCATGCACACCACTGTCATGGTGTGGACATTGTCATGATGTGATGTCAGACCTACATGTCCCATCACATACACAAAAAATTGATGATGTGTAGCACAGGAGGATGATCTGTGAAGTGGTCACTCACACTTGTCCTGTTCCTCACAAACAATGCAATTTTTGCACTGTAAGCTAGGAACATCATGGGAGTAGTCTTGTATATGTCTGTGTCTCATTTGACATGTGCTTCACTCCATCCACACAGGGCATACAGCATGACATGAATCTTACATATACTGTCTGACATGATGAGTGAGCATTGCATGGATGCATGAGCCAACTCCTGTCCGAGCCGGACTGACAGATTGCATGCTTAAGACAATGCTGTTCGACGCGGGTGAGTTCTCAAAAGACGCGTCGGACACCTAGGGACCAAGGCGTGCGCACGCCTTGGACCCTGAATGTAATTGTGACATAAGCGGGTGGGTTTACAAAAGACGCGTCGGACACCTAGGGACCAAGGCGTGCGCACACATTGGCTATTGACTGCCATGGAGACTGACGCGGATTTGATACTTGTACGATTCGTGTGCTGAAAAATCCGTTGGCTCCCTACAACAATGTATCAAACTCATTGGTGTCATGAAGTTGAACTTTTAAACGATGTGGAAGGCGTGTACGAGGCGTGCAATGCGATGGATTGGCCAGATTCATAGGATGCAAACGTGTCGGACCTATCGCTTTGGACGCATGGTTCATAATCTGCCTCTGCAGCACAGATATAAGGCTGTCTGTTCCCCTGAGAGCTCACTTGCCTGCACTACATGCTCCAGATTGACATCTCTGCTACCACTGCTGCTGTCTCTGCATCCTCTGGCTTCAAGAATGGCACTTACTGTGGAGAGGGCCCCAGCCTTCACAGAGGAGGAGAACCAGGCCCTGCTGGACAGCCTCCTTCCAGAGTACAGCAAGCTGTATGGGAAACCAGGGGAGCAGGTGAGTGTGCAGTCCACGTCCTTTCTCATTGTGCATGTTGTCTGTCTAGCACTAATGGCATTGTGTACACCAGTGGCTAGCATGCTCACTGAGTAGTTGTAACCCCCAAAGTGTGTAGGTACCTGTAGGGAACAGGTACTGTGCTGAAAACGTGAATCTTTACACGGTCATAAGACCCAGGCAATGTTTCCATGTTGTTAATGCAGGACAACTGTCCATTACCATAGTTGCACTACCTGTGTACATCATATGCCCTTGTGATAACGACATGTATATCCAACTGTGTGATGCACAAACATGTTGCATGTGTAGTAATGGTCTTTTAACTTTGTCATCCTCACAGGTTGATGCCCATCAGAAACAGGAGATCTGGAAGACCATCGTCCGGGCAGTTCGATCTGTGGGGGTCTACAAGCGCCGCATCCGCAACTGCCAGAAGAGGTGGCAGGACCTACGTGGTTGGACCCGTCGCATCGCAAGAGTCCAGCTGAAGCTGTCGCCTCCTCGCAGACGGGGGCGGATGACGGACCCTGCCCCCCACATGCTCCGGATTCTGACAGTGGTCTTCCCGGACCTGGATGGGCAGTTAAAGGCCAGACAACAGCAAGGAATGTGTAAGTGCATGCCTTTTCTGTGAACTATGTCTCACATGCTATTTGCACTCCTTCAGCCTGGTTACACTCCCACAGTTCATCTGTCTGCTTGAACAAGAGTCATGTGCCTAAATTAGGTGATGGCCCATCCTCATCTGATACACAGGTGTGGCTCTTTCAGTCTGTGACTTGTGTCACTTGGGTTGTGTGTCCCTGCTGTTGTCCAAGGATAAGGTTTGAAACAGCATCTTCTACCGGTGCATTGTTTTGGGCTTCATGAGTGAGGCAATTGATTGACATGTGTCTGCACATTGCCAGAAAGCTGACATGTACTCTGTGTGGGACATTAATATGTGTACTAATTGCTGCTCTGGCTCACCATATGTGTCTGGGGTATTTACCACACACCCATGCAGCAGGTGAGACAATGTTGGGGCCTCAGAAGAATGTGCATCATGTGTGTCACACATGCATAGACACATGCCTAGTGTTCAGGGTTATCCCATGTTGCACATGGACCAGGACAGGTATGCCTACTCCGGACATGAAAGTACACTCTGTTCTCCTACTCCTGTGTGCCAGCCTACATTTTGTGCATTGTGAAATGTGCAATCAGGTGTCTGCCTCTGTGTCATTGTGGAGTGGCCTAGCTTTTTAGCCTCCTGGGGTGTTAAACAGTTTGGGGTGGGCAGCCAGCTGAGATGTGGCTGTTGGATCAGCACAATGGGGTGAAACATAGGTGTGTAATCACTTGACTGTGCCTAATGGTGTATTCTACATTAAAGTGCAGGCAGCTTTAATTCGTTCTCATCAGACTGTGATGTGATCATGTTTACAGATTTGTGCTTGCAGTCACTCAACTGTAGCATTTGTATCACGTGGGATCATCAAATGCCTTAAGATGTGGGTAGCAGTGGGTGGACATGTGCACTTGACAGCTGCAGAGCTTACATTCCCCACAAAAACATGATTGTGACACAGTGCAGACTGTTTGTTTTTGGATGCACTGCCCCTGTGACTGAAGCCAGTAATGACTGATTAGCTAGACTGGCCTGTAGCATGGTATACCACTTGCAAATGTGTATCCTGCATTAATGTCAGTTGTCCTGCATGCACTCAATTGTGGCATTGACCATCAATACATGAGCACATCATGGTGTCTGGTGAAGGAAGCATATCCATATTGCTGACAATGACTTTGGCCATCCCTTATCCTGACACATGTACTGAGTCAGTGGCAGGAGATGGGATATGTGTGTACTGACACATTTCACTCACAAATCCTGCAGTTCAGACAACTGTCTATGTGGTGCATGTGTGCACATATGAGTAGTGGCATACTACATGCACCAGACAGATGGGTCCATGGACGGGAAGGATATGAGGGGCATGGTTGACTGGCAGACTGACAAGTGTCTTGTTCAAATATGTGTCAGCTCTTTTTCCAATATTTTGCAAATGATACCAAGGCGTGCTCTGTAATGTGCTGTACTGACTGTGATGTGTCAGGTCAATACAGGTGGCTGATGTGCATCTGTTTATCCTGTTTGTTTGCAGATACATCTACGGCTACTGGAGGAGACAGCTCCACGGACCAAGAGGAGCCGCAGAGCCAGACTGGGTCCGCTGCAGGGGAGTCGGAGGGACCCAGTGGCACGGAGGGTGAGGGGAGCCACACTGAGGAGACCTCAGCTACAACCACCTCGGCTGAGGAACACAGCAGCTCGAGTGATGACTCCCTTGTGGAGGCGGGTGTCAGCAGCCCCCAGACAACACCTAGTGAGTCTGTCCCCGCCACCACCACCATCTCCACCCTCCCATCTTCTCCCATCCCAGAGGTCTGTGGAGGCTCCCGTGTAAGGGAGCATGTCTCCTTCGTGCCAGGCACCGCACCCCCTGCGTCTGTCTCCCCTGCTGCCCTGAGTGTGGAGGCTGTGGACTTACTTAAGCAGATCCATGTAGGGCAGACAGCGATGCTGAGTGTCCTCCATTCTCACACCAGTCTGTTGACACAACTGGTGCCCTTCATGGAGGGCATTTCATCAAACATGTCTACCCTACAGCGGACCATTCAATCCATGGCCTACTCACAGACGGCAACAGTGTCCCTCCTCCCACAGTCCCTCACCCCTCACCCCTCCTACCTCTGCCCCATCCACAATCCCCACTACCCTACCTGTCCAAGGCACACACACACCGGCACAGGCACGCACCACAACAGACACAAGCAGCACACAGCCACGCAAGACAAAATCCAGACGCACAAGCACGCACACTCCGGGGACTGATGGCACACACACAGGGGATGGGTTACAGACACACAAACAGACATCCACGAGCACTCCGCAGTCTTCAGATGCCTCTCCCTCCAAAACCCCTTCCCTTGCCTCACCTGCAACCCCCCCTTCCCAGCAGCTCTTCCTCTGTGACCTTGGCCTCTTCCCCACTGATCCATCTGATCCAACTTACAAGGGGAAGAGGAAGTCACCACGCACAGAGGGGAGTTCCCCTGCCACACGGACACCCTCCCCCAGGCGCAGGAACACTGCGGCCCCATCCGCAAATCCCCCCGGAGCAGGAAGGGCAAGACCCCACCACAATCCCGCACTTCCACCACACAGTCTCCGTCCTCCACCCCCCAGGCCACCACTCCACAGGTACCCCCGCCACACCCTGCCCCAGGTTCCCCCACACACCGATACCACATCCCCAAAATGCTTAGGCCCCCCCCCACCACATGCACTTCCACCCCACCTCACGCGCTCAGCCTGTTCCTGCCACTGGTGTGGAGACCGTGTCCCCCCCTCTGTCCTGCCCACCTCATCTGAACCCCATTACACTCCTTTGGAGATTGCACTGCAGTAGAGAGCACATCCACCCCGTCTGACTTGGGCACTGCAGTGGAGACCCCGTCCACACCATCTGACCTGACCACTGCAGTGGTGCCGGCAACCACCCCATCTGACTTGAGCCCTGCAGTGGTGACACCGCCCACTGTGTCAGACACCTCCACTGCAGTTGCCAGTGACACTCCTGCACCCACCACCCCTCCCCTGCCCCATTCTGCAATCCCCTGATCCTGTCCCTGCGGTGCCTGGCCTGCCCCTATGTATGCCCCTCCAAGGGGAGATATCCCCTGGCCGTAGCAGTGCAGGCAAGCATTGGGTGACAACTTGTCACATGTCACCCTGGTAGGACTCTTGATATGGACTGGCCATTGGCCTTTTGACATTGTGGACTTAACAGTTACAAGGATTTATGTGCTGAATAAAGGCAATTGTTGTTATCCAGTGGTGTTGCATCTAATGTACATGATGTTGATGATGAGTATCATGAACTTGCTGTTGTAATGGTGTTTTGAAGGAATAAGAGATCGATTTGCTGATGTGATGGACTCCATGTGGTCCATGGGATATGTGTACTATTCTGGTATGTATCCATGTCATCCTTTGCTGCAATTTCAGGGTGTAGTGATAGCAAGATTTTGGGACCAGGATTTTCTCCTTTTGTTTGCTACTTCACATCTTTGGCATACACTGTTGCACATATGTTGGGGTTACATTTGTGCACATTGTAAGATTCCCTGACTGGGCCCATCTCCACTGGACAGGCAGGTTTGTGCATCAATGGTACACAAGTCATCTGTGTCATCAGTGCAGCTTGCTATACATGTGTATTGCGTAAGTGCAGATGACTTAAGGGACACTCCCATACACAGGCTGATGTGACCAGAGCTTTCATTGTGTTGTAATTGTTGGCTCACTGAGCAAGTGTTATGCTGACATGACAGAGCCCTGCACAGACAACGTTTGGCACAGCTAACCTTCCCCAGGAGTGGAGTCCCCTCATGGCAGTGTGTCATACTGTGACATTGCCTGAGCCCATGGTGTGTGTAGTGTGAGCATGTCTGTGTGTGTTCCATTCACGTTTTCTACACAGCCTGTGTTCCCTTCAGATGTTCCTGTTCGTGGCGCTTGCTGAGTTGTCCTGTGTTCATCCAACATCTTTGTCCTGGGTTTCCTGGGATGTAGGTGCATGGCACACTACTGGTCATTAGGGTGTCATCCCTAGGTGTTTTATTTGTAAAGCCTGGGGATGTTGTCAGAAGCACGTGGGACACATTCCGGATTCCCCTTGGCACTTCTGTGTTGCCAACATGTAGTTTTCCCTATGTGGTATCTGTCAGTGAGTGGGTCACTTGTATGTGTGTGTGACTACTCCCACTCATCAGGGTCATAGTTGCAATGTTGGAAGGTGTCGACATGTGTTCTTTGTGGCTCTGCTTTGGTTCATCATTGTTGTGGGAGTGTGGCAGTGATCCCAATGATTCTGGTAGATTTCACGTCATGCCCAGGTACCGCATACTGTGCAGTGTGGCGGACATTCACAAGGGTTCTTGACTGGCCATGTGTGTGTATTTTTGGGAACCTTAGATCTCCCCACCACCCCTGGGATTGTCATGGGTGCATGAGCAATTTCACCAGTCCATGTGTGCTTAGCTGATGCACATTGTTGCAGATCAAGGTGTGTTGTGTTGAGGGTGGCCAAATGTGAGTTGTCTCATGGCTAGGCCCCTACCTACTTTGTGTTCATTGATGACAGGCCCTGGCCAGTGATTTGTTAGTGTAGGTGTGATGGAAGTTTGTTGGTCAGGACGCATGCCCCAGTGCGCGCAGGTGACTGTACTCCACAGTATGGGCAACAGCTACCTTTGTCATCACAGTGGGATTGTACAGGCTACTGTCACCCCAATGTAGGGTCCCTGAGGGTAGTGCTGTGTTGGGCTGTCTCTTGCTGTGTTGTTTGCTGTGCCGCCCAGCTTGTGTCACATGAATGATTTGGGATCCCACTCACCTGACAGTGCCTGCTTGCCCACCAAGGGATGCCCAGTTCATGAGTTACTTTTGTATGGCACTGTGTACACATCTGTGTCATTGGAGTTCTGCCCACTGTCATGTGTTGTGTACTTGCCTGGGGACACTGAGACACACACACATGTTGTGCATGATATGCAGTGTGGGGCTGCCTGTCTGTGTTTGTGCATCTGCTCCACTGCATTGGTATGGCTTTTGCGGTCCATTGGCTTATGTTGTTTGGAGGATTTTCCCTAGTGTCCCTGCGTCTCCTGGCTCATCAGTCTGCACATTCATCATGTTTGGTGTGTACCATTGCTGCCATGGTATGGGACTTGGTCACCTGACATCTACAGTCTCCACAGGATTCCTTAGTTTGTGTATCTGTTTGTATAGATTTGTGTGTATGCATCACGGTGCTCACTTGTCGCATTGTCTAATTGTACACTGGAGTAATTGTCAGGGATCATGGCCATAGCTTGTCTGCACATGGCAGAGGGTATTCTTGTGATACACAGCAATCTTTGCCTCACCAAATCTATGTTTGTATGTGACACAACCACTACATTGCCACAACATTGCTTGTGGTGTGGGGACCAGGAATCATGCATTTTGGTTTGGAGATGCTGCTATTTTCATGTCCACACTCACTGTTGTAATGGGGGGTTTAAGACACATTACCACATTGGTCCTAAGATGCTGGATTTTTGAACCCCACTATCACCTTTTGGTCACTGTAGTGATGGGGGGTTTAGACCCCATTACCACATTGGTCCTGAGATGCTGGATTTTTGAACCCCACTATCACCTTTTGGTCACTGTAGTGATGGGGGGTTTAGACCCCATTACCACATTGGTCCTGAAATGCTGGATTTTTGAACCCCACTATCACCTTTTGGTCACTGTAGTGATGGGGGGTTTAGACCCCATTACCACATTGGTCCTGAGATGCTGGATTTTTGAACCCCACTAACACCTTTTGGTCACTGTGGTGATGAGGGGTTTGGACCACATAAACACATTGCTCCAGAGATGCTGGATTTTTGATCCACACTATCACCTTTTGGGCACACATGTGTTGGGAGTCACATTGTATGTTCACTGTCAGGATCTGTGTTGTGAGCATTTTACACACACATACATTGAATCTTGCAAAGATGGTAGGGGGGTTGCTTACTCATCCTATGTGTGTGAATCCTTGTAGTGCTAGGCATCCAGCCCCCTATGAGTGGGGATGGTAATAGTGATGGGCATCCAGCCTCCTATGGGTGGGGGTACTGGTGGTGATGGGCATACAGCCCCCTATGAGTAGGGGGTACTGGTGGTGATGGACATTCTACCCCCTATGAGTGGGGATGGTAATAGTGATGGGCATCCAGACTCATATGGGGTGGACTCTGCTGGTAGTGATAGGCATCCACCCCTCTATGGGGTGGACAATGCTGGGATAGGCATCCACCCCCCTATGGGGTGGACAATGCTGGTAGTGATAGGCATCCACCCCCCTATGGGGTGGAGAATCCTGGGATAGGCATCCACCCCCCTATGGGGTGGACTCTGCTGGGAGTGATAGGCATCCATCCCCCTACGGGGTGGACTCTGCTGTGAGTGATAGGCATCCACCCCCTATGGGGTGGACAATGCTGGGTGTGATGGGCATCCACCCCCCTATGGGGTGGACTCTGCTGGGATAGGCATCCACCCCCCTATAGGGTGGACAATGCTGGAATAGGCGTCCACCCCCCTATGGGGTGGACAATGCTGGGAGTGATAGGCATCCAGACCCCCTATGGTGGTGTTTCCTTTCGTGTCATTTTGGTGTGTGGTAGGTGTCTGACTTACCTTCTGCGTCGTGCGCGTCGGTGACGGTAGGCATACAGTATAGGGAAGACATGCGTGATTGGATACATGCCTGCTCCATCTCGTCCCCGTTGATCGTGTTCTGGCGCGAATCGGAGCTTCAATACGCCTCGTCCGAATGCTGTGACGTGCTGGAAGCGGCGCCCTGTACGACGCGTTGATAAAACGCATCGTACTTGTGTGTCCGGAAAATGGTTGGGAAACGCCTCCGTACGACTCGATTTCCGTTTTTCCTGAGCCTGTTCGGTCGTGAAATAGGGCACGAATCGGAGCGGACGATTGGGTCGGAAATTTGCCTGTTATACGCATCGTACTTGCTAGTTTGTAGGAAAAAGGTCCGGATACGAGTCGGACGTAAGGTAAGCCTACGAATAGCATTGGGAAGGCACTTTTGGCGACATCGGAATCGACCCCTAAGTGTAGAATATGCAACAAACAGCAGCTTTGCATACCAATTAAAAAAATTAATAGCACTAGCATACGTACCTGTTACTGACGTAGCTGAGCACTACAATTTACTGATCGAAAGTCCCTACTACCAACAAAACGAACACAAAATGAGTCCCCTACTAGACTACTTTGAAGATACCTGGGTGGGAAGGCTACACAGATCAGGGCACAGAAGACAACCTAAATTTCACATTCCATGGTGGAATGTATATAACAGCACCTTAAATAAAGAAGCCAAAATTAACAATGCTGTGGAAGGATGGCATAACGCCTTCCAAGCCACAACAGGCAGAACTACACCAACTCTACTAAAACTTTTACAATGTATCCAAAAAGAACAAAGCTACCAACAACTTAGAATGGAACAATCTATAACTCAACTAGGCCCCAAACTAAGGGGGTCATTACAATGACGGGCGGATCACCACTGCCCGTATGGCGGTGGCGATCCGCTCGCCATTTCCCACCGCCTGCATGCCATTTCCCCCCGCCATATTACGATGGCAGGGGGGAGCCCGGCGGACGGAAAGACCGTCCGCCGGTTTTCCGCCGGTCCCACAGGGGACCGGGCGGTAAAGGACCCTAATATGGTGGCGGTGTCTGCTAGACACCACCATCCATATTAGGATGTTGGCGGAAAGCAGCCTTTCCATGGCGGCAACACCGCCATGGAAAGGCATGTGGTCTTTGCTTCTGGGGGCCCGTTGTGGGCCCCCAGGATTTGGGGGGGGTGGGGGGGTGCACATGGGGGGTACCTACATTTGAATGCACAAGGTGGCAGGCACCGCGCGGTGCCTGTCACGTTGTGCATTCAAATACAAAACATGCGTTTTTCGCATTGCGGCAGGTGCTGGTGACAGCACTGCCCGTCGCTATGCGAACAATACGGGATGCCACCGCCACCGTGGCATCCTAATACCCATGGCGGGACCGCCGCACCCCTTGCGGACGGTCCCGCATTCCGTTGCGGTGGCGGGCGGACTTTGTCCGCCCGCCATCGTAATGTGCCCCTAACTAAGCAAACTAAACAAATGTTTGAGTACTTACAATACAAAGTAAGAGTCTACCCAACAACTAAAGGATTAGAATACCTGGAAACTATTGCTAAAAGTCTCCTGTAAACTAAATCCTACTTAAAACACCCTAATTCACTAACATAAAAACAAACAGTAAAATAAACATTTTTAAAACAGAAACGAAAATATATTTATTATGTCAATTATTTCAATTTTAACAGGAAAAATAATTTGACATAATAAATATATTTTATACAATTAAAAGAACTATAACAGTAACATAATAAATAATTCCCACCCAATACAAATTAAAAGAATGTACTTACAATTTTAGTTGCAGTAGAAAAGAAATCCAAAGATCCTTCTAACAATTCTATCTTCATCAATTATCCACAATTGTTCAAAGGTTTCCCAAAACAAAATGTAAAAATACAACTGTTCCCAAAACAATCCACCAGAAATAGGTCCTCCAACGATAACCATAAAAAACCCGAAAAATAGGTTAAAAAAAAGAAACGCTCCTGGAAAACGCGAAAAATTAAGGAAGTTTAAAATAATAATTAGTTTAATAAAACGAATGCAAACTTCCTTAAAAAAAAAAAAATGACAATATACTCCACGCAATAACCTCCACTCGAACAAAACCTGTAAATGAAAAAACACAATCCCTCCCGCAAAAAGCACACATAAAACATAACATATTATCAAACAATACATGCTTACCATTGCAGTTTAAATTAAATTACACATATGTAGCAAACTGTAGGCCACACGGTAATACAAACTAACTACATCTCAAATACATATAAATTAAACATACACCGTACCTAAACTAACAAAACGTTACACTACATACACTATACACTACTACACTACCTCCAAAATAAAGTTAAATTAAAGTTAAAGTAAAGAAAATTAATCTTACCTTAACCGATGTGACGCAGCTTCCGACTGCGAGCTTCTCTCCGTAGAAATGACCCAAAACAAAACCGATAGCTTACAAAATACACCTTTACTTTTAAAATGGCTCCCTTAAATACTATGCATTTACTGTTATAATTATTATAAATGTTCTATATTACCAATATATTACTGTTAATTTTTTAAAAATGTAAAAAATATTTCTACCAAATAAAAATGTTTAAAATATGATTTATATTGTAAAATTATATTAATAAATATTATGAAATAATAATATTTATTAAAATAATTAAAAATATACACACACAATATCCAATGTATCTATAAAAATTGTACTATGTTTAAATAATTTGCAAACAATACAATAATGTAAAAAAATTGGTTACACGTACCCAAAAACTTATGTATTAAATAATATTATTTATATAAAACATAAATAATATTAACAGAAATGAAAAGTATATGTTAAAAAATGTTAAAAAATACAAAATTGTTATTTATATTGTTTTTGTTAAAATAAAAATGTTACAAAAATTTCAACTATATGTACAAATGTTATAAATATATCTATTAAAATAAAAATACATCTACTGTTACCAAAAATATAATATGTTTAAAATGTTAAATAACAAATGTGCATTATTATTTTTTTTTTAATCAACATAATACTGTAATAAAGAAAAAAATACTATTTGTTTAAAAATGTATTTTTTATTTACCAAAAATATACAATTAATGTAACATGTGAATAAATAACATGATATTTTTTCTTCCTATCTCATCAAAATAAATGCAATATATTTTAATAAATAAAATACTTGCTCATCTTTTATTCTACATGTTTAATAATTTATAAAAAATACAATGCTAAATAAAAATGTTTGTGTTTTTTTTACATGTAAAAAAATATAAAATGTATGCAAAAATATATATGTTTTATCAATTAAATGTAAAACTTATTATTTTTATTTAAACATTTATTACTATATCTTTATACTTACACTATAATACATTTATACTGCTTCACTACTCCAACAATAAAATAAATTAAATCAAATACAAAATTAACTTCAACACATATTAACTTACTTCTCATACTTAAACTTATATAAATTGAGAGAACATGCTATACACTAACTTTATATAATTTACTATTCCCACTTCAATATACATAAAGTCAGGGAAGGTGCTGGACACTAAAGATATATTATTTACTATTCCCACTACAATATAAATAAAGTCAGGGAAGGTGCTGGACACTAAATTTATATTACTTACTATTCCCACTCCAATTAATATAAAGTCAGGGAAGGTGCAGGACACTAAACAATTATTATTTACTATTCCCACTCCAATGTAGATAAAGTCAGGGAAAGTGCTGGACACTAAAGATATATTATTGACTATTCCCACTCCAATGTAAATAAAGTCAGGGAAGGTGCTGGACACTAAAGATATATTATTTACTATTACCACTCCAATATAAATAAAGTCAGGGAAGGTGCTGGACATTAAATAAATATAATTTTATGTTCCCACTCCAAATGTAAAAAAATCAGGGAAAAGTTCTGTACAGTAGAAGTTTATTAATTACTATTCACAATCCAATTAATAATAAATAATCAAATATCCTATACACTATCCATATATTAATTACTATTCCCACTTCTATTTATATATTATCAAAACACAATTATCAATAACAAATAAAAATTATACTATTCACACTTCAAAATACATTTTACTTGTAAAAATGCTACACATTTAAACTAAATATGTTACTATCACCACATTTACATTAATACATAAAATACACACAAATTTATTATAATAATACTAATATAAATTATATAAACTACTCATAAATAATAAACACAAAGCATATACTTAAGTAGAAAAACAATAATATTTTTATAACATAATAAAAATTTGATAAAACAGCATCATAAAATTTATAATTTATCTAAATAATATTATCTTACATTTTCAAAATAAATTAATATTTTCAATATTAAAAATAAAACTCATTTTATCACAAACTTACATAAATTCTTTACTCTCAAAAATTATTTTCTTAAATGTATTCATTGTAATAAATAAATATTTTTAAACACATTTCAATATTATATTTAAAAAAATAATAGTTATAAACACTGTCATCAAAATAAATCAATATTTAAAAAAAATATTTATATCAACAAAATATAAGATATTAATGATACAATAAATAATTTATACAAATTTAAAACTAAGGGGCCGCCATCGCCCCGGTAAATGGGACCGCCCGCTATGTGTGCGGCGGTCCCGCACATGTGATTAGGATGCCACCGCCATGGTGGCGGTGGCATCCCCCATTTCCAGCATTGTGGCGGGCGGTGCTCACAACACCGCCCGCCACAGTGCTGGAAATGCATGTTATGCATCTGCATGCACAACGTGACAGGCACCGCGCGGTGCCTGCCACCTTGTGCATGCAGATGCAGGGGGTACCATAGGTACCCCCATGTGCAGCCCCCACCCCCAACACCCTGGGGCCCGCAACGGGCCCCCAACAGCAAAGACCGCGAGCCTTTCCATGGCGGCGACGCCACCATGGAAAGGCTCATCTCCGCCGGCATCATAATATGGATGGCGGTGTCTTGCAGACACCGCCACCATATTAAACCCTTTTCCGCCCGGTCGACTGTTCGGCCGGGTGGAAAACATGCGGACGGTCTTACCGTCTGCCGGGCTCCCCTCCGCCATGGTAATATGGCGGGGGGAATTTGTTGGCGGACGGGCGATTATGGCGGGCGGATCGCCACCGCCATGCGGGTGGTGGCAATCCGCCCGACATCGTAATCGACCCCATAATCAATAATTTTCCACTCATAAATATATTAATTTATCAAAATATAATTAATAGTTTATTAATATTCATATTTGTCCATTTTTAATTTTTATACATTTACAAATTTCCATTAATAACCAAATATGCACTCTCATAAATTTTTCAATTTGTTACTCTCAAATTGTTAAAACACTCCCCACCCTTATCCCCTATTAACCCTACATCCCGCTCCTAAAAATATATTTCTAAATATTATAAATTATTTATACATTTTTACATTTTTACTCTCAATTTTTTAATACACTACCCACCCTTATCCCCTATTAACCCAACATCCCGCTCCTAAAAAATATATTACTAAAAATTAATAAATATTTCTAATTTATCAAATTTTTACTCTCAAATTTTTAATACACTACCCACCCATATCCCCTATTAACCCAATATCCCGCTACTAAAAATTATTATACAATTTTTTTATTAATATTTTAAATATTTTAAACACATTTAAAAACTTTTAACTAAAAAAAAAAAATTACTATAACGATATATTTTAATATCGATATTTTTGTTAATGATATTTTTTACAACGTTATTTTTTATAACACATAAAATCGATATTATATACTTAGATATTTTTGACAACGATATTTTTGACTTACGATATTTTCTACTCGATATTATGTCCCTTCGATATTTTAAACTCGATATTATGACTACTTACCAAAAAAAAGTCCCTAAGCGGAAGCAGACAAGTCCTAGGGCTGATCTCCAGATCCCACAAAGTACATACACATATAAGTATTTAATAAGTATATACTGAAGTATATACAAGAGGTCTCGAATGCTCGACCTAAACAGTCCCTGGGTCCGTCAGGAACGTCTACCAGCCACAGAAGAGGTAAAAGCTATTGAAAGGAAAAAATCTGACTGGAGAAAATAGAACATTATCACAGGAAACGCTTTAAGACAATCATCCATGTCATCTATACTTGATGTCTTTATAGTCAATTCTGCTGAATCACAGGGGCGTTTGGATTCAGGAAACACCACGAGTTAGAAAAAGCCGGAAGTGATGTGACTTCTGTCAAACTGCTGGAGAGTGAACCATCAGCTTTTGGTGCAACGCTAACTGAATGGCAGAAAATACTAAAAACTAAGGGGGTCATTACAATAGCGGGCGGATCGCCACCGCCCGTATGGCGGTGACGATCCGCCCGCTATTTCTCACCGCCCGCATACAATTTCCCCCTGCCATATTACGATGGGGGGGGACCCCGGCAGACGGAAAGACTGTCCGCCGGTCTGACAGGAGACCGGGCAGAAAAGGGCTCTGATATGGTGGCGGTGTCTGCAAGACACCGCCATCCATATTAGCATGCAGGCGGAGATGTGCCTTCCCATGGAAAGGCATGTGGTTTTTGCCTTTGGGGGCCCGTAGCAGGCCCCCATATAGTTGGGGGGGTGGGGGGTGCACATGGGGGGTACCTATGGTACCCCCCTGCATTGGCATGGACAAAGTGGCAGGCACCGCGCGGTGCCTGTCACCTTGTGCATGCTGATGCACGACGTCTATTCGCAGCATTGTGGCGGGCGGTGCTGTGAGCACCGCCCACCACAATGCTGGGAATAGGGCTTGCCACCGCCACGGTGGCATCCTAATATCAGGTGCGGGACCGCCGCACCCCTTGTGGACGGTCCCGCATTCCATTGCGGTGGCGGGCAGACTTTGTCCACCCGCCATCGTAATGATGCCCTAAGTTCCTGATAGAGAAACCACCGCCACCCTTAAAGATCCCAAAATACAACCATCCTCTGGCTCTTGCACAGATAACACTGAAAATCTGTTAGGGGAAGGCACTGGCAATTGCTCCAACCTATACCTGAGCCCCAGCTTTCAATAGAAATGTGGTCCAATCCTCCATCCATTTGAAAAACAGGGTTGGTTGCCCTGAGAGTCTTCGGTTTGGGGCCAATACTAGTAAATGCATTTGACACAGAAAAATTGATTATTTCTGACTGACACCACCTTGAATCATCCCACTGGATCGCCTTAAACTCCTCCAAAAGAATGGTCTAAAAAAATGACTGCACATGTCTCCTGGGTTTATGTTTTACCTTATTTCCACCAGTGCAGTCCTGAGGTGGAAACTCTCCCCATCAACTGACACCAACGTGTCTCATTAGTATGGGTATCTTATAAGCTACCACCTGTTCCTCTCTCTGTATGATATCCCGATAAGCTCTCCACATTCAGATTGCTCAACTCCTTCCACTCTTTCTCATGTGCCCAATGGTATTATCAGTAAGGAATTATCACGAAAGCCATGACAACACACCTTCTTCTAGAACCAATACAGGTCAGTGCCATAAAGTGTTCTCCCAGGCTCCTTTTAGTAGCAACAGTCTTCACTGCACAGTTATTGGTGTTTCTCATACAACTCAACTCACGCCAGCAGAGCTCAAACACCTTTCTTCTAATCTCACCAAGGAACTAGTCTACTAAACATCAGCGCACCAACACACCATCATTTACAGTTTTGAAAGCTTTCGTGCAGTGTTTATGGAAGGCTGATGCATGGGACCCACCCATTGAGACACTCAGAAACTGCTCCATGCTTCTACAAAGTTTGTTGCAGCTAGACGTTCCTGAGGCCTGACCACCACTCTAGATAAGGGTCACTGTAGATTTCTTCCCCCCTCCCCATTATCCCCATGTCAGCTGAAGATTCCAAATCTCTCTGCTTCATTATGCTAGCCTCATGTTGATTGGGCCAAACCTCAGCGGGCATCTCTGGGACATTGTGCTAGCCATGCAACTATTTCCCATGCATGGCACAGTTCTGACCTGTATTCGCAAGTCTCAAGCCACAGCTGGCTTAGTGTTCCAACAGCCTGCCCACTGCTCTGGATCTCACAGCACCGGCACTTCATTACTCAGACACATGGTCTGCCTCGGTCCTCAGGGGAACCCCAAAAAGCTAAAATCTCAAACTGCATAGGGTCCACCAGCACATGGTATTGAAGAAAGCTTGAGAAAGCATTGAGGAAGCCATTTCTTTTTCAGTTTGACAAGATATTTTTGTCTTACAAAAAACAATATTTCTAATGGAATTCAGTGTCTAACCAGCATACGTTGTAAGGAAGACACAAAAGCTTACAAAAGCAATATTTCACAAGGAATGTATTGTCTACCCAGCTGAAATTTTAGGGAAGCCACAATAAGAGTGACATAGTGAATGTTTAGTGGATGAGTGCATAATATTAAAATAAAATTATGTTAGATGTATTGCAAGCATTCCTCCCATCACCTTTTGTGTGTTTCATGTAGCAACTTAAGTGTCCAAGGGTATGCCTAGATGGGAGTCCATTGATCTCTTTGCCACTGGGACCAAGCTACACCCTACTAAATAGCCCCAATCAGGGCGATAACGGTCTTGGATTGCTTGTGTTCCAGTTCAGACAGGACCTGGCTTGGCAGTTCAGACTGGACTGTTCGTATTAGAGCAGGGTCACAACTAAATTGCTTATAGATTGGATCTAACCTGAAGTAGTAAGATGGGAAAAGAACAATGGGTTGGAATGCTACCACGAGCGACTGCCAGTGGTTAGATTTATCGCAAGCATCCTTTTATGTATTTTATCTTAAAATAAGACATAGCACTTGATATTGTAACTTTAATTCCCTGATATTTATAACCAACAATAACCTCCAATGACAAATGACATTCTTGCTTCAACAGTGAAAACCAAATCATTCCTCTGATGATTTCCAGCATATCATTAGGTGAGACCTGAACATTCTTTCCCTAACTCTCTTCCCCTACCTTGCCCATACTCTCCTCTTTCAATGTATATGCTTTTCTAGCTGTACAGTGACCTCTTAGTTTGCTGAGTAAGAGAAGTGGGATGGTGCTGGATACAGGTGAAAGACAGCAAAGTAAAGAGAATGGTATAGCAAGTAAGGTATGATAGAGGGGAAAGGGAAAGAGAGCTAAAGAAGAGGTAAAGAGATAGGTGAGGTAGGAAGAGACTTACAGTAAAAAGAGAAAGGCGAGGAAGCCAGAACGAAATGTTCAGAAAAGTAGACAGGGGAAGGTAAAAAAACAGAGGTAGAGAGAAGGGTAAGGTTTTAGAGTTAGCTACTGTGGTAGAGAGATCTAGAAACGAGGAGAAGGAAATGTAGAGAAAGAAAGAGGTTTGTACATTGAGGGGTGAGTTACAAAATGAGGTAGTAAGAGTTAGTGGCAGAAAGAGGTACAAGCAAACAAGTTAGGGAGAGAGGAGGGCTGTATTAGCCATTTAGCCACTCAGGCATGTCCTTGCATGGATGCAGATTAAGGGTCTGCTTTCAGAGCAGGATAGCTGCCAAGGCCATAAATGCAATAATTGCCCCATCCTCATCACAGCAGTCACAGCATCCTATGGTGTGGTGCTAATTTAAATTGCTGTGGCATGGACGATTTTAGAAAGTATAGAGAGATGCAACGTAGATGGAGAAAGGCAAGGTAAACAGAGTGACAAAATGAGAAGGATTATAGAAAGACAAGCCAGGTTGAGAGTATGAGGCAAAGAAAAAGGTGGGGCGAGAGCATGGTGAAGGATAAAAAGAGATGAGAAAGGAGGCGGAATAGAGAGATCGACGTGAGGTAAAGAAAGAGAGATGAGCTTTATACAGAGGTGGAGAGAGCTAGATGAGATAAAGATCGTGAGGTGACGTTGATACAGAGGAAAAGAGAGGTGTGAGGTAGAGAGAGATAGAGATAGAGTCAGAAAACAGTGGCGGAGAGTTGTCTAAAGAGAAAGAGCCAGAGAGAGAGAGTCGTGCTTCAGATCATGAGTTAAAATAGAAAGGAAAATGCAGCGAGAGATGAGACAGAGAGATAGAATAGGCAAAGGCAGAAAACTTAAGGTAGAGGTTGAAAAAGGGAAGAGTGAAAAGGTCTAAGGTAAAAGGAGACGTGAGGTAGAGCGAACAGATGTAGAATGAAAGAGAAAGGTGAGTTAAAAAGATGAGGTAGTGAGGTTGATAAATAAATAAGGTATAGAGAAGTGAGGTAAAGAGAGATATAAGGTTGAAAAAGAGGTGAAGTCGATGGAGGAGAAATACAAGGGCATATTCTCAAGGAGCTATCGCCGAGTTAACGGCACTTTATCGCAGCCAAAGTTGCGATAAATACATCGACCCATTCACAAGCTGGTGTGAACAGCCCATAACACCAGTTTACCCGCGATAGCAGCTGCAAAAAACATCGCCACAGATGACCCCGGCAACTATCGCTAATGAGATGCAGAGTAGGCGTACCCGTGCAAAAAGCAGCGAAAACACCACTCCGCAACATTCTCAACGACCAGCCAGATCGGCGAAAAGACCACGCAACATGCGATAATGCGCGTTAGCAGCAGGAAATTAACACCTGCTCTGACCTGGTGTAAAGTCGGACGGCAGCCTGCACCACAAAAGGGAGCCCAGCCCACAGCCACACCTGAAGAACAACAGATGCCATGGAGCCACTCACCATGCATCCCAGAGCCCCGAGAGGGCAACAACACCCACCGCCACCACCCCCCCACCCCCCCGGACACCCACCGCCCCCCCGGACCAACACTGAGGCAGCGCAGACAAAGACAGCGACCCTCCGAAAATGCACCAACCTCACAGACCCAACACCAGAGAATGTCATTGCCCACTATATGCCCAAAGGGACAACCCTCCTCCGCATCCTGACCACCATTGCCCACAGGCTGACGGTACCAACACAGTGGACAACCAACATCCCACTGCAGACAAAGCTGCTGGCCGTGCTGCATGTGTTGGCCTCTGGTACCCTCCAACCAACCTCCGCCTGAGACAGAGGAGTCACACAGCCTGGCCATTCCAAGTCCCCCACAACGGTCATGGATGACACCATCAGCTTGGTACCCCACTATCTATACTTCACACACACTGCGCAGGAACAGCCGGAGACCAAGCAAGGCGTGTACGCCACAGCTGGCTTCCCGCACGTGTCAGGGGGCAATTGACTACACACATGTCCTACTAGTGGACCCTGGCGACACTGCACACAATAAGCGCAACAGAAAGAGCACGTATCCCACCAATGTGCAGGCAATAGTGGACCATCGTGGAATCTCCGCCAACGCCGTCGCCAACCACCCAGGCAGTGTGCATGATACCTGCACCTCCCGACAGTCCATCATCAACCTGCGCCACCAGGATGGCACCCACGGAAATGCACTGCTCGTTGGCCAATACCAAATGCACACACCACACACCTCAACTCCACAATCATGCAACACACAACACAGGAAATGCACACGTCACAAGCTCACATACAACATGCACACCCACCAGACACGACAGCACAACTCACTGTGGGAACCTGGGCCAGCCATGTACATGAGCCATCAACGGCATGGCACCTCAGACACACAATAGCAGAATGTCGGAAGAGGTGGGGACCAGGCATGTGCGAAGGAGGCAAGGGACCGATGAATGAGAATGTACACAATGCCAAGTGTGGCGTGGATGTGCTGGCCAGACTGCAGTATGCAGACCACACACATATCCATGTCGATACACACCGCTGGTGTTTGGAGTGTAGTGGACAGTGGACGCAACCATGTCACCCCAGCCAGTGGGGAAGTCGTGGAAATGTAGCATGTGACGTCCCCCCCCATAAGCGTGAGCGGAGTGGGCTGGCCTGGCGTACGCCAGGCCAGCATAGGGATGTGAATAAAAGGCACGTAACTCTGGGCGTGGTCCTCTTCCGGAATGCCCAACGTCTCTGCCAGGGCGGCGCCCCTCACCCCGCCACGAGGCCGACGCCGTGAGCGGTGTTGCCAGCGATCCTGTTCGCCTGCTGCACCCCGGGACGCTGGTCCCCGAATCAGTCCTGCCCGCCCCTGCGCACTATGGCCTCAATGCCCACCTTCCGACACCGGCGTGTGTCGAAGAAGGCCCACCACGTGCCGGTGCAATCTCCAAGCCCGAGGCCTGCGACCTTGGCAGACTCCTCAGACCATCACGGCCTCCGCAACACAGGCCCGCAGTGCTCCTTTCTCATTGACGTACTCCACCGGCATGCACAGCGGACAAGTAGGTCACACATTTGGAACTGAGTCTTGATTACACCATGGCAGAGCACATAAATAATGGCTGAGTGTATGTCACTATACACCCTTGGATGTGGTGCCAACCGGTCTTAGTGTTACATCACAGCCGCAAGATTCTGTGGGCTCACGCGGACTACTGCTCTCAGCCTACGCTGCACTCGAGTAGGTCACAGAATTGGAACTGAACATCGATTATTCAAAGGCAGAGTACGAATCATTGCACGCAAGGAGAGGCATAAGAGGATGACGCGTTGCATTTGGGAGGAAAAAGGATCATCGTTACGGAGGTGATCGAACACTACCGACAACTGCCCTGATGTCACTAACTCTGTGCATCGCGAGCCTACGACACGTGGCTGTGGCCCACTGCTGACCGCTGCCTCCAGCCTACACTGCGGTCCAGTAGGTCACAGAGTCTTGATTCATCAATGCCGGAGTTCAAATCAGTGTACCGGCATCATCGCAGACTGCATCCCCTCTCAGCCCCGGTGCCACTAAGTCTGTTCCCCGACATTCATGGACACTCTCTGGTCGTACATTGGTGGCGTCTGAGTCTATGGACTAGGGGGTAGTTTTCATCCTCATGCAGCTGATACCAAATTGGTGGTGGCAACGAGGCAGTCGCTTTCCACTCCTCCATTTGCTGCTTCCGGATAGCTTCTGCCCTCTGCATCATGCCCTGGAGGACACCTTCCACTGTCCCCCGCAACCCTCCGCCACATTCACCTTCGACATCGACGAGGACCCGCTCAGTCTGCGTGGCCCTACCTCAGTGGACCGCAAGTCACCGTCCCGTGGCGGTGTGCCTGTGCCTGCCGCTGTGCACCCGGGGCCACTAACTCTGTGCAGCTCAGGTCAGGGACCCTGTGTGAATGAATATTGGATGACCTCTGTGACGGTGGTCTTGGGGTCATCGACGCCATGTGCATGTGGCCCTGCGCTGTCCGCTGCCTCCGGCCTCAACTGCGGACCACCAGGGCTCACACATCAAATCGAGTCCTGACCGGCCCGGATGTCTCATCACCGCAGGAGGCACACGCCACCATCGCCAGGGCCAACTCCAACCACCATCTGCCAGAGTCGAAACAGTGGTACTGGCAGACTAACGGAGTTGCTCAGACCTGTCGTGGATGCCATCATCTGCCTGATCCCCTGCTCAGCACTCCAGGTGCCACTGACTCAGTGCACCACAACCAATGGACCGTTACTGATTGAGTTTTGTGCTGTGGAGATGTTGCGCAGCAATGTCACCTCAGGCAGTGTGGGAGACCTGGGACGTTGATGAGGAAGTTGATGCAGGTCTAACACACCCCACTGCATCTGCATCAGGAATATCCCGAATGGACACAATCCTAGTCATTTTCATCACATGAGCGCGCTCAGCTCTAGAGCCCCAACCTCAGTGCACTGCAACTCACGGACACTTCTGTTTGTATGTTGGGTGACCTCTGTACTTGCTCCGGCTCCCTCCATGTTGCTCAGCAGTTGACTCTGTTATGCAGGTGTTTTCTGTTTCCATTGCACTGGTGTCCACTGTTCAAGTTGTTGCCAGCACCAAGCACTCCGTCCGGGCTGGCTTATGCTCACCCCACACACATCCAGCACAGGCATCACTGTACATGTGGCCCTGCCAATAAAGGGGCCGGGCGCACGTGCCCTTAGCCAGTTCAACATAATATCTGCGTGTGTCTCTATGGCAGTGTGGGTCTCCTTTGTGGGTGTAGGTGGTCCCTGAAGGGTAATTGACACCCACGTATGTGATCTAGTTCGCCTTCCATGGGTTCGGACCACACCCGCACCTGTTTGGCCACCTCCTTTTGGCTTTCTGACACCTGGCATTGGGGTGCCATGTGTGGGTCGGTGAAGTGTTGTGGGCCAGCCGTGCTTGCGGGTGCTTCATGCTGTGTGGTCTGTTGCAGGGGCTGGGTTCTCCTCTAAGTAGCTTGTCTGCCCTGGTCCTGGTGGTGGGTTGCGTGGGATGTCCATGGGCTGTTGTAGGGCGTCGGTGTCGAAGGTGTGGTGGTCGTCTCCGGCATCACTGATGGATTGTCTGGTCTGACCTGCTGGAGGTGTTGTTTGTCCCTCTGCAATGTGAAGGGGAGATTGCATGTTGACATTGTGTTGACATTTATGTTGGCGCATTGTTCTTGTAGACATGCAGACTGTGTGACAATGTACATTGTGACGGTTTGGGCGGTGCTGGCAATTTGAGGGGGGACAGTGGACATTTGGACTACATGACTGATGTGAGGTTGTACCCGTACATATGCCTCTCACAGTTCCCTGCTCTGTCAAATGTGATTGGCCTGTTTCTACGCATGGGCGGACCCAGTTGTGTCCCCTGTTCTGCAGTGTCGGTGTTGCACTTTGTGCCACATTGTCATGGGATGTGCTGTGATTGCCATGTGTGTGTGCTGCAGTGTGCCACGGGGATGGGGGACATGACCCTGGGTAATTGTGGGTGTGCAGTGTGCTACACATCGTTGTGCATGTGTGCCATTGTGCCCATCTCCCCCGTCTCCCCAGTACCTGTTCGTTACTCACCCTGTTGTTGTTGTGTCAGGTCCTCTCGAGCTGTGTCCGTACTCCCACCTCCTTGCACCGTCTCCTCACTGATGACTCCTCCATTTCCTCAAGCTCCTCCTGTGGCGCAGGACTCCCACCTCCTGTCGCCGTTGCTGCCTTCCTGTTGGCAGCGGCTTTGGGCCTGGTTTAGGTTTTCACGTCATGCCAGCGCCTCTTGGCCTCCTCCATTGGCCTCCTCGGCACTCCGGCTGCATTCAAGGTAGTCTGAATGTGGGTCAGTTGCTGGTAGTGTTCTGTCACATCCGTGTCGCTGGTCTTGTTTTCCTACGGACTGCACCCCGGCTTCCTCTCCCTCTTCTCCTTGGCCTTCCCCGACCCTGTTGGTCCTTGCTGGTGGTCTGTGGGGCTTGTGGGGTTCGCGTTGGCCTCTGCGCTGGGTCAGGGTGCATCCATGTTGCTACGCACTTTGGATTGTTTCTGGTGTGTTGTTTTTGTTGCTTCTATGGTGCATTTTCCCGCCAGACGCGTGGGATTTGCAGGCCTGCCGCTGGTTTTCGCTGCTTTTTGTATCGCGATTGGCTTCATCACAGCTTTTTTTGCATTCGTGTTTCGCATTTTTGCGGCGTGGCGTTGATTTTAACGCGGTCAGTTGACGCGTTATCTGGAGACTATCGCATGGTACCGCCGTGTTGTGAATACTTGGTTAACACAGCGTAAATTTCCCGCAATAGACTGCGATGTTGAAGGTTGCGTTAAGTAACTTTTGCGATGGTTATCACACGTTCTTGAGAATATGCCCCACAGTGTAGTGAGATGAAAACAGAAAAGTGAGGTACAGAGAGAAGAGTGAGGTAGAGAGGGGATAGAACGACAGAGACGTAGAGGCGGGTACGTACAGAGAGTCGTAGAGAGACGGGTGAGGGTGTGAGAGAGAGGTACGGTGGTGTGCAGTAGTGCATTATGAGGGTGGTGAGATAGACATGGGTGAGATAGAGAGAGTTGGGGTAGATCAATAGTTATGCACATGGAGATGTAGTGCTGGGGCAAGAGAGGGAGATGTAAAGAGAGATGATTGAGGTAGAAGAGATGAAGTTAAGTAAAGAGAGACACGAGACCAAGAGATTCTTGTGTTATGTAATTGCTACCAATTGCCTGGGAGTGCGGAGGTTATGTTGGGCAGGCTAACCATGCACATGAAGCTATTGGCATGCATGCCTAGCTGTCGGTTAAAATCAATCTGTTTTTATGCATTTCATTATTATGGCAGGACTTCTGAGTATCCTGACCAGTTTATCAAAGCGTTTCTTGCAAGGTGGGAACCCTGTGCAATTGGTCTCTTTTTCCATGCTTTAAAACAGCTCTGCCACCACCGAAGCCTCCGGGTTTTTTCACAGAATGGAGAAACTTGTGCTGTTTATCAAAAGAAATATTACTTTGTCGATTATGACTAACTGAGGCCCTCTGCTGTCTGGTTTGTGCAACACCATTGCGTTTACTACTCTTGGAAATACATCTGAAAAGTGAAAACAAGGGACAAATAAATGCACAGGATATGGGGCAGCAATCAATAACGTTAAGAAACAGTTATGCATGGGAAACAAATCTGTGACCACTTCGACAACAGGCAATAATGTTTATTGTCTGTTCATTGTGGAATTCGAGCTGTTTACTTTCCCCTCATGTTATATTTCTCTGTATGCGATGAAAAAGCAAACATTTATGTAAAAGCCTACCATAATCATGGGCACCAACTTAAGTGGCCCACTTGGACTGGAGCCCCAGCAATATTTCAGCTGAGTGCCTCGTGATTCAAAGGGTGGGCTGAGGGCTCTACTCTTTGGCCTCTTTTCTCAGAGGAGCCAGAGTTGACGCTTTCTTTTCATCTCCTAAATTCAGACATGTTCTGTTGCTACTGCTAAACAGCGTGTCCACAGAGGGGTGCTGGTTGTAAGTAGTACTAGGTCGTCGAGACCACACCCAGGGGACGTAGCTTAATTGGTGCAGTAGGTGCTGTGGCCCACTGACGCCTGTTTATTGATGTATTTTATAGTTCAAACAAGAGCTAGGCGACCCATTTCCTTACTTGAGGTAGGACCCGTGACACACTGCCTACATTTCTGCCCACACCACGTGGGGGCTCTGTTTGTGGAGGTCTGTAAAGTCTTGACCAAGCTCCAATGTTTCAGACTAGTGTGAATGCTTGTCCATTAGCAATCAGATTCATACAACTGCACAACAAATGCTATCTCAGCCCTTTCACCACTTCACTGATTAACCTCGATTTCAAGAAAAAAATCCAAACATGACAAACTTGGGGCCTGCTTTAGATTTTGTTACTCTGCCACAACAGTGACGGATATCCCATCCGCTGAAATATAAATCCCATAGGATATTATGGGATTTACATTTCGGTGGACGAGATATCCATCGCCGTTCCCATGAGGAGCAGGTTCAAGACTGATTTGCATATGGCTTGGTCCAAACTGGGGCGGCATAGTGAGCAAAAGAAGGATGAATTAAACCCAGATATCTTGACAGGGGGTGAGTGGTTGAAAATTTCAGCCCTCCGTCCATCATCTTCTTGTGTTTACTAAAAAGCTAAGGGCTTGATTTAGATCTTGGCAGACGGGTAAGTCCGTCACAATGGTGGCGGATATCCCGCCCACCGGAATATAAATCCACTTATATCCTATGGGATTTATATTTCAGCGGGCTGGATATCCGTCACAACAGTGACAGAGTAACCTGTCCGCCAAGATTTAAATCAGGCCCTAAAACTGCCTGACTGAACCATACATGGCAAGAGGTCACTTGGAAGCTATGCTTCTATGTTTTAGAAAGTCATATAGTCCATGCAGCGATGATAATGACATTTGCTTAGAAATTTGTGTAATATATACCTTGAGCATGTATTGTGCTTTGCTGCCTTTTGGCTAGATACAAGCTATAGAAATACCATATACATACATAAATATACTGAAAAAGTTTTTACCAAGGTTCACTAGCAGGGGAGGACGGTGTAGCAGGAATGGCAGCAGTGCAGGCTTTTCTAATATAACACAAAACATAGGAACTGATGGCTGGGGTTGGTAAAAAAAAAAAAATCCGTTATGTAACAAGCCTGTACAAGTCTGCCTCTAATTCGACATGGAGGCAAAAAGGAAAAATAATGAGGAAAGCAGCAAATGAACCATAAACGGTGAACTGACCTGTTCGTGGGCAGTGTGTGCAGTTTGTGCAATACATTCATTCATGTGCTTCTTTGCTCTTCAGGCAGAACCACACGCTGCAAGAACTGCCAGAAATCTGCTGGGTTCACTCATTCACCCTCAGAGTGGATTGGGTGGTTTTCATAGTCCAATTTAACTCTGCAAGTGGATTTAAAAAATGGGACTGTTAAAGAGTAAAGTGTGTCTGCGCATGAGCGTGTGAAAGAGTGTATGCGGAAGTGTGAGAGAGTATGTGCGAGTTATGCTTGAAATTGTGGTTTGACCTTGGTGTATGGGTGATGGAACTCATAGCATATGCGGGGCACTGGGGGCTACCCATGCTAAAATGCATTTTCAGGCATACTGGAGGTAATTCTGGGCAATTGGTGCATGGCTAATTGGGTCAGCATCAGACTCCTTTGGCACACCATGAAAATAATACAACAATGTCATGAGTGCCCTTTCATAGCCAATTGCATTTTAGCAAATTTATGTGAACATTGTGCTTTACATTTGACACCATTTTTAAAAAAAACATTCTCCCTGCTGGGCTGTCCTAGGGGAAGTCTGGCTTGCTTGGAAACCAGGTGAAGTATTACGTCCCAGTAGTTTCAAAGATCACCACTGGTGAGCGGATGGAGAGGTGCAGAGAAGGCAGGTGCAGGGGCAGGGGCAGAAAGAGAAGTGCACGTGCAGAGAGAGAAGGGGCAGAAATTTGGTAATGAAACTAACTGTGTTTCCCAGTTTTAAAATGTATCATATTGCATACATTTCACAAGTAGATAATCTCAAAACCCTCCAGTCCCAGTTGCAATTCTATTTATTTTATACTGAGTCATGTGACTGATGGAGCAGGGTTTGCGTCATGTAAACCTGCTCGGATCAACGCCCCAAGATAACATTTATTAATTGTGTGTTTTGTACTAATATGCATTAATACACACAAACACGGGGAAATGCTTTGCGCACGCATGTATTGCAATTAAGATTAATGCATGAAATGCTTAGGCCGCATATCGCTTTTTGCATATTAAAACTGACTAAGTGGAATAATGCTATTGCAAATAATAATGCTTGCACATTAATGCTCATATAAATTAACATGGGGTTAGCGCAATGGTGGGAGGAAAACAGTGTAATTTTCATTTTTGTGTTATTAATATTCTTTATATTTCTCTGTCATCGTAGTTTTAAACATGGGCCTATGGTGAGCAGTTAGTTGGGTGTCTAAAGTTGACATAAGGCGGAAGAAAGGCCGCGAAAATGTAATCTGTACATGAACTTTGGTGGGTGTCAGCAGCGGATGAAGGAAACCTTGAAGAGTGAAAGAAAGACGTGCAATATTTGAGGACGTCGAGATGCCTGGGAAAGCTCAAACTGATGAACATTTTATGTCTAGCCGATACATTGTTTGAAATAAAGTTGCTAATACAGGGACAAGCCATTCATCAGAGAATGTGACGTGATGGGGGATAGAGAATCGATTCATAAGCAGTGAAGTAAATCGTGAGAATGAGTTAAGAACAAAGAAAGTATGTAAAGCCAAATGAAGTAATGGAGGTGTGGTGTAACACCCCACAAATTGACCAATAAAAAGTTGAGATTTTCCCGAATGTTGCAGATTAGTGGGATGGTCAGGTTGAGTTAGGGTATAATTGGGATGCTCTTAGGGGGTGTGGTTGAGGCACCTTTCGTAGGTCCAGAGAGGCAGACGGGGATCGTCACTGTCCGTCGGTTAGTGGCCTACCTGTTTCCTGATCTTATCCTATCCCGGTTTCCTTATCGGGTTCCTTTTCACTATCCTCGTGGCCAGGGGGTGGTGGTTTTCCCGATCTTTAATCGATTGGTATGTATCAATAGGGAAATTTGCAATGTCTGCAAATGTTTTCCTTTCATGACTTTTATGTCTCTTCATCTATCCACACCATAATGTTCACTGGGATTCAGATGTTTGTGATTTTGTCTGCATATTTTATGATATTTCTCCTATAATGTGTATTTTCTTTCCCTGTAACTTTGTACCTGAGATTTTTCTTATGAATTACTGAAGATAAACAGATTAACGATATTTTGAGTCTGTGATTATTTCCTCATGTCAATTGTTAAGATTTTGGTTAATTAGTCATGTCAATAATTTACACTACTCAATCAATATGATTCATCGCCCAAGAGGAAAGTGGTTGACGAAATAGGTTAAAGGGCTAAAATAGAGAAGAAACGATTATATAATCTGTTTTTCCCTTTAGATGAGTAAAGATAAAATCAACGACACACAAACCGCATCTTCAGCGTCATTCTCGTAGGGTCTGTTAAATGGTGAGAAATTGTGTAATGTATGTTTGGGGCTCGTTGTCTGCTGTGTCATTCAGAGACCCCCGGTTTGGCGCTGGATCAGTTTTTGGAAGCAGTATGATGGTTTTTTATTGATTAGTTAATTATCGATTATTGATTTGATGATATGTGTTCTAACCCGAAAAGTAAATGTTGTGTTTTTATGTTGTCTTGAATATACGGGCGAGAAGGTTGCCCGGGGTAAAGTCATAGCCTGAAGTAGGCTGTGAATTAGTATGGATAGACGTATCCCACTACGGAAGTACTTTGTCTGTAAGTCAGAACACTGAACAGTGAAAGGCTGTAGGTGTTGCATTAGGGAAAATTCGTATGAGAGTAGATTTGTAGTGCTATAGCGAAGGGTCCACCTGTGAAACTTTGGCCTTATCCCCAGAGAAGTACCAAGACTCCTTTTCATACCAAAAAGTCCTCTTGAGAAACTTTGGCCTAATCCCTGGAGAAGTAACAGGTCCTCCCGGAGCTTGATTGAAGGGTGAGATAGCGTTGGGTCGTTATTCTTGCTCGTAGAGAAATCTCTTTTTGGAAAAGTGAAAACTATCTCTTTATTTAGAAAACAGACAAGGTAGCATTGTTTTTATGTCGTTATTAACAAGATTTCTTTGAGAGAAAAGCTTAAGAAATTTTTGCCGAGTCATTTTGTAAAGGGAGGGTCAGTAGAAGAAGTAATACCGACGTCAGAAAACGCTGCGCTGGTATTGGTCAGGCAGCGGGAGCTTTTAGAGCTGTGATAGGATGAGCTATTGTAAGCTGCATCTCTATTAGTTGAGATATTGCTGACGTAGCAGTGTTCTGATTGGTTGGTTGGTGTGAGTCGCGCTGGTATGGGACGACAGTTGCCGAATAGAGACTACAGAAGTACGAAGGGTTTGTTGACATTTTTGAGTCGCATTCTGAAGGGACAGCTGAGAAAAAAAAAATTAAGTTTATTAATAAAATCAGGAATTTCTTCAAAAAACACAGACCGATAGTGACCAGGGAGGGAATTCTTATTCCGCCTCCAGGAACACCCGCATCCTATATGATGCTAGAATGCGGATATCATACGTGCATTTGGTTGGAGAATTGGGTGAAGTATACTGAGAGCGATGGTGTTCTGACTTTTCCGGAACATGGAACATTTAATGTGAGAATTTTATAAAATTTAAGAGATCAAATGAATGTGTTGGAGCCCAGACCTAGACCGACTCAGTATGAGGCACTTGAGGAATGGGAATGTGAGGCTTTTGAGCGAGAGAAATACAGGGGTGGAAGAAAATACAGAAATATCATGACCAGATAGCCCTTTAAGAGTAGGCAAGAGAGAGTGAAAAGATGGAGAAGAGCTGTAGTAACGGAAGGACTGTATCCTGTCCTGGTCAATGATGAGTCAATAGGAGGCAAAAGTAAGGAGAAAAAGAATAATATTGAAATGCAAAGAGGGAGTTGTAACATGAATGATCCAGATGACGAGTTATTGGAGGATATTATAACAAAAGACCTCCACCATATCAGGAAAGTCCAAGAGAAGTAGTTCCAAATGCCCCGATAATGGGATCTCCACTGATTCCGCAAGTTCCCCAAATTCCAGTGATTACGAGAGTAGTACCGGATAGAGAGACAGAGTTACAAAACCGAGCAAGAGAAGAATTAATTCAGAAAGTTAAACAGTTGAATCTGAATGCAGACGCATTATCAGTACCCGTAACAATAGGTCCTATAGTTCCGTTGTATGGGAATAAACAGAGTATATCAGGAGTACATGCTTTGACAGTTCCGACAAGTAGTATGAGGAGTGAGACAATGACTATACCTAGTCTAGTTGAACGAATGGTAGAAAATGTTACCTTAATAGATCTTCCCGTAGGAGAAGTAGTACATGAAACTCCAAGAAGAAATGTTCAAATAGATCCTAGGAGAATAGCACAGAGTGGTGATTCCGCATCTGAGAGTTCAGTAGGTCCCACACCAGAAGAGCTGAATGAGTGGATCAAGGGAATGGAAAAACGAAAACCCCTACCACAAAGTATAGCTGTGTGTAAATTGAAGGTGGATTTGGAGGAAATGATAATTGGTACGATCAGTCCAGATAGATTAAGTATTTACAGAGATGAGGAATTATTGTTTTTGTGTAAGAATATTACCTGGAAAGCAAGGAATTTGCATGAGAAGATAGCAGAAGCTGCTGTTGATTACGGAATAGATATTGAAAGATCAAAGGTATTGCAGAAAACATACAGAATGGATTTCACTGACAGGGACTTGGAAAGTTTGAATGTGTCTGGTAAAAGGTTACAGATAAAGGAATTGATGCTGATTCTGAGGAAGTGGGGAGATGTTGATCGTTGGAAAGGTAGATGGTCGAAAAGAAAAAATGAATTAAACCCTGCAGAAGGTACTTCGATGTATCCATTAAAAACAAATGGACAGGTTGAAATGGTGTGTCCAATGAGGGAAGTTCCAGGTGGTGGATATGTTCATGTTCCCTGGAGTAGACAGAACATCTTGTCCTTTACAAATGATTTCCCCAGATTGAGAGAAAAACCTGTGGAATGGTATAGAAAGGTTTGTGAAGGTTTCAAAGGTATTGCTGAAGGACTTAGATGGTCTATTCGAGATTGTAGTTCCGGCTGATTTGTGGACAGAGTGTAAGATAACTGTTGATTGGCCTAAAGAAGAATATCCAAGAGACCCTAAAACTGGTGCACCTTCAGATGAGGTGATGAAAAAGTACAATCAGGTGATTACTTTCTTGGAAGGAAAGATTTCCCGAAGGAAACTGATTGGGTAAAAATAGACAGGACAACACAGGAGCCGAAAGAATCGGTGCAAGCATACTATGAGCGATTGTTACAGGTGTTTAAGCAGTATAGTGGATTTGAGAATATAGGTGACAAGGATATGGGACATTTTGTGTATCGTTTTGTGTTTGGACTAAAACCACAAATTAGTAATATGACTCAACAGCATCTGGTTTGCTGGCAGAATAAAACGGTAGATGAAATTCTGAGATTTGCAAAGTACTGTAGCGACGACATTGATTCAAGACACAAAAAGCTTAAGGAAAAAATGATGTGGGCGCAAGTTAAGGTAGCAGAGCAACAGGAAGTAAATAGTGTCGAGCAGACAAATAATCAGAATCAAAATGTTCAGGTACCAGGTGTTGGAAAGGGTAAAGGAAAATTTGTTAAAGATGATTTGAAAAGAAAATTTCCTTGTCCTGCATGCGGTAAGCTTGGACATTGGAAGAACGAGTGTAGAAACACTGTAAAAATTAATGGGACAACCCAAAATAAAAATTCACAGGTGCAGAATGAAGTGGTTGTGACCCAACAACAGCAACAGCCGCAGCAGATAGTTACACCACAGATACAGGTGCCCCAAGCTCCTATGCAGAGTAATGTAGGTGCTCAGGTACAGAGTTACAGTGTGAATACTGGATTTACTCCTATGGAACAACATGGTAAGAACCCAAATGTGCAGATGATTCCACAATATTGGTTGCAGTGTAATGGGAGTGATTCGGAGAGTAGCCAATGACGGTGCCTGAGGGGGGAGGAAGAGTGCGTGCTTGGCGCAACTCTGGAGGTAGATAAGTCAGGTCCATTTGTTGATGGGAAGGTAATAATATTACATTCTTAGTGGACACTGGTGCTACCCGTTCTACTGTGAGAACAGCAGAAATTCCTAACCTACCCCTCTCGGGAGAAACTATCCAAGTTGTGGGAGTGTCAAATAAGCAGATTAAAACTTCAATTACAGAACCAATTGAGGTTCACATTGGAAGGTTCAAAGACATTCATCGATTTGTGGTATGCAATTCGAGCCCAGTGAATCTATTGGGACGAGATCTACTATGCAAAATGAATTGTACCATCTTTTGTACGCCTGATGGTATTGCATTTCAGACACCTGATGAGGATGTCGAATTTAAGTTGATGCTCGCAAAGCAAGGGACAGAAGTGGATGAACTGTATTCACTTTTAACAGAACAGAATTTGCTTGATGAGCTGAGAGAGGCAGTAAGATCAGATGTATGGGATTTTACAGGAAAGGAAATAGGGTTAATGAAAAATGTGGATCCTATTCAGGTTATAGTGAAACCTGGTGCTCATTACCCAAACACTCCCCCATATAAAATGAGTCCCGATACAATGGCAGGAGTTGCTCCTGTGATCGATCAAATGATCGAACAAGGCATTCTAAGAGAGATACTGAGCAGTCCTTGTAACTCACCTATTATGGGGATTAAAAAGCCAAGTGGAAAATACAGAATAGTGCAAGATTTGAGAAAAATCAATAAGATAGTAATACCTTGCTGTCCTATCGTGCCAAACTGAGCAGTGATCCTTTACCAGATTCCATGTAATGCCAAATGGTACACAGTAATTGATTTGTGCCAAGCATTTTTCTCAATTCCTCTACACCCAGACAGTCAGTTTTTGTTTTCATTTCGGTTTGGAAACCGTGTCTTGGCATGGTGCCGAGTTCCTCAAGGGCACACAGAAAGCCCCTCGATTTTCAATCAAATTCTGAAAAAATGTCTGGAGACATTGGTAATGCCAGAAGATTCGGTTTTGGTTCAATACATTGATGACCTACTGTTGGCATAAAAAACTCGAAAGGCGTGTGTGACAGATACTATTGCTTTATTGAAACATCTGGCAGAAGGGGGACATACAGTGTCACCTGCGAAATTACAGTTCTGTAAAAAAGAAGTACAATACCTAGGACACAGGATTGAGAAAGGAGTTAGAAAGGTGAAACCAGAAAGAATTCAGGCAATTCAACAGATGAAACCTCCAAGATTCCAGAAAGAAGTGCGAATGTTTTTGGGAATGGTTGATTACTGCAGACAATGGATAAATGGATTTTCAGGGATTGCAAAACCCTTACAGAGGTTGACGCATAAAGATGTGACTGATCCGATTGATTTGGATGATGAGAGTATGAAAGCCTTTGTAAATTTGCGAGACAGTTTGTGCCATGCACCAGCATTGGGAATGCCTGATTATACAAAAGAATTTGCATTGTTCTGTTGTGAGCGAGATGGATGTGCGTTAGCAGTATTAACTCAAAGGCATGGATTGACTAGACGTCCAGTGGCATACTTTTCTGCTACATTAGATTCTGTGGCAGCGGCATTACCAGGATGTTTGAAAGCTGTTGCTGCTACATGTGTGAGTTTGGAACAAAGTGAAGCAATTGTGATGGGTTATCTTGTCAAAGTGAATGTTCCACATTCTGTTGAGATTCTTTTAACTAAAACACGAACTCAGCACATGACTCCCAGTCGGCTGACTAGGTAGGAGAGAGTGATTTTGGGTGCTGAAAATGTGACTGTTGTGAGGTGTACCACCTTAAATCCAGCAACATTACTACCAAATCCTTAAGGGGGGGAGGTAAAAGAAGAAGCAGATCATGATTGTTTGGATGTGACAGAATTCTGTACAAAACCTAGGACCGACATCCAAGATGTGACTTTGGAAGAATCTGACAATGTTTTGTTTGTTGATGGATCATGTTTGAGGAACAAAAAAGGAGAGTTGAGCGCTGCTTATGCAGTATGCACGGTAATGGAACTGTGGAAGCACCCTGCCTATTTGGGGTAAAATCAGCACAAATTGCAGAATTATACGCTCTGATTAGAGCATGTAAAGTTTCCCGAAATTTGAGGGTAACCAAATTTACGGACAGTCAATATGGTTTCGGAGTGGTGCATGATTTTGGCCAATTATGGATGCAAAGGGGATTCATGACTTCATCAGGTTCCCCTTTTAAAAATGGGAAAATTGTGAGAGATTTATTGGATGCCCTGCAATTGCCAAAACAAATTGCAGTGGTAAAATGCTCTGCGCATAAGTCAGGAAATGATTATGTGACCAGTGGCAACAGATACGCAGATCAGTTAGCGCGCTTCTGTGCAGAAAATTCAGCTGCACTTAACAGGAAAACAGAAAGAAAAATCGTCCATTGCCATTTAATGTTTACATCAATAAACAATTGGGATGAAATTAAGCAGTTACAGGAAGAAGCTAGTGAAGAGGAAAAGGAGCTATGGAGAAAAGCAGGATGTACAAAAACACCAGAGATGAAATTTGGGTATATGTAGATGACAGATCAGTTATGCCCGATTGCATGCTTTCTCATATGGCAAGAGTCTATCATGGGATCACTCATGTCGTTGGGTAGAGGCTTATCCTACAAGGAGGAATAACAGCCTTACTGTGGCTAAATTGCTTTTGAGAGAATTAATACCAAGGTACGGATTTCCAGACACTTTAGAATCAGATAGAGGAACACATTTTAATAATGAAAGAATTCGAATAATTTGTGCAGCATTGCAAATTGAACAAAAACTGCACTGTGCCTACCGACCAGAGGCTTCTGGAATTGTGGAGCCGATCAATGGCACTATAAAATCTAGATTAGGAAAAGTTTGTGCATCCACAACACTGAACTGGCCTGATGCTTTGCCCTTGGTCTTAATGAGTCTCAGAAGCATTCCTGACAGAAAAACTGGATTGAGTCCACACGAGGTTCTCATGGGAAGTCATGAGACAAGCAATTGTACCAGCAAACAAACTGATTAACATTTCTGATGATCTGATTCTTGAATATTGCAAAGGACTGGCTGATATGGTGCGTTGTGTGTCTTATCAGGTTGGAGCAGACGCAAATGAAATGCAGCTGAATCCAGTGAATGATCTAAGTCCAGGAGAGTGGGTTCTTGTCAAGAAAGACGTGAGGAAGTCGTGTTTAGAACCCAGGTGGCATGGACCATATCAGATCATATTGATAACAACAACTGCAGTAAAGTGTGGTGGCCTCCAAAATTGGATACACGCCAGCCATACCAGAAGAGTCCCAAGTCCACTTGAAGAAGCTGAACGGCAACTGGAAAAAGAAAAAGAGAGACCAGAAGCCAGAGGTTGTGAGCCTGAGAAATCCAGAGAGGCAGATGTCACTGAGCCTGTGGATAATGAACAACCAAGTACCAGCCGAGTAGAGTGGGCACTAGATACTGGGACTGAAAAGACTGCTGTTGGAGAGAGTGAGGAAGAAGCATCCGAAAATCAAGAAGGAAGCCAACATACAGAGGAACGGATTGAGAGTGATATCCAGACAGAAGAAGTGGTTGCTGGAAGCCTAGAACAAGGCCAACAAGAAAAAGAGTTGATCGAAGAAGACAATCAGCTGACTAAAACAGCTATCGAAAGCCAAGAACAAAGTCAACAGAGAGAAGAAGTAAAAGAGGGTACTAGTCAACTGGAAATACAAAGAGACTTTGAAAGTGAAAAGGAAGGAACAGCCAAGAAAGAGGTTATGCAAAAGAACTGTAGAACCCAAAAATCAGGGTAAAGAAGGAGTTCAAACGAAAAGACTGAGATATAATGAAATCTGGCAAAGTGGAGCAAAAAGACTGAGATATATCCTAGAAAGAAGAGGGCCAGAGCAAATAAATGAAATTTCAAGTCAGTCAGATCAAGAAGATTCTCAAGAGAAAATAGTACGAAGAACAACAAGACAAAGAGCTGCAAGTCGAAAGTATACCAGACCTGAGTGGATTTACGTTATCTTAAAGGGAATTGAAAACCCTGATCAAACAGAAGGAGAAGTTACAGATGATACAGAACGAATTGATGAGAGCAAATTGAAACCACCTTAAAAGAGACTGTAAGAAAAATTAAGGTGCATCATAATCCAGTTAAATTAAGTTGATACGTCAAGAAGATTTGAAAAAAAGACTCGAGAAAGACCTAAAAAAAAAAAAAAAGAGGCCGAAAAAATCTCAAAGTGTGTGGTTGTACAAAAGAAGATTGATTTTACATTTTTTTTATAGAATTAGGTTTATAAGAAATTAATAGTGAAGTTAGATTTTTATAATTTTTTTTAACCAGGAAAAATGGTAGAATCTACAGTGACTGAACGTCCAAAACCTAGTCTAAAACGGAAATGTATTAGAGCTTGCTTATATGATGTCTTATTAACTATGTCAATATGGTTAATTCTAACAATCGTTGTTCCTGTCTTGATGGTGGCAAATGACAAAAATCAGACTAATAATACAATAAGTATGAGAGTGGAAGTTATTACTAAAAGTCCAACTAATATAGTTCATAATGATGGAAGTATTTATCCTCAAGATAGATCAATTACTGATTTCTCATTAAACGTTTTTACTAAATTATTGTATGAATATATTAATACGATGAATGTGAGTGACTGTTATGTTTGCATGCAATTACCATCGTCTGTCTCGGAGGGTGTGACATATCACCACCTTCCTTTAACAAATGGTGTTTCGTGTAGTGTATAGGCTTGGGCGGTAAATTCCGTTCCGCTCGTGGAATTTGCAGAATTTTGGTAATTTCGCGTTCCGCGGAGAACGCAAAATTGGCAAAAATTCCGCGATCCGCGACTTCGCGGAGTTTTTTGCTTGTTTGCGCTTTCAAAATGCGTGTTCGCGAGATATTTCTCCCCGAGCATGCAAACAGCGTTTGCGAACAGGGAAAAAGCATCGCGAACGGGCGGAACAAGCAATTCCGCGTGTTCGCGGAACTTTTGCGTGCTCGCGGAGATTTTTTACCGTTTTGCGGAGCTTTGCGTAGCGTGACTACGCAAATTCCGCCCACCCCTCTAGTGTACTAACTAGTCTATTCTATGTAACAGGAAAATTAGAATTTTATTATTCTAACTTAGATGTGGTCTTTTCCAAACTTCCTATTAGAAAGAATTTAAATAAAGTGTCTAGTAGCTTAGAAGCTGAATATATGGGAGAGTTCTTTCATACTACACAAACTTTGCATTTAATATATGCCCACAAAAATAATCTCACCTGTAGTTTACAAATAGAAGAAAAGGATTTCATTAGTATGGTAGAAAATAGAAGACAAGAATTCCATAAAAAGGCTGCTGAACAGAAAACTAATATACCACCTTGGGCTTTTAGAGAAGGAAATTATGAAAAATGCGAGACTTATGATGCAATGTCTCTGGATTGGAATCCCAAGGGGAAGCTTTGCTTGCTAAGACTAAAGACTAACTATAACAACTATTATTTAGGTACTAGTAAATGTGAACATAATTTCTTAATAACAGGAGGATGGGGATTAAAGGGAGGAACTGACCCTGTTTTCCCAGGTGTATATTATGTGTGTGGGAGGAATGCTTATTATAGACTGCCTGCTCACTGGTATGGTAGTTGTTACTTTGGGATTGTATTTCCTAAAATATACCACATAGATAGAAATAATAAGATTTATGAGATGAAACATGGATTAATACGTAGTAAGAGAGCAAGTTTTTCAGAAATAGTAGGTGATATATTTGGTGCGTTAATACCTTCAGTTGGAGTGGTTCTTAATTCACACAAAATTCAAACATTATCCACAGTGGTTGATCGATTATCAACTGATACGGCTGAAGGGTTCTTATTGATTGATACAGAAATGGTTGCAATTAGATCAATGGTTATGCAAAATCGACTTGCCCTTGAAATATTATTGGCAAAAGAGGGTGGAGTCTGTGGGATGCTAAAAGTGCAACATTGCTGCACTTATATTCCTGACAAAAGCAAAGGTATTGAAGGGTATATTAAAAATATTACGAATTTACATAGGGATTTAACACAACTAAAGGTTAATGGTGTCTGGGAGAAAATTAATAAGAGTTTTTCAAAAATAGGTAAATGGTTCACTGATTTTGGTAAAAGTTTATTAGGTGGAGTAATAATAACAATAATATCAATAGTGATAATGATCATGCTAATAATAATGACTTACAAATGTTGCAAGAAAAGAAGAGAGAGGATAAGTATGCTAGGTGTAGATAACAAATGTAAAGGTAGAAAAAGGAAATTAGAAGAAATAGAGTTAGAAAATATGAAAGGCAAATATTATGAAATGATGAAAGATTTAGGTGAAAAGAAGACATTTAAAAGTGAAAGAACTACGAGTTTCTGAGGAAACAAGAAATGGCAATGGGTGATGGATATTTTATGATGGCATAAAAAGCCATCAAAGGGGGGAATTGATGGAGCAGGGTTTGCGTCATGTAAACCTGCTCGGATCAACGCCCCAAGATAACATTTATTAATTGTGTGTTTTGTACTAATATGGATTAATACACACAAACACGGGGAAATGCTTTGTGCACGCGTGTATTGCAATTAAGATTAATGCATGAAATGCTTAGGCCGCATATCGCTTTTTGCATATTAAAACCGACAAAGTGGAATAATGCTATTGCAAATAATAATGCTTGCACATTAATGCTCATATACATTAACATGGGGTTAGCGCAATGGTGGGAGGGAAACAGTGTAATTTTCATTTTTGTGTTATTAATATCCTCTATATTTCTCTTTCATCGTAGTTTTAAACATGGGCCTATGGTGAGCAGTTAGTTGGGTGTCTAAAGTTGACATAAGGCGGAAGAAAGGCAGCGAAAATATAATCTGTACGTGAACTTTGGTGGGTGTCAGCGGCAGATGAAGGAAACCTTGAAGAGTGAAAGAAAGACGTGCAATATTTGAGGACGTCGAGATGCCTGGGAAAGCTCAAACTGATGAACATTTTATGTCTAGCCGATACATTGTTTGAAATAAAGTTGCTAATACAGGGAGAAGCCATTCATCAGAGAATGTGACGTGATGGGGGATAGAGAATAGATTCATAAGCAGTGAAGTAAATCGTGAGAATGAGTTAAGAACAAAGAAAGTATGTAAAGCCAAATGAAGTAATGGAGGTGTGGTGTAACACCCCACAAATTGACCAATGAAAAGTTGAGATTTTCCCGAATGTTGCAGATTAGTGGGATGGTCAGGTTGAGTTAGGGTATAATTGGGATGCTCTTAGGGGGTGTGGTTGAGGCAGCTTTCGTCGGTCCAGAGAGGCAGAGGGTGATCATCGCTGTCCGTCGGTTAGAGGCCTACCTGTTTCCTGATCTTATCCTATCCCGGTTTCCTTATCGGGTTCCTTTTCACTATCCTCGTGGCCAGGGGGTGGTGGTTTTCCTGATCTTTAATCGATTGGTATGTATCAATAGGGAAATTTGCAATGTCTGCAAATGTGTTCCTTTCATGACTTTTATGTCTCTTCATCTATCCACTCCATAATATTCACTGTGATTCAGGTGTTTGTGATTTTGTCTGCATATTTTATGATATTTCTCCTATAATGTGTATTTTCTTTCCCTGTAACTTTGTACCTGAGATTTTTCTTATGAATTACTGAAGATAAACAGATTAACGATATTTTGAGTCTGTGATTATTTCCTCATGTCAATTGTTAAGATTTTGGTTAATTAGTCATGTCAATAATTTACACTACTCAATCAATATGATTCATCGCCCAAGCGGAAATTGGTTGACGAAATAGGTTAAAGGGCTAAAATAGAGAAGAAACGATTAGATAATCTGTTTTTCCCTTTAGATGAGTAATAATAAAATCAACGACACACAAACCGCATCTTCAGCGTCATTCTCGTAGGGTCTGTTAAATGGTGAGAAATTGTGTAATGTATGTTTGGGGCCCGTTGTCTGCTGTGTCATTCAGAGACCCCCGGTTTGGCGCTGGATCATGACCTTGGTCCCACCAATAATTTTTATAAAACTGGCTCCGATACACATTCTGATAAATAGTGTAAGGAAATGAAATCACCCAAAAGACATTTTGCAACATAAAAATGGTGTGTACATATATAGGAAGGTGGAACGCACCCACGAGAAGCAGTATTAAATGTAGACAAAACAAGGCTATATTGTTCTAAGCCATTTATCCGTTTTAAGGTCTGACCAACCCTAAAAATGCAACTGTGGAAGCTTCCCTATACTTGGTGACTCAAGGAAGTAGCTGTGTTTCTAGATTTCCTCTGAAAATCGGAGGAAAGGCGTAGGCATGTGGCGAAATATTCAAGGATGGAGTAATTTACTATTCCAAATCTACTCCTCGAACATTTGGAGAAAACGCATTTTGGAATCCTGTTGCAAAGTCTTCCAAGGAGGGAGAAGGAAAATAGAGGCTGTCTCTATGCATATGTGTTTGCACACTCAATAGAGGAACTAGGGCTTGGAAACATAGAGAGCTTCAACTAATGGAACCTAGCGCTTTGGTAAATTGTACAGACAGAAGCACAATACATATGCCAATGAGACAGGGCCTTGGAGCATACCTACTTCTATTCCCACTGGCTTCTGAAATAACAAAAGAACCTAATTGCTGCAATGTTCCCATGATCTCGACAAGCCTGACCATCCCAAGAAATTGTTTGGGGTTCTCCCACCCAAAAAATATTTGCAAAGTATGGCACCAAATGTTACATTTTACTAATATTTCAAATACATTAGCTAATAAGGTTTTTAAAATATATTCTATGGGGAAAATAGTGAGATAGTTTAATGTTTCGGATTTCGTCGTAGTAGCCTGCAGGAATATTTCTTCATAACAGAGTAACTTGCTCTTACTACCATTTCTTCCCCCTATGGTGTTTCTCTCCCTTTCTATACCATCAAGTGTAAATTGTTTTTTTATTATGTGCCTCTGTTTATTTGTCATATATTTCTCCCCTTCTGTGTCTCATCTCCCACACTTGTAATTCATTGTGTCATAACACAACTGGGTGTACAGTCAAGAAACTCAAACCATCACATACGGGGTCGGAGGAATCGATCTCTGTATCTTTGGCATGGCCGGCAGTGGTACATCTCCACTTAAGGCACTGAGGTTTGTCAAGCTTCTGCCATGTTTGATGAGCCTTGTTGGCAACGTCTTTCATTATCTGATAAAAAAACTCCCAAAATGGGAGTCTGTTTTCAGGAAAAAATACACTGACTCCTAGATAATTTTTCTGTCTGTATGTGGGGTCATTGTGTGTTTCCCTCAATGGGGCTGCCATCCTTTGCAAGGCAGTCCCTTTTAGGCAAATATAGTGGTGGTCACCCCACCCTAAATAGAGTTAGGAGACTGCCACGAAGTCCAGATAGCCCTGTGACGTACGAGCAATTAGATCAGAAGTTTCCAATGATGGATCCAGGTCGGGCTACTGTATTGAAACCCTGTGGTTCTCTGACCTCTAAATGTGGTGGGGAACCATGAGATTGGTATGGCAGAAGAACTGCCAATTTACAGTGGTGGTCCCACACCACCTAAATCTAAATGATGCCTGAAAAAATTAAATGTGAGGGAAATGGGGAGGAACTTAATCTGTATAGTCAATGTTCAAATTTGTCATCAAAAGAAGTGCTGTCAAAGCACCATCATGACCTCCTGTTTATTGACAAGGGCAAGAAGTGGGACAGCAAGTGGCGGCAGACGCATAACATTATTTTGCCTAAAAGAGGTGTTGTTACAATTGAGTCTGAGGCTAGTGTACTTAAATGTCTTGCAACAGGGCATATGACAGAAAGCTGAAAGTGCATAAAATGTTCTAGATAAGTAGTCCGAAATTCCTGAAATGTAAGTGAGAGAGTGCAGATTATATTCAGTCAGTTTAGTGGTTTTGGAGATTATGAGGCTAGAATCTATACAAAGGGTGCTTGACTATGGCACTAGATGTAGGAAGGGTTTTTGCATTTGTGAATCCTCTGATTTGGTAAAACAGAGAGATTGCAAATGCTAAAACTTTTTTTCAAATCTACTTGTGTCATGTAGTTCTTAAAAACCTATATAGGATCTGTGCATTTATACAACATAGACTGTGGGATTGGTGTCCAGACTGATTCCAGACACCCCACCGGGTATGTTCGCCTGTATACCAGCTAACTCACAGTGCCACTGTGAACTCCTGTTACCAAGGAGAGAATAGTTCATGGCAACTATCGAACATGACAACCCTGTCCAATCAGGGATCATGGAAACAGTACAGTACTTTTCGCTCAGTCACTTGTGCTCACTTTGTCTCAGAGAGATACACAGAATAAAAGGTGGGGACGTTTTTCAATAAGCATTTATTGAACCAGCATCATTCTAGTGTAAAATAGGTGTGCTGAAACAACCATAAGACAGAAACAAATATAAATGATTATAAGCACCAATAGAGTAAATGGATGGTAGATTCCTACCATAGTGCTAAAACAATGAATACAGGCAGGTATAAAAATACATGACAATAGTAATGCGTACTCCTACGATGCAACCCGAACTAGATGTACCTAAGTGTACCTAGCATGTATGTAGGTGTAGAGCCAAGAATCCCCCTAGGCTGAAGCCAACCCCATTACCTGAAGTGAGAGACTGTGGGACCCCATCTTGGTCTCGAGATGGACACCCCGCGAGGGATGTCAGACCACTGTGAGATGGAGTGTCTGCATGCAGGAACCTCAGCGTCTTGCGTCTGTGTGTCAGCAAGGAAGTCTTTCTCCTGTGCCTGCCCTGGCAAAGATATGGTGTATATATACCAATAAGGTACCCTCAGGGGATTCTACCTTGCTGTGTCATGTCAGCAGAGGATGACGAAAGGGATGAGCCTTATACATAGTTATTATGCAGAAGATGGTAATCCTGCTGTGATTCTCAGAATCTTCATGCATAATTAATGAGGCTAGTTTTAGGGAAAACCACACGACATTTTATCCAGCGCTTAACTAGGTAAAAGGTCAATACCAACACCCGTCATGTAGTGTAGTGGTACGGTAAATGTAGGTGAAAGGTTGGGAGAATACTCAGGCCTATATTGGGGTACCCTATGAAACATAACACCCACTCCTCATCCGACCGGACGACATACTAAAAGAAAAAGAGGATACCCTTCTAAACAAGTACGTAAACATTGTTAAAAAGGTGTTTAAAAAAGCTTAAAAATTTATAAAATCTCTAAAATAAACTCTAATAGTCCTTTAAAATATGTTCATATATATTGTCTGAGCCACTGAGTATGTCTGAAAGCCATGTAGCTTAGTAATAGTATAGAAAAAGAAAAACAAAATTGTTTAAAATTCCAATTTTGGTTGTTTTGAAAAAGCCGAATTCTACCCAGCACACAGAGAGCCAAAATGTTTGTGTCCTGTGTGGGAGAAGCAATATCACTGCTGCTTGCCTTCGCAGACGACGGTCCCTGTAACACATCACAGATCAGGTCAATTGAGCAAAGATGATCTTCCTCAGTTCCCACAGCCGATGCTGGGGCAGCGTTTGTAGTATCCAAAGCCTGTGTGCCTGTGGTAGAGCCAGTATCCTATCCAACAGGAGTTGAAGTGTCCCATGGTGGCTCTAAGAATGCCGACATCAACATTGGAATACGCTGGGGACACTGCAGTACGTGGGCCATTAACGGGTCCAGCAATTCATCCACGTCCGGCAGCGCAACTGATGGAAGTGTTAGACAGAGGTCCAACATGCATTCTTGTCCGCAGAATAGGCAGCAGAGAACAGGCAGAACACAGTCAATCCAGACTGATCGAAATGATAGGAACCAAGACTCGCTTAGCTCCCGAAGCCAAGATGGAGTACCATGCGATCACGGTAACATCGCTCCAAGAGCATTTTTTCCATTTCCTTCGTGACTGGGACGTCCATTGCATAGCAGAAAAATTAAAATCAGGATTCCCGCTATCAATAGCAGGATTAGCGGAAGCCCTACAAAAATGGTTCCGAATACGGAGTGTATGAAAGCTGGAATTACTCTGAAGACTGTCTGAAAGGTGCTTAACAGTCCAGAACCTATGGTCTTAAATAGGTGTACTATACCCTTCGTATCAGACATGTAAAGATACGTTGTACCATTTCTCCAAAATGGAAAGGGCAATTCGTTCGTACCAGTGCCTGTATCTCAGCAGAGGACCTTGCAACCTGGAGCTCAAAAGTCTCTCGGGCTGAGGTGAAGGGCACATCTTTCTGTAAAAGCATGGGTTTCATTTGGCTCAGAGTATCAAACCGTATAAAGGAAACATTCAAAGAATGCCATAACGGCACCTCCCTCACTGAGCGTGTCGGTGAAAACAATACTTGCATAAAACAAGTAATCCTGTGACAAGCTATGCGATGCCTGGAAGCATCCCACAACAACCTTGATCATTCAGCATTAAGTAACTCCCATTCGAGAGCAGCCTGAATACTGGATTAATCACGGCAGCTGGGGAACCTTTCAAATGACAGGATAAGTTAGCTACTGAACGATTACAGGCCCTGTGAAGCATAATGTCCTGGCAAATGAGAGATCCACTCAAAGAAGTCTTGCAGTCTGTACCGCTGAGAAACACTTCAGTGTCCCCGTTCCTGCATCTAAATCTATACAGTAATTCCCAAGATTCATGGATGAATTCCCTACCCATTGCTTCATAGCTGCCTAATTGGTGGTGTTCTAGGGAATATTGGAACTTGAAAGTTGTTACTGGCAATGTTATATGGCCATGAATTAACCATTCTGTGGACGGTGACTCTGTCACAGTAAAAGGTAATTTGTCTAACTTTTCAATGCGCAGCATTGTATATTTCGCATCCCTTTGTGACGTTGTTATCTGCTTTTCAGTCAAATTATATGCAGAGAACAGAGGTGTACTGTTTATGTATCACCAGGGCACAGGGCCAGAGCGCAGGGATTGTAGCATCCAGCTTAACAACATAATAAAACGTAACTGTGATTGTCCGTGTTGTAAGATGGACAGATCCTGTTCCATTATATCTATGGCAGAAGATACAATGTTGTTCAGTGAGTAAATTCTGGATGTTAGTGTGGTCCTGCCATTGTCAACCACAGCCAAAGCCTTTTCCAAGTTAACTCTGTCAATTTCACGCAATCTCTCCATAGCTACCTGTGGAGAGATTTTCCAAATTTCATTATATGTGGCATAGAAGAAGAATTTCTGACGTGGCTTTCGGGGACCTAGTAAAAAATTCCCTGAGATCCATGTAATCTGAGAGTAGGGACAAGTGTTGATTCACCTGAGACAGTGCCGAGGTTCTTAGCCAATCTAGGCATAACTTCCCAAGACTGTATGATGTCACCACCCCCAGATGTTCTCGTTGTACATAGCGTACGTCAGGCATATGGATACTAAGCCCTTCGGTGGTACCCCTGAATCTTGACTGACATCTATTTGTGTTGATAGGCCAAAATAACCATCCCTTCCAATTGGGGTCTGTTGAATTGTATGAAATGGCTTGCATAATGTCATCTAGTGTACCCTCACCATTGTCTGTGTAATTTTGCCAATCCTCGGATTGTGAACATGAGGGAATGCGAGGTGTGTTCAAGTCCTTAATCTTGGCTAACCCAAGACATGAAGTCTGTTGCACAGTGTTGTTCAGGAAAATCATTTGTTGTGGTATGAGACATGCTCTAAATAGTGCCTCGGTTCCCTGAACCTGCCATTCTTTAGTCCCCCAGACTGTTTTAATGTCTATAGTGTCTTTCCATAAGCCAAAACCCTGTTCAGACAGTTAGGCAATAAAGGACGCAGAATATATCTGTTTTGTGTTAGCGAGCATACTCTTCTTTGCAGATAAAAGTGCAAGCATATAATAATATGTGCGTGGATCTGATGTATTAAATCCAGAAAAATAAGCAAACTTTTGTGCAAACGTTTGTGAACTACCTTTTGATGGTGTTGGGCAATGTTCCCATTGGTGTTATGCGAAAACATTACGTGGTGCACTCGTTTTATGCAAAAAATGATGACCATATTGTTGATAACAGTACATTTCATTGAAATCAGAAGAGTCATCAAACATTTCATTTGTTGAAAATGCTGCAGACAGTTCTAAATCAGACATCATATTATTCACAGTGTTAAAATCCCAATAGTTAGAATATGTACTTGAGGTGATGATAATATAATTTAAAGAAATTTTAAATACATGTGGTACTTTTAAAAGTTCTGTGAGGCCAAATACATCATATGAAACCCTGTCCCACACTATTCCGTCAGGAACTGGAACCGCTGTAATGTTCACATAGGACAGTCTCTTTGTTCACGATGAGATGACGTATGAGGTTTCAGCATCAAGTTCACCGTTGATACTGTAGAGCATTCTGGGAGATAGTATACTTTCATGATCAAGGAAAAGACAGTCACTAACCTTAACCAGAATAGTAGGAACAGTATTCCAGTGATTATCCAGAGATGTAGCCATGGTGAATCTAGGTATGTCTTTTTCAGAAAAATGTAAAGCTCATGAAGTTGTTTTTTGCTGAAACTGGAGCGGGCGGTGACTCAGGTTCACTTGGATCCAGAGAAAAAGTGTTGAACTAGATGACGTAGCTAGATGCAGTTCGATCTATCTTTGGAAGCTCAGCAGGTTTTGATGAACTGGCAGTTGTCTCTTGTAGAGGCATATTGATGTATATGTCGGTGTTAGGCCGAATTGATATTTGCGTTTCACTTGAATTTTGTTGTTGTTCAATTTCAATAGGAACTTGTTCCATTTCATTAGCAAGAGGCAGAAGAAGTACTGTTCTTGTTCCTTCGACAGCCAGGACAGGTACAGGGACAAGTACAGGCTTTCTGTATGATGGCCCAAATTCTTTCTTGTCCACAATTTTTTATCTGACCAGATCCCTGACTTTTGGGATCCAGGCAGGTCTTGCCGTTCCTGATTTCACTTCCCCAGTGGTGGTGCATTTTACTTGAACGTTGCTTTGTAGTGCCCGGAATTCATGAAGCTCCTGTAAAACAGCCAAACGTTTATCGATATCAAAAGGTTTTCATCCACCGCGGTGGTTTCATAATCGAGATCAGGTCCCCATATTCTCATCCTAAATAGAACCTCGTAAGGGGTGACACCTCCTAGGGAACTTCTTGGCATATTATTTAGTGCCCTCTGGACCCCATATAGGTAATTGACCCAACTAAGACCCGAACCTAATACCCTTGCTGTTAAAGATTGCTTTAAGTCCAGGTTTTTTCTCTCCATGACCGAATTTTCCTCGGGATGGTACGGAGAAGAGTACCGCAATGCAACACCCAGACTTCCCATGGTTTCCTTGTAAGCCCTAGAGCTAAACGCGGGGCCACGGTCAGAATGTAATGTGCCAACTGCATATGTCCCTATGAAGACTCACAAATCTTTTATAACAGTTCGAGCATCAGCCGAGCGCTGAGGCCAAACCCACAGGAATCTAGAGCATGAATCCACTGCCACCAAGATGTACTTGTATACCCCGTCAGATTGTAAGGGGCCGCAGTGGTCCAAATAGACACAAGCGAGAGGTCTGCCTGATATCAGTAGTGCTGTTTGTGGTGGGCATGCTACGGTCGAACCTTTCATCTGCTGACAGATGTCGCACTTAAGTACACATGCTTTAGTCTGTTTGGTTATACACAGCCACCAATAGCGTTGTTTCAGTAATAAAACAGTTGCAGTAACCCCTGTGTGTGCAGAGCCTAGACCCTCGTGTGCAGCTAGAATTAAACCTAACCTGTGATCTATGTTTGGTATTTCTCTATTCCCCACTCCTGCATAAGGAATATTTTTTGCATCTAACTTGTTGGAGTACTTGAGTGGAAAACCTTTCGGTAAGGCTTGCCGTCTTTGAGTGAAGCAATGACAGCTACCATTATCTGTCCGTCTATTCTCATGCTAGAACGAGTGATTGCAGCTACGGCGGCAGTTTGTACAGCCCCCTTTGTGGCTTCATCAGCCAATGAATTCCCTTCAACATGAACGACATCATGTTGATGACTTAGCGTGTGTATCGCGTGAGCTCTCTGCAAGTCTTATTTCAACTCTGCCACTTGTTCCCAAAGCATTTTGTGCTTTATTGTGCAACCTTTTGAGTCTTTAAACCCATTCTGACCCCAGTAATGAAGATATTCATTGTAAGACTGGACACAGTAAAACGAATCGCACACTATGAGTGTGGGGAATTCTCGATCAGTTTGTATTAATGCCAGTAAAAGTGCTTTTAATTCTGCCAGCTGTGCCGTGCAATCTCCTAGAGACTGCGTCTTCGTGCTGCTAGGATGGAACATGCCATCCTGCATACGTCCTTTTAAAATCGCAAAAGCTGTGCTGTATTGCTGTTCCCTACCTATGGCAGGCTGAGCATAACCGTCAGTGTAACTAATGTATTCAAACTGATCTAGAGGCGTTATTTCATGTGGGAGAGGATATTCTTGTTCGTATTGCAGAAATGCTTGTGTTTTTAGTGTAGAATCAAATTTGTATTCTACATCTGTTGCAGTGAGAGAATTAGCCCATTGTATCCATCTCGGATGTAAGGCTTTAGCATTTGGAATGCTTGCCTTTGTAACAGCCTCTAAGGCCGGTGCTGGAGTTACTACTATTATTCGTTTCCCCTGAGCCAGTGCTCTTTCTCTCACTACAGCAGTCTGTCCTGCTGTCAGAATTTTCTCTGTTGAAGCAAAACGCATTTCAGCGTTTGTGTACAAGTGTGATTTGTATGCAATGGGTACTGTTTCGCCTTCATTGAAGGCAGGTAAGTGTACCCTGATTGACCCGCGATTACATGAATCATCAAATTTGTGGTATTTACACATGTGTGTAGGTGTTTTGAAGCTATCATGCCAGCTTGTAAGGAACAGAGTGTATCTGTGTGTCCCTGTGTGCAATGTCTAATTGAAAAATCAGGTCTGATTAAATCGTAGAAAGGTTTTACTTTTTCTGCGTAATCCAAAATGTATGTTCTGGCAAAATTTAGGAATCCCAATGTGGATTGTAAGTTTTTCAGAGATTTTGGAGGTTGGAGCATCGCACACTTTTCTAAAAAGTTAGCTGCTAGGCTTTTCCCTTCACACGAAAGCTCATATCCTAAAAATAGGAAATTGAGGTGGGCTATTTTCGATTTTTTAAAGTTGAATTTGTAGCCCTACAAGGCGATCCCCAAAATTATGTTGCTCACCCTGGTCAAATGATCCTTCAAATCATCATCCGTTAGATAAATATCATCCATATAGGACAATGCCTCTTCATCCAAATTTTTAAGTAACTCAGTTACCCTAGCTGAGAACGACCCGGGGCTATTCTTATACCCTTGGGGGAGTCAACAGAAGTGACGCTGAGAACAGAGCGCTGAGAATGCTGTCAAATATCTGCTCTCAGGTGCTATATTTTGGCAGAAAAATCAGTTTGAGATATCTAGTGGTGTTTTGTATTTTTTCCGCACAATGTTATTCATTACTGCAGCACTGTGTGCATTCTGTACTGCAAATGTCTTTGTGCATGTGTTCAGATGTCTGTAGTCTAAAACTAGACGATATGAATTATCAGGTTTCATTACAGGAAGCAAAGGATTATTTATCGAAGAGCTGCAAGTTTCTGTTACACTTTGGTATTCAAGTTGATCTAAGATCTCCCTGACCTGTTTCTTCGCTTCTTGTTTAATAGGGTATTGTCTCTGTGGAGTTTTTACTGGGATTACATGATGAGGTGACTCAGCATCCCACCTTACATGGTTGCGATATAATGCTGGAGGAAGCACTACCGCCCACTCCTGCGCATATGTATGTTTTAATATATATTTTTGAACGAGGTCGGAAAAAGCCGGTAAAATTACTGTTTCTCCCTTTCGGCACTCCATAACAATCTTAGGCAGCCAATCTTTCTTGGCCAAAAGGATGTCATACCCAAAAGTCAGGTTCTCCCAAAAGAGACCTTTAATTTTCCTGGGTTTGTCCCCCTCCATTTGGAGGGTTATCTCATGTAACCGATGTGGGACACTTACCCTTGTATCAGGTGTTTCCAATGTGATTTGCTCATTCAACTGCGCTGTCACCAGAAATTCCATCAGGTTCTGGTGAGCTATTGTTACTTCTGCTGCGCTGTCTAGCATCGTCAGAGCCCATTCCCAGTTCAGAAGTTGAGTCCTCAGAATTCTGGGCATGTCTAACTTTAAGACCTGCTACCTTCTTCTTTTTAAAATGAGGCTTTGATTTTTGTTTATCTTCTTATTTGACATTATAGTCTGAAGTACGCTGTGTGTCTCTGGACATTGTCTGTTCTTAATGTCTGTGTTCTGACCGTCCTTCTCTCTCGGAGTTTGTTGACAAACCCTGAAAGGAACGAGTGGAACGTGTATCAGTATCTTGATACCTGTCAGGTTTTTTAATGTTATCAAGATTCCTAAGGTTGTACCTCCTTTCGGAGGGCTCCTGTTGAGGAGACCCACTCCTGGATTGTGACCTATTCTCTCTATTCTTTTGCTTTTTATTATCCCATTTCTTCTTAGAAGATTCAGCTGCTTGCTTGGTATTATCCTTCTCAGGACCTCCCATGAGTTGAGGTTTTGTTGCTCTTGCTCCCAAACTATCTCAACCTAACTCGGCATATGTATCTTCAATAATTTTAGGTAATTCATGCTCCTTTTGTAAAGGAGTGAAATCCCTCAGGAGTTGGCGTATTGCCACTGCTGTTGCCTCCCCTTTTATGTTTGCTAATATAATAGTTGATACCTGGGCAAATTTTTCTAACAATTTCATCCCTAAGTTCAGAGCAGGTTCTGCTCCATACTCATTCTGTATTTGTCTTAATACATCTGGTATTACTGCTATAGAAGGGATACCATGTGTTCTGGTATATATGGCAGCGAAAACTATAACCCAAGAGGTACAATCCTCTATCTGGGGAGCTATTCCCATTGGCAAGCAGATTGTTAGCATTCTGTGTTTTTCTTGAGGGCTTGTGTGTGGAAACACTGCATCTAACTGTGTTATTTTCTGAGCTATTCAGAATGGCATTTGCTCACGTCTAGTAGGCATTTTACCCATAACTGCGTGTAGCGTTTGTGAAGTTCTTTTAGTTGTAGATCCCTGAATTTGTCCTGCTGGTGTAGCCCTTGTTGGCTGAAGTGTGAGTGTTCTCATAACAAACTGTGTCAGGTTCCTGTAAAGTTTTATTATTTCTTTGTGTAGCGGACGTAAGTCTGCTACTGGCATTGTGTCAATGTCTGGGTGTCGTGTGTAAGTCGCTAGGACCGGCCAAGTCACTTCGTCTCTGCCGAGCGGACCGAGTCTAACTTTATCTTTTGTTTGTGGGAGGGCGCCTTTAAACCAGTTTATGTGCTCCTGGTAGGTGAGCGGAATTTCAAAGTCCTCATATGGACAGTATTCCTCTGGTGTGTCATCTTCAGTGTAAGAATGAAATGTATTTGTGCGTGCATCTGCTTGTGGGAATTTAACCCATGAATAGAACACTCCGTTGTATAAGATTCGTGTGCCTCAATCACAAATGTTACTGTCCCACCCCTAGCTGTGACTCCATAGTCTGCTAGTTTTAAAGTAAGGGCAGTTCTGACATTTTCTGAAATGTTTATTTCGCCTTCTTGTTCTCCTTCCTCTACTGGCACAACGAGATCTTCGTCAACCATTGTTGAAAAAGGTTTCAAGGAAACTGAGATAAGGGTTTATGCACAATAGGAACTATTTGTCCTTCAAGCTTGAATAAACCTATAGCCAATACATAGGATCTGCCTACTCAGCTGTGGTGGATTTTTCCCTTCCCACTCCAGACGTCTCTGGATAAATGTGAGTAGGGGTCTCTGAGAAAGCACGGTTGAGCTACTCAGATTTGACCATTAAATAAGTACCAAACCAACGTTGGCGGCGCCATGTCGTGTAGTTCCTATAAACCTATATAGGATCTGCTCGTTTAGATAACATAGACTGTGAGATTGGCGTCTAGACTGATTCCAGACACCCCCACCGGGTATGTTCGCCTGTATACCAGCTAGCTCACATTGACACTGTAAACTCCTCTTACCAAGGAGAGAATAGTTCTTGGTAACTATCGAACATGACAACTCTGTCCCATCAGGGATCGTGGAAACAGTACAGTACTTTTCGCTCAGTCACTTGTGCTCACTATGTCTCGGAGAGATACACAGAATAAACGGTGGGGACATTTTTCAATAAGCATTTATTGAACCAGCTTCATTCTAGTGTAAAATAGGTGTACTGAAACAACCATAAGACAGAAACAGATATAAATGATTATAAGCACCAATAGAGTAAATGGATGGTAGATTCCTACCATAGTGCTAAAACAATGAATACAGGCAGGTATAAAAATACATGACAATAGTAATGCGTACTCCTACAATGCAACCCTAACTAGATGTACCTAGGAGTACCTTGCATGTATGTAGGTGTAGAGCCAAGAATCCCCCTAGGCTGAAGCCAACCCCATTGCCTGAGTGGGACCCCGTCTTGGTCTCGAGATGGACACCCCGCGAGGGATGTCAGACCACTGCGAACTGGAGTGTCTGCATGCAGGAACCTCAGCATCTCGGGTCAGTGTGTCAGCATGGAAGTCTTTCTCCTCTGCCTGCCCTGGCAAAGATATTGTGTAGATATACCAAGTAGGTACCCTCAGGGGATTCTACCTTGCTGTGTCATGTCGGACGAGGATGACGGAAGGGGCGACCCTTATACATATTTATCATGCAGAAGATGGTAATCCTGCTGTGATTCTGAGAATCTTCATGCATAATTAATGAGGCTAGTTTTCGGGGGAAATCACACAACATTTTATGCAGTGCTTAACTAGGTAAAAGGTCAATACCAACACCCGTTATGTAGTATAATGGCACTGTAAATGTAGGTGAAAGGTTGGGAGAATACTTGGACCTATATTGGGGTACCCTATGAAACATAACACTCGGTCCATTTAACAACTTGGAAAAGGTTTACAGAATTGTTAAATGGAATCCATACCGAATCTATGCTGGGAAGGTGAGAGTTTAGAGTGTATTTTCCAAATACCGATTATTTGTGGTATGTGTTAATGTTTTGCAACTGAATCCAGTCACAAAACATAAATATTTTAGGAGGTGGTTTCCAATTTGTAGGCCAGCAGGCCACCAACCCTATGATGGCAGCAAATCGTAGTGAAGGGCAATTTGTGACCTACCTCATTAATTTTCATCAAATCGGTCAAATTGTGGGAAAATGTCACCTACTCCGATCTTGTATTTTGTGAACTGATCTATTAGTGCATAATTTGGTTTGCAAAATATGAATGCATTCGGTAAAATTAGGTGCCCAAATTATGACGCATTTACCGAATGCATTCTTAGTACATCTGGCCCATGGTTATTTGGGGAGAACATTAGAGGAGGTTTTATCCAGGGTCTTTGTATGGGGTTTTACTCTGGAATCCAAGTTAAAAATCCTCAATATTTTGTTGGAAACTCAACTAAGGAGGTATTAAAACTGGGGCTGACACTTGGGCTAATGATCGCAAGAAGCCATACAGTGAGAAAATGGGGAAACTGTAGCACTGATGGTGAAAATTTGGCTCAAGGTGTTGGATGATTGTATGAACGGAGAAATTGTGGATTACAAACTGAAGAAGTTGCCCTCAGAAATTCCAGAATATATAAAAAGTTTCTGAAGAGCCATCTTTGGGATGGAGTGTTACTTATATAGTAGCAAATACAATGTGTTTAGGGAGCACTGGAAGCACAGTGGGGATGTGCTGGTATGCAACACATTAGTAGGAGATGGAGGAATGATATGTCAGTCAATGTTCCACATTTGTCACATGTTGGAATACTTTGGAAAGTACTTACACTCTTATTATGAAGTGCCAATACTGAGATTTATATAAAGAAATAGGGTTGATTGCTCAAAATTGGCTGATTGTTTTCATAGAGATAACGTTTGAAAATGCTTTAGAAAGTACCAAGCATTTTTTAACTGAACATCCTCCATTTAACATATTTACAAATTCCTTCAGAAAACAGGCACCCTAGAAATTCTTCATTCAACCTTACCTGAGGGGTCTACTATATCACTTGGCAGCTGGCATCAGAGTGTGGTATTTACAAAGTGTCAGTGGTGCAACCTGGCCTATACTTTGTGCTCATCTGTTTTGTATCAACAAGAAAAACAGATATGGTTACAAGGATTCACAGAAATACTACCTCGTCAACATTCCAGAGGCAGAACTCCTTGAGCGAGAAGGAGTCTTGGCTTTGCTCACGCTAATGCATAAATGGGTGTGTGTGAAGAGTAGATCAACATCCCTGCATTCAGAATGTGAAAGTGCTGGTGTTGTAACCCCTGTCTCTTAAAGGGGCAAGGATGCCAATGTGAAAACATTGGCTTATTGCAAAAATGACACAGGAGAGAGGTGGCAGCAATACATAGGACTACTGTCTGCTCTCACTGATGCCCAATGCTGTAATGTGTACGTTGGGAACTGTATTTCATGAAGAGCTTCCACTGTGCAAATGGTTACGGGTTGACAAAAGTAGTTAGCAACCTTTAAATGGAAGGGGACCAATCAAGCATTTGCAAATCATTCATTGCAAGGAAAGAGGGAACACCCCTTTGCCACCACTTTTTACTTGCGACTCACAAGGAATCTCAAGGAAGCCATTTATGCTCAAAATTTTATATTTTAAACACTTTACTTATTGTGCATATTGCTTTTGTCCCTCATAAAGCATGCCACTTTTCTCAGAGCAGGCTTAGTGAAGGAGAAAAACTGTTAATACATTGGATCCAAAAGGGTTTCCTTGTACTCTCTTCTTCCACTGCGCTTGGCTCTCAGGTAAGAAGAAACCCTGCCCTCCTGTCTCAGCCAGGACCATCTTCAAAATATTCCACTGAAGATTCATGCTTTTCACCTGCTTTCACTGTTTACTTGTGTCCTGATCATCACCTCTTTACTTCAATGGTACTTACCAGTTGGGTACATTGACTGCAGCCGGAGGCGAAGTAACAAGTAGGACTGTGTTGGTTGCTGGTTTATAGGAGCTGTACAGTACGGTGGGTGACAATCATATCATAAGTGTGTGCCTCCCATTCGAGTCTGTGACATGGGAATTAGGTTAATATAAATGGTTGGAGCACATGTCCAGAGGTAATTTATTAGTCCACCTAAGAATACAAAGCTACACAGCAAACTGTGTCAAACTGTGTTGCTTTTTGTCGAGTGACTTAGATAAAAAGCTGAATGGCTGACTGGCATGAGTAGGGCTCAAACCATATTGGCCATTGTCATGGCTGGAGGTTCAGACAATCTACTTCAGAAAGCAGTCCCTTAGCCTTATTCATAACACTCCCCAACCACCCAGGAGTTCATGCCTTACTGGCTGTATACTTACTCTGTATAACCATATCTTGTCACCTTGGTGAAGACAATTGATCTCCTTTTTTGCTGCATATGTTTCAACACTTAGAGATAGTGGGCAGCAGGACAGAGGATGCTTGGAAAAGCATGTACATAGGAGAATAATTAAGGGTGGTGGATGTCAACCATTGACCAAAGACTGTTCAGTAGGCAGGTTGTGGAAGGGATGGCTCGAAGAAGGAACGAGGAGGCTGGATGTATTTCTCAATCTTGGCGTATTTTATTGTAAGTCAGGATAGCTAGGGGGTAATCAAAAGTGGTGGTTTTCTTTCCTTGAGTTAATTCTTCCTTTCTTCTTTTCCTCTAGGTCGTCTTCTTCTTTGAGGAGGGTGTGACCCAGGAAGCTCGGGAAAAGAAGAAGGTGGTGGTAAGCAATGTTCCCTCTAATTTTTTCCCTCTGTGTGCGGCAGTGTAAGGTCTATGTGCGCTGCAACCAAGGCTAAGTGCGCCAGTAACCAGACCGCGCGTGTGGGTTCAGCGCCAAATATCACTCCAAACTTTTGCTTAAAAAGTGAATAGACAGTGCATTTCCACACATACAGATCTACGTGAACGGTGTTAAGGCAGGTTTGAAACTGTCCAACATAGCAATTTGAAACCTTGGCAGCTATGTTGCTGCATTTCTTTTCTGAATAGAGCTGGGCTGCGGGGTGATTGTGTGCATTTGTTAAAACTTTCATGTTAATTGCAGCACATGACGAGCGCTGCGATTAACATGAAAACTTTAACAAATGCTCTCTTTGAGCAGGAAAAATAAAATTATAATAACTTAGTTATTATAATTGTATTTTTCGCAGTTTCAGAGCTGGGTTAGGGTAGGGACGCATCAGGCATTAGACTAACGCATGGTGTCTGCATCACCGCATTAAAATGCATTAGTCATGCATTCTAGCGCCCCTCTGACAATACTGCAATTGAGGCGCACTGACAATGAGGCAGCACCAGCACGCTAAAATTGTCTAGCATATTATATATGCAACTGCACCTTCAAATTTAAAATGCTATGTGTCAGAGATAGAACATTCATGAACAGCGCTGAGCAGGCAGGCCAGAGTTTAACAGATCAATTAGCCGTGCCCCAACCAGCCTTCCTGTAAGTCTACTCTGGGGGTACCAGCCATCACGTGCGTGATCCCTAGGGCAGGTCTTGCCTGCTGTTTTCCCACAATCACACCACCCTTTTGGTGACCAGAAGCACACACATGCTTCAAAGATTGGACACACTGGCGGGCGGTAGCTTTGTTTTTCCTTGCCACACCAGCCAGCAGAGAAGTCACATTACCTGAGCCTCTTGCGCAGGATTTTATAGTTTTACAGCCTGCTGGGCCCATTCCCTCCTAAGCCCCCGCGTCAGCATGGACAGAGATTGTTGACATACTGTGCCCTCTGGATTTGTGTACTTTCGGGAACCGAAAGCACAGTATTGGTCTTGTCACTTGATCCCGGGACTTGATTGTCGTCAGAGCAGCACACAAGTGTTTAAGTGCGACCGGCAGAGGTAGGAGGCGTTTTTAAGAACAAGCTTATAATCCATATTTTCAGACATTCTGTTTGTGTGATCTGGGTTTAAAGCAATAATCGCTTATATACTTCAAAACACTTTGTTTTGGAAATAATCTGCTTTGCAACACTTTTCGAATCATCGCCGTTTAACTAGTGTCACTGTCAATGAACCTTGCTTTACCTCCCAAAAAGACAATTTTTTTCTTAGAAAATGGACTTTGTGAGATTGTTTGTTACCCAACCCTTACCTCAGCTACCACCTTCACCCCAAAGATGGGGCGCCGCAGTCTTACTGCCTTGTCACACGGTAGCTGCTGCTGAGGGCACATCATTTCAGGGGTCAAGAATTAGGGGGCATATTATCAAGAACGGCGTTAAAATTATCGCCGCTTTAGCGGCAGAAAACTGCCGCTAAAGCGGCGATAATGGGCTTGATAATATGCCCTTGAGAATTCCACTAGAAGCCCATGTTGACACCAGAACAGAGATGCGCACCTTAAAGGGAACAGTGACTGTCACCTATGTGACTGTCCTCTAGATCCATGGTTCCTACAGGAGAGGGCTCTGAGCTAAACACAATTTTAAGTACTTCCAATCTTGTTTTTTTTCTATGGAGAAATTAGTTAAGTCCATCAACCCCTGTATTTATCAACGTTTAGAGGGAGGGGTTGTGCCTCCATTATAGATTTTGTGTTTGTGTCAGCTCCTTTGTTTTTGTTTATTAACAACTTTAGTTTAGTGCATAGTCCATTCAGTGATCATAACCCCTTGTCCCTACCGATCGGTGGGTTAAATGGTGGTGCTAGAACCTCGTCAGAGGCTCAGGGTGCGCTCGCCTCAGAGATCAATGCAGGAGGCTTAGATGGTCTCAGGTGTCGTCCAAGCAGTTTACACACTGTTGCAGGCAAGCGATTTCCATGTTTGGACCCATGTCCCCAAGTATGCTATTTTATTGGCATACGAGGATATTTCACACAAGGTCTCAGTGCTGTAACAAACAGTAGCTCCCAGGGACCAAAATGGTTTGACAGCAGTTGCTCCAAGGCCCTGCGACTGTTGAAGATCGCCCTAAGGCAGGTACCTAGAGACAAGGCACTTAAGGAGCACAGCAAGATTTGCCAAATGTATGTTATCTGTTTCTGAGAGTATTCTTTATGCTTAATGATATGACACATCTTTCCTCTGTAAAACAGATTTTAGTATGCCTGAGCGGTGTGACCAACAGTAGCCAGTATAACTTAAGGAACTTTGTATTTTGGTTAGAAATTACATTTACTATTACAGAAAGCTATACATCTTTTCATTAATTTATGATAAGGTCATAAAGCGCTAAACAACCCCTTCCGCCATTGTGTAGGAACAGACACTTTTTGTTTCTAGTAACAAAAAAAATAAAAACCAGAAACTATTCATTCCAAGCACGAAGATTTTTACTTGACTCTCCCCTTTCACCAGGCGCGCAACGCCCATAGTACTCAAAGGGCTACAGCCGCCCCCTCTCCGTCGTGTGTCAGCCCGGGCTGAGACAGCTTCCCGGGCACACACACAGACAGTTTTTGACTGGCGTCAGTCTTATTGCAGCAGCACCCGAGTACTTCACAGGTCTTTAAAAGACCATTCACTTGTTAACGACGCTTTGTTGTTTTTTCACCCCTTCTTAGAGACCCTGCATCTCCACTCTGCCTAATGCTGGAAGAATTAGCCCCCACCTGAAATTATCAGCCCCCCCCGAGATTTGGCTCTAGTTGCGCCTCTGCCTTTCACCACGCATATCTGAATAAAAAACTTAATTGCAGCAGCTGATTTCCCGAAAATTAAAATCCACTATTTATTTCTAATGAACAAAAAAGACCTTTTTAAAGCGAAAGTTCAAATTACATCAATCATAAGGTAGGAGTCCAAAATCCAAGCAAAGATGCAATCCCATGGACCTGTGACACATATTTTAAAACCTGAGCCCAAGGTCATATTGTTTCGCATCAAAATGAAATGTTCACCTAAAGTCATATCACTCATTATTTAATGTGAAGTGCAGAACATGGGAAGTTAAGAAAAGAAATGTGGCAAACCTACAAACACGGCGTGTGTTTTCAGGTGATACTGAAAGCACACGACGTGTTCGGTGCTGATTTCTTTTGTTACTACAGCGTGGCTGCGGGGTGATTGTGGGCTTTTGTTTAAAGTATTCATGTTAATCGCAGCTCGTGACGGGCACTGCAATTAACATGAATACTTAAACAAAAGCCGCAGCCGCACTCTAGAAAAGAAATGAAGTGCTCCTTCCTTGAGCCCACAGGCTGCCTCTTCCTCTGCAACCAGGAAATGCAATGCACCCTTTTCGCGCCGCTCGCCTTTTAAAGCGGCGGCGCGAACGCTCTCGGGAATCTGTGCGCGCCACACACACGGCACTGCGCGCTCGGGGCACAGAGGTGCGCGGGCGCTCAAGCGCGCTGCTTAAAGGGAACAGTGGTGGTAAGTATCTTTAATTGGTAGAGGGAGATTTAGGATAGTATCCTACACCACACCTAGTAGTGAAAGAAAAGAGATACCTAGACTTAAGGATGGTGCCTCATAGGCAAGTTATCTCTACAGGTTTGTTGGTGGCCCTAGTCGTATTTTCCTGATTTCTGGCATTCCCAAAAGGTAGGAAAAAAGGGGAGAAAAAAAGGGGGAGGAAAAAGAAACCAAATGAGAAGGCACAAGAAATAATTTACAGGACAACCCAAAAAAATAACAGCCCTTAAAGTATACTTGTCAAGATATGCTCTCCTGGTTAACACACACACACACACCAAAAAAATAATGCGGGTTCATGTGTATCAGTAGCCAGGATATAGTTCACTCCCTTCCAATGCATGGATAGTACTGATACTGACACCCCGTACACTATGCGGGGTATCTGGCAAGCACCCTGCAAGAGTAGTTCGTCTTCACTACTCCCCCGGGCTACGTCAAAGAAGTGAGAGCACACCGCATACTATATGAGGCCCAAAGAAGAAAAAAATTAAACTACTAATACCCTTCAGTATGACTGACAAAAAAGGAAATAAAACCAACTTCTGCATGCAGTCCTCCTTGCGTCCCACAACCCTTACCCCGTCCCGTATTTAACCCGGTCATCCCTCTAACTCCCTTTCCCCCGTCTGGAGCATCGACAGCAAAAGCCTACATGCGGTGGCGTATGGGCATCTCTTGTGGGATTCCGCCACTCCACGCTCCAGTCCTCTGGGGCCTCGGTGTCTTCGGTCTCCCCACCATCCTGATTGACCTCCGCAGTCGGTCTTTTCCCGATCTCCAACAGCGTCTCCTCCGACCTGTTGTTTTCGGCATATTCCGGGCTTCCACAACCCCGCCCTCTGTCCTCACTGTCCACTCGCGTCTCGGTGACATCCTTTTCTCCTCTGTCGGGGCTTTCCGGACTGGGTCCGCCTTCGTGCAGGTATTAAGCCTGGGCGTAGTTCGCGAAGTAGCGCTACGCGAAGCTACGCAAAGTGCAGTTCGCACTACGCGAGCTACGCGTAGCACTACGTGAACTGAGTAGTGCACTGTTCGCAATGATTGCACAGTGCCGGATGCTTGTCCGCACTGTGCAATCATTGAAAACGGCATCTTGCACAGTGCAAGCTGTCTTTTACTGCCGCTCGAGTAGATTTTTACTCGAGCAGCAGCTTTCTCAACGCGGACTGGTAGTTTCTCATCGCGAGCGGTCGCGAGCATACGCGACCACTCGCAATGAGAAACCTGACCTCCCCGCGTTGAGAATCTCGCCGGGAGGTTTATTTTCTACGCTCGCGATCGGCAACTTGATGTTGCTGATCGCGAACGAGGAAAAAGTCTCGCCGGGATGTCATTTTGCTTGCTCGCGGTCGCCAACTTGACGTTGAGGACCGCGAGCAAGCAAAAAATGACCGCTGCACTACGCTACGCTACGCGTGTTTGCACTGTGCTACGTGCAATTCGCGTTGTGCGAAGTAGCGCAAACTTCGCAAACTACGCGAGCGTAGCGTAGTGCTTTGCCCAGGGTTAGCAGGTATGCCTCCTTCCTGCGTAGGGTAGAGAGAGTCTGTTTTCAATTGGTTGACCCTTTTCCCCTCTTTGTTCCAGGTGCGGTTTCGTCAGTTTTCAGAGGACAAGCAGGGCACCTGCCATATCACAGGTAAGTTAGGGGCTATTCGATGGGATTTATCTGCCACTCTCAGTGAGAAGACACAAAACAGTGGGGGAGACATAATTGGTCTAATTGCATAGGATTCAATCTTCAAGGAATCCGCTGTGAAAGTCTGTTGATTGTAGCTTGCCTGTGATCCCCATAGCTGGATAAGCAGCCCCTAACCTGACTCACATTGCACAAATGCTAATTCGCCCACATTACTTTAACATAAATTAGCAGACACATGATTTACACCTGCTTTTAGTGGGCCTGCTGTAACCAAGCCCTCAATATTTAACCTTCAGGGACAGGAGAGTCATGTTAGCTGCAGGACTCAGACCAGGCAGCCAAGCCACATCAATATGGCCTAATGAAATTGCTCAAGGCAACACAAGCAACATGTTCTTTCCTGGAAAAAGAGACTCCATTGAAGTGATGTGACCTTAAATAACGCCAACTTGCTTAATGCCTCTGAGAGGAAAACTAACATGGTGGAAAAGGCACAATGCTTGAACATAGAGTTAAGGAACACTGCGATCACTTGAAAGATTTGACAGACAGAACACATGCGTATAGATTATAGAGCTGAGGACATGGAAGAGCACACATGCTGAAATAATATCAGAGTGGAGCCTCCTCCATAGAATACATTAGGCTCAAAGATTTAAGGCACAATTATTCCTGTTTTTTGAGCATTTGAAAGGATCTCTATAATCTCCAGAAATGCTGGTGGATATGCCAACTGTGGAAGCTATATCATCTGTACTGCACTTTGCAGTACTTGACATGCATAATAGTCAGTTGCTCATCTCAGTGTGATGTACTGCCTTAATAGTAATGAAAATGTGCTGGATAATTTGTCAAGGTGTGCACATGTTAGTATGTGGCAAATAAAGCAACATTGCTGCTAGATGTAGTGGTGGAAATTATACATAATCATAACATTCAACTCACTCACTTTCAGTGAGTATGTAGCTGAATTCTTCTTTCAAGTAACATCATAATTTTGCAAATCTAACAAGGTAACAACCATGTTTCATCAATATAAATTATTCAGAAATGTTTTGCTTTAGGACATCATCCATATGCATTTGCATTTAGATGTGTTGAATTTCATTCACTATGGAATGTGATTTCTTTACACATTAAAGAAGAGCTGAATGGAGTTGTGAATTCGGCTATAATTAGAAACAAGCATTTGCAATGCAATCGGTCTCACATTTGTGAAAGTTAGAGCTATTGGTGTTGTAAATGATATTGTTTTTTATTTATTTTTTTGTTTGTAGTGGTGTGGATGTATGTTGTTTGTAGTGTAATTGTGTGGTATGAATTGGAATTGTTAGTTGTGAAATTGTGTAGGGTGTAATTGTGTGGTGTGTAGTGTATTTGTGTAGTGGATTTATGTGGAATGGTGATTGGATAGGGGGAGAGTAGCATAAATAGATAAAAACAAGATTGAAAGGGATAGGTAGTTTGTATATGAAGTGGTGAATGAAGTCTAGATAGAGTACCAGAACTAGTGTGTGAGAAAGAGAGAAAGAAGGGGAGACTAAATAAGCATAACAGTCTTTTGAGTGTGTAGGCTTTTGCAACTAATCCGGCATGCGTGGGTAAGAGGAATTAGGAGTACCCACCAACTCACTTACAAGGCCACCTCAGCATACCCCATGACAACATTGCACATGACTGCACAAACTACGACCTCACAATCAGAATATAATTTGTATTAATTGCTCTCATAAATCTGAGTTACTGTGTACCGTCAAAGTGCACCTGCAAAGCTTTTCTGTTACAAATGTTAGGACTGCCAAAAATAATAAAGAAAAAAAGAAATCAAAAACAAGTGAACAATGAGTCTGCTCTCCTATTTGGATAAAAGGGAAGGTTAATGTACCTTAACCTGTCATCACTATGGAAAGAAGTGGGTTTCTAACAAAGTGAGATGCATGCATGAGCTGCACTCGTAGAGGAAGAAATAGTTAAAGTGGGAGCAGGTTGAGCACCGTCTTGGTCACAATTTCCCTGAATGATTGGAAGCTAAGCTGGCCACACCCTTACCAGGGACCTGCTTGTGGAGCTGGAGGTATATATTTGGGAGGATTACTAGTTAGACAACATATAAAAATATCTACTGCGCAATACACATTTAAAAATAGATTGAAAGGGACGATAATGCTTTCTACCCCAACTTACTTCTGCTGTTAGCAAGATAAAACATCCGATTTGCAGAAGAGGCGATTGTTTAAATGGAAGTAATTTCATGATAATAGATTGTTATCCTGTGATTCCCATTTTTAATTGATCAAAACTACATAATTGGTTAGAAAAGCCTTTGAATGATGTCAGCTGTGAATTATCCAAATGTTACAATTACATGAAATGGCGCCCCATTGGACAAGCAGACTAAGGAGGCGTGTCAGACATTTCCACAACTATCAACGTGTAGAGCTCAGTTAAGCAGTAAATACCTACTAAGTGATGAGGGTCAGTGAACATTCAACAGCAGAAATGCAACAGACCCACAGCCAACAATAAGCACAGCCATGACCGTATTCCGGCAGCTAATACCTTACAGATCCAGACACAAGTATTCAAACAAAGACACGCCTTTTTCCCTTGTCTAGAGTCATTATTTGGGGACTGCTTTTGGTGTGTGAATAGGTTAGAAATATTCAAACTAATGTGCAGGTGTTTATGGGATCTAAAAACAGGGTATGCCCCACACATTGCTTGCTATCATTTTGCGTAGTTTCAATGGATAATGTTCGACCTATGGGTCACGTAGGATTTTCTGTGGAGAAATATGGAACCACAATTATAGCAAAAAGAGCAGAAAGTGTTTTTATTTTGTATTATAGAATGCAAAGGAAACAATCACAGTTGTTGTGTCTCAAGCACAGAGACACAGAATGAATAAATAGGATCCAGGCCTACGACGAGTGAAACACAGGACACACACATGTAGCTTGTTGTGTGGTAGCCAGAAGACCCCGACCTGGGTTCCGGTACCCAATTTATTATCCCTCTTAGCTTCCGGCCCCTTCTTTACATGGCCACTACCACCATGCTTTATACCCGGGGACCTTACAACACAATGCCCCTCGTGACATGACCGGGTGGAACAAACCCGGCCAAACAAACATAACATTCCTCCTTTGTTTGGAATAAAAACAACAACACAAAATGTGAAACATTTCTGCAGGTCATGAACAATTTCGTGAATAGATCTTAGATAGCAGAAACAGAGAGAAAGAAAAAATAGATAGAGGGACGGAGAGATAGAGAGAGAGATAAAGAAAAAACAATGAGAGAGAGAGATTTCAAAACTTTACATCAGATCAATACTTAATCCCTCAGACTGATGATGCTGCCGGACTGGGCCTGAGTCGGTACCTCCCATTCCCACAGCGGCTCTCACTGCCAGGACTGCCATTTCCAGCGACCATTCGGGACTGCTGCGAACCACTAGGGACACTCTGACGCGCCGCCTCCGCCGGTGAGCCGGTGAGAGTCTCTGGGCTTTGGGCGATCACCAGGTCCCCACTGACTGAGGAAGATACCTCCAGCTCCTGTGATTCAGATAGAAGGGAAGTACCGCCAAACTCGGCGCTCACATTCTCCCCTTCAGAAGATGTCCCAGTGTCCATACTCACAGAGGATCGGTACCGTTTGAAATATTATATGTTCCTTGTGATAGTCTCTCCTGCTTTCCGGGCAGTGACCATTGTCCCTTTTATGGCATGAACAGTCCAAGGGTCCAGTTCGAATGGGAGTGTGAACTTTCCATGTGGACTCCGAGCCTTCACCATGACCAAGTCCCCTACAGCCAGGGGTCTCTCTTTGGCTCCACGTGTCTTGGACATGCGATCATTCTGAACTCTTTGTTGTTTCAACCTTTCCGATACCTGTTGTTGTATGGCCGTTGGCTGATCCACTTGGGGAAAAACATCCCCGACCACTCTTTTGATGCAGGGAGACCCTGGGGGAACCTGAGTCATGGAATGAGGAGTGAGTCGGTATTCTCGGAGGAATGTGTATAGGGCGCACTCCATGTTCTGACCGCGAGCTATGGCAATTCTCAGAACTTTGTTTAACGTGTGCATAAAACGCTCAGCTTCTCCATTCGCTTGAGGCCATCTCGGAGTGACTTTCCGATGCAGCACCCCCGCGACTGTAAGTAGTCTGTAAATTCATGTCCAGAGAAAGGGGGACCGTTGTCTGTACGCAACTCTTTCAATAGGCCATGAGTGGCCATTATCTTCTCCAGACGTGGTATAGTATTGCTCGCTGTGGTGGATTCCAGAACTTCGACCTCTGGATACTTCGAGAAGTCATCGATGACCACTAGCATGTGTCTCCCGTCCAGGAGACTCCCGAAGTCGGCACTCGCCCGATACCAGGGGTGCGGTGGGATGTCCTCGGTGATGATCGGAGCCGGGGGCTCCGCAGGGCCAGCTGCTTGACAGAGTGGGCACTCATGAACAGCTTGCTCTACAAGGTCATCGAGATTGGGGAACAACACCTTGAAACGCAAACAAGACTTGGTCTTTACAATCCCTTGGTGTGAGATGTGTGCCAGATCCAGCACGCGTTGTTGCAGGTTCTTGGGAATCACCAGACGAGATCCTCTCATGAGGCAGTCTTCGGTGGATACCACCAGATCACCTCGAACGTGGTGAAGAGCACTCAGTGTAGCACGTGCCTCTTCAGTTCGACAGGGCAGCTTGTCGAGCAGCAGGTGCCATTTCCCTGACGTCACTGCGGAAACCGCCATCTGCAGGCACTCATCCTCCTTTGTGGCCCTTACAATCTCCTCCAAAGAAATGGGGCGGGCCGAGACCGCTCTACTACCAGTTTTACGTACTCCTCCACCTCATCCGCTGCTGACTCCTCTTCTCGCGTGGCTGGCCTGGCATGCCTCGACAAAAAAATCAGCGGGGGTTCTGCGACCCCGGACGATACACCACTTGGAAGTGGTATTCCTGCAACTGGAGGATCCACTTTTCAATCCTTGGTGGGGGCTTTGAGGAGGCCCCCATGAAGAGCGGGATCAGGGGCTTGTGGTCGGTGTGAACCACAAAAGGTTGGCCGTAGAGGTATAAATGGAAATGTCTGCACCCCCAGTGGACAGCAATGGCTTCCTTTTCTATATGCGAGTAACGCTGCTCGGTGTCCGTCAGGGCACAACTCGCATAGGCAACCGGTGCCCACTCACCATCCCCCTGCTTCTGTGATAGCACTGCTGCCAGGCCAATGGGGCTAGCATCCACCGACAGTTCAGATTCCTTGGCTGGGTCAACGTATACCAACGTGGTGTCGGCCGACAGGGCACGCTTGGTATCTTGGAAGGCTTTCTCTTGGCTGGGGCCCCACTCCCAACTGGTGTTGATCTTCGTGAGCTCTCGCAGGGGAGCTGTGAGGTCAGTCAGGTTCCGGATGAAACGCCCGCAGTATGTCACCATACCGAGGAAACTTCTTACTCCGGTTACCGAGGTGGGAGCTGGTGCCGTCTGGATATCATGGACCTTTGCAGGGTCAGGCGACACTCCTTGTTGTGAGAAACGATACCCAAAGAATGCAATCTCCTTCTGTAGGAATGCACATTTCTCTCGGTAGAAAGTGAGACCACTGTCTCGCAACCGCAGGAATACATTGCGTAGGCGGTCCAGGTGCTCTTCTAGGGTGGGGGCATGCACAAGGATGTCATCACTGATGTTGATAACCCCATTTAGGCCAGCTAGCACCCCTCGAATAGTGTCCTGAAAAACCTCAGCTGCACTGGAGACTCCAAAACTGAGACGTTTATACCTTCGGAGCCCCACGTGTGTCGAGAATGTAGTTATGGCTCTGGATTCGGGGTCCAGCAGAAGTTGGTGGTATCCGGCTCGTAAATCCATTTTGGAGAACCACTGAGATCCGCTCATTTCACCCACAATATCATCAACGGTGGGAGTCAGATGACGTTCTCTCTTTATGGCATGATTGGGCAGCCTCATGTCCACGCAGATCGTCACCTCGCCTGGCTGCTTAGGCTTGCGTGCCACGACAATGGGCGATACCCAGGGAGTTGGTCCCTCAACACGTTCAATAATGTCAGCCTGTTCTAATTTCTTCAACTCCTCCTCCACCTTTGGCCTTAAATGGAACACCACTCGTCTATGCTTGAGGGCCACTGGTTGGACGGTGTGATCCACATGTAGACGGACCATGTGATCCTTGAGACAACCGATCCCGTCGAAGAGGGTCTTGAATTCGGTCACTAGGGACGCCACACTCTCTTGGTGGATGGCGAACGCAAACGCCACTAGTTGTAGATGTTCCGCCGTTCAGCAGCTCAGCAGCATTCCAGACCCTTCCTGAGTGACATAGACTTTGGTCCGAATCGAATGAGCATCGTGAGCGATCTCTGTGGTGAACACCCCAGCCAACGGAAGAGGGGTAGTAGATCCATACGCAAACACCTTGGTGGAGGTGTGTCTTAGAGCCGGTGGTGCGGGAAGAGTCTGCAACATGGAGTTTGCCATGATGTTGATGGAGGCCCCGTGTCTATCAGCGCCTGAACTGGGTGCCCCGTGACTAGCACGCTGCACTTTGGGATCCTCCTCTTTGGACACCCGTCTGGTTGCATGGCGTTGATCACGTGGACGGCTCCATCGACGTCGTCGCCATCCATGTCCTCTTCGTCTTCCAGGGTTTGGGAGGTGTCCACAATGTTTACTTGTTTGTTTCGTGGTCTTCTCTGTGATGCAGAACAACATACCTTCGCAAGATGATGGAGTTTGTTGCATATGGAACATTTCTTTCCTTGGGCAGGGCATTGACCTTGATGCGGGTAGGACCCTCCACACGCGTAGCAGGTTCTCGCAGTGGACGGTGCTTTACTGCGTTCTGTCTTCTTTGCCGAGCTTCCGGGCGTTACAGCGGTCACGGGCTCCGTTTTTACCTGCCGTTGCAATGCTGCCTCCATGTGCGCTGCCCGCACCTTCGATAATTCTTTGGACCTCCCCATCGTTAACATGTCGGCCATTGGCATCCCCGGGACTTGAAGTATGTGTTCCCTCAGCTTTGCTGACGCACATCCCTGAATGAATTGCGCCCGTATTTCGTCATTCACGTCTGGCAAGGTGCACGTGCTTGCTAGTTCTCTGAGCCGTGCACAGAAACTGTCAACGGACTCTTCGGGAAGCTGCCTAGCTTGTCGGAGCAGAAACCTCTCGTAATCTGGGTTGACGAGGAGCTCGAAGTGTGCAGTGAGGGCCGCCTTCAGCGTGGCATACGTTTGGGGCGGGCCAGCCTCTATTACCGTTTTTCCCAGTTTGTGTAGTGCAGCACCACCGAGGTGTAACAGCATGGGACGTTGTCGTTCAGGCTTCAGACCCACCGCCGCAAAGTACGTCTCAAGGCGCTCCAGCCAGTCCTTCCACTTGGCCACCTGCGCAGATGGTGGACCATCCAACAGGAAGGGTTCAATAGGCGGCACCGTAGCCATTCTGCGCGCCCGTCCCTGATGCTAAGTGACCCAAATTAGGTTAAAGGCAGGTGCGGAGGAATGTACCTGCGGGCTTGGGCATGAACACCAAATGATAGTCTGCAGTCATTCAAAACTAGCACAGCGCCCTCATATGTGTGTCTTTTGTCTCTAACTTTGTTTAATTTGGCTTGTGTGGGCAAATGCAGACTTGCAGCCTGTGTCCCTCCAGGTGCAGAGTTACCTCGGGAGCAGAATATCACCAATTGCCTTCAGGGGGCACCCCTGCCCATCCGCTGCCTCACGGGGTCCAGGAGAATAAAGAAGCGGGACTGACAGTCGCACGTGCAGAAACAAGGCGGGGCTTCCGCGCCCGGCCACGTCACCGTTGCGCGCTCCTGCGCGAGCTGGGCCTCAGACCGGAGGACGACGAAAATCAACGGCCGTGCAAAACAGTACGCTTCCACGTGAGCTGGGCCACCGATCTGGCAATCGTGGGGCATGCAGGGAGGCCATCACACAGGCACACAGGCGCGAATAGCCCCAGCACCGCCCGCACGTCAAGAGCGCCACACAGGGACGCCGCGTCTTCACTGCCGCCGGAACCAGCGTGGAGCGGGAGACGGACACACGGCGTGGAAGAGCCGCCGTCCTCACTTGCAGGTAGGAGCAGGAATGAGCAAGGGCTCGACTACCCTCATCGCCAGTTGTTGTGTCTCAAGCACAGAGACACAGAATGAATAAATAGGATCCAGGCCTATGACGAGTGAAACACAGGACACACACACGTAGCTTGTTGTGTGGTAGCCAGAAGACCCCGACCTGGGTTCCGGTACCCAATTTATTATCCCTCTTAGCTCACGGCCCCTCCTTTACATGGCCACTACCACCATGCTTTATACCCGGGGGTCTTACAACACAATGCCCCTCGTGACATGACCGGGTGGAACAAACCCGACCAAACAAACATAACAACAGTCAACAGTGTTTCTTCATCTCGGATCTTATATCACACCCTCTAACGTACATTTACTTACGCCCTATCCCACTACTTTGCGAATTTGCACCCAAACTTTGAAAAGATGTACTGTTCAGAATAAGATGACCTGGGAGCACAGTGCCCTTACTTACCTGAACCCTGGGGAAGTTCAGGGATCCTTCCTCTTCCTCCTCCCCTTCGTCCATGGCTGGGCTGTGAGCCTGAAAGTGGCGAAGGCGGGTCTTGGGCAGCTGCAGGAGCACTGACTGCAACTGGAGGTGAGGCAGTGCTGTGTGCGCTGCAGAGGCAGGGGATGGACTAACGGAGGGTGTGGGCTGGCCCAATACAGAAAAAATAAACACAAACACCATGAAGCAGACAAATGGATACTGCACTAAGCCAAGAAGATGAAGCACGGCAGCCAAAGCAAAACTAAACAAGCAGCGATTGGCGGAAAAGCAACTAGTTAAAAAAAAAGTTCTTTGAAACCACAACAGAAAGGGGCGTGGCAAAGAAGAAATAGTACCTGCATCAAAGTGGATGGCCACTAATTAAGGGGAATTAATATGTACTTGAGAGGTGCACCTGAGCTGTACATATAAGTGATGAATCGGGAGCGCAAGCCAATGAGGAGGCAGCAAAGAAGACCAATGCTGGAGTCAACCTATGGTAAGTAGCAGGCGGGATTACACTCCATATAGTGAATACAGCAGGTCTTGCAGACAACGCACGCATGCGGCCTAGGCTCAACTTAAAAAGGTTGTACCTGTAGCAAGTAATGTAGACAATATGACATTTGGCAAGAGTAATATTTTGTTTCATTCCCCATTTATTTCTGTAATGAACATCCCTCAAACTACAGAATATTTATTGGTATTGTAATGAACCCATCACTCATACATGTAATACTAGGTTTCTCTTACATAGTGTCAGAAATGGGATTCCTGGTTGGCTGAGGTATGCACCCAGGCCAAGCGGGAACCATCACTCTAGTCAGGGTAAGACAGATATACGCTAAAAGATAACCTGTGATCACTCTCTGGTAGCTTGGCACAGAGCAGTCAGGCTTATCTAAAGAGGCAATGTATAGAGTATTTGTGCAACATACACACACAGTAACACAATGAATACACCACAAAAAGACTCCACACAGGTTTAGAAAAATAGAGCATTATATTCTGTACAAAACAAGACCAAAATGACAAAAATTCAATGTATAAAAGTTGAGATATTGAAATAAATAAAAAAATGCAATAAAGCACTTAGAAGCAAGTAGCGCTACAAATGTTACTTTAGGTTACGCTGGACCAGGGCAAAGTCAAAGTTCGGGCTGACCGCGATGGAGGGCCAGCTGTCTACAGGACCCATGAAGGCTCCGGTGAACAAAGTACCTTTCCTGGTTGCAAACAGCGAGATGCGTTGACGTCGAGGCCTGCAGGTGCAGGATGCATAAATCTCCTCGACGCAGTAAAGGCGATGCATCAGTTCCGAAGACGGGTGTCGGAGTTGAGAGGCATCAAGCGATACACCAGATTCTTCCACGCAGTTGAGGGGATGTGTCGATCTCACCAAGTTGCAGCGGTGACGACACGCTGTCCGATGTTTCCATCTCTTTAGGCAAAGCACTGGTTCTGATTTGATGTGCCTATTTTACTCCCGCGACTGGGTTGATGTACCGGTTCTGCTACACGGAGACAGGAGATGCTTCGAAATCCGTGTTGCAAGTATCTGGGCCACTTCCAGTGAGCCAGGCACAGGAGCAGTGGCAGAGACTTTTATATCCCTAAGTTTCAAGCAAAAGGAGGCAAGCCAACAAGCCTTTGGAGATCACTTGGAGTGAAGGCAGAGTCCAGCTCTCCTTCAGCACAGTCAGAGAGCAGCAAGCATCAGGGCAACAAACAGAAAAGCAGGCCTTCCAGATCATCAATCCAGCTGAGTCCATTAAGCAGCACAGCAGTTCTTCTGGCAGAGCTTCAGTTACAAGTCCAGTAGTTTCTGATTTTAGGGGGTCAGAGACCCAGTCCTTATACCCCAAAGTGCCTTTGATGTGGGGGTGCATTCGATTCAGCTCTCTGAAGTGCAAAAGTATCCCTTTCAACCCAGTCCCATCTGCCAGGCTCTATGTGGGGGGTTCTCATTCCTTTGTGTGGGGGACAAGACACTGCCTATTCAAGGGAACTGTTAGTCCCTCCCTTCCATTCTGCCAAGGCAAGGCCATCAGAATGCAGATGTATATAGATGGGTACCCAGACACACCTATCCTTCTTGTGTTGTGGCTGTCTAGAGGGAATACACAAAGTGTATCTGTCACCCAGCCCAGATGTGTATTGGAGACAGGCTGCAAAGCACACAGTGTTATAAGCTCAGAGAAATCTCCACTTTCTAAAAATAGCATTTCTAAAATAGTAATGCCAAATCCAACTTTACCAGTAAGGAGGATTTGTCATTACCATTCCAAACATATAAAACAAGAAAAAGCTGTTCTTCTCTGATCAGGAATTACAGCTTAAAAGTGGATTAAGGAGTTCCAAATGCTAACCAATGAGAGGAGTAGTCCTCACGTTAGTGAACAATGAAATAGGCTGTTTGTCACTACCAAGACATGGAAAACATACCAGTTCATGTCCTACCTTTCATTTACACAGCACCCTGCCCTTAGGGCTACCTAGATCCTACCTTAGGAGGGACTTATGTGTAACCAAAGCGGAGTTTGAAGCTTGGCAAGTAGTTTTAAATGCCAAGTCGAAGTGGCAGTAAAGTGTACACATAGGCCCTGCAGTGGCAGGCCTGAGACAGGTTTGAAGGGCTACTTCTGCGGGTAGTATAATCAGTGCTGCAGGCCCACTAGTAGTATTTAATTTACAGACCCTCGATATATGGTATACCACTTCACAAGGGACTTACAAGTAAATCAAATATGCCAAACAGGGGTAAACCACTTATAACATGTTTAGAGGAGAGAGCACATGCACTTTAGCACTGGGCAGCAGTGGTAGAGTGCCAAGAGACCTAAAGCCAACAAAAAGAAGGTCAGAAAAAGAGGAGGAGGAAGGCAAAAAGTTTGAGAAGACACTTCAGAGAGGGTCATTTTCCAACATGGCCCCCTTGGAGCCTAAAGGCAGGGTAGACTAATCAATAACTTGCTGGAATTCCCTGCTCACGGCGATAGCACCTGAACAATGTCCCACAATTATGCAGGGGCACTTGCCATTTCTATGCCTCTTTGAACCCAGTTGGGTCAATCTGTCTATGTTCTCAGGGACCACTGAGCTAACCCATGGGGAATCCTTCTCCTTACCTGTAGACCCCATCTGTGCATCACCTAACTTTAACTTGCTCACAGATGCATCCCAGTAGGCAGCTAGTACCACCAAGGCCAACAAAGTGATTTGGCCCATTCCACCCCTTGGGTCTGACTTCTGTCCCCAACCCAAGAAAATCACTGTCCATAAGGACAGCAACCAACATAGGCCACTGACAGCTGTCAGTTTCAAGAGCCAGGCCCCAGGCCATCAAGGGGTCTCTGTCCTCTGTGGTTTCTTAGAGTGAGGGGTAGTAGCCCCAGGTACCTTGCATCTTTTCTCAACTCTACCTCCCACTAGTTCAGGGGTGGTATCCTGCAATAGGTCCTCCAACCCAGGGTCTATACATTTGGGCTGGACAAGCGTCAGGGGGAATCCTTTCTCCCCCTCCCCCTCCATCTGGGGTTCAGTGCCCCCCTCCTGGGAGTGGTACATCCAGAAAATAAAACTATCGGACACTTGTGGCAGCCACTCCTCCCACCAGTTCAGGGGTGATATCCTGAACCTGGCCATTCAACCCAGGGTCTGTACCCTTAGACTGAATATGTGCCTGGCAAGCCAGGACTTCCAGGGGAGTACAACTACCCAGCAAGGGAACCACACTCTGCATGTGTTGTGCAAGAGTCTGCCTGGCGTATGTCTCCTGCCCTATGTCCCTGTGACAGTGCATGGAGCACCCCAGGCCAGAAGTGGCCTCACCAGGGACAGTCTTGGAGTCCTCTGATCTCAGTGCTGGCAACACCAGATCCTCTGGTCCTCCCACTGTAGACTGTTTCCATCTCTTACCCTATATAATTTTTTCTTCTTCATCTCATCTTTTGGTATTTTACTATTTAATCACTGGTGTCTATATATCTTTTCTTATCATTTTTTACTACAGGGAAGCATTTAAGATTATTTGCACATTTGGTTTATTTCTCTTTTGGCTTTTTATTTCTTCTTTTTTCCAACTCCAGTTAGTAATACGCTATTTGTAATAGTGATGTATATTCTCATTGTCCCTTTCAGATTTTATATTTATACTGCATCACATTGTGACAAGGAGCCCCACTCTATACATAATACCTAGATGCTAAGGTCTATCGGATGGTTTAATACCACCAAGTCATCTATATTTCTGCGCCTTGACGAAGGAATTGTTGGTCAAATTCCACTCCGAAACGCACGTCGGCGCTTCCTCTGTCTGTTATTGTGATATGATGTTTTTGTATTGTTCACATTAATTGTATTTTATGTATTACGTATTTGTGATTTTGTAGTTATGTTTTTGATATGAATGTATGTGTATGATTGGTGTTGGTGTGTATGGTATGGTTAATGTGCCCTTTCATTGTGGTGGGGTTCTGTTTATGTTTATTTCTGTTTTGTTTAGATTAAGAATTTTATATAATTAATTTATATGAAAATTATACAAAATAAAGAAAATGTTTTGATATAAACAGAATAATAATAATAATGTTTTCTTATTTATTGGGACAATGATAATATTTTCATTGTAGGAGGTATACCAATTACATGAAGTAGTAAAAGGGAGAGGATTTGTTCTGTTCTTGTTTCCATCTATTACCCCTTCATCTGGGCTTCTGTACCTTCCTCTGTGGAGTGGTACTGCCAGATATCAGAACTGGTTGGGCGCTTCTGGCAGCCGCCCCCCAAGTTCTCCTGACACTGTGGGGACCCCCACAGTGGATGGTCTCTCAGTATAGACTAGACTCCCTACTGGTCCTCCTTCCAGGTACAATCCACGCTCTGGGGCTGAGAATAGGGCTCCTTGGGTCTCTGCCTACTCCCACCTCTCCTTGTACTCTGAGAAGGGACATGGGATCCTTTATCCCCCACACTATACTGGGGCCTGTCTGGGTTACTGTAAACCTCCCCTGCCCTCGGGTGGGGGGAACCTGAGCCAATCCCCTTAGGATCACTCCGAAATGCCTTTTCAGATACTCTGGTATTCACCCAGAGGTCTGCCTTTGTTGCAAGTTCCCTAGGGTCAGAGAACTTACACCAGGTGTTGGCGTAGCCCTGGAAAACAATAACAATAACAGAACATGTGCTCTCTGACAAGCAAATTGTGCAGCCCTTCAAAAGTGTTTACCATGCTACCCTTCACCCAGCCATCCAGTGCTCTGCAAACGTACCCCATAAAATCCCCCCAGGACTGGTGAGACAGGTTCTGACTGCCCCTGAATCTCAACCAAAACTCTTCTGGGGTGAAGTCATACTTCTGGACCAGGGCCTCCTTCATGGGGGTGTACCTAACCCTGACCCCTCTTCTAGGGCCAGTAGGGCGTCCCTCCAATCACCAGGAATATGACTCCATATGCCATCTCCCAATCCTTCTCAGGGATCCTGTGCACCTCTAGAGCTACCTCATATGCCTGAACCACAGATGTATGTCATCCCCCTTATTGAAGTTAGGCACTAAGTCTCTGATTATGTTGACTATATCTTTAGCACTGGATGTAGCAGTTTTACAGCCACCAATATTGATGTTGCTTGACCCTATCTGCAGGACTCTGATTACTAGCCCCTTGAGACTCAGTTCATGAGCCTACAAGACCTTTCACTCGCCCATGGCTCTCTCAGCCTCAGCTGCTTCAATGGCAAGTTCTGGCTAAGGCCCTTTCAGACTCAGCCAACCTCCCCAGCCAGGGCTTTGCCAGCCTCAGCTCTTCTCTTTTCTGCAGCCAACTGGGCCAGCTGCAGCCTCAGGTCTCTTTCAGCCTGTCTGTCCTTGAGCTCCTCAGGGGACAGGGTTTAGGAGGAGACACTGCTCCCAGCAATTGATCCAGCTGTGGGATCCCCTGCTGGATAGGTTCAATAGTGATGATGATGGTGTTATTACAAAGCTCACATCAGATTTGCGGTCAGTCTCAAACACCCCGGTGTGTACTGTGTATTGATCTGTGCTTGGACCTAGCGGACTCTCACGTGAACAATACCTCAACTGAGGCCCCGTTTTGGTGATTTGGTAGTAGCACTGGATGACTTCAAAGCACGAATTTGATTGGCACTTCTCTTCTTTCCATGTATCGTCGGTAGGATTACTGTTCTTGTTCCTTCTGTAGTTATAATTGATAAGGGCTGTTTGTAGGCATGATGTAGACAGAGAATCAGCTGTTAGCGTTTCACTTAAACTCTGTTGAGTCAGTGGCGTAACAAAACTTGAGGGGCCACACCCTGCACAGTACACGGACAGGGCCCCCATGCTTCAGACCCAGTCAAGAGCTCTCAGCCCAGGGGCCTGCCACCCGGGCACAGCTCGGGCTCCCCCACACCGCAGGGGCTGCGGGGGACTAATGTTACACCACTATGTCGAGTTAGCTGAAAATCCTGTAACAGATCAATAACAAGGATTTTTCCCTCCTGAAATATTCAGAAAGTGCATTTCTAAGGCAAATAATCTTTTATAAGAAGAGCGACTGAGGAACTGCATCTCAGCATATTGCTTAAAGTTTGCTGTGAACTGTAAAGCCAGGATGCACCATTATCCTTGCAGCCAAGCCTTGTTTAAGTATGCTATTAGCTCTCTCAACTGCTCTATTTGAATTGGCTTTAAAGGGGTGAGAGAATTGAAGGTGTACTCTCACTTTAGTAAGTCTCTCTGCTAATACTTCAAAAGTAAAAGCTGGCTCAAATTTATATGGAAGGTACTCACTCACCTTATTGCTACTAAGCACAGCAAATTGTGTGCAACAGCACAAGAAGTGTCTTAGCGCTGAAGCCACATCCATATAAAACAATTACAGAAGTTTACTACTACTAATATATGCTGATATTTATATATTGATTTATTTAGAATTGATGTAGATTTATTTGAAATTGATGTGATATATGAGGTCACAAGCAGGGCATGACAGGGGCGAAAGTTATAGTTACCTCAGTAAACTACTATAGCTGGCGAATTTCAGTGTTTTTTGTTTTTTCAATGTTAGCTTTAATCTTATTTCAACATCTAACTATAATGTCACTGTTAGAAATTGGGTTCCTTGTTGAATGGGGTGGAAGCCCTGGTCAAACAGTAACCACAATTTTAGTCAGGGTAAGTCACAAATACACCCAGAGCAGTCAGTCTTAACTTTAGAGGGCAATGTGTCAAGTTTTTGTGCAACACTTCAAAAGTAACACAGTGAAAACCCCACAGAAAAACATTCCACACCAATTTAGAGAAATTGCTCTTAATTTAAAAATAAAACAAGAGCAAAACGACAAAAATCAAATAAGTAGAATGTGAGTTATGAATTTTCAAAGAATAAACTGTAAAGTAGTGTGTAGAAGCAATAAGCGCCGATTTGGGATATCTGGATGCGCCGGACCGGGACAAAGTCAAAAGTTTTATGACAAACCTGAGTTGAAAAGTAAATCACCACAAATCATTTATTTTAAGCTGTGGGCCAAAAAATAGCAAAAGAAAATCTTTTTTTATTGGCGAAACTTCGATCACTAAGGTTTTATATTTTAATTATTTAGGTATCCTGTTTGAAGCAAATTTGTCATGGGGTGGCATGACAAGCCAGAGAATACAGAAAAAGGGAATAGTTTGCAAATCTATTTTTAGATTTGCAAAAGAACTGGGGCACAAGCCAATTAAAGAGATGGACCAACTTTATAAATTCAAATGTCTGGGCGTGGGAACATATGGGGCGGGAGTGTTGGGGTCATGAAACACCACCTAGAATGCAGGCCCTTGAAAACAAGTTCCTCTGTTGGATACTGGCCATCCCTAAATCGATCCCATGATTTATATCCCACAGTGAACTTGGTATCGGCTATTTGGAATACAAAGTTAAAATTGCCACCCTTTTACTCTGGGTTAAAATCTGGTGTACCCAACAAGCAGGTTTCTTGAGAGACATTTTGAGGAATTTCCTGAATTTGGACAATGGATACTCTATCCTTTGGCTGGCATATGTCAGAAAACTTTTTATTGACATAGGCCTGATTAACCTTTTTGAATTTTTAGATAGCATTGGGCCCCAAACGAAGGCCATAGTTAAGGAAACATTTATCATGATGAGTGAAGAGATTACAGTAGCAAGGGTAAGCCATTCAACTTCAGTTCTTAACTATTTGCCAATTTCCGCAACGCCTGGGATAGAGCAGTATCTAATCTGGTTGAAAAAAACAGAACATAGATTTTACCTCACGAGGCTCAGGTTACATTTAATTCATTATTTCGTTGCTTTCCTTAACTCTGGCCCCTGGTTTGAATCTCTTCTAGGCTGCCCATGTAATAATTCCTCACCCCAAACCACAGTGTGTTTTATGCTTTTTGTGCTTTATGTAGCAGCTTGAGAAGACGTTTCTTATGACCACTTTTGAAACACAAGGACTTTACATCGCATCAAGAGGGGCTGATTTTTTAAATGTCTAAATTCTCCAACAATTTGTTTCTCTGTCCTTAATTATATATTGTCTGCAATAAAATTGAGGAGGTATGCCTTATAAGAATCTATTTTTATTTTTTTGCCCTGATGAGATTGTTAATAGCTTTTAAATAAATGCCATTCACCACAGGTACTCATAAAGCAATTTTATACCATTTGCTAAATGCATATATAAATTATATTTAACAGGGTTTTAAATTTGTGTTAATTGATGTGTGAAGTTTTCTCAATAATCTCTAAATCTGAAAAAATGTATAATGTACAATGTATTTTTAAATCTGTGTTTTTATTTTCACTGTTATGACCGAATAAAGACTAATGAATTGAACTGAACTAAACCTATAACAAAACACCTGTCTTCAAATTATGAGCCTGATATAGAGTTTTGTGGATTAGCCCCCTCACACTATCTCTTTCTATAGTTTAGAATTTAACATCCAACAATTGTGTTTTATATTTTTTTTATGCAATTTGCTTTAATATTCCAGTACTATGAGCATTTCATACTGCACTGGTTTTACCAAGGTTGGCCAGATCCCGATGATCTGCAACCAATCTCCAAGATTTGTCTGGTTTTAATACAGGAAAATTTGGGGTGCTCATAGTGGATATACATAGGGTAATGATTCCCAGATATTGCAGTTGACCACATTCATTGTAAATCCTACTTGGTTTCTGATTTCACTTGATATTGCTTTTGAACTTGTGGTTCATCACATAATAGTATTGCATGTGGAATTTCTTTTTATCCAAACCATCTTTTTTTGTATAGCGCTGAAGTAATTTGTAAAGCAGATTAAGAGCCTGATTATGCCCGACACCGTTGCGGTCTCGGGACTAACCGACCTCCGGTCAGGGGGGCCCAACACCCCTATAACAATGCGACCACACATGGTGCGGTTGCATACTCCCATTACTCTATGGGAGCTTGTGCTGAGGCCGTAAACCGGCCGTAGCACAAGCTCCCATAGAGAAATGGGAGTTTCTGTTAATCCCTGCACTGTGTGGCAGGTACCTCACGGTGCCTGCCACACGGTGCAGGGATTAACAGAGGGGCACCATAGGTGCCCCTCCCAACCGGAGGCCGCAGAGAGAAGGGGGCCCTGTCAGAAACCGACATCTTAATCCCATCGGCAGAAACGTCGTCCTTAGGGATTACAGTGAGTCCTCCGACTCATCGGAATCCAGTCGGAATGATCTGAAGCGGTCGGAAGTGAAACTTGATGTGACTTGTGGTATGAGGCTTTCCGAGTCACATCGTAATTAGTGTATAAGTAGTTTGCTGGTCCTTAAGTTACTTGGGCATTGGTGAAGAAAAGGTTCTCCTTACAACTTCCTTTCCTGCTTGAGTGTTCCCCATCTGGTGTAACATGAAAGGCATCTTTTACCTGAGCCCAGAAATTAATTGAGGTTGTCTGTTTAACATCCCCTCACTCTGGATTTGAAATGTTATGGATCAAATCTAGTCTGTTAAAATTCCAATCTACTTGGCCATTCAGTAGTCACTTCAGTGTTTAGGAGGTGTTTGAGCTTTAGGTGAACTATTGTGATTTCCACCAGAGCTATTGCTCTGTTCCCGCTCATCAACAGGATCCTTTTTCATGAGTCATCTTGTCAGCTGATTATGGCCACCTTCTTCTTTTAAAAGTGCTGTTTTCATTCTAATCCTTTTCCGTTGCCTCCAACCTGCAGATAAGCTTGTGACTTTTCAGTTCCTTGAGAATCTAAAGTCTTATCCCTATGATCCTGCAATGAGTCAGACTAATGATCATCAGAGGATATCAATCTGGAGTCCCCCCCATTCTTTGTTTCTACAATAATATTGAAATTTCTGTTTCCAGAACCCACCTAGGGTTTTTAAACCCAACAACAGGGATCTTTGTATTTCCTTTTTCTTTAAAAATTTACTTCGTTTTGAGTTTCAAGTTTACTAGGGGTATTGCAACTTTGTTCTATGTTTATATCTTCCCATGGATACATAACTAGAGATAACATTTTCAATAAATGTACTTCTGTTTAGTCTTGTGGAGTAGTGGCATGTCTTTGGTGTATGACTATAAAAGCTACATAACTCTTTATATTGCAGGAAAATATTTCAGCTACGGCATCAAAATTCCCTACCAATTACATACACAGGCCAACAGCAGGAGAAACATGATACTCTTATTGTATTTAATTGAGAATCTTGGGTAGCATCCCTACAGACAGAATGCATTATCCTGTGTGGCCGGAATTAAGTCGAGGTACGCTACATTGTTAGAAATGGTCAGGAAAATGACGACTTCACTTTTATTTACTTTTTTTTACTTAAGTAACTCTAGAGGGAACTTTTTTACTAAGCTCTTGGCAAGGATTGTGGCTTTTGCTTGAGCAGAGCTTCCACCTCTTCCAACCAATAACCCAATTTCTTACAATTATTTTTATTTATTTTACAAATAGCTAGTGTACAGTTGAAATTCTAGGGCATATTTACAATAAAGTGTCGGAGCGCGGAGCTGTGCCAAATTTGGCAGTGCCGCACTCTGACATTTTGAAAATGCAGGGATGCGCCGTATTCACAAGAATACAGTGCACCCCTGTGTTCCCCTAGTGCTGGGGCAAAAAAAGCTGCCTAGCGCCCGTGCAGGCACCCTGTCACCATGTTGCAAGGGTGCCTGCGCTGCAGGGATGATTGTTTATGTGCAGGAAGGGACACCTTCCTGCACATAAACTATCAATAATGGTGATTTGCACCCTCTATGTGCGCTGCAGAATGCAGCACACACGGAAAGAGCAGAAAACGAGGAGAAGTTAATAATTTCTCCTTGTATCACTATTCTAATGCCTGGTATTCCATGGAATTAGTTTTTGGTGGTGCCTCAGCCTTGTAAATCTGGAACAGTGTCAAAAAGCAATGGGTGTTGCAGTGGAACGTCAACAGCAACACCCATTGCACGCCCTTTTGCCGCAGAGGACTGCGAAAGAAAGGGCCACATTTACAAGGTTGTGTTAAGCCACGCAAAGTGGCTTAGTGCCATCTTGTACATATGGAAAATGGCGCTGTGCCACCTGAGTGTCAAGAGAAGTGATGTCCGGTGGAGGTGAGGGATTGAAAATATGCCCCTCTACCTTAAAAGTCTCCATTGCTTCATTTGAGGGTATGGAGACTGATAAATATGAATCGAGGTGGAGATCCCTGCATGGAAATTGTGAATTCCATTCATGAGGAAATATTCACCTAGGAGTAAGTGGAAATCTCCAAATGCAGAGGTCCCCACAGGTATTTTTACCTTTGGGAATAGGACCAATTTTCTTAACTGTCTGTATCTTGCTATCACCTCTGCCAATATTTTGCTAGTTTCTCTTATGGTTAGTCAGACCCTATCCAATTATACCTAAAGTAGGCCATCTCTATCCTGGCAGTGTTGAAGGTCCCAAACCTGTTGTCTGCATTACCTGTGGCAAATGTGCCAGAAATAATGTATGTTACTCGTACTTCAATAAACCTATATGGGTCATAATGTACTGGAGGATCTGTTATCGCATACCTTGAAAATAGCCCCTGCTGCATCTGAAGCTTTTATTTAAATCCATGTATGGAATAACTTAAGGATGTATAATGGGTTTGATATGAGCACCAACATGATTTCATCCGCATTAATGATAATCTTTTTGCTATCAAATACTCAGTACATTTTAGGCAGACATTCTCAGGAATATCTACTGTTTCTATTTCTACTTCCTGTGTTTCTCCTGGCATTGCTTACATAGATTCAGGAATTGGTATTAATGATTTGTGTTTATCCTTTGTAATTGGTAAATGCCTCACAAACCTTAAGTTGGTTAAGGGACACCTTTCCTTGTACTGAGGAGGATTATAAAATACACCAATATCCCCAAATTAAATTGTGGGTGTGACAATTTTTGAAGGTTTGGGTCCTCAGAGGCCCTCATTGGCCAATTAACACGTTGGTCTACCCTCCCCTCCAAATTACATAACAAAAGTGTTACCTTTTCAGCGAAAAAGAAAACTGGCAGGTGCCTGTCACTCTTTCCCACTGAGTTAAGCTCATATGGGTAGAAGTGTTAGAAGTCAGACAAAACTGGTTAGAGAATGTCTTATCTGTAAGGGATTTGGTGGAGTCCCACCCTGAATATTGAAATCAGTAGCCATGCACATATTTTGATATTTCTATTCCACTATTTAATATGCTAAAATCTCCTGCCTAAGATATGAGTAAGAATCATTGTAAATTTACAAACAACTCAGCAAGTAATAGAGACATAACGGTAAGGTTAGATAGGTCCCGATCATATTTCATTACACATTGCTACCTAAATTATTCCTAGCTGATTACCAGTGTTGTTGCATTAGCTTATTTTCTGCAAAGTCATGGAAAGCCTATTCCACATTCTTTTCATGCCATCAGCCCTACAGTCCAAATTCTGTATCTCAGCACCCCTCCAGAAACCCTTCGTTGATTTGCTATACAGGAGAGTGAACAACACATCAGTTCAAATTTTAGGAAATATGTGGAAATCCACTTCTATTATATCTCCTCTCCATTCTTCGAAGCGTAACTTATCAGGCTGCTTCTCCCTGTAGCCACATTTTAGCTACTCTGTTAATTAAAGACCTTCAGAAAATGCAAAATCCCCTTCTCCAGTTGGCTAATGTGAGCATTAGAAAACATGGCAGGCAACTGACTGCATATTTCCTAAGTCCGCACAAACTGAATGGCTCTTATTAGAAGATAAGCAGATCTTTTTTCTATGCCTCATGCTTTCCTCATGCACTTTAATGCATTCTATTAATCAGCCGTGACCTTAGTCATTGCTTTAGCATGAAGAGCAAGCCAATGTAGCAGACAGCCGTCTCTGTAGAACAAAAAGCCTGCCGGGCATCACTGAGGGTCATTGTTGGTACTTCGCGTTAACGGGCACCGTAGACTGTCAATGCTGTAGCACGAAGTGCAGATCTCGCATTGCCAGTCATTGCTGGCGGTCACTGAAGCACAGAGAGTCAGGTTCACCGGAGGTTCTTGTTCGTGGGCAGAGCAGGCCGCAAAATCACAAATGGTCCCCTTTGTGGTCACGAAAAAAAAAAAAACTTTAGGATTTCTCCTTTTCTTTTAGGAGGAGCTCAACTGATGCCACACCAATGGTCCAAGATCTGTAAGGCACCTCTTGGCGATCAGGAACTCACTCCAGCACTGGCAAGCAGGGCACAGGTAGGTCCAGTTGTATGTCCAGGTCCAGTACGGCAGGTTATCTAGGCAGCTTCAGGGAGGCCTCTGGAGTTTGTGTTATATCTGTAGCTCAGAACAGAAAGTCAGTCAGCTGACCCTTGGAGTCTCTTCAGCCTACGATGAAGGGTGCAGGTCCAGTCTTCTTTCTCAGACAGAAATGCAGGCCTCAAGTAGCAGGGTAGTCCTCTGGCAGCAAGGCAGTCCTTTTTCTGTAGTATTTACAGGTGCAGGAGTGTGCTGAAGAGTGGATCTGAAGGTTCCGTTTTTATACCTGGTGTCCACTTTGAAATGGAAGAAACGTCTGGGGTTTTCTCCTTACAGATGTATCTGGAATGTCCTGCCTCCCTGTCCTGGTCCGAGGTTGTCTGGGGGCACAATAGGCTAGCGTGAAGTCATTTGTGTGTGAGTTGAGGCTGTATCTTTGAAGGCAAGTGTGACAGGTGACAGCTCCGTCCCTCTCGTCAAGTCAGGATGGTTCATCCTGCCAACACCAAGGCCCTCTATTGTGTGACTGTCTGGGAGGAATACACAAAGACCAACTGTTAACTACATCTAGGGCCTTATCACAAGTTTGGCGGTCTGATCACCCAAAAACCGCGTCTGCGGCCGCCAGTAGCCCACAGCATTACGAGTTGACCACAGTGCCGGTGGCGAGGCTCCTGAGATCTTGTGGCAGTGGTGATTATTTTTCCATATGTATCGATTCCTGTGTGAGCATTTTGACTGCAAATGTGTCGAATGCACACATATGCATGATACATGTGGAAAAATACCACCCACCCATTGCCAGAGTCCGGCCCATATGTGGCCAGTCCAGGCAATGTATATGGTACAAAAAGGACTCACCTGTAGATCGCCACAAACAGAGTCGTATTCTTCGGGGTGAAGATGCTCCTGTGAAGGGGGGACCTGGAGAAAGGGATCCATGTCGAACGCTGCCTGGAAGAACAGGAGAGGGGTGAGAATGCACCCCAAATCCTTCATTACCGCGTACTCGAAGCCAGCGGTCAGACCGCTGCGGTCAGCTCGTCGGAAAGCAAACTCGTAATATGGATGGTGCTCCTCAGTACCGTCCTATGGCAGCTGCCTTTCCCCATCCATGAACCCAGTGATTTGTGGTGTGCTGGCGGTGTCGGCGGTTCAGCCTCGGTCTTCCAAAACACAATCCCCCCAACTCGTAATATAGTGGTCGGACTGCACAGCTCGCCGCGTTTGAACCGCCATCACTTGTACGGCAGTTCACAGACCACCAAATTCGTAATAAGGCCTCTAGGCATGTGACCCAGGAAGTGGCTACAGGCACCAAATGGTTAGGGCAAGAAAATCCCACTTTTTTAAAAGTGGCATTTTCTGAATTGTGGCTTAAATCAGATTTTACTACTAAAGAGGGTTTTTAATTACAATTCCTCAGACACCAAGTATGATATTTCTACCTGCTCCCAATCAAACATTATCATATATTAAATGGGATAGGGTAACCCAATGCCTATGCGAGAGGTAGGCCTTGCAATAGTAAAAAACTAAGTTGAGAGTACCAGGACATGTAAAAATTAAAAATGCATGTACAACTTTTTAACTGCACTCTCCCTGGCTGATGGGCTGTTTAGCCCTTCCCTGAGGGTGACTTATATGTACTAAAAAGGAAGGTTTAGGCCTGGAAAAAGTTTTTTTGCCAGGTTGAAATGTCATTTTAAAACTGCACACACCTCCTGCAATGGCCTGAGACATGGCTTAAAGGGCTACATGTGCCCCCTGCACGCCATGAAATCTGTGGCCATGAGGAAATATGCTCGGCGGTGCAGTAGGAGGGAGGGACACATTCGGAGAAATTTAACGGGGAGTGTCACGAGTGAGTTGTGGGTCGAGCACCTTTACAGTGGAGGGTGGGGAGGCACTTGCGGTTGTTTTACTGTCGGATGCAAGATTTCGGAGGCACACACAAAGAGGATTTTTGCTTGTTTGTAGGAGGTTTTATGGAGAGAGTGTTAAATTGGGAATATAAAGATGGCATTAAGTGGTCTCACTGGGGAATTTTTGATTCAGTTTAAGGCGGATGCATAGAGGCTGTTAAGGCACAGGGGGGATTCGGTAGGGAAGATTCTAGGTTCACAGTGTCCTTAAAGTGGAATAGATGTTTTTTCTAAAAAATGAATGAAGTGGAGCTTCTTCATATATCGGGGAGATGCATAGTTTGTGCTGTGTGTTTAATGTAGCTAAATAGTAAACAGTGTTCTTGATCTTGTAGTTACCCCTGACGAAGGGCTATTAAGCCTGAAATGCATTGGGTCCAGGCGAATACGGCTGTCAAAGAATGTATTCCTGCGTACTGGAGAAAAAGGCCTGGATAGGTATATCTTCAGTATTTGAAGCAATGGGAATATATGAAACCTTACATGTGGATGGATAAAGTTGAGAATGAAAATAAGTGACAAACATTGGAATTAAATTGATTAAAATGGATTATCTAATCAAAAGCAGAGTCGTTTGAGTACTTCACAGATGCCGCTCTTCGACTGGTAATGGGGCGCAATGGCGCTCCTCATTGTTTGGATTCTTACATCTGTGCTACTGAGGCAAAGCACGGGCCAAGTCTGCACGCGAAAAGGAAAACTTTGATGCTTAGAGTCATTTGGATTAATGAAAAAAGCTGGTGTGCATTCTATCACTCATTCAGAAGCAGTGGCACCACCAGCATATTAGAGCCTCTCACTGCCATGCCACCGCCACGGGATCTATGACCCCCGGCGGTTGTGGCGTTTTGTCCGATGGACCGCCGATTCTTGTAACCAGGCCCTAAGTCTTTTAAATTCTTTATAAATTGTACATTTTATTAGAATACATGAGTTAAACTCTGAATCTCAAGTCCATTGGTCGATGCACCCTGAGATTACATTTTTTACAATCATTGCTGAATTCTAAAACAATCTGACCATAACCTTTGTTAAAATGTACAGACAGCCAAGCATTTAAAAGCAGCAATATTTTCCTCTAACCTAGCCTCTTTTGTCATGCGCGGTTCCACTATGAATCTGCAGAATTAGGGCAAAAATTTAAAACAGATGATAATATGCAGGCAGATACATAGTACATAAATCTTGTTGTGGAATTCATGAAATGAGGTAGACTGGGATGTAGTTTTATCCAAATGGTAGATTTATTCTTTAGTTCAGTCAGGACAGGAACATTAGAGGATATGTTGGTTGTAGTAGTATAGAAAGTAGTATCAGGAAAATCAGCCCCACCCGGAGCAGCATCCCTGCTGCTCAGCCCACATACAGCAACTGACAATTCCACTCAAACAAACACACAGGGAACATTCTGTGACATCACTTACACTGGCTGAGCAGCAGAGTACAGAACACAGAGAAAGGACTAGACAGAGAAGAGAGCAGGATACCACACACCTCCCTCCCCAACGGAGACAATGACAAATAAGGAGGCAAGAGGTATGGAAGTGAGAACGAATAAGTAAAGAGAAGGAAAAATCGAACAACACAAACACACACACACCCCCTTTCAACAGTAGAGATATGTGTGCAATAAAGAAAGCAACACAAATTTAAAAGCAAGAGGGTTTGAGCCCTAAGAAGCGTCCCAACACCCGGAACAACATAATGCATTGTGCACAACAATAAAGCAAACACAGAGCGAAGATGCTCACTTAATATGGTTTGAGTATCAGTATCACAAGTACCCATCACCACTCAGAAGAAATTTGAAAACAGCAAATGTCCACCACCAGACAACAGTAAATGCACAAGTGGAGCGAAGATGCCCCATAAAAGTGGTTTGGGAAGCCATCCACAGAAGAACCCACCACCTCACAGAAAAGGTTTGGACGTAGCAATTAAGTCCACCACCTGACAATAGTAAATGCAAAAGTGGAGCGAAGATGCCCCGTAAAAGTGGTTTGAGAATCCATCCACAGAAGAACCCACCACCTCACAGAAAAGGTTTGAACGTAGAAATTAAGTCCACCACCTGACAATAGTAAATGCAAAAAAAATGCAGCGAAAGTGCCCCGTAAATGTGGTTTGAACGTAGCAAATATGTCCACCACCGGAAGACATATACAAAGTTGAGAATGCAACATGCTCCCAATAAGTAGTATGAGTTTAAAAATCATGCTCACCACCAGTCAATTCAAGTATAGTTTCAGCAAAACAATAGTTTAGGATGCAAGCAATCCTAGCACTAGTAAAAGTAAATGTAAAAACAATTTGAGCACACTAATTGCCCATCACCAGAAAATTTCAACATTCAAAAGATGTACCATTTTAAGGTTTGAGCTCAGTAACTTGCTCACCACCAGACAAATACACGCAATAAACCCAAATCTCAGCACTATAAAAAAGTACGAAACACATGAATCACACCCAACTCAAGTAGGCAGCAAAACCAGCACAAACATACATAAATGCACATTTAAAATTCAGATTAACAAAATAGTGTTGCTAACATATTACATTCCTCACGATCAAAATATGACCATTTGCAAATGTAGATAAAAATAAGCAGTGCAATTAATCAAGCAAGATAACAAATGAGCAGTGACTCCATCACCAGCAACAATGTGAATAATTTATGATTAAGAGTACAAAAGTACGTAAAGAGTGGGTGACAGCGCAAAAGCAGCATCAATAAAAATAATGGCCAAAATAAGCAAGCTGGTATGTAAGTAATCACAGCCAAGCCAATAAATGCAAAATATTATCATGACAAAAATTGCTTTTGAATATATGCAGGAACAAATTAAGCATGGCAAAATCACAAATATGCAAGTAGCAAAATTACCGCAAAACATACACAAGTACGTGTGGAATATAATATATTCTGAACATTCTAATATGCAAATGCAGCAAAGGTAGTTATTGCAATTAATCAGCCATGTTGAGTAAATAAGAAGGTACTATCACCGGTACACGGACCTTGTACCCGAGTATCCACCTATTGGGAAGGAAAAGAGTTAATAAGGTCCACTTCCTATGTTACCTGTGTAAAAACATCCCATGAACTTCAAGTTTTTTGCTTTCTTGTACTTGCACCAAGCGCGTCTCTCAACGGTGATTCCCCGCACATTAGGGACAGATCTGAGAAAGTAGTAGTTGCAGTTCGGGGCAAAGCAAGCCAGCGTAGACACAGTGGAAGTGAAATGAATCTTGACCTATGCCAAGCACGGCACAGCGTTGTCCAGGAAACCGACTGCGCTTGTTCTCCTGAAATGTTTGTAATTTTTTTCCCAGCAATATTTTGAGTCAGTTTTCTGTAGACACGCTTGGTCATGGTAAGTTAGCAAGCGAAAATCCATCAGCTGCATGCTTGTTCAAATGCTCTTAAGATTTACAGTGTTCCCATGCGGTTGTAATCCAAGCAAATACCAAACGCAGGTACAAAACACTCTTCTTACATCAAGCTTGATGGCACAGAGTAACATTACAACAGCAGGGCCTGACACCAAGCCCTGGGCTGAGGCTGTCTGATGGAAACAGACACCGGTGGGGCTCCCAGGGACATTTCCATTTAGCAGGCTTCAAATAGGCTCTTTTAAAAGTACACTTACTGTCTCTTCTTCTCTTTGTAGTAATGATGACTCCTCTTTAAATTTCGGTAATGTCCTTTTGTCCCAAGTGAGTCCTTTTCCGCTCGCCACCAGTGTGGAATACATGAAATGAGGTAGACTGGGATGTAGTTTTATCCAAATGGTAGATTTATTCTTTAGTTCAGTCAGGACAGGAACATTAGAGGATATGTTGGTTGTAGTAGTATAGAAAGTAGTATCAGGAAAATCAGCCCCACCGGGAGCAGCATCCCTGCTGCTCAGCCCACATACATGTTATATCTGTATTCTTTATTAGAACTCTTTGAGGTATTGGAATGTATTGTAAATTGCCACAGTAATGGAATGTATTGTAATGTTGCCAGGTGATGTTAGTATTCCAGTCAGTACTGTTATTGCTGCTGGAAGAGACACACCTGTTTCCTGTGTGCAGAAATAAAGAAGCTTATATTCTATCATCCTTGTCTGGAGATATACTACAATTATACTACAATTTGTGGCGACGAGCTGGAGGAATGAACTTTAACTGCAGATGTTAATTCCAGGAGGAAGGAATTATACGAAAATTTTTAAACTAACGGATTTACGAGTGAGAAGTATTTTCAACGTTTGGAAAAGAAGGATCTAAATTCAGGTAAAATCTTCCTGAAGGAAGCTTATTTTTACCTTGTACAGCGTGGGATTTTCGATCCGCTGTGTTTCAATGTGCCGTTGGGAGTTGGCGTGATCCTGCATCTTTCAACGCGGTGCGGGATTCGAGCGGCTCACACGTCTTGCATTCGAATGCCAGCATGCAAGGACGCGAGTCATTCTGATCATGCGCTGAACACCGGAGTGTTCTAGTTACGTGCGCACGCAACGTGAGAGACGCAAAGGTCACGCAACTTGACCTTGAGAGAAACCATTTTTGTTTTCAGTCAGTTTCACCGGAGCCTGCTTCGTTACGCAGATAAAGAAAGCCGGTGTCTGCTACACGAAAACAATACGAAAATAACAGAAAGATCCATTTTAAGCACAGGAAACAGGTGGGAATTATTATAATAGTATACAAATTAATCGATTTTACATTTCGCTTCTTAAGAGCAATAACAAATTAAAAAGTGGAGCTATAATTTTTATAGGAATTTTTTTTAAAAGTTACAAACCTATAATGGCTCAACAGAATTTTACAATTAATCCTCCTCACAGTTTTTGGGTAACTAGTCGTGAACCTACAATGAAATGGTCTGAATGGAAGGAATATTTTGAAAATTACATTGCAGCAATAGATGAAAATAAAGAAATGTCAGCTGAACAAAAAAAAAGAATCCTTTTACTGTCTTTAGGCCCAATAGGATTAAAGACTTTTAACAGAATGCCTAAAAGTACTGTTAGTGGTGATGCAAATGCATTTTTAGTTGCTTTACAAGATCTAGACAAATATTTCACACCTAAAGTTTGCATTGGTATCACTAGGTACAAATTTTTTCAACGTAAACAACTCAAAGGGGAGGCAGTAGACGATTATGTTGCTAAAATTAAAAAGCTTGCCATAGATTGCAAATTTGGAACAAACGACGATGATTTTATAAGAGATCAACTAGTGATGCATAGTAATAATAATACCATTCAAGATCGTTTGTGGATTAATGGAGATTCACCTCTAGAAGAGGTAGTTAATATAGTACGGAAAGCGGAAATGTCTGGAAGATGTGCAACTGAATTGCAACATCCAGAGAAGGAAGACTCATGTGTGTGCAAAGTCAATGATCGTAAATTTGATCATAAAAAGAAATATGAGCAAAAAGGGAAAACAAGTAACACAGATTGGAAATCTAATAAATCAGATTGGAAATGCTATCGCTGTGGTAGTAAAGACCATTTAGCATACAGTAAGTCATGTCCTGCTATCAGACAAAAATGCATGAATTGAGGTGTGGTTGGACATTATTCAAAAGTTTGCCGTAAAAAGAGTTTTAAAGTGAAATGTGTTCATGATATTCAAAGTTCTAGCAGTAGTGAGGAAGAGGAGGATAATGATAAACGTGGAAGTGTTTTAAACCTCTCTGAGAAGAAAAGATTGGTACTCAATATTGATGACAAAAGTACTAAAGGGAAACCCGAATGCAATATGTCTATTGGTGGCGTCAGGATAAAAATTTATGCAGATTCTGGCTCACCATTTACTATCGTGAATGAAGAAGTATGGAGAGAAAAATTCAAAGAGAAAATTGGAGAATACTTATCGCCTTCTGATATCAATCCAGAAAGCTTTACGGGTGAGAGAATAGACATCATTGGTTACAGATGGTTATCCTTTGCATTTAAAGGCAGACGTGCAAGAGGAAAATTGTACTTAGCTAAGAACGGACCATCAGTTTTAGGTTGGCATGACCAAGGGAACCTACATATTATTTTAGACCCTAATAGCGTTGAAAAAGTGTTACTCATGGATGAAGGCATTTCAATGGGTAAAGATTTGGAAAAGAAATTTCCTAATGTTTTTAAAGAACAATTAGGCACTTTAGAAGGTTTTGAGCATGAAATTGTTCTTAAACAGGATGCAAACCCTAAAATACATAAGATGAGGATGATACCTATTATTATACAAGATGAGGTCTCCAAGGAACTTGAAAGACTAAAAAACATGGATGTGATTGAACCTGTAGAGAGTTCAGATTGGATTTCTCCAGTTGCAGTAGCCCGATGGAGCAATGGAAAAATCCGTTTATGTGTTGACTTACGCTATGTTAACAATAACATATTGATTGATCGTTTTCCTTTGCCTAAAATAACAAAAATGGTTTCTTCTCTTAAAGGAGCTTCATGGTTTTCAACCATTGATCTCTCAAATGCATATCACCAGATTTTAGTATCAGAAAAGTCAAGGAAAATCACGGCCTTTATTACACCCTTTGGATGTTTCCAATACAAACGCATGCCATTTGGTCTGGCTTCAGCTGCGGCCGTATTTCAAAGACTTATGCACAATTTATTAGGCAAAGAGAATGGTGTGTTATTCTTCCAGGATGACATTTTAGTTTTTGGAGATAACAAATGCCAGCATGATGAGAGCTTACACAATGTTTTTGATATTTTAAATGGAAAAGGTCTGACTGTTGAATTGAGCAAATGTAAATTTGCAGAAAGGAGTGTACAATATTTAGGTCATATTATTAGCGAAGAAGGTGTTAAACCTAAACCAGCCTTAATTGATGCTATCGCAAGTGTTCCGTCACCCACTAGTAAGGATGAGGTAAGATCCTTCCTAGGAATGGCAAAATACTGCGCAAAATTTATTCCAAACTTTGCTGGGAAAGTTTTCAACATAAGACAACTTCTTAAAAAACATGTCAAATTTTGTTGGGATTCTCTATGTGAAGAAGAATTCCAATATGTTAAAGAGTTTTTAGAGAAAGTACCGCATTTAACAAGTTTTGACCCTAATTTAGATAGTTACATCACTGTAGATGCAAGCAATAAAGGTCTAGGAGCAGTTCTTTCTCAAAAGAATGCCCAAGGAAAAGAAAGTATAATTTTATTTGCATCTAGATCCATTTCACCTACTGAGGAAAAATATCCTATAATTGAACGAGAAGCTTTAGCATGAGCACGTTACCTAATCCATTAGAAATGTGTGAAGATGATCCATGGAGTGATTACAAAGTTGCATTGGTACATGATTCTGGCACTTCCGCAATTGAACGTAAGAATTGGATTGAGAAACATTCTCAAGACAAAGTCCTATTAGAAATTATCAAGTACATGTCAGAGGGAGGGCCTAAAAAGAATTTCTAACAAAAGAATGTAAAGCCTTTTGGGAAGTTAGATCTGAACTTTCAATAGATAATGATATAGTTTATAGAGGTTGCAAAGTAATTCCACCTGAAGGCATGAGAAATTGGATTTTAAGTTTATGCCATGAAGGACATTTTGGGATAGTAAGAACAAAGAATACAGTCAAAGAATCATTTTGGTGGCCTTCTATAGATAACGCAGTTGAAACATTTGTAGACAACTGCACTGTCTGTTCCTCTTCAGATAAAACGTTCCACACATTGAGACCTCCCATGTCTACTGTGGAAATTCCTAATCAACCTTGGGAAAATGTTGCTATTGACATTATGGGTCCAGTTGGTGAGTTTCATGAGTACATTATTGTTTTAATGGATTTGTTTACCAAATGGCCAATTATTGATATTGTAAGTAAAGCAGACACAGACACTGTTTTAGAGTTTTTAGATGGTATTTTCTTGTCTGAAGGTATTCCCATCACCTTTTTAAGTGATAATGGAGTACAATTCACTTCTTCATCAGCAAAAATGTATTTTTCTAGAATTGGATTAAAACACAAAACTACTGCACTTTATAATCCAAGTGGGAACGGCACAGTTGAGCGATTCAACAGAGTGTTGAAAGGAGCAATTCAGGGTGCTATTACAGAAGGGACTGATTGGAAATTAGCTGTAAAGAAAGCTGTATGGGCGTACAGAATAACCAAAAATGACATAGTTGGTTTGTCTCCTTTTGTAATGATGAGAGGTAGATCTCCTAGATGTAAATTTAATCCAAAGTGGCTAAATGATAGTACTGTATTTAAATGGTCTCCAGAAGTGGTGAAGAAAAAACTTGTAGAAAATCAGAAAAGGAGCAAAATATAATGATTTGCGCAATAATGTAAAAATGGTTCATGTGAAAGTTGGTGATTGGGTAAGAATCAAAAAACCAATGATGGTGCAAAAAGGTATTAGCAAATTTTATGAACCAGAAAGAGTTATTGAAGTTTTTAAGAATGCAGTTCGTTTAGCGAATGTCAAAGTATGGAATTTGAAAAGAGTTGTGTTATGTAAAAAGAGTCAATTGAAGGTGAAAAGTAAGAGTAAGTCATTTACTGATCCCCTTTGGTCCACTGATATTGGCGGACCTAATTACCAGAATCTTAATACACCTACTGTTGTACATGATTTTGGAAATTAAAGAACTGAAGTTGTAGATGGGAGGGGTGGAAGGAAAAGAAATGTACCCACCTGGTTGAAGGATTTTGTTGTGGGATGATTATAAAATTGTAAATTTATTGTTCTTATTTTTTTTTTTCCTCTCCATAGGGAATAGTGGGGGTAAGTTTTGCATATTATCTTTATTGTCCTTCTGTTTGATTTCATTATAAAGAGGGGGATGTGTTATATCTGTATTCTTTATTAGAACTCTTTGAGGTATTGGAATGTATTGTAAGTTGCCACAGTAATGGAATGTATTGTAATGTTGCCAGGTGATGTTAGTATTCCAGTCAGTACTGTTATTGCTGCTGGAAGAGACACACCTGTTTCCTGTGTGCAGAAATAAAGACGCTTATATTCTATCATCCTTGTCTGGAGATATACTACAATTATGCTACAATACAGCAACTGACAATTCCACTCAAACATACACACAGGGAACATTCTGTGACATCACTTACACTGGCTGAGCAGCAGAGTACAGAACACAGAGAAAGGTCTAGACAGAGAAGAGAGCAGAATACCACACTTCATATTTGCTATTGTCTGAATCTCGCCTATAAGCATTTAATTACTGGTAGTTCTAACACATCATGAAATATAAATTAAATTATATACTATCAGGCAAGTGTCTTTATTTTAGTAAGAAACATTTTTGATATATGTTTGGTAGCCCTAATTCTGCTTTGTATTATTCAACAGCGAAAGACTCTGGTAGCATTATAGCGGTAGTAAACATAATGAACATAATATTGATGTATGCCTGTATATTAGTGATAAATCTAAAACATCCAGAAAGTTCTGTACCTGCCTTTTTAGACTCCAGGGGCTAAACAGGCGAAAAAATGTACTGTAAGACATAGTTCTTCCCTTTCCGTGGTGTTTAATTGGCAGAGCTGAGGAGCTTCTTGCACTCATCACAATGAATTGGACTTAAGCTTTGGAAAATAGTGAAGTTGCCTTGTCTAAGCTTCTTTTTGCCTTGTCTATCATTTTTCTTTCAAGGAGTGACGCTAAGCAAAGGGGCAGACAAGCTTGTTAATTTGGGGAACAGGCAAGTTAAGATTTCCAGAAAAAATGTTAAAGCCAGCACACAAAAAACATGCTTGAATGCGATCAGTTTTGCGGTCTACTACTTTGTAAATGATTTGCAGTTTGCAGTGCAGGGGTGCACTGGGCCAACTGCATTTGTAGCTCTTTTTGTGGACAGCTTCAAAACCCCCTGCTAGTACACAGGCAACTTAAGAACATGCAAATCCACATACAGTGAACTGGGTGGCAAGGTTTAAAAGCAAACATGTGCCAAATTGGGGCCAATGACCCTTTTTATATTCTGCACTTTAACTTTTTTGTTTTTCAAATATAAAAAAAAACATTCTTACAAAAGCGTGTTTTTACACAAGTCTTTATTTATTTATTACTTATTGCACAGCGTGTCTGTTGACTCAGTCAGACTGCCGTGTGTGGCACTCAAGTCTGTGGACCCCAACCTGGATGCAGATAGAAAGAGAGCGCCAAGGAGGCGGCAGAGCAACCTCAGCTTCCTTCAGACACACGGGGAGAGCTGAACGCAAACTTCGCAGCCGCCAGTTCTGATCTGCTCTGGGAGCCATCAGATGTGACGTGACAGACGTGACGTATCGCAGGGGCAAGCGGAGGAGTGGAGGACCGAGGAGTGAGGAGCAGAGCGGAGCCATCGGAGCCAGTGCGGTGCTCAGTTACCGCGGCCCAGCCCTGTCCGGCACCCAAATAACACCCGATATTACAAGGGCACGGCAGCAGTATTGGACGCTGGGCTGCGGGCTTCAGTGACAGCAACACCCTAAACACGCTGGACCCGGAGCCGAGTCGGAGGGAGCGGTGAGCATTCCAGAGCTGGTGTGCAGTGGATTGAAGCAGCATTCCTGGGTCAGGCCGTGCTCCGCTTCTTGAGGCACCAAACCCTTCCCTCCTGTTTTAAACACTGGCCATTCGCAGCACCCCAGCACCCCAGCAAACTCCACCCCAGCAAAACAGCACAGGTTAGCCGCGGCACAAGCTACGGCCGCGGCCACAGCTCATCAGTGCAGTCTGCCCGCCTGCAGAGCCGAGACCAGGAAGTAAGTGGGTGGGAGGTTCTACGGTAACTGCCTGATTCTCGCAGAAGCGGCCGACTTTAGGTCGGTGCGGCTTGCGAACTCAATGCGCTTACTTAGGAACGCAACCAATACTGCCATTTTTTCAGCCAAGCAACAAGCGTGCTGACATTTCCTGCCAAACTTTCCACTTCAGTTCAAGCCAAGTCCCGGTCCAAGCCCCAGCCACCAAATCTTTTGCCCGCGGAAGGGTGCCCTTTTGACCTCCAGTAAGGTATTTAAAGCCTATCAGCATTCAACTTTTAACATTCAAAATCAAGCACCTAAGCTCTTACCAACACTACCACCACTTGCCCCAAAAGTCAAGCGAAGGCAGCAGCCCAGTCCATCAAACATCGAATAAAACAGAAGTGAGCGAGAATGAGATCACGAAAACTTCACCAGGCAACTACATATACAGCCAGGAAAAGTGCACAATTAAAGGATCTCAACCCCACCCAAAGTAAAAAAAATAATACAAACACGCAAAAAGAGAGGCTGATCTCTGCACCCACACCAGAACCAGCGCTTTTCAAATTTGGGGGGAAAAACAGAAATTTTACTTTTTAAAGAACCCAATAGCCGCTATCTACACCTTATTAGATGAAGCTCCCGGTCTGACAAGCCCCATAATTCCTAATAAATCAGGAAAAGCAAGTCCACAGATACAAGGAACCCAAAAACCACTAGCCAAATTACCTAAATCAATTGAAAGTCCCCCTCACATTCGGAAACCTAGCCAAGAGGCTAGTGCACGGAAGCCTGCCCTAGAAGGGAAACTCCTCCAAAGCAGTCAGATAAAAATATTTGCACAAGTGCACTCAAGCGAAACCCCGACGGGCTCTACCAATGTTGCGGCAAGTAGCAATAATCAAGACAAGAAAGGAGCTCTAGAAAAAGCTCTAGAAAAAGTCACTCTTGGGAAAAACAGTACCCAAAAAAACTATACAAGAAGGAGTTTGGATTTGTTCTTTTTCCTTATCAAACGACGCGGATCTCCTCCAAGCCTTAGAAATAAATACATTAACCCAAGGGGCAATTCACCCAACCAACCCAGGGCAACTCCCAGCTGCTGGCTCATCCATGGGTATGCAAGTCAGGGCGGAAGGGGGTCCGCCTCCACACCAATAAAACCATTTGCCATAAAGAACCAGCAGGAGGGAAATAAAAATGATAAAACCGTTCAATCTCCAGTAGGTCGGAATTTACAGTCACCACCCATTACGATTTCATCAGTTAGTGGAATCGAATCAACATTGGGGATTTCAGCGCAATCTATCCCTACAGTGAAACTCTGCTAAGAACATTACAGCAAGCCATAAATGTCTTAAACTTCCAATCAGACAAATTAGAGGTGCAGATTGATCTAATGAATCTGATAGTAGTACACATAGCGGGAATAAACACAAAACTGGACACAATAACAGCTCAAATCACAAAAGGAAATAATAAAAACGCACAAGGTAGTGGACATTTATCAAACCTCAACTGTGGATGCAGACAAATAATAGACAAACTGGCTTCGCTTCCAGAAATCCTCACAGGAATTTTAATGTGGTACAACCAATCGAAAGTACGGAACCCATAACCACAAAACAGCAGAACAATGAAAATCAAGGCATAGTGGGACCTGCCAAGATGACATTTAATCCCGTTCAATCTGGCAAAGAAAACAACAAGGAAGCAGAGAATATGATATGTACAAGCAATAACCAGAACACCGCTCAATCAATGCCCATTCACAGCTCACCGAGTGGAGTTTTGACAAAAAGGCAACAAAAGTGAGCCCGGAAGGCTAGGCATAATGTTAGTAAACAAATCGCTCAGGGAGCAAGACAAATGTATCCAATATTCATCCAACAGTCCATACCCAAATTAAAAAATACAAGTAAAACAGAAACAACAATGGACACGCTCAGTCCAAGGTTAAATATACAAGACTTCACGGTCACCTCAAATAAATCATTACAAAGTAAAGTCCTCTCATCTGATCAAGTAATTAGTAACGAACAGAGAATACAAAACGTAGAAACCAATATAAAAAAATATGTCAAACAACAAGGGAAAGCAAAGCTTGAAACCCCAATATCAACATCAGAGAAAAGTAACATAAACTTAAAATATGCGAGTGAACTTTGCAACTCAAGGGAACTCTCAGTTCCAGTCTGAACTGGATACAGTGAAACAATTCAAGAGGAAGTGGTTCCAAGCACAAACATAAAAATTAATGATGATCAGACAACAAAACAAGCTACAGAGGTAGTAACACCAACAGTAAAAACGCCAGGCAATCAAACAAAAATAGAACAGGGTGAAAGAAACCAAATAAGAGTCATTATCAATAAAAACAGGGCCGGGTCTGTCAATTACCCACTGAAGAACAAATAAGGCAGAAGCACCAATGGGCAGAAACCAGACGCAAAGCAGGAAGCCCGGCTCGCGAGACCACAGAAGAGGGTAAATTCAACATCCCTATCCAAGATAGGGCCTCCCAAGAGAAAACAGGCCAAACAAGATATACGGATCACGAAAATCCTAAGAATTTAATAAGTGCAAACCAGACAACATATCGTCCAAGTTACATAGCAGAGACCTCATCAAAATTGATATTTGTGCCAGAGTACCCAACGAAGGGGAGATTGGATACATTAAACAGGGGCAATTTACTACGACTGTTTAAAGAGATTTTAGAATTAAGGAATATAACTTCAGCGGATCTTCTAGCTGTAGAATTCCAGCAAACGGAAAATAGACCTGAACTAGAGGCAACCCTAACAACCTGGACATCTAACGGAGTGGTGGACCAGATCTACTCAACAAGACCTGTCTTCGATGCCTGGGGCATAACTTTAAAGCATCACAAACGCCCTAAATACCCATATCCTTTACTACAAAAAACAGAGGCATCAAAGACAGAAAAAGCTACAGTAAAGGGTTCAAAATCTTTCCTGAGGGGAGCCAGAAACATCACACCTAACGCACAGTAAAACCCGGTCCAAAACCAGAGAGAATATAGCCCAAGCTCATTGCGTTCTAAACAACAGATAGAAGACAATCAGGACTGGTCATGGGTGTCCAAGATCCTGAGTCAACAACGGACCTGATGAAAGCATGGGGACCCGAAGGCACAAAACTACAGGGGCTTGTCCCAGCTCATATAAAGAGTATGGCATTAAGATCTGTTCATGGAACGTTCACGGATTTGGAGAAATGGGCCAAGACCAGGAGACTCTATCCTTTTTACAAAGCTTCGATTTAATTTTATAACAAGAAACATGGAACATGGCATCAAAGTCAATTACAGGTTATGAAGAACATCATGTATTGGCGGAAAGATTTTCCAACCACGGGCACCCAAGAGGGGGACTGTCAATATATGCTACCATAAAATTCGATTGGATAGCAGAAGAACTAGATGTGGGAGAAAATTGGTTGCAAGTTTTGAAACTCGAGTGTAAACGCAATACATATACAAAGTCCTGGCAGTTAATGATAATAAATGTATACATCCACCCCGAGAAAAAATGGAAGAAGGAAAAATCGATTAGCCTGGTAAACCTGATAAAGGTGCTGCAAACCACCCATCAGCACGGTGAAAGGATAATCTCAGGGGACTTCAATATCAACCTCATGAGGAGTAACCAGAAAAATAGAAAGAATCAACACCGCCCGAGGCCCAGGAACTAAGACAAGAGCTGGAAGCCCTAGGCCTAACAGTTCTGAATGGAATTATAAAGGGAGACAGACCAACAGCCATTACGTTTATGAGTGGCAAAAGGCAATCGACCATAGACTACACTTTTGTCAGCAAGGAACTTCTCCACACGGTTGATGCATTTCATATTAGCCCCCGCCCGGAAAGTGACCACCATCCACAAGATTTGGTAATAAACATCAATTTGCTTCAGAAAAGAAACGCAATGGCCCTAACTGAAATGACAGTAATATACAATGTAAGAAAACTAAAGTGGCGTGGAACAAACACAAAACAAATCATGGAAGCCATTTATGAATATGCAAAAAACACAGGGTCCCGGAGCGTGCAACAACTTGAACAAAAGTGGGAGAACTTAGGAAAAATCCTACTAAAAAAATTCCCAGCAAATTTAGCACGCCAGAGGAACCCAGGAACAAGAAATGACCTATGGTATAACATTCTGCTGCGCGACCAGAAAAGAAAAATTGCAAGAGAGGTGAGAACCCAGGCCGCGGCAGCAAGGAAAGGAATAATCACGGACAAAAGGAAAATCATAGAAATGAGGAAGAAATACAAGGACAAATGCAGGGAGGCAAAAAAGGAGTATAAAGAAAACCTCTGGGGGTAATCACTCTGGGCGAGCAAACTGCCAAACAGCAGTGATTTTTGGGGAATAATAAACAATCCAACAAAGGGACCGAGACAGCTTCAAATCGCAGGTATAAGTGAAGACATATGGAAACAACACATCCGCAAATTGTACAATAACACCCAAAACAACAATAAAGTGAAGGAGATCATGGAACTAGAAGTTCCGCTAGAGAAAGGACTAGCATAACAACCTGCAGACCCCATTTTTAGGAAAGTATGCAATCGGAAGGAGACTCACAATTCCTTAGCGCCTATGGATCCAACACGCTAACTAACAAAAAACAACTAAGAGGAGTAATAAAAAAACTAAAAACAGAGGGGGCAGCAGGGCCAAATGGCCTTCCAAACGCCCTATTTAAGCAAGCGCCAGACTTCTGGGCCGACTATTTCAGGCCTATTTTTAACCACTTATACAGTAAAAACAAGATACCAAATTCCTGGAAAGGGAATATATCTCATCCAATTTTAAAAAACGGAAGCCGCACCCAGCCAGAAAACTACAAGCTCATCGCCCTGATCGATGTAGAGGCAAAACCTTTTTGCATCCTGCATCCTATTACACCTCCAAGCATGGATGGAGGAAAAGTGCGTAATCCTGAAATTTCAAACAGGATTTAGGCCCGGCATGGGCACAACTATTAACCTGGCAGCCTTGGCAATTTTGACAGAAAAAGCCATAAGCAGTAAATCTGGATTATTTGCATGCTTCATAGACTTAAAATCAGCATTTGACAGAGTTCCAAGAGAGAGACTCTGGGAAAAACTGAAAGCATGGGGGTTACCACAACAACTAATCGATGCCATTGTAGTCTTACATAGCGACACCTGGGCCAGGGTGAAGCTTGGAGATGGCAGCACAGTGTCAGCCAAGATAAACACTAAACACGGCCTAAAACAGGGCTGCATCTTGGCACCAAGTTTATTTAATTTGTACCTTGCAGACCTAAACAGTTACCTGTCAAAATCCAACTCCATCCACCTATTTTGGCAAATGAGCCAATACCATACCTTCAGTATGCAGACGACATAGTGGTTCTGAGCCAAACTCCAATCGGTCTGCAAAGAGTCATCAACAATCTGACAAACTACCTTGACCAGCAAGGGTTGGAGCTAAACGAGAAGAAAAAAAGGTGGTGCGTTTAGTGGACACCCTGTCAAGCAAATTTAAAGGGTATGCAAATGGCGAACTAGTAGAAGAGATCGGCTCATACAAATATTATGGGAATCAGGCTGGCCCGACGCATGTCATTCAGGGATCAGAAAAGGGAAATGAGAGCAAAAGCCCAAACATTAATCTTTGCATATAAATTGCTGGAAAAGAAACTGGGCTGCCCCTCCTACAGCCACCTGTTGAAAGTGATGGCAGCGCAAATATTACCCACCTTGACATATGGTTGGAAATATGGCGAGTCCGGGAAACTGAAATTCGAAATGAGCTCCAGACCAAGATGTATAAAGCCGTTTTCGGTCTTCCTAAAGCCGCATCCCCTGCACAGACCCGTTTAGAATTCGGACTCCGGAACCAGAAATATCAGAGAAAGAACATCTTCATGAAATTATTTTGGAAGTTCCGATCCTCAGAAACTGGACCCTTGAACAGCTTATGCTGGGCAGAAATCAAGGCCCAGCTCGTCCAGAAATGATCAAATACATGGGGTGAATACCTGAGAACAGCCTTGGCGGAACTAGGTATCCAAGAGGTATGGGACAGCAAGGTGGACAAGGCAGCATTTAATAGGGTCTGCAATGATACTGAAAAGAAATTGTCTTTGCAAGAAGACAAAAAAACATTGGTCAAACGACGTCACGCTTGGACAGTAATAAACTCCTACCCACATCTCAAGCCACATGCTTATTTATCAGCACATTTTCGCTTAGAGTTAAAAAGGAGGTTTATATAGTATCGCTTAGGAGCACATGACCCGAAGGACTTGCTACCAACTTGGAAAGGCAAAAATCAAAATGCAAACTGTCACTTATGCAGACACCACAATGAATCCATATGCCACTTGATGTGTGTATGCCCCATAGTTAAGGACCAAGAAGGATACTCCTAAAACCAATTTTTAATGAATTAAACATTCGCACCTGTAGGCAAGCCGTCATTCGCTGAATTGAGGGCACATCAAACATCTTAACCTGCTGAGGGGTAAAACTTTTCATACAAATTAGTAACCTCCTCCAAAAAGCGGAGTCATCACAGCCAAAAGGGGCTTATAAAGGAACAGTTCTTAACATTTCAAATTTTATAAATATAACATGAACTATTTTAAGGGAATGATACTACTTTTAAACTTTGTATTTTGAATGATTTTAATGTGGCAAAGTACATTTTATTGATTTATCTTCATGGTTATGAAAAAACCAAATAAAGGACTTTTTGACTTGACTTGACTACTTATTTTAAAAATACTGTTTCCTATGGCCACAGCTAGTTTCTGAAAAGTTTTTTTTAGCCCAACTTAACTTGTGAATACTCACTGGACATAACTGCTAAAATTCAAGTGAAAAATTCTTTAAAACACAGAACATTAGACTCTAGTCAGCAAAACACACAGGGCATCATAATGATGCCTGACAGTCGGACTGCCGGCCGCTATTGTGGTGGTCGGGAGACCACCCGACGAGCATGCAGCAGTCTGACTGCCATATTTGGATATGACCGCTGGGCTGTTCAGAAAGTCAGCAGCCCCACCGCAACACCATAGCTCAGCTATTTAGAAGGCTGCAGCAGATGTCACCGCAGTACAGCGCCTTCTGTACGTCCGTGCACCCCGTGCCATAAACCATGTCGTGCATGGCACATGGTGCACGGAGGTGAGGAGGGGACCTACCTGTGCTCCCAGGGCCATTTTTCAGTTGCCCACGACAGACGAGGGCCTTGTTTGTGGCCCCCATTATCCCTTTCTGACAACCTTTTCATGGCGTGATTCCCGCCATGAACAGGCTGTTGAAAAGGGATATTGTAATCCTGACCGCAGTGCCTGCCTTGGCACCGTCGACATGGTAGGACGCTGCTCCAACCGCCGCCCAGTCGCGATCTCTGATCCTGTCGAGGCGGTGGTCCTGCGTCTGACAGCTGCGGATCTGACCGCCAGCATTGTAATGCGGCGGTCGGACCGAAGGGATGTCGGAGGTCAGACTGGACCAATGGCCTGTCGGTGATCCAACCACCCAAAATCCTAATCAGGCCACCATCTCCATCTTACAACACCATTTGTAATGTTCACCGATCAATGTTCACTTTTTCAAAAAAAACGACGCCGTTCCATATGGCCAATTAACAACTATGACTGATGAGTTAATAAGAGACCTTTTTGTTATTAAGGAGGATATGAAACTCTGGCATCAGGTAATCTGTTCAGATCTATTTTTGTTTTCAAGGTAATATCCATCCGGACATACAAGGAGTTGAAGTTTGAATCCTTATCAGACACAGCTTTCACTCACAATACCTATTTAACAGAAACAGGGCTGATACAGTGGAGTGAGGAAAGTTGAACTCGAGTTCCCAAAAACTTTGCAGAAAATATAGCAAAAATGTGTCGGAGCTAAAAGAGAGCATTTTGGGAGATAGTAAGAGCATAGACGGAAGCAAAAGAACAGCTGCTATCTACATTTTATTACTGTATTAGAGGTGGTGCCTTATATTTCGAGTTTTACCCATTGACTACATCTATAGTGTTTCAATATGTGAATAACTTGCTAGGTAGACAAGCATGAAATATTTCTATAATTAATACGTGTTAAGCAAAGTAATGAATAATGGATGCAATTTGCACAGCACTCTTGCACTGATACAATAAAAAGTTTGTAAAGGGTGGGGTAGAGGCTGCAGGCAAGCAGGAAGCTGAGATATTGAGTCTGCGCAGTTTGTCGTCAGGAATTTTGAAGACACACTGCACTGACTCGAGGTGTCTGCTTCCCGCGCTGCTATTTGCAGGACCGTGTGGAAGCCAGTGCTTAATTTGTAAAAGAATAAGTGCCGGGGCTCAAACTTTACCTCAGACAAACTCGGCCGGAGTCATGGAACGTTGGGCTGCTAAATACAAAGACTGCGACTCTTGATTCTACCTCAAGCCTCTTTAATCCACCACCAGACACTCCCTGCCTCTATATCTCACTTGTGCAGGTTACTTTTCTTCCTTACTCTCTCTCTTTGTCATTGTTTTTCTCTTCCTCGTTCTTTCCCCCTTTTGTGTTTTTCCTCTCTGAGGCTCTGGTTCAAAGTTTGTTGATGTAAAATAAATGTTGGTCCCCTAAAATCAGTGCTGGTGGTTGTGGGCTTCACCTGGCAACCCCCACCTCTGATTAAGCACTAGCAACACAGTCTGTTGCCTCTGGGGAGGGAGGCAGCAACGGGATGAGTTCTGGCCTCAGCATCCCACCTCTGCCCTTTACGGAAGGAGAGCGGTTGGAACATGCCATGTTCCAGCCCAGCTGCTGCACATGGTAGAAACAGGGCTTTCCAGGGGTATAAATTAAAACATTTAACAGTGCATGCATGCTTTTAAGGTTCCCACTCCAATCTAATCTACTAGGAATGTTTGCAAATAATAGTATTTTCTAGGTTTTCATATGGGTTTTATATTGCATGATAAAACATAAAAGATCATATTTTCACTGCACGTTTTATTTTTTCTAAAAAATTAAATTAATATATAGAACCCGCTCTGTCTCCAAAGCTAAAAAGAGAGCCTCCATTGTGCAACTACTTCTTTTAAATAAAATCTGTAATGCATTTTAAATTTGTCATTGTTTTGGGATCGAAACGTAGAAGAAGAAGAACTAAAAGAATCTGATTTAAATACCTTTTCCCTCTTGGAAAATGGTACAAATGGCTTTGTGTCTGTTACTATGTTCCCTTTAGGAAACTACACAGTACATTGGTTTTCTTTGTTTGCTATTTAATATTAAGAGATTTATCATTTCAATAGGTGAGTGTGTATATACATTTTTATAACACGGATTAGAAGTAAATATTCCCCTAAAATGATGCTACTCAGACAAACTGCCGGTGTAAAGGTGAAAAAGCGAATGATAGGAAAGTGCCCAGGCTCCCTCCTGCACCCGCTCACAATCATTCTGTTTTTTTAAATCAGGGAACACACACACACAGACCTACCTTTTGCATATTGTACAGAACCATCGTTGTCACGACTGCCTGACTTACGTGCCTGTGTCTTTGCTTTGCCAAATATGCAGTGGCGGTTTCTCTTTGCGGGCGTCGGGGCTCCGCCCCAGGTACATGTTTACATTTATTAAGAGATCAGATAACATTTTATTTAATAAAAAAATATTAAAAAAATTCCCAAAGAAGAACACGGGGCACTGTCTCTGACTGAGTCTGCAGTCTGCCCCACTCACCATTACCGCCGCAGCTCCGCTGTCACGTCACGTGACTGATTGCTTTGCTCCCGGGCCCAAAGAAGCCTGCTATGTGTTTGCCGGGCCGACAACCTCACAGCCCTGAAGGCTGTGATGTCATCAGCTCGGCAAAGACCTAGCTGGAAGGCCCAGTCTCCACCCCCTGATGCCGTGGAGGTTAAGTTAGCCCCGGGTGTTTTAAATACAAGCCCGGGATCGCTAACTCTCCACGTCAATCAGAGAGTGGAGGAGAGCTTGTCACGGTGTCACCCCACCCCTTCCCAACTCGTCACAGGGTGTGGTGGGACCCACCCTGTGACGAGTTGGGAAAGGGTGTGTCAGGCGGGCAGCCAAGGAGTCGAGTGACCGTCTGCGCAGGCTCAATGATGATCTGACTGCTTCCCGCGCGCGTGAGTCGGCAGTTGGAGTGGCAGTTGGACGTGGCAGCCATTTTACACTCCAGACAGACTGCATTAGCGGTGAGCCGAGGAGGCAGTCTACTGCTCTGTCCTGAAGAAGCATCGTCGTGCCATTACCTTTACCAGCAGCAGCAGGTAGTCCATGTGGCTGCCAGGTTGCTGTCCGGAGTAGGGCAGTAGTAGGAGGAAGGACTGGACTTGTGAACTTGGTCAGTTCACCAGGTAAGGCCCAGGCGGGCAGTTTTTAACTTATAGGCCCGCGTTGGCTACGGCTTCAACTGTTAGTGTGTGTTATTCTCTGATATGGTGGAAGGGTAACACAATCTCATACTGTTCAGCTCCCTGTTCTCCATTTCAAGACATAATAACCCTGTGTGCTTCGGAGGCATAATAAACTCAATATATCTCGGTAACCATGTGATTGATGCAGTAAATGTATGCGTGGGTCTGCTACCCTTTGTCTGCAAGTTAGCTAAATCAACTGCACAACACGTTACGCCTTACTGTTGTGCTGGAAAGGCAAGCATGTCTGTGGCTCGTTTGTGACCCAGGGGTGCAGTGTAGTGTGACGGATGTGCCATCTGCCACCTTTTCTTACCATTAATTGTAGTCACTCCGCTGTCATACGCTGGAGAGGAGGTGGGGGAAGGGGATAAGTATTCCTGCTTCTCACCTCCCCCACTGTTCTCTTGGTCAGCCAGCTCATTGGTAATGATATACACATGGACTGCCTTCCTCTGATGTTTGTTTTTTTCCTTTTTGATTCTAACATTAGCTGCTTTTCTGGGGTGCCCCATGCATCCAAACCAGCGCTGGGAACTGTGAGTACCCCTCACCCTGGCTGTGGGGAGGGTCAGCGATACAGACGTCTTGCTGGAGGAGGCTTTGGGCATGTAGGACAATTTGAAACTCTGGCACAAAACACTTACTTGCTTGCCACTCAACTTCTGTGCTGTGTTCTCGTGTGGTTAGTTAGATGTAGGCGGCTCTTTCTTATTATGAACCTCACCGCACAAGCTAACAGTAGGGTCTGCCCAACAGCAGCTCCATGGATGCCCTGTAGGGGTAGTCAAAGGGTTTGAAAGCACTTTGGTTCCTGTAGGTACCACCATCATCCTGAGGCTCCCAGCCTCAAGTATAATTTCTCTTGACTTCCTACAACCCACTGAAGTGAAGAGGTGGAGCGGAATAAGGGGAGATACGATCCGATCACTCAGGCTAAACAGTTACAGCTGAAGCCTGAGTGATCGGATCGTTTAGTGTTATAATCTCTGATATGGTGGAGCGGTCTTCTGTCTTATCTCTTGCCATGTCCGGGCTCGTTTCTTTGCACCACTTGCATTCCGTAAATGACATTTTTTGCCACAAACATATCCTAAGCCTTAACTGACTGAATCTGATGCTGCCAGTTTCGAGGAGACTAAACCCTCTTTCTCGTCCTCTGTCTGCTGACTTCTCTGTACTTGCAAAGCAAATGGTTAGTTCCTAGATGGACCGAGTTTTGAGGTTGCAAGGTTCTGCATGGGGTTTTTTGCGGATCAGTGACCGTTACACATACATCTCCCTTAGCCACATTGTCATTAACTGAGAGGAGATTATCTACTTTCTCGTTCAAGTCACTTCTTTTCGTCAACACCAGGGAGCAAAAATTACTGATCTCACTGATTTGGATGTCTAAGCAGTCTAATCCGCCTAAGCATTTGCCACTAAACTGTTTGAAATTATTTTCCCTATCAGTGGAATCCTGAACAGACTTCTTACCCACCTTGTTGGTTGGTCTCTTTGCTCGAGCATTTTGTTTAGGGTGCATGGTAGAGCCACTTGCCCCACTTGTATTTACTGTCTTTGACTATTTTTTATGATTTTTGGGGGGTTGCGGGCTCAAGCACTGTCAAAGGTAGCTCATGAATGACACATAGATTGTGTTGCGGCAAGGTCTGAGAGAGTACTGGCTTTTGTGGCGGACCACTTGCTGCCACAGTTAAACCACTCAGTGAAGTCAGAGAGCGGGCAATACCTGCATTTTGCAATCGGGCTGTTGTGGTCTTGGGTAGTAATAGTTAAACCTCCAGAGTCCCTTAAGGTGGCATCTAACCTGGCCTCCACGACTGACTACATTTTGTGCTACTATTTATTTTAAATTTAATATGCATGGCACTCGAGAGCATTCTAGTAGAGATTTCCACCATGTAGCCTTCAATAATTATACTGACAGTGACATCTCTGAAAACAGGGATAATGTATATATCCATAACAGTGCTTAACTGAAAAGAAGAAATAATCATGCCTGCTAATTCACAGATAATAAGTATTTGCCCTGTATTTATCGCCACTTTTTTAAAATTATTATTTTTATCATTTTAGTAGAAACATAGGGAAACATGAGGAATAAAATACATACTTGATTTTATACACCGATTTATAAAATGAAAGCGTTTTTAATGAGGTGTCTGAAAAACCACCACCTCGGCTGCTGCTGATTGCTGAATAATTCTCTGACACGTTTTAAAAGCTTTCTAATAACCTGCTTCGGATCTGGTTCATGAGGTACTGGGCACGTGTAAGCGTTAATGCCATCTGACAGCCCGGGCCTCTCCTGGGGCCAGGCTGGCGCAGTCTGGGTTCTAATTAATGTGGCCGAGTATTGCTGTAGGTTTAACTGTATCCCAGATGCTGTGACTGTCTATCAATTACAGTAGCATCCCTTCTTCCAAAGAAACTGCGCTCAGAAAGGGCCACTAATCTCCAAAATACAAGCAGCAGGGCCTGAGCTGGGTGTATTAAAAGATTAGATAGATGAGTTTGATGACGTTAAGATGTTGTGCTTGTGCCTCATTGCGGTTCCTGTTGAAAGAGTTGGACGGTCTCTGTCTAAACGTACATAAGATGGATTTCTAAAAGCATACTGAGGTTACGGGCAAAAATGGAAAATACACAGGAACAAAATAGAAGACTGTTTGACCAGTGACTGAGGGGTGTGGAGGAAGGCAAAAGTAAATAAGCGCAAGTTTATTGCCAGGTACTATGACACTGGTTCTGTCTGCTCGCAAAAAAGTTGGGCCCCTGTACTGTTGCCTCTTGAAAGGTGGGCACTGGCGCAATTTGAATTGGAAATATGTTATCCTCGACTTCTCTCTCATTTGCTCCTAAAAATGTGTACTTTGGCCATGATGCAAGAAACTCCTCAAATGTTAGTTACCCTCAGTGTTCTCCCAGTAGGGTCCCTGCAATGTTTGCTCCTGCAGGTTGGGCCTCTGTGCACTCAGCTAGTTAATGCTGAGGCGCTTACATGATTTGCTAGTAAAACGTTGGGCCATAGTCCACTGTTAAATATTTGGGCCTTGGTGTCGATTACTCATAACGTTTTGCTTCAAAGATATTCACTCTGTAAAGATAGATTTTATTCTGTGGAGTTCTCTGGTTGGACAGATCCCATAGTTTTTTAATGCATTTCTACCACTGGATATAAGTAATTATAGCCTGTCTGCAGTCTAGGGAGAGCATTGCCAGTTCTAGCGATTTAAGATCAGTTTGGATGTGTGTGTATCTGCAGCTTGTTAAAATGATAAAATCCCTGACTGACATGAATGTGTGAAGACTTGCCACAGCCAAAGTTAGGGCCTTGTAATGGCATGGATGGATGTCGGGGTGGGAGTGTTAACCTTTGAAAAATCGCCTTTCTTGGCTTGTCTTTAAGTTGTTTATTTTAAAAATTATCAATGAGGTAGTGAGCAGATATTTATCCAGAGTTAAAGATGCATCTTCTGCATAAGAAAGGGTTTTCATTAGTGTTTTTATGTACTTAAAAGCAATCTTAGTAATTCTTCCTGTGAGACATTTAGGGGTAGTAAGCGCTATACAAATGCAATTACAATTATGAATACTTAACTTGAGGTCAGATTAACTGCTATGAAATGTTATGTTGAGTCATTTCAATGTTATTGCACTTTAGCTCTCGTGAAGTGCTGTGCAGGGTTTGTTTGCCTTGTGCGGGGCCTGTGGTGGGTTGTCATTTGGCAATTGGCCACTGGCACTGGCGCAGTCTGTTATTCTGTCTGCCCCTCATAATGTGGTAGTTTTGAAATCACGAACTGTCAGGGTTCACGGTAGGTTTCCTCCTTCCATCTCTACACTGATGACTATCTCTCCCTTACAGACTAAACTGAAGGCAGGTTATCCCCTTAGCTGGAGTGCTAGCTGGCATCGCAGAAATTGTAATATGGCTGCCAAAATTCCAGCACTGCTACAGCATAGTGCTGTTTAGCAGTCTAGTCTTCTTAAATAATGAAGGTCAGGTGAAGTGCGCTTCAACATTCCACAGTGCACTTCACTGAAGAAATTCCTGAGAGAGCACCTGTTCCTGAGGCGTCGCGAAAGTTAGTTAGGGTAGTTGCGTTTAAATATCGGGTTTTAGTTTCGTCGGAATTCTCTTGCACTATGAAATAAGGTCAGTGTATATTTAAAAGAACCAAATGCATTTTTCTGCTTAAGCTGAACGTTCAAATAATAGCACTCTTCAAAGAATTCCCAGTGCTTATATTTAAAAAGACTCTTGTCACGCTTGGTTGAGAAGGTTAAAGACCGTGATGAATTAAAGTAACTTAGTCATTTTCCTTTTTACCGCATTTGTTAAATGCATGTGAAAGAGATTAGTCATCCACTTGTCAGCAAGGTTAAAAGGGTCAACTAACTCTGTAGTTGAAATTCGTTTCTGTTAAAGAAATCTCCAGCTCCTAAATAAATCAAATAAGATGGAAGCACAAGCTTGCACAGACAAATTAAATTAGCACAGTTGCCTACAATTCATTTAATTAACTACTGAAAGGGAGCTCAAGAGAACCCTATCATTTCTGCTATACTAAAAACTTGTGAAGAGCTCTTTTATTAATTCAGAAGAAAAGAAGAATTAAAGCAGCCTAATAAGAATAAAACTGATAAGATAAAGGAGCGTAATACACAGTGAGTACAGTAGATGAAGGGCATAATAAATATAACCAATTCAAAAAGAAAAGAATAAAAAGCAAACATTTACCACAATCTTTCTTGCATCATAGCCACAAGCCAGAATCTGCGGCAGGACGTTCCTGAAATAGAAAAAGAAAATAAACAAGCTAAGTAAAAACTTCTCATCTCAACCAGACAAACAACACGAGAAGTAAGAAGAGTAGCAAGCTTCCCAAGTTTCCCTGGTAAGATAAGTTATCTAATATAAAAAGAGAAGTTGGTCACAAGTAAGTGCTGAGTAAATGCTAAAGTTGAATTGTGTACAGGTCTGCAAGAAGTAAGAAGAAAAGAAGACCTTGCAGAACAGGCAGAGCGCAGGAAGCTGTCTCTTCTCTGTCCCCAACCCCTTTCCCCCTTAGAACTTACCTGCGATGGAATGCTAGAAGGCCTAGCAGGGAAGGTTCTGAGAAGGGCATTGGAACTAACGTCGTTCTGCTCCTGTGCGGTTCAATAGAGGAAAGACATTGGTCCTGACAGAGTGAAGTGCCCACGTTGGTACAAGCACCCGAGCAGAATGGCGGAGGGGTTTGATTTTAAAAATCTAGGTGAGATTTTAAGTAACATTCAAAGAGATTTGGAGGCAGTTAGGGAGGAAAATAAAATCCTTAGACAAGAAATAATTACCTTTAAAATGGGAGATACAGTTTCAGGGACCAGTCAAGGAACCACATTCTTAGAAACCCAAGGACCAAACACAAGTCCTATATCCATAGCCCCCACACAAGTTATCCACTCATTGTCCCCAGTAATCCCTCTTGACTCCTCCGGAGAGGTTTAATGGAGACCCGCACAAAGCACAAATTTTTTTGACACAGTGCTCTCTGCATTTCATGTGCCGCCCAACGATTTTCCCCGATGCTCAATCCCGGGTAGCCTTTATCCTCTCCTATCTTAGTGGAGATGCCGCTTCTTGGTCGATGCCTCTTGTTACCAAAGATGACCCAATTTTGTACAATCTAGACAACTTCAAAAAGAATTTCTCCGAATTTTTGATAGAAGAACTGCATCACAGGCTTCAGACAACGAGCTGTTAGAGTTGAAACAGGGAAATCGAGAGCTAGTGTCGTATTTGGCCCAATTTAACAAACTAGTGGTCGAGACCAACTGGCCCGAAGATAAAAGAGCAGCTGTATTCTACAGAGGACTGCGAGAGGAACTCAAAGACGTGTTGTCCCAAATTCCCAATCGCCCTTCTGACATCTCAGAATTAGTAGACTTAACTCTAGAAATCGATTATCGACAAAGCGAACGGAAAGGAGAACGAAGGAGGGAGTTCAGGTCCAGTGTTCCCCGTTTTGATCGGGTAAAGGTCGAGTCTACGCGGGCTGTAGAGAGTTCTTCTGGAGTAGAACCCATGCAGATCGGTGTGGTCAGAGGTCCACTGACGAAGGAGGAGAAAGACAGGAGAAGACTGAATAAGTTGTGCCTGTACTGCGGTGGAGGTGGACATTTTGTCAAAAATTGTATAAAAAGACCTAAATTGCCCGCAAAGGAGAAGGAAAACTAGCGGCACCACCGGTCAGCGGAGTTGGACTGGTGGATGCGAATGAAGGAACAACTCCACATAATCATCAGTTGGCAAACACTCTACAAGTCTCCTCACCCCATTTGGTTATGACAGTGACGTTAAGATTCAGGAATGAAGCTTTGGCGGGAATTACGGTTATGGTAGATTCTGGAGCAACTGGAAATTTCTGCGATCACAAATTCGCTAGCCAAATTGGACTACAAGCAATTAAAAAAGAGAAAATGAGAAGGTTAGAGCGGTGGATGGTACGGATCTAACTTCAGGGCCCATAACCAGTCACACAGAATTGGTGCACATGATTACAGTCGAAGGCCATCAAGAAAAATTGCAGTTCAATCTAATAGACGCCCTCAATTCCAATTGATTCTAGGTTTGCCGTGGTTGACAGAGCACAACCCACAGATCAATTGGGCAGCACGAACTATTCAACTAAATTCGGAATATTGTACAAGAAATTGTTTCAATTGTCCAACAAATCCTTCTCAGCCCAGTGCAGTCGCCCAGTTGTGTGAAAATGGAGGTTCGGTGTGTGTCATACAAACTACTGTTGTACCCGAAGAGTATCAAGACTTTGTGGATGTTTTTGATGAAGTGAAGGCTGAGAAGCTACCGCCCCACAGACCCTACGATTGTAAAATCGACCTTGAACCTGGGGCTAACTTGCCATGCAGCCGGATCTACGCTTTGACGGAGAAAGAAAACATTCATTTGAAGGAATACCTTGCCAAAAATTTAGAGAATGGATTTATCAGACCATCCCAGTCTCCGGTCTCCTCCCCTCTTTTTTTCGTACCAAAGAAAGAGGGGGATCTCAGGACTTGTATTGACTTTAGGGCAATTAACAGGATAACAATTAAAAACCGTTACCCGCTACCCCTAATTTCCGTATTGATTGATCAGGTGAAGGAAGCAAAGATTTACACTCGTCTAGATCTACGAGGAGCATACCATTTGATCAGGCTCCGGGAAGGCGATGAGTGGAAGACTGCGTTCAGGACTAAATATGGCCTTTACGAGTATCTGGTCATGCCGTATGGTCTTTGCAACGCTCCAGCGGCCTTCCAGTACTTCATCAATGATGTCCTAAGTGAATTTATTGATCGATGCGTCATAGTTTATATAGACGACATATTGATTTATTCAGACTCAGTTGAAGACCACCCAAACCAGGTCCGAGCTGTTTTACAACGATTACGAGAAAATTCACTATACGTAAAACTGGAAAAATGCCTATTCAATACTGATACAGTGGAATTCCTGGGCTTTGTATTATCACCTGCAGGAGTGAGAATGGACGAGCAGAAGGTGAAAGCTATAACGGAGTGGAAAGCCCCTACCAGTGTCAAAGAGGTTCAAAGCTTTATTGGATTTTCCAACTTTTACCGCCGATTCATTCACGGATTCTCCCAGAAAATTCTCCCCTTAACTCGTCTTCTAAAGAAAGGAGTTCCATTTAAATGGTCTGAAGAAGCTGAAGAGGCCTTTAGATTGATGAAAGACAGCTTTACCACGGCACCTGTTTTACTTCATGCAGATCCCTCTGAGCCTTTCTATTTGGAGACAGATGCTTCGGACCTGGCCATCGGAGGAATACTTTCACAAAGGCATAAGGATACGGGACAATTACACCCGGTGGCTTACCGCTCCCGTAAGCTCAACTCCTGCGGAATGTAATTATACAATTACCGAGAAAGAACTTTTGGCAATCAAAGATGCCTTTAAAGATTGGAGGCACTACTTAATGGGAGCTAAGCACACCGTGACGGTGTTTACGGATCACCGCAATCTGAAATTCCTGCGATCTGCTCGTACTCTCACACCACGACAACTACGTTGGTCTCTGTATTTCGCAGATTTCGATTTTGTAATTACCTTTCGTCCAGGATCTAAGAATGGAAAGGCTGATGTTCTTTCTCGATTGGACACCGAAAATCAAACTCCTGTCATTACTAACCAACAAATCATACCTGAAGATAAAATCATTGGAGTTATCTCTCTCGAGCCCTTCGAAAATCACGTTCGGAATACCATGTCTGACCTGGAAATGGAGAATTGGGCCACAGAAGATCCTCAACGTCTCGTCCACAACGGTCTTCCATATCATGGCACCAATCTGTATTTACCTACTAAGGAACTCCAGTTGAAGGCAATGCAAGAATGTCACGATAACCCTTTGGCGGGCCATAAGGGCGTCTCCAAAACTGAAGAGTTACTTAGACGTAGTTTCTGGTGGCCATACATGTGCAGAGACATTCGTCAATACGTTCTGGGCTGTGAGATTTGTGCACGGGGGAAATCGGACAGGCAGGCTCCAAAAGGTCTTCTACAACCCATGCCAACCCCCCACATCCTTGGCACACAGTCTCCCTAGATTTAATTGTAGATCTGCCCTCTTCCCATGGTTATGATACCATTCTTGTGGTAGTGGACACCTTTAGCAAGATGGCACACTTTGTACCTTTCATGGGAACACCTACTGCTAAACAACTTTCCCAACTTTTTAATCAACATATCATTCGCCTTCATGGCATTCCAAAGGTACTCATTTCAGACAGAGGCTCCCAGTTTCTATCAAAATTTTGGAAGGCCTACATCAAAGGTCTTAATATAGACCATCGTTATTCTACCAGTTTTCACCCAGAAACTGATGGGCAGACTGAACGCATTAATCAAGAACTAGAACAATACTTACGGCTTTATTTGTTAGATGAAGAGGGTGATTGGCCTGACCATTTATGGACAGCTGAATACTCCTACAATAATGCTCAAAATGTATCTACTGGTCATTCCCTTTCTTTGTAAACGCAGGCAGACATCCTAATTCTCATGCTAATTTTGATAAGATAGATGTTCCAGCTGTTCAAGACATTGCTCAACAAATGACTAAAATCCACCACTCTGTAATCCAGAACTTGTCGATTGCGAAGGATCGTTATAAACACTTCGCTGATCGCAAACGTAAAAAGAACCTGATCTTCAGGCAGGAGACTTGGTTTGGTTGAGCACTAAAAATCTTAGACTCAAGGGTTCCCGTAAATTCCAGCCCCGTTTTATGGGTCCCTATCCTATTGAGAAGGTTATCAATCCTGTCACTTATCAATTATCTCTCCCAGGCACTACTAAAATTCACCCAGTGTTTCATATTTCTCTCCTCAAACCCATTCAACCAGATTTGCGTAAAAGTTCTCCTCCGGATCCTTTAATTCTTAATGGTGAGGTGGAGTATGAGGTTAAACGCATCTTAGATTCACGCATCATTCGTAATGAACTTTTCTACCTCATTGATTGGAAGGGTTATGGACCTGATGAGCGTTCTTGGGAAAAAAGTACTGATGTTCATGCCCCCGATTAATTAAAGCCTTTCATGCCAAATTCCCAGCCAAACCTCGACTGGAGGAAACCCCGTTGGGAGGGGGTACTGTCAGGGTTCACGGTAGGTTTCCTCCTTCCATCTCTACACTGATGACTATCTCTCCCTTACAGACTAAACTGAAGGCAGGTTATCCCCTTAGCTGGAGTGCTAGCTGGCATCGCAGAAATTGTAATATGGCTGCCAAAGTTCCAGCACTGCTACAGCATAGTGCTGTTTAGCAGTCTAGTCTTCTTAAATAATGAAGGTCAGGTGAAGTGCGCTTCAACATTCCACAGTGCACTTCACTGAAGAAATTCCTGAGAGAGCACCTGTTCCTGAGGCGTCGCGAAAGTTAGTTAGGGTAGTTGCGTTTAAATATCGGGTTTTAGTTTCGTCGGAATTCTCTTGCACTATGAAATAAGGTCAGTGTATATTTAAAAGAACCAAATGCATTTTTCTGCTTAAGCTGAACGTTCAAATAATAGCACTCTTCAAAGAATTCCCAGTGCTTATATTTAAAAAGACTCTTGTCACGCTTGGTTGAGAAGGTTAAAGACCGTGATGAATTAAAGTAACTTAGTCATTTTCCTTTTTACCGCATTTGTTAAATGCATGTGAAAGAGATTAGTCATCCACTTGTCAGCAAGGTTAAAAGGGTCAACTAACTCTGTAGTTGAAATTCGTTTCTGTTAAAGAAATCTCCAGCTCCTAAATAAATCAAATAAGATGGAAGCACAAGCTTGCACAGACAAATTAAATTAGCACAGTTGCCTACAATTCATTTAATTAACTACTGAAAGGGAGCTCAAGAGAACCCTATCATTTCTGCTATACTAAAAACTTGTGAAGAGCTCTTTTATTAATTCAGAAGAAAAGAAGAATTAAAGCAGCCTAATAAGAATAAAACTGATAAGATAAAGGAGCGTAATACACAGTGAGTACAGTAGATGAAGGGCATAATAAATATAACCAATTCAAAAAGAAAAGAATAAAAAGCAAACATTTACCACAATCTTTCTTGCATCATAGCCACAAGCCAGAATCTGCGGCAGGACGTTCCTGAAATAGAAAAAGAAAATAAACAAGCTAAGTAAAAACTTCTCATCTCAACCAGACAAACAACACGAGAAGTAAGAAGAGTAGCAAGCTTCCCAAGTTTCCCTGGTAAGATAAGTTATCTAATATAAAAAGAGAAGTTGGTCACAAGTAAGTGCTGAGTAAATGCTAAAGTTGAATTGTGTACAGGTCTGCAAGAAGTAAGAAGAAAAGAAGACCTTGCAGAACAGGCAGAGCGCAGGAAGCTGTCTCTTCTCTGTCCCCAACCCCTTTCCCCCTTAGAACTTACCTGCGATGGAATGCTAGAAGGCCTAGCAGGGAAGGTTCTGAGAAGGGCATTGGAACTAACGTCGTTCTGCTCCTGTGCGGTTCAATAGAGGAAAGACATTGGTCCTGACACGAACACAGCCACATTGGGAACTCTGTGAGTCTGAGCCCCCTTCAGTTTATTTAATCACGGGAATAACAGACATACGAGGTATTTTCGATAGACATTTAAGTAGAGATTCCTTATTAATTAAATGAACTATGGGTCTAACTTTTGAACATGTATGGTTGGCAGTTGTCTAGTCTTCATTTTGGCCCGGCGGGCACGCACTTTGCACATGATTCATGCAGCAGGAACCCGGTTTGAATCTAAAGTCAAGTAAGTGAGCACTTAAGCTATCTACTCCCTCCACAGGCTGCACAGTAGACCTCTTTTTCAGCTTCTACTGTGCAGTTAGTGCTGCAAAATTATTTCAGTTCACTACACACGATCCAGTAAAACACTCTCATATGCACATGAAGTTAAGTAGGGCATACAAAAGTGAAGTGGCGGAGAGGGCACTGCTGGTGTCCAGGGACTCAGTTTAAATCTGACACCAGGCAGGGTTGGTGATCGCTTCAGCTCCTCCCCACACAGTAACCTCTCCTTCTCTGATTTGAAAATAAATGTAGTCAGTGCTATAAGCGTGGTTCAAGTCACAACACAAGATTAAATTCATCACCACTCCAAATTGGATAGATGGACAAGTAGGGGGTAGGCAGACCACTGCAGGCAGCCAATCGACCCATTTCCCCCAAGACACGGAAGGGGTAAAAGCATTTGGCACATTACGCCCTTTTAGTATAGCTTTGAAAGCAGGGAATAACACTGAAAAGTGTTGCATATTTGTCTGCCGCTACTAGTTTGCATACCAAAGAACATGCTTAAGTGACACCCGAAAATGCATTGTGGGACCTCACGTCATGTTGTTAAAACAGCGCCAATGCCTTTACTGGGGTAACAAGTGCTATATATATGCAAACCTTTGTCCCTCTTCTATCCCTCCGCTATCCTTCTGAATCCAAATAACTGACTAACCTATCCACCACTCAAATTACTTTCATATTTCACTATACTAACTCAACACTAATCCTTTATGGGTTCCAGAGTAGCGTGCTACTTGGCGAAAAAGCGTTTCGACGCTTCGTCAGGGGTAGTAAGCGCTATATAAATGCAATTACAATTACAAATATGAATACTTAACTGGAGGTCAGATTAACTGCTATGAAATGTTATGTAGAGTCATTTCAATGTTATTGCACTTTAGCTCTCGTGAAGTGCTGTGCAGCGTTTGTTTGCCTTGTGCGGGGCCTGTGGTGGGTTGTCATTTTGCGATTGGCCGCTGGCGCAGTCTGTTATTCCGTCTGTCCCTCATAATGTGGTAGTTTTGAAATCACGAACACAGCCACATTGGAAACTCTGAGTCTGAGCCCCCTTGAGTTTAGTTAATCACAAGAAAAACATGCATATGAGGTATTTTCGATAGCCATGGCAACCAAAACATCCATACATATCACAACAAAGAGGATGTAGAACAGTACTGGTGTAGAAAGGATATTACTTGGGAAATGACTTGTAGAGGGTTTTTTTACAAAAGAGAATTTAGTTACAGAATATGATAGAGTAAATGACATTTGAAATGTGTTGTAACTATAGAATTATGGTTTTTAACTAAGTGAAACTGTTCATTTTGTGATAGAGGTGTATGTTAATGGCAAGCACGATAGGGAAGAAGCTACTCTTGAAAATGATTCAGACAGCTTTAAAGCAGTATTGAATGTGATGAGATGGAAATTGTTGAATATACTTTAGCATGTCTGCTTACATTTCTAGACCTATATGCACACAATTGAGGTTTTGACACTAAGGCTGGTGAGGTGACTGCAGAACAGTGATGTAATTAAACCTAAAGGGGCCCCATGGAAGGTGCATTAAGCATGCCAGCGCCCCCAGGATATTCCTGTTGTTTTCAATTGTCTTATTCACCCTCTGAGTCTGTATACAGGACTGTAGGTTTCAATTGTGGTGCAGGTCCACCATGTCCCAGGAGAAGTGCCACAGAGTACTACTCCGTGACTGCCTATATCATTTCATATGCTTCCACCACAGACCCCAACGTCAATGTACATGAAACCTTTAAGAATGCATTTCACCCTATATTACTGAGAAACCTACACACCGCAGTCCCTTCTGACTTAACTGTGGTGTGGGGGCATCTGGTTTTGATGCAAATGTGAAATTAACAGCTGCTTTCAAATTGTTCAAGCTGTTCAGTGGTTTCTGCTGTGTATCCAATGGACACTATTCTCAAAGCTTACGTCCTTTTTAAATTTTCACAGGCACCAGGGAGGAAATCAGCAGATAGTTTAACGACAGGCAGCAGAGAGGAAACCAGCAGAAAGCTTTTCTACAGGCACCAAAGGAAATCAACAGATAGTTTGACAAGCACCAGGGAGGAAATCAACAGATAGTTTGACAAGCACCAGGGAGGAAGTCAACAGATAGTTTATCAACAGGAACGACAGGCAGCAGAGAGGAAACCAGCAGAAAGCTTTTCTACAGGCACCAAAGGAAATCAACAGATAGTTTGACAAGCACCAGGGAGGAAATCAACAGATAGTTTGACAAGCACCAGGGTGGAAGTCAACAGATAGTTTATCAACAGGAACGACAGGCAGCAGAGAGGAAACCGGCAGAAAGGTTTTCTACAGGCACCAAAGGAAATCAAGAGATAGTTTGATAAGCACAAGGGAAGAAATCAACAGATAGTTTATCAACAGGAACAAGAGAGGAACTCAGCAGGAAGGTTGTCTCCAGGTTACAGATCAACTCAGCAGATAGTTTACCAGGAGGCACCAGTTACTAAATCAGCTGAAAGTTCATCCACCAATCACTAAAAAGGAACTTGAAGTACAGTTGCAAATCCGTATCACAAGTGATATACAAATCACAACTAACTACTGCTGCTACTTGTGTACTTGTTGACATTTCTTGTTAGTAGATCTATGGTGTTTTACATAATATACGTGGGTGACCTCTGTTAGGTGATACATCTATAATCTAGTTTAGGCTTTCTTTGTACTGTTCATTTTATTGTTTGTCAAAATGAACACAGTTGACAGTTTACTCACAAAACCATTTTTGGGAATGACACACGAAGATAAACTTCGGGTGAAAGGACTAGGACCTGATCAACCTGAAATAAACATTGAACAGTCTACAAAAGACCGGGGCAAGGGTTACACATGTAGGTTTACACGAACCTGGTTTGATAAAATGGAGTGGCTAACTGCCAGCTCTTCTAAGAATGCCTTGTTCTGTTTCCCCTGCTTGCTCTTTGGGGTGTGAAGTTAGCTGGACTAAAACAGGAGTTACTGACCTTAAACATCTGGCAGAAAAAATAAAGAGGCATGATTCCAGTGAAGCCCACTTGACCAATGTATTAAAGTTATCTTTGTTTGGAAAATCAAATATTGCACTGCAGTTAAATGAAGCCTACCGCAAGGGGGTAATCAAGCACAATGAGGAGGTCGATAAGAACCGTTATATATTATCCAAATTGATTGACTGTGTAAAATTTTGTGCAGCTTTTGAATTGGCATTGCGCGGCCACGATGAAACTGAAGATTCCCGAAATCCCGGAGTCTTCAGAGGGCTGGTTGATTTTGTGTCCAGTATAGACAGTGCAATGGAAGCACACTTGAAAAGTGCAACTGTATTTAAAGGCACTTCTAAGACAATCCAGAATGAGTTGCTTGACTGTATGCTGGAGGTAACAAAAGAAACTATTGTACAGCAAATAAGAAGCACTGATTACCTAGCTATCCAGGCCGATGATACAACTGATGTCTCTACCAAGACGCAGTCAGTACTTGTTTTCCGCTACATTGATGGCAATTCCAAGGTAGTGGAAAGATTTTATTGCTTTTCGAATCTTAAAGATTCAACTGCAGATACAATTTCAGCATCTATTCTTAATGAACTTGAACATATTTTCCCAGAGCACAGTGGTAAGGAGAAGTTAATTGCTCAGAGCTATGATGGTGCCAGTGTCATGCGTGGTGCCTCCGGTGGGGTTAAAAAAATCAGAGACATCTATCCAAATGCACACTATGTCCATTGCTATGCCCACCAACTAAATCTAATCATGGAACAGGCTGCTTCAAAAATATCCAGAGTCAGAATTTTCTTTAAAGAGTTGGGTGGTATTACTGCTTTTTTTTCCCGTTCGCCAAAACGGATTGAAGTGCTTGAACAGATAGTGGCAAAAAGAATACCGAGAGGGTCTGCAACTTGCTGGAACTTCAACATCCGAGCTGTCAATATAATTCACACAGGGATGACCTTGTAGAATGCATGAAATCTATTACAGAAGACAGTACATTTGATTCCACTTCTGTGTGTGAAGCAAAGGGCTTTACCAGGACTCTGGAAGACAGGGAGTTTCTTTTTTTTCTTTATTTGTTCCACGGCATAATGCCGCACGTCAATATTTTGTACAATCAATTACAAAAACGAGACATTGATACTGTATCTGTACAAAAGGACACTTCAGCCTTTATGATCAGCATCAACAAAGTACGAGAATCCATTGATAATTTGGACTCTGAATTGCCAGATGATTCTCGATTTACAAACCGCAAACTGCAGATAAATACCTTGAGATTCAGGAAGGAAAAGAAGTATGTGACATTATTGTGGTGCGTGCCAAGGAGCGCTTTGCATTTACAAGGCATCTAGTCAGTGCAACACTACTGCATAGTGACCTGTTTCAAAAACATAGCAAATGTTTTCCTACTGCAGCTCTCAGTGAAACAGTGGAAGCATATCCAATGCTAAACAAGTCAAGATTGCGCACTGAACTATCAATCCTGTATGGAAGACAGGACTTTCAGCAGACTACAGGTGGTGCCATGGCTTTATATATATTTTTATGTCAAAACAACTTGCAGAATTCTTTTGTGAGACTCTTAAGTTATTGAGAATTGTAAGTACAACACCTATGACAACATCTGAGGCTGAAAGATGCTTTTCCACTCTGAAGAGGATAAAAACATTTTTAAGGAACACAATGACCCAAGCTCGACTAAATGCATTGGCCATGATGTCAATAGAAAAGGAACTAATAAATCAGATTCCAGATTTCAACAAGAGAACTACTGAAAAGTTTGCTCACATTAAAGAACGGCGTGCAAACTTTCTGTATAAATAGAAACCATGGAAATGCACGTTGTGCTGTGAATCATTAGTGCTAACAAATATAGTTTTTGTTTACTTTGTATTGCAAGTAACATTCAAGTATACTGCAGGAACCTATGAAAGTAAATGCACCATGTATTAAATGTATGTTTCAGTATCTTGCATGACTTGAGAGGAATTCAGACTTATCATTATAAAGCCACATAAGCTTGGTGTTGTTTCAGGGTATTAGTTAATGCACCTCTCTCTCAACCTTTTTTCAAAGTTCCCCAGCAAATATGACCCAGTTTTGTAAATATCCTACACTCTGGCAAGCTTTGGACTAACTTACAAACTAAAGCCAGACAGACTGAGACCATGTACCTTCCATGACATACTTAAAGATGGTGCATACTGGGCTACAGTCAGTCTTGTAAGAATTACAGGATATTGTTTATTGGTCTCATCTTTATAGTCAGTCCTGATCCAGGTATTATAGCCAGTCCTGATTACAGTCTCGTTTGACAAACTTTTGCTGTACAGCAGTGTCCTTTAGGAGAAACTATTTTCTTCTGGCTATCCGTTTGATGAAGCTGTAGTTTGTTTGCTCTTTTCCTAATTGCAAACTGATACACTGTAGTATTTGCTGTGTGGTAGAGGCCTGTAGAATCCTGGACTTAATTATTTTTACCATATCTATCACTGACCATCATATGGACTGGTACTGAGTGGATTTGATAATAATATTACTTCATTTATAATGATGGGATTCATTTCTGAACTGAAGAGCATATTAGATTTGACACCATTGCATATCTTTCGATCTACACATGACTCATTACCTCAAACTTAATACTCAACACATCATAAAAAGTTCAAACAATGATATAAAGGCGGCAGCACTTCATGTTGATCAAGTCCATTACTTTAAGAGAATCTGATGCAAATTGCCATCTGCAGTGATACAACATCTATAAGGGTGCACTTATATTTTCATGCAAGGGGTCTGAATGTTGGCTCATTTCAGTTTGATAAATGATATAACAATGTTTGTTTGCTTGTTGGAACATATAGAATTATCTACTAATAATATTTTGTTGATGGCCTCATGGGTGTTAGATAATATAAATGTGTAAACCCATACAACTTTGAGAAAGTTATGTTTCTTCTATGCACCAATACATAGTTCATGTAATTATTTATACAAGTTTTCTAAAGTACTGGTTAACCAGACACTTTATCAGTGATGTACAAAGTATTTAAATTTAAAGTATATAAAACATACTTCTTGTGCTATTAAACCTTCTCTACACAAAGATTTTGGTCATCTTCCTGCTCTAAGTGATAATTTTTTAAAGGATTTTACCATACTTGATTGTTTAAATGTAAATCTATATAAAGTATTCTACATTACTGTTTGAACAATTGGCTTTGGGGTGATGGATATATACGTTTTGTTTTTCAACTGGAAAGCTATCCGGCTCAAAGTTTGGTTGACATTCTATAAGATTGAATTATTTGTTTTCTTCGAATGAATATTTCTATCTGTAGCCAATTATACCATATGAAGATTTCATTCACCTCCTGTGTACTTGGCTTTGAACAAATGATTCATAAAGGAAACAGACAAGCACAGGTAGGGAAAACATTTTATGTGTTGCATGTATATATTTCATCTCTGTATGCTTATGTGTTTTTAGTTTATGCAAGTTGCCTTTATGCATGATATTGAGTTTCAAAAAATGAACACTAACCAATATGATATTCAATTCTATGTGGAAAAAATAGGCATTTTACTCTGTTGGGCCATCTTGAATGCCACTTTATCTCACGTAGGCACTGGCTCAGTAGACAGATCCAACCTATTTATGCAACATTATTAAAATTAATTGTGGTTTATTGCAATTTAGAATGGTTTATTCATGAGGCCTTGGAACTGATGATAGTTTGAGGGGAGGCAGTGGCCTGTTTCTGTTTAGCACAGTGGCTTCCGAAAGTCTTGAAAATGCACCATTTGCCCACTCATTTTTCAAAATTTTTGCAGGGGGAGAACCCCCCCGAACCCTCCTTAGGTGGTTCGGGCTCGCTCGCTACGCTCGCTCGCCACGGTGTGCTCCACCACTAATTTTACGCCTCACCACTTTCAAATGTCACCAGCCGCCACTGCAAACATGGAAGTCTTCAAGCAAGCAGCAAGGGTCTCACGCCGATAATGGTCTCTGTCTCAAACACAACGACGAGGGCAGAATATGGCCAGCTGGTTTTATTTCTAGGCAGCGAGGAGCGCGCAGCCCTACCACTCTCAAACTTCACCAGCCGCCACTGCTATGCAGCTTGTCTTTACAAGTGAAAAGCTGCCAGATTGCAAATGAGGGCCACATTTTACCTAACAGAGCCTGTATTATGATAAGGACACAGTTTCCCTGTTTGCGCCTCTGTGCACCTTAAAACAGGTTTGCCAGGCGCAAACAAAAAATGTGTACCCTATTATGGTAAATTTGCTGCCCTCAAGGCAGCTGTAAACTTGCACTGCCCTGAGGGCAGCACATTCAAGTAAAATACAGAGAGGCTGCTTCAAAGGTGCTTTGTGTTTCACAGTGCAAGCGACACCCACCTGCACTTTCAAGAGGGCTTAGAGATCTCCTTGCTGGCGGGTGCAGTGAGTGACTGCACCCACCTGCAAGGGAATGTATAAGGGGTCCATAGGACCCCCTTTCTCACCTCCAGTGTGCTGCCTTTAGGAGGCGCACTGAAAGTGTGCCACCTTTTTGTATCGCACTTTTAGTGCACCTTCTAATGGTACGTTTGCCTCTGCGCCCGTGTCCATTAAATGGCATCAGCACTAAGGCAAGTTGATTCCCTCATTTGCATAGGACCATAACCCCAGGCAAATAAGGAAACTCTTGAGATAGCATTGGTGCTACATATGCTCCAGCACTATCAATATTACAGAAGGGGCCACACAAGCGTCTGCGGTCACTTATGTAATACCAAAGTGCCCTGGGGTCGCACAAAGTGGGCACACATGCCCATTGAGCCCCGGGGCACTTTCTGTAATATAGCCCCAGATTCTCTAATGGGGGCCTCTTTCATTTTGGTGCCAAGGCCTATTTTCTGTCCCAATCCGTCCAGAGTCAACAACACTTTCCAACATTAACTAGGTTTGGCAAGTTCCTTTTTACTCAAATGCTTCCCAAAAATGCACATTGCAGAGAAAAAGTGACGATCCAGACAGAAAACATGTATACTCAAATTAAATTGCTGCACCAAAATGTATTAAGGCAACAGAATACCACAATTTTTTTTTTTAAATCAAACATTTGACGTGTCTGTTGCTTTTCCAGTATACTATTTCAATACTTTTTCAGAACCCTGTTATTTTGCCTTTTTGGAGATATATAATTGTTAACCAGGCCTTGTGCTTCTCACGTAGATTACTATGATGATGGTGGCAAGACTTTTTAATTGGTTATGTGAGAGTTTGCAGAAGTTAGCTGAGCAGAATAAGGATGATTACTGACGATGGATGTGAATTTAAGCTGAATACAAAATTATTTAAATCTCAGAGCAACTTATCTCAGCTCTCACCCTGACCTCAGCAACCAAATGCACTGCACAAAAGAAGCAGTGAGACTTAACTTCAAGAAACACAGGGGTAGACACACAGACCTCAGACAACACTGCACAGAAAAGTCAAATAATGTGTTGCATTGCGTGCGAGAATAGGACAACACCATATTTACTAAGATATGGCACCGCTGCTCTCTTCCTGAGTGCTGGCACACTTTCTGGCTGTCTACTGCCTTGCATACACCTTCGAACAATAGCACAAAGGTGTCTGCGTGAGCATAGCATATATTATTTACTGGAAGGGTACCATTTCAGTCCAAAATACTATGCCTAGACTCACTTTTGATCATTCCCACTCTGTGCTTATACTTCATTTTAAATATTTCTAATTTTGCGCTGGAAAGCAAATCCCAAATCAACATTTTGGACTCATTTGCTTCACTTTTGATGACTTTGTACTGGTGCAAAGTGTTCACAAACCTGAGCCCCAGTGACAGTACTCAGTATTTTGAACAGGTGCATGGCCAACGCTGGTATAGCAAAGCATCATGTGCATGTGCATTCAAGATCTTTCAAAAAGAGGTCGACACACTTGTGCTTGACTTGAACATATTTACTTAGGAAGCAGCTGGGCTGCACCAAATAACACTGCCCCAATGGGTTACAGCTGCTTTTGTTTTTTGATCAAGGAAGTATTTTTGTGAGGAATGCGTGTGAGTGACATGGCATCATTAGAGGAGTGTGGGGCACTGAAGGATCTCAAAGAGAAGGGGTGGGAATAAGGAGAGGCTTGATAAAAAAAAGGAATGTATGAGAAAAGACAGTGAGGTGACTTTAGAGAGAGTAATCTGTGTATGGTGAGCTAGAGGGAAGCGAGAAGGAGGAGATAAAGCAGTGTGCCAGGGGACTGGGGCGTTCAAAAGAAAAGAGTGAGGGGGAGGGTGAAAGAGGAGTGTATGTGAGATAGAAAAAGGGAGCTGTGGGGTTTGAACGTGGAATGTGTGAGGAGCATGTGTTTAAGAGAAGGAATGAGGATGAATGATAGAGATAGAGAAGAGATCTAGATAAATGTTTGAGAAAGAGAGGATGGTGCATGAGAGAGGAGAGGACGAGGGGAGTTTTTTGGGAATGTGAATGCTAGCTGGTGCTGCCCTTATGAGATAAAGAGGGAAATAGAGTAAGAGAATAAGAGGAAGTAAGAGGAGAAGGTGGGTCAGTGATAGTCAGAGAGTGGGGACAATGAGAAGAGTGCGACAGTAAGTATGTGTAATACAGTAGGTTGGGAGAGAGGGTGAGAAAGAGTGTCAGAGTTTGAGTGAGGCGAGGGTAAGAGAAGAGGATAAAAAGACAAATTAAGTCAAAATACAAGGAAAATAGAAGAGGTTTGAAAGAGAGACAAATGAAAGCTGAAGAGTGAACACTAAAAAGGGAGGTAAAGAGAGTGAGAAGAGAGAAAAAAGAAGGAAAGGAGAGAATAAATAGGAATTGACAAGGGATAGAGAAAGCAGGAGATACCTAATAGAGAGTGGTCGAATATGGAGATCAGCAGGGTTAAAGGAGGGGATCACAGCAGTTAGAGATGCATTTTGTTGTTCTTGCCTTTTTTTCTTTAAATGGCCACACAGGGACTGGTCTCAGTTTCTTCCCCATTTCACACATTGAGTAGGGATGGTCTTTCTATGGGTATAATGAGGACTCAGCCTGTGAAAAGGCAGGCTCGTTGGCACTTGCTTGTGAATGGCAGCAGTGGAATCCACAGGAAGTGAAAGCAGCGAGTCAGTGGGATAGGACAACAACGGGAGCAACAACAGTGAAACCATTACTCTTAGTGACTGCAGTAAGACTTTCAGAATGAGACAGAAATATCACTAAAATCAGTGGCGTAGCAAGAGGGGGTAGGGGGGGCGGCAGCTCTTACTTGCCATTCTCGGGCGGCATTGCCCCCCTGCTCTTTAATCGGCCGCCAAGGGGCGCCAAATAGAAAAAAAAATCCCGCCAGCACCCCCCCCCACTCTTTTATGCGGCCGCAGCGGAGCTGCAAACACGGGGACCGCCACGGGAGGCCAAAGTGCGTGCTACGCCACTGACTAAAATCATTGCTGGTGAAGACAGGAGGCATTCGAGGAAATTACAGCGAGTGTGGTGGTAAAATGGAAATGTAAGTGCGAGGTTGCAACATTTGCATATTCACTCATTCATCCACCTTTGCACTCATCTAAGTGGATTATGCACCTGCTCCAGAGATCGCTGTGTAACCTTAATGCCACTCCTGCCTTACCTCTGTGTGCTCTGTCAGCCATGAAAGCTTGCACTACCACTGCCATGCTGAATCTGTTCTGCAGGGATGGCTATCTTGTACTTCTGCTGCCTTCTGTTGGCGAGAGAAGCTTGTTTGCTGAGGCCATAACATACCCGTTCTGTGAGGAAACAAAGCTTGCAATGCTGCTGTCCGATGTTTACCTTCCATGTTAGATGGAAGCTGGTTTGTGGCTGTACAAGCAGCACCTGACCTGTGAGAGAGGGGACCTTGCATTCTTGCTGATCTATTGTACCTCTTGTTTGAAGAAGTGACATTGGCACTTCTGTTGCTCCATCTCTACCTGTCCCGGGAGGGAGAGAAGATTTCCCTGTTGATGCTCCAGTTGTACCTATTCTGTGAAGAACTGAAGCGTGGCACTGTTGCTATCCGTGTTGTACCTGTTTAGAGTTTGTGAAAGACAGAACCATAAACTCGTCCTCCAGCGACCCGTCCTTTACCAATCGTTGTGTTAGGGAAGGTTGCATTGATGGTGCTCATATCGATTGATTGAATGATTGATTAGAGTTTGTATAAGGCGCTCTGCAGGGCCGGCGCTAGGCATGGGCAGTGTGGGCAGCTGCCCAGGGCCCCGTAGTCAGGCCTCCAACTTGGTGCCCCGCTCCAATGAGACACAGCCAGGTTATGGCATTAAAGATGCGACCTTGCAAGTGCGCCGCCGCCGCCGCCACCTTAGGGGGCCCCCTACCCTGGGCCTCATTGCTTTGGTGTAGCGAAGCAAACCTGAGGGGGGTGAAGGGTGGGGGGCAGTCCCAGTTGCAGGAAAACACATTCCTCAGGTTTGTCCTGCAATTAGGTCTCCGCCCCCCACCCACGCAGAGGCACAGCGCGATGGCTATTGTCCCTCTGTTTAGCTCCCTGGCAGTCTCTGCAGATAAGCTACCCTCACACCTCCAGCCCTTTATGAGCTGTTAGGAGGCACTTAAGGAGAGGGAGGGGCTGCAGCTTCAGGAGCAGGGGCATCTATTGAGATGCAGACAGCCCTGAATGGGTCACGTCTATGCAAATTAGAGGGGCCTCACAAATTCCCTTTCTGCCCAGGGCCCCAGAGTCCTAGAACCGGCCCTGGCGCTCTGCTACTCCCTATAGGTGTCCTGGTGCTGCAGATTACAGAGATGCAGAGGCTGCGATCTGTCTTAAAGTTAAAGGTGTATGTATGCTTTCAGATGTTGCCTGAAGTCAACTCTTACTCAGCACTCCAACCAAGTCACAAAGAAAGCACAACTCTACTCATAATAGAAGTCAATTGTCTATGTTTCGATAGAACACAATAGAGGAGTCCTATATGTTGTTGTTTTTCGCATCTTTATTTTCTGTATTCTGTATTGTGGCTCTGAACAGGGCAATAGCTTGGCAGGGGGTCTATGGTGGCTGGTCCCTCATACTCGTGCACCCACTTATTTCTTAATTCAGTCTAAGCGAGCATTCTCTAGTGATAAGTGCAATATCGGTTGCTCCAGCCATCTTTTGTAAATCATGTGATGTTTCCTGAAGACTAGACGAGGGCTCATGTGATGAATGTGAACTTGCAGATCATTCCATGCTGATGCCGTAACAAAGCCAAAGGATCAGCCCCCTAATCTAGACTCTCAAGTGCGAGGAATGGTGAGATAACTAAAGTGGCCGTGCGTGGGATTACTTCTGGAAAATGGCACAGAGGTAGCTGGGGCCTGGGAGTGAACTGCCTGGTGGCAGAGGCACAAAGATTCAAAAAGACACATATGTGCATTCGTGAATCTTGCTATGAAAATGTTCACAATTTAAAAGCCAAAATTATTGACTTTATCAATGCTTATTTTAATACTTGATATCATTGAAAAATTGGCCCTTCACAAAACATGTGAGCAGTGCTTACATTTGGTTTACTATTTATACCAAGCACAGTTTTGAAATGGACAGGACCATTATGTAAAATTTTAAACCGTAGCTACACAGTGGCTCCTTATCATGTGTGACACCTTCAGCTAATTCTGACTTAAGTTTAGCCATCATTACTTTGGGTGTTGGGTTGTTGAAGCATATAATTACAGAGTTTAAAGCAAAACGACAAGCCTTAGAATGCAACATGATGCTGGCAAAAAACCCCAACAAGCATTGGAAAAGCCAATACGCCTGGCATTGACCTCCAGTCTGCTGGGAACTCTTCTTTTGTTTTGTCATGGTTTTTGCAAAACATTATTGCCTGGAAATATTATGGGCCTGCATCAATCTAAGTTAAAAAAAAAACATTCGCTACAGGCAAAAACGTTTTTATGATTTAAAAAAAGCACACACATCACCATAGTACTTCCTAGCACCGAAGGGAACTACTTTGTGCTTTGAAGTGTTCATTGTGAAAATGGGTGCATGCTGTAACTCATAGTAAAGGCAGCTAATGACTGAAGTGGGCTGATACATTGCCCCTTATTGGATGCTGGAGTGGGTGGAAGAAAAATGTGAATGACACCAACCAAAGACTAATGGATGAAGTCAGACTGAAACCCTTATAAGTCACTATGCTATACATATAATTTTAGCAAAATCAAGAGGCTAACATAGACATGAAAAAGTCAATCTCCCATTGACTACAAGCATTTTGCCTTTGAGAATGAGGGAAAGAAAGAAACAAACAAAGAAAGCAAAAAGAAAGAAAGCAGGCAAGGAAGAAGACAGGCAAGAAAAAATACAACAAATAAGACAAGAAAAAAGGAAGGAAAGAAAGAATGGAAAAAGGAAAGAAAAAAGGAATGAAAGAAGGAAAGAGAAGGATTGAGAGAAGGAAAGAGAAGGAAAAAGAAGGAAAGAGAAAGAAGAAAAGAGAGAAGACCGAAGGAATGAAAGAAGGCAATAATGAAAGAAGGGAAGAGAAAGGAAGATTGCAGGAGGGCAGGAGGATGACAGGAGACCTGCCTGGTGGGTGAGTTGCCTGATCCCGTCATGGCGACCTGAAGTTTACAGAGAGAGGATGCCACAAATTGGGTTATCTCCTATGTTGATATCCATTCTCTCACCGCTGGGAGCATTTTGGAGAGAGATTACAGAGGCGAGGAGAGGAGCTCATGCAGTGAATGGTGTGGGAGTCGGCAGATTGGTGGTGTGAGGCAGGGGCGGGGTACCTGAAGCCGATTTGCTCACTACCAGCATAAAAGATGACACACTTTGACAGCCTTGGGGGTTCACCACCCAGAGTACCTGCTCCCCAACAGTGCCTGTGTATATATAAGGAGGCAGAAAGGTGATTGTGGGATGCGTATAGTGTGAGCGGTGAGAGCAAGGTTGGGAATTTCTCTAGGGGTGGGGGCAGGCACTGTGTGCAGCTTTGAGCAGCTTCCTCTGCGGCATTTCAAATCCTTTGCCCCAATTTGCTGAACCGCCTGTTCGAGGGTTGCATGGTTTAAAGCAGGTGTCTCCAACCTTTTCTGTAATAAGAGCTACTTATGTTCAATGAAAGCATACTGAGCTACTATGATTTTAGTGTGGCAATAGTGATCACGTCAGACAAGATTACATTAGTGAATACCCCATATAAGATTACCCGCAGTGATCACCTCAGGACATCAGGCAGGGTTGCTATCAGTAATGTGAAAAAGGCTTCATCAGTTTGGACTGTCTCTACATGGGTACTACATGACAGCCATAGCTCCGGTGACCCTGGCAACAGGGCAATAATATAAGTAATAACTAATAAGTCTCCCCAATGCCTCATGATTTATCACTCAAATATCAGCTTTAAATATATAAAATATATTTTAGAAATTCAACCATCTTTTTCCAAACATTTTCATCCTGAATACACACTACTCAATTTTGGGATACATTTATCAATCCAACCAAGTAAAACCTAATTTATTAGGTTGGGTTGTGCTCAGGAGAGCTACTTACAGGTAGCTGGAGAGCTACCAATAGCTCACAAACTACTCGTTGGAGATGCCTGGTTTAAAGCTTGTTGGCCTGTTATATAATTCAGAGAAGAGCTGTAGCTGCCTGAAAGATGAGGTTCTCATGGTGACCCCCATTATGGACAGTTTGAAAGGAGTCCCATCATAGACTGTAATGATTTGAAAGAGCCTTTATGGACTATAAAATTAGAGCACTACCCAAATAATTGATCTCCCTGGAGCCTCCCCCTCTTTTTTGAGATATGTAGTCTTACTGCGGGAGAAACATCAGGGGGATGAGCAGCTTTAAATCCTACACAGACCAACATACTAAACCGATTTGTGAAGAGAGTAAGACCTCACTCAACAAAAGCAAAGGGGATGTGAGTGGCAGAGTCATTGGGCCACTCCCCCATGTCTATCACATCTATAAAAATGCAGGAGGTGCAGGTACAGGTAGAGGAAGTAGGAGGACAGCAAGTACCTAATGGAATACCGCAGCAACTGCTACAACAGCCCCAGGAGGATATGCCTCGATCATTATTGCAGGAGGCAAGGTGCATCCCGGGGGTATGTTAGAGACCGGAGAGACTGGGGGCGTACAGTTTCAGCAACTTGTGCCCTGGGATCTGCTTCTCTGCAATTTGAGCGCACTAAGGAGAGTACACAGCAGGGGGCTACTAGAGTTAGCAGGTTGAAAATTAATACAATCACAACAGCAGTCCTATCAGATTGTAGCTCCATGTGTTTTATGATGAGTTTGCCACAATAACCTATCATCAGCAGACATTTGCTTCAAGATTTACAAGACGAAAATGCGAGAGTTACTCTCCCCCTTGAGAGAATAGATATAGCGGCAGATAATAGTGAGCAACTGCCATCCAGACAGGAAGACCTCCCAATTCAATTGAGCAATAATGCAAATGGCTTACACAATTGGATGCTCCTCATTACTGGTCAGCAACAAGTTCAGGCTAAGGAGGCAAGCTCTGAGTCACACCAGATAAATATTTCTCCGATAGAAGCAGCAAGAGGAGTGACAGAGCAAACTCCAGAAGGATGAAATACTCCGCTTCTGGTGGAGATTCAAAAAATGAAAGCAGCACACAAGGAAATGGCAGAGAAAAAAGAATGAAAACTGGACTCAATAGATAAAGGCCTGAGCACCAGATGCACTATAGCTGAACAAAGGATATCCAACTCGGAGGATGCGCAACAGCTCCATTCAGAAACTACATCCTGATTTCTTAAGGATATGCAGCAGGTGAAGGGTAAAGTAGAGGACCTAGAAAATAGATCCAGGTGATCAAATCCAAGACTGGTTGGGATTCCAGAAACCTTTGGCCAAAATAAAGAACTATCTGAAGAAATCACTAAGTTATAATCTAAATATGTCTTTTCCGATTCACACACAGACCTTTCAATTGCAAGGGCACACAGAGTTCCCCTGATGGCCCCCAAAGATGGAGCCAAACCCCATACTATCCTGGTCTGCTTCCAGGATTTTCGAATTCGAGAGGAGATCCTCAAAAAAGCTGTTTAGCTTAAATCTGTAAAAATGGGGATTGATTTTTCCTTTAAGCTTTTTCCGGACATGGCATATGATATCTCCAGGAAACATTGGGAATTGAAACACTTCTCTGAAACTTTAAGAGCCAAGGTAGATCAAACACAACTGCTGCTTGCAGCTAAAATGAATGTTTTATGGGGGGGGTTCTATATGTTCACTAATCCAGCTGATGTTGAGGGTTTATTGTCTCAGAAGGGGGGAAGCCATAAGAGTGCAAAATGCTAACTTCAGACCACCGTTGGTGCAGGAAGAACACATCAAATGCAAGCAAAGTCTGTAGTTCTTAATTTCCTGGGATTAGAGGGGGGGATAGGTGGATGGTGGTGGGTTTTGAGTGAGGGAAGTCGGTGAAGGGGTAGCTGGAGTTGGGGTGAGTCCCTGCATGGGGAACATTTTGCTTGGGTACAGCTTTAAGATACAGTAATTACAACCAGAGGGAACCCAAGATGTAATGCTTGCTTCTTTGCTGAAAGTGCTTTGCTCCACTTTGCCTTATTCATGGGGGCGGGGCAGTAAAAAAAAGAGAGAAGGGGAAAACGGGATGAACATTTTTGGAATTGGTAATAGATAGTCATAATGCAAATGGCTTGAATGATAGACACAAAAATGATGCAGTTCTTCTGAGCTTGTGGCAGTTTGATCCATCAGTTATTCTTTTGCAAGAGACACATTTCATTTGGGGCAAAGAGGGAAACAAATTGAACTACCCCTGGGTTAAACAATGTTTTTTTTATCTGCAAGAGCATTACATAGAGGCACCTCAGTTGTTATTTCCAGGAAAGCACCCATTAGGGGCCGATTACGATCACGCTGGGAAAGCCCTACGGCCGACTGGTGCCCGTAGAGCTTCCCGACCGACTCGTGCTCCGGGGCTCCGACCGCCCGAGTACAATGCGAACAAGCGCTGACGGACACGGGTCGCTCGGAGCCCCATTGAAGTCAATGGGAGTCTGTTGTACGACGCGTACATTGGCTCCCATTGACGAAAAAGGTACGTTGCGCACAAGAGCGCCCCCTGTAGTGGGGACGCATCTGTGCCACCCGCACCGTACATGCATGTGTAGGGGGGACCCTTGGGTCCCCCCCTGTGATCGTCTCGTAAGGCTACGGGTGAAGGGGGGTCCGGCGCGGACCCCCAAAGTCCGCTTCCCGGAGCGTTGACGTGTCGGAGGCTCCGACTCGATCCGGCTGTCCGAATCGTGCATCGTACTGGCTCGGTCGGAAATCGACTCCATTGCACGGCACGGTTTGCATACGGACGAGACGTACGGAGCGGTTCGGACCCGGAAATGACTCGGTCGGCGATTTCGCGTTTCTCGCATCGTACTTGCTCGCTCGTACAGCTGTACGCGTCAGTCGGAAAACACGCGTACGGTTCTTACTTTTTCCGCCCGGATCGCGTTTGGAGCCCTTCTGAGCGAGATCGGAATCGGCCCCTTAGTTGTTTGCTGCTCGTGAAAGATGAGAGGGGGTTCTGGGTCATAGCACTGTGATGGCCAACAATCTGATATATAATACTGTAAACGAGATGAACATTTTTGGAATTGGTAATAGATAGTCATTATGTAAATGGCTTGAATGATAGACACAAAAAGGATGCAGTTCTTCTGAGCTTGTGGCAGTTTGATCCATCAGTTAATCTTTTGCAAGGGACACATTTCATTTGGGGCAAAGAGGGAAACAAATTGAACTACCCCTGGGTTAAACAATGTTTTTTTATCTGCAAGAGCATTACATAGAGGCACTGCAGTTGTTATATGCAAGAAAGCACCCATTAGTTGTTTGCTGCTCGTGAAAGATGAGAAGGGGTTCTGGGTCATAGCACTGTGGTGGCCAACAATCTGATATAAAATACTGTATCTTTTTATCGCTCTATTCATGATAACATCCAACCGCTTCAATCACCCTAATAGGAGTTATGTAGTCTCCCAGGGATACCTGTTTTGGGAGGAGAGTTTAATTTTCTTCCTTCTCCAAAGTATGGACTCCTCTAACCCTCGCCGCACATAGCACAAGAAGTGCACAGAACACATTTTTAATGATCAATGTGACAGGTTAGGGGTACAAGATATATGGCATGAATTAAATCCATCTACTAGAGAACATTTGTGTTGTTCAAAGAAATATAGATCAACCTCAGGTATAGATTTGTAGCTCTTCTAACTGTTTCTAAACTTTCCTCTAATTACCATGCCGGGGGCTTCTTCCAACCATTCTGTTATCTTAAAATTCCTCTTAGCTCACCCAAGAATAGATCGTAGGTGGTTTATGTGTAAATCTGTGCTAGATCGAGATACGGATATTCGATTATTATCCACAGAGATTGAATATGTTTTCTTAACTAACCATAATACATGAGATGATAAGCAGTATGAGAGGCATTTAAAGCCACTATTTGGGGCGTTATGATATTAATCCCTGCCTTTAGGAAAAAACAAGGATAAAGAAAAACAGGAAAACTTACAGCAAGCGGCTGATGTAGCTTATAATAGGGCCCAGGCAGATCAATCTGACCGAGCCCTATATGAGTTGCAGGATACAAAGGAGGCTTTAAAAGATTTATTTTTGAAAAAGGAAGACTTTAACAAACGCACCTATAACAATCAGCTTTATGAAGAGGGTGAAAAGATGGGGCGTTTTTTAGCTTGGATGTCTGAGGAAAAAAGAAATCAAAATCAGATTACTGGCATTAGGAATTCCTGTACTAAAAGAATTCGAAAGAGAAGGAGCAGGTATAGTGGTATATTTTTGGAATATTATGCTTCTTTGTATTGGAGAGAAATAGAACCATGTGACCCGGCCTTAATAGATCAATTTCTAGGTGAAGTGTAGCTGCCAGAGCTAGAAGAGGAGTCAGTTACTGTTTTAACATCTGTAGTATCTCACAGAGAAGGGTCTTATTGGAGTATTTATAACCAGCCAACGTACTACTCCTCTCAATCTATCTCACATAATGTACGGGGATGGAAAAAAAGAGAAGAGAAACAGAACAAGAAGGAGGAAAAATGGACTAGGAAGCACTGTTGTGTTAAGATGAGAACCCTCACTCACCCTAGGGTGACATGCTTCATCATACGGTCCCCTCTTCACACTGGGAGCACAAGGTACCCAGTGTGGGCTACAACTCTCCCGTAGAAGAGGAGCGTTTTTTTGTCATCCACCCTACAAGTTCTCTCTATTGTATAGGGGAGGGAGGGGCAGAGTGCAAACACAAACTAGTGTGTGAGTTAAAACTATCTCTTGGTGGGTGAGGACATCTTTTATTCTGGTACCCCTAATGGATAGACTTAAAAACAAGCTCAGTGAGATAGGGATATGGATATTACCCTATTCTATATTCTGGTCGACATGTTTCTGCCTTCATAGACCGACAGGTTCATGGCATTCCTCAGGACCAAAACTATAAGTCACTCTGCTTTAGAAAATTATTGAAAAGTGAGAACCATACTTTCACTGGTAGGGGGCAGTCTCGTGGTACCGACATCCAGTAAAGTCCACAAGATGCTGTAAAATACAAAAAACAAATCAAAACACAGCATTGAGTAACATTCCTCCATCTTCCACCACACTAGTGTCCATCACCAACACTGCAAACCTAATGTGACGCAGTTGTTTATCAATAGACCAACTACATCCATCCTTACCATTTGCAACCTATATAATAAGCTCCACCTTCATCAGTCCCTTCATGGTGGGTCGGAGCTTTAAGGGTATACAAAGATGATATCAAAGGTCATATAGAGTCAACTACAAGGTTCATTAACTTCTTCTATCACACCAAATGACAGTCTGCTCCAAAAGGGTTCCTCTGGTAATAGAAGAATGGGAGCCATGTCCTATTCGGACATATATATATATATATTGATATATGTTTAGGCAAAACCACTCCAAGCAACTCTCCCCAGGGGAACCTGGGACAGCGTGTCCCTATATCCCAATCAGTTATGCAAAAAACAATTCTCCAGGCAGCCACTTTCAAGATATTCTTACTCTTATCTGCCTATAACTCAGGTATCATTGAGCTGACAATTTACTCAGAGGGAGGGAAAACACTCTCTCAACCCATCCACAAGTAAATGGCCGGATCTACCGGACCACGGATCGGGAGACAAAATGCGTCTCCGAGGACTGGAACAACTTAATAAAGCAATAGTACCCATACATTGAAAGTGTCCAGCATACATCGGCAAAACAAGCTAAATTGCACGACAAATGGACTAAACACGCCGTGAGGGAAGCGTCTTACCTGTACGGTCTCGACCGCCGCATCTGTAAAGGGCCGACAGGGACGAGACTCCGGAAGAGGCTCCCCTATGAGTGCAGTGCAGCGGAAGTCACCTACGCGTCACATGCTCAACCCGGAAACAATATCACTGGAATTATGGGGTCTGTAGTTCTAACACTAGGGGACGATCTTCATCATGATGTATCTTAAAAGAAAGTCCTTAATCAAGAAGACAAAACATATTCAAGTATCTTGAGACTGAAATGTGTAAATGTGTATATCATTTACTTTGAGGATTAGCCCAATCATCAATGTATACAAAGATGTGAGTCAGTCCTTTCTTTAAAAACGATGATCCTTGTGATTATAAATTATAGATGGTTTTCATTTGTAGCATACTGCAGAGGATCATCTGTCATCTTTGGTATCAAGGACCTAGCATGACGAACATTTATCCTTGATGCAATCTCCCTACCTCACCAAAGGGCTGTGTGAACTGTGTGTGAACTGTCTCTTCAATATGGAACTAGTGCATTATTTAAGGGACTCATGCTCGAAAAAGAACGAGACCAGAAACCAAGGGGATATTGTTTCTTAAACAATCTTACAGGCATATCAGAATAAGAGACAAAAAAGTCACCCGGGTGTGAAAATGATATAAAAGAAGGTAATCTAGAGACATGTCTAGTATATGGTATGTATCATATGGTCGTTTGTCTTATAGAGATGCTGTCATATGGGACAAACCGGTTCAATTTTCAACATTGTTATGAAAGAGAAAATATCTCAGAAGTTATAAACTTGGTGGAACAGCTGTCAAGTCGGGGCATTATTTGATGTTAATCTCACTTATAGGGAACACCAAGGAATATCATTGTTAAGTCCACTCTTGTGGCTACCTAATCTGAATACTCAATGTTGTTCCCTCCGGAAAAGAATCTTATCTAGAGGGCCCATTTGTAGTTGGGTTCATTTAGGGCCACCCAAGTCAGATCATCCTCCGTGTGCCCCAACTCATGAAAAAGTGTCTGGTCAGTTTGGTGTTGTATTTTTTACACCTAATGGAACTGCGATGTTCAACAATCCTGTTCCTCACTTTGCGAATGGTCATACCCACATACATGAGGGCTCAGGGGCACTTGATCAGGTAGATGACACCCCACGAGTTACAGTTGGTGTGCTTCGTCAAGAGCCATGGTGTCCTCAGCCCTAGATCTAGCTGTTTTGTCTGTCGTGTAAAAGCACACACAGAACATGACCCACAAGGGAAGTGTTCCGTAACTGGGGGGGGCCCTCCAAAGTGACTGTTGGGCCGCTTGCCCATTCCCACTTCGTGGCCTTGCATGGACCAAAATGTCCTTCAGGTTACTGCTCTGCTTCAGAGCGAACAAAGGTTTATCCAAAACCTTGTCCCCCTTATTAAGGATGTGCCAGTTTTTGTTTATAACCTTCTTGACAGTGTCCGTTAGATGACTATATGTATTCACACAGACTATCCTCTCTGTTTTAGTTTTAGGGGATGTCTCTAAAAGGGAATCCCTGTTATTATTACGCGCCCTTTTAGAGGACCTGCGGATTAAGTCTTTTGGGTATCGACGTGTCTGTAACTCTTCACTTAGATTTGCAGCATGTTGTTTATACTTCTCTATTTCTGTACAATTCCTCCGCAACCCGAGGAACTGACCCACGGGGAGATTGTTAAGTAAAGCCCGTGGATGGAAGCTTGAATAGTTAAGTAGAGAGTTGCGTGCCATTGGTTTCTGATACAACTCAGTATTAATCTTGCCTTCTTTTGGATATAAAAGCAGGTCTAAGAAGGGGAGTTGGTCTTTACTGGATTCACAAGTGAAACGCAGATTAGGGTCCAGACTGTTCAGCCAGGTCGAGAACGTGTTTAGAGAAATGCGATCTCCCTCCCAGATGACCAAGATATCATCAATATATCTCTTCCATAATCTCAGGTTCATCTGGAAGGGATTGACCGCCGGATAGATATGTGTAGTCTCGAACCAGTGCATGTACAGATTAACCATGCTTGGGGCACAAGTACCGCCCATAGATATCCCAGTCACTTGCCAGTATAACTGGCCTTTAAAAGTGAAAACGTTCTCCTTCATGGCCAAGGTAGCACAGTCCATGATAAATGCTGTTGGTGTCTGGTCCTGTCGAGGATGTTGCCCTAACAGATGATTTATAGTACGCAGTGTATCATCCTGTGGAATAATAGTGTATAATGATTCCACATCGTATGTCACCAAAAGGTGTATGTCGGGATCAAACTTGACCGTATTAAGGAAGGATAACACATGCTTAGTATCTTGTAGATACAACGGCATCTCTGCTACGAGTGGTCAGAGAAAGCAGTCTACAAACTGAGAGAGAGGTTCAAGTATTGCACCTATCCCAGAGACAATAGGTCTTCCCGGCGGTGGCCTCTGGATCTTAGAGATTTTGGGGAGAATATAAAAGGCTGGAGTTCTTGGATGATTTTGAACAAGAAACTCAGCCTCCTCCTTCATAATCCAGCCTGATTCTCTTCCTCTATTCACCATGGTCTTTAGTTCTCTCTGTAGTCTCAATGTCGGATCTCGCTGCATAGGTCTGTAGTACTTAGTATTATTCAATTGTATCAGACATTCTGTGCGGTAAACCTCTGTGTCCAGAATCACAGTTTCCCCGCCTTAATCCACTGGTTTTTTAGTAATGGCTGGGTCCCAACTTAGTTCCTCCAGACATTGTTTCTCTTCTTGAATCAAGTTGAAGAAAGGTTGTTTAGCTTGACTCTTGTGGGTCTCAAAGTCCTTCATAACAGCTTTTTCAAAAGTAGCCACTTCTGACGGTACTTGTTGGAGGGAAGGGAGAAAATTGGATTTATTCCTCAGGCCTGTATCAGTAGTAGTTTCAGTTACATCTTTATCCGATGCGTCAAAGTAGAAGGACTGTTTTAACATCCCCAGTTAGCTGCAAAGAAGTTAAAAACTTCATACAGGGGGACGATGGCTAAGGGGCAGAACTGTATAATTGTTTTGATTAACTAGTAGTGGCACCATTAAGAAAGCTGTTCAATTTTATCTTATCAGGAGGGTCTATTCCACCATCTTTTAAAAATGGAGTATTAATCAATTAAAAAAAAAAAGGCAATGATGAATTTGAGTTGTCTTTATATAGGCCTATAATGCTCTTAAGTAGGGACTATAAGATTTTTACAAAAGTTTTAATTTATCGAATAAGCACTGTTATGAATAATTTGATACATTCTGACCAAAATGATTTTATTAAAGGGCGAAGTTTGCTGGCAAATACAAATTATTTGGCCCAAGTTTATTGACCTTGTGACGGCGGATAACATTCTTGTGGTGCAATGTTGTTAGAGACTGAAAAAGCATTTGATTTCGTAAACTGGGTTTTTCTATTTAGGATATTACGAAAATTCTAATTTCCACTGCTGATTGTGAGGGCTATTGGCTGGTTATATGAAAATACATCAGCCCATGTTATTATAAATAATCAGTGTGTGGGTACTATATTTCCAAGCAGAGGCACCCGTCAAGGCTGCCCTCTGTCACCCACACTGTTTGTTCTATTTATAGAACCGTTAGCTCAATATATTTGCTTGCACATGGGGATACTCCCACCCTTGGTAGATGCCGCCAAGATAAAACTGTATGTGGATTATATTGCCCTTCATTTATTCCCTCAGGCAGAGAATATCAAAACTGCTCTAGAATCCATTCGAAGATTTACCAAATTTGGGGGGGGGGGGGTTATAAAATCAATGAAACCAAAACCGAATCGCTTTTGTTTAACACTACGTCGGATATCCTACCACCCAAAATAAAGGTCAATTATAGTCAACATCCCAAAAGATAATTAGGAGTCCGATTCACTCTTTGATAGTTATTGTATGAATTATGCTCCACTGCAATCTAAAATTCCCTCTCTGCTCACAGTTTGGGAACGGCTTCCTCTCTCAATGATTGCCCGCGTATCCCTAATTAAAATGCCTATTTTGCCCCTCGAATTATTTCTTTTTGAGAATGTCTCTTGTAAGTTGGGGGCTTCATTTTTTAATAGGCTGGAGAGTTGTTTGACATCATTTATGTGGAAAAATAAATTACCTAGAGCCGTAAGATTTTACAATTGCCAAAGTCAGATGGAGGATTAGCATTTCCTTGTTTTAGATCTTACTATTCAGCATTTGTTGCTCTGCAGATTCACAGATTTTCAATGCAAATTTCCCCTTTTGGTAGTTCCATTATCCTGTATATGCTTCATTATTATGGGATCGCGAGCCTGGTGAAGAACTTAAAGGAATCTAAAATTCCCCAAAAAGTGAGATATAAGATCTTACAGGCCATCTGGGCTGATAGATGACAATTTATTTGAAAATATGAAATACCAACCATCTAAACTGAGACCCCTTTTGAATGTTGTATGTACCTATCTAATTGCCTTTCCTTCACTGTTATTAAAAAATGGAAAAATGTTAACATCCATAAGGTTGAGGACTTCTTCGATAAGAATATTAAATCTGAGGTGCAGATCCGCTCAAGAAATTTCCAGTATGATGTTTTTTAAAAACTTTTTTCTATAGGCAAATGTTCTCTTTTCTCAATAGTCTGTGTTTTTATGCGATATATCAGCCAACTGAATTAGGTCAGAATTTGAATTTGCTTAGGACTGATAAAGTAAATGACTTGTTACAATATTGGTATAAAGAACTATGCAGTGATAGTCCTCAGATAATTGGAGATATGAGCATGAAGTGGCAGCAACATACGGGGAATAAAATCGGCAGAGAATTATGGTCAAGGGATTTTTTTGATTATGGATGCTCATTATTGAGAGGTGCCAATTTTAATAGAATGACAATTTTAGTGGCTGGATGTTGTATTACACTGCAGATAGACTAAACAAAATATTTAGAACCACAGACAAAAGGTGCCCTAGGTATAATGGATTAGGAGAATCGGAGTATATATTCTGGTAATAAACTGCAGTTACCAGATACTGGGCACAGGTTTCTGGGCAGATCTTGCTATGAGTCAGATGCATGGTCAAGCCATCACCATTTATCGCCCTGCTGGGTCTGGCCATTCTGTCACAGTTTGGGAACAGGAATGCACAAATTATTTATATATCTACAATAGTGGCCCACTCTATAATTACGCAGCATTGGACATCTTTTGCTCACCTTACATTGGGGAAATGGCTTAATAAGATGAAGATGGTCTGTACAAAAGAATATTAGCATCCCGCTCAGGTAAATCAAATTCAGCACTATAGGCAAATATGGGGCACCTTTGCAATGACAGAAACCCCTTAGGCTTGATGGGCTAATTTCTGAACGCTGAAGCAGGTATAAGCACTTTTTCACCCCGGTTGATGGACGGGTATTAATGTATTTTAATCATTTTAGGATTTATCAAGCTTTATCGATAATTTTATATGCACTACTACAATATATCACCTAGCATGATGAATGAATGGCAATAATTACATTTTTCTAGTTTGCAGGGCATCACTTAGAACAGAATGCCCTTTCTATTGCACTTGCACTATAGAGAAGAAAACATTTTATTATTGGTTTCGGATGCATGAGCTCATTCTGATAATTTTAGCTATGGGTGTCTAATGCACTTTAAGGGATGGGTTGGGTTCATTGCATCATGTTTTATTTGCCTTTGCCAATGACTTTTTATGCACAGGTGTGCGCTATTGAGATACACATAATAATGATTACATTTAAATAAAATCATTACAAATAAACAGTGCAGGATTAGATACAGTGCTTAATTTGTACTGGTGTTTTCCAGTGCTCAGCATCTATCATAGGATTACACCACATGGTGGCACAGTGTGTCTATTCTGCTGAATTTATGAGTGTCTTGTTTATTTAAAACCAATAGATCTAGCACATAGATAATGCTGGTACTGAACTTCAGCAGCAATGGCTGGGCTGTTGGTGGTGCCAGCTGGAGTGAACTCCTATGGAGTGCCTTGGACCCTGGCACTTAATTATTTTACAAATTAAGCACTGATTAGATAGCATTGTTTAGAACAGAATACACACTTTTCTTCTTTTGCACCGTCACTTTACAGTTGGTAAACCATTTATGTGGCTAAAGGTTTATTTTGTGAGGTTGAAATGGCAGTTTCAAATTACACACACAGGCTAGAATGGCCGACTTGAGACATGTTTAAACGGCTATTGAAGTGGGTGGCAAAGTCAGTGCTGTAGGCCCAATAGTAGCATTTAATTTACAGGCCCAGGGTACATGTAGTACCAATTTACCAGGGACTGCCAAGAAAATTGGGTGTAAGCCAATTTTACAATGTTTAAAGGAGAGAGCACAAGCACTTTAGCACTAATTAGCAGTAGTAAAGTGCACAGAGTCCTAAGGACAACAAAAGCGATATCAGCACAAAATGGGAAGGCAAAAAGTGTGGGGGAAGACCACTCTAAAGCTGTCTCTAGACACCAACAAAATAGCTAAAACTATCAAGAAACACTGGTTTATTCTGAGAAACTTGGAATGTTTCAAAGAGCTGGAAAAGCACTCCACGGACGAGATGAGATGGCAGGACATATATCTAGCTCCAGTCGCCAGTAACAGTGACATCCTGACACTGTTCATACAGTATCTGAACAGTTGCCAGCCTTACCTGCAATTCACCCATTACATTAACCGCCAAAGTCTACCCTTCCTTGATTTAGAAATACAAAAACAATGAAAACCATCTCATTGTTGCCTTATACAGGAAACTGACAGAGCTAAATTCTCTTCTGCAATATAAAAGCCCTTAAAGATGAACTTCCCTGCGGCCAATTTCTTAGACTCTGGAGAAATTGCACAGTTAAAGGAGATTTTTTAAGGAAGGTGCCATACTAAGTAAGAAACTCAGGAGAGAGGCTATCCCAAATGTCTCATCAGGACCTCCATGAACAGGGCATGGTTTAACCCTATAGGGGACATACTACAAGGAGGCCCACATCCCAAAAAATTGCATGTTTTACCACCTACTGTCCAGACACCAACAAAACAGTTAAACCTATCAAGAAATACTGGTCTTTTCTGAAAAACATAGAATGTTTCAAAGAACTTTCACTTTTTTCCTACAAAAAAGGTAAACTCATCAGAAATCACTTGGTCCATGCCACCTCTAACCTCTCCGAACCACAGGAAATGATTATTTCCTTACTGGGTCTAGATCCTATCAAGGACCATTATAATTGTGGTAATTGCTTGCCGTGCCATTTCACACACAACGCTAAGGTTTTCACACATGGCACCATACAGACCACTCTGCAACATCATACCAACTGCTCATTCCACAATGTGATCTACTGTATTTGGTGCCCTTGTAACCTTATTTACATTAAACAGACATCTCAACAAGTTAAGGCCTGGATTTGGCAGCACAGAAGCCGCATTCAGTGTGGTAATGAAACTGCCCCAATGGTACAACACTACCTGGAAAAGAACAACTCCAAGGATGACTTGAGATGGCAGGTCATCAATAAGGCCCTACCATCACCTTGAGGAGGGGACACAGCTTATACTCTCCAAAGGTTGGAGTGTAAATAAATAGACAAATGTGACTCTATAACAAACTGACTCAACTCCATGGAAGAGTGGCGCAAATTCATTGCACTCATGAACTAATGCCTTGCTCTGGCTTAACAATGAACATTTGTTAAGACTGACGAATCTACAAAACTATCAGAGGGAGAGATACCTCTCTCCTTTCTGTCGTTTTTCATTTAATGATACGCTGTCTTCTTATGAAGGCTTGCTCGTTTGTGTTGTTTTTTATGTAATATAGGGCCACATGCATTTGCGATTCCTAAATTGCGATTTTTAAGAAATCGCAATTTAGGAATTGCAAATGATTATGCATGTAGGAATCGCAAAACAATTTGCGATTCCTACACATTCCTTATTTGCGACTCGCAAATTGTGATTCGCAAATAAGGAATTGCTTCCCATTCATTCCTATGGGCCTAGAGGCACATAGGAATCAATGGGAATTGCATGCGCAATTTGCGAGTACCAAATAGGTACTCGCAAATTGCGCATGAAATTTCAAGGGTGCAAGGGTGCCAAAAGGACACCCTGATGCACCCCTGAAATTGCAATTTCAACACGTTGCACACACACATGCCCCAAGGACATGTATGTGTGCAACATAGAACTTTGAAAAATGCACTTCAAAGTTCTCGCAAATTAGCATCAACTTTGAATTGATGGTGATTTGCATTTCTTAACTGCGAAATCGCAATTTTATTTTGGTTGTTGCATTGCATTTAGGGAATCGCAATTTGCGATTCCCCAAATGCATTCGCAATTTAAGTAATCGCAATTTTAGCGATTACTTAAATACCGATTTTTGCATTTGGGATGATGCATCCCAAATGCAAAAATTGTGGTCGCAATCTGCAGATTGCGACCGCAATTTACAATGATGCATGTGGCCCATAATGTTTTAATTGTTGTTGTATGTCATTTAGGGCTAATTCAGTGCCCACCCTGCCTGTCTTGCTGGTCGGGCACACGTTCTACCTATGTACAACACTCTAAAAATCCAGACTGTGTTCCAGTTTTACGGTCAACCCATACACGTGCCTCGCCACCATGGCATCTTTTGTGTGACTTGCTACCATGGCATCCGTGTATGACTGTGCTCCTATGCAGACCCCTCTTTTACCTTCCTGGTTCATTCAGAGATCATCCATGGAGGAACCCCATTTCATTTATCTGTATATATAATTTTTTTCTTATGTGCATTGCCTAGCACTGAGTATAGGTTGCCGTATGTTTAACGGGTAAAACTAGTTAAGTTCAGCACATGCCTCTGTTACCTCAATGCATTACTTAGACACCCATGTGAGGCTTCTCTCTCCTCTCCTCATCGCTGCTGAGGAGCTGTGATTCCTTGACGTGCCAGGAAACCATGCCCCACACACGCTCACCGGTAAGACCGCAACTCCATTATCCCATGAGGACCTTACACAGCTCAAGCCTCGCTCTCACGAGCCGCTCCATATCTGTAGTCCACGTTCCTGCCCCGGCTGCATTGGGTCTGCATTTTCTCACGGGTAAGCTCGCTCTACAGAGCTATGTTGTGCAATATTAACATATTTTGACCCTGTTTTTGCTGAGTCCTACAGATATTTTGCCTCATTATGTCACCTTATCTGAAGGCTCAGCCCTGTGAGTATATGGTTTAATTTACCCTGACACCTCGGTGAATATCTTCCACTAGGCACTTGCCTTACCATCTTTCGGGCAATATTTTTGGGGACGCGTCCTTTGCACAGTTAATTAGTCCATACTTCTGGCCATTTGTACAGCCTCACAATGTGACTGCTGTATATTATTCACAACACAGGCACCTCCTCGGGCCTTATTAACTGCAACATTATGCGGCAGTCCTGAAGTGCCGACCTGCACACAGGCTCCACTCCCTTGAGAACCAGTATGTATTTCTTTTATTCTCCATCTACATTTACTTGCCTACCTTAGCTTTCATGCTAATTTTTCTCATATCCTCAGTCCCCCAGGTCCTCAACTGCTTGATGAGACCCTCATACCCTGTAGAGGGTCGATACACCGTCGACACTATCACAGACAGACCTCCTGTTTCAAGTACTCACTGTAGAAATTGCCCAGTGTTTACAGATGTATCAAAGTGAATAATGCTGTCTGTTCCAATACCAATGTACCATTTATTTACACTCATTTGCCACTATTTTTCTTGTTTGGTTGTGGGTTTTTTAACTTGGGGCTTCTTCTCAAATTCTTCTCTCACAAGTCACTTAGTAGTGTATTTTCTCTTGTACAAATTGACATTTCATGTCTAGAATAAATTTCTATTTGGATGATTTGAATGCTACAATGTCACACTGGTTGTCACTCATATGTGTTGTTTCCATTTGATTTTTGACAGTTTCTCTGTCCCATTATATTGGTTACTTACATGAGTTTCACGTGAATGCCTGGTCCAAGTTTTCATGGACATTTGGGTTGCTCTTGTGTTACGATATGCACTGCACTTGTGGTCATAAAGGAGTAGGGAGTACCTTGAGAAGAAGAAGACGATGATAAGGAGCTTGAACAAGGAGATCATCAGGAGGAGGACAACCTACAAGAACAGGACTATTCTAGTGAATGGATATCATGCCACCAGGAAATGGCCAGTCTGACTATCTTCCAAGGATTTCATTTTCCAATGTCAATAATTAAAAATGTGTGCTCTGTGCTTGATTTCAAAGAAATGCAAACTGATCTGTCACTATCTTAGACCATGTATGGGAAGAAGGACTTCTCTACGATGAACCCTGCTGAGGACACAACCAATATTACTTACATAGACAAGAATACAGAGCATCAGATTAAATTAAACTGTTCTTTGTTATAAAAGCAAAGCCATAAGTTAAATCTATAAATGAGGTGTAAGGAAATTACACTTTTTGCCTATTCACCCCCACATTTTTGGACTAATGCTGCTGGTTTTTCGAGTCTGAGAGTGCACTTAGGCCTGCAAACAATTCTTCAGTGCCAGGTTCTAACCCTATACAAAGTTATGCTGTTTTGGATACACCTAACTGGCCAGTACTGACTCACTTATAGGTCCACAGTATATGGTAATCAGGTACCCAGGGCATGTTAGACAGAGTGTTCCCCAGGGCTGCAGCCCTGATTGTGCCACTCTGCAAGTGACAGAGATAAATAGACCCAAGCCTCCCACTGCAGACTGACAGGACCATGTGTAACACTGCAAGTTCAACGTTGCAATTACACCTAAAGGCAAATCCACCATTTTCCTTAAGTGATATATGTAACTTTCCCCTAAGGAAGGCCTATAGAGACCTATGGCAGGAAGTTATATGTTGCTATGTAAGACGTATGATTTTCTATATGTCTTAGCAGCAACACTTCCAAATTGTCATTTTGTGTGGAAAGGTTAGGAGCCCCATTGGCTAACACAGGGTTAAACGGTTACCACTCCAACCTGTCTAACTTCTGAATGGGACCACCTAACAAGGTCAAGTAATGTATCAAATTAATTTGGACCTTAAATCCGACCTGATGACCAGGCCAGACCTAAAGTCACTATTAATATTACTTTTAGAATGTTACCATGCTGCACTCATGCTAGTACAATGACCTAACAAGGGCACTGACACATAGACGGGATTCTGACCACTTGGAGAGATGTGTGAACTACTCCCAGACCCGTGACCAAAGGCAGTTGCCACAGAGTGAGGTGTCACCTCCTCTCTCAGGATGCCCAGTCAGGGTGTTAGCCCAAAATTCAGGCTTCAAACGTGCAGCCGCTTTTAAAGGGCAGCTTGTGACAACATCCCAAGCAGGATGCATTTTGTTCCTGCAGACAAAAAGAAGACAGAACTAAGGGAGGACAACCTGTGTCCAAACTAGTTTTCCCATGGGCGTATTGCCCACTGGGAGCCACCCTTCTAGGTTGGGCTACCCTACTCCGGATGACTGAAGAAGGGTTGTGCCATCTTGAAGGGGTGCAAGAATGGGGTACACTTGGATTGCCAACTGCCACACATCACAGGAACTTCGTCACTAGCGAGGAGTGGAGCCAGTAGCCCATTGGCTTGTGACCGTGTGGTCTACTCGGGGCACTTTCCTGGGATAAGTAGGGCATCCTTCCCCTCTGTTCACATTGGAGAAGAAGAGAGGTCCGAAGAAGGACTGCCCTGCTGCCCTTGAACAGCGCAAAGAAAGGCTGCACCATCAAGAGGACTGCACATGATTCACTTTTGGGCTAGCAAGACTGGGACTGTGCCTACTACTCCTGACCCTGGGAACAGTCAATTTCCCAACTTTCCCAAGACCAGTGACTCCAAAAATTAGTTTACTGATCTCCTGGAACCAGCTCCACGACACCAAGAACTGAAAGAGCCCAAATCGACAAAGTACCCAACGCAGGAGTTTTGCCGCTACCAGTCACCGGGTACAACAGAGGACAAAACCAAAATAGCCAAAACCTGCACCCGAGTCTGGTGGATCCAGGAGTGCTTTCCAAAGATGGATTCGTCTTTCCCAAGGGACACCAGCAACCACCAGAGAGTTTGCATCCAACCGCGGTGTAGCGTGACTAGTAGTGCAGCATTGGCTGTCCAGGTACAGCAACATAGAGGATTTTGAGGGACCCGATCTCAATGGCCAGAGTCTGCCCACATCACTCGTGGACCGAGGAACACTATTGAGACACCCCCGTCGACCACCCAACAACCAGAGCATCATTTTTTAGCATCTTTGCCTGCACCTTTCAGCATCAGGACCACTCCATTTACTTCTATGGCAGTTGTCCTGTAAAGTATGGAACTTGCTTAACAAATCCTCTGGTGGCCAGGTAGTTGTCCAAAGTAACCTTCCTGGCCTCCTAGACCTCATTCCTGATGGATTTGGTTTGGTCACCCAAGTTGGGCCGGAGTACACACACTAACCTTTCCAAATTTTTCAAATTTTTTCAAACTTTATGTTTTGCCAATGCTTGTTTGTGGTTACATTTGAAAATGATAAGTATTTTTAGAATCTGTATTTTCGGAACCCTCCAGGGGAATTTACTGATCAAGGTATCTAAAAATTCATAAAAATACACTCTATTTGTATAAATTGTTGTGCCTTTTTATTGATGTGTGATTTTCTAATTTCGTTGTTTGGTGCTGTTAAATGCTTTAAATTAAGTTCCTTTGCCAAGTCTTATGGCTCGTAGCCACAGCTACTCAGGGTTGAGCTTAAGCTGAGTAATCAATACTGACTGAACCCAAGATGGTGTCTGTGAATGTACTCCACGATACGGCCCCACAGCCATATCATTAGAACACCCAGATCCTCACATGAGGATTTTCCATGTCTGATGGTGAATGCCTGTTCAGGAAGGTATGTAGACAACTTCCTTCAAACCATTACAACAGATCAGCAAGCTTCTTGGGAATATATGATGTTACTACGCAAGCCATTACAAGGCATGCTTTTACAATGCAGATTTTACAATGCAGCTACCATTACATCGCATGTTTTTACTACGCATACCATTACAACGCAAAATAATCTTAATGCACTAAAAGATCCATTACAACACAAACATTTACAATGCATACTTGTACAACGCAAACAATTTCAACACATTTTTAAAAAAAAGTAAAATAAACCCCTGAGACGGGATGCATGGAAAGTAGGGGTTTTGGGTGGGGTAGTGTATTAATACACGGGTATTTAAAATTAATACTAAGGGGTCGATTCCGATCCCGGTCGGAGGCGCACCTAATACCATTCGGCCGGGAAAAAAGCCAGGCGAATGCCTGTTTCCCGACCGATTCGCACATACGTCCGAACGAGCAAGTACGATGCGTAAACCTGCCCAAATCCCGACCCAGTCGTACTCACCCAATACAGGTCCAGTTCTCCGACCGATGCGGATCCGGAAACGCAGAATCGAGTCGCACGGAAGCCAAAATGCAGCCCTGTCCGGCCGGACAAGTACGATGCGCTTTCCGTACACGCCGAACCCGTCGCTACGCACGGCACGTCAAAGCATCCGGGAGAGGCGCACATAAGCTCCGATTCGCGCCACAACACGATCCACGGCTACGAGACGAACACGCCAGCGACGAGGACGAGGCGAAGCAAAGAGAAAGACGAACGAGACGAACCAACCATGAATCCCATCGTGCCGATCCTACCAATATTCTACATCTATTACCGGAACAGGCACGGACGCGTACGGCGCAGAAGGTAAGTCAGACACCAACCACAAAAACAAACTACACGTACCCGACATATCACACACACACAGAGGGATGCAGAAATTACTTACACCAGCAACAGCAGCACCATAGGGGCGGGATGGCCATCACCAATGCCACATATACACATAGGGGCCTGGATGCCAACAACTAACACCACCCCTACCCAGGGGGTGCTAGATGCCTACCACTACTACCACCTCTACCCATGGGGGGCTGGATGCCTGTCACTACTACCACCACTACCCATGGGGGGCTGGATGCCTGTCACTACTACCACCTCTACCCATGGGGGGCTGGATGCCTGTCACTACTACCACCTCTACCCATGGGGGCTGGATGCCCACCACCACTACCACCACTACTCAGGGGTGCCAGATGCCTACCACTACTACCACCTCTACCCATGGGGGGCTGGATGCCTGTCACTACTACCACCTCTACCCATGGGGGGCTGGATGCCTGTCACTACTACCACCTCTACCCATGGGGGGCTGGATGCCCACCACCACTACCACCCCTACTCAGGGGGTGCCAGATGCCTACCACCACTACCACCTCTACCCATGGGGGGCTGGATGCCTGTCACTACTACCACCTCTACCCATGGGGGGCTGGATGCCCACCACCACTACCACCCCTACTCAGGGGTGCCAGATGCCTACCACTACTACCACCTCTACCCATGGGGGCTGGATGCCTGTCACTACTACCACCTCTACCCATGGGGGCTGGATGCCCACCACCACTACCACCCCTACTCAGGGGGTGCCAGATGCCTACCACTACTACCACCTCTACCCATGGGGGCTGGATGCCTGTCACTACTACCACCTCTGCCCATGGGGGGCTGGATGCCCACCACCACTACCACCCCTACTCAGGGGGTGCCAGATGCCTGCCACTACTACCACCTCTACCCATGGGGGCTGGATGCCTGTCACTACTACCACCTCTACCCATGGGGGCTGGATGCCCACCACCACTACCACCCCTACTCAGGGGTGCCAGATGCCTACCACTACTACCACCTCTACCCATGGGGGGCTGGATGCCTGTCACTACTACCACCTCTACCCATGGGGGGCTGGATGCCAGTCACAACTACCACCTCTACCCATGGGGGGCTGGATGCCCACCACCACTACCACCCCTACTCAGGGGTGCCAGATGCCTACCACTACTACCACCTCTACCCATGGGGGCTGGATGCCCACCACCACTACCACCCCTACTCAGGGGGTGCCAGATGCCTACCACTACTACCACCTCTACCCATGGGGGGCTGGATGCCTGTCACTACTACCACCTCTACCCATGGGGGGCTGGATGCCCACCACCACTACCACCCCTACTCAGGGGGTGCCAGATGCCTACCACTACTACCACCTCTACCCATGGGAGGCTGGATGCCTGTCACTACTACCATCTCTACCCATGGGGGGCAAGATGCCCACCACCACTACCACCCCTACTCAGGGGGTGCCAGATGCCTACCACTACTACCACCTCTACCCATGGGGGGCTGGATGCCCACCACCACTACCACCCCTACTCAGGGGGTGACAGATGCCTACCACTACTACCACCTCTACCCATGGGGGGCAGGATGCCTACCACCAACAACACCCCCACTCACAGGATGGCTAATGCATGACACAACAAGCACACACCAACATACATAAGGAATGCAACAAAAAGACATCCCCCCCAACACCATGACAAGCGTTTGTAGACTGTGTCAAATGCCTACAACACTGAACATGACTTTGAACATACAATGTGACCCCCTATCACATGTGTCACACATAAATGTGTGTGGCCCCCACAATGCAAGCAGACCATGACCACTGTGGCAATGGGGTCTAAACCCCCATCATCACAGTGACCAAAAGGTAAGTGTGGGGTCCATAGCTGAAGCACATTTTGAACATTGTGGCAATGGGGTCTAAACCCCCATCATCACAGTGACCAAAAGGTAAGTGTGGGGTCCATAGCTGAAGCACATTTTGAACATTGTGGCAATGGGGTCTAAACCTCCATCATCACAGTGACCAAAAGGTAAGTGTGGGGTCCATAGCTGAAGCACATTTTGCACATTGTGGCAATGGGGTCTAAACCCCCATCATCACAGTGACCAAAAGGTAAGTGTGGGGTCCATAGCTGAAGCACATTTTGAACATTGTGGCAATGGGGTCTAAGCCCCCATCATCACAGTGACCAAAAGGTAAGTGTGGGGTCCATAGCTGAAGCACATTTTGAACATTGTGGCAATGGGGGTCCATAGCTGAAGCACATTTTGAACTTTGTGGCAATGGGGTCCAACCCCTATCATCACTGTGACCAAAATGTAAGTGTTGACATTGAAAAAGCTGCAACTGCCAAACTGCATGGATGGTTCCTGGTCACAGAACAACAAACACATCAGTGGCAAAGTAGTGCTTGTGTCCCATAGCAACATAGATTGGGTGAGGCAAACAGTGCAGTGCAAATAAGACATACCTTTGGCCATGTGCAGACAAACATCACCCATGGGGGCTGACACTGTCAACATCCATCAATGACACAATGACAGAAGTGACCATCATAATGCAGACCCACATATTCGCACCAATGGGCACACAAATGTAGATACCCTGTGGAGACTGTAGATGTGAGGTGAACAAATAACATACCATGGCAGCAATGGGACACACAAACAATGATCATTGTGCTGACTGATGACCTAGGAGTCCCAGGGACAGCAGGTGAAACCCACCAAACAACATACAGCCAATAGCACACTAAAGATATGCCAATGCAGTGGTGCAGATGCACAAACAGGCAGACCCACACTGCACAACAAACACAACAGGTGAGGGGGGTGCCAGTGTCCCCAGGCAACCACACAACACATGATGAGGCCTGAATACCAATTACACAGATGCACATACAGTGCCACACAAAAGTAACTCATGGATCCAAATCCCCTATGTGGGCAATCAGGCATTGTTAGATGAGAGGGAGCACAAATTACACATGTCACACAAGCTTGTAGGAACAGCAACTAACACAGCAAGAGACAGACCCACCACAGCACTACCCCCAGGGACCCCATATTGTGCTGACACTAGCCTGCATGATAATCCCACTGTGATGACAATGTCAGATGTCGTTCACACTGTGAAACCCAGCCATGTGTCCTGAGCAACTAACTACCATCACACCTACACAAGCTCCAATCAATCAGCACGGCCTGCCAGCCAAGGCCAATATGGAGGTAGGGATCTGGCCGTGCAACAACTCTCTTTTGCACACACTCAACACCACACACCCTGATCTCCACCAATGTGCAGCAGTGAAGCTCACATGGACTGGTGACATTGCACATGCACCCATGACAATACCAGGGGTGGTGGTGGGAACCAAGGTGCAGAAACCCATCACACATGGCCAGTCAACAAGACTTGTCAATGTCTGACACACAGCACAGTATGCTGTACATGGGCATGATGTGAAATCCACCACAATCAATGGGATCCTGGCCATAGTCACACACCAATGAAGAAGCCAAGGTGACACACGAAGAACACACGTACACAACTACCAACATTGCAGCTCTGACCCTGAGGAGTGGCAGCAGTCACACACACAACGTGTCACAATCACTGTAAGCTAACACAAACTGTAAATCACATTACTCGTGTAAACAACAAGTGCCAAGGGGAATCCTGAATGTGTCCCATCTGCGTTTGCCCACATCCCCAGCACTGACAACAAAGACAACCTGGGATGACAACCTCATGAACATTAGTTTGCCATGCACCCACATCACAGAGAAACCAGGTCCAAGATGCTGGATGAACACAGAACAACTCAGCAAGCATCACAAACAGGAACATCCCTAGGGACACAGCCTGTGTAGGAAAAGGGAAGGGAACACGCACAGACATGCTTACACAACACAGGCCCACGCAATGTCACCAGATTACACACTGCCATGAGGGCACACCACTCCTGTGGAAGGTCCGCTGTGCCAAACCTTGTCTGTGCAGCGACCCAAACATGTCAGCAGAACACTCCGTCAGTGAGTCAACAACCACAACACACAGAAGGCTCTGCTCACATCAGCCTGGGTACGGGGTGTCACGTCAGTCATCTGCACACACACCAAACACGTGTCAAGCAGGTTGCACTGTATACACAGATGAGTCCTTCGACATTGATGTGCAAAACTGCATGTCCAGTGGAGCTGGGCACACAGTCAGGGAAATCGGAACATTGAACAGTGGTAAGCCCACCAGATGTGCATCAGTGTAAGACAAAGATGTTCATTTACAAATGCAAAAAGGACATCCCTGTGTCAAATGCTGAACATTACACCCTCAGACTGTAGCAAAGGATGCCATAGATCCAGAATACAACAGGACACATATCCCATGGACCACATGGAGTCCATCACTGCAACACTTCATCGTCCTGATGTGAACACTATTACAACTGCAAATGCAGGATGCTACTCATCCACATCATGTACATCAAAAGAAAACCCAAAAGTAAACAAAAAGAGGCTTTATTCAGCAAATGTCAGGGTAAAAACGGAAGTCCAAAAGAAACTAAGGCCAATGGCCAGTCCAAAATAACAGTACCAACGGGGTGAGAAGTGACAACTGGTCACACATTGCTTGCCTGCACTGGTACGGTTGGGGGACATCACCCTTGGAGGGGCATACAAGGGGCAGGCCAGGCACCGCAGGGACAGGATCAGGGGATGGCAGAGTGAGGCAGTGAAGGGGTGGTGGGTGCAGGAGTGTCACCGGCAACTGCAGTGGAGGTGTCTGACTCAGGGGGGCCGGCACCACCGTGGTACACAAGTCAGTTGGTGTGGGTGCCGCAACCACTGCAGTGGGCTGGACTGATGTAGTGGACTGGGTACCCACTGCAGTGCCCGAGTCAGACGTGGTGGTTGTGGACTCCACTGCAGTGCATGACTCCAAGGGAGTGGAAGGGTGGGCAGATGAGGTGGGCAGGACAGAGGGGGGACCCGGTCCCCACAACAGTGCCACTAACAGGCAGAGCGTCTGGGTTGGGGGTGGAAGAGCAAGTGGCAGGGGGGAGGGCCTAAGCAGTCTGGGGATGCGGTATCGGTGTGTGGGGGAACCTGGGGCAGGGTGTGGCGGGGGAACCTGTGCAGTGGTGGCCTGGGGGATGGAGGAGAGAGACTGGGCGCTGGAGCTGCGTGGTGGTGGTGGTGGGGTCTTGCTCTTCCTGCTCCGGGGGACTTCCGAATGGGCTCCTGTGTCTGCCTGCGCCTGGGGGAGGGTGTCCGGGGGCGAGGGGCACTCCTCTCTGTGTGGGTGGACTTCCTCTTCCCCTGGTGTGCTGGGTCAGCAGGAATGGTGGGGAAGAGGCCGAGGTCACACAGGAAGACCTGCTGTGTATGTGTGGTAGCAGGCGAGGCAAGGGAAGGGGTCTTGGAGGGAGAGGATTTGGAGGACTGCGGAGTGAATGTGGATGCCTGTGTGTGTGTGTGTTCCCCATCCCCTGTGTCTGTGGTATCAGTCCCCTGAGGATGCTTGTGTGCACGTCTTGCCTTACTCTTGGGTGTGTCTGTGCTGCTTGTGTCTGTGTGTTTGGATGACTGTGCAGGTGTGCATGTGCTTTGGACAGGTAGGGGGGCAGGAAGTGTGGATGGGGCAGAGGTGGGAGGGGTGAGGGACTGTTGGAGGAGGGACACTGCTGCCGTCAGGGAGGAGTCCATGGACCTATTGCTCCTCTGTAGGGCAGACATACCTGTCGAGATGCCCTCCATGAACGACACCAGCTGTGTCAACAGAGTGGTGTGTGCATGGAGGACACTCAGCATTGCTGTCTGCCCTACATGGAGCTGCCGAAGGAGGTACACAGACTCCTCACTCAGGGCAGCAGGGGACACAGGGGCAGGGGATGCGGTGCCTGGCACGAAGGAGACACGCTCCCGAGCACGGGAGCCTCCACGGACCTCAGGAATGGGAGCCGATGGGAGGGCGGTGGTGGTGGTGGTGGTGGCGGGGCCAGACAGACTAGCTGGCCTTTGGTGGCTGCCGAGACCCGCCTCCACAAGGGAGTCATCCTCCGAGCTGCTGTGGTCCCCAGCTGAGGTGGATGGTGCTGAGGACTCCTCGGTGTGGCTCCCCTCGCCCTCCGTGCCACTGGGTCCCTCTGACCACTCGTCCGATGCTGACCCAGTCTGGCTCCGCTGCTCCTCCTGGTCCGTGGAGCTGTCCCCTCCTGTGGCCGTGGATGTATCTGCAAACAATTAGGGAAACAGACAAACATCAGTCACCTGCACTGACCGCACACACCACAGTAAGTACAGCACATTACAGAGCAAGCCCTGGCATCCTTAGTTGAACATTGCCTAAAGTCCTCGCACAGATTCGGGGAAGCCAATTGTCAGTCTGATGGTCAACCATGGGACTCACACCCCTCCTGCCCTTGCACCCATCTGTCTGGTGCCTGTCTGATGGTAAGACCCCAGTGTGGACACATGCACCACCTACACAGTTGTTGGACATTGCAGGGAACACGGTGAAGCATGTGAACATGCACACATCACATCTCTTGCCACTGAGTCAGTGCAGGTGTCCGGATAAAGGGATGGCCAGATTCTAATTAGAAATGCATGTGATGCATACCAGCACCAGACACCATGATGCACCCATGTCCGGATAGTCAATGCCACAATGGGGTGCATGTTGCACATGTCACTCCCCTGCAGGATCAGTCCCAGGAAGTTTAATGCCATGACACAGGAATGCGTGCAAAGTCATACATTACTGTCTCAAGTCACATGGCCATGGCAGCCAGCCAACAACAGTCTGCACTGTGTCACAATCCGAGGGCATGGGGAATGCAAGTTATGTGACTGACAAGTGCACATGTCCATCCCCCAAAAACCACATCATCTGTACTACTATTTGTCCACGTCATACCAACTGGACATATGGGGGACATGAAACACAACTCCCTGAACATGAGCACCTCACAGTGTGCTGTGAATGAAAATACAGCTGCCTGAAAGTCACAGTCGCAAACACCTGTGTGCACAGTCAAGTGATCAGACACCTATAAGTCACAGAAGTATCGTCTATCATGGTCACATCTCAGATGGCATGCTGAGCCCCAAACGATGAACATACCAGTAGTCCTGACAACGAAGACACAGCACAATGAGACAGAGGCAGACACCTGAGGGTACATTTCACTGATCACAACATGCCAGATGATACACGGGAGTGGGAGTACAGAGTGTATTGTATGCACTGGAGTAGGCATGACTGTCCAGCTCCACCTGTAAGAGGGATGAGTCCTGGACAGTAGGCAGGTGGCTAAGCATGTGTGACACACTGGATACACATACTCCTGAGGCCCAAATATTGTTCCCACCAGCAGCATGGGTGTGTGCCACATTCCCCAGGGACATGTGGTGAGTCAGAGCAGCAAGCGGACCACATATCAAAGTTACACGCAGATCACATGTCAGAACTTAGGCATTGTGTAGGCAATTGACCCACCCATGAATCGCACAACATAGTCACGGGAACAAATGCTGTCCCCCACCTTGAGCAAAGCAAAATGCAATGACACAGTCCCCAAATGACACAATTTCCTGACTATAAGGGCCACACATATGCGTATCAGAGGAGAAGTGGGCATGTAACAAATGAGGGACATGGGTCCTGGACCACATGACTGATGTACTGTGGAAGTTTAACCAGGCCAGAGGAGGGCACATAGCATGTCAGACAAAGTGCACAGTGCAGTCATGGACTCACCCCCTCCTTGCTGCTGTCTGTCCCTCAGCTGCCCATCCAGGTCAGGGAAGACCACCGCCAGGATCCGGAGCATGTGGGGGTCAGGGTCCGGTGTCCGCCCCTCCTGCGAGGAGGCGACAGGTTCAGCTGGACCCTTGCGATCCTCCGGGTCCAGCCACGAAGGTCCTGCCACCTCTTTTGGCAGTTGCGGATCCTGCGCCTGTAGACCCCCACGGATCTTACTTTCCGGGCGATGGTCAGCCAGATGTCCTGCTTCTGGTGGGCATCAACCTGTGAGGATGACAAAGTGAAAAGGCCATTACTACACATGCAACATATACGTGCATCACACAGTTGGATATACATGTCTCAATTACAGGGGCATATGATGTACACAGGCAGTGCAACAATGGCTATGAACAGTTTGCCAGCAGTCACTACATGGTATCATTGCATGGGAAGTAAACCTAGTTGGAATGCACTGTTACTGCACTGTACCAGTTCAGTGCATGTAACTACACACTTTGGGGTGTGACAACTACTCAGTGGGCATGCTAGCCAGTGGTGTGCACACTGAAAGTCCTGCTAGTCAGACAACATGCACAATTAGTGATGCAGTGGACAGCACACTCACCTGCTCCCCTGGTTTCCCATACAGCTTGCTGTACTGTGGAAGGAGGCTGTCCAGCAGGGCCTGGTTCTCCTCAAGGCTGAAGGCTGGGGCTCTCTCCACAGTACGTGCCATTGCAGGAGCCAGAGGATGCATAAACAGCAGCAGTGTTGGTGGCAGATGTCGCCCTGGAGCATGTAGTGCAGGCAAGTGAGCTCTCAGGGGAACAGCCAGCATTATATGTGTGCTGCAGAGGCAGATACTGTCCCATGTGTCCAAAGTGATAGGTCCAAGTCGTTTGCATCTTCTAAATCTGACCAATCCATGGTATAGCAGCACTAATACACGCCCACAGCATCCTTCAAATCTTCAACTTCATGACACCCATGATTTTGCAACATTGTTGTGGCTGGCCAACTGAATTCACTGCATCAGACTCGTTGGAGCTTCGAAAACGCGTCCGTTGCCATGCCAGGCCCCAGCCAATGTGTGCGCACCGATCGGTCCATTGCTGTACAACGCGTACCCGCGATACAACGCGTACCCGCTCACATTGAATGCAATGGGCCGGCCGGGCACACCGATCGGTCCATTGCAGTTCAACCCGTACCCGCGATACAACGCGTACCCGCTCACATTGAATGCAATGGGCCGGCCGGGCACACCGATCGGTCCATTGCTCTACAACGCGTACCCGGGATACAACGTGTACCCGCTCACATTGAATGCAATGGGCCGGCCGGGCACACCGATCGGTCCATTGCTGTACAACGCGTACCCGCGATACAACGCGTACCCGCTCACATTGAATGCAATGGGCCGGCCGGGCACACCGATCGGTCCATTGCAGTTCAACGCGTACCCGTGATACAACGCGTACCCGCTCACATTGAATGCAATGGGCCGGCCGGGCACACCGATCGGTCCATTGCTCTACAACGCGTACCCGGGATACAACGCGTACCCGCTCACATTGAATGCAATGGGCCAGCCGGGCACACCGATCGGTCCATTGCTGTACAACGCGTACCCGCGATACAACGCGTACCCGCTCACATTGAATGCAATGGGCCGGCCGGGCACACCGATCGGTCCATTGCAGTTCAACGCGTACCCACGATACAATGCGTACCCGCGATACAACGCGTACCCGCTCACATTGAATGCAATGGGCCGGCCGGGCACACCGATTGCTCCATTGCTGTACAACGCGTACCCGGGATACAACGCGTACCCGCTCACATTGAATGCAATGGGCCGGCCGGGCACACCGATCGGTCCATTGCTCTACAACGCGTACCCGGGATACAACGCGTACCCGCTCACATTGAATGCAATGGCCAGCCGTGCGCACCGATCGGTCCATTGCTGTACAACGCGTACTCAGCTCACATTGAATGCAATGGCCAATGTGTGCGCACCGATCGGTCCATTGCTGTAGCAACGCGTACCCACTCACATTGAATGCAATGGCCGATCGTGGCGCACCGATCGGTCCATTGCTGTACAACGCGTACCCGCTCACATTGAATGCAGTGGCCAATGTGTGCGCACCGATCGGTCCATTGCTGTACAACGCGTACCCGCTCACATTGAATGCAATGGCCAATGTGTGCGCACCGATCGGTCCATTGCTGTCCAACGCGTCCCTGGACAAGTCACTGGCATATGTCACCATGCCTGTCACAGGTGAACATATGCCAGCCACATATACTTCCCAGGGAGTGAGGGGCACACCTACAACACCACAGCCTGTCCACACTGTATCCTAAGGCATGTAAGGCTGCATTACCTATTCCGTGTATGGGGGTGAACATGTTGTTCTGTGGGTGTCACTTCGGGGCAGCCACTCCCAGGCTGTGCACGTGTTCATGGGGACAGAATCCTTGGTGTGTCGTGCACATGACCACTGTGATGTGCAACTGTTCATTCCTGAGCATGTGGCATGGTCACATTTCACGGTGGTGTATGTGTATGTCATGTCACATACCCCCTGAGTCCCATGTGGGACGGTATGTACGTCCCAGGGTGACCCATTGGCACAATAGTGATGGTCCTCCACAGTCTGTGTGCATGTTGTGTTTACAATGTCTCTGATTCCATGTGCACAATGGGAGACAGTCTCCACATCCACGTTGTTTGTGCATGAACTTTGATGTTGTGCGTGTGTGTGTCACAGACGTCCATGTCTGTCCTGCCGAGGCAACAGGGACCACTACCTGTGGGGGTCATGGTTGTTTTGCTGTGGTGTATTCATGATGCACCATGTCATGCCAGTGTCCATGTGGCAATACAGGGTCCCTGGGAATCTACCTGTCGATGAGCTGTGATGCCTGGGGCACATCTGTCCACACATGTCACTGTGGGGTGTGTTTGGAACGTGGCAGCAGTAGATGGGAACTGTGACACGGCCTCATGATATCCCATGGCACAACATGGGACTTGTTGATGCCACTTGTTGAACTGTGATGTTAGATGTTGGCCATGTAGGTGCCATACATGTCCTTACGGAACTGCACACATCATGTACTTGTGTCTCATAATGATGTATCATGTGATATTGTGTATGGTCAATGCCACATATGTGGGGTGACTGACAATCTTTCTTTCTTCACCTATGCACTGCAGGGCACCAGCTGTCCATAGACCATTCCCTGACCTTGCATCCATGGTGGAACGGGACTGCATCCGACGGTACCGCTTCACCAGGCCGCTGATTGAGGAATTGACGGTGCGCTTGGCCCCACATTTGCAACCTGGCCGGACATACCCCACAGCGCTGACCCCCAAGGTGAAGGTGATGGCAGCCCTACACTTCTTTGCCACCGGTACCTTTCAACACACTGTGGCGTCTGCTGGTGGGATGTCACAGACCATGTTCAGCCGTGTGCTACGCGATGTTTTGGAGGCTATGTTGAGATACCTGAACCAGTACATCTATTTCCCTAGACCTCAACAACTCACTGACGTGAAGAGTGACTTCTATGCCCTGGGGAGGATGCCGCATGTCATTGGCTCCATTGATGGGACACATGTGGCTTTGATACCACCACAGGCACATGAGCAGGCATACAGGAACCGCAAACATTACCATTCGGTCAATGCACTGGTGGTATGTCTTGCTGATATGAGCATCTCACACGTGTGTGCCCGTTTCCCCGGTTCTGCACACGATGCCTACGTGATGAGGAGTAGTCGCATCCCGAGGATGATGTCACAGATGCGGAACCAGCGTGCCTGGCTTGTCGGTGTGTACTGACTTTGTACCATTGTGTGTGTTCTGCGATGTAGTATTCCACCCTCTTTTCCAAATCAGCTAATGTGCAATTGTCCATATGTAGGTGACTCCGGATACCCCAACATGCCGTGGTTGCTGACGCCCCTCAGGAACCCTGTGACACCAGCCCAGATGCGCTACAATGAGGCACATGGTCGGACCAGGAGAGTGATTGAGCGGACATTTGGTCTCCTGAAGAGCCGCTTCCGCTGCCTGGACAAGACAGGAGGGGCCCTCCCATATGCCCCAGCAAAGGTGTGCAAGATTGTCATCGTCTGCTGCATGCTACACAACCTGGCTGTGCGGAAGGAGTTGCCTCTCATCCTGGATGACGATGACCAACATCCGCCACCTGTGGAGGATCCTGGCCTGGACCACGATGCCAGTGATGATGATGATGATGATGATGGTGATGTCCGCACACAGCTCATCACCAACTTCTTCAGCTGAATGTGAGTATCCGGAGATGTCATGTCAATGATGTGAGTATGCATGATATGTGTTGGTGGTGCTCTGGTGCTGTTTGAGTGTGGCCATGTGCTACATGACTGTATGCGTGTAGCGATGTGTCCTTACAGGTAGTCTGTACTCCCCAACAGTGTTGACATGCTAACTTGGTTCTGGGTGGGTATCTTGTGACATGTATTGGGCATGAGTATTGCAGTTCTGTCCTGTTCTTCAGTGCTTTTGACTGTGTGTCATTTCTGTCCTTCACAGGGTACTTTCAGAGTTGTTTGGTCAACTGTGATCCCCCGACACCGTGATTAAACTTCCAGGGTGGTAGCTGTCGTGTCCCTACAGGTGATGTGCGCCACACCCATGGACTTCCTTCCTTCTACACTTGTTGACTGTGTGCCCACTGCCAGGTGGGATTACCTTGCATCTGTAGTGGTTACAACATGTTGCAAATGTGTAATAAACCTGTGCTTCACTTTGTGATGTGCGTTGTCTGTGGTCACACATCTGACTGACATTTGCTTACTGCACCAGTGGGCTAGTTGACAAAGACTGTGAATAGGTGTTGTGTCTGTGCATTGCACCGTATTTCCTGGCAACATCAGTGTAGGCGATGAGTCAGGTGGCCTTGGTGTGTATATGTTGTGTAGCCCTGGTGGTGTGTCTCCCTCATATGTGTCACGTTGCCATGACTCACATGCCTGTGTTGTACTTGCTGTAGCAGTTAGCATGCACAGTGTAATTTCGCAGGTCATCATCTCCATGACAGAAACCACGTTGGAATCACAACAGAGGCAGGTATGGTGTATTAGTGTGTTTATTGTCATACATGTGTGAGTATAGTGCACAGGATGGTGGGTGCTGTACATTGTGATTGTAATCCAAAGTTCCTAGATGATGTGGAAGTCCTGGTAGCAGAAATGTCCTGAGTAAAGTCCACAGTCATCTGATACATTGGTCCAACTTGTACTCCCCATGTCATGTGGGGGAGTTGTGTTGCATTCAACAGGGTGAACAATTTGCGCACAAAGGTGATTATCCAGAACAGGTTTTGGCTTCCTGGGGTTGCGCATGGCCATCGGCCTCTCAGTTGCCCTTCCTCGGACGACCCCTCTTCTTTGGGGGGGACCCTCAAGTGCAGGCTGCTGCGGTGCAGGGGACTCTCCGCCAGAGTCATCCTCCCTCCCTGTGGCAGTTGCAGTTGTTTCAGCACCAGATGTTGTGGGCACACAGGGAGGTGTTGACATGTTGCTGCTCATCTGGCGGAGGCATTGTAATATGTCCCTATGCACCGCCGTCATCTCTTGCAGTGTGTCCCACTTGGACTCCATGCGGGACATGTGTAAGTCCAAGCGGGCATGATGGGCAGCCTGCTGCTGTCGTATGTCCCTGAGGATCCCCACTACCTGGCTGAGCTCTCCGGTGCTGGTCTGGTACGCATCGGCTATGCGTACCAGTTGTGGGTCATCATGCAGTCCAGACCCCTCTGTGAGCAGCGACCTATGTCTACCACCCCTCCCACCAACCCTGGAGACACGTGCAGTACCTGAGGTGGCACGCACAGGTGACCCTGGGCCCCCTTGGGGGTTGTTGGTGGTGTTGGTGTCCATAGCCCCACGTTGGGCCAGGGTCCGTGTGCTGCTGGTGGTGGTGGTGGTCCTTGGTCTGTCCGTGTCGGCAGGGGTGGTTTGTGTGTTGTCAGTCGTTGGAGGGGTGGGTGCAGGGGATGCAGCTGGTGGTCCTGCTGGTGCTGCATGATGACTCGCTCCGGAGGTGCCAGGTAGGTCTTCGTCATCCGAGGAGGGCAGAGGCTGTTCCACACCAGTGAGCTCCGTTTCCCCTGGATCCTGGGACAGGGACTCCTCAGTGTCTGCTGCTGTGTCCCCATCATCACCTGTTTTTGGGAGACACACACAATGTATGTTATGTTTCTGCAGGCATCAATGGTTGACACACCTGACAGTTGTGACTGTACCTCTGGATGCGGGCCTGTACATTGCATTGTCCTAAGTTGTCACAGTCAGAGGTTGATATTGGTGTAGCACATTGTCCTGCATACTTTGAGCATTTCAATTTGAATGTTGGGGTGTGTACATGGTCTGCATTGGTTGTATTTGGTTGACATCCCGCCCACCTTCTCCCCCCAGCCCAGTTATCCCACCATGAAGCATGCCACCCTTGCAGTGGGTTCATGTTGACTCTCAGGATGTCAGTGAGTGGTGTCCTGCTGTTGGTTGGTGCCCAGTTCCCAGCAGGGCCTTGTGCTCCCCACAGCAGTACCCAGTGTCAGCCATCTTGTCAGTTCTTTTCCACTCCCTGTGATGTGCGCATGGTTCAGGGTGGTGTTGATGGGACAGTTGTGGGGGTGACCAATATCTGTGACTGCCACTCCCATCATGCTATTGCCTCCAACCCCCTTCCCAGCATGCCCATGCTTCCTTCCTTTTGACTCTGCTTCCCTGTGGGGTTGTGTGCCTGTGCTGACAAGATGGCTGACAGTGTTATCCTGGGGTTAGTTTGGCTACAAGTCCCATGTGTGTTCCTGTGCTTCACACAGTATGACCCAGGGTTGTGGTTCTTTGTGGGATATTTGATTAGAGTTTGAGGCAATGCATTCTCCCAGGTGAGTTGTGTGGAGTTTGTGTTAGGGGTGTGTGTGAGTGGAGCTGCTGGTAACTATGGTCAGTGCTGTCAGTCCTCCTTCCCACCCAGCCAGATATCCCACCATGGAACGTGCTTCAATTGCAGGGAGTGCAAGTTGTCTTTCAGGATGTCAGTCAGTGGTGTCCTGCTGTTGGTTGGTGCACAGTTCCCAGCAGGGCCTTGTGCTCCCCACAGCAGTACCCAGTGTCAGCCATCTTGTCAGTTCTTTGCCACTCCCTGTGATGTGCGCATGGTTCAGGGTGGTGTTGATGGGACAGTTGTGAGGGTGAATAATATCTGTGACTACCACTCCCATCATGCTATTGCCTCCACCCCCTTCCCAGCATGCACATACTTCCTTCCTTTTGAGTGGACTTCACTGTGTGTGAGTGTGACAGCAATGGCAAGATGGCTGACAGTGGTGTCCTGCTGTTGGTTGGTGCCCAGTTCCCAGCAGGGCCTTGTGCTCCCCACAACATAGCACCAGTGTCAGACATCTTTGATGTGGCTTTTCACTACCTGGTAGGTGTGCATGCTTTAGTGTGAGCTTGCTGGGCCATGCGGGTGGGGGATGTTGAGCTGTGACTACCACTCCCATCATGCTATTGCCTCCACCGCCCTTCCCAGCATGCCCATACTTCCTTCCTTTTGAGTGGACTTCACTGTGTGTGAGTGTGACAGCAATGGCAAGATGGCTGACAGTGGTGTCCTGCTGTTGGTTGGTGCCCAGTTTCCAGCAGGGCCTTGTGCTCCCCACAACATAGCACCAGTGTCAGACATCTTTGATGTGGCTTTTCACTACCTGGTAGGTGTGCATGCTTTAGTGTGAGCTTGCTGGGCCATGCGGGTAGGGGATGTTGAGCTGTGACTACCACTCCCATCATGCTATTGCCTCCACCTCCCTTCCCAGCATGCCCATACTTCCTTCCTTTTGAGTGGACTTCACTGTGTGTGAGTGTGACAGCAATGGCAAGATGGCTGACAGTGGTGTCCTGCTGTTGGTTGGTGCCCAGTTCCCAGCAGGGCCATGTGCTCCCCACGACTGAGCACCAGTGTCAGCCATCTTTGAAGTGCCTTTTGACTCCCTGTGAGGTGTGCATGCTTGGGTGTGATCTTGCTGGGCCATGTGGGTGGGGGATGTTGGGCTCTGACTACCACTCCCATCATGCTATTGCCTCCACCCCCCTTCCCAGCATGCCCATGCTTCCTTCCTTTTGACTCTGCTTCCCTGTGGGGTTGTGTGCCTGTGCTGACAAGATGGCTGACAGTGTTATCCTGGGGTTAGTTTGGCTACAAGTCCCATGTGTGTCCCTGTGCTTCACACAGCATGACCCAGGGTTGTGGTTCTTTGTGGGATATTTGATTAGAGTGTGAGGCAATGCATTCTCCCAGGTGAGTTGTGTGGAGTTTGTGTTAGGGGTGTGTGTGAGTAGAGCTGCTGGTAACTATGGTCAGTGCTGTCAGTCCTCCTTCCCACCCAGCCAGATATCCCACCATGGAACGTGCTTCCATTGCAGGGAGTGCAAGTTGGCTTTCAGGATGTCAGTCAGCGGTGTCCTGCTGTTGGTTGGTGCACAGTTGCCAGCAGGGCCTTGTGCTCCCCACAGCAGTAGCCAGTGTCAGCCATCTTGTCAGTTGTTTTCCACTCCCTGTGATGTGAGCATGGTTCATGGTGGTGTTGATGTGCTCATTGTGAGGGTGGGCAATATCTGTGACTACGACTCCCATGATGCTATTGGCTACACTGACTTGCCCAGCATACACAGGATTCCTTCCTTTCAGTGGGCTTCACTGTGAGGTGGTGTTGTAGTGGTGGCTACATGTCTGGATGTGTTTGTTAGTTATATTTGTGCCACTGCCTAGCTGTATTTGTAGTTGTGTTTGTACATGTGATGACACAGTTACATATCACTATGAGATGGCATGTGTTGTGTTTATCTGACTGACATACACATCTTGGGATGATTCTGTTTTGGTTGGTGTATATTTGCTAAGGATGCATGGTTTGACTCTCCCCTTGACAGTGATGTGTGTGTATTGTCGCACAATATTGTGTACATTTGTTGTGTACTCACCAGGCTCTGGGATGTTTTCTAGTCCATATACGCTCACTGGTGGTAGGATGGCCCGCACCTTCTCCTCCCAGGGCCTGAGGTATACTGGTTTGGCAGGAGGGCCACTGCCAGTGTGTTGGCTCAAGAGGTAGTCCTTCTTCAACAGGTCCCTGACCCTCCTGCGCACATCATACCACCTGTTCTGGATGTCTTCCTTTGTGCGCAAACATGGTGATTGTGCGTTCACCCGGTCGACAATCCTCTCCCACATCTTGGTTTTCTGCGACATGGGGGTCTGTTGGACCAGTGTACCAAACAGCTGTGGCTCTACCCTGAGGATCTCATCTACCAGGACTTCCAATTCACTATCTAGGAACTTTGGATTCTTCTTTGGGGGCATGGTGATGGGTGGTGGTGGTGTGTGATGTGTGTGGGGGTGTGCAAGTGAGGGTGTGTGAGTGTGTGTTTTGCTGGGTGTATGTGAGGGTGCTATTTGTTGAGGTGCTGCTGGTGTGTGGCTTGTGTGATGGATGAGCTGTGAGTGTGTGTGTGGTTGCTGTCTGTTGGTGTTGAGTGCTGGCAGGTCATTTGAATTTGCAAAGGATCATGGTAGGGATTTGTGTCCTTTATATGGGTGGAGTTGTGGGTGTGTCTTTGTTCCCTGTTTCCCCCCCCAGTATTTATTGGCTTTGTAATTGCTTGTTTGGCCTTTTTTTGTGTGTTTTTTCCTTTGTACTTTTTGTGCATGTAGGAGACGTTCTTCTGACCGAGTCGGACCCTGCAGTTGTCTCGTGCGAGCTTCTCCGATTCGTTCACGCTGTGTTTGTGCTGTTTTCTGTGCTGTGTACGCATCGGTCACGGTGTATTGGGTTGCTTCGGCTCTCAGTTTTGTATGCGTGTCGGTCGTACGGCTTGGGCTCCGTGCGACTCGGTCGTGTTTTCCACGCGTTGCTTCGTACTTGGCGGGTCGGAGTTCGCGGGTACGTTTCGTTCGGGATTCTTCCTGGTGCGTGTCGGTCGGTTCGATTCGCGTGCTTTTCCGGCTGGATAGCTGTTTTCCGCACGGTTCGGTCGTTCGTATTTTGTTCCGTACGAGTCGGTCGGATTTTGCACGCTTTTCATCGTACTTTGCGGGTCGGGCTGCACCGGTACGTGTCGGTCGGAATGAATTCCGGCTCCGAGTCGGTCGGTACGTTTTCCGGCCCGAATCGGAATCGGCCCCTAAGTATTAAAACGAATACTCGAGTAATAAAATTAATACTCGTGTACTTTTCTTTTCTTTTCATGAATGATATACTACCCTCTGGGACTGGATGCTTTGAAAATAGGGGTTTTGGGTGGGGAAGTGTATTAACACATGGGTTTTTTAATTAATATCTGAGTATTAAAATTAATACCCGAGTAATAAAATTGATACTCCTGTAAACTGTTTATTTTACAATAAATGTTTTACTAATCTCTGGGGCGGGATGCAAGGAAAATAGGGGTTTTGTGTGGGGAAGTGTATCAATACACATGTATTAAATATTAATATTACAGTATTAAAATTAATACCCCGTGTATTAATAAAAATACTTGTACATTAAAAAAAATCTAAAAAAATATGAATAACCCTTAAATAAATTATAAAATTTTATTTATAAAATCAACATATAATATTCCCTCAAAATACATTATAATACTACTAAATACATTACAATATAATTTGAAAACAAACAATTTAAATAAATACACATCATTAAAAATTTTCAAACATATTTAAAAAAATAGGTACACCACAAAAAAGGAACATTTTCACAATGTAATTTACCAAAATATCTACCAATAAAAAATGATAATATAAAACAAAATTTAACGCCAATAAAAGACACTAATCGAAAACATAACAAATAATCCACCATTTTAAACTACACGAAAACGAAAGTCCTACAACACTTTCTATGAATTCACCTTGACCCACAGGTCGCCAAAATGGCAGACAATACTTATGTTAAAAAAATAATGAACATTTATAAATGATAAAAAATAATTATACCTTTTCACAGCATTGAAAAGACGATCGAAAAAATATGCCCAAAACATATTTTCATTTAAATTATCGTACATCATAAAAAAAACGTATAAAAGCAGCCGTCCACCATTTTGAAAACAGTGGTAAACTGACTTACAGACACACCACACGCGTTTTGCCTGCCAGGAAAAACTCGGCAATAAACAGTGCCATCTACAGTTCCAAGTAAGTGTACCCATAATAAATATAATATATTTACAAACTAAGGGGCTCATTACGATGACGGACGGACTGGAGTCCGTCCGCCATCTTGGTGGTGACCGGGACCGTCCGCAATACATGCGGCGGTTCCACACACCACATTAGGATGCGACCGTCACCATGGCGGTCGCATCTTGCATATTTAACATTGCGGCGGGTGCTGCTGACAGCAGCACCCGCCGCGATGTTAAAAATGCAGGTCCTGCATTTCAGTGCACTACGTGGCAGGTTCCACACGGTGCCTGCCACTTGGTGCACTGAAATGTAGGGGGGTACCATGGGTACCCCCGTGCACATACACCCCCCCAACACTTTGGGGGCCCGCAACGGGCCCCCAAACAGAACCTCCGCCAGCTTTTTCATGATGGTTTCGCCGTCATGGAAAGGCTGGCTCAAAGGCTGCATCATAATATGGTGGACGGTGCCTGCTAGGCACCGCCACCATTTTATGCCTGCAGGCCGCTCCGCCAGGCAATCGGTCCGATTGCCTGTGGCGGGACCGTGACGGACGGTCTTTCTGTCCGCCACGGTCGCAGTGTGGATCCGCCGCCATCATAATCTGGCGGGCGGTCACTCCACATTTGGTGACGGACGGATCGCCACCGCACAGCTGGCGGTGGTGGTCCATCCGTCATCATAATGACCCCCTAAATCTTAACATGATTTTAAACAACATATTCCTTTAAAAATATTTTACAGCATTTTTGGGAAAAAAAGAAAATGTGCTTAAAACACACTTGACGACACAGTCAATTAAAATGTAATCTATGTGAGTAAACCCAACTTTTTGATTTTTACTTTTTTAAATTAAACTGTCCAAATGTTCTATTTAAAAAAAATATTCAAATGTAAAATCCATACTGCAAACTATTTTTATAAAAACTACTTAAAAGAAAGAAAATGCAGAATGGTAGAGTGTGCCTAATTACTATTCGTAAACAAACATTTGTTAACATTAAAAAAGAGTAGAATATTTGCGAAGTTAAAAATAATATTACTACTCAAACAAATGCTTGCCTCGAAAAAAATGCAAGATGGTGTTAGTTGTAAAATTACTACTCCTACTCCATTATGTGCTATCCTCAGGGAAAATGCTGGATAATGTTTAGGCAACATTACTAATATGACTCCAGCATGTATTTGTCTCTGTGAAAAAACAATATAGAAGACAAAAGAGGTACGGTGTTCCTGGGTGGCAAGTTGCCCACCTGGTTAGTACTCAGAGTGGTGGGGAGGTGGGAAATACCTCCTTTCGGAACTAGGACCCTCACACACCCAGCAAGCTAGGTGTCATGCTTCATCATATGGGTCTGCTCCTCATCGAGCCGGCGCTGCAATGCTCGACGGGCACCCATAAAGGGGCTCTTTATCGGAGATCTTTTGTTCCTTGCCGTATAGGTGCAGTGGGTGTGAGGGGCCTGGTAAGATGTAGATGTGGTGTGTGGGTTAAAACAGGTAAGGGAATCCTCTATAATTATTTTTATTCTGGAGAGGTCACAACCTGATTAAAAAGTAAAAAGAAGAAGGAGGGCGACTATTTTGTTTTAATCTGACAAAAATTACGCTCTACCCCTTAGTGGTCAACATGTTTCTCGCCTATAAAATGTCTCTAATAGATCAGTTGGCGATTCCTCAGGACCTAGTGACTAAATGAAAACTATCTACAGTGTGTGGTGTGGTTCTACATACCACTTCTTCTCTCGGTAGGACGTTGCCCCGGAGAAAAGCAGCCAACCTCTTAAGGATTCAAGTGCTGCTTCATCAGACCGCAGCGGAGTATGTGGACACTCAACGTAGTGTCGCTGCTCCCACTCAGAGCAGTCCGGCTCACCTACCCGCTCCGCTGCATCAGGTTTATGGGTGCCCGTCGAGCATTGCAGCGCCGGCTCGATGAGGAGCAGACCCATATGATGAAGCATGACACCTAGCTTGCTGGGTGTGTGAGGGTCCTAATTCCGAAAGGAGGTATTTCCCACCTCCCCACCACTCTGAGTACTAACCAGGTGGCCAACTTGCCACCCAGGAACACCGTACCTCTTTTGTCTTCTAGTTCTACCCAGGGCAAGTACGGTGGACCTTTATCAAGCCCTCATTGTCCCCCTTGTTGTTTACTAAAAAACAATTTAGCACTGGGGGCAAATTACTATACTTTTACGAAAATGAGCATGAAAAAAAAAAATGCTGGATAGTGGTGGGAGCAAATTTACTATGCCAATTTCAACAGGTGCATGCCTCTGGGAAAATGCTGGATAGTGGTGGGGGCAAAATTATTATTCCTACTTTGACAGGTGCTTGCCTATGGAAAAGTGTGGGATAGTAGTGGGGGCAAAATTACTATTCCTACTCAAAATTGTGCTTGCCTTTAGGGAAAGTGCTGGATGGTGTTGGGGCAAAATTACTATTCCTACTCCGACAGCTGCTTGCCTCAGGGAAAGTGTGGGATAATAGTGTGAGCAAAATTACTATTCCTACTTCGAGGTGTGCTTGCCTCAGGGAAATTGCTGGATACTGTTTGGGACAAAATTACTATTCCTACTCAGACAGATGCATGCCTCAGAGAAAGTGTGGGATAGTAGTGGGAGCAAAATTACTATTTCTACTCCGAGTTCTGCTTGCCTCAGGGAAAAAGCTGGATGGTGTAGTGTGCAAAATTACTATTCCTACTCCGACAGGTGCTTGCCTCAGGGAAAGTGCTGGATGGTGGTGGAAGCAAAATTACTATTCCTACTCCGACAGGTGCTTGCTTCAGGGAAAGTGTAGGATAGTGTTGGGGGCTAAATTACTATTCCTACTCCGACAGGTGCTTGCCTCTGGGAAAGTGCTGGATGGTGGTGGGGCAAAATAACTATTCCTACACAGAGGTGTGTATGCCAAAGGGAAAGTGCTGGATGGTGGTGGGGGCAAAATGACTATTCCTACTCTGACAGGTGCTTGCCTCAGGGAAAGTGTAGGATAGTGTTGGGGGCAAAATTATTATTCCTACTCCGACAGGTGCTTGCCTCAGGGAAAGTGTAGGATAGTGTTTGGGGCAAAATTACTATTCCTACTCCAACATGTGCTTACCTCATCGAAAATGTAGGATAGTGGTATATGCAAAATTACTATTCCTAATCCGACCTGTCCTTGGCTCAGTAAAATTGTTGAATGGTGTTTGTGGTATAAAACAATTTTAAAAAATGGGTAATTATTTACTAAACATTGTTTTGTGTCAACAGATAACAACAACAGCAGCAATCAACAGCTGAAAACAAACAACATAGGGGCATATTCACAAGCCCCTATCACCACAGGAACGTCACTTTTTTCAACGTTCCTGTGGCGATAGGGGCATCACCTTATTCACAAGGCAGCGTTAAGCCACTTAACGTGGCTTAACGCTGCCTTGTAAATAATGCAAAAACATATGGCCATGTCTGAACTGGGGTGGCGGAGTGAGCTAAAGAATGATGATGGATTAAACCCAGATCAGTTGACTGGGGGTGAGTGCTTGCAATGTTCAACACTCCGTCCATCATCCCCTTTGGCTTTGCTATGTTCGCCCTAAGTTGGCAGGGTATGCCCAGACGTGGGTCCCTTGCTCACTTTGCCACTGGATTCAAGATAGCCTGGCTGATGACGGCTGTAAGCCAGAAACCGGTCCCAGGATGCTTGTTTCCGGTCCAGGGAAGACATGGTTGGCAGTTCGGGCTGGACTGTTCCCATGAGGCACAGGGTCAGACTGATTTGCATATGGCCATGTCTGAACTGGGGTGGCGGAGTGAGCTAAAGAATGATGATGGATTAAACCCAGATCAGTTGACTGGGGGTGAGTGCTTGCAATGTTCAACACTCCGTCCATCATCCCCTTTGGTTTTGCTATGTTCGCCTTGTAAATAAGGCACCCTTTTACGCTATACTTAGGGGCCGATTCCGAGTCGGGCCGGAAAACGTACCGACCGACTCGGAGCCGGAATTAATTCCGACCGACACGTACCGGTGCAGCCCGACCCGCAAAGTACGATGAAATGCGTGCAAAATCCGACCGACTCGTACGGAACACAAGCCGAACGACCGAGCCGCGCGGAAAACAGCTATCCGGCCGGAAAACCACACGAATCGAACCGACCGACACGCACCAGGAAGAATCCCGAACGAAACGTACCCGCGAACTCCTACCCGCCAAGTACGATGCAACGCGTGGAAAACACGACCGAGTCCAACGGAGCCCAAGCCGTACGACCGACACGCATACAAAACTGCGAGCCGAAGCAACCCAATACACCGCGACCGACGCGTACGCAGCATAGAAAACAGCACAAACACAGCGTGAACGACTCGGAGAAGCTCGCACGAGACAACTGCAGGCTCCGACTCGGTCACAAGAACGTCTCCTACATGCACAAAAAGTACAAAGGGAAAAACACACAAAAAAAGGCCAAACAAGCAATTACAAAGCCAATAAATACTGGGGGGGGAAACAGTGAACAAAGACACACCCACAACTCCACCCATATAAAGGACACAAATCCCTAACATGATCCTTTGCAAATTCAAATTACCTGCCAGCACTCAACAGACAGCAACCACACACCCACCCAGAGCTCATCCATCACACAAGCCACACACCATCAGCACCTCAACAAATAGCACCCTCACATACACCCAGCAAAACACACACTCACACACCCTCACTTGCACACCAACACACACATCACTCATCATCACCACCCATCACCATGCCCCCAAAGAAGAATCAAAAGTTCCTAGATAGTGAATTGGAAGTCCTGGTAGATGAGATCCTCAGGGTAGAGCCACAGCTGTTTGGTACACTGGTCCAACAGACACCCATGGCGCAGAAAACCAAGATGTGGGAGAGAATTGTCGACAGGGTGAACGCACAATCACCATGTTTGCGCACAAAGGGAGACATCCAGAACAGGTGGTATGACGTGCGCAGGAGGGTCAGGGACCTGTTGAAGAAGGAGTACCTCTTGAGCCAACACACCGGCGTGGCCCTCCTGCCAAACCAGTATACCTCAGGCCCTGGGAGGAGAAGGTGCGGGCCATCCTACCACCAGTCAGCGTATATGGACTAGAAAACATCCCAGAGCCTGGTGAGTACACAACAAATGTACACAATATTGTGCGACAATACACACACATCACTGTCAAGGGGAGAGTCAAACCATGCACCCTTAGCAAATACACACCAACCAGAACAGAATCATCCCAAAATGTGTATGCCAGTCAGATAAACACAACACATGCCATCTCATAGTGATATGTAACTGTGTCATCACATGTACAAACACAATTACAACTACAGCTAGGCAGTGGCACAAATATAACTAACAAACACATCCAGACATGTAGCCACCACTACAACAACACCTCACAGGGAAGCCCACTGAAAGGAAGGAATCCTGTGTATGCTGGGCAAGTCAGTGTAGCCAATAGCATCATGGGAGTCGTAGTCACAGATATTGCCCACCCTCACAATGCGCACATCAACACCACCATGAACCATGCTCACATCACAGGGAGTGGAAAACAACTGACAAGATGGCTGACACTGGGTACTGCTGTGGGGAGCACAAGGCCCTGCTGGGAACTGTGCACCAACCAACAGCAGGACACCACTGACTGACATCCTGAAAGACAACTTGCACTCCCTGCAATGGAAGCACGTTCCATGGTGGGATATCTGGCTGGGTGGGAAGGAGGACTGACAGCTCTGACCATAGTTACCAGCAGCTCCACTCACACACACCCCTAACACAACCTCCACACAACTCACCTGGGAGAATGCATTGCCTCACACTCTAATCAAATATCCCACAAAGAACCACAACCCTGGGTCATGCTGTGTGAAGCACAGGGACACACATGGGACTTGTAGCAAAACTAACCCCAGGATAACACTGTCAGCCATCTTGTCAGCACAGGCACACAACCCCACAGGGAAGCAGAGTCAAAAGGAAGGAAGCATGGGCATGCTGGGAAGGGGGGTGGAGGAAATAGCATGATGGGAGTGGTAGTCACAGCCCAACATCCCCCACCCGCATGGCCCAGCATGCACACACTAAAGCATCAACACCTACCAGGTAGTGAGAAGCCACATCAAAGATGTCTGACACTGGTGCTATGTTGTGGGAGCACAAGGCCCTGCTGGGAACTGGGCACCAACCAACAGCAGGACACCACTGTCAGCCATCTTGCCATTGCTGTCACACTCACACACAGTGAAGTATACTCAAAATGAAGGAAGTATGGGCATGCTGGGAAGGGGGGTGGAGGCAATAGCATGATGGGAGTGGTAGTCACAGATATTGGTCACCCCCACAACTGTCCCATCAACACCACCCTGAACCATGCGCACATCACAGGGAGTGGAAAAGAACTGACAAGATGGCTGACACTGGGTACTGCTGTGGGGAGCACAAGGCCCTGCTGGCAACTGGGCATCAACCAACAGCAGGTCACCACTCACTGACATCCTGAAAGACAACTTGCACTCCCTGCAATGGACGCACGTTCCATGGTGGGATATCTGGCTGGGTGGGAAGGAGGACTGACAGCTCTGACCATAGTTACCAGCAGCGTTTCTCACACACCACCCTAACACAAACTCCACACAACTCACCTGGGAGAATGCATTGCCTCACACTCTAATCAAATATCCCACAAAGAACCACAACTCTGGGTCATGCTGTGTGAAGCACATGACACACATGGGACTTGTAGCAAAACTAACCCCAGGATAACACTGTCAGCCATCTTGTCAGCACAGGCACACAACCCCACAGGGAAGCAGAGTCAAAAGGAAGGAAGCATGGGCATGCTGGGAAGGGGGGTGGAGGCAATAGCATGATGGGAGTGGTAGTTACAGCCCAACATCCCCCACCCGCATGGCCCAGCATGCACACACTAAAGCATGCACACCTACCAGGTAGTGAAAAGCCACATCAAAGATGTCTGACACTGGTGCTATGTTGTGGGGAGCACAAGGCCCTGCTGGGAACTGGGCACCAACCAACAGCAGGACACCACTGTCAGCCATCTTGCCATTGCTGTCACACTCACACACAGTGAAGTACACTCAAAATGAAGGAAGTATGGGCATGCTGGGAAGGGGGGTGGAGGCAATAGCATGATGGGAGTGGTAGTCACAGATATTGGTCACCCCCACAACTGTCCCATCAACACGACCCTGAACCATGCGCACATCACAGGGAGTGGAAAAGAACTGACAAGATGGCTGACACTGGGTACTGCTGTGGGGAGCACAAGGCCCTGCTGGCAACTGGGCATCAACCAACAGCAGGACACCACTCACTGACATCCTGAAAGACAACTTGCACTCCCTGCAATTGAAGTACGTTCCATGGTGGAATATCTGGCTGGGTGGGAAGGAGGGCCGGATGTCAACCAAATACAACCAATACAGACCATGTACACACCCCAACATTCATATAGAAATGCCCAAAGTATGCAGGACAATGTGCTACACCAATATCAACCTCTGACTGTGACAACTTAGGACAATGCAATGTACAGGCCCGCATCCAGAGGTACAGTCACAACTGTCAGGTGTGTCAACCATTGATGCCTGCAGAAACATAACATACATTGTGTGTGTCTCCCAAAAACAGGTGATGATGGGGACACAGCAGCAGACGCTGAGGAGTCCCCGTCCCAGGCTCAAGGGGAAACGGAGCTCACTGGTGTGGAACAGCCTCTGCCCTCCTCGGATGACGAAGACCTACCTGGCACCTCCGGAGCAAGTCATCATGCAGCACCAGCAGGACCACCAGCTGCACCCCCTGCACCCACCCCTCCAACGACTGTCAACACACATACCACCCCTGCCGACACGGACAGACCAAGGAGCACCACCACCACCAGCACAGGGACCCTGGACCAACGTGGGGCTATGGACACCAACACCACCAACAACACCCAAGGGGGCCCAGGGTCACCTGTGCGTGCCACCTCAGGTACTGCACGTGTCGCCAGGAGGGGTGGGAGACATAGGTTGCTGATCGCAGAGGGGTGTGGACTGCATGATGACCCACAACTGGCACGCATAGCCGATTCGTACCAGTCCAGCACCGGAGAGTTCAGCCAGGTAGTGGGGCACCTCAGGGACATTAAACAGCAGCAGGCTGCCCATCATGCCCGCTTGGACTTACACATGTCCCGCGTGGAGTCCAAGTGGGACACACTGCAAGAGATGACGGCGGTGCATAGGGACATATTACAATGCCTCCGCCAGATGAGCAGCAACCAGTCAACACCTCCCTGTGTGCCCACAACATCTGGTGCTGAAACAACTGCAACTGCCACAGGGAGGGAGGATGACTCTGGCGGAGAGTCCCCTGCACCGCAGCAGCCTGCACTTGAGGGTCCCCCCCCAAAGAAGAGGGGTCGTCCGAGGAGGGGCAACTGAGAGGCCGATGGCCATGTGCAACCCCAAGGAAGCCAAAACCTGTTCTGGATAATCACCTTTGTGACATGACATCTCCGGATACTCACATTCAGCTGAAGAAGTTGGTGATGAGCTGTGTGCGGACATCACCATCATCATCATCACTGGCATCATGGTCCAGGCCAGGATCCTCCACAGGTGGCGGATGTTGGTCATCGTCATCCAGGATGAGAGGCAACTCCTTCCGCACTGCCAGGTTGTGTAGCATGCAGCAGACAATGACAATCTTGCACACCTTTGCAGGGGCATATGGGAGGGCCCCTCCTGTCTTGTCCAGGCAGCGGAAGCGGCTCTTCAGGAGACCAAATGTCCACTCAATCACTCTCCTGGTCCGACCATGTGCCTCATTGTAGCGCATCTGGGCTGGTGTCACAGGGTTCCTGAGGCGCGTTAGCAACCACGGCATGTTGGGGTATCCGGAGTCACCTACATACAGACAATTGCACATTAGCTGAGTTGGAAAAGAGGGTGGAACACTACATTGCAGAACACACACAATGGTACAAAGTCAGTACACACCACCAAGCCAGGCACGCTGGTTCCGCATCTGTGACATCATCCTCGGGATGCGACTATTCCTCATCACGTAGGCATCGTGTGCAGAACCTGGGAAACGGGCACAGACGTGTGAGATGCTCATATCTGCAAGACATACCACCAGTGCATTGACCGAGTGGTAGTGTTTGCGGTTCCTGTATGCCTGCTCTTGGGCCTGTGGTGGTACCAAAGCCACATGTGTCCCATCAATGGAGCCAATGACATGTGGCATCCTCCGCAGGGCATAGAAGTCACTCTTCACGTCAGTGAGTTGTTGGAGTCTAGGGAAATAGATGTACTGGTTCAGGTATATCAACATAGCCTCCGAAACATCGCGGAGCACACGGCTGAACATGGTCTGTGACATCCCACCAGCAGTCGCCACAGTGTGTTGAAAGGTACTGGTGGCAAAGAAGTGTAGGGCTGCCATCACCTTCACCTTGGGGGTCAGCGCTGTAGGGTATGTCCGGCCAGGTTGCAAATGTGGGGCCAACCGCACCGTCAATTCCTCAATCAGCGGCCTGTTGAAGCGGTACCGTCGGATGCAGTCCCGTTCCACCATGGTTGCAAGGTCAGGGAATGGTCTATGGACAGCTGGTGCCCTGCAGTGCATAGGTGAAGAAAGAAAGATTGTCAGTCACCCCACATATGTGGCATTGACCATACTCAATATCACATGATACATCATTATGAGGCACAAGTACATGATGTGTGCATTTCCGTAAGGACATGTATGGCACCTACATGGCCAACATCTAACATCACAGTTCAACAAGTGGCATCAACAAGTCCCAGGTTGTGCCATGGGATATCATGAGGCCGTGTCACAGTTCCCATCTCCTGCTGCCACGTTCCAAACACACCCCACAGTGACATGTGAGCACAGATGTGCCCCAGGCATCACAGCTCATCGACAGGTAGATTCCCAGGGACCCTGTATTGCCACATGGACACTGGCATGACATGGCGTATCATGAATACACCACAGCAAAACAACCATGACCCCCACAGGTAGTGGTCCCTGTTGCCTCAGCAGGACAGACATGGACGTCTGTGATACACACACACAACATCAAAGTCCATGCACAAACAACGTGGATGTGGAGACTGTCTCCCATTGTGCACATGGAATCAGAGACATTGTAAACACAACATGCACACAGACTGTGGAGGACCATCACTATTGTGGCAATGGGTCACCTTGGGACGTACATACCGTCCCACATGGGACTCAGGGGGTATGTGACATGACATACACATACACCACCGTGAAATGTGACCATGCCACCTGCTCAGAAATGAACAGTTGTACATCACAGTGGTCATGTGCACGAAACACCAAGGATTCTGTCCCCATGAACACGTGCACAGCCTGGGAGTGGCTGCCCCCAAGTGACACCCACAGAACAACATGTTCACCCCATACATGGAATAGGTAATGCAGCCTTACATGCCTTAGGATACAGTGTGGACAGGCTGTGGTGTTGTAGGTGTGCCCCTCACTCCCTGGGAAGTATATGTGGCTGGCATATGTTCACCTGTGACAGGCATGGTGACATATGCCAGTGACTTGTACAGGGACGTGTTGGACAGCAATGGACCGATCGGTGCGCACACATTGGCCATTGCATTCAATGTGAGCGGGTACGCGTTGTATTCGCAATACGCGTTGGACAGCAATGGACCGATCGGTGCGCACACATTGGCCATTGCATTCAATGTGAGCGGGTACGCGTTGTATCCGCAATACGCGTTGGACAGCAATGGACCGATCAGTGCGCACACATTGGCCATTGCATTCAATGTGAGCGGGTACGCGTTGTATCCGCAATACGCGTTGGACAGCAATGGACCGATCGGTGCGCACACATTGGCCATTGCATTCAATGTGAGCGGGTACGCGTTGTATCCCGGGTACGCGTTGAACAGCAATGGACCGATCGGTGTGCCCGGCTGGCCCATTGCATTCAATGTGTGCGGGTACGCGTTGTATCCCGGGTACGCGTTGTAGAGCAATGGACCGATCGGTGTGCCCGGCCGGCCCATTGCATTCAATGTGTGCGGGTACACGTTGTATCCCGGGGACGCGTTGAACAGCAATGGACCGATCGGTGTGCCCGGCCGGCCCATTGCATTCAATGTGTGCGGGTACGCGTTGTATCCCGGGTACGCGTTGAACAGCAATGGACCGATCGGTGCGCACCCATTGGCTATGGCCTGGCCTGGCAATGGACGCGTTTTCAAATCTTGAACGAGTCTGATGCTGTAAATTCAGTTGGTCACCCACAACAATGTTGCAAATTCATGGGTGTCATGAAGTTGAACTTTTGAAGGATGCTGTGGGCGTGTGTAAGTGGTGCAATTCCATGGATTGGCCAGATTCAGAAGATGCAAACGACTTGGACCTATCACTTTGGACACATGGGACAGTATCTGCCTCTGCAACACACATATAATGCTGGCTGTTCCCCTGAGAGCTCACTTGCCTGCACTACATGCTCCAGGACGACATCTGCCACCACCACTGCTGCTGTATCTGCACCCTCTGGACCCTGCAATGGCACGTACTGTGGAGAGAGCCCCAGCCTTCAGCACTGAGGAGAACCAGGCCCTGCTGGACAGCCTCCTTCCACAGTACAGCAAGCTGTATGGGAAAGCAGGGGAGCAGGTGAGTGTGCTGTCCACTGCCTTACTAAATGTGCATGTTGTCTGACTAGCAAGGCTTACAGTCTGCACGCCACTGGCTAGCAGGCTCACTGAGTAGTTGTCACCCCCATAGTGTGTAGTTACATGCACTGAACAGGTATAGTGCAGTGACAGTGCATTTAAACAAGGTTTTACTTCCCAGGCAATGATACCATGTAGTAACTGCTGGCAAACTGTCCATAGCCATCGTTGCACTGCCTGTGTACATCATGTGCCCCTGTGATTGAGACATGTATATCCAACTGTGTAATGCACGGATATGTTGCATGTGTAGTAATGGCATTCTCACTTTGTTCATCTTCACAGGTTGATGCCCACCAGAAGCAGCAGATATGGCTGACCATCGTCCGGGAAGTGAGATCCGTGGGGGTCTACAAGCGCCGGATCCGCAACTGCCAGAAGAGGTGGCAGGACCTTCGGGGCTGGACCCGGAGGATCGCACGGGTCCAGCTGAAGCTGTCGCCTCCTCGCAGGAGGGGCGGACACCGGACCCTGACCCCCACATGCTCAAGATCCTGGCGGTGGTCTTCCCTGATCTGGATGGGCAGCTGAAGGCCAGAGAGCAGCAAGGAGGGGGTGAGTCCATGACTGCATTGTGAACTTTGTCTGCCATGCTATGTGCCCTCCTCTGGCCTGGTTAAACGTCCACAGTACATCAGTCATGTGGTCCAGGACCCATGTCCCTCAATTGTGCACTGCCCACTCCTCATCTGATACCCAGGTGTGGCCCTTACAGTCAGGGAATTGTGTCACTTGGGTACTGTTTCCTTGCATTTTGCTTAGCTCAAGGTGGGGGACAGCATTTGTTCCCCTAACTCTGTGGTGGGCATCATGGGTGGGTCCATTGCTAACACAATGCCTGTGTTCTGACATGTAATCTGCGTGTTACTTTAATATGTGGTCCAATTGCTGAGCTGATCCACCACATGTGCCTGGGGTATCTGGCACACACCCATGCTGCGGGTGTGAACAATGTCTGGGCCCAGGAGTGTGTATATTACGTGTGTCACACATACTTAGCCACCTGCCTACTGTCCAGGGCTCATCCCTCATTCACGTGGGGCAGGACAGTCATGCCTACTCCAGGCCATACAATACACTCTGTACTCCCACTCCCGTGTATCAGCTGACACGTTGTGCTCAGTGATATGTCCCCTCAGGTGTCTGCCTCTGTGTCAGTGTGCTGTGGCTACGTTGTTAGGACTACTGGGGTGTTTCTCGGTTAGGGCTCAGCATGCCACCGGAGATGTGACCATAGGAGACGATACTTGTGTGACATATAGGTGTTTGATCACTTGACCGTGCAGACTGGGGTATGCGAATGTGAAGTTCAGGCAGCTGTTTCCCATTCACAGCAGATTGTGAGGTGCTCAGGTTCAGAGGGTTGTGTTACAGGTCTCCCATATGTCCAATCGGTATGACGTGGACAGATAAGGGTTCAGATGATGTGGTGTGTGGGGGATGTACATGTGCACTTGTTCAGCTCCAGGACTTGCATTCCCCATGACCTACTATTGTGACACAGTGCAGACTGTTGTTGTCTGGCTGCCCTGCCCATGTGACTGGAGACAGTGATGTATGACTTAGCAGGCATGCCTGTGCCATGGCATGTAACTTCCTATGAGTGATCCTGCAGGGGAGTGACATGTGCTACATGCACACCATTGTGGCAATGACTATCAGGACATGGGTGCATCATGGTGTCTGTCGCTGGTATGCATCACATGCATTTCATATTTGACTCTGGGCATCCCTTTCATCCGGACACCTGTACTGACTCAGTGGCAAGAGTTGTGATGTGTGCATGTTCACATGCTTCACCGTGTTCTCTGCACTGTCCAACTACTGTGTAGGTGGTGCATGTGTCCACACTGGGGTATTGCCATCCAACAGACACCAGACAGATGGGTGCAAGGCCAGGAGGGATGTGAGTGCCATGGTTGACCATCAGACTGACAATTGGCTTCTCCTATTCTGTTTGGGCACTTTTGGCAATGTTCAACTAAGGATGCCAGGGCTTGCTCTGTAATGTGCTGTACTTACTGTGGTGTGTGCGTTCGGTGCAGGTGACTGATGTCTGTCTGTTTCCCTATTATTTGCAGATACATCCACGGCCACAGGAGGGGACAGCTCCACGGACCAGGAGGAGCCGCAGAGCCAGACTGGGTCAGCAGCCGAGGAGTGGTCGGAGGGACCCAGTGGCACGGAGGGCGAGGGGAGCCACACAGAGGAGTCCTCAGCACCATCCACCTCAGCTGAGGACCACAGCAGCTCGGAGGATGACTCCCTTGTGGAGGCGGGTGTCAGCAGCCACCACACCCCAGCTAGTGTTGCTGTCCCCGCCACCACCACCACCACCGCCCTCCCATCGGCTCCCATTCCCGAGGTCCGTGGAGGCTCCCATGTTCGGGAGCGTGTCTCCTTCCGGCCAGGCACCGGACCCCCTGCCCCTGTGTCCCCTGCTGCCCTGAGTGAGGAGTCTGTGTACCTCCTTCGCCAGCTCCATGTAGGGCAGACAGCGATGCTGAGTGTCCTCCATGCACACACCACTCTGTTGACTCAGCTGGTGTCGTTCATGGAGGGCATCTCATCAGGCATGTCTGCCCTACAGAGGGGCAATAGGTCCATGGACTCCTCCCTGACGGAAGCAGTGTCCCTCCTCTGACAGTCCCTCACCCCTCCTGCCTCTGCCCCATCCACACTCCCCAGCACCTTACCTGTCCCAAGCACACACACACTGGCACAGGCAGACACCAGCACAGACACAAGCAGCACACAGACACACACGCCAAAATCAAGACGCACACGCACGCACAGTCAGGGGACTGAAACCACACTCACAGGGGATGTGGCCCAGGCACACACACACGCATCCACAAGCACTGCGCAGTCCTCAGTTACCTCTCCCTCCAAAGCCCCTTCCCTTGCCTCACCTGCAACACCAAAGAAACAGCGGGTCTTCCTCAGTGACCTCGGCCTCTTCCCCTACGATCCAGCTGATACAGCATTCAGGGGGAAGAGGAAGCCCACCCACACAGAGCGGAGTGCCCCTCGCCCCCGGACACCCTCCCCCAGGCGCAGACCGACTGAGGCCCCCATCCGCAAGTCCCCCGGACCCGGAAGAGCAAGACCCCGCCGCCGCCCTGCAGCTCAGGCACCAAGTCTCCTTCCTCCATCCCTCAGGCCCCCCTCCACAGGTGCCCCCACCACACCCTGCCCCAGGTTCCCCCACCCACAGATACACCATCCCCAAAATGATCAGGCCTTCTCCCCTGCCACTTGCTCTTCCGGCACCACACCCCCGCTGCGCATGTCTGTGCCACTGGTGTGGAGACGGTGTCCTCCCCTCTGTCCTGCCCACCTTACCTGATCCCCATTCTCCTCCCCTGGAGGTAGGCACTGCAGTGGAGTCCACTACCACCCGGTCTGACTTGGGCACTGCAGTGGGGAACCTGTCCACTCCATCTGCACGGCCCACTGCAGTCGTGCCGGCACCCACACCATCTGACTCATGCCCCCCAGTTGTGCCGGCACACACCATGTCAGACACCTCCACTGCAGTTGTCAGTGGCTCTCCATCACCCACCACCCCTTCCCTGGCTCCTTCTGGTGAGCCCTGATCCTGTCCCTGCGGTGCCTGGCCTGCCCCCCCGTATGCCCTTCCGAGGGGATTGTCCCTGGTGTTTATCAGTGCAGGCATGCGTAGGGTGACATCTGCCACTGTCACCCTGTTTTGACTTTCAGGATGGACTGGCCATTGGCCTTTGTTTCTTTTTTACTGGACTTCAACTTTTGAACCCACATATGCTGAATAAAGCAACTTTCTGTTCTCTAGTGGTTTTGCTTCTGATGTACATGATGTTGATGATGCTAACCATGCCCTTGCTGCAGTGATGGTGATATTTGGTCTCATGAAAATGAAGTGTTACTGTGCAGGAACCCATATGGTCCAGGGGCAATGTGTCCTATCCTGTAGTGTATCCATGTCATCCTTAGCAGCATATGAGGGTGTCATGTTTTCAATATTTGGCAATGGGATTTCCAACTTACATTAGCAATGTCACATCTGTGGCTTCCACCCCTGCACATCTGTTGTGCTTGCCATTGTTCAATTAGTCTACTTCCCTGACCGTGGTGCCATCTCCACTGGACATGCAGGTTTGGGCATCAATGAGGAAGGACTCATCTGTGTTGTCAGTGCAACTTGCTATACATGTGTGTTGGATCTGTGCTGATGATTTCGTTGACACTCCCATGACCAGGCTGATGTGACGGGAGCCTTCATTTGGTGCTAATTGTTGACTGTGTGACCAAGTGTTCTACTGACATGATGGAGCCCTACTGAGGCAACATATGGCACAGCTTTCCTCACACAGGAGTGGAGTCCCCTCATGGCAGTGTGTACTCCTGTGACATCGCCTGCGCCCAAGGTGTGTGTTGTATGAGCATGTCTGTGTGTTCACTTCCATTTTGCTGTGCATGCTGGGATCCCTAGTGATGTTCCTGTTTGTTAAGCTTGCTGAGTTGACCTATGTTCCCCCAAAGTCTTCTCCCTGGGTTCTCTGTGATGTGGGTGCATGGCACATTACTGGTCATCAGGGTGTCACCCATAGGTGTGTTTGCTCTCAGGGCTGAGTTTGTGGGCAGACGCAGATGGGACACAGTCAGGATTCCCCTTGGCACTTGTTGTTTACACCTGTCATGTAATTTCCAGTTTGTGTTAGCTTTCAGTGATTGTGACACGTTGTGTGTGTGACTGCTGGCACTCCTCAGGGTCAGGGCTGCAATGTTGGTAGTTGTCTATGTATGTTCTTTGTGGGTGACCTTGGCTTCTTCATTGGTGTGGGACTGTGGCTGGGATCCCATTGGTTGGTGTGGTATTGCCGTCATGTCCATGTACAGCGTAGTGTGCAGTGTGTCAGGCATGCAGGAGTCTTGTTGAGTGGCCATGTGTGATGTGTTTCTGCACCTTGGTTCCCACCACCACCCATGGGATTGTCATGGGTGCATGTGCAATGTCACCAGTGCATGTGAGCTTCACTGCTGCACATTGTTGGAGGTCGAGGTGTGTGTTGTTGAGTGTGTGCAGATGAGAGTTGTTGCCCGGCTAGTCCCCTGCCTCCATGTTGGCCTTGGCTTACTGGCCGTGCTGATTGATTTGTTCTTGTGTAGGTGTGATGGTAGTTTGTTGCTCAGGACACATGACTGTGGTTCACAGTGTGAACGACATCTAGCTTTGTCATCACAGTGGGATTGTCATGCAGCCCAGGGTCACCACATTGTGGGGACCCTGGGGGTAGTGCTGTGGTGTGTCTGTGTCTTGCTGTGTCAGTTGCTGTTCCTACATGCTTGTGTGACATGTGTGATTTGTGCTCCCTCTCATCTAACAATGCCTGATTGCCCACATAGGGAATTTGGATCCATGAGTTACCTTTGTGTGGCACTGTATGCGCATCTGTGTAATTGGTATTCAGGCCTCATCACGTGTTGTGTGGTTGCCTGGGGACACTGGCACCCCCCCCTCACCTGTTGTGCTTGATGTGCAGTGTGGGTCTGCCTGTTTGTGTTTGTGCATCTGCACCACTGCATTGGCATATCTTTAGTGTGCCATTGGCTGTATGTTGTTTGGTGGGTTTCCCCTGCTGTCCCTGGGACTCCTAGGTCATCAGTCAGCACAATGATCATTGTTTGTGTGTCCCATTGCTGCCATGGTATGGTATCTGTTCACCTCACATCTACAGTCTCCACAGGGTATCTGCATTTGTGTGCCGATTGGTGCAAATATGTGGGTCTGCATTCTGATGGTCACTTCTGTCATTGTGTCATTGATGAATGTTGACAGTGTCAGCCCCCATGGGTGATGTTTGTCTGCACATGGCCAAAGGTATGTCTTATTTGCACTGCAGTGTTTGCCTCCCCCAATCTATGTTGCTATGGGACACAAGCACTACTTTGCCACTGATGTGTTTGTTGTTCTGTGACCAGGAATCATCCATGCAGTTTGGCAGTTGCAGCTTTTTCAATGTCAACACTTACATTTTGGTCACTGTGATGATGGGGGTTTGGACCCCATTGCCACAATGTTCAAGATGTGCTTCAGCTATGGGCCCCACACTTACATTTTGGTCACTGTGATGATGGGGGTTTGGACCCCATTGCCACAATGTTCAAGATGTGCTTCAGCTATGGGCCCCACACTTACATTTTGGTCACTGTGATGATGGTGGTTTGGACCCCATTGCCACAATGTTCAAGATGTGCTTCAGCTATGGGCCCCACACTTGCATTTTGGTCACTGTGATGATGGGGGTTTGGACCCCATTGCCACAATGTTCAAGATGTGCTTCAGCTATGGGCCCCACACTTGCATTTTGGTCACTGTGATGATGGGGTTTGGACCCCATTGCCGCAATGTTCAAGATGTGCTTCAGCTATGGACCCCACACTTACCTTTTGGTCACTGTGGTGATGGGAGTTTGGACCCCATTGCCACAATGTTCAAGATGTGCTTCAGCTATGGACCCCACACTTACATTTTGGTCACTGTGATGATGGGGGTTGGACCCCATTGCCACAGTGGTCATGGTCTGCTTGCATTGTTGGGGCCACACACATTTATGTGTGACACATGTGATAGGGGGTCACATTGTATGTTAAAAGTCATGTTCAGTGTTGTAGGCATTTGACACAGTCTACACACGCTTGTCATGGTGTTGGGGGGGATGTCTTTATGTTGCATTCTTTATGTTGGTGTGTGCTTATTGTGTCATGTATTAGCCATCCTGTGAATTGGGGTGTTGTTGGTGATAGGCATCCAGCCCCCCATGGGTAGAGGTGGTAGTAGTGGTAGGCATCTGGCACCCCCTGGGTAGGGGTGGTAGTAGTGACAGGCATCCAGCCCCCATGGGTAGAGGTGGTAGTAGTGGTAGGCATCTGGCACCCCTGGGTAGGGGTGGTAGTAGTGGTAGGCATCCAGCCCCCATGGGTAGAGGTGGTAGTAGTGACAGGCATCCTGCCCCCATGGGTAGAGGTGGTAGTAGTGGTAGGCATCTGGCACCCCCTGGGTAGGGGTGGTAGTAGTGGTAGGCATCTGGCACCCCTGGGTAGGGGTGGTAGTAGTGACAGGCATCCAGCCCCTATGGGTAGAGTTGGTAGTAGTGGTAGGCATCTGGCACCCCTGGGTAGGGGTGGTAGTAGTGGTAGGCATCCAGCCCCCATGGGTAGAGGTGGTAGTAGTGACAGGCATCCTGCCCCCATGGGTAGAGGTGGTAGTAGTGGTAGGCATCTGGCACCCCTGGGTAGGGGTGGTAGTGGTGGTAGGCATCCAGCCCCCCATGGGTAGAGGTGGTAGTAGTGGTAGGCATCTGGCACCCCCTGGGTAGGGGTGGTAGTAGTGACGGGCATCTGGCACCCCCTGAGTAGGGGTGGTAGTGGTGGTGGGCATCCAGCCCCCCATGGGTAGAGGTGGTAGTATTGACAGGCATCTGGCAACCCCTGAGTAGGGGTGGTAGTGGTGGTGGGCATCCAGCCCCCCATGGGCAGAGGTGGTAGTAGTGGTAGGCATCTGGCACCCCTGGGTAGGGGTGGTAGTAGTGACAGGCATCCAGCCCCCATGGGTAGAGGTGGTAGTAGTGGTAGGCATCTGGCACCCCTGGGTAGGCGTGGTAGTACTGGTAGGCATCCAGCCCCCCATGGGTAGAGGTGGTAGTAGTGACAGGCATCCTGCCCCCCATGGGTAGAGGTGGTAGTAGTGGTAGGCATCTGGCACCCCCTGGGTAGGGGTGGTAGTGGTGGTAGGCATCCAGCCCCCCATGGGTAGAGGTGGTAGTAGTGGTAGGCATCTGGCACCCCCTGGGTAGGGGTGGTAGTAGTGACGGGCAACTGGCACCCCCTGAGTAGGGGTGGTAGTGGTGGTGGGCATCCAGCCCCCCATGGGTGGAGGTGGTAGTAGTGACAGGCATCTGGCACCCCCTGAGTAGGGGTGGTAGTGGTGGTGGGCATCCAGCCCCCCATGGGTGGCACCCCCTGGGTAGGGGTGGTAGTAGTGACAGGCATCCAGCCCCCCATGGGTAGAGGTGGTAGTAGTGGTAGGCATCTGGCACCCTCTGAGTAGGGGTGGTAGTGGTGGTGGGCATCCAGGCCCCTATGTGTATATGTGGCATTGGTGATGGCCATCCCGCCCCTATGGTGCTGCTGTTGCTGGTGTAAGTAATTTCTGCATCCCTCTGTGTGTGTGTGATATGTCGGGTACGTGTGGTTTGTTTTTGTGGTTGGTGTCTGACTTACCTTCTGCGCCGTACGCGTCCGTGCCTGTTCCGGTAATAGATGTAGAATATTGGTAGGATCGGCACGATGGGATTCATGGTTGGTTCGTCTTTCTCTTTGCTTCGCCTCGTCCTCATCGCTGGCGTGTTCGTCTCGTAGCCGTGGATCGTGTTATGGCGCGAATCGGAGCTTATGTGCGCCTCTCCCGGATGCTTTGACGTGCCGTGCGTAGCGACGGGTTCGGCGCGTACGGAAAGCGCATCGTACTTGTCCGGCCGGACGGGGCTGCATTTTGGCTTCCGTGCGACTCGATTTTGCGTTTCCGGATCCGCCTCGGTCAGAGAACTGGACCTGTATTGAGTGAGTACGACTGGGTCGGGATTTGGGTAGTTGTGCGCATCGTACTTGCTCGTTCGGACGTATGCGCGAATCGGTCGGGAAACAGGCATTCGCCTGGCTTTTTTCCCGGCCGAATGGTATTGGGTGCGCCTCCGACCGGGATCGGAATCGACCCCTTAGCGTGAATGGGGAGGGCAATGGGTGTTGCTGTGGGTGTTCTACCGCAACACCCATTGATTCTGACGCTGCCTCCCATTCACAAGAGCAGCGTAAATAGGAGGCAGCGCCAGAATTAGGACCAGGGAAAACCTGGTCTTAACCTGGCGAAGCGAGGAGAAATGTTTAATTTCTCCACGTTTTTGCTGTTTTCATGTGTGCTGCGTTGTGCAGCACACATGAAAACAGCAAAAGGCCAATGATTGTGTATGTACAGGAAGGTCCCCCTTCCTGCACATAAACAATCATTTTTGAAAATGCCGCTTTGCAACTTCTGTGTGTGCTGCATTAAGCAGCACACATAGAAGTCACAAACCGGCATTTCAAGATTGTTTATGTGCAGGAAGGGGGACCTTCCTGTACATACACAATCTTCCTTACGCATGACACCCTTGCACCATGGTGCAAGGGTGCCTGCGTTGGCGCTAAGCTGCTACACTTAGCACCAGCGCAGGGAAACGCAAGGCTGCACCATATCCTTGTGAATATGGTGCAGCCTTGCGTTTCTGAAGTGGCGAAGTGTGGCGTTAAGCCATGACGGCTAACACCTCACTTCGCCACTTCCTTGTGAATATGCCCCATAAAGTTTCATAAAAAACAAGCAACTGAACACCAACAGAAAATTATAAAAAGGTAAATTAAGCTCAAAATTTTACAAGCAAAACAACACAAGCAATGATATTCAAAGTTAAATACACGTTCCAAAATCTTTTTTAATGGCATTTACATTTTTAAACAATTTTAATTTCTTTTAATTTCTTTTAATTTCCAGAGTTAACATCCATAAACATCTTTACTTTTGGAAAACTCTAGCAAAAAAACAAGTAACATACCAAGGTAATTTTTGAGGAAACAAAAATGTCAAAAACGTTTTTAACATTTACAAAATATATCCTATTTCATTCAAACAAAAAGCTCTTCTCTAAAAAAGACCTATTCAACTGAAAACATAATTTTTGCAGGTAAATAAATATCTCATTCTTCTCATAACTTATTTAGAAATATCATCACATTCAGAACTTATATCAGAAAAGAAAATGACTATTGTAAAACAGCCAAACTTACAAATGTTCATCCATAACCAAAAATTATTCTATTCTATTGCAGGTTAAATATTTCCTAATATCACAAACTCCAAAACAATTTTTTTTTTCTCTTTCAGATCCAAATAAAAATAGTAATCGTCTACAAAGCCCAAAACATCAAGAAACAGCTTCAAAAAATGTAAGATTCCAAAATGAATAAACAAAAAAATAACTTAACCATATTTTTCTCCCCCAAAAACTTTTTTTAAATAACATAACAGCAATAAAACACATTTCTTCTTTTCTCTTTCAGACCCAACTAAAAATCAAAACCATCCTCCAAACCAAAAGCATCAAGAATCACCTTTAAAAAAGGTAAGATTCAAGAAATATTAACCAAAAAAACAACTTAACTTAACCATTTTTCTCTCCAAATAAAGCAATTTAAAAAAAAACATAACAGCAAAACTTGAAATTCAATATGGTTAAAAGATTTAGGGTCCGATTCCGATCTCGGCCGGTAGTGCTCCGAATCGGATTCGGATTCACCGGATCCGATTCGGAGCCCTGTTTACCGACCGAATCGTACTCGGGTCCGGCTGAGCGAGTACGATGCAAGCACCCGCGAAATCGCCGACCGACTCGAACGCGGCTTCAACACGCTCCGACCGACTCGCATGGACACGACTCGCACCGCGCTATGGAGACGTTTCCTGGCCGGGTAAGTACGATGCGTGCCGCGAGCAGTCCGATCGACTCGCGCCGTCCGGCTCGAAAAAGCTGTCGGAGCCGGAATTTGGGGGTCCGCGTCGGACCCCCCTGTACGCGTAGGCACGCGAGTCGCACACAGGGGGGACCCATGGGTCCCCCCTACCTGTGCATGTACGCCGCGATGCGCATGGACGCGTACACGCTATAGGGGGCGCCCTTGTTCGCCTCGCACCCATTGAGTCAATGGGAGCCCGCGTACGCGTTGTACGACCGGCTCCCATTGACTTCAATGGGAGTCCGACCGACTCGAGTCCGACAGCATGCGTGCGCATTGTACTCGTTCGGTCGGACTGCTAGGGTCCGAGTCGGTCGGAATTCTCTCCGGGTCCGGCTCGGTCGGGGAGATTTCCGGCCGAGATCGGAATCGGCCCCTATATCTAACTTCAAACAGCATTAACTTTAAACAGTATATAAAATGCAAATATTGTACTGTAATTTTTTTTCTTCAAAACAGGTAAACACAATAAATTAATAAGAAACTAACCCAATTTCTTCTACTGTTTCAATCCATAACAGAAAATGTCATCTAATCAAGATGCAAAATACGTGACTTCCAGCCGGGGCAACTGTCTACTGAAGCATAGTGGGTATGTTTATTGTAAGGAGAGACTAACTGAGCCCAGGTGTCATTGGAGGTGTGTGCAATACTACTCATCCCATTTCACAGGCAGAGCAGTTACTCTTGGTGACTCTGTTTTAAGAACAACGGAACATAACCACTCTGCCTCTGCAATGGAGATTGAAGTAAGAGAAACAATTAATGAAATTAAATCTATTGCATCCACCTCCAATGAACACTGTGGTGCAGTTTTGAGGGAGGTAGCCCAACACATTCCACCACATGTTGCAAGTAGTATGCCCACAATTCCTAATCTGAGAAGAATTGTTCAACGTAAAGAACAGGCAAGTAATCCACAAAGAGTAACACCCCAAACCTTTTCTGACATAAACATTCCTCCTCAACTATCTGTAACAGTTACTAATGAACCATTTCTTTTGCATGACAACAAAAACCCTCTAAAAAGAATACTAATCTTTAGCACACCCCATAATCTTGTTAGGTTGGAGAACAGTGATATTTGGATGATGGATGGGATGTTTAAATCCACACCTCATCCATTCACCCAAATATAAGCTATTCATGCATATATTAATAATACAGTTGTTCCCTTAGTTTACAGTTTACTCCCTGATAAACAATCCTCAACATACACTGAATTATTGTCAGTGATAAAAGCTAAAACAGCAAACAAAAGTCCTAGGCAAGTACTAATTGACTCTGAATTACCTATGATTAATACTATTTCCACATTTTACACGGCTACCCAAATTCAAGGATGTTTTTTTCACTTTTCTCAGGCTTATTTGCGAAAAATTCAAAAAACATCCTTAGTTGAGGATTATATATCAGATAGCAAACTACAATTTGAACTAAAAAACTAACAGCCCTTTGCTTTGTTCCTCCTGATAGTGTAGACGAATACTACTCTTCAATTACAGAATCAGAATACTTTACCTCAAACGAAGAAAAATTGGCACCCATTCTAAATTACTTTGACGACACATGGATTGGCCATCTAAGCAGGTCGGGTCGCAGGAGGAAACCACGTTTCCATGTGAAGTGGTGGAACTGCTACTCGACCTGCTTAGAGGGAGGAGCAAAAACAAACAATGCCATAGAGGGATGGCACAACTCCTTCAATAAATCAATTGGCAAACCTCATCCTAATTTCTATCATTTCTTTGAAATTTTGAGTAAGGAGCAAAGTTTCCAAGAAATGAGAATGTCGCAATCATTAACAGGTAGTCTGAACCCACGAATATCAAAAAGAACAAAGGAAATGTCCGAGAGACTATTGGGTGCAATTCAACAATTTACGTTGATGGTGGCGTCAGACTACCTTGATAATCTTGCACACATCCTCCATTTCTAACCTACACTATATCCTTACTTGCCTGTTTTGCCCTGATAAAAATCCCTAAATCATTTGGCATTTTTTTTAAAAACTAAAAATATTTTTTTTAAAAGGGTCTCCTTACCTTCAGATGTCTTCTTTTTTCAACTCTTGGACTTACGTAGTATCCAATTTTTCACCAAGAGTCCTTTCTCTTTCTTGAATCCATTGCACATAATCCACATTCATTTTTAAACTCCATGGCCCGAATTAATCTTTTAAAATCTGCACAATACTTAAAAAATAATATCTGTGCCTACTTAAAAAAAACGCACCCAAAAAAATCCCGAATAACTGTTGATTTTTGGCAAAAACGCAACAAAATCCAACGAAGCAATCTATTCTATTTGGAAAAAAATTCCAAGTCCATTCCACGTTCCAAAATCCATCGACGAAATACCATCTCGAGAAAATCAAAGTCGAACTTCCAAAATACAAAAACCAATAATCAATGGATGTAAAAATATCCAATCTTCATTTTTCCAAAAAGAAAATCTTTTTTTCTATCATATTGAAAATACATGTAACCGCTGACGACGCCAAAACTTTTTGTTTTTAAAAAACCTGTCGCAAAAACTTAAAAGATACCTTTCGAAACACTATTGTTTATTGAAGTTTTTAATCTATATCTTTTAATAAACTTTAATAAACAAAAAGTGTTATAAAAGAATGAGACCCGACGTGGGCCTACTACTGCAACCTGTTATGGAGTGAATTAGTTGGTTAACACACATTAAAAGCACAAAAAACACATTTACTACAACTATCTACCTCCCTCCTCTCTCCTTACAATAAACATTACCACTATTCTATGTATTTTAATAATTAAAAATTGTCTTAACTTGACGAGCTCTCCCTTGCATCTGATCTGTAGCGTCGACGAAACTCGAAATGACGTGGCAACGTCATGTCTCTCTGTAAAAATGAAAAAAGGACATTTTCTTCCATTGACTTCAATGGAAAAGCATGGGAAAAATTTGAAAAAAAGTTTTAAAAAATGTAAATGTACATAAAAATATACTTTACTGGAAAACAGTGACTATAGAGGGTGGCAGCCTCTATCTGATATTTGTTGATCTGAAGTCGGCCTTCGATCTTGTACCCAGAGAAAAATTATGGAGGGTTTTGAGTGAACTATGGATTCCTCCATATCTTCTAAAAGCTATTAAGAGCCTACACTTTGATAATTTTGCACAAGTGCGCTGTGGGAGGCACGGGGAACTTACTTCTCGCTTCCCAGTCGAAAAGGGGGTACGGCAGGGATGTGTTTTAGCTCCTACTTTATTTTGTTTATTTATTAATGATCTTATTAACCATCTTAAATTAATTGTGGACAATGATGCTCCAAAGTTAGCCTCAGGAAAGGTTCCTGCGCTGATGTTCGCAGACGACACTTTGTTGCTTTCGAAATCGCCTATGGGCATTCAGCGCATTTTAGATGGTTTTGCAAACTTTTGTAAGTTAAGAGGGCTGGAGATCAACCTAGATAAAACTAAATATATGGTCTTCAACCCTCCTCTTAAAACCCGGCCAAACCCTTCTCTGTATGGTATCGCCTTGGAAAGAGTTAGGCTATTTGAGTACCTGGGAGTTACCTTGGCTGAGAAATTTGAATGGGGCCCTCAAATAGATAAAGCGAGGCTTAGATTAACACAGACAGTTGGTGGTATAATGAAATTGTATAGATCTTCTGTTTTTAAACCAGCTGCCCCTGTGGTGGAAATCTATAAAGCCCAGGCGAGGGGTGCTACACTCTACGGGGTAGAGCTGTGGGGACATTGTCCAACTGGAAACCTGACAAAGGTAGAGAATAATTTCATGCGACAAGTACTAGGTTTACCCCGCAGCACCCCTTTAATTCCCTTCGTATGGACCTCGGATTGAGGCCGCTGGATGAAGAAATTGCTATAAGACCCCTAGCTTTTTGGCGGAGGATGTGGGTGACTCCAGAGCTGTCTGTTTTTAGGGATGAACTCTCCGAGGTTTTATCTATGTGTAATATAAAGAAAATTACATGGCTCTGCCATATAAGGGACCTTGCCCTCAAGATGGGCAAGCCGGACCTCTGGAGCACGCCTGAGACATCGTGTGCCAAGCTCTCAAGGTTGGACCTAGTCAATTCTTACAGAGTAGTCAAGCTAAGGGCCATCCGAGAAAGTACCTCAAGTGGTCGTTTAACTGTAGAATTTTTAGCGATAAAGGATGTATATAGCAGAGAAACCTTTTTAGATTTTGTTGAACCCCAATTGCAAGGAAATTGTATATGCAATTGAGGTTGGGGACCCTCCCACTTGCAGCATATTCCAGCAAATGGCTGAGTGACCAAACTGGTGAATGCCCTGCGTGCAAATATAAGGTGGAGTCTGAAATACATGTTCTGCTCCTCTGCCCCGCCTATCGGCTACTGCGCAAGCGTTGGTTAATCCAACTATGTAAAAATTTAGGGTTTGTGCGCGCCATAGAGGCTTATAGAGTTCTAAAATATGACACTCATCCCCCAATTGTCTTTGTCGTATCACGCTTTTTAAACTGTATGTGGCACACCCGTCGGGCTTACATAAAGTGATTTCTGGGGGTTTAGGGGAACTGGTGACTGGGTGAGTAGGTCTTTGTTTGGGTTTTAGGCCTTGCACTGATGTCCCACAGTTTTATTTTATCATAAGATTTTAGTATAAGATTTTACTGTCTGGATATTTTTATGCACTCGATGTGATTCTTTTAATGTCTTTTTATCTGGCTGGTTGTATTTTAATTGTTTATGTTTTAATATATACAACTTTCATCCCTGCTGTATCTATGAAGCTTGTGCTATGTGTTTTTGTCTCTACTTTCTTTTGTGGGTTGATCATTGTATATGAAATCCTTTGTGAGTATTTAGTGTTTTTTAATACAGATGTATATACTGTTTGTTTTATTGATGCACTTTGATGGCCCTAGCAGCCGAAATAAAGTATTAATGATGACATAAAAATATATATGTTTATTTTTTAAATATATTATAAATAAACTTTTTTTATTAATTTTGAATTTTTTACTTTGAATGCATAATTTTTATAAATGTTAATCAAAATATTTAAAGAATAATTATTCTGTCTTGTCTTTTTTTCTACGTGTAAAATGTTTTAAAATTATTATATACTGTTTACAATATGTTAAACTTTTTACACAATTACTCTTTTTATTAAATATTTAATATAACTTTTTTAAACTTTATAATATTTCTATACCTATTTAACATTTAAATTTCCCTTTTTATACTAAATATGAATATTCATTTGTAACCCATGTATAAATAATTCCCTAATTAATTTAAATTTTTATCACTTCTTATTTTTTTTAAATACCTTATAATTAATCCGAGTCCAAACAATATCTTAAATAACTTTTAGCAATTAATATTTTTTTAAAAATAATCTTCTTGTTTTTCACCTTTAACACTACTATTTTCTCACACATTTAATTCTTATTTTTTTTAAAAATATACTCTTGTATTAATTTTAATACCGGAGTATTAAAATAAATTACCTCTACTTTTTTTCATTTATTGAATTTTTATATAATATAAATCGCCCTTTTAATATCACTATTATTACAAACATTTAATTCTAATATCATTTTAATATACACTAGTATTAATTTTAATACCTGAGTATTAAAATATATTACCACTTCTTGGGGGCGCTAGAGGGCGCACTGCAAGATGGCCGCTCTGTAGAGCAGCTCCGCCGGCCGAGCCAAAAATCCGCTTAAAATCCTTGCCTTCCTGCCCTGATTGACGCCCTACCTACAGGAACCGAGCAGCGGAGTGCTACAGGCTGCCTTGCTTGTGCTCTTCTGGACTCTGCGCAGACAGATGACCGAGCGAGAGGCTGGTGATTCCCCAGGCCCACGCTGACAACATGGCAGCCTGGGACGTGCTCTGAGCGCAGGGCTGCGGTAGGCTTCGGGTGGTGCCGGACGCGACCTGCGGGCGCTGTGGTGCGATTGCGCTGCCCAGCTGGTGACCGGTGAGTTGTGCGGCCTGGACTGGGGGTGGCGAGCACCCCGGTGCGAGACACGTTAGCACCTGGGGGGCCGGCCGGCCTCTGATCCTTGCCTGTGCGGCGCGCCGGTTGCGGGCTTTTGGAGGTGGTGTCGGTCTACTGCCGCTCTGGGCTGTCGACCTCGCCCAGAGCAGACCTGCCGCAGACTCCCGCTGGGACCGGACCGGGACCCAGATGAGTGCCTCGGTGCGCCCGCTCCTCAACTGCGGCCTACCTCTTTGCTATACCCCACTGGGCTTCTTCCGGCTGCGTTCGAGGGGCCTCCGCTGACATCTGCTTTGTCACCGGGTGAGGGATCGTCCTGCGGAGAGAGTGCAGTGCCGTGTGCGCTAACGACCAGCAACGTCCTTGGTCCAGGGTGAGGGATCTACGTGGTGCACCCTGCCTGGTGGCGGATCATCGGCGGGCCTGCTTCTGCTGCGACCTGGGGGCCCTTTGACCATGCTTGCTGTGTGGCTGGGGGAGGCATCGCTTTCAGCGAGGCATTGTTGGGACTTGGGGGAGTGTGTGCTACCGCGGATTGGTGGCCCCCCCATTGGACACCCCTCACCGCTCACCTGCTCCTGCACTGACCACGGCTGTTATCACCGTCATCCCTGCTTATCCTGCCCCGACTAGATGTGTGGTGGAGTGCGGCCCTGTCGGAGCTCCGGCCCATTCCCTCTCCTCCTCGCTGTGGCGGTGCTGGGGCATGGGACGCGCACACTCACACGGTGACCGGTGGGGCCCCTTGTCCCCCCTCTTGTTTTTTTGGGCCTGGTCCTTATTGTGCTTTGGACGGGGATACTGATCTTCTGCGGGCTTGCACTCTCTCAGTGGCATTGGTAACGGACCCTGGACGCTGTAAGCTCACACTGCGGGCTGCGAGGTACTGCGGGCACCCTCCCAAGTACTGGCCCTGAATGCACCTCTGCCATATCTGCACTGCCTCGCCTTCCTCTTATTGCTTCACCGTCTCCATGTTCTGAGCCACGACGATATACCGAGGGGTGCTCCACCGTCATTCGTGCTGTGATTCGCTACTGAATTTCTGTCGCTGCCCAAGATTGTTGGTCACTGTGTGGCGGGCAGCCCCTGGCTGGTAGCGTCCTCACCCTTCTCTCGCCCTTTGGTTCAACACTATTGCCATGGAGAAATCTGAGCGCAGCCAACCACGCCTCACATTTGAGCCCCGCAAATGGGGCAAGGCATCTCAGCACGCTGCCTCTGATTCGGAGGCTAATGTTCCCAGCGACCATTTAACCAATATAGATAAAACTCTTCTTGCAGTTCAGGCCAGCCTGCAGTCCATCGACGGGAAAATTGATAACCTAAACTTACGCATGGACCACATGTCCACGAAGCTGGATAAACATGCGCTGCGCCTGGGGGAAGCGGAAACGCGTATTTCCAGCACTGAAGATGGCTTGCAACAGGTGACCACCAGAGCGACATCTATGGAGAAGGTGCTGGCTATTATACAGGCCCACAATGAGGATTTGGAAGCCAGATCAAGACGTAACAACGTGAGAATCACTGGCCTGCCAGAGTCCACGAACACGGGCCGTCTTGAGACCAATGTGGAGAACCTCCTTCGTGGGATTTTTGGCGCGGAACAGCTGTCTCAGTTCCTGATTGTGGAACGGGCCCATCGCTCTCTGGCTGCTCACCCTCCCCTGGGCACCCCACCGTGTCCCATTATCGCCTGTCTTTTGAATTATAGAGATCGGGACGCTGTCCTCCGCATGGCTCGAGAGAAAGGTACCATCCTTCACGAGGGGAACACTCTCCCCTTTTACCCCGACTTTACCGCAGCTGTCCAGGAGGCCCGGAGAGAATACCAACCTGTTAAGAAACTTCTCATTTTGGCGCAGGTACCCTATGCTATGCTCTATCCCGCACGGTTGCGCATAGAAGTCAATGGAAAGCCCAAGATTTTCACCAGCCCGAAATCAGCGATGGACTTTGCCAAGACTCTTACTCGCCGTAGCCGGACCCCCGACACTGTGGCTGGGGGCGACGGTGGGGGCTCCGATGCGATGGCAGATGAACAATGACAATGCCAGGTCACGTGAGTTATGGATGGTGTGCACTTCTGCTTCGCTCACTTCTGGGGTGACCTATATCAGCCTGTCTGTTATGGTGGGCTTTGACACACAAGCCGCAGACACTAAGCACGTACTTGCTCTGTACCTATGTTCTTTCCCTCGTCGTTTGCACTCGTCATGATTATTACTGTGGGCACTCTTTGTATTGTTTTATGATATTGTGATACAGTGGCCAGGAACTGCTCTCACACTTGCTCGGCCACCTCCCATTTCCCCGGGAGGGGTACTGTGCTCCAGCGCTCCCTCATGGGTATTCCCCACAGCTGGTTATTCCCTTGGTGTTATACTCGGGGATTGTTTTGGGGGGTTTGGGATGGCTTTGGCATGTTGGGGACGCTGAAGTGGGTGGGGGGTACTGGTGGGTGGGTGGGACTTGCAGGGTTCGTTTATGTGGCTGCTCTTTTTATTGATGCTGTGAGGATTGCATACGTACTTTTACTCATTACAATTGAATTATGCTCAATGTATAACATGTTAAAATTCTGCATCTAACTCACACTTTAATCACCTGTTTAACATGGAATGTACGGGGACTTAACTCACCCAAAAAGATTTGCCAGGTATTAGCGTATCTGGATCGGCATGAGGTTACAATTGTCCTTTTACAAGAAACACACTTAACCCGCCTATCTGAAATTCATGTTGGGGCGAAGTGGGCTGGGTACCGTTTGGCCTCTTCCTACTCCTCCTACTCCAGTGGAGTGCTCACGCTTATTAAGAAAAACCTCCCCTTCATGATGATTAAAACCTGCGTCGATGATGCAGGACGATATGCCATAGTACACGGGAAGTTGGCGGGCAGTTTAATCACGATTGTAAACACTTACGGCCCAAATATAGATGAACCCGCCTTCTTTGAGCACATCATTTCCACGCTACGGGACTGGCCCGATGCTGTGATTTTGTGGGGAGGTGACCTTAATACACACTTAGACCCCCGTAGAGACAAGTCGAGCGGCAAGGGTGGTCAGTCTCCTGGGGCAGCCCAGGTTATTAATGAAGGAATGGCCGAGACAATCACTGCATGCCTTTCCATGGCGGTCTGACTGCTGAGGAAAGGCTGGCTACCGCCGGCATCATAATCCTGCCGGCGGAGCCTGCTCTGCACTGCCACCATTATCCCGGTCCTTCTCCGTCCGCCAGGCAGGAGTGTGGATGGCAACCGGCGGAAAAGCGGCGGTCGGAATTTCCCACCACCACGGTCACCACCGCCATCCTAATCTGACCAGCGGTTTTCTGGCTTGCGATCGCGGGCGGATGTCCGCCGCAGGTCCGGCGGTTGCCACCGCCAGCCGAGCGGCCGTCATTCGACCACCATCGTAATAGACCCCAAAGTGAGATAGCGGGGGGTTGGGTGTCTCAGATAGAGTGATTGCCTCGCACACTATCCGATCACAGCCCAGTCTGACTTCGCCTACAAATTCCGTGCACTGTTCACAGATCATTCACCTGGCGCTTTCGACCTGAGGCTCTGCTGGACTCCTTTTATGCTAACACTGTTCGCGAGGCTATAGTGCAATACTTTGTTCACAACAAGGGGTCGGTTGACAGTGCTACGACCCATTGGGAAGCTTTTAAGGCCACTATTCGGGGCACTTGTATTGGCACGTCAGCTGGCATCTTGCAAGACTTGCGCGGACAGCTCGCTAAGCTGGAAACCACCTTGCAACGTCTCGAGCATGACTATGAGAGTGCACCCTGCACTCAGATGCTGGCGTCAATTAAAGAGTCCATATTGGAATATAACGAGATGGCGGAGAAAGAGATCAAGTGTATATCTAAACGCCATGTAGCCCGTGCTTATGGGGAGGGTGGCCGACCGGGACGCCATCTAGCTAACAAAATTAAAGCTCGTATTGATCGGCACACTATTACTCAGATTACCGACGCTGTTGGCCAGGATCACTACACCACTCAGGAGATTCTAGCACAGTTTACAACCACTTATGCACATTTATATACCACACAGGGGGCGACTGACACTGAGGACCTAGATGCATATTTCTCAGACATAGCTCTTGCGTGGCTTTCGGATGGGCAGAGGGAGTTTCTTAGCCAACCAATTACAGAAGAAGATATTCGCGAGGCGATCAAAGCCCTTCCAAACAAGAAGGCCCCTGGCCCTGATGGGTTTTCCAGTGAATTTTATAAGGAATACGCAGAAGAATTAACCCCCCATCTCTTGGCAATGTACTCCGAGGCATATGACACTGGCCAACTGCCGCCAACCCTTCGGGAGGCTCTGATTATCACGTTGCTTTAAAAAGATAAACCGCCTACTCGTTGCGACTCGTATTGACCACTGTCGCTTATCAACACTGACGCCAAAATATTGGCCAAAATTCTTGCCACCAAGCTGCAACCACTCATGCAAGGCCTGGTCCTTCTGGACCAGTCTGGGTTCATTCCCTCCAGGTCTACCTCTCATAATTTGCGCGTGCTCTTTGCTATGTTCCATATTCTAGATCCTGCGCTCCAAGCAGCGGCTGTCATGTTAGACGCCGCCAAGGCCTTTGATTCCATAGAATGGGGCTACCTTTTTTACATTCTATGGCGAATGCGCTTTCCTCCTGTTTTTATTAATTGGATACGTCTACTGTACACTGACCCTGTGGTGCGGATCCGGGTAGAGGGCAGTACATCGGATCCTATCTGCATAACCAGGGGGACACGACAGGGATGCCCCCTTTCACCCCTTCTTTTCGCGATCACGATAGAACCCCTTGCCTGTATTATTAGACAGCGGCACTGAGCTTCAGCCCTCCAATTTGTCCACCGCCCCGTCAGTATCTCACTGTACGCGGACGACATGTTGCTCTTTATACGAGAGATGCGTGTTTTCATGGCACCAGTTTTAAGGGAATATATTCGCTTCGGGTTGTTCTCAGACCTACACATTAATTGGGCTAAATCGATGGTGGTGCCGCTCACAGAAAGCACCCTACCTCATGAGCTTGAGTTCCCGCTTGTGTGGTCCATGGACCCTGTAAAATATTTGGGGGGGTGGGTTCATAGAGACCCCGACACGGTTATCCGCGAGAATTATGGCACTGCATATGCGAAGTTAGAACAACAGGTGGACAGATGGGTGAAGCTCCCATTATCTCTGGCCGATCGCATAGCACTTATCAAGATGGTCATGCTGCCTCAATTTTTATACCTGTTCAGCAACGTACCGGTTCCACTCACGAAACACTTTTTTAAAACTGTGCGCACTTTGCTCCTCCGGTTGATTTCGGGTGGTAAACAGGCTCGTGTCAACTGGGAGACACTTACTCTAGATTATAAAGATGGGGGCTTCAGTGTGCCTGACCTTTATTTGTACTATCTGTGTGCTCACGCACAATATGCCCACTACTGGTTCGGCTCACATGATTTCATCCCACATGTGGCAGTGGAGGATGGAGACGCTCACCCTGTTCCCTTATGCTCCATGCTGACTCACTCTAATCGACAGACACCCCGCTCTGAGATCAACACTGTTGACGTTACTATAGAGGCCTGGCAGGCCTTGGGCCGCATGGCGGGGAAATTACCATTATATTCCCCTCTGTTGCCGCTTGCGTTCCACTCGAACGTATCTGTGACGCATGAAGAGGGAGCTATGTACACTCTGAAGCTGTCAGGAATAGATAAACTGATGGATCTATACCCTAATGGTGTTTTTTTTGACAGACGATGATCTTAGTTACGTGCAGAACAAGATGCCATTATTTATATTCCTTTTCCACAGGTTAAAAAAAGCGGTACAGGCACATTACCCTACTTTCCCTGCAGAACCTCCCACTTTACAGACCTTACACACCATGCTTGTCAGTCCGACACGACGTAAACTCCTTACCAAACTTTACCGCTCTGCTAGAGCGGAAAAGCCCCTGCCATACAACAAAAGTCAGGAGAAATGGAATGCATATTTGACCCCGCCGCTAACATTGCAAGACTGGGAGCACTGCTGCCAGCTTACTGGTACCCTAACTTCCAATGGCAATCTTCGAATAATACATTTCAAATACATCCATCAGGCTTATCACACTCCACATAAGTTGTTCAAATATGGGCTTAGAGACACTCATTCCTGTAAGCGCTGTGGAGCCATGGATGCTGACTTTTGGCACTTAGCCTGGGTATGCCGCAGGGTGGCGAAGTTCTGGAATGATGTGGTTCGTATACTATCTACTATGGTCAATGTTGAGCTGCAATGCTCTCCGCACATCTGTTTGCTGGGCTTGGTTCTGTCCTTGAAGGGAGCTACAGGTAAACTTGTGAGAGTAGCTTTACTCGTGGCCAAGAGACGCGTGGCAATGACATGGGAGGGCATGGCTGGGCCTTCAGCTGCACAATGGCTCAAGGATTTGGTGTATTGCCGAGATAATCTAGTGTTATATACCGAGGAACTCCCCACCTCCTCTCGGCCTAATGATATTTGGGAGCCCCTCCTACAGTACCTACGATCTGTTGAACACGATGAGTCCCCCAGCTAATGCGGAATGCTGAGTATATTATTCCTTTGATTGCATGTACGGTACCTCACTATGCTACACAGATTGTAACTTTGTTACTGCTGTTTGATATATACATAACTGCCATGGGTTGTTAACTGTGTTCTTAATTACATGTGCTGCTTACTGCTACCTTTGTCATTGCATATGTTTCAATAAAAACTCAATAAAAAAATTAATTAAAAACAATTACTTCTTTTTTAAATTTTTAATTACTATTTATATTGTACAAATCTCATTTTTAATATTAATTTATCACAATCATGTAATTCTATTTTTACTCAATATATACTATAGTATTAATTTTAATACCTGAGTATTAAAATAAATTACCACACCATTTGTTTATATTTTTAATATTTAATATTTCTATAATATAAATCTCCCTTTTATTATTAATTTTACAAAATAAATAATTTCATATTTTTTAAAATATCTACACTAGTATCAAATTTAGTACCTGTGCATTAAAATAAAATAATTCATCCACTTTTTATATAATTTAATTTTTATATAAAATAAAAATCTCCCTTTTAAAATTAATTTAACCAAACCAATATATTTCTTAAATTTTTAAATATATACTCTTAACATTAATTTTAATACCTGAGTATTAAAATAAACTACCACAACCTAACAAATACTTACCATACTATACTTACCAATGCGTTGTGATGCATGCGTTGTAATAGCATGCGTTGTAATGCCATGCGTTGTAATGATATGTGTGTTGTACTGGCATGCGTTGTAATAGTGTCTGCGTTGTAATGGATGCGTTGTAAAGGCATTACGATGTAATGCCTGCGTTGTAATGGACGTCTCCCGCTTCTTGGGCACGTTACAACGATGATGATCCTTTTCAGCACAAAGGAAGCAGTCCTCCCACAAAAAGAGTCTACCACTTTCGGTCCAGGATATTTGTCTGTGCAGGCAGTATTTGGCATACAGATTGAATCACCCCAATTTGTGATATCACAGACCCCAAGACAATAGGAAGACAGACACAATCAAAATAAAATTTGAAAGGCAACTTGTGCAATAGGCCAATGAACCAGGTCAAAACAATCCTGAATCAACTGGGGATTTAACCCCCATCATTGTCAGTGGAGGGCTGGATTCAAGCATACCTTCTAGCTTGCCACAGGTTTGCACCTGACAGATGGGTACAGGATATTACATGATACAGATATTCCCTATGATTTACCAAAATGTCTCCAGCAAGACCTCTGAAGAAAGAGCAACACGAAGACCTCAGTGATCCTCATAAAGAAATTCTCCAATTATTTTTCAAGAACGCTGCAAAGTGCTAAATACATAAATAAACAAAGGATTCTTCCTGGTTTACAAGACGATAGTTAGTTCTAAGATGGTGTCCCATTTTATTACTTAGGACATTTCTGAAGCTGGTTCGTGAGTGGCTAGCACCCCGGATGTAGCTAGACCAAAGTATTGTAGCGTGCTCTATAGATTCGATGGTCATCGGTCCTGCTGTCTCTACTTCTCTATGCACGTTTCCCCCTGTGCTGATCGTCTGATTCCCCCCTTATAGAATACATTCTGCAGTCAAGTGCATTTATCTGATTTGGATACACAGATAGTGCCTGGAGCAGGAAGATGCTTTTTTTGTTTTGTACTGGACATGGCCCAAGCCAGTTCTAACATGTCATCTTAAAACTTGGCATGAGCAACACCTGAACAATGAAATGGCCAAAAGTCTGGGTGAGGGCTACACTCCTTAAACAGAGAATATGAACTCATGCCCAAGCTGTCTGAAAACAATAGGAAAAAGAGAGAGAGCGCCTGCTCCCCTTTGGTTCTTTTCTGAGGAGCTGGGAGATACTTACAAAAACTTTTCTCTGTCAGCATAGGCTTCCACGAAGTGTTTGCAGCTAACTTTGAATTTGATTGGGCAGTTGGATTTGGGCCAACAGCCCCAGGGATGGATGCCCCCTGCAACATATCCAGTGTTCACCTTTGATCTGAAAAAGCTTGACACACCTGTGAAGAGGAAGATGAAGACCAGAAGCAGAACCCTTGCCTATCTCCTGTGAAGGTAAAGGCATATACTCTCAAGACTGGGTGAGAATACCTGCTGATACCAGGCTCCAGCAGTATCAGGGAATTAGACTTCCTGTGGCCGTATTATAGAAGTGTCCCGGGTGCTCAATGGGGGTTTGTGCCCGCTTTGCGCGTTCCAGAGGCACTTCGGTATTACAGAAGGGGCCGCAGACGCTTGTGCATCCCCTTCTGTAATACTGAAACGCTGGCGCATAAACAGTGCCAACACTTCCTCAAGAGGGTGTTCCTATGCAAATGAGGGAGTCCCTTTGCCTCTGCGCCCATGCCATATTACAGACACAGGCGCAAAGTCAAAGAAGCTCTCAGGAGGTGCACTGTCAGTGCGCCCCCTGATTTCAGCCCTTTGGAGGGTGGAAGGGGGTCCAATGGACCCTCCAGACATCCCCTTGCAGGTGGGTGTAGTCATTCACTGCAACCGCCTGCAAGGGGATCTCTAAGCCTCTTTAAAAGTGTCTATGCTAAACTTTGTTTGAAACTGATGAATTTGCTCATGCGGTGAATACGCTGTGAATACGAGTATTTTAAATTGCTTTTACTGCACTATTGCACTTAGGTTTTTTTAACCTCTTCGCTTGTAGACTATTAGGCCTTTCCCCCTTGACCTGCGATGCCCGTATGTAAGAGCGTGCCCGCCCGGAACAAGGTTGACGTGCTAGTTGTTCTTGCACACAGGAGATAAAACAGCATGCTGGCGCGACCGCGCAGGTGTGACATGTCTATGCTAAATGTTGTTTGAAACTGATGAATTTGCTCACGCTGTGAATACGCTGTGAACACTAGTATTTTAAATTGCTTTTACTGCACTATTGCACTTTGGTTTTTAAAACTCTTCGCTTGTAGACTATTAGGCATTTCGCCCTTGACCTGCGGTGCCCGTATGTAAGAGCGGGCCCACCCGGAACAAGGTCGGCGTGCTAGTTGTTCTTGCACGCAGGGGATAAAACCGCATGCTTGTGCGACCACGCAGCTGACGCGCACAGCGGGCGCATGCAGCGGGCATGCCGCTGGCGTGCCAAAGCCACGCCAAAAGCAAGCCCGTCTGCTCCCGTCAGCGCCCGAACTGCGCCTTGTGCCAGGACCCCTGCCCGATTTCCCCTCCAGGCCTACACCAGGGAACAGCTAGTTGTGCACAATAACGGTGAGTGCTGTAACCTTCATCTATGGGAAGGGACAAGGGATAGCCTCCCATTTAATTGTAGCTCCTGTAACTTTTCATTTAAAATCAGAGATACATTTAGCAAACAAATAAATTGCACAACAAAAGATCTCATAGTCACACCATTCTCTAATAGGGATAATAACCCTATAGGCGAAAATACAGGAGTCATTTCGACATCATCAAACTCCCTAGACCCCCTAAAAGGAGACCCCCCAAAAGGAGGAAATAACTCCCACGACTCTACTGAAAACATGCTAAAGTGTGTTCTGTTGAATACCAGATCTCTGATTAAGCATAAATATGAGTTTGAATGCATGATGCAGATGTCTAACCCGGACTTGGTTTTCCTAATGGAAACCTGGGCTAATGATACTTCTGAGCCCGACTAGAATACTGTGTTACCGGCAGGCTACCAAATGGCAAGTGTAGACAGGAAAGGGAAAAAAAAAGGGGGGGCATCGCTATGATATACCATTCCTGTTTCAAAGCAACCTTTGATCTACTCAACAACTTGAAGCAGAGGCTATGAACTTTAATATTAAAATCAATAACACATGGATCTTCTTTGGCCTACTTCTTTATCGGCTGCCGGCGCTGAGATCCACATTTATACAATCACTCCAGACTTTCATGGAATCGTTTTTAGACTTCCCCACTTTTACAATACTTGGTGACTTTAACTTTCACCAATAATCCAATAACAACGGAGATACATCCACTTTATTGGATAACATGGCGGGTTTTGGTCTGACTCAAATGATCTCAGAACCCACGCACAAGGCCGGCCACACTCTGGACGGTATTTTTACTAATAACCCTAACATCACACTGGATAAAACTTTACCTCTAACATGGACGGACCATAAAGCCATTTTTTTCAGACTTCCTATCCCGGAGAGAAATATGTCCCCTTCAAATAGGCCGCCCCCGATTAAGTTCCGCCCCTGGCACATAATAAAAAAAAGGAGTTTAAAGAGGCCCTTGATAGTAACCCCCCCATGCTAGTCCCAGACAATAATATGGCTGCTGACGATCTTGATAGATGGATTAGATCAATAATAGACCATTTGGCTCCCAAAAAAATAAAGAAACAGAGAAGAAATCAAGCCTCAGTCCCTCGGTATAATTCTGATCTTAAAATCATCAAATCAAAATGTAGACGACAAGAATGTATATGGAGTGCTGATTACAGCAAGGAAGGCAAACTTGCCTATAAATTAGCCCTAGTGGAATACAAGGAAGTGATTAAAAATGCCAAAATGAACTATTTCACAAACAAAATAGAGGCGGCTAAAAACTCTTCTAGAGAGCTTTTTAAGACTGTCACCGTCCTGTCTAAACTACAACCGGAGAATCAGTTCATACCAGATCAAGCTTTCTGCAATAAGATCGCAAACTTCTTAAAAAGCAAAGTAAAATCAGTCTACAATGAACTTTTAGTGACTTCATCAAACTCAACTAAAATTCCACCTATGGACGAAACTACTCATGAAACTCAAATAACCCCTTGCCATTTGTCCGGTTTCTCCCCTCTAACAGAAAAAGTAAATGACTTGCTGTTAATGACAGAGTCAGGCTCTCCTACAGACCCGTGTCCCCCTGCTATACTACATCTGGTCTCGGACAAGATCAGCACCCATCCAACCCCCCTCCTAAACAATGTGATTAGCTCTGGGATTTTTCCCTCGTCTTGGAAGAAAGCCTGTATTAGGCCTATCCTGAAGAAACCCTCTTTAGACCCCACCAAAGTAAAAACCTACCGGCCTATATCCTGCCTACCGCTTGCGGCCAACATCTTAGAAAAATCGGTCAATAAAGAACTAACTTGCTATCTAAATTCCAATTACCTCCTAGACTCCACCCAACATAGCTTCAGACCACGTCACTCCACAGAATCTGCTTTGATTATGGCCACAGAGGAGATTCGTAAACAGCTGGATGGGGGGGGGGGGAGAGCCGTCCTTATCCTACTTGACCTATCAGCAGCGTTTGACACCGTTAACCATTCAGTGCTAACGCGGCAGTTGAAGGCAATAGGTATTAAAGAGACGGCTCTAACTCTACTCTCCTCTTTTCTCACATCAAGGGAGCAGAGGGTGTGCTGGGACAATCTTAAATCAGAGAGATTTTGCCTCCCAGGCGGGGTACCGCAAGGCTCAGCACTATCGCCAACTTTGTTTAACATCTATGTCACCCCTCTGGCCAAGCTAATCAAAGCGCATGGTTTTTCGCTGGTCTCTTACGCTGATGACACTCAGATAGTTAAATCTATCTCATCGAGTGTTGAAATTATGGCCGGCAGTTTCCATAACTGTCTGAAGTGCATCATGGGATGGATGAATCTGAACTTTCTCAAACTGAACACAGATAAAAAAGAGGTCATGGAATCAAGCATGGTGGCCAACTGAAGCAGGTAGCTGCCCCCTCCCGTCTACCACGGCTAGGAACTTGGGAGTGATGTTCAACCACCAGTTAAACTTTGCAGGACAGATCAACCTCCTGACTTCCTCTTGTTTTTTCTTATTGAAGATCCTGCACAAGATTCTGCCTTTTATTCCCCAGGATCTAAGAAAAATGGTAATGGGCGCACTAATTCTCTCCAAAATAAATTTTGGCAATGCGCTGTTTTTAGGCATTGACAAATACCAGGTAGTAAAACTTCAGTCTCTACAGAACGCCGCAGCTCGAGTGTTGCTTAACATTCCCAAATACCACTCCATCTCTAGTAGCATCAGGCAGCTTCATTGGCTTCAGATCCAACATCGTGTCGAATTTAAAGCACTCTGCCTGGTACATAAGGCACTGTACGGTGGGGGAGCATTGGACATGCAGAAACTCTTTCTATGGTCCTCCCTGCGGCGGGATCTTAGGCCCACATGCATCAAAGAAATAAATTGCGACTCCAAAATAGCGAAAATTAAGGATTCGCTATTTCAGATTCGCTAAACGGAATGCACCAAATAATTCGGTAAATATTTGCGATTCCTTAAAAATCGCTAAAATATTTACCGATTACTATTTACCGAATCGGTATCTGCGAATTCGCAAATACCGAATCGGTATCTGCTGAATCCGCAAATACCGATTCGGTATTTGTGAAAGCGCCGATCGTCTCATGGAGATGACATCATACCAGGAAGTGAATCCCAGATACCACACACCTGTGCAGAGTTAGAGACTGAGGAGGAGGAAGACTGTTGGTGCACAGCCTGGAAAACACATTTTCTAGCAGAATCTGAGACCAACAATTACAATGGACCCAGGAAACAAAAAGCAGAAAGGAGAAGGCAGGAAGAGGAAAATAAAATTCAGTGAGAGGGAACTGGAAATACTCACTGAGGTAGTCGTCCAAAAAAATGACCAGCTGTTTGGGAAACAATCCCTGCATGTTGCTGAGTCAGTCAAGCGGAAGATCTGGCTTGGGATACAAGCCCGGGTCAATTCTGTGGGGGTCACACACCGTGACATCAGCAACTTACAGAAGCGATGGTATGACCTTCGCAGCCGGGCAAAAGAGAGAGTGGCTGAAAGGCTGGCATCTGCAAGAAAAACAGGAGGGGGAACATCCACTCATCCTGCAAACACCCCAATGGACGACTTGGTGGAATCCACTCTGCAGCCTGAGGCAGTTGTCGGGGTCACGCAGATTGACACCTCAGGACATGCGGGGACCTCCCAAGGTAAGAGCACATCCAAACATATTGCAAAATAATTGTAAGCCAAAGTGCAACAAATGCATACCCTGCGTAGTGTAGCAGGCATGAGTCCAGTCCACCTCTTACTTGCAACCCCTAATGCATTGTGGGAGTTGTATGCAAACATATGTAATGGCAAAGCATGGGGGAGTAGCACAGTTCAAATGCAACAGCGTACAGCAAGGCAGTGACAACAGTAGACTTCCTACATCACAGAAGTTAATTTATTACACCTCTGTGAGCGCAATGTCACAAACATGTGCAAAAAATAGATTTTTACATTTTACAAAACAAAATGATCTTGCACTGTTTCCCTCACAGATGCATCACAGGAGAGTGACGTGGCAGACATCCACGATTCACAGGGACATACAGACCAGCAAGATGAGGGACAAGAGATGCCGGCATCCTCGCCCCTACCTGTTCCCACTCAACGCAGGAGAAGAGTACTGCCACTGCCCGATTTGGATAGTGAGGAGGACACACAAACAGGAGCAGACCCACAGGGCACTGCCCATACACCCCCACCCCCACCACCAGAGGTAACAATACCACCACGTCACAGTCCGTTCCGCAGGCGAAGGCCAAGTCCATTACTGAGGTCTGCTGTGGACGATGGTGAAGCTGCCTGCAGTGTGCTTGAGACCAAGATGTTGAGGGTCCAGCGCCTGCAACAGAAGAACATGCGACTCATGCAGGAGCAATTGGGAACAATGGCCACACACATGGGTGGGATTCGTGACTGCATGAAGGAGCAGACGACTGCACTCGTTGAGTGGTTCAGGGCACACGGTGACAAACTTGACCGTGTTGCAACAGCCATTGAACAGATGTGCAGTGTCATGCAGGCTGAGCATATCTCCAATACCAGGAGGCAACAACATGCTATGGGGCGCATGCGCGGATACACCAGGGCCATCAACAGGCTGAGTACTACGACAGCTCAGCTATACAGGCGTGCAGTCGCCATGCAGGTCGAGATGACCCACTGCTGTGGGGATGTGGCCAGGGGCCTAATCCAGGTCACCACTGCTGTGGAAGGGCTGCAGACAGCAGCAGCCAGTGGGAACCTCATGCATGGAGGGGGGGAGAGTGAGGAGGCCTCCAGCCTTAGCAGCCTACTGGTGCCTGTGGCACATAGCAGGAGGCGCAGTAGCAGGAGTCAGGCAGTCACAGAAGACACCATGTCAGATGCAGCTGGGCCTACTACAAGGGCCACAGGGGGGCGTCACAGGAAGCGTTAGGCATTTGGACATACAAACAATCTGGTGATGTAACCAGATATGTGTTACCTATACGCACTGCCGTTGCAGTCCCAAGGCAATGAAATGTAATTGCCTGTACATGGTATGTGTGCATTAACACATACACACAACTGTCACATTAAACCTTTAACCAAATTCTGTGTTGTCATGTGCTTACTCACCTTAGAAGTAATGTTGCGTGATTTCTGCTCTTCTACGTCTGCCCTCTGCTGCATGTGGTCCGCCTGCTGCATGAGGTGGTTGTATCGGCTGTATGTCCTGTTCTGGCTCGCTGTCAGAGTCCACCAAGAGGATGCCTCTATTGGTGGCTATGTTGTGCAACATAGCGCACGTTGCCACAATCTTACAGCATTTCTCAGGACTGTACTGTAATGCCCCACCGCTCTTGTGTATGATTCGAAATCGTGATTTGAGTACCCCAAATGTCCTTTCAATAACATTGCGCGTCGCAATGTGCGCACGATTGCAACGTCGCTCCCTTTGAGTGGCAGGATTCAGGTATGGGGTGAGGATGTAAGACTTCACAGGGTATGCGCTATCACCTACAGGATGTGAGACACCAACATACATTAGTCACTGCAATGTGTCACCATGGTGTACATTTTTAAATTACAGTATTACATTGATTTACCCAGTAGATATCCTTCTCCGAACTCCCCCGCAAGTAGACGTCTGTGTATTCCACTGTGCCGGAAGATGTATGCGTCATGGGCACTGCCAGGGTAACTTGCCACAATATCAGTGATTAGTGTTTTTGAGTTGCATGTTACCTGTATGTTCAGTGAGTGGTAAGATTTCCGGTTGCGGTAGACATACTCATTCACTGCAGGGGGACATATGGGTACATGCGTCCCATCGATACAACCAATCACATGCGGGAACTGTGCAACCTGATAGAAATCTAATTTGGTTTGCATCAACTCCTGTGGTGTGGTGGGGAACCTGATGTGGTTGTGTATCCTCTGCAACATGGCATTTAGGAAACTGTTAAAAAACGGGATATGGCACTTTGGGAGACCCCGCCAGCTGCTGCAATTACTCCCTGGAAGGACCCTGAAGCTAGGAGATGCAGGGAACACAGGACCTGCACATGGGTGGGTATGGCATGTGTCCTGCGGGTCTGCCGCTGCAGTATAGGGTCTAACTCAGCAATTAGAGCCAAGATAGCTGCAGCATTCAGCCTATATTTATCATAGATCTCCTCCTCCGTCTGCCCTAGCAATGTGACGCGCACTCTAAAGATTCTCTCCTGGATCCTCCTTCTCCTCTGTGCTGCTGCTCTCAGCCTCATCCTCCTCGCCACAACGTAGAGCGCTGCCATGGTGGGTCTGTGGGATGCATTCTGGGACTGTTTAAGTAGTTTGCTGATGATTTACACCTGTTTTTGATTATGTGTGATTTTTACCACCTGATGTGATGTCTTCTAGTTTAAGGAATGCAAATTGCGAATTTAGGCTGGGTCTGTATTAGCGAAAACTTGATGCATCGCATTTTGCGATTTCTTAATTGCGCTTCCTAAAATACAGATTCGGTATTACCGATTCTGTATTTTATGAAGCGCTAAAATTGCGAGTACTACTATTTCTTGCGGTTTCGCTTAATGCATCTGAACTAGCTAATTTGCGATCGGTAAAGGCTTTTTTTACCGATTCGCAATTTTTCCGGGCGCAAATTAGCTTGATGCATGTGGGCCTTAGATCAGCCAACATAGGACTAGTTCAGGTCCCCAAAATTCAAACAACTAGATGGGGGGGGGAAGAAGCCTATCCTACCGGGCAGCCAAACTTTGGAACAAGTTGCCGGTCACTATTAGGCTACAACCTAATAGACTCCTGTTTAGGAAAATGGTCAAGACATGGCTATTCCACCCAAAGTAATTTTCTACTGTCCCTGGATAGCACACGACACATGCTACACTCAGCGCCAAGACGACACAGCATTCGTGCGCTCTACAAATACCTTACTTACATACTTACTTATAAGTTCCATTCTTTTTGTCTTAGCGTGTTTTCCCTGTCATATCTACAAATATCTGTAGGTAAATATTCTAGAGCTAAGAATCTCTAACCTGCAGTATCACCATTAATGTTTTGTATGAATGCGAGAATCCACTTAAAATTCTAAGGACCAGATGTACGATCCTAAATTGCAGTCGCAAACGGGCAATCGGCCCGTTTGCGACCCCAATTTAGGGCATGGCCAAGTACAAACCTAATTTTGCGAATCGGTAAATTTTACCGATTCGCAAAATGAGGTTTGCGACTCGCTATTAGGAAAAAGCGTGCCAAGAGCGTCCCTTCCTAATAGCGACTCGCATTTGTATGTATGAATGTTTTGCAACCGCAATTGCGGTCGCAAAACACTCGCAATTTACCACCTACTTCTAGTAGATGGTAAACCATTCCCAGTGGACCCCTTCCCCTTTGTGAATGGGTCCAAAAATATTTTTTAAGGGCAGGCAGTGGTCCCAGGGACCACTGACTGCCCTTAAAAAATGAAACTGAAAAGTTTCATTTTTCGTTTTTTTAAGGAAAATGGGCTGCATTTTTAAAAAAACTGCTTTGTTTAAAAGCAGTCACAGACATGGTGGTCTGCTGACCCCAGCAGGCCACCATCCCTGTGAGTGCTAGCCATTCCTAATGGGGTCGCAAATTGAGCCTGCCTCATTAATATTAATGAGGCATGCAATTTGCGACCCCATTAGGAATCGCAAATGCTTGACGTAATTTGCGAGTCGCAAATTGGTGGGTCGTACATCTGGCCCTATGTCTTTATTGTCTATTGCTCTAAAATGTTCAAGAATCTTTTTCACATGAATGTGCTGCCCCTACGGCAGCGCAAGTTCGTGGCTGTCCTTGGGGGCAGCGCATTCACCCTAATATGACGCATTTTCCATGATTGTGCCGGGTGCACATATTAAAAAGTGCACCCGACGCAATCAGGGAAAATGCGCCATATGTATAATATGGCACCTGGTGTGTAGAGAGAGATCCTGCCTGAATCCAGCCTCGAAATCTAGGCAAATTTGACACTGCTGCTGTGAGGACCGTCATTAAGTGAAGTTTCTCAGAATGGAGAGAGTATCGACCTGAAGATTTCTCGCACATGACGAAATGAATTTCTAAGTGTTTATCATTTGCCTATCATTTGGTAAAACATGTATTTATCCACTTCTCACAAAACATGTATAAAAATATATTTATTTATCCAAAAATGAAAACTCTGCAGCTTTTCATGTCATTAAATTGCGCCATGCTTTCATTTGAGCTCCACACCAACATGGCGTGTTTCGGGAGAATTTATCTCCATTCCTCAGGGTTTCACTGGGGCGAAGTTTGTAAACAGAGCAAAGAATGGGATTGGCATGCCTTCATGCATTTCAATTACGTGACAGTTTGATGTTTTTGGGAATTAACATAACAAGCCATTCAAAAATATTTCAACCAAGAGATTAGTCACCAATGTCTCTATGCATTGGCAGTTCACTGCTCTGCATTTGAATTTCGTGCTTCAATGTTAATTAAAGTCCGTTATCTCTCACAGAATGTTACGGAAACTGCTCAAGTCAATGTCAAAATACATCCATAGCTCAATAGCCCCATCTTATGGTTCTTTTCATAAAGGCTATTGTTAAAGTGAACATTTGTTTCCCACTTACAGCACATCAAATATTTTACTCAAATTCAGTTTACAAAATGAGTGAAAGCTCAGTTCTTTATTGAGGCCCGTGGGTCTAAGCTTTTCATTGTTAATATATATTTCCATTATTTTTGTCTTACCGTGTTTTCCCTGTCATATCTACAAATATTTGTAGGTAAATATTCTAGAGCTAAGAATCTCTAACCTCCAGTATCCACATTATGTTTTGTATGAATGTGAGAATCCACTGGACATTATGGGGCCGATTCCGATCTCGGTCGGAGGCGTACCCAACACCATTCGGTCGGGAAAAAAGCCAGGCGAAAGCCTGTTTCCCGACCGATCCGTACAGCACACCGAACGAGTAAGTACGATGCGCACAACAGCAAAGAATCCGGCCGAGCCGTACTCACCCAAACCAGGTCCTGTTCCCCGACCGAGGCGAATCCGGAAACGCCGAATCGAGTCGCACGGAAGGTAAAATGCAGCCCCGTCCGGCCGGACAAGTACGATGCGCTTTCCGTACGCGCCGAACCCGTCGCTACGCACGGCACGTCAAAGCATCCGGGAGAGGCGCACATAAGCTCCGATTCGCGCCACAACACGATCCACGGCTCCGAGACGAACACTGCAGCGACGAGGACGACGCGAAGCGACGAGGACAAGGCGAAGCGACGAGGACGACGCGAAGCAACGAGAAGGACGAACGACACGAACCAACCATGAATCCCTTCGTCCCGATCATACCAATATTCTACATTTACTACCGGAAGAGGCACGGACGCGTACGGCGCAGAAGGTAAGCCAGACACCAACCACAAAACACATACAACACGTACACGACACATCACACACACACAGAGGGATGCAGAATATACTTACACCAGCAACAGCAGCACCATAGGGGCGGGATGCCCATCACCAATGCCACATATGCACACAGGGGCCTGAATGCGCACCACCACCCTCACCCAGGGGGGGCAGGATGCCTACCACAACTACCACCCTCACCCAGGGGGGGCAGGATGCCTACCACCACCCTTAGCCAGGGGGGGCTGGATGCCTACCACTACTACCACCCTCACCCAGGGTGGGCTGGATGCCTACCACTACTACCACCCTTAGCCAGGGGGGGGCAGGATGCCTACCACCACTACCACCCTCACCCAGGGGGGGCAGGATGCCTACCACTACTACCACCCTCACCCAGGGGGGGCAGGATGCCTACCACTACTACCACCCTTAGCCAGGGGGGGCTGGATGCCTACCACTACTACCACCCTCACCCAGGGGGGGCTGGATGCCTACCACCACCCTTAGCCAGGGGGGCAGGATGCCTACCACCACTACCACCCTCACCCAGGGGGCAGGATGCCTACCACTACTACCACCCTCACCCAGGGGGGCAGGATGCCTACCACCACTACCACCCTCACCCAGGGGGGCAGGATGCCTACCACTACTACCACCCTCACCCATGGGGGGCAGGATGCCTACCACTACTACCACCCTCACCCAGGGGGGCAGGATGCCTACCACCACTACCACCCTCACCCAGGGGGGCAGGATGCCTACCACTACTACCACCCTCACCCAGGGGGGCAGGATGCCCTACCACTACTACCACCCTCACCCAGGGGGGCAGGATGCCTACCACCACTACCACCCTCACCCAGGGGGGCATGATGCCTACCACTACTACCACCCTCACCCAGGGGGGGCAGGATGCCTACCACTACTACCACCCTCACCCAGGGGGGGCAGGATGCCTACCACTACTACCACCCTCAGCCAGGGGGGGCTGGATGCCTACCACTACTACCACCCTCACCCAGGGGGGGCTGGATGCCTACCACTACTACCACCCTTAGCCAGGGGGGGCAGGATGCCTACCACCACTACCACCCTCACCCAGGGGGGGCAGGATGCCTACCACTACTACCACCCTTAGCCAGGGGGGGCTGGATGCCTACCACTACTACCACCCTCACCCAGGGGGGGCTGGATGCCTACCACCACCCTTAGCCAGGGGGGGCTGGATGCCTACCACCACCCTTAGCCAGGGGGGGCTGGATGCCTACCACTACTACCACCCTCACCCAGGGTGGGCTGGATGCCTACCACTACTACCACCCTTAGCCAGGGGGGGCAGGATGCCTACCACCACTACCACCCCCACTCATAGGATGGACAATGCATGACACAACCAGCACACCACAACCTAGGGAATGCAAGAAGAAGACATCCCCCAACACCATGACAAGCGTGTGTAGACTGTGTCAAATGCCTACAACACCGAACATGACTTTGAACATACAATGTGACCCCCTAGCACATGTGCCACACATATATGTGTGTGGCACCCACAATGCAAGCAGGCCATGACCATTGTGGCAATGTGGTCCAAACCCCCATCATCACAGTGACCAAAATGTAAGTGTGGGGTCCATAGCTGAAGCACATTTTGAACATTGTGGCAATGGGGTCCAAACCCCCATCATCACAGTGACCAAAAGGTAAGTGTGGGGTCCATAGTTGCAGCACATTTTGAACATTGTGGCAATGGGGTCCAAACCCCCATCATCACAGTGACCAAAAGGTAAGTGTGGGGTCCATAGCTGAAGCACATTTTGAACATTGTGGCAATGGGGTCCAAACCCCCATCATCACAGTGACCAAAAGGTAAGTGTTGACAAAGTAAGAGGTGCAACTGCCAAACTGCATGGATGATTCCTGGTCACAGAACAACAAACACATCAGTGGCAAAGTAGTGTATGTGTCCCATTGCAACATAAATTGGGGAGCCAAATCCTGCAGTGCAAATAAGACATAACTTTGGCCATGTGCAGACAAACAACACCCATGGGGGCTGACACCGTCAACAATCATCAATGACACAATGACAGAAGTGACCATCCGAATGCAGACCCACATATTTGCACCAATGGGCACACACATGCAGATACCCTGTGGAGACTGCAGATGTGAGGTGAACAGATACCATACAATGGCAGCAATGGGACACACAAACCATGATCATTGTGCTGACCGATGACCTAGGAGTCCCAGGGACAGCAGGGGAAACCCACCAAACTACATACAGCCAATGGCACACCCAAGATATGCCAATGCAGTGGTGCAGATGCACAAACACAAACAGGCAGACCCACCCTGCACATCATACACAACAGGTGAGGGTGGGGGTGCCAGTGTCCCCAGGCAACCACACAACACATGAGGAGACATGAATACCAATCATACAGATGTGCATAAAGTGCCACACAAAGGTAACTCATGGATCCAAATTCCCTATGTGGGCAAGCAGGCATTGTCAGATGAGAGGGAGCACAAATCACACATGTCACACAGGCACGTAGGGACAGCAACTGACACAGCCAGACACAGACACACCACAGCACCACCCCCAGGGCCCCCACAATGTGGTGACCCTGGGCTGCATTACAATCCCACTGTGATGACAAAGCTAAATGTGGTTCACACTGTGAACCACAGTCATGTGTACTGAGCAACTAACTACCATCACACCTACACAAGCACAAATCAAACAGCATGGCCAGTGAGCCAAGGCCAACATGGAGGCAGGGGCCTAGCCGGGCAACAACTCTCATCTGCACACACTCAACACCACACCCCTCGACCTCCAACAATGTGCAGCAGTGAAGCACACATGCACTGGTGACATTGCACATGCACCCATGAGTATTCCAGGGTGGTGGGTGGGAACCAAGGTGCAGAAACACATCACACATGGACACTCAACAAGACTCCTGAATGTCTGACACACTGCACACTACGCCGTACATGGACATGACGGCAATACCACACCAACCAATGGGATCACAGCCACAGTCACACACCAATGAAGAAGCCAAGGTCACCCACAAAGAACACACATAGACAACAACCAACATTGCAGCCCGGACCCTGAGGAGTGCCAGCAGTCACACACACAACGTGTCACAATCACTGAAAGATAACACAAACTGGAAATCACATGACAGGGGCAAACAACAAGTGCCAAGGGGAAACCTGACTGTGACCCAGCTGCGTCTGCACACAAACTCAGCCCTGACAGCAAGCACACCTATGGGTGACACCCTGATGACCAGTAATGTGCCATGCACCCACATCACAGAGAACCCAGGGAGAAGACTTTGGGGGAACATAGCTCAACTCAGCTAGCATCACAAACAGGTACAACACTAGGGATCACAGCATGCACAGCTACACGGAAGTGAACACACAGACATGCACATACAACACACACCTTGGGCGCAGGCAATGTCACAGGAGTACACACTGCCATGAGGGGACTCCACTCCTGTGTGAGGAAAGCTGTGACATATGTTGCCTCAGTAGGGCCCCACCATGTCAGCTGAGCACTTGGTCACACAATCAACAATTAGCACCAAATGAGGGCTCCCGTCACATCAGCCTGGTCATGGAAGTGCCAACGGAATCATCAGCACAGATCCAACACACTTGTATAGCAATGTTGCACTGACAACACAGATGAGTCCTTCCCCATTGATGCCCAAACCTGCATGTCCAGTGGAGATGGCCACACGGTCAGGGAAGTAGACGAATTGAACAATGGCAGGCACAACAGATGTGCAGGGGTGGAAGCCACAGATGTGAAATTGCCAATCTAAGTAGGAAATCCCATTGCCAAATACTGAACACATGACACCCTCAGATGCTGCTATGGGTGACATGGATACACCACAGGATAGGACACATTCCCCCTGGACCACATGGGTTCCTGCACAGTAACACTTCATTATCATGAGACCAAATATCACCATCACTGCAGCAAGGGCATGGTTAGCATCATCAACATCATGTACATCAGAAGCAAAAGCACTAGAGAACAGAAAGTTGCTTTATTCAGCATATGTGGCATTAAAAGTAGAAGTCCGGTAGAACATAAACAAAGGCCAATGGCCAGTCCATCAACAAAGTCACAAGTGGGTGACAGTGGCAGATGCCACCCTACACATGCCTGCACAAAACCAGGGACAATCCACTAGGAGGGGCAACCGGGGGGTAGGCCAGGCACCGCAGGGACAGGATCAGGGCTCACCAGGAGGAAGCAGGGAAGGGGTGGTGGGTGCTGGAGAGCCACTGACAACTGCAGTGGAGGTGTCTGACATGGTGTGTGCCGGCACAACTGGGGGGCATGGCTCAGATGTTGTGGGTGCCGGCACGACTGCAGTGGACCCTGCAGATGGAGTGGACAGGTCCGCCACTGCAGTGCCCAAGTCAGACAGGGTGGTAGTGGACTCCACTGCAGTGCCTACCACCAGGGGAGGAGAATGGGGAACAGGCAAGGTGGGCTGGACAGAGGGGGAGGACACCCTCACCACATCAGTGGCACAGACAAGCGCAGCAGGGGGTGTGGTTCCGGGAGAGCAAGTGGCAGGGGGAGAAGGCCGGAGCCTCTTGGGGATGGTATATCTGTGGGTGGGGGAACCTGGGACAGGGTGTGGTGGGGCACCTGTGGAGTGGGGGCCTGAGGGATGGAGGAAGGAGACCTGGTGCTTGAGCTGCAGGGCGGCGGCGGGGTCTTGCTCTTAGCACTCCGGGGGGACTTGCGGGTGGGGGCCTCAGTCTGTCTGCGCCTGGGGGAGGGTGTCCGGGGGCGAGGGGCACTCTGCTCCGTGTGGGGGCTTCCTCTTCCCCCTGGATGCTGGGGCAGCTGGATCGGAGGGGAAGAGGCCGAGGTCACTGAGGAAGAGGCGCTGGGTCTTTGGGGTTGCAGGTGAGGCAAGGGAGGGTGCTTTGGAGGGAGAGGCAACTGAGGACTGCGCAGTGCCCATGGATGCGTGTGTGTGTACCAGGGCCCCATCCCCTGTGAGTCTGGTTTCAGTCCCCTGACTGTGCGTGCGTGTGCGTTTAGTTTGTGGCGTGTGTGTCTGTGTGCTGGACGTGTGTGTGCTGGTGTGTGCCTGCCGGTGTGTGTGTGCTTGGGACGGGTAAGGTGCTGGGGAGTGTGGATGGAGCAGAGGCAGGAGGGGTGAGGGACTGTCTGAGGAGGGACATTGCTGCCGTCAGGGAGGAGTCCATGGACCTGTTGCCCCTCTGTAGGTCAGACATGCTTGATGAGATGCCCTCCATGAACGACACCAGCTGAGTCAACAGTGCGGTGTGCGCATGGAGGACACTCAGCATGGCTGTCTGCCCTACATGGAGCTGGCGAAGGAGGTACACAGACTCCTCACTCAGGGCAGCAGGGGACACAGGGGCAGGGGGTGCGGTGCCTGGCCCAAAGGAGACACGCTCCCGGACATGGGAGCCTCCACGGACCTGGGGAATGGGAGCCGATGGGAGGGCGGTGGTGGTGCTGGCGGTGGCGGGGACAGCAACACTAGCTGGGGTGTGGTGGCTGCTGACACCCGCCTCCACAAGGGAGTCATCCTCCGAGTTGCTCTGGTCCTCAGCTGAGGTGGATGGTGCTGAGGACTCCTCGGTGTGGCTCCCCTCACCCTCCGTGCCACTGGGTCCCTCCGACCACTCCTCGGATGCTGACCCAGTCTGGCTCTCTGGCTCCTCCTGGTCCGTGGAGCTGTCCCCTTCCGTGGCCGTGGATGTAACTGCAAACAATGGGGAAACAGACAGACATCAGTCACCTGCACCAAACGCACACACCACTGTGAGCACAGCACATTACAGAGCAAGCCCTGGCATCATTAGTTGTACATTGCTAAAAGTGCCCTAACTGAACAGGAGAAGCCAATTGTCAGTCTGATGCCAAGCATGGCACTCACATCCCACATGGCCTTGCACCCATCTGTCTGGTGTCTGTTGGATTGCAACACCCCAGTGTGGACACATGCACCAAGTACACAGTAGTTGGACAGTGCAGAGGACACGGTGTGGCATGTGGACATGCACACATCACAGCTCTTGCCACTGAGTCAGTACAGGTTTCCGGATGAAAGGGATGCCCAGAGTCAAATAGGAAATGCATGTGATGCATACCAGCGACAGACACCATGATGCACCCATGTCCTGATAGCCAGCGCCACAATGGTGTGCATGTAGCACATGTCAATCCCCTGCAGGACCACCAATAAGTTGACACATGCCATGGCAGAGGCATGACTGCTAAGTCATACATCACTGTCTCAGTGATGTATGACTTGGCAGCCAGACAACAACACTATGCACTGTGTCACAATAGTAGGTCATGGGGAATGCAAGTCCTGGAGCTGCACAAGTGCACATGTACATCCCCCACACAACACATCATCTTAACCCTCATCTGTCCAGGTCACACCTATTGGACATATGGGAGACCTGTGACACTACCCTCTGAACCTGAGCCCCTCACAATTTGCTGTGAATGGGGAACAGCTGCCTGAACTTCACATTTGCATACCCCAGTCTGCACGGGCAGCTGATCAAACACCTATGTGACACACAAGTATCGTCTCCTATGGTCACATCTCCAGGGGCATGCTGAGCCCCTACCAAGAAACACCCCAGCAGTCCTGGCAACTAATCCACAGCACACTGACACAGAGGCAGACACCTGAGGGGTCAAATCACTGTGCACAATGTGTCAGCTGATACACGGGAGTGGGAGTACAGAGTGCATTGCATGGCCTGGAGTAGGCATGACTGTCCTGCTCCACATGAATGAGGGATGTGCCCTGGACAGTGGATAGCTGGCTATGTATGTGTGACACACGTAATCTGCACACTCCTGGGGCCCAAACATTGTTCCCACCCGCTGCATGGGCGTGTGCCACATACCCCAGGCACATGTGGTGGCTCAGCTCAGCAAGTGGACCGCATATCAAAGCAACACGCAGATCACATGTCCAAACACAGGCGTTGTGTGAACAATGGACCCACCCATGATGCCCACAACAGAGTTAGGGAAACAGATGCTGTCCCCCACCTTTAGTGAAGCAAACTGCAAGGACACAGTCCCAAGTGACACAATTCCCTGAATGTAAGGGCCACACCTGGGTATCAGATGAGCAGTGGGCAGTGCACAATAGAGGGACATGGCTCCTGGACAACATGACTGCTGCACTGTGGCAGTTGAACCAGGCCAGAGGAGGGCACAAAGCATGTAATACAGAGTTCACAGTGCAGTCTTTGACTCACCCCCTCCTTGCTGCTGTCTGGCCTTCAGCTGCCCATCCAGGTCTGGAAACACCACCGCCAGGATCTGGAGCATGTGGGGGGTCAGGGTCCGTGTTCCGCCCCTCCTGCGAGGAGGCGACAGCTTCAGCTGGACCCGTGCAATCCTCCGGGTCCAGCCCCGAAGGTCCTGCCACCTCTTCTGGCAGTTGCGGATCCAGCGCTTGTAGACCCCCATGGACCGGACGGCCCGGACGATGTCCTTCCAGATTTTCTGCTTCCGATGGGCATTAACCTGTCAGGATGACAAAGTGAAAAGGCCATTACCACACATGCAACATATCCGTGCATGACACAGTTGTATATACATGTCTCAATCACAGGGGCACATGATGTACACAGGCAGTGCAAAGCTGCCCATGGACAGTTTGCCAGACGTCACTACATGGTATCATTGCATGGGAAGTAAAACCATGTTCAAATGCACTGTCACTGCACCATACCTGTCCAGTGCAAGTCACTACACACTATGGGGGGTGACAACTACTCAGTGAGCCTGCTAGCCAGTGGCGTGCAGACTTTCAGCCTTGCTAGTCACACAAAATGCACATTCAGAAAGGCAGTGCACAGAACACTCACCTGCTCCCCTGGTGTCCCATACAGCTTGCTGTACTGTGGAAGTAGGCTGTCCAGCAGGGCCTGGTTCTCTTCAAGGCTGAAGGCTGGGGCTCTCTCCACAGTACGTGCCATTGCAGGGTCCAGAGGGGCAGAGACAGCAGCAGTGCAGTGGCAGATGTCGTCCTGGAGCATGTAGTGCAGGCAAGTGAGCTCTCAGGGGAACAGCCAGCAATATATATGTGCTGGAGAGGCAGATACTGTCCCTTGTGTCCAAAGTGATAGGTCCAAGTCGTTTGCATCTTCTGAATCTGGCCAATCCATGGAATAGCAGCACCAAAACACGCCCACAGCATCCTTCAAATCTTCAACTTCATGACATACATGATTTTGCAACATTGTTGTGGGTGACCAACTGAATTTACAGCAACCGACTCGTTCGAAATTCGAAAACGCGTCCGTTGCCAGGCAAGCCCATTGTCAATGGGTGCGCACCGATCGGTCCATTGCGGTACAACGCGCACAGGGGTACAACGCGTACCCGCACACATTGAATGCAATGGGCCGGCCGGAGGCACCGATCGGTCCATTGCAGTTCAACGCGCACAGGGGTACAACGCGTACCCGCACACATTGAATGCAATGGGCCGGCCGGAGGCACCGATCGGTCCATTGCAGTTCAACGCGCACAGGGGTACAACGCGTACCCGCACACATTGAATGCAATGGGCCGGCCGGAGGCACCGATCGGTCCATTGCAGTTCAACGCGCACAGGGGTACAACGCGTACCCGCACACATTGAATGCAATGGGCCGGCCGGAGGCACCGATCGGTCCATTGCAGTTCAACGCGCACAGGGGTACAACGCGTACCCGCACACATTGAATGCAATGGGCCGGCCGGAGGCACCGATCGGTCCATTGCAGTTCAACGCGCACAGGGGTACAACGCATACCCGCACACATTGAATGCAATGGGCCGGCCGGAGGCACCGATCTGTCCATTGCAGTTCAACTCGCACAGGGGTACAACGCGTACCCGCACACATTGAATGCAATGGGCTGGCCGGAGGCACCGATCGGTCCATTGCAGTACAACGCGCACAGGGGTACAACGCGTACCCACACACATTGAATGCAATGGGCCGGCCGGAGGCACCGATCGGTCCATTGCAGTACAACGCGCACAGGGGTACAACGCGTACCCGCACATTGAATGCAATGGGCCGGCCGGAGGCACCGATCGGTCCATTGCAGTACAACGCGCACAGGGGTACAACGCGTACCCGCACACATTGAATGCAATGGGCCGGCCGGAGGCACCGATCGGTCCATTGCAGTACAACGCGCACAGGGGTACAACGCGTACCCGCACACATTGAATGCAATGGGCCGGCCGGAGGCACCGATCGGTCCATTGCAGTACAACGCGCACAGGGGTACAACGCGTACCCGCACACATTGAATGCAATGGGCCGGCCGGAGGCACCGATCGGTCCATTGCAGTTCAACGCGCACAGGGGTACAACGCGTACCCGCACACATTGAATGCAATGGGCCGGCCGGAGGCACCGATCGGTCCATTGCAGTACAACGCGCACAGGGGTACAACGCATACCCGCACACATTGAATGCAATGGGCCGGCCGGAGGCACCGATCGGTCCATTGCAGTACAACGCATCACTGTATATGTGACTGGCATATGTCAGCATGCCTGTCTCAGATGGACATATGCCAGCCACAGATAGCTCCCAGGGAGTGAGGGGCACACTTACATCACGACAGCCTGTCCAAACTTTATCATAAGGCATGTAAGGCTGCATTTCCTATTGTGTGTATGTTGGTGTACATGTTGTCCTGTGGGTGTCACCTGTGGGCAGCCACCCCCAGGCTGTGCACGTGTTCATGGGGACAGGATCCTGGGTGTTACGTGTACATGACCACTGTGATGTGCAACTGTTCATATCTGTGCATGTGCCATGGTCACATTTCACGGTGGTGTATGTGTATGTCATGTCACATACCCCGTGAGTCCAATGTGGGACGGTATGTTTGAGCCAGGGTGTCCCAGTGGCACAATAGTGATGGTCCTCCACAGTCTTTGTGCATGTAGTGTTTACAATGTCTCTGATTTCATGTGCACAATGGGAGACAGTCTCCACATCCACGTTGTGTGTGCATGGACTTTGATGTTGTGCGTGTGTGTGTCACAGACGTCCATGTCTGTCCTGCCGTGGCAAGTGGGGCCACTACCTGTAGGGTCATGGTTGTTTTGCTGTGGTGTATACATGATACTCCATGTAATGCCAGTGTCCATGTGGCATTACAGGGTCCCTGGGAATGTACCTGTCATTGAGCTGTGGTGCCTGGGGCACATCTGTCCTCACATGTCACTGTGGGGGTTATTGTGACACGGCAGCAGGAGATGGGAACTGTGACACGGCCTCATGATATCCAATGGGCCAACCTGGGACTAATTGATGCCACCTGTTGGACCGTGTTGACAGATGTTGGCCATGTATGTACCATACATGTCCTTCCGGTACTGCACACTTCATGTAGTTGTGCCTCATAATGATGTATGTTGGGATCTTGAGTGTGTTCAATGCCGCATATGTGGGGTGACTGACAATCTTGCTTACTTCTCCTCTGCACTGCAGGGCTCCTGCTGTCCATCGACCATTCCCAGACCTGGCAACGATGGTGGAACGGGACAGCATCCGACGGTACCGCTTCACCAGGCAGCTGATTGAGGATTTGGCAGTGCAGTTGTCCCCACATTTGCAGCCTGGCCGGCCGTATCCTACAGCGCTGACCCCCAAGGTGAAGGTGATGGCAGCCCTACACTTCTTTGCCACCGGTACCTTCCAACATACTGTGGCGACTGCTGGTGGGATGTCACAGACCATGTTGAGCCGTGTGCTCCGCGATGTTTTGGCGGCAATGTTGCTCTTCCTGAACCGGTACATCTATTTCCCTAGACTGCGACGACTCACTGACGTGAAGAGTGACTTTTATGCCCTGGGGAGGATGCCGCATGTCATTGGCTCCATTGATGGGACACATGTGGCTTTGGTACCACCACAGGCCCAGGAGCAGGCCTACAGGAACCGCAAGCACTACCACTCGGTCAATGCACTGGTGGTGTGTCTTGCAGACATGACCATCACACACGTGTGTGCCCGTTTCCCTGGTTCAGCACACGATGCCTTTGTGATGAGGAGTAGTCGCATCCCCAGGATAATGACACAGATGCAGAACCAGCGTGCCTGGCTTGTCAGTGTGTACTGACTTTGTGCCATTGTGTGTGATCTGATCTGTAGTATTCCGCCCACTTTTCCAAGTCAGCTAATGTGCACTTGTCTGTCCGTAGGTGACTCGGGATACCCCAACATGCCGTGGTTGCTGACACCCCTCAGGAACCCTGTGACACCAGCCCAGATGCGCTACAATGAGGCACATGGTCGGACCAGGAGAGTGATTGAGCGGACCTTTGGTCTCCTGAAGAGCCGCTTCCGCTGCCTGGACAAGACCGGAGGGTCCCTCCCATATGCCCCTGCGAAAGTGTGCAAGATTATCATCGTCTGCTGCATGCTCCACAACCTGGCAGTGCGGAAGGAGTTGCCTCTCATCCAGGATGACAATGACCAACATCCGCCACCTGTGGAGGATCCTGGCCTGGACCACGATGCCAGTGACGATGATGAGGATGATGATGATGGTGATGTCCGCACACAGCTCATCACCAACTTCTTTAGCTGAATGTGAGTATCCTGAGGTGTCATGTCAATGATGTGAGTTGGCATGATGTGTGGGTGGTGCTCTGGTGCTGTTGGAGTGTGTCCATGGGCTACTTGACTGGATGTGTGTTGCGATGTGTGCTAACAGGTGGTCTGTACTCCCCAACAGTGTTGACATGCTAACTTGGTTCTGGATGGGTATCTTGTAACATGTATTGTGCATGAGTTTTGCTGTTCTGTCCTGTACTCCATTGCTTTTGACTGTGTGTCATTTCTGTCCTTCACAGGGTACTTTCAGATTCGTTTGGTCAACTGTGTCCACCGACGACGTGATTGCACATCCAGGCTGGTAGCTGTTGTGTCCCTACAGGTGATGTGCGCCACACCCATGGACTTCCTTCCGTCTACAGTTGTTGACTGTGTGCCCGCTGCCAGGTGGGATTACCTTGCATCTGTAGTGGTTACGGCATGTTGCAACTGTGTAATAAACCTGTGCTTCACTTTGTGATGTGCGTTGTCTGTGCTCACACATTTGACTGCCATTTGCTTACTGCACCTGTGGGCTACTTGACTACAACTGGGAATGGGTGTGGTGTCTGTGCATTGCACCGTCTTCCCTGGCAACATCAGTGTAGGCAATGAGTCAGATGGCCTAGGTGTGTATGTGTTGTGTAGCCCTGGTGGTGTGTCTCCCTCATGTGTGTCACGTTGCCTGTACTCACACATGCCTGTGTTGTCCTTGCTGTTGCAGTTTGCATACACAGTGTAATTTTGCAGTTCATCATCCCCATAACAGCACCCACATTGGAATCACGACAGAGGCAAGTATGGTGTATTAGTGTGTTTATTGTGATACATTTGTGTTAATAGTGCATAGGATGGGTAGTGCTGTACATAAATCTTGCAATCCCAAGTTCCTATTTGAATTGAAAGTCCTGGTAGACAGGATGCCCAGTATCGGGGCCACAGTTGTCTGACACATTGGTCCAACTTGTACTCCCCATGCAATGTGTGGGAGTAGTGTTGCCGTCAACAGGGTGAACAGTCTGTGCACAAAGGCGAACATCCAGAACAGGTTCAGGCTTCCTGGGAGTTGCGCTTGGCCATCGGCCTCTCACTTTTCCCTCCTCGGACGACCCCTCTTCTTGGGGGCCCCTCAAGTACAGGCTGCTGCGGTGCAGGGGACTCTCCGCCAGAGTCCTCCTCCCTCCCTGTGGCAGTTGCAGTTTGTTTGGCACCAGATGTTGTTGGCACACAGGGAGGTGTGGACTGGTTGCTGTTCATCTGGCGGAGGCATTGTAAAATGTCCCTGTGCACCGCCGTCATCTCATGCAGTGCATCCCACTTGGACTCCACGCGGGACATGTGTGAGTCCACACGGGACATGTGTGACTCCACGTGGGACATGTGGGAGTCCAAGCGGGCATGATGGGCAGCCTGCTGCTGTTTCATGTCTCTGAGGAGCCCCACTACCTGGCTGAGGTCTCCGGTGTTGGACTGGTACGCATCAGCTATGCGTACCAGTTGTGGGTCATCATGCACACCAGCAACGTCTGCAAGCAGCGACCTCAGTCTCCCACCCCTCCCACCACCCCTGCTGACATGTGCAGTGTGTGCAGTGGCACGCACAGATAACCCTGGTCCACCTTGGGGGTTGGTGGTGGTGGTGGTGTCCATGGCCCCAGGTTGGTCCAGGGTCCCTGTGCTGGTGTTGCTCCTTGTTCTGTCCATGTCGGCAGGGATGGTATTCGTGTTGACAGTCGTTGGAGGGGTGGGTGCAGGGGTGCAGCTGGTGGTCCTGCTGGTGCTGCAGCTGGTGGTCCTGCTGGTGCTGCATGTTGACTTGCACCGGATGTGCCAGGTTGTTCTTCATCGTCCGAGGAGGACAGAGGCTGTACGACGCCAGTGAGCTCGGCATCCTCTTGAGCCTGGGACTGGGACTCCTCAGCGTCTGCTGCTGTGTCCCCATCATCACCTGTTTTTGGGAGACACAAACAATGTATGTTATGTTTCTGCAGGCATCAATGGTTGACACACATGACAGTTGTGACTGTGCCTCTGGGTGCGGGCCTGTACATTGCATTGTCCTAAGTCGTCACAGTCAGGGGTTGATATTGGTGTGGCACATTGTCCTGCATTATTTGGGCATTTCTATGTATTTTCTGGGGTGTGAACATGGTCTGCATTGGTTGTGTTTGGTTGACAGCCGGCCCTCCTTCCCACCCACCCAGCCAGTCAGTTATCCCACCATGGAACGTGCTTGCGTTGCAGGGAGTGTAAGTTGTCTCTCAGGATGTCACTCAGTGGTGTCCTGCTGTTAGTTGGTGCACATTTGCCAGCAGGGCCTTGTGCTCCCCACAGCAGTAGCCAGTGTCAGCCATCTTGTGAGTCCTTCTCCACTTCCTGTGATGTGAGCATGGTTCAGGGTGGTGTTGATGGGACAGTTGTGGGGGTGACCAATATCAGTGACTACGACTCCCATCATGCTATTGCCTCCACCCCCCTTCCCAGCATGCCCATGCTTCCTTCCTTTTGACTCTGCTTCCCTGTGGGGTGGGCTGGCTGTGCTGACAGGATGGCTGGGAGTGTTGTCCTGGCAGTTGTTTGGCTAAAAGTCCCAAGAGTGTCCCTGTGCTTCACACAACATAACCCAGGGTGGTGGTTCTTTGTGGGATCTTGTGTTAGGATGGGGGCATTGCATTCTACCAGGTGGGTTCTGTGGAGTTTGTGTTAGGGGTGTGTGAGGGGAGGTGCTTGTGACTATGGTCAGTGCTGCAAGTCCCCCTTCCCACCCAGCTAGCCAGATATCCCACCATGGAACGTGCTTGCATTGCAGGGAGTGTAAGTTGTCTCTCAGGATGTCATTCAGTGGTGTCCTGCTGTTTGTTGGTGCACAGTTGCCAGCAGGGCCTTGTGCTCCCCACAGCAGTAGCCAGTGTCAGCCATCTTGTGAGTCCTTCTCCACTTCCTGTGATGTGAGTATGGTTCAGGGTGGTGTTGATGGGACAGTTGTGGGGGTGAGCTATGTCTGTGACTACGACTCCCATCATGCTATTGCCTCCACCCCCTTCCCAGCATGCCCATGCTTCCTTCCTTTTGACTCTGCTTCCCTGTGGGGTGGGCTGGCTGTGCTGACAGGATGGCTGGGAGTGTTGTCCTGGCAGTTGTTTGGCTAAAAGTCCCAAGAGTGTCCCTGTGCTTCACACAACATAACCCAGGGTGGTGGTTCTTTGTGGGATCTTGTGTTAGGATGGGGGCATTGCATTCTACCAGGTGGGTTCTGTGGAGTTTGTGTTGGGGGTGTGAGGGGAGGTGCTTGTGACTATGGTCAGTGCTGCAAGTCCCCCTTCCCTCCCAGCTAGCCAGATATCCCACCATGGAACGTGCTTGCATTGCAGGGAGTGTAAGTTGTCTCTCAGGATGTCATTCAGTAGTGTCCTGCTGTTTGTTGGTGCACAGTTGCCAGCAGGGCCTTGTGCTCCCCACAGCAGTAGCCAGTGTCAGCCATCTTGTGAGTCCTTCTCCACTTCCTGTGATGTGAGTATGGTTCAGGGTGGTGTTGATGGGACAGTTGTGGGGGTGAGCTATGTCTGTGACTACGACTCCCATCATGCTATTGCCTCCACCCCACTTCCCAGCATTCCCATACTTACTTGCTTTTGTGGGGAGTTCAGTGTGTGTGGGTGTGAGAGCAATGGCAAGATGGCTGACAGTGGTGTCCTGCTGTTGGTTGGTGTGCAGTACCCAGCATGCCCTTGTGCTCCCCACGACACAGCAACAGTGTCAGACATCTTTGATGGGCCTTTCCCACTCTCTGTGGGATGTGCATGCATGAGTGTGAGCTTGCTGGGCCATGTGGTGGGGGATGTAGCACTGTGACTACGACTCCCATCATGCTATTGCCTCCTCCCCCCTTCCCAGCATGCCCATGCTTCCTTCCTTTTGACTCTGCTTCCCTGTGGGGTGGGCTGGCTGTGCTGACAGGATTGTTGTCCTGGCAGTTGTTTGGCTAGAGGTCCCAAGAGTGTCCCTGTGCTTCACACAACATAACCCAGGGTGGTGGTTCTTTGTGGGATCTTGTGTTAGGATGGGGGCATTGCATTCTACCAGGTGGGTTCTGTGGAGTTTGTGTTGGGGGGTGTGAGGGGAGGTGCTTGTGACTATGGACAGTGCTGCAAGTCCTCCTTCCCACCCAGCTAGCCAGATATCCCACCATGGAACGTGCTTGCATTGCAGGGAGTGTAAGTTGTTTCTCAGGATGTCAGTCAGTGGTGTCCTGCTGTTTGTTGGTGCACAGTTGCCAGCAGGGCCTTGTGCTCCCCACAGCAGTAGCCAGTGTCAGCCATCTTGTGAGTCCTTCTCCACTTGCTGTGATGTGAGCATGGTTCATGGTGGTGTTGATGGGACAGTTGTGGGGGGGCAATATGTGTGACTGCGACTCCCTGATGCTATTGGCTACAC